>JAWNOP010000042.1:135000-1614777 GCA_035045925.1 Drosophila atripex | reverse complement strand
ATTCCCTCGTCGAAGCTAAAGCCCACATTTAGCTTCTTAAAGTAGTCACTCTTCACCAGTTCCCGCATGCCCAAGTGTCCGCCCACCTCCTCGTCGGGGACGTAGGTGAGGTAGACAGTTCTCTTCGGCTGGTATCCTTGGGCCTTCAGTGCCCTGACCGCACCCAGGTACTGAGTGCCTACGCACTTCATGTCCTGGGAGCCGCGGGCAAAGATGCGACCTTCTGAGTCCAGATCGGCGCTGAAGGGGCCATGGGTCCACTTCTCCGGGAACACCGGCACCACATCTGTGTGGGAGTTGAGAATAATTGATGGCAACTCCGGTTGCGAGCCAAGCCATTTCATCACCACCACGGGATTCTGCTGGTTCACCGGATAGATAACATCCGCAGGCAGGCCCAGGCTCTCGGCTTGGCGCTTCAGAAATTCCGTACAAGCAGCTATAAATAGCAGACAGGGGTCGTAAAGGCAAGGTCATAAAGATCAGGGATATATCTTATCGTTCTGTTGTATAGATTAAAACTCACTGTAGTCCACATTGGGATGCACTGTGGGTATACGAAGATATTCGCGGAAGATCTTGATCTCCTCGTTGTTCTCCCACTGGCTGGTGCTCATCTTGGAATGCACTTAAGCGCTGCAGTTAATTTTTTGATAAGAAAATTAGCCGGTTGGCTGATTGTTTGGACAAACAAGATCAGCTGATCGTGCACCTTTCACAACACTGGAAATGGCTAGAGGCGGGATATTGCAGTGGTGAGTTTGGTTATTTGAAATGCGGGACTCTACTTTGCTTGTTTCAGTCCAATGGAGGAATGCGAACTGTGCGGTTGTTGTCCTGAGCTATCATTTAAATAACAGCGGCAAAGAGAGGGTAGCAAGTGGACAGAGAGGAAAGTCAACTGTTATAAAAAAGAACATAAACTCGAAGCAAATTCCTTATCTTTGCGGTTTTTCTTATAAAACCGTTTTATCAGAGGCCTTGTTTACATTTTGGTGGCTAATCTAAATGGGTTTATAGCTTTTAAACGTGATTTTGATATTATATTTAGTTTCTTCAGTATATGCGAAGCATTCATTCACATCTGGGATGTTACTTAACAAACCATTTTGCACATATTTCATAAGTTACTTTTAATTTACTCTACCTAAGCACAGTTTGAACGTAATTTGTTTAGCATTCATCCGGATGACTGGATTTATATCCCCTAAATCGCTAAATCGTGCAGAAAGCGCCCGCCTCGGGATAAACAGGATCCGGAACTCGGGTAGCGCCGGAGCCAAGATTTCCGATTATCGACGAATCGCATCCAATCGAATTCCAATTCCAGTTGATTTGTTAATCAAGATGCAGTGCACACTGGCAAACATATCGGTTCCCCACTGCCAGTAAACAACTTTCCAGGCCCGAGGTGGCTATTGCTGGTGCTGGCACTTCAAATTTCGCATATTAATGAGGTTGAAGTTGCCGTTGCAGTTGCAACTTGCAATTCAACTCCCTACGCTGTCGCCGTGTGTCAAAAGTTTGTTTTAGATTTAGATTTCACGCTTGTTTCTATAGAAGCTCAACACCAAAAAACGTGCCACCGTAAAAGCGACAAAAAATATACAAACTGAAACAAAAATAAACGAAAAAATAAAGTTGTACACGAAATGAAAACCGAAGCCCTGAGATTTGTATTGCATGTACTCTGGGGGTCCCCGGAGTTGATATTGTTTTAGTGTGTGGAGTGTATGAGTGTGTGTTTTTGTGCTCACAAAAAGTCATTAAAAGTTCATTAACAATGTTGCTGGGATTTTAATGGCAGCCCAGCGCACCAGCAGCAATAACATCAGCGACTAAAACAACTCTGCCAGGCTGCGGAGGCTACACATGTCTGCATTTTAAATAGCCTACAAGCACAACAAATACAACATTGGCTTCTATACACAACCATAACTACGAGCTGATGTAGTTGTACAGTGGAAAAAATATTAAAAAAAATATTCCATCAATAGGATGTATTTCAAGGATTCTCATTATCTATAACCCTAAACAAAATTTAAGCTTAAACTAATCTTTTCCAACACCTCCTTATATACTTATAGCCTTATGTAATGTAAGCTATAATTAAAACATTAAGTTGTAGAGAAATTAAGTTAATTAGGTGGGTGACTTAATAATAAAGCCTTAAACTTCATATAGATACATATTTTTTTTCAAGTGCAGTTTCTCTCCGTCACATAAGTCAAATAAACACACAAACTAATGCACACACGCCCACACAAAAACTCACGCTTAGCTGCTTGCTGCGACATGTGGGCGTGGCAGATTGTTGATATTGCCATTGTTGTTTTTGCTGCTGCGTTGACATGTTGTCGCAGCGTAAATAAACTAAATGAAAATTTTGTATATTGTAACAATTATCCGAGCATCGCAACTGGCAACTGTTTGTTTTGTTAGCTCCCGTTCCTCGCCAGGAACAGGATACCGTGGATTCGGACACGGGAATGCGAATGGCGCGGAAACTAATCCGTTATGAACGCATTACCTGCCCAACAAATGTGGCGTTTTTCCCAAAAGGGATCCGATATAATCTGCTGAGCTTTAGCTTTGCTGTCAGGCTCTTTCTATTTTTCGGAGTGGTTATTTTATTTTTGCTTTCATTTTGTGGCGAGAGCCTTGACAAACTTTGTCGGCATGGAAATGTAGGCGGGACGGCTCAAGGACAATCCGGCAATCATGCTTCTGCATGGCCCAAAGAGCTCTGGCCTGATGTATGTATTTCCATAAACACAGACAGAGGAAAAATATTAAATTTTCTTGTTGCCAAAAAATGAACCTCTTGTAAGGGAAATGCCATAAATTATTTAAACAAGAAAATCGTATGGATATTGTAATGGAAGAAGTATGCCTGGAAAAATCCTGCCAATCAACAATACACCAGATTTTTTCTCTGTGTAAAAGCCAGGCATTAGGTGCGTTCGCAGAAAAAATACAGAGCTCTCAGGCAAGCACTTTGGCGAACATCGATATGGAAAAGTGGACTGCCAACAGTGCGTATGCGTGATGCGAAAAACTATGAGAACTACGGCGCTCCGAAAAGGGCCTTCATTCAAAACTTGTGCAAATGTCATCAAAATAAAGAGCACTGAGGCTGAAAACAGGGCCCTGTGCAAATTGGACGCACATATCCATTTCACAGACACTGGGAAACTCTTCTCGAAAAAACGGCTGCATAAAAAGTGTATTTACATAATAAGCAGAAATAATTTAATTGAACGGCATTTAGCGCATGATTGAAGTTAATTATTACACACAGATAATGGGGGAAAAAGTGAAAACCCAGATGAAATATTAATACTCGAGCACGGAACTCACAATTCCCATAATTCAATGGATGTTCGACTTTTGTTTGAGTTGGCAATTAATCGTGTACGGCGTTCAATTATGCAGCTACCAAATAGCCTGATGCAATAAAGCAAATCAAATATTTATTCATCAGTACGTTGGTGGGTGTATATTACATTTTTGGGCCGCTTGATTGGTTGCAATTCTGATCCAAAGCAAATTGGTATTGATTCTGCATAAATTAAATGACATTCCTGCTAAGAGCTATGTTTTTGGGTCATTCAGTTTTAGGTTTAGTTGGATGAAGTGGGTTCTGTGAGAGTTCCCACTAACTCCCACTACAAACATTTAAAATATCTTCAAGCTTTTAGACTAAACTTGGCTCTTTGACCCTTGACTCCTCTGTCGCCGGTTGACCAACAAGTTAAAACAGTCAAGTTTTCGATTTTTTTCCAACTGTCGAGATGGAAATGCAAAAAGCAAACTTTTTCCTCCCAGCTCAGCTGCCAGTTTCTTGTGCTGCAAAAACACACCAAGCGACTAAAAAGAGCTTAGAAAACAGACAGAAGACCGAAGCCGAGCGAAACTATTGCATACTTACGAGCGCAAGCTGCGAGTGTGGCGCGAGGCGGGGCATTTATGGCATGAATGCGAAACCAAGGCGCGATAAGCCAGATAAGACGGCAACAGGCGGGGGCACTTGGCAATTACAGCAACAGAGATTACAAAACCCTGCAACACAAGCACAAGTACCATACCCGTACCGTACAAGCACAAAAAACAACAACAATGGCCTCGGGGGCGAAGAGGGCGACGCCGTCAAAGCAAATAACACACAAAAGTTATGATAAATGCAGATGGAGCACGGCTAACGGCATTATTGCCTGTCATTTCTCATCAGCGAAGCTTCGACGGCGCAAGAGAGGGGGAGAGATAGGGACAGCGCCGCAACAGTCGACTTCCGGGTGCCGTCGCCATATTTGCTGGCTGTAATGGCTGTCCTGTGTGCCGGGACAGGGTGCCAGGATACCAGGGTGCGGCGTCTGAATGGCTCGGTAATGAAAGCGGGTAGACGGAGTAATAAAACACGATTTTTGCCTCGCTTTTATTTTCTATTAGGCGCCCAGTGGAACGGTCTGGTGTTCCCTTCCTTCAGCCCTAGCGTTATCCTTTTGGTCCTTTTCACTGTTCTCTGGGTGAGCGATGAATTGCAATTTGCAAAGTTTTTGTTTGCTCTGTCTAGGAGTTTGCCGATGTAACTCGGAAAAACTTCATTTTCCGCTACTTCATTCTGGGCTCTGTGAGTTTTCGGCGGGCGGAGGGCGGAACCGACAGCGGCGACAATTTCTGCTGAGCCACGCCCCACTGTGGGTTTACTTTCTCTTATTTGGAAAATATTTTCAGAAACAAAAACTTTTCATTGGAACTCTTTTGAGAGCAAAGGAAAATGCCTTTAATGAAAAAATTGTATTAAGTTTTTTAATGGATTTTCAATATTTATTATTTATAATTGGGCAAAGGACACTCGTCCTGTAAAAACTTATTTCTTTCCTGTGTGCGAAAACGGGAAAATTCACCTCTACTTTGCTCCGAATTTGATGACAACTTAAATGAACTTTTTTCTTGCACAACCACTTATATAATGAACATATTTCCCAAGCACCGTGGCTCGTTCGCTTTAAAATGACATTCTCATTTCGGTGGCTGGCGGGTGTCCCCTGCCGAAGCTAAAGTGTTTTTAATTGTCGCTCCGAAAGATCCACAACCACGTGTGTCATCCAGCCAGCCATCCAACCGGATTCGGGGCATGGCCACTGTCATTTCCAGCTATCTGGTTTCCTGGCAAACTGGCAACTGGCAGCTGGCAAGCGGGGCCATCTCCTTCCTGGAAATCACTTGCCCCGCATCCGGACAACGACTCGGACTCGGACTCGAACTGGGAATAGGAATGGCACGCTGCTAATGACCACTGCTAAGTGCCTCGATTTGTGCAGTGTGCACTCCATTCTACCAGAACTGCAATTAACTAATTGATTGAACTATTCAATCGGTGAAAATGCACAGCACTTTGGGGGCGTGGAGACAAAGGTCGTGGGGGAGGGCAAAGGCCAGGGTGTGGGCGTGGCAGTGAGCGTGACTGGGTGTGGCGTGCTTATTATTAAAGGATTGCCATTTGAGGAGCGGAGCATTAAACCTATCTTCTGAGGGATTTTGTGTGTGGCGTGGTTGAAAGCTTTTAGAAGCCCCTCCATCACCCGCATTTACCGGTTCCCGGCAAGTCCTATTTCTGGCTAAGTAATGCCTGACTGATTAATGACCAAAGGCTTTTCTGGCCCAACAATCGATATGTCCTGTAATGCATTTAGAGTCCAGTTGCTGGCTTGCTTCAATTCCTGCCCCAGACTCAGCGTCCTGGCATAAGCTTCGCCTTTATCCGGGACTCTGGCATCTGTTTTTCGCACCTCCGGGTACGGTGTTTATGTGCCCGGATTCGTAATAAACTTGTGTTCCAATCTCTGAAACTTATGCAGCCCTATGCCCTTTCCTCTTCTCAAATGCAGGCCATAAAAAATCCCAGCAATCAGATTCTAAATGCAGTAAAAGAAATATATTGCAAGTTACTTTTGGCAGAGAGTTTTGGGCAGAGAACTATTAATGGACTAGAAAGAAATGGTAATGGCTAGGATTGTTTATTAATATTAATTTCGATCTATTCAAATATTCACCAACACATTTCTCTGAGTGCATTCACCGCAGAACACAATCCTCCCGAGAGTGCGGCTTTTTAAAGGGCTTTCCTCCCGGCTGGATCTGGCTCTGGGTCTGGCTCTGCTCATTTTTTTTCGAGCATGTTTATAAATGTGAATTGCAACTATGTATCTGGCGATGTATCTCTTCCACATAGGTAAGCACATTTTAGTGGCCTTTGTTGGCCAGAACACTGCACTATCCCACTACCATGTGATGTTGTCGTTTGTTAGCAGTTGCAATTTGTTGCAATTTTCCCCATTTTGTAGTCGCTGCTGTTGCAAATGTTTTATGGCTGCAATGCGGTGTGTGGCACCGAACCGGCCCATTCCGAATTCACTTCTCCAGCTGAAGCCGCAAAATGCATTTATGATGCATAAACATAACGCCCCAGGGCCACGCCCACACACACATGGCACATGGCTCGTAGCTCATGCCACATGCCGGGGCATCTAGGCCTGGAGCACGTGCCAGGTGCTGCAGGTTTATTGTCCTGCAGGAAGCAGGCACGGAACATCTCCAGGGACACGCCATGGTTTATTTAATGCACGAATCGGATCATAATTTTTATTGCTCCTGACACAAATATTTGCACGGCAATTTTGCAATTTTCCTCCGTTTTTTCGCCATTTTAACGAATCACTCGGCGACCAATTCCCTTTATTTATGTCAGCAGATTGACAGCTGACCGTTATGGTAATTTAATTAACCATTAAAATGAGATTATTGTGTAATTTATGCATGTGACAGGGCTTTTAATGACTCTACAACAGTGCAATCGAAAAGTGCGGGGGCGGAGAGAGTGCGATAGCAATTAACTTTCCCATCCCAGGGGATTTGACCTGCCGATTGCGGCCTTCCTCCTTGTGACACATTTTGGCCCACAAGAATGCAATTTCCTGGCCTGAAAGACACTTGAAAACTTTGATCCAAAAGCCAAAGCCAAAGCCAAAACTATATATTGATGGATTCGCACGCTGCGCCGCCCGTTGAGCTTCCTGCCAGGGTTCGGCCAGGGACTTTGGCCGGACTTCTGCCCGGAAATGTGCCAGCCCGAGATCCGGACAGCCGGCTTAGAGCTATACGCCGGGCCGTAATAGTAATAGAAATTGATTTACCATTTTGTGTGCACGAAAATGTGCAATTTATGTGCCCCCACTGAGGCTGCCCCGGATGATAGCCTTCGGGAGGGGGGACTCGGGCCCAGCTACATATACATCCGTACGTACATATATATTTTTGCATGACAGAACCCTGTTACATATACATAATTTCCCAGTGAGCCATCTGCCCATCTGCCATCCCGGGATCCGGGCTAATGCATTTTTCAAGTGAAGTGCATAATTTAGGAACCGAGAAGTCAGTCAGTCAGTTGGTCATTTTGCGGAATTCCGTATTTAGCATATCAATGGATGGGTCTTCGTATCCTGCAGCTCCTGCTCCTGTTCGTGGTGCTCCTACTTTGCCCTGATCCCTAATTGCCGCAATATGAGAATATTTCCCCGCAAACCGCGTTCATATAATATTGATTGGCTGTCTGGTTGGACGAGCCCCACCGCCTCATTGCCAGTCATTTGATGTCCGCTGAATAATTTACAACAATTTCGAGCGAGCAGTGCCCAATTCGCAATTCCCCCCAATTTATACTTCCAAAATAGATGGTAATGGCAATGGCATCGCCCAATGCCGATTTAATGCGAATTTTTATTTCCTTTTTGGAGCTCAGTTCGGGAGCCGTTGATTGTACGTTGGTATGGCAAGTGAAACGGCAATGAGTTATGGGCCACCGGGATAGAAAATGTATGACCATCGATCGATTCCATTCGATTCGATTCAATTCCATTCGATTTCTTCCACTGAAATCTGTATGAATTAATGCATGAGTGGAAATTAAATGGAGCACAAAGGATTTGGGTTCGCCTAGATAAAGGGCTTAAGCCGTCAGTGGGAAATATCGATTTTCGAGGGGGCTATCCTAGTAAACGTGCACCGAAAAAATGCGATCCCAAATCAGATTAAAGTTGTCAACCGTGAAGACAAAACTGATTGGGGACAGTATATATGTATACAAGATGAATATTGAAAGAATATTAAAATATTGACAAGTTGTTGCCATAATTTGTTGGGTTTTATCGAAAATAATTTCTCTCTGTGGCATTTCTTGGCACTGCCTTGGAACGTTGGCCCCCAACTTAAAAATTACATTTACATAATGCAACCAAAATTGGCAGTCTCCTCGCAGCCATGGTCCGAAAGCCAAGCAACCACAAAAATGTTTGCTATTCTAGATGGGCAAATAAAGAAAACAATAAGGGAATCGTAAGAAATTGCACCGCCACTGCACTGGCTGCAGGAAAACAAAAGCAGATGAAATAAGCCCGCAACGAAAACATAGTCGTAAATTCAATTTAAAGCTTGACAGATTGCCACACTGCGGCTTGGGCGTAGGGCGTGGCAGCTGCATTGTAGTGGCCGCCCCACCCCCGAGCAAAAATGGCGTCACTAACAATGCCCGCCGCCTTTATCTGAAGCCCGAGCCAGAACTCTAAAAATATTTTCCCAGGAACCGGGAGCACTAAGAATTTGGAAGGAGTTGGGGAGTCGCCAAGCTGAGTGGGTGGTTGGGTGGTATGGCCCCCCCGCCATAACACCCGCCACCAAATTAGGGTCAAGTTTTGCAGTGGAAGTCTTGCACTTGCCGGGCGCCGCTGGAGGAGGCCCAATTAAATGGGCTTTAATAAGCTCAGCCACTTAAACAGTCAGAAATCTGGCAAAGAGGTTAAACGGCTGGCAAACTTTTGCAAACAACGCGAACAAGAAGTTGCGGCCGGGCTTCCGCTTGGCAGCATTTTGGGAGCCACCTAGTGGGTGGGGGTGAACAGTGGTGGGTGGAAAGTGGGGTGGCACTTAAGTTTCTGTATTGTCTGCCAGGCTGTGTTGTTGCATTATGTTTCAAGCGCAGCAGTCACTGGCAGCTGCTGTTTTGACCCAGTTTAGTGCAACTGCACTTGGGAAAAATTCTCCCAGGGGAGTGGATTCGAAGTTATTTGGCATGACTTTTATGGAAGGAATTGCTCCATAGTTTTTCTACTTCTACCATTTCATAATAGGTGTCCAAATAAAGGGCTGTACAAATATAGTTCGATTTGAAACTAGTTTTGGAAAAATATTCGATAAAATTCCTCATTTTTTTCTGTGCAATGTAACACATTTTTTAATGTAATGCTGACCTGGGATGCCACCGGGTCAGATTTGACCAGCTGTGTTGCAAGTTTATCACGCGCTGCACCGCTCCACCTCCGACCCCCGGAGCCCTCCTTGCCGCCAAAAGCCGCAATAAGGTCAATCGCATGGCCAACGCCTGCACCGCCACCGCAGCAAACGCAGTGCAATTAAAGCCAACAAACGGAGTGCCACAAAGACAGGCCGCACGGATTCCCGACCAGGCCAATCAGGAGACCTGTCCGCAGATTCCACCTACACGCACACCAGCACACTACCCACATGCCTATACACTCGCGCGGCAATGAGAGGACACTGGCGAATTAAAGCCGGAGAAGATGCCCCAATGAAGAGTCTCAAGCGGCGTGAAAAAGGAGGTCGGCTTTAAGGGGGCTTGGGGCTGGGCACTGGGTGGAAAGTGGGTGGCGGAGGGGGCGTGGTTGAAAGGGCGGCGAAGGACGTGCAAACCGCGGCCAGGAAACGCGCACAAATTGCGTTTTAACGCATGCAAATTGCCTGCGTCCACGTCCTGGACGAGTTTATTGCATTACAGTTGGCTGACATGGTGCCGGATGGGGACGAGGGCGGTGGCATGGTTGTCCAGAGGGAATCCAAAGGATGTCCAGGGGGCGGTCGTGACTCCGGATGTGGGAGGACCATGTTCCGCAATTGCCACTTCGCACTTGAGCAATTCCGCGCTTGTTTTGGAGGGGGTTGCATGGTGTTCCCCGGGGGCAGAATGCATCTGCCGCTGCCGCTTCTCGTGGCCGCTGTCGCTTTCATTAAGCCAACTGACAGCGGCGATAGCAGTATCAGCTGCAGCTGCACCACCAGCAACAAAGCCTGCAGCAACAATGGCAACAGCCACTGCAACAGCAAGAGCAACATCAGTTGCAAGAACAACAGCCATTGCGAAACTGTCAAGTCAATGTGTTGCACGCGATGGTTTGGGAATATATTTTTCTCTATTTTTCGTGGCTTATTTTTGCCATTTTAAGGGGGAGGCAGTAGCATGGTAGTAGCATGAATAACAACAACATCCTGGCTATTTTTGCTGTTGCAGATGCTGTTAGTGGCTCATAAATTTTATAGACAAGTTAAATATTATGCATACGCACCATTGCACTTAATAACATTTCGGTTCGCCTCACAATACCCACCAGGGCGTGAGTGGGACTGTGTGTGTGTGGGTGTTAGAGTGGGCGTGGCAAAATCAACCATTTATGGTAAGCTGCGTACTGAATTGAATTAAATTAAAATAAATCTGCTCGGCCAAGAGCGGGTGTGTCGCATAACTAAGCAAGCCAGGAACCATATGCTGTATTTTTCTGGCTGCAATCTGATTTGCATATGTTTCCTAGGCCGCATAAATATGTATAGGTATGTGGAGATCCTGCCATGCCTTAATAGCAAAAACCACACCAATACGACTTATAATATTTGTCTAGAAATCAGAACTACTCTGGCACTTTTCCAATATCGTTGATTATGAGAAGTACAAACAAGCTGCCAAAAACACTATTTTTATTTATTTGAAATTCCCTATTCTGACGTGAAAATGCAACATTGTTCATACGCCCTGTGGTACGCTGTTCGTGTGTATGCCTCAGTGGGTCTAAATGGGTTGTGCGGCTGTGTGTGTTTGCGTTTTGACAGACGTCAGTTTGGCTTATATCCTGAATGTCAGAGGGAGAAAGGGAGAAAGCTTTGCATTTTTTATGCATTTAAATAACAAAATTAAAGCAGCAAATATTTCACATGCAATTTGTTCTCCTACTTCCAGATAAACAAAAACACGCAGAATGGCAACAAGAACCTGGGGGAGCACAAGCGCTGGATCCACGATCCTTCGAGTAAGTAAACCGAAATGTTTTCCCCCGAAAACAATTAATTAATTAAAATCTAAAAAAAAATAAACGCAAAAAAGGTGACCTTTGCCGACCACTGAACTGCAAGAAACGTGAAATTTGCCTCTTGGAGGACGAGTACAGTGCCGTGTGCGTGTCGAAGAAGGAGCTACACAAGAACCGGTAAGCGGCGACTCCTCTGGCTCTGGCTGAGCCCGATGAGCCAATTAAATTGAAACCTTTGCCCCGCGGCGTTACCAACTAACTGACTCCCCATTCCCACCCAAAATCGTTTCCCAGCGATGAGATAATCACCAAGGCCAAGTACTTAGAGGAGGAGGCCAAGCGGCGCGTCAACCAGCAGGATAGCCAGGACAGCCAGGACGCCGAGGATATCAACAACGATGATGAGGACAACAGCAGTGATGGTGGCAGCAACGGCAACACCAACAGCAATGCCCCGTCCAGTGTCCAGGGCAATGAGGAGACCGATGACGAAGATAAGAGCCTCAGCCTGGGGGACGAGGACGAGTCCAAGGAGGATGATGTCTTCTACGAGAATAGCATCGCCACCGGCGATAAGCAGCAGCAACAACAACAGAAACAGCAATCTCAGCAAGCGGCAGCCATTCAGCAGGACGACGACGAGGAGTTGGAGTAAGTTGACAGAGAAAGGAATTTAACATTATGCTTTTTGCTAATTGGGTATAATATTTTAAATACGTTTTGTTTTTAGGAATATTTTCTTTACTTAAAATATATAATTTTGTAAAATTTAGCTTGCTGTTTTTTCCCCTTTTATAGATTTCTGCCAGTGTAGGCATTTGAGTGCCCAACATTCTGGCCGAACATTTTGCGTTTGCCTTCGAATGGGATTTTACATTTCATTAAGCAAATTCGCGTCGTCACAAAAAAGGGTTGAGGGTGGGTGGGTCACCTTTGACATCAGCCACCTCCTCCCCCCAGCCACGGCACCCTTCTCCTCCATGATTTTCCACCGTCGTCATGCTAATAACAAATTGTTTTATCGTGTATAAAAATTCTGCAATAAATTTACAGCGGTACAGTTTTCAGCACGCAGACTTGGCCATGGCCTGTTTTTTGTGCATTTTGTTATTGTTATTGTGTGTTTCTCCTTCTGGGCTGTTATCGTTTGCCGAGCTGGCTTTTTGGCTGGTGCTGGCACACTTCTGCCTCAATGGGCCGCAACGACAGCTTTACGGCCTTTACCCTTTGACGCGTGCCGTCGTCGGATCCTTTGACTTGTTCCGTGTTATCGCTCTGACCCTAACCCGAATTGTGGACTCGCACGCGAGCAGTTTCCCTCTCGAATCAGTTGTGGGGTAATCAAGGGGGGAGCTGGTGGGGGTAGCAGGTGTACCTTCTGACAAGAAGCCTGGAAAATAAAGTCAAAGTCGGGCCTGTGTCAAGGCTTGATTGGCTCGGAAAAGGCAGGAAAAGGGATGCGAAAAGGAAGTTGTTGGCAACTTCCAAACATCGATTTCCGTTGCGAAAATATTTGGTTCAAGTTGTGGCATGGGTACACAAAAAGAAATAACATTTGTGACGCCTGCTAGTTAACACCTTTTGAACCTTTTGAAAACCATCGAAATATTGGCATCCTTTGAAATCCGGCTCTTAAAGAGTACTTTAACATAACTCTTCTGTACTGAATGAGCCAAGGATAAAGTGACACGAAAAAGTTTTGCCTTTGGATCCTTTGACAACGCTGTAAAAATTAAAAATTAATTTTCCCAGAATTTTTCCCAGATACAATGTAAAATGAGAAATTTTGCAAGTACTCCGATAACTTTCGGAAAGCTTCTGAGCTCATGGTTATTGTTTTTGTTTGTGTCCCGAATCCCCGAGCGTTTTGTAATTGAATTAAAATCCACTTGGCAAACACACGAACACCACAGAGTTGGGGTGAGCCTGTGTGTAAAAATCAATCTATAGGCAAATCACGCCCCATTCCCGACTCCTCCCCATGGGGTATTCTTTCCGCTTCTAGCGATGACATTAACAATGCCTTTTGACATATTCTGGGCCCCCACCAGCCCACCACCGAAGCTTCCTTTTCAATTTTGCTTTCACGAAAATTCCACGACGCCATGCATTTGTGTATCTATGTCAATGGCATGAAATATGAATGCCGCCTAGCGTGTGTCACATTCGAGCTTCTGGCAAAATCAATAGTTGTAGTCCGTCCCGGGCATTTGCCACTCATCGTCGTAGCGGGTCGGCGGCCAGGAGCTCTGCATCAGTTCTCGGCTTTCTCTGCTCGTCTTTCCATTCAGCCGCAACTCAAACAAAGGACCTGCCCCACTAACGGGGTCACTGGGACGGGGATACTGCTGGGGCACGGGGGAAAGGCACTTCTAATAGACCAAAAGGCAGCTGGATAGCTGCAGAGCGGGATCGAGCCATAACTCATGTGTGAGCTCTGAATTGTTTGTTGTAACAATATGCCAAAGGATAAGAGGGATTGGAACTTTCGGGGATTCTGGTTGCTCCTTGTACATTGGTTGTAGCCCACTGCGAACTAAATATAATCTGGTTGTCCTGTGAAATCATTCAGTCATTGTTATTTTCAATTCATACAAACCACAACGGTTGGGGAATACAACATATATTTTTTCGTAGCTGTGGATAGATTTTTTTATTACGTATACGATATGTGTAACATCCAAAAGTATTTTTTTTGTTATGAGAATTATTTAAGAATGAAGAGGAATATATGTATATTTATTTTTCTTCTTCAAATTATGATCTTCTACCAGTGTGCACTTTGCATGCCAAAGGTCGGATCTCACCTTGGCTGAGATATTCGAAGGGGGATGTGTGCTGGCCTGTCCCTGGCAGTTATTCGAAACCACTGAGCTGTTTTGTGGTCCATGCACATGAAGCTGTCGGCGTCAGCAGGAGGGCGAGATGCCTCAAAGGGCTCATTCTGCCCCGCACCTACGAATGTTCGGTCGGGTTGCTGCAAAATTGAAAGCAAATATTTGAGTAAAAATTTACACATTTTTCACAAGGACAAGGAGCCGGCATGTGGCCAGCCATTTGATGGGCAATTTGCACAAAGCAACCGCAGATGCTGTGCCGGCCATTGAAGACGCCAGCAGTGAGTACATGGGCTGAATGGAGGGCCTTATCAAATTTATTCGCCTCACTATTTACTTGGCCCTAAGAATTTCATTAAATTTGTATAAACAATCTGGTGGAGCAGGGAAGCAAACAAACCGGAAACGGAAGTGCCATTGGATGTGGAAGCAGAAGCGGGCAAAAGAACATGCGAGGGAATTTTTAATTAAAAGTGTCAGAGAAGCATACATACGAGTATGTGTTTGTATTGGTTTTGGCCAATGCTACGTTTACTTTTGGCTCAGAGACGAAATTGGTCAGCTTAAGTGGCCGGGCCAGTGCATGCAAATCGGTTGACAAATCCAACAGTTCATTCCTTTTCATTGAATTTCTCTATTGCTGGCTATTTTTCCACACAAGTAATTGTATGCCCAAGGTTTTATCTTTTTGTTCTGAATTTATTTAGCAAAAAGCAAATATAAACCACAATGGATTCCACACTATGCTAAGCCCTGGCTCAATATTAGGCCAATTTTCAATTAATATTTCTTGAAACTCCGAAACAAAAGTCCAATAAAACCCTCTAATTATGACTGCCAAATTGGGGGCAATTAGCCAAATTGCATTTCATCTGGCAGGCGGCGAGGCGCGGCCAAATAAATGTGCAAATTTCATTTGATACTCGCCAAACAAAAACTGGCAATGCATATATGGCTGAATAAAATTATGGAGTAGGGATGAGGGAAATGGGAGGAAATTCCGCTTTTGGCACGCCAATTAAAGCCACACCGAAAGTGATAAAAATATTCAGCCGAAAGCCTTTTTTATTGCAGCCACAGACAGGACAGGACTGCAGCTCTCTCACAGTGGCAACAATTAATTCAATTAATCTTTTTGTTGGTTTTAAAATAACGAGCAAAAAAGCCGATATTCTTTTGTAAGTAGGGCAGAGCTTCGAATAAAAGTTGATTGATTGACGGCGGACCCTGATCAGGGCGCCCAGGACGAAACCACTTGAGCGGGATGAATTATAATTACGATTACACATCTATGGAAATGGAGTCGTACATGTATGGCCGCTTAAATATTTGCTCAAATTATTAAATATAGCTTTAACCGAGTGCGACGGGTCCTTAGTCCCCTGGCCAATCTCATGGCTCGGCTGTTTGCCTGGGCATGCGTGCAGCGCATATTAAATAAATATTTAAATAAATGTATAAGCAAGGCGATGAGTGCCGGCTGTGTATCCTTCTGTTCTGTTCTCTCACCTGCCCAACAAAATGTCCACATGAGGGGAGTGAGGTGGCTGGGGGAACGGGACAGACTTCATTTGCATAAAAATTAATTTTGCATGTCATCTATTTGTTGCTGCTGCGGCCCCTTGAGTTTTACTTTTCTGATTTCTACCTCCCTGACTTTACTAACTCGGCTATATCTTCCATTTTTTCGCCTTTTTTTTCCAGCAACTGCAAGCCGTGTCCTGTGGCCAAGCCAACGTTCCTGTGCGGTGCCGACAACAGGACCTACTCATCACTATGCAGATTGGATTATCACAATTGCATACATTCGACGTCCATTCGGATTGCCTGCAAAGGATTCTGTCCCTGCAAGGGTAAGGATCCTTGTTTTTATCCTCTCTTTCTGAAGCAAAAAATGTTATCCTAACGAATTTGAGATTCTAAACTTGTTTATATTACTTAAATGGGTACGCTTTTCATTGCTAAACGGGGCAAATAAGTATCAAATACCTCCAGGACTTAGTTTGTGGCTTATTGTATTTTTCTAAGACTCTATCAAAGGGTATCAAAATACAACTATGGGTCTAGGCCCAGAACAAATAACATGGCCAAGCCAGCCACGAAACCCTCCAGCCCCCCGAAATCAAATGCTCCGCTAGGAGGCCGCATAATGAGCTTCGGCTTGAGCCTGGCAAGCCGCCAGGATGGGACAGAGTACGGACAATGACTACAAAATAAATTGCATGCATATTTTGTGACAGGCTTACGGCCAGGAGTCATGGACGGGGCTACAGGACCAGACAGAGACGGAGAGAGAGAACGAGAGTTGTTTGCCCATGAAAGTGTGCTTCGCGATTTGTTAGACCGACTGGGCTGAAAAGCTGGAAAGGCAATTAAAAATTCCAATTACCAAACAAAGGCTTTGGCTTTAAATATTTTTAGCCGGGCACATCACTTGTTAAATATTTAATAGGCCGTGTGGTACAAGTAGCCGACGCCATTGTTCTGCCAGGACCACTCAGCCAGGGGGCTGGACGTTAATTTTCAATTTTGCACAGCTCAGAGGGCCTAGAAAATAAATAAAATACTGCCGGTCGTTGGAGGCAAAAAAGTTTGCCTAGGCTAGCGATTTTATGAACGTTTTTGCACAATTTTTCGCAGAGAACTTTGATGGCAAGCGGCTGCAGCGCATATCCGGCTACAATGGCAACAACAACAACAACAACAACAAGTACAACAAGAAGATCGCCCTCGACCAGCAGCAGCAGCAGCAGCAACAACAACAACAACAGCAGCAGCAGGCCTACAAGGATAGCAACAACAACAACATCATGATGAACAGCGGCAACATTATGGGCGGCAACAACAACGACTTCAACACGATCATGAATGCAAGTTAATGGCCCGAAACGGTATCTGAGTTGGCTTTAATTTTTTGCTTTGGTCCTTTGATTCCGCAGGACAAGGAGGATAACAACCGACACTACAACCACATCAATGCCCAGTACACCTTCACCCCCGAGGAGATCAAGTACGACAACAAGCACTACAAATACCTCAAGTACACGGCCTACAAGAAGGTGAGTCCTCGCGGCCTCTACAAAAGCGTTATTCTTATTGCTTGTAATTTTATAATTGGCAGGACTCCAAGTACCAGGACGACAAGCACAAGATGCGCAACTACAACGAAGTGGTGGAGAAGCAACAGCAGAAGCTCAATAAGAACAATTTTAATGGTGAGAACAATATTATTATAGATTTTGTTTGTTAATTATTAAAATATAATAATATGATTTTATTTTTTAAATTAAAGTATTAAGGTATTATCGAATTTTCACATTAATATGGGATAAATTGCGTTTTTATTCAAAATAATTCATTATTGATTAGTCTTATCGGTTTAAGAATAATTCACATATGCTTCAAACAAATTGTATTTTTCTTATCTGAATAAAAGTTCAATAAAATACAAAACAGCATATAAAATAATGGAAATGGCAATTATTTTCTGAATACCATTTATCAAAAATTAATTATGAATTTTATGAAATAAAACTAAAAATGGTACTAATATTTATTTTTTTGTTTTTGTTGATTTTGATACTTATTCATATTACTTATTCATATTCGTAGTAATCATATTCGTACGCGAGGCGATGCACGTACTTCCTAAATATGTGACTTATAATACTTCAGTAAATAATTCAAATATTCAGTGATTAATAAATCTTGGAAGACAACGCGACATCGATTTGCTCACCATTTGCTCAATTCTTGGTAAAAAATATTGATCAGAGGGTTTTTTTCCAGGCTATCCCTCGAAATCACCCGAATGCAAGCCCCAGCAGCTAACTGCCATTGGCAACCGACTCCTGGACTGGTTCTCCGTGATCATGGCCGACAGCAAGAAGCGGCGGCAGCACAGCCAGAAGTCGAAGGCTCACTTCCCGCCCGCCTGCAAGACGGAGGCCAAGTGGATGTTTGGCCACCTTGACCTGAACAACGACGGGCAACTGTCGCTGCAGGAGATGTACGACCTTGAGCACGACCAGAACGAGCGCTGCATCAAGCCCTTCATCGACACCTGCGACCTGGACACGGACAGTGCGATCAACACGCGGGAGTGGTGCCGCTGCTTCGAGAAGACGGACCGTCCGTGCGCCGCTGTCCGCCGAAGAATCGCCGGCGACTTTGCAGGTGAGATAGGTACAGGTGGACATTTCTCTACATAACACTAATACTTCTATGTTCTCTCTATATATCGTATATAAATGTTCCGTTGAGTATGAGTTGAGCGGGGTCCTGGGCCTCATTTATGTATTCCCCACTACCTAAGAAAACCTAAAAAAAAGTTATAAAAAAAGAACAAAAAAACACAAATAACAAAGCAAAACAATTCCAAAAAAGAGAAAAAAAAGAACAAAACGAGTTAAATACCCGAAAGAGTTAAACTTTCACTTTCACTACCGCTCTCTTTCTATTTCTACTGCTCTCTCGCTCTTTCGCTCTCTTGCTATCTGCCATCTCTTTCGACCGCTTAGTTTTTGTTTGTCTGACACTCTGGCTCCTTGCAACCTTTTTCAAACTATGTATAATTAAGCGCCTGACAGCTAAATAGAAACCCTGACACACTTATACAAACTTACACACACCAGTCCACAGCCACACAGATGCCCATACACTTGGAGAAATATCTTGCAGTGAAGCTTCAACTTTTCTTATGTTTTTGAGAGTTGAAGCTCGAGTTATTTGATCTTGAATTTCGAAAGTCGTGAGCTTGATTCTGTTCAATTGTAAATACATTTAAAGGATGCTGTCAATAAACCTGTCAACAGTCACTGCAATATTTTGTCCCAGTGTATTCAGAAGTAAACCCTTTTTTTGCGCTGCTTTCGTTGTTAACTTTCGGTTTGAGCTCGTTACCCAGTTTTTTTTCCAGCCCATCTCTTGGCCAAACGCAACTTTCAAGCCAGCAAATTAAACACTTTTAACAACAACACACCGAACTTTTTTCTAACCACTGTCCGATGCTTTTTGTGTTCTCGCTCCCAAACTGTATAATTTCTTTTCTTTGTTAGTCCACCCCTTGCCCAAAACAAAATAGATTTAACAATAAGTTTGCTTGTGCCGCTTTTCACTGGCTCCCCTCGAATACAAAAAAATGAACAGTCCTATTTTAAGTATGGCCGCATTGTTGCCCCACTAAAATGTTGCACTTCTTCTCCCGAACCAAACTAATTAGGCGCCTACGCACCCGACTGCGACATCCAGGGATTCTACAAGCCCACCCAGTGCCACAACTCGGTGGGTGTGTGCTGGTGTGTGGATAAGCACGGAGTCGAGTTCGCCAACACACGCACACGCGGCAAGCCCAACTGCGGTGAGTAAACGGGGTGATGGGCTCTCGGGATAAGGGATAATGGATAAAGGATCCCGGACTCGGAATAATAGAGAGAGTCTGGCATCGTATAAACACTTAACCCAAACACCTGACGTCGGTTAGGGGGTCAGTCCCGACAAAAGCACCCACAAGGCTTTTAATGCCATAATGAAGGTGAAATGGAAAAATGAAATAAGGTTGAGGTGGATAGTGGAAACAGAATCGCTCTGTTCACCCAAGAATCATGGGAAAAATGTGTTTTAAAGTAAATCATAGAACTAATCATAGTGGGAAATTTCATATTAATAATTCCAAATGGGCTATGTACTCTCTTATCAAAAGTAAATCATTTTAAACATTAGTCATTTTATTAGAATTTTTCTAGTTCTGTCTTTCTTTTGAAAAACATCACTAAACATTATTCCACAGCAAAAACAAACAAAGTTTTCATTTATTGGGTTAACGTTGATATACGTAAAAGTAATTGTGCCAAAATAATCCTTAGTGGTTTACATTTACTGCAGTTCCTGGGCCAGTACCAGCAGAAACACGAATCGATGCCAATTAAAGCCTTGTATCGATGGTAGAATGGAAGAAGAATTCCAGGCATCCTTAACCAGTTTCATGGCAAGCGATTTGCCATCTGAGTCCTGCCATTTACCTGGACATTGAAATATCAGCCTATAAGCCTGCTTTTATAGCCCGCTTGCTGTTGCCGAGTTATGCGAGATGCGGCAATGGAATCGGTAAACACCTCGTACTCGTACGTACGGTGCGTATACGTAATCTGCTTAACTCGCCCAGACTCGGGTTGTGTCCATTTGTGTCCTTGCCCGTTTACTGTACTTCTCCGGTCCCTGGGCCTGTCCGGGGCAGGCTGATTTAACTCAGCACTTAAGGCTGTTAAGTTTGTCGAGACGGGTAGGGATCAGTAATTGAGTTTTCCTATTAATATCAAGCATACGCCATGCATAACGTATGAGGCGGTTGGTGCTTCAAAGCGGTCAGCTTATGGGGTTTATTACGAGTCCGTGGAGGCCTTTTTAATGCAAACTTGATTCTAATTTCTCCACCCGTCCGTACAGAGACCGTGGTCAATAACGCTGCCTCGCTCACTTCCGACGACGAGGACGAGGGAGCCGACGATGAGGACAGTGCGGAGGGCAGCGCCGATCAGATGCTGGTCTTCTAAGCGGGGCGGCGTCGTTCGTCCTGCATCCTGTTTGTGGCGCATCCTGGCTCATCCCATCCAATCAACAGCAGCGCTGGCGTTATAACAGAAAACTAATATTATTATTATTATGATTGCAAACAAAACCGAAAACAACGGAAAGTGGAAGTTGAAGTAAAAGCAAACGCGAACGCAAACGCAGAAGCGAAAACCAAAAAAACCCTAAATCCATAAATGTGCAGAATAGCCACGTAAGCGTTTTTGAATAGAAACTACGAATAGCAACCAGCAGAAGCAAACACGCCATACACTCAGACACACACAGACTCGCTAGGATGATGAAAGTTCACGCAGAAAGGATAACAGGGGAGAGCAAACCAAAGAGTAACTGTAGCATAGTTAGAGGCGAATCGCACGCTAATTGGCATCATCAGTAGGCAGAGAAGAGCACCCCGGAGTCCACGGCTTTGGCCATTTTTTCAGTCAATCAGCTACGATTTCTCCTTCGTTATCATTGTTGTTTGCATGGATGAGTCCATCCGTCTATTTTAGCCTTTTTGCAAAAGATTAGAGCCCAGTTAGTATCGGCATCTCTCAACATCTGTCCTCCTCTGCTTTCGCGCAAGCAAAACACGACACACGCTAAGAATTCCGCCCAAAAACAAAAATAAAAGTATATAAAATTTATGTGATAAGTTTTTGAAAAAATGATGAATACGAATACGATGGATCGAGGCCAGTAGCCCGTGTAAGGAAGAGTCCCATTCCCAGAGTACTCAAGGACTCCTAGGCGGCCGAAGAGTGTAGTTCGAGTAGAAGTTCGCGGAGGGAAGAACTCATAGTTGCATATGTACGAAACATAATCGCGTTCATTTAGTGTTACTTACCAGATATATAGTGAGAGATCGGGATCCGACAAGTATTCGGCTTGGCTTCGCTACGAGGCGAGCATCATTTGAATCACAGCACCAGCCAGGGCAAACTCAGCACTCAGCTTAAAATATATGTAAGCCGGCAATCGGGAATCGTAAATGTCACGCCACCCACACGAACCAACAGCACACGAACACCAACTATTTTGGCCATTGCGATCAAGATCAGCCAAGATCCGGAAGCGCTTTCAAATTTTCACACACGTAGGACATACGACATTACCTTAAGACAAGGATTTGGATGGAGATTCGGTAAACGGCAATTCGCTTATACATGCATATATAATTAAAAAATATATAATATGTTTAACATGTAAGTATATAAGAGGCATAATTAAGTGGCAGCAGCAATGCAGATCGTAGCTCATCCTCCACTCATTTGTTGAATCCACTTTTGATATTTTCCCCACAAGGATATCCAATAGAAACCCAAAGGCAAACACTAAATTTAAACATATTTACGAGCGAATTAAATTAATGAAGGATAAACATGATAAAAATGCTTGCAACCAGAACGAAAATTATATAGCCAATTGTAGTAAACAAAAACGAATGCATATATGATAAATAAACCTTTTAATTATAGCGAAAATTTATAACCAACATTAATAACAATCATTTGAGATGCAGCGACGACGTGGAGTGAACAAAATCAACATTTTTCGGCTGCATTTAAAAAGCAAATTATAAAGTAAATGGAAATTATAATTATTTGTGGTGTAGACCCTACAACTGACTATGTATTACGATTGTACTCACTTGTGAATTATTGTGCAAATTGCATTACTGGAGTCCCATACTCTGGTACTTGAAGTTTGGCAGAATCTCTACTTATCAGTTTCCGGCAGACTTGACCTTTTTTTTTAACAAATCATAACGAAGATTCCATAAATAAAAAGTAGTATCAATTATATATACGTACGTAATGCATTTTGAAAAGATTTTCCACCTTTTGTTTCCGATTCGATAGCACAGGTTTTATTTCCACTAAGCTCTACGACCATTTGTTTATATATATGTATATGGATGATGAAATCAATAAATATTATTTAATGCAATCCCGTGTTTGTTTATTTGGCTCAGTAATGGGATGCTGCTTGTCCACATTTAACAAATTGTGGCAACTTGTGACATTTAAACGGTCGCTCCATAGTACCAGGAATGCCAGCGAATGACTAACATTAAATTTAGTGGCTAATTTTATGCACACACGAGCAGCAAAAAAGCCAACAAGCAACTAAAACAAAACGAAGGCGACGCGCAACAGGCGCACAAACAATTATGGTGCAGATTAAAATAAATTTTAGTTTGCCGGAGCCAGGGGCAGGCGGAGGTAGAAGGTAATGGTATATGAAGCAGAGCAAGTCAACGCCAACGCCAACGAGTTCACACGCTAGTCGGATGGGGTCGGGTCACCCGACGAGGCGGTGTCAAGGGTGCCTGAAACCGGCGGCAACTTTGGCATGCCGTTCCAAACGGAAGTTGCAGCGACAATTAAGCAGCACTACACCCTGACAGTAGGGGCGACCCGGCCAAGTTGCATTCTGCCAGAGTTTGGCCAAGTTAGTCAGTAAGTCACTCAGAACTTGTGGGCTGAATAGAACACTATAGGATTTTTAAACAACACTAATCAAATTTATTGCTCACATAAAATAAATATTAGGTTGTGAATAACAATACTGTTATAACTATATATATATATATAAATTAGCTTTATATTTTTTGGTTTTTTTGTGTTCGGTGGGAGTAGTACCTAATGCATTTTCCCGTATGGTCCTTTAAGCAAGGTACATTAAGATATCCTCGCTTTCTCCTCGATCCTTGAAATACTTCCGCATCTGTGCTTGAAACGCGGATTTGTGTTGTTTCTTCAAAAGCTTTGATTGAATCCTCGGATGACTGAATTGGTGAATTCGACGAGACCCGACTAAAAGACGCTGCCGAAGCCATTTTGCCAGGAGATGATCAACAAAATCGCGATCAGGATCAACTTCTGTCCGATCATGGCGATGGATTTAAATAAACTGAGTTTGGTGAAATGCTCGTTCTCTTATATAGCGATTAAATGACATATTTTTTTTATTATTCATTTTTAAATCATTATTATTTATCATTCTAATACAATAAAGTTCTTATAATCATTTATTATGAGGTTTCTCCAACTTCCAATTTTCTTCGAACTCATAATGCTCATAATTCCAGAGAAATGAACTTGCCATATGCGGCAGAGCTCAAAAATTAAACAACAAACAAAACAAAAATTGAAAAGTGAAACAAAAATTAAAGTTTAAATACACAAGTACACAAGTCTTAAGTAAGTTAAGTATAATACCCCTTTGTTCAAAATGATCGTATATCGATACTTATATTTATTAATATATGATTAATTTTTATGTGATTTGGATGTCGTATTTTGTTTCCATTCTTCATTGCTGTTTTATTAAAAATGTGATTATAAAACTAGTACATGTATTCGTGCTCTGTAATTGTGCGTAACTAGCCAAGATGTTGTGGCTTGTTGGCTTCAAATATTTGGGCAACAATGTGCAGAGTTGAAGTCTACATCGGCCTGGCTGGCTCATTTGCATAATTCTGGGGGCCAGACAATGCGACAAGCTGCATGCAACGCCTGGCTGCTCAGCCACCGCCAGACAGGCCAGACACAGTCCGGTTGAAAAGCACTCGTGTCCCCCTGACGGACTTGTGGCAAGTGGCACAGTGTGTGTGGGTGCTTCATTGTTCCGTCTTTCCCTTCCGGAGTACCCAGACTTTTTCGGCATTTTTAATTAGGGCCCCAACTCTGTGTCGTGTGTTATTATTTTGTGTTTCATGTATACCACCATATGGAAGTATGCAACTTTTATTTTTATACGTCACTCGGGCGTCACTTGGACCTTGTGGATGTTGTTGTTTGTATTGTTCTTTGTTGACACCACACACACAGTCCGCACATGTACATATGCCACCCAGGATGGCTTTATAGTTCAAGGTGAGTACGGAAAAGTTTTGTGGGTCGGGCACCGGCGGACGCCACAAATAAACTTGCAACAGCTTTAGTGCGCTGTGGCATTAAAAATTTAAGCCCATCCCTTCGTCATCCCAATGCTCAATGTTGCTGCAACATTCTTGCTGCCTCCGTGTCACGCCACCACTGAATGTTTCAAATTATTTAAAGCATTTTATTTTCGTTGCAGTGCTAGGACTGCCCCCTTGCGAATGCAGTGGATAATGCTGCAGGGGCGTGGCCAGCAGTTGCATGCAACGAGCAATTATTGCGCAGTTATTGCATGTCGTGTGCAGGGCCTATGAATTATTACGTATACGCAGTGTGTCCACAGGAAAAATGGATGTCGTAAGGGCATGAATCCCTCCTTCTGTAGTTGCTTGTTTTCATTTATTTTATCGGATATGTATTTTGATTGGATTCACTCAAATATCAAAATAGGATCAGATGGAAATGGTTTCTGAATTAAGTCTGACAATAATGAAAACTTTGTCACTTGCCCCAAATAGGATCTAGTCTTTGTTTGTCAAAACCACATACTTGCGGAACTTTCCCTGAGTTATGCGACTATCGTTGGATTGGGTAATCGAGTGTGCCCTTATGTCAACCAAAATAGTGGCTTCCATATCGCCGCTCAACCGAGAAATTCCGCAACTGAGCAGCGGAGACTCGGATAACCTTGGCCAACTTGCCAATAGGTTGCAAGTGGCAACCGCAAAGGTCACGCACAGTAAGCCGCAGTCGAGTCTAGGGCCCCTTTAATGACCCACTAATTAAAGGCTAGTCGCTACTACTATTAATTAGCGATAAACAATTGGCTGCAGAGCCGCAGACGCACATGGTGCCCGGACTCCCAAGAAGTCGGCGAGTCATTTATCATTGAAAGGGCCACAAAGGCTGAGAAGGGGGAAACAATCGTTGTCAACGCTGGAACCACTGAACTGTTAAAAGTGCCATTGAATCCAGCAGCCGGGGAGCAACTGTGCAAACAGACGGAAAGACGGAGCACCTGGGCCATGCATGGCTTGATGTGTATCATAGATACACCACCTGAATCGTGCCCCGTGAGATGGGGCACCACGCAGCCTCGCCCTAGTCTCTGCCCCCTGCCCTCCGCTTATTGACTGCCGCCCACCACCTCCCGCCCTTATGGGAGCGTTAAATAGTTTTGTTTATTGCACATTGAAATCGAGCCAGCGAGCAATTCGGTGGCAGCCCCGCACGGCGGTGTTGCCCCGTGCGACACACTCCAGCGATCTAATCAGCAATCTCGGCGACGACTCTGACATGGAATTTCTCATACGCTCGGTTAGCCGCGACGTCGACGCTCGATCGACTATTTTCCGGCTACACTGAGAAAAAATTCGAACCAAACCAAGTTGAAATATGGTACGCAGAGCATTTAAGTTCTTGCTACTCGATCGTAGCCCCGAAATAGGTGAAGAAATTCAATAGAACCCACAAGTGTCTAAACAATAGAAGTTTCCCTGAGTGCACTGCTGTTGGAACTGCGCGGAGCATTCATATCATTTACATACGCAGCGTTTCGGAGTCTACCTGGCGCTCCGGGGCATCTCTCCTCCCTTGTTCAAGCCCAGATCGCAGCCACCTCGGCTATTTGCAAGTCGAGAGTGGCCCGAGTCGGACGTGTACGAAGCCTCCTCCGAAGCCAGACAGATATATTATACTATTTATTTATTGTTTTTGGCCATCAAAATAAGCTAATAAAACAAAGTGCATTTGGCAAATGGCTAATGGCAGTGGCAAAAGTCAAAGCCAAAGCCACAGTTCCGAGCTCCGGGGGGAGCTGAAGTTCGCAAAACAAATAAATAATGCATAACAATGTTTGTACGTGTTTGAAAGTAATTAGCCAACAGCAACAAGCACCATGCCCAGGCTGGCCCGTTTTGACCCACATCAGTGAGACGAGCTAATTCATATTTGATGGCAAGGGAGTCCTGGCCTGTGATTGCATTTATGCAAATAGTTCAATCTGCAGGCGATTGAGTGGCAAACAGTTCAGTGTGCACGTGCCCAAAGTGTTAAACTGTGCCAAACATATCCAGCAAACAAGCAAAAATAATATAATACGAGTGTGTAGTGTGTGTGTGTGTGTGTGTGGCTTGTAGCCAAAAATCAATTACCATTTATTGTACGAGCATGCAACCACAAAAACGCGTCTGAAACAATGCCTCAATCAGAAGCTTCAACAGCCCCCTGGCTATGCAAATTAGTGTTTCCAGCGATTTTGTTAGTGCTGCTGCAGCCGAATGTCGCAGGTGAGCTTTTATATTTGGATTTTGGGTACAACATGCCCCGGATCCGAGCCACCCCAACCTACCCTGACCTCCTCCTCATTGGATTCCACATCGCTAATTGGCCCAAAGCAGCCCCGAGGCGGCTCTAACCGTTTTCCACTTAGTATTTTTAGCTGCTTACCTGCTTTGTAGCTGCTTACCTGATTTCAGAGAGTATAATAGGTATTGGGAAGATGCCCCGATCGCATCATCACTATTGCACTTGCAATTTGCATTCAATAGCCAAGTGGAAAACCAAAACCCAAACTGCTTAGATCAGTTTCCAGGCCGCTGCCGGAGAGGATTGGGGGAGTGGGTGTTCCCCCTGCCTGTGCATGTCAGTTGTTATTATAGACTCAAGTTTACATTATTAGTTTAAATGGGAGAATGACCTACGCTTTGAAATACATACTAAATATGAACGGAGAACGAGACAAAGCATTGATTTTATTATTGATATTAGAGAATTGTAAGAGTTGTAAGAGATTAATGAGTAATTTAAACATGTAGCGCTTATCTTAAAAGTTCTCCCAGGCCCCAACCACTAGTACCCTACCCACAAAAATGAGTTGCAACCTCAAGTTGCATGATTGACTCACTCATTGCTTACTTATGCATAAAAATTTTTAAAATTAATTGATGCCCACCGAGCGTAGTACCCATTACTCAAGCAATAAACTGAAATCGATATGCAATCCCTAATATGTATACTTAGCAATTCAAAAGAAAATGTCTGGTTCCCAGTCATGCGGAGCGTACTGCTCCCGCGACATAGCTCGGATGCAGTGAGACACAAATACTAATCCCATTCCGCCCCACCAGACGCCCTGCTGCTGCAGTGCCCGTTGCATCAAATGCAGTTGCAGAAAATCGTAGGATTCCGTCCGCCCCTGGAGTATATGGGCGAGGGTAACCTGATCTACGCCCCGCCCCCCACACCAACCAGCAACTTCAAAGACCGCAATCGACGGGAGGGGCAGGATCGGCAGGACGAGACTCCGGCTAGTCAGGTGTGCTGGCGCATATGCAACGAGGATCCCGACTGTATCGCCTACGTCCACCTTCTGGACACGGACGAGTGCCACGGATACTCCTACTTTGAGCGCAGCTCGCGGTATTTGCCGATTTCCGGGGAACTGCCACTGGTGGCCGATGGCGAGGCCGTATTCTACGAAAAGAGCTGCCTCCGAGGTGAGTTATGCCGCCGGATGGGGGCCGGGCCAACCTTACCGACCTTGTCTTGCAGTTCCCGATGCGTGCCGGGGCCGTCTCTGGGCGCTGACCAAAATCCCCGGCAGCACACTGGTGTTCCAGAGCAAGAAGACCATTCCGACCTTGGTCACGCGGCGTGAGTGCGCCGAGCGCTGTTTCTTCGAAACCCAATTCAGATGCCTCTCCGCCTCCTTCGCCCCCTCGTATCGGAACAATCGTGAGCGGTAATTGACTGTTTGTTGCTATTATTATTGTTATTGTTATTGTTGGCTTTGGCTATAGCTTTAGCTTTTTGTTGTGGCCAGGTGAAATTAATTGCCTCTGTTGTGCATTTTTTATGCACAGTCTGGCTTTTCGCTCGATTATGACATCACTTGACGGAAGAGCTGGAATGGGCTAGACCTTTTCATGTGGGGTTTAAAATAGGTAGCACGGTCAAGGGATTACTTGGAAAGGAATTGAAACTGAAAATCAAAACAAACATTTCAATAATATAATCAAAATCATTCATTTTCCGCAAATAAACATTAATTTTGGGGGTTCTATTTCTACATATTCTTCCATTCTATTCATGATCCAAGATGCAGACGATTATTTTATTAATACTCTATAGGATTTATACTTAAGGGACTTTCAAACTCATTAGGGTTATTTAAAATTAACTGAATATAGTTTATAGGTGCTCCCTACCTTTCACAGATTTTTGAAAAGAGATGCACCAGGACTGAAATTATTTAAATAATCACTTTTAAAAGCCAAAAGTAATCCCATTTCCTACATTTTTTTTTAAACTAAATTCAATAATAACATTACCTCAATAATAGATAAAGAAGCAAATACGCTATAGCCAGCCTCATCACTTCTTGTAACTCTTCCTTGAAACCTTTTAACCAATTTTTTGGGGCACACCCCGGCTACTACTGCAGGTTCCGCGGCTCGGAGGGCTCCCTGCCCGGCCAGAATCCCTCGCCCCGCCTGGGTCGGTGCACGCTGAGTGACAGGGACAAAACTATCCAGCCAGACGCCTTTCGGGCAGCCCCCTACGACGAGGAGTACATGGAGAACCAGTGCCACGAGCGCGAGGTCGAGAGCGACAACTGCTCGTACGAGCTGTATGCCAACAGCAGCTTCATTTACGCGGAGGCCAGGTATTTGGGCCTCACCCAGAAAGAGGTGTGTTCGCCGCGCTTCGATTGTCGTGCGCATTATGATTGTAATCGATGGGAGTCGGATGATTGATTGATGACGGTAACCCACTCCATCCAACACCCCCTTTCATCTTTCTTCCTGCCATTGCAGTGTCAGGCCCTGTGCTCGCATGAATCGAAGTTCTACTGCCAGGGGGTCTCCTTCTATTATGTGAACCAGGTCTCATTATCCGAGTGTCTCTTGCACTCGGAGGACATTGTGTCCCTGGGTCCGCGCAGCCTGAAACTGAGGGAAAACTCCGTGTATATGCGAAGAGTCAAGTGCCTCGATGGTAAGTTCTCATCAAAAGACACACCAAATACTCGTAAATATCCCTAATTTAGTGAGGGTGTTCTGCACCCGGGAGGAAATGACCATCAAGTACAAGCCCAAAGATTGGTTTGCCGGCAAGATCTACGCCAGCATGCACTCGAAGGACTGCCTGGCCAGGGGATCCGGCAACGGCAGTGTCCTGTTGACCTTGCAGATCGGCACTGAGGTCAAGGAGAATCGCTGCGGCATCCTGCGCGCCTACGAAATGACGCAATCCTACCAAAGGTTCGCACTTAGTTTTATTTTGTGTTTCAAAATTCAATAATGTCCTTTTTTCTAGAACCTTCATATCTGCCCTTGTGGTGATTCAAAACAACCCCAATGTGCAAACTCAGGGCGATCGGCTGATCAAGGTCGGTTGCATCCAGAGCAATGCCACCGCCTCCCTGGGAGTGTCCGTCCGGGACAGCAGCATCGATGCCACGGAGCATGTGCCCAGCGCCATCGCCTTGGAGTCCTCGCTGGAGTACGCCGAACAGTAAGCTACCTGAAGAAAGTCCACCACTCGAACAAATACCTAATATACCCTGGTATTTACAGCATGTTTCCCCACGAGGGTGTCATCCACTATAATAGCAGCAGTGGCCCACATCCGCATCCAATCATCTCGCTTCAGGTGGTGGATCTATCCCACCAGAGGGAAACAAACGACGTTAAGATTGGCCAGAATCTGGAGCTTCAGATAGTAGCCGAGTACAGTCCGGAGCAGATGTCAGACAACCTGGAGCTGCAGCTGGCACCTCTGCCGGATTTCCGGGCCACCTCGCTGGTAGCCAAGACCATGGACAATGAAAATTATGTGCTACTGATCGACGAGCGCGGTTGTCCCACCGATGCCAGTGTCTTTCCGGCTCTGGAACGGGTTCACTCCGCCACCAGGAGCATGTTGAGGGCCCCCTTTCACGCCTTTAAGTTTGCCGGCACGGCGAACGTTAGCTTCGACGTGAAGATTCGCTTCTGTGTGGAGCGCTGTTCAGCCAGCAACTGTGCCAGTGGATCATCGTGGGAAAGGAAGAAACGACAGGCGACAGATCGAAGACTGGAGGATTTGCGAGTCCAGAATCCGGTCTACATATCCACCGTTGTGGACGTGGTCCCTGCTGAGCAGCCAACAAACGGAAGCGCCAAGATGTCCGCCCAGGAGGAGCTGCCGCTGAACTATAATCTCAGAGTGCATGGCCCGGACCAGAGCAACGCAAACAGCTATATGTACGGGGAGCGAGGAGTGCTTCTCATTGCTGGCATCGATGACCAGCTTCACCTGGACAACGTGTGCATAAACCAGAGTCTGCTGATCGCCCTGTTCATATTTTGGCTGATCTGCCAAGTGGCCCTGCTGTTTGGCTGCGGCATGGTGCTGCAGCGCTATCGGAGACTGGCCAAGCTCGAGGAGGAGCGCCGGCGCTTGCACGAAGAGTACCTGGAGGCTAGACGCGTCCACTGGGCGGATCAGGGCGGATACACACTTTAGATGGCTTTTAGGCTGCGACAAAATGCGTACAAAATGCATCTTAATTTAATAAACTTATGCGAATCTTACAAACAAGTGTGATCGGATCAGAGATTTTCTGAGTTTAGAGGTTGGGGCTCAGGCATTCTTCTTGGGGTGGTAGTGCTCCCACTTGCGGTGATTCAGAGAGTTGAAATCCTTACAGTGGAGTGCGATCTTTCGCAAGTACTCGGAAAGTTTCAGCAGCTCAGTGTCGGTGCCACGGTTGATATGGGCCTGGCGGAACGGACGGATCTTTAGACCGGACTTGGGATTCATCAGGAAGTTGCGACGAATGTCATCGAACATAATTGTGTTACTCGAGTCGTACTGTTTGTACAGGGCCCAGATCACGCCCAGCGGCTTTACATCAACCACTCCACGCTCCGGAACGTGCACAGAGATCATGGCGTTTGAGTCCAGGTAGAACATCACCTTGTAGTTATCATTGTTGGTCACGCCCAGCAGCCGCATCTTCTCCTCGATCCAGCGCATGCTGGTGGCCGACCATATCACGATGTCATAGTCTTCGTAGGCGGATGCCAGGAACTCGTGCAGGTACGGACGCATTAACTCTGTGCCTGTTTCGGCCGGAGAGCGGTGGTCGAAAAGAGTGTAGTCTATGTCGAGGACAAGTAGTTTCTTTCCCTCGCGTGGCGGAGCCAGCTCCTTGATTTTGTAGTCGCGAACACGACGCTGAACCTTAGCCAGGTAGACGGCCGAGTTCTCCACGGACTCCTCGCGATCCTCAGCGTCATCGAAGTCGTCCACCACCTCGCAAATGTCGTCAGGCAGACTGCATGCATCTTCGATGTCCGCCTCCGTGGATCCAACCATCATGAGCTTAAAGTTCGGTTTCAACTCTAGGGCGCTAATCTTTACATTGTCGGCAGCCGTCTTTCCTGTAAGAAGAATATAGTCTTCAGGGGATTTCCTGTACATGTTTAGGGCCATTTACCTTTGTATTTAAGATTAAGTAGCTTCTGCCGCTCTGGCCGGACCTGAGTCTTGCGGAAAATTTCGTGGCGCAGCATCTCTACGGTGTCCTGGTCAGTGAGGTCCACGGGGTACTCCTTGCCACTCCACTTCACAATAACGACCACTTCCTTTATCTCGGCCATTTTTGCGAATAAGCTTAAAGGAAGCAGAAACAGAAAAATATTACTTTTTACTGCTCAAAGAGGAATCAACCTGACATACAGATGTTCAAAATATGGAAGCCCCTGACATACAGCTGTTCAAAATATGGAAGCTTGATAAAAAAAATGTAGCTGTCGCCACCAGGGGCGCCACGACATCGAAAGCCTGGTCCCACTGAAATATTTCCCTAATCGATAACAAATATTTCCCTTTTACTTACTGATGGCGCCACCGTTTCTATCATTCTCTCCCAGCTGAAAAGAAAACAGTATAACGGCTGTAAGGGAAAAAAATATAGCGAAAAGTACTAAAAGACCGTAAATGGCAGTAGCATGATACGTTGAGAAGTAAAATGTAGAATGTCAAATATTTGAATTTTTGAAACAGGTAGTTAATACCCAAAAGTCTATTAATATAAGAACAAAGCGTGACTAATGAGATACAAATGGAACAAACTTTATTGGCTAAACGGAAAAGAATGTAAAAATATTATTGTGTGCATTGTGTAGTGTAATTTTTTGAAAATTTTCACCTTAAACTCTACTAGAACATGTGTAATAATTCAACCATGTACCTTAAACCTTAGCTTTATTTGCTGTTTTCCGTGGCATGTGGCACCGGTGGCACCCAGCCCTGGAAGACTGCCTCCAGCTCGGCGGCGACCTTCAGGCAAAGCTTGTCCTGGTAATGAGCAGCCACCACCTGGATGCCGATGGGCATACCACGCTGGTTCAGACCCATTGGAACATGGGTGGCGGGCAGTCCGAGGATGTTGAAGAGCAGCATCTGGTCAATGCCCGTCACGTTCACTAACGAGGTGTGGAAGCACAGGGCGCTGGTATGGAAGGTGGGTAGGATGAGGACTCCGCGAGTGCCCAGCAGTTGCTAGAGAAAGGGTTGCAGGGTAACCACAGCGCACATCTCGACATCCATTTACTTACATTTAAATGGGTCTTTAACTTTTTGACCTCTTCCCGATACCGTTCCATGTTACCGCTGGCTATCAGGCCATTGAATCGTTTCATGACCTCCAGGAACATGGCCTCCTTTGTGAAGATCGAGTGCCCGATGGCGCTGTTAAAGAGCTCCACCATCAGGAGCCGCATGGAGGGATTCCGGTTATGTTGTTGGGTGACGATGCTGGGCAATCCCTTCAGGTCCACTAGGGACACCAGGGCCATCTCCAAACTGTTGCCGAAGAACTTGAGATCTAGCTGCAGAGGTAAGGATATCATTTGAATAAAATTATAGTAGCATATGTATATGTAATTACCTTTTTGGCCTGAGATCCGCCTCTTTCGAGGCATTTGACAGCTTTTGTGATGGCCAATTTAATATCGAAATCCACCACAGGATGCGTCAGACAATTAAGTCCCGAAAAGCCGTAAGCATAGTAGATCTAAAACCGTAAATCTTAGTTGCAAAAGGTAAAGAAAAAAGGGAAAGAAACCTTACCTTCATATCCTTCAGGGGAACCTGTTCTTCGATTTTGAGCTTGTGTGAATTGGTGCCCGCCATTATTTGCAACAGAATGGGCAAATCCCGCGCAAATCTCGTGATCGGGCCCATTTGCAGCATTCTGGGAAACTGGGGATCCGTCAGAGAATAAGGAAAGTGGCCTTTGGTCGAGGTCAGGCCGCCGGTCGGCTTGTGACCAAAGACGCCGCAAAACATGGCTGGTAGTCGGATGGAGCCGCTGATATCGGAAGCCACTCCAAAAGGCGTGGCTCCCACACCATTCAGCGCTGCCTCGCCACCCGACGATCCTGCCGTGGTGCGCCTCAGGTCGTAGGGGTTCAGACAGCGACCGTGGATATTGTTGCTCGTCTCGAAACTCATGCAGAACTCAGGATTGGCGGATACCAGGAGGGGTATACCACCAGCGGCACGGACCAGTTCGACCACATCGCCATCCTGTGGAGCCTTCATATCCTTGCGAATGAGACTGCCCACGGAGTAGGACAACCCTGTATAGTGCCAATAATTAGAAAATAGGCTTAGGCCTAAGTACAAAGGTCACCTTTGAGGCCGCAGGATTCCTTGACCGTAAACGGTACTCCCAGGATCGGATACTTGGTGTACAGCGCTAGCCGATCGAAGTCGGACCTCGCCTTGGCAATAAAGTTATCCGCCAGCCGGGCATCCTGCATGGCTGCCTCGAAGCGCTCCTCGACCACAGCATTCAGCGTGGGATTCACCTCCTTGATGCGGGCTATGTAGGCACTGGTAAGGTCCACGGATGAAATCTGCAAGCGACTCGGCAGCCGTGACTTTGCAAATGCCACCGAAGGAATGACGCAATCTTTGATTTGCAACTCACCTCGCCACGTCGCAAATGGGTGACCAGTTCAGTGACGGACTTGTTGAGCAGGGGGTTTCGAATGCCCTGAAACTTGGGCCTCTTGCGGGTCAGCACCAGATCCAGAATCTTGTTCACCAGAATGCCAAAGGCGTTCAGGAAAAATGCCAAAAACCGAAGAGCTATCTCCATGTTGTCGGGAGGTCACCGAAGAGTGCACCAAGTATTCTAATTAAAGCGGACTTCGGTCGACTTCGGCGGAAGTGGGTTAAGAATAATGGGTTTTGGAGGGGCACTTGTGAGCTGGAATCGAAGTGGGTACACTACCGTGCGCCTCGAGTGCGGATCGTGGACTACGCGAGGCCACCGAAACTCGCCTTTGTTTTTAAATTTAAATTTGAATTTAATTTCAAAGTTAACCTGGGCGCAGGGCTGGAAATTTCCAGTTTGGAGTGTTTTGATTTAGAACCGAATTTAAAAATTTTCAAGTTTCCAAAAAACTCTAAAATCTCACAAGGGACTTACCTTACCCCTTTTCCTAAAATAAATTCAATTACTCATTATGTATTTATTTTGTAATAAGTTAGTTATTGTTACACTTATCACTTACGTGCTAAAAGGAAACAATAGTTCAACAAAGGCAATAACATGTTTAGCACATTACTCACTGGAAAACGAATCGGTTGGCGAAACGGTAACGGTAACAAATCGGTTAACAAGTCAACAAAGGACAACAAAGAGAACTGGTTTCAGAAAGAGAGAGACTTTTTCAAATCAGTTAGGCAACTTGGCAAAGGCGCGAAAGAGAATTCTACATGTACGTATAAGTATAGTTTCTGGCTTGCGCAAAAATTGACATCTATGTAGCTATTTTTTTTTATATGTTTTTATGCCCGGGACAAGCCCTCACAATACTCATGAATATTTACACAAAATTGCTGAACTTGCCTGGCATAAATATCCATAGACAATTACGTGGGTATGTTTGCTGGGGTTTGCTGCTTTTTAATTATAAAATCGTATATCTGATGCAGGGACCGACATCGAATTGATTTCTAGTCCTAGAACGGCAATAGTTCGTCAATGGAGTTGAACACAGTTTTAATGTTTCGTATTTTTAAGTGAAAATAGTACCGAAATTGTATAAATCAGGGGATGGTACAATGTGTGGGGTGTCTTATTATTATTATATTATAGAATCTATAGAGTAATCGACGAACTGTTGCCGTTAAGAGACTATCCACAGAAGAAAACCCTTTAAGGGATCTCCTAATTTATGTTTCTTATGCATTTGATATTGTAGATATTTCTGCGGAAGAATACAAAATGCATTTCGCTATGGGGATATGTATGAGTCGATTTGATACTGGGGCTGCTTGTCTTCCTTAGATTCTACTTTATTTCATAGTATATTAGCCACTAATTATATTGTATTTTGGTAAGATTAGCATAGACTGTTAATTAACATTAAAATATTTATTGTCTAAAACATTTCTCCCGCTTACTGCCGCAGTAGACCTATTTATGTTTCCCGACCTTTTTCCCCCCAAAACAATTCTAACTATAGCACACACCTTTGGCTACTTACAAATAACTCTCTCCATCCGCCACTGATTAAATTTAGAATTCATCAAGTGGTCGGCCTTACTCTGACTTACTAGGCGGATAAAGGTATTAGGGACTTCCACTTGGCGGATCACTTTCCTTGGGTGCTTGGCTAGAAAACTTACAGGCCTAGGGTTTGTATTTGTGTCTGGGTGGGGATTCAGGACCAGACCCTAGGGGCTCTCAAGGGACTGGTCCAGAAGGGTTTGGTGCGGAAAGAAAAATGCCAAACGGAGTCCCCGACTTTACTGCCCTCAACTAGACTATAGCGTATCCTTCAATAAACCAGCTTAGGTCATGTGCAGATCCCCCTTGAGGATCCGGGTGAAGGTCTTCTTGAACTGCTGGTTGGCCAGCGCGTAGCAAAAGGGATTCATGGGGCTGTTGGCGTAGCAGAGGAAGTACGAGAACATGTACAAGTGCTCGTTGGTGCAGGGCGGATTCCGGCAGAATCCCTCCACCAGGGCCAGGACGTGGTACGGCGTCCAGCAGGCCACGAAGCAGCCCAAAATGAATGAGATCGTGCGGAACGCTTTGCGGGCCCGATTCTCCGACTTGGACTTTTGCCGCCCCCCCACTCCAATAATCAGGGGCAAGGCCTTCTTGCTCTTGAAGTGCTTTCCGATGGAGTGAATGAAGGCCCTCTTACTGGAGCTCCGGCTGGCCGACAGTCCCTTCTCCTCCCTCTGGTTGTCCTCCTCCTCAGCGTCCCGCTTTGGAGCGCCAGTCAAGCCGTCGCCGACCCCGGCTCCAGTGCCTCCCGTACTGCTGGTGGTGCCCGATGTGGAGGGCATCTTGTTGGTATTGGTGTCCGAGGTCTCCCGCTCCTCGATGCGCTCCAGAGTGGGCGCCATCACTGGAGTACCCGTCTGTGGCGTTTGCTGGGTCTTCACCTTGGGTGAAAGCGGGAGCGGGGGCGGGGGCATCGGAGAATAGAGGATGGCGTCCTTGCTGCTCGTCTCCATCGGGCTGGAGGCTCTCCGGTGGGGACAGTCTACCACCAGCTTGCCGGGAACGTCCAGCAGACAGATGGCCTCGATGCAGCTCTCCCGGCGCACTTTGGCAAAGTCCTCGATGCCTGTGTATGATACGAGAAGACGTTTTTCAATGGCCACCGCCTCCTCCATGCTCTGGTTGTGATTGGGGTTCAAGTTGAGGCCCAGGCTTAGGCTCTGACTTTGGCTTTTGCTTTGGCTTTGGCTTTGACTTTGGCTGGGACTGCTATGGCTTTGGGTGGGAGTTTGGCTTGGATTCTGTTTCGCTGGTGGGTTTCGGCGTGCGGGCGGTGGTGGAGGCAGGACTGGTGGTGGTTGTGACGGTGGTTTTCCCATCACACTCTCGTTGAGCGAGGACGTGGTGGCCAGCATGGCGGAGCTCTCGTCCATGTACCGAAGCTCCGAGTTGGTCATCAGGTCGTAGGTGAGGGCCAGGTCGCTGTTGCCCGAGCTGTTTCCGAAGGGGCGGTCGGAGTAGTCCTCGGAAAGGGGAGTGGGACACTGGAAGGCGTCGGGGGGCGGCAGAATGGTCTGGACCAGGCCGGGATGCACTTCGTCACTGGGCACTTCTAGGGGGGCCAGGTCAACGGGGGACAGCGGATCACCGATTGGATTTACGAGGCGGTCGTGTTCGGCAATCTGGGTCAGGGTGGAGCAGGAAGTGCGCTTGTTCTGGTTCGGATTCGCATTCTGGTTTTGGTGGTGGTGGTGCTGGGAGCGCACCTCCTCCTTGCTCTGGGCTCGCTGAATGGGATTTTGGTGGTGGTGCTGATGGTGATGGTACTGGTGCATAGCCTCGATGGACTTGGAGTTCGTGGTGCTCTTCTGCAAGTTACCTTTCCCCCGTGTAGCCAACAGGGCAGCCTGTGCTCCGAACACCAGCCCGATCGAGGACCTCTTCCGCATGTTGTTCAACTTCTGCTGGGTGATCAGTTGCTGGGCTTGATTGACGGAGGACTCCTCGTCGGAGTCGAAGGCCGGACTGCTCGATCGCTCGCTCTTCTCCGCCTCCACGGCGGCGTCCCGCTTGCGCGCCTCTTCCTGGATCTTGGCCGCCGAGGCTCTCCTTTGCTCCGGGGTCATCTTCTCCACCTCCTCGGTGGTCGGGGCTATTGCGGCCAAGGGATTCGCCTGGCCGGAGCCACTGAGTCGCTTGATCACAGTCGTGCAGGCGCTGTCCAGGTCAGTCTGATCTCCGCCTGCCAACTCGACCTTCGTCTTCAGGATCTTCTCCTCGATCACTCCGATGCCGGCGGCATGCCCCGCCATTCCCGACATGGCTCCGGCACTGAGAGCCACCATGGACTGCATCTTGCGTTGCTTGGCCTCACTTCTCTTCTGCATGTCGTAGGCCGTTTTGTAGATGCCGGCGTAGAGCACGAAGAGCACTATCAGGGTCGTCCAGTAGTAGCCGATGATCAGCGCCGTATTGAAGATGGGATCCTTTAGGAATTGCACAGCACACTGGCCTGGCAGTAGGTCCCTCTTGCCCGTGAAGTGCTCCCATCCGAAGATCGAGATGAAGAAGAGGAGGGCGGGTATGATCCATGTGATCGTGACCATGTAGATAACCCGTGTTCGGGTCCGCCAGCTCCGGTACTTGGCGGCGATCTTTACGGAGCAATACCGGTCGATGGTGATGAGCAGCACCGTGTACTGGGAGACCAAGCAGACCGTATAGTCCACGGAGAGCCACAGATCGCATAGGACAGGGCCCAGGTCCCAGTAGCCCTTCAGCACGTAGATCGTGTAAAAGGGCATGGAAACGGTTCCTAGCGTGACAAAATATTACATTAAAATAAACATATACTTAGTCCTTTAATATTTGCATTACCTATCAGCATATCCGTGGCCGCCAGCGAGGCAATAAAGTAGTTGCTGGGCTGCCTGATGTTACGGTCCACAATGAAGGCCAACAGCACCAGGATATTGCCGCCCACGGTCAGGATAATGCAGACGGCCAGGCAGATGGCAATCAGTATGGTTTGCCAAAGGGCGAAGGGCGGCAAGACAGGACCCAGGACCTCCGAGTCAGAGTCGGATTGTGTGACGATGCCAGCACTGCCGGAAGTTTGATTTCTCAGTCCCAGGACATTGGTGTTGTTCAAATTGTAGTTGCGATACCACTGCAGCTGATCATTGGCCGGCCAGGAGCTGAAGTCACTGCTCTCGCCATAGATCTTGGCCGCCTCCAGGAGGCGCTTGCAATCTGATTCAGTCACGATGCTTTTGAACAGAAAACTGCAGAGTTTTTCACGTTCCCGCCGCAGGCTCCTGTCCGGGAAAAATTCTTTAGTTTTCTGGGGAACCAAAGATGTTTCTGAGAGAAGACTTACCAGTCGGTCATCCACTTGCCCTTAATGGCATAGATGGGGTCACTGGAGTTGCCATTGAGGCCAGTCAGCTCCTCCTCCCCACTCGCCGACTTGTTTACCGACCGCATCTCGCTCCGTTCACCGCTCTCCAGCCTGCAGTCTCCCCTCTGCCCACTGGCTCTAGTCCTTCCTTCCTGGCTCCTTGCTACTTGCGGTCTTTATGCTAATTTGAAGTTGTTCCTCTCCTTAATGTTGTGTCGTCGACGTTTGTCCTGTGATGCTTACATTGCCTCCTCGGACTGCCAGGACTTGTCTCCGGTCTCCGGTCAGGTGAAGCATCTGAAAGAGCCAACAAAAGGATCCTTTAGCCTTGTGTCTACAGTGAGAAAAAGTGATATCACCATTGGGTTTTGTTAAAGGTAACTTTTTTTTTTTGGACTGGACCCCCGACAGTGTCAAGACTTCCCTTATAAAGTATCTTTAATATTTATTTAAAATTTTGTAATGAAAAAAACATAATTTCGTTTCCAGTGTCCGTCTTGGTGGTCGTCTTCACTTCCGCCAAGTTTAAACTAATTTTGCAACCGTTAACTGGCAACCGGCGACTGGCGATGCAATTTGCTTGTGGCAGTTGCTTCCTGCCCCAATGGCCCAGCCCCTGTACTACCCTCTGTCCTGTTGTGTTGCCTCATTATGTTATGGCATGATTTGCTTATGCCGCTGCCACTTGAGTTTGCTTGCCGCCGTCTTCACTATTTTTCCATCTCTTCTCTACGGTGGCATGCAGTGATTTTTCCGACCTTACTGCACCCTGGAAACGCAAGGAATGATAGCTCGCTCAGAATCCTTTCAAATCTAACGAAGTTCAAGGATATTGTATTGCAAATTTTAAACCTAATAATGTTAATTGATACATCCAAGGCTATTGTATGAGTCTCCTTGATTAAATGAAGCCTGCACTCTCGAATTATTAATTAGATTATGTCTGGGTCGAAAGTCCTTCTTCAGGTTCTTCGCCAAAAGCATCCGACCTTCGTCTCAGTGTTATTTAAAACTAAATACTCTTATTCACAGGAGGGCAAACTTTCTTCCGCTGAGGTCACTCAAGGGCCAGAGCCTGCCAACTTCTTGACTGTTGCATCTGGCCGGAGGCATCCGGTTGGCCGAAGTTGCTCTGGTTACTTGTTATTGTTGCTGCAAACAGCGTTAGAGTGTTTTTTGACGGCGGCAAGCTGGCTGGGCACGGCCGGGCAAAATTGAGTTTCAACTTTTCAAATATAATTTCAAACAAATCGATAGGACAAACTTGTAGAGATGCTGGCTCTTTGGAAACGACGCTAGGCAAATTCCACAAGAGACAATTGAGTTATCCGCCAAGTTGCAAGTTGCAAGTGTTGCAGGCTGCAACCTTGCGGCAGCCTGGTAGCCCGGAAGCACGTCCGCTGCTGGCACTTTGATTGAGTGGAAATTGAATTAGTTGAGACAATTTGTTTTCATTTAATTCCCAAAACACAAGCCACACTTGAAGGTATCCTTTTAAGAATCCCTGTTCCTTAATCCATCAGCACATGCGACAATCGCAGCTGACAGCTGTCAGACTCTTGTCGCCCTCGTTGTTTTTTATGTTGGGCCGGAAACCCCAAAAACTAAGACCCTCGGAGCCAGACCCAAATCAAAAGCCCCGGCCCCAATTGCTATGCTAATTGGAGGCCATCCCGAACGGGAGTGTGCGGGTTAAGCGCTTTGATTGCGTGAACTTCTCGCCAGAAAGTGCTTAGATCCTGAAATGGGTTGAGTCCCGCAGAGGCTTGCCAAAGAAGTCATTACAATTAGCAGGTGTTCACAGGTGTGGATTTGAGAGATTAGAAAATAGCCTGTTCTGGTAATATGGTAAGATGCTTTTAGTTTACCTTTATGCCAGAGAATCCCTATGTACACTTCCGATTCAATAACAATTTAGCGATTTATTCGATGAGCTTTCGATTATGTCTTTCATGTTGAAGCACAAAATTCCAAACTCCATTCCTCAGACTCCAGTTGGCCGTAACTATGTCGTAAGAACATTTTACCAACTCCCGGTGTCCAGTGGCCAGTTTCCTGCAGCACAGAGGCATGCTTGCCACACAACACGTGAAGTAATAATCCCGCTTAAGGACCTTAAGCCTTTGTCTAGTTGACCACCGAGCGGGATACTCCAGCCAGGACCTGCCCGAGTCCTTCCGGCACCTGTCTCGCTTCGGTAGGGTGTGGTGGCTCGGTCTCAGACTTCCCAGTTGACCGCAAAAATAAAAACACAAGGCAGCAGAAAGCTGTAAGATCAAAGCGTTGATCTGGTGGGGTGGCTGTGAGGGAGGCAGCTTCCGGCTTCCATGGAAACTTTAAGCAGGCTACACTGTGGGTAAACTTGCGAAATACTTTTATTTTAAAGCCAATGTGTTTTCCACTGAAACAATCTTTGTTTGTAATCTTTTTTTGTTGTCTGGCATTGTAGGGTTTCTGTTGCATTCCGTCCTTTACGGCCCACACCTCCTTGCACCGGACATTGGCCTGGACTTAAAACCGAATCGAGGTTGCCACACGAATGACACAAGTTCCGGGGTCGGTGGAAAGTGTACCGTGTTTTTCAACTACACAGCTATAGCTCATAGCCTTGTTTGCACAACTCGGCAACTCAAAGTTGTTGGCATTCTTGGCGTGCGCTCAGAAAGTGAAATATGTAAGCAATGTGTTTGCTTGAATGGCTGGAAAAGGGGGTCCACAGGATGGTAGAAAGTTTGAAGAGCGGAGTGTAGCGGTGGGTGGAGGGGTGAAAGCAGCGCCTTAAATCAGCAATTATGTCGCGCAACTTTCGCCCACCTGCGCTACCTGGGCGAAGGCAATAAAAAAGGGATTGCGATTTGAGTGGCTTGCTACCACCTTGTTAGATAAGATTTTAGCCCGTTTTGTCTGCTCGCGCTTGTTGCCATAATAACCCCCTTTCGCTTTCGCCTTCGCCATTCTTGCTTTTTGCCTTTTAATAAACTTATTAAATGTGTAAGCCAGCCGTTGGCCTTGCCCGGCACTCCAGTATCCTGGTTCGCTACCCTTTTTTTTTCTTTTATTTGGCAAATAATGAAAAGTAATTTAATCAAGCCAACAAAAGGGCCAGCAAGATTCATCAGGAAAAATAATGGAAGTCCCAAATTTGATTGGCACTTGAAGCGGAGCCTCCTTTTTTTTTTTTTTTTGGTTTTGGCTAGCAGGGTCCAGTGCAAAAGATGATCTTTATTCCGGGCCCTGTGGGCTTGTGTTAATTGCCTGCACAAAGACCATGCAATTTTGGTTAGCGGCTTCCAATCATGCGCTAATATCCGCATCACCAAAGGCTTTGAGGGATGCAGCCATAATGCCGCCCCCCGCCCGCCTCTGGCCAACCCCCTGGTTGCCGCAAACCCAAGGTACGATGCTGGTTTGGAATTCTGGAGCGTCAAAAACTGTCAACGGCAATGGCATTCTTTTGTGCCCAGGCCCTGGCCGCAGATTATGAGTTTGACAGCATTCTCTGCCGGCCAATGTGGGGCAGGGGAAGGGTGATTTTTTGCCAGGACGGGCCAGGAAATGGGAGGCTATGCGCCGCATAATCAACTTGTGCAAGTGCGGCTGGCAAGTTTTAATTACAAACCGTTCTGACTCTTTACTTTAGCTCCATCGCCTACTTTCACTGTCTCCAGAATTTCCAGCCCTCCACTGGCTTCTGTTTAATTTATCTAGGATCTGGAACCTAGATTAACATTTTGGATTTTTCCCTGAGTCCCTGGGAACTACTTGGCACGCGCATTTTAATCAAAGTAAAATTTTAAATAAATATTAGAGACGCACAACGGGATGAATAATTTGGGGCAGCGACGACCTCAATTGTCTGCTTCGCATGGGCCATTTCGATTTCAGCTACCTCGGAGGGGAAAAAGGGAATACCTAAAAGATTCCCAAAATGAAAAGGGTGTTTAGAATAATTTGGAAAACTAAATAGCTTTTATTCTCAGACATGCTCCATCCAAAAAGAAGCACAGTTGCCACTTTCTTCCCGTGTGGCTTGAAGGTGGGCCGGAGATGTCGGTTTAGTGGGTGGTGGGTCTTGGTGGGTCGGTGGATGCATCAGACATGTCCTTGACACGTTTGCTGCATGCCCAATGAAGGTTGGCGCGAGTAGTGAGCAAGGCAAAGCCTTTTCAAGACTGCCGAAGACCGCAAATCGTTCTTGGAGACTGTTGCGTCACCCACACATTCAAAAACTCAAACATCCTGCACACACACACACTCACTTGTCAGCATGCACATGCAAATTTAACGAGCGCCAATGGCAAAAATGTGCCCCAGGCCACTTAGCGTTGTCTTTTGTGGCAGCAGCACACACACTCGCACACCCCTGTGGTGTGCAACCACATGCTCACATGTGTGTGTGTACATGTCGACAGCCTCGTTTATTGCTATGCAATCTGTTGTTGCTTTTATATCCGGCAGCCAGATAGCGAAGGCATAAAAAAGAATAAACCCCCCGTGGCACAACAACAAAATGGTAAGCGACACTTGCCACGAGGATGCTGGAGCTGAAGTGTTTAAATGACGCTGCCGGCAAAACAGCAAGGCTGCAAAAGCTTCAAGGAGCAGCTCAGGATGACTGATATTCTAACACCCAGAGAGTGAATCGATCAGTTTGTTTGCTTAGCCGAGAAAATCCCACTAAAAGGAATTATTTTAAAATATAATCTAACTACTGCAGAGCATTCACTATTCGCTTGGGTCTTCTATCCCAGCAGCTCTTTTAATTTGCTCTTCCTTCCGCCGTGCGCCTCCCTTTCATTTCAAATTGCAATATGTTTTTATGATTATGACTATGATAATACCGTAATCGCTGGGGCCTCGTGCCAGCCTGGCTTAATGCAACAACTGCAAAATGCGTTTTGTGCGACACTTGCTGCAAATTGCCGCACGCAGACACACACACACACACCCAGGCTCACGTAAAAACTATGAGCACAAACGATTCGAGCTGAAAATTGCTTGGCACAGTTTGTCGCATTTTGTGTCCTTTGCGTCCTGAGCGCCCTTGTCCTGTGCGCCGCCTGCTGCTTGCCTTGTCATTTAGAGCTCATTTCAGGCGAAAAACGAAACGGAATGTAAACAAAAGGCAGTGGCAACTGAGGCATTGCCAGTGGCATGAGGCAAGGGGCAGGAGGCCACCAAAGAGACGCAGCTACTTCCGTGTCGCAGGAACCATAAAATGACAGAGCAAATGCCTCTGCTTCGGTCGTGCCTTCTGCACTCGGAAAAAATTAGCTTACTCTCGCTTAGGCTTAGTTTTGAATGAGAACTCTTGAAAAAATTCCAGACTAAACGGGGTTAGAAAACATTCAACATGTATGTATGTTTACGGCGCTTTTGTCATTTTGCTCTCAGTGTACCTATGTCTCTTTCACTAAGGGACGAGCGCCAGGTCCTCCCCTTTCCTTTCTCTTAATGAGCTTGATGCGTTTTTGATGATGCCGTTGGCTCCTGCTGCCGCCTCGGCTCGCCGGTCGCACTAATTGAATGTTTTCTCCTCTCGGCCAACGCAGCGTATGCGCAACGTGCAGTGGGCCCGGTTGAAATTTGACTTTTATGAGACATCTTCGGAATACACAATTACGGTGTCGAATTTATTAATGCCATTTATCATGCAGCTCTGGGCATGAATGGGATGGGCAGCCGGCAGCCTCTGTTCAGGCAACCTCTTTGTCCGGCAAAAGGTATTTCAAAGCTTCCTTAATTATGGCCGCGTCCTGCTGGGATTCTCAGAAACCTGGCTGCCCCTAGACGTGCTCATATTTTATGCTTCTACAGGCAGTTTTCTGAGATTCCCCTGCACATGCGGGTTACTGTCTCGTGAATATCAAATGTATAATAATGATTTAAAATTTTTTTTTTAATTATTAAATGCTTCAAAATAGAAGCTTAGTCCACCCGCCAAGTGTTACCTTCTAAAGTTCCACAAACTGTGTATCCGTTTTATTGACTCCGGGTATACTAATCAACATAATTAGATGACAAAACAGAAAAGTGTAATACCACTTCCCACAAAGATAATTAACATTATAATAACACGAGGCTCAGCAAAACTTTTGGCTCTAATTCCGGGTTTATATTGCTTTTGTGGCTTAGTAAATTAACACGGGGCTTTGTTAATCGATAAGCACTCAATTAACGGGTCTTAAAGGCTTACCAGCAACACAAAATTTTGCGTGTAGCCCGGTGACCCCATGTCCTCAGCCTTTTCAACCCCAACACCCACGCCACCCATCACCACCCCATAAGAGGATACTTTCAGGCGGCAAACAGCTGAGGCGTAAATTGATTCAGTGAGCTTAATTGTGCTGACATTTTCACGCGGCAGTGGCAGTGGCAGTGGCAGCGATCGATCAATCGATGTGAATGTGTTTACCCGAACACGCAACTGCAGCTTTGCCCAGCTGCCTCGCCCTCTCCATAAGTGAGTGGCCCTGAACGAGGGAGCCCCGCAATTTCTATAAGCCTAATTTATGCCGTTGCATGGGTCGGGAATTGAATATGACAACTTTATAGAGTTTAGTTTATTATAATCGCATAAAATATTTGACGTGCCAGGGCGGCTGAAACGAGCAACGAGACTCGATGTCTCCCAGAGGGGGCGGATGGCCTCATCGTTGCCCCATTGTTCTGCGGCTCATGCATCTTTCATGGGGTCATGTTAATGTGCCAGGCTCTGCCACTCTGCCTCCGCCTGGCTGGCTTTGATTTTAGCTAGCAACTCGGCAAGTTTATGCAACAGATTTATGAATGCCCAGCTACGTGGCTCGAACCTGGAGCATCTGAGGGTATTCCCAGATCAAACTCTCAAGGAAAATGAGTACAAAAATTATTCAAAAAATATCCAACAAATAAATTAAGTTGCTCTAGATCTTTGCCAATAAATCAATTAGTTCTTCTATTTTATAACTGCCATCTAGACATACAAGACAATAAATAATAAATTATTTAATGAGACACATAATAAAATTCCTTATTTATTAGATTCATTTCAAAACCCTAAAGTTTCGAACAGTGTGCCAGGTATTAGCACTTCTCAGCTTATGAATTTAAACCAAAAACTGTCCAAGTTCTTGGGCTCCCAACGGCGTAAACTTTTCTTCTAATTGTCAACTTCATTAGCCAACTAACTGTTGTGTCTATGGCTCCTCCACTCTACCTCTGAGAGTCGCTGGGAAAGGACCTACTGTCCTAGGGTCACCCAGGGTTTCCAAAGTTTTGCTTTTGTTAATTAAGTGCAACTCAATCTGCTCTCAGGACATAACTTATTCGTTGGGCTGAATCGTTTGCAGCAGCTGTTGCCTGCCACAGGACCCGCTAGAATGTTAATTGCCGCAGTCATGACAAATGGGTCAACACCGCCCCCCTTGAACCCTCCGGATAGATTATCCTCTAACAAGTACCGGCCATTTTTTGCTGGGACTATTTAAAAATCAGACATCGACCATTGTGATTGTGTTTAGTGGTCTATAATTGGAAAATCAATTGATTTAATTACCATAGCAATGCAATAAAATAAATTATTCATAATTAACAGCTGTCGAGAGGCCGCAATTGGCGACTCTCAGGATTAATGCAAATCCTTTAAAAGTGTCACTGCTAAGTCCTTGCATAAATATTTAATTTAAAGCTAAATAGGATTAATTTCAAAATGGTCAAGAGAGAATATTTAACCTTGCTAAAATATAAAACTTTTCTTATTTTTAGGCTACGGATTTTTAGGCTTTAAGAGGCTAAAATATGCAGTTCCGCCCGCACACTCTGATGACTTGGCAGCGCAATGCAATATTTGTTCTGTCACAAAAATACTTCTGCTGCGAAAAACGTATAATTTATGCAAAAGCAAAGGGAAAATGTATTTGGAAATAGTGGGAAATGGTTTTTTAATTAAAAAAAAAAAGATGTCGAGCCGGTCGAGCTGTCACTATGCCAACAAAGGGAAAAGCGTACACTCAACCCCGAAAATGGAGGAAAAAATATATATTAAATTTCGCAAACATTGCTTAAAGAGCAAGGACTACAAATTGTTTCTTGCAGCATCCTACCCGGTACTTTTTGTGTTTCGCCAAAGCGCTTTCAACGCATTACGTAATTATGGATGTATCAAATTATGAAAAATGTGCTTGGTATTCTCCAAGTTACGTGTTGTGGAAACATTTTATGGCTGTCGCGGCAACGCCGTCCTTTCGTCCTCGCGTCCTCCGCCGCGAATTATGTGACAAAAACGCTTCAGTAAACAGCAGACGTACAAATAGATGGGGAACTGCCACACAGAGACAACAGAAGCACGGACCTCGACATGACAACCAACTGAAAGTTGGACCAAATAGGAGGACGGAATAGGTGCACCAAGAAAAGAGAACATTCGTTTCAAAACTAATCCGAGTTTTGAAGAGATTGGCTCAGAAATACATGTTCCAGAGATGCGTTTTAATAATCAGAGTTCTAAAGAGCAATCAGATTAAAAATAATGAGATATGAAATAACTCCTACATTTATTGTTTCACTTTATCGAATCAAAAGTTTAAGTACTTCCCTCAGTGTAATCGGAAAAGTGAGTAACTGGAGGATCTGTCTCTGGACTGACACGTGAATCCCTCTGCCGGTTTTGGGTCCCAGCGCATCGTTAAAGATTTATTTAGAATTTCCAGCGGGCACCGTAAACCGCAGCGTGTAATTGTCCAAACCCATACGTACATACATGTGTACAAATAAGGACACATACTACAGACATACTACATATATAGAGTGGAGATCGGTCCTTTCCCCCTCTGGCCCTCTCTCTCCGTCGCACAGTCAGCATTGCTTACTTTTATGGTAATAATTTCAGTTGTGGCATTAAATCAGCGGAAACGGAAATGTAAAAACGTGTTGCCAGGAAGTCATATTTCAGCTTAGACAAACGAGATAGACTCCCAGGGGGCGGGGAGGGGGCGATGAAGCGTGAGATAGAGCAACATGCAACACTGTTGTCAGCACTGTTTGTTGTTGGTTCGGTTGTCGTTGTTGTTTGCGGAGGAGACTACAGGGCATTAATTTGGTTTACAACATGGCCACACATAAAAATGAGAAATGGCTGACACACATGCTGCAAAGGCAAACACTCTCAGACACAGGCTGGGTGGGTGGCTGCAGTAGCGGGGGTGTGTCTGTGTGGACAGACTCAACAATTGCCATCAACAATATAGTCGAAATTAGCGCAAAATGAATTATAAATGCTGCCTTAATAAAAAGCTAACTCGCAGGCGAGTGCCAGACAGAGATGGGCCGAAGAAAGTGGCGGCCAGAAGAGAGAGAGGCCTCCCAACTCTCCACAGATGGAAACAGTAAAAATGTTGAATGTTCTTCCGTCGCTTTATGTCCAGCATCAAAAACAGATGCTGAACAAGCTGAGTGCAAAGCACAACAGAACAGACCAGAAAAGTGGCAAGGAATGGAACGGAAAGGAAAGCTGAAGGCAAAAGGATGAGGAGCAGGGCATCGAGGGGAGCTGCAGGAAGTGGAAATCCTTGTCCACTGAAATTGCACTAAATAAAGCTGCAAAAGTTCTTTATACTCGGCCACTGTGCGGTGAATTAGGGTATATTTGCTAAAAGGCTGTGGGCAACTATAATTAAAATGTTTTCAGGATGGCTTTTAAATTGAAACAAGATCCCAAATTAATCGAAGAATGTACATTGTACATACTGTGTCGAGGGATTAGGCCACCATGACCATGGTCGTTGATTGCTATGGTTTATGGCCATGCCTGCAAATGCCAGCCCGACTAATGGAATCTTTTAGTATCGTGTTTAAATGATCTCTATTTCTATCGCAACGTCTGCTACAAATTCGCCAATAAACATTTTCAATTCAAGTTATACTTGTACTACGGATAGAGGGGATTTCTGGAATGTCGCTGGTTTATGAGCAGCTCAATGGCTAATCCCGCAAAGAGTCTCGACAGCTGCAGCTTAAACCTCGCTGAAATCTTAAAGGCAGATGTGGCTCCCCAATGGCTTCGCCACGCCAGGCAATATCGGAATATATGTACTCCGGAGTCCGGAGCTTCTGCCGTTGGCAATTATCACATCGTGTCGCAGTGGCGGCAATAATAACCCCCAGACCGAAGATGAAGTCAAATGCTCCGGCAAACACAACCAATCAGACAAAACACCAGCATCAGAAGGAGCAGCAGCATCAGAGGCATCAGCAGCAGGATGCGCCCCTCAACGGCCATTTTAATGTGCGCACGACTTGTCCCGCGGAGGAGGACGAAAGCGTGTTTAGGGGAAGGATATGGAATTGATATTGGGTCTGGGTCCGGGTACGGATACGGATACGGGTTCGGGTTCGGGTGCTGGTAACTCCATGAATTTTCCTGTGTTTTCAGTGGGGAAACAACAGTAAATTGACATAAAAACCAAATTGTCCATAAAAATGTATTTCCCAAGGATCTCCCCTCCAGCGCAGTTTCTTTCCTTCTCTGTTTGTGGCTCGGGGCTACCCCGATGCTTATCGATAAAGTTCAATGGCAGCTTCTGGGCCAACTTGCTCAGTTGCTTAGTTGGACGTCGGATTCGGAATTAGTTTCCTGCGGGGAATCCCTCGGAGCGGTTCCGTCAACAATTTAATCAGTTCATCGCCGTCCTGGCCGCAGCAAATCCAAAGGATTTCTTTACTTGTGTGTGTGTGTTTCCTTTAACACCCTTTGGGGCTTGTAGTTTATTTTTTTTGCCTGCGTCTATTGACACAAAATAAGTTGGCCTTAGTTTTGCTTTTATTAGCCGCATTTACAGCGGCAGGAAATTAAAAGCCATCTGGAAATGTTTTCATTTCCTTTCAGCCGAAGTCGCTTCATCATCTGCCTTTGAATCGATATTATGCTAATGCTCGTCTAATTATGGCCCATTATCGAAATGAAGTGAGCACAATTTCGAACGCCATCAACTAAATAATAGTCTGGTGTCTGGCCTATTCGATGAGTGCCAAAAAAGTTTGGCAGACGGGGAGAATTATGATTAAAAGTAGATAAATAGAAATGGATTTTCTCCAGCCCCCCTTTTGAAAAGACTTGATTGGTTTTTGAGGTTTATTGGTTGATCATTTTAGCTCTGTTTTGCATAAGATATAAAGAAAGATAAAAACATCTAAAACTAATTAAATAGTTCGAGTGACTATTCAAAAGCGAGGCCCATTAATAGTTTCTATAGAAACGTTATTACATCCCAATATCCCACAAAACAATATGACTCAGCCAAGAATTCGAATATTGAATATTGAATCTGATTGGCAGTTTTTCATAGTCCCTTGATGATTAGCTGAAAAACTGAGAGGGCTAAAAACCATTTCAGTTTCCCGATAAATTCCTCTTGCCAACCACTGCAACACCGACTGGTCTTTTTTTGCATCCTCCCACAGTGACGGGAGCGGATTGAATGGATTTTTAATAACATTGTCAGGGTGCCACAGAAATGGCGTCAACATGTGCGCAGCCACCGACCCTGGCTGTGATTATCACTCGACCCCGGCATTCCCCATCGTCACGCCCACACCTTTGACCAGGGGTCAGGGGTCACGACAACACCAACACCAACACGGCAAGACCAACACAAACACAAACACACGCACGAAAGTGTTGGACACATTTTTTGTTTGCTCCAGCTGCTCTTTTCAGCTGGGCGACATGCTCATATTGGATATGTTTTGGTGGCCTTTCTCCTGCCCAGCCTCCACCTCCTTCCCGGATCATCATCCTTTTTTGATGAAGCGCAACACAAGGCAACTAATTTCGTCCTGACATTCGCCAGCGTTGGGGACAATGGTCATAATGATGATGATAGTAATGGCGAACGCCGCACATTTCATAAGTTTCGATGGCGGTTAATTTACATCGCCAGTTGTGAATTTATTGCCTCGAACTGGGCCAGCAGCAGGCACTCGGATATTTATGGCCAGCACTGCGCCCTGGAACTGAAATGAATTAATATCGCTTGACTTCTTCTTTGGGTTCCTGGCTCTTTGGCTTTCTGGCTCTAGAAGCACCGGACAAAGGACTCCATTCAGAATATTCAAAGGGAGACAGTCGGAGGATGTGACTCGACCTGGATGCAGATAAAGTGTATACATTTTAAATGTGTTTTAAAGAGTATATGTTTTAGAAAATAATTCAATAATTCTTTAAGAAAGTTGTTCTTGAAAATTGCCACGGTTTCTACTCATTTTGAAAGTTTTAATGTACAACCTGGAAACCATATTAGTTTATTTTTTCAATGGTAAACTTTGCGTATAAACGTTTTCCGTGGCTCCTCCATAAATCTGAGGGGCCTTCACTACTATTTTAGCCCCATCTGTGCGAGGGAGTGTGTGCAAGAAAAGCATGCTCTGCAGAGCTGTTACAGTATACAAACAAAAGCTGCCGAAAACAAATAATCCGTGCTGTGTGCTTCGTGCTTTGCTTTTCTGGTCTGGTCTGCTTTGCTGTTTTGCTTTGCTTGTTTGCTGGCTTGTGTGTTTTCCTTTTCAGCCACACGGGCTCTTATCTGACTGGTTTTTGTCTGTTTGCATGCTGATGCTGATGAGCCTGCAACATGTCGAGTTGCTGCCTGAAAGTAATAATAACAAAAGGCCCTAGTCCGGGACGGGCCGAGCGGGAAGCGGGCTCAAAAACCCATTGACACGTTTCATGGCAACACTTTCGGTTCTGGCCGTAAGTTTCTCGCCCGTGAGCCATTTACTTAGCCACAGTCGGACAGATGTCAATACAAATCTGGCTGGAACTAAAGCACGCACGACTGACTTTATGCCTTTGCCAAGTGCGATTCGCATTTCATTTCCATTCGAATGTTACATCAACTCTCCGGTCTCCTCTGCGGGGCAACAGTGCGTATGACCGAATCTGAATGTGCATTTAATTGCATTTCAATTTCTCAATTTACATCCATTTGTGCATATCCTGACAAACGCAGATGCAGACGCAGGACGAAGCCGAGAGCATTGAATTAATAAATTATGGATAAGCTGTTGACGATGTGTTCTGTGGCTGCGGAAGCGGTCCTTGGAAACTGGCATTCGATGAAACTTAATTAGTGGCTTGACAGGTCAGAAACCAAAACTGTGTTTTCTCTGTCTGGGAACTGGGAACTTTTGTCCACTCAATTTTCCACAGTGGCATTACACCTCTCGTCTCTTCGAAAGTTAATTAAAATTATAAATCGGAAACAACATCAGCCGGCTGCTAAAGGGAGAGGTGTGGCGTTGATTGGCGTAAAGGGCTTTAATAAGCATAAATTATGAGAGGTCTATAATCAATTTCCAATGTTAGTATTTGAGTGTCTAACATGAAAGTCGTTAGCAGCACGCGAGAAAATAAGCCAAGGAAGTAAAGGACTTTTAAAAAAAGTGAGCCGATGAATACTCTTTTTCCTAATCAGTGTAATCGTTAAAGCTTATTTATTCTCAAATATGAGGCAAGGCTGATAAATCAAAGTTAACAAAAACTTTATTTAAAATATCATTATTGGTCGTGGACTCCACATATACCCCCCGAAAGGGCAGCCGACTCCTGGCTGAGGTCATTTGGATTAGGGGCGGGCTTCCAGATAGTGACAGTAAGATAACAATTCCGAGTGCTGTTGGGTGTTCGGAGCGAAGTGCAACCGAGACCACCTGAGTCGGGTCAAAGTGAACTAAGTGAACTGAAGTGAGCTAACTCTGTAATTACACTCACTCGCGTCACTCACTCAGTGAGGCCTGCAATTAGCCGGCCACATAACTCATCCGCCACGTGGCAGCAGCGCTCTAGAAATAAAATGCAATTTGCGAAGTGAAATTGCCTGTACTTGTTAAATTAATCTCGCCCTCATTCTCAGTAACAGCAACTGGGAGAGAGGCAGGAGCAGTGGCAGAAGCAGCCGCAGTCAATTTCAAGCTCCACTTGCCAACTCATCAGCCGGCATTCACCAGAATCGCTCAGAGTTGTCAGCCGCAATCGCTGGTATTCTAATTAAGCCGCCTTAGCCGCTAATCATTAATTAGACACATCGAATTTTGGCGCAGGCTTTTTATAGGTACACACCTATATATACAGTATACATACATAAAAAATACGGCCCATTTAAGTTTGGTAATCGCAACAGCTTTCTAATGCCGCACAAAAGCCAAAAACAAATGTCGCTTTTAATTATGTGCTTTCGAAGGATTTGAAGGAAATGCAGTGAGAGAAATGTCTTGAGAGTGCTCACATAAATTATTTTAAAATCATTTAAGCCCATTAACATTATCCGCTCACTAAGAATATAGAAGTTGCATTTTGTCTGGAATTTGTGTCCTTGTTTTCAAAAAGTGTCCCAAAAGTATTGGGCATTTTTTGGTCAAGTGGCAGAAGCAGCAGCAGCTCGGGGTCACATTTAGCACCTCGAGGCACGCCACTGGCCACACCCAAGGATATCTGAGGGTCTTGGCCATCGGGATGGGTTCGGAGCAGAAGGTGTGCTCAAGGTTGCGGCGAAATGGCCGGCCAACTGGTTACAAAACCAAAGTGGGCCAAAAGCGAATCCAGTTGAACTCTGCCGAGGGCTAAACTGACATGCTCTGATCGACAGGATGACTGCCTTTGGGCGGTGGGTGGCTGGGCGCAATGGGGGCTGCGGTCGGTAGCTTATTTATAAAACGACCTTGGCGCAAATCAAATGCAAAACTTTTATGCGAACAGTGACACGCGTCCGCGTCCGCATTCGCCTGCTCATTAAAGGTCAAAGCCGATTTGGTTTTGTTGTTTCTGTCGGTGTGTGTCTTTCCTAGGTGTGTTCGAGTCCGGAGTGCTGGGTTTTTTTCGTGAAGAGGGAATAGCAGACGCTTAGGCAAACAAAAAAAATACACAAAGCAAATATATAAAGAACAAAAAATCACACCTATAAAAGACATATAATATAACTTTTTTGATACAAAAATATAAAGACTCCTATTGATCATAGTTAGAAGTATTAATTAAAGCTTCAATTAGCCTTTTTGTTGACAAAAATACAAAGTCCTTGATGTGATAGCCCCTTCTGAGTAATTTTTCTCTCTGTAAATATTTTTATATTTTCCCATTTTTTTATGAAAAGCCTCTTTTGAATTATTTGCCTTGGCGCGATGCTCAATAAACATAATTAGCATTTTGCCACTCTACGTGGCCCACTCACTAATGAATGACTAGGTCGAAAAGGAAACTTGGCCAACAACAGCAAAATTCCGTAGAAAAAGCCAAAAGAACAAGGAGCAGGTCCTTCAAAAGGGAAGGTTGGTTGGAAGAACTTCAATTGGACCTATTTCATATGCAAAATGTGGCAAAGAAGTTGATTAAAAATTCAGGAAGAGCTCACTATTTGACAGGCAGGACGCCATCTGTGGGGCAAATAAATAACAGAGTAAAGGCCACAACAACTAGGCACACACACATCCGAGCCCCCACACCCGCACACCCGCACATCCGCACACCCGCACACCATCCATGCATAGTATATGTACCTGATGGCATAGACACATCAACACTTACAGAGATGTATACAAGTGTCACTCGGGTGTAGAGCACTTGGCAATTGCCGCACACGGACACACACAGGCTAACACCTACAAACGAGTTTTTAGCAGGCAAAAAGGATACCCCCTGCCACTCCGCTCCCCACACTCCCTCCCGCCACACTCATTTAGTGTCGCACATGGCGTATACGTGATGGCTGCCCGTCGTCTGTGGTCGTGCCGCAGAGTGTAATTAAATATTTTACAGGCAATCTACATTCTTGAGATAAACTTGGCTCATACATACACTCATGTGAATGTGTGTGTGTTTTGTGTGTGGGTGTGTGTGTCTGCAGCAGCAACAGCAGCCGCACAAGCAGGAGCCACAATGGGAAAATATTTTTAAAAAATAAGCACAAACAGGGCAAACCAGTATGTGGCCGGAAGAGTGAACTAAACGATGCTCTAAGCCATAATGAAGATGATACAGAATAAATAAAATTTCAAAAATAAACATTTTATTTCATTACCATCGTACAGCTCAACTGTAAAGGTTATGTCCATAGAATTTGAATCTAAATATTTATTTTTAAATAATCTTGAACACACGAAAAAGTAAACAAAATTAAAATTCAAAATGGCAAAAAATATATCATAATATATTTCATTTTATTTCTTTTCAAAAATGCTTCTGTGCTTTTATTTTAATCTTTCTTACAATTGAAATTTCTATACATTCGATCCCGTCCAATTGACTGTTAAAGTCGATGAACTCCTTTTGCATGACGGTCCCCAAAAAGGACAACATCGTAAGATTCCAGATTAATGTTTGGAGCACACACATAGTCACTCAAGGATACGCAGGCACAGACACTAACAAACATACAAGGATTGCGCTTAGGCTGCAATATTTTGGGGGCTACGAACAGGGCTCGTCGGAACATTTTCGGGGCATAAGTTGCCGTTGTCGTTGTTGTGGAATTTAGATTAGTGTCATTTAACTTTTTAGATTTACAAATGTTGCATGGAAAGATAATCGGCTTGCCCTTGTTTGGCAGTGTTGGGCAAGTTGGCTTTTGGAGTGTATTGTGAGGGTATTCGAAAGATTGCAACACATTTTTAATAAAGTTAAAAATATTTAAATATGATCTGATTTAATTTTTTCCCTAGCATATTCAAAACACGTATTTTTTTTAAATATCATAGTGTTTTGTTAACTGCCAAGGGGGCATCTCTAAAAGCCACAGGACATGGGACGCAGGACACAGGACACGGCACTTGGACATAGTCATGGCCAGTTTTGTGGTTGCTGGCCCTTTGCAACCTCAGAACCAGAGTCGAAATCAGCCTCATCCACATCCTTGGCCGCATCCTGCGCCTCAGATCCTTCGCCTGGGCTTGAGTTGCGGCATTGTAACAGGTTTTGAGGCGTGCTTTGGGTTTCTGCGGCCGGGCGCTGCAAAATATAGAAACACGGAACGGGCTATGGGGACTGGAGATTGAAGGCAGGAGATGGGGCCAGAACCCAAATTGGATTTCGTTGTTGTTTCCCAGTATGGGTCCTGTGCTTCGTGTGCGTGTGTTTGGACTCGGACGCGTGTTGGTAATTGCGCTTTGAGGCTGTAATTTGTGAATTGAAACTGTCCGCAGTAAAATGTGGTGACTGCGTGTGTCTGTAGTCCTAATAAGCAAATTAAGAGGCCCCAGATCCGAGTCATAACTCTCTCCCAGTTCGTTTCGTGTTCATTGCAATCGCATCAAATGGCTTTTTATTGGATTTTCATTGACAATTAGCTCGGAATTTAATCTGCTCTGCTGCTCTCCAGCTCTCCACTTTCTGTGCCGAACTAATCATTTTGCTTTTAAAAATTTAATTAAAGCTGCATTTGCATTGGAATGTCCGTTATGTCCTTAATTAATAAGTTATGCTTTCCACTCACTGCTAAGCACGAGCCAGCATAAAGGAGGAGCAACAAGAGAAAACTGCTTTTTAATTGCCTGCGAAAGGGTTTACGAGAGGTGGGGGCACATCCTCTACATACATATATATTTGTGTTGTAGGCCGCAGATGCTGCTTGAGCTTAAGCGGGTTAAAGGACCGGGCATGGAGTGGGGGCAGAGCAGTAGTGGCGGGGGGGCCGGCCTAAAGTCCACATGAACTGACCACTTGAGTTGGCCTAATTGGCTGGCCAAGTGATGGTTATTTCGAAGAAGAAACGCAGGGCAACAAGGTCTCTGAATGCGGTTTCCCCCATTGGGAACTACATTTCATTTAGTTTTACTTTCTCATGTTGGCCTGTGGTCAGATATGGTTCTTTAAGTGCCCAAAGTTTCATGGAAATTTATCCTTAAGTGCCGAGAGTGTACGAATTAGGAAAGGATGAATATTTAGGATTGCCAAAGAAACAGACATAGATATGGGCCACGCATTTCCATTTTTTAAGGGAGTCCATGGAGAAAATCCATATTATAGGAGGCTAAATTGAAAATCTATCAACAAATCATTTAACGTGTTCTATTCTACAAGGATCGGATAAATATCGGGGATGATACTGATACCGTTCCCATGCATTTTCCAAGGGTCCAAGGGAAAAAATGTACAAAAAACTGATTTGAAAACGTGATTCCAGGTTCCATCGTGATTCCATCTTTTAAAGTATTCTGTTCAAGGCTCGTGATAACATTGGCAAAGTTACAGATATCGCTATGGGTCCTATACTCCGTTCCCATGCATTTCCCACACATTTTCAGGAAAGTACATGGGACAAATTTGTACAAAATTGATTTGAAAATGTCATCCCAGGTTTTAAGTCGGATGAATAGAAAATCCATCGAAAAATCTTTTAATGCCTTCTGTTTAAGGATTGTATATATATTGGCAAATATATTGATTTTGCTGTGAGTCGTTTTCATGCATTTTCAAGAGGGTCCATGGAACAAATTCAACAAAAATCGATCGAAAAATTGGACCATATCGTTTTAATAGAAAACAAGTCAACATTTTTTTAAGGTACTTTGCTATGGAATGGGTTGTTAAGTTAAATATATAGGGTAGCTATGGGTTAGAAACCCCCATTCATTCATTTCACAATGGTGGATAAGATTAAACATGTTGTGGCAATGTGAACCATATCTTCAAAAACCACTCTGAGAGAAAAATAAATAATAATAATCAGCACATAGGACTGGGCGTGCCAAAAAATCTATTCATTCTGCCCATCCGTCCACTTGAAATGTGGGGCGTCAAAAAGAGTTACGCCCGGTTTCAGGCAAACACATAAAAGGCATGTGAATTACCGACAAAAATGGCGGCGGCGGAAACGGAAATGTAGGAGCGTGTGGGAGCAAAAGCCCGTAATTTTGCATTAGCGGCCACGGAGAAGGGAAAGCGAAACAGCAACATCAACTGGAAGAGTGAAAACAAACATTGACAGATAACAGACTGCCGGCAGTTCACTCACATGTGAGCGCACGTGATAAGAATTCACAGGTGGCAGGACTCGCAGGAATTAAATATGCTACTCGCAGGTTTGCTACTCACTCATCAAATGAGCATTAGAAGTTGAGAGGAGCAGGTTGGGAAATTGGGAAAGCTCCAGCAGCCTATGTGTACCACAATTTGTAGTAAATTTGTAGTAATTTGGAAATCACTTATCATATACGAAAATCAAAGGACATTTGCTTGATTAATTATGGGCAGGTGACAGTTCTGCAGTTTTTTGAGGTTCACAGAAACAAAATTTCGCAAATCGTTTTTCTCAAAAAATTTGATTAATTAAACTTTTCTGCCTTTGAAAAGATTATAGGCATTTTTTAAACGGCTTATCCCTTGACGGGTCTTGGGCAAAAACTCATCTCCCACCCACCAAGTTCTCGCTCTCCTGCGTTCCAAGTATAATTAGTTTTGCACTAACTGGGGCGTAAACCGAAACTCAGACATATTACGGAATAGGACGCCCTCAGATCGAAGCGGAATCCTTTGCCTCGTCGAACAGAAAATCATTAAAAATATTTGCCTGCACGCGCTGAGCCGCCTCGTCATCCAATCAACCATCGACATTGCAGGAGAGGCCCACTACCCACTACCCACTACCCGGAGCACCGCAACGCCACCAAACAGCCATGGAACCACCGACATCGACACCGCCGCAGCTCCACCACTGACGAAAAGAGACGAAAGAAAGAACCCAATTTGGGGCATAAAAATTGTTGCTTACTTGGCAAAGATGTTTATCACACCGTCGGGTGGCTGGATGGATAAAAGTGGGAAGGACCTGTGAAAGGACTCTGCACATTGGTTTAATCAGGAAATATGTTATAGTATACAACGATATAAAAAGAGTGCGTTTTTGAATGCGGACAATGAGTGCATAGCTTAAACACCAAACTTATTTTATTTCAAATTCCTTAATATATAATATCTCTCGAATTGTATGTTTTTAAACAATTTGAAAATTCTTTATATTATCTGGCTTCTTGAACCACTGTGCTATGGCCAATGCGGTTGGTAATGTAAATATTTTGCCATTTGGGCTTTCTCTTGGATTAGTTTCATTTATTTCATCATTTGCGCGTCTCACTAAACGCATCCAGTCCTTATCCTGCCGGCTGGCCGTAAGAGGAGTCCCGAGTCCCGAGTCCCGCGCCCTGTGTGTGCTGTCTGCGAGAGCGTTGCCCGGCAGCTCGGTGGCCACTAGCCGGTCCAACGGGAGAGGATGGGTATTTAATCAGGCCGCTGGGGACTGTAAAGCGCCGTCGCCTGCTGCTAGCCCAGAAATGTAGGCGCTTCCCACCAAAGTAGGAAAAAGAATAAAAAACGACTAAAACCAGAAAAAAAAAAATGAAACGGAAACAGAAAACACACAGGGAACACAAATTTCCTTAAGCGTAATACTGGAAATGTTGGGCTCCCAAAATGATGACGATGGCGATGACGAGGTCCGCCCGCCGAAGGGAAAAGGCTGCCGGGCCGCCTGGTGGGGGAGAAGATTATTTGGCCTCGTTGCTGTGCGCTATTTGATTTTTCTTTGCACTCCCCGTCTTTATTTTTTCCTGCGCTTTTATTATTCGTTACAAGTGTGTGAAGTTGTAATTTAAGTGTGTTTGGGGGCGGGCCGCTCGCCACGCCCACCACACATTAAATGCCGCCTTCAAATGCCGCTCGAGGGGACATTGATTTTCCTCGCCCTCTACTATTTTTTTCGTACGGCCGAATGCCTTTAAAGCAAATTCCTTCTTATTTTTCAGGCAGAGAAATATTTACACAGTTTCTTAAATGTAAAGGAAATGCATTAATATTATATTTGCTAAGAGCTCTTCCTTTTCATTTATTTATGCATTAAAATAATGTTTTAGTGTTTTTTCTGTGTGCAGCAATCAGTTTCAGTTGCGTCTTGATTTTCGCTTTTGATTTCATCGAGCTAAGCTCGAAAAGGACTCCCCGCATCCTCTGATCCCAATCCCTACCATTCAGTGGCATCCCATATCCCTCTGACATTGACGAGTGTCAGGCACATGTCCGCCACATCGCCGGGCGACTGACTGGCTTAAGCGTGGACACAGCTGGACATCGAGTTGGCCGTAGAGGCGTGGCATGGTGTAGGCATGGCGGAAGGACATCGGAAGCCAGCGGAGAGCAAGGAGCTTATTGGCTACAGGGGGCTTCGACAGGACATGGACTCCTCAGGTGAGTTGGGGAGGACCATGTCCTTCCTCTTCCTGTCATTTCGATAGTTGCTTAAAAGTTTTCCAATTGACTTTATGGTGAAAATGTTGTACCCGACATAGGGTATTTTAGGGAACTAGGTCTTAAAACTTAATAACTTTAACTAACGAAAATACCTACAACATTTGTTAAAATAACTGATATGGCCAACCAAAATTAACAGTTTAGATTCCGTGCTCGTACGTATCTCAAAATTGGCAGCCAAAGCAATTGTGAAATGATTGCCTTTTGAATAATTGAACCGGAAGGAAGTCCCCGCTTTCTTGTTCTGCCGAGACAGGTGAAGGAACCCCAACACCCAGTACAATATTTTTCCGATTGCAACGATGGGCCAGTCAGACGACAAATTTTCATTGGAAATTTTCTGGGATCTCAAGGCCCTGCGGGCTTAAAAAACCAAAAAGTTTAGCTTAGTTTCCGCCAAAGGACGAGGCAGGACAGGGCAGGACAGGATGATTTTCCAGTTGGCTTGCAATTCCAGTTGCCGTGAGATTACGGCTCTTTTGGCTGGCAACCTCAGTCAGCTGGTCGCGCTGGTGGTTGGCAATTATTTTTAGCCCATTGTGTGTAACTGTCTGGCTATAGGCACACTTGCCTCGCAGGCATGTGGCAAGGTGTGCTTCGGCGGGGTCGGGCGCGGGGCGGGAGCAAAGGGGCCGTGTGTTTATTTTTGCCAATCAATATTCCACATACCTCCAATCGATACCGCCATCGAGCACACGGGGCGTATGATTGATCTAATTAATGGTCAAGATTGATGGCGCAATCTGGACGAAGACAATAAATCTAAATTTCGATGGAGGTGTGACTTACATGCTCGCAATTTCCGCCTCGGCTGCAGCAACAGTTGCACTCATTCAACTTGAACTTCCGCGAAAAGGATGGCTTCCGTCACTTTTATCGTCTTATCACTGAAAGTCAACACAGAATGCACCTGCAGTTTGCTTTGCACCTGCCGAAACGCAGCAACTTCCGAGCGAGTTGCGAGCGACCAGCGAGCGGCTAAAAACGCGACTTGGCAGCCCAAAGGACGAACGAGGACTGTGACAGTGCGGCGGCCAACGGCGGCTATTATTTGGCCAGAAGCTGAAGGAGCAACTGTTGGTCGCGCGAATCCCGCTTACGATATTCGCTTGGCGCTTCGGGTGTCGGTGGTTGTTCGGCTCTTATCCTGTTGTCCTTCGGCTCGCATCCTTCGGGCCGTCGAGCGAATGTCTGTCTGTTTTTCGTTTGGGTTTTTGCACTGCACTAGCAGTTCAATGACAAATTGTTGCATCTGAGAAACTTCTGCCTGCCACTCTCACCTGTGTGCATTTTTTCCTCCATTTCTAAATCAATATTCCTCGTTTCTACGTTTTGTTGCCAAAAAGGAGCAAATGCTTTCGAGTGGCTCACAAATCCTTTTATTTTCACTTCTAGACGCCTCTCGAGCTTCCAAGCGGGCGGAAGGAAGTAGGCAGCCGTTTCAAATCCACGACATCGCTTGTCGTGTTTCCCAAATAGCTTGCCGCGACGAGTTTTGAATTTATTGCAAAACATCCAGCATTATGGGGCAATAACAACAACAACAACAACAACAACAGCATCCACTGATAGCGAAAAGTTTAATGGGAAATGTAAATGTTACGCCATTGTATGACATACGACAATAAAATGGAATGAAACAGAAACAATAAACCGATGGCTGCCAGGCGCAGGATTCCTACACAGGTTGTTGGTCCCATTTTCCATCTTGTCCCCTCACCTTTCTCATCTTTCCACCGCATGCACTGAACGAAATTCCGCAGAATACAGTCCTATATCTACAAAGAGCAACATCAAAATATTTTGTTCAATGCAGCCATTGCTCTTCCTATTTCCCTAGCCTCCGCTTTGGTTTTTTTCATTTGCTGTTATTTTTCTGCGGCTGCGGCCATAATTTACAATAACAACAAATCCGATAGCGGGAGGTGCCACAGGGGGCCGTGGCCGGGGCGGGTGGTGTAGGACGATGAAGGTGTGGGGGATGTGGGTGGCAGATAGAGAAATGTGAAGCTGAAAATGAAAGAGTCTAACAATGTGGCTGGCCCCGGCTGGTGAGGCTGCTGTTTTGCATTCGATGGATGAATAAAGTGTGCAGGGGGGGGGGTGGTAAACAAGGATAAGGGGCGCAGGATAACGGGGGAGGGAGTAGAGCCGGCGTTACCGTTAGCCTAAAACGACGAAGCCATCGGAATCGCGCCATGCAGTTCTTGTGACTTCGGAGTCAGATATTGTATTTCATGCCGTCTCGCCCGATATGTCACCAGTGTGAGTGTGTCTGTGTGGTAGTGTGTGTGTGTGTGTTTGTGCCATAATTCAATTTCAGAGTAAGCCCATTCCCCATCCCATGTGCCCATATCCTGGCGTATCCTTGCTATGCACATAAGGCATTGATCTGCCCTAGCAAAGCGCTTTATGTTTTATGCGTGTGGCTGAAAAGTTTAACGAGGCATAAACAAACACGGCCAGCAATGGGGCTATTGTCCTTACCGACTGACTAGAATGAATGAAAGTTGGCCAAATGATATATGACCTGGAATGGCTGTATAAAATTTTATATAATCTTGTGTGTTTCCTCATCTCTCTTTTGGTGGAAAAAAACACCCAGATTTATGAATTAGATTTAATTTTGAACTCCCAATCAATCTTGTGCTGGATATATTATGGTAGGTCATAAAGGATTTTTTATTTAGGACTGAGCCCAAAGCCAATATCATATCATTGAAGAAATTTCATGTATGGGACAAGTATATAAAGTTACTTTAAATAATTATATAAAGGACTACTACTGTACAGTATGCTAATTTTTGGCCCCGTAAATAGGACAGTTCATTTCTACATTAATCAAAATGACGAAACTTTAGTACAAGGTCCTTCAAAAGGATAGTACATTAGCCGTCTACTGTTGCCTGCTTAAATTGGCTTATCCATAATCCAATTAGCCACGAATCTAACGCCATGTCACGGCCACATCCTTCTTACATAAACCATATGTTTCGTCACATGCAATTTCCAAAGCAATTAACCAGGACACTCCACCTGCCTGATGCAACATCCTTCGTGCCACTCACACACAGACTAACACCCAGCCTGCAGCCTGTTGCTGTCTGTGTGTCCCAAAATGTATTTGCCAGTGTGTGTGTGTGTGAGCCAACGAATCGAATTTGTCGCGCATCGAACAAACTTGGCAATTCAATCAACGTGCCTGCTGCTGCTACTTCCATCACCTGCTCCTCCCCACACGTCCCCTGGAGGTGTATCCTTCAAATATCCTTCTATTTCGACCATGAACCTGACCATCGAACATCGATGACTTTTGGGAGTTTTGTTCTGCGCTTTGCTAATTGAATTGGCCTCGCTGTCGGCCTCCTCCTCCAAAAAGAGGTCCTGTGGCAAAAATTACGCATACGCCAGGTTGGCCGTCTGGTCGGCAGGTCGGTAGGTCGATTGGCTGGCTGGGGCGCATTAAGCTGTTACGGGTAATGTAGCTCACGAGATTGACGGGCCAATAATGGCCCGCGATTGTTTCGCTTGGCAATTGAATTACATTGAAAACTTCGTTAGGCTCGTTACGCTGACGCTTTCTCCTCGATAAACACGCGATGGCAACTTAAAATGCAATCAGCTCCAGCTATTAATCTCGATTAAATGATTCTTTATTGACACTGATACGAGGCACCAACCTACGTGAGTGCCATACATGCCGCACAAAGGAGTGTGCCGCTCAGGCCCCTGGCCACTGGGCCCGAAACATTTCCAGGAATAAATCCCAACAGATTGGTGGCTCTCGTTATGCTTTTTATTTTCCTACGCTATTCTTCCCGTTCGGTCTCCAGTCCCCGTTTTTCTTTTAATTGATGTTCAGCGGTGATTGGTTTTCCATCAGCCTTGCCAGGCGTCAGGATTAAGCGGAGCGTTTTCAATTTGCAGAAATAAAAATAACAATGGAGAATGGTAATGGGGGGGCCCCGGGAGCATACATAGGAAGGTGTATGCTGTCGCTCTGGTGCATCCGAAGTTGAATGGCAATTTGATTTTATTGGGAAGCGGCAGCAGCAGCAGCAACTGGTGGAACCAGTCATGGGATATAATATTTCAGGCCAAATCAGAGCCAGCACTTCCATTTTATCCCGACTGTTTTTTCACGCCTGCGGCACGTACTCGGTTTTTTGTGCCTCGGACAAATTGTCAAGCTAAGGCAGACACTGCCACATCTGCCCCATCACCGTCCTCGTCCTTGTTGGCGCTGACACGCTGAAAATATAATTAAAGTTTTTGACAGTTATCTCTGGCCAACATTGAATGAATATGTCCGTTCTCCGTGTGATTAATGATGTCGCTTTTGGCAAGACTGGAAATAAAATAGAATTAAATCTGGTGTGTGGGCGTGGGCCTCGCCGATCGCTTTTATTTCGCATCGAATTGAATTACTTGGTCGTTTATGGTTGATTATGATAATCACATCCAAAATGGGCAACCGCAGCGCAACATCGCCCTCAAATATTGTCCATCAATTTGCATTCCGCAAATGTGCAAATACATAATACGCACGCGATTTACATTTTCCTAGTGCACTTTCCCAGTTCGGTTGTGGTTGCATTTAAATAGAAGCGAATAGGACTCGCCACGCGGCCCTCAACAGGATATTTCAACAGGAACACGTGTATCTCACCAGCCAAAAATATATAATATGTTCAACGAGTTTGCTACAGTTCTGGGCTTAACTTTGATTGATTGCTGGTTTCCATGCTTTGGTTTTGTGTTTGAAAAATACATTTTTAGGATATAACTTCTCTAAAGAGGTGTCGGTTCTTTAAGTTCCTTAAATATTATGATTGTAGCAGTTAAAACATAATTTAGGTATATTATTCCACTGTCTTGGTTTACATTTGAATGTCGGTATTGTTTGGTCCTATCCCTGGCATGGGAAATGGAAGATTTTCCAGCTTAGCCCGGATTAAATTTAGCCAAATGCCACTCTCAATTTGGCCTTGCCTTCGAGGTAGAATTCCCCGGCTTTCCGCTCGTTCTCACCGCGTGTGTGTGTGGAGTGTTGTGTTTGCACACCTTTGGCTGCGGCTCGCAGCGCTGTTAATTAAAAAATCTCTAGGAAATTAGACAAGTCAGACGGGTAATTAGAACTGGCAGCCCCAGCTCACAGTCGGGAGCACACACGCGAAAGGACTGGCCAGTGGAAAGGCTGAGATCTGTCGGGGATTTGCCGTTAATTGGCTGCGGTTGCGCGGCAACAACTAAAGCTGCAACTGCAGCAGCCGTAAGTGCAACCACCGGTGCGGACGGCAAACAAATCGCAAACATACCACACGATGTTCGGGCTCTAAAGAGGCAAACTTTTTTAGGCAAAGTTGGGCCAAGTCGCGGCAGTTGCAATTTGTGAACTGTATCTACGAAAGTGGCCCCGAAATTGAGTTTGGAATTGAATTAATAACTGCAAATAGGCAGTTGATTTTACGGGGCCCTCTCATGTGTAGCAGATGATTTTATTAAAACAGTCAGCCCAGCAAGCCGGCTACGGCCTACACACGGCGTATACCCAATGCTTTTCCATCCGACTTAACTTGGCTTTTACAGGCGAGTGTGTCCTTGTGCGTGCATGTTTAATATGCAATGGCTATGCTCCATTCCATGTCCTTTGTACAAGGAAATCCTTTTACACCATATTGAGTTTTGTTGTTTCCACGGCTTGTGGCATCCCTCATTACAACGGCGGAGGATGATTTAAGCGCTCTGCGGCTGCAATTAGCCTTAAATATTTATAAGTCACCGCTCCCAGTGCCAATACGGAGTTGGACCAGTTTGCATCTCATTAGACGTCTCTTCATAAAATATTTGAAGGCGAAAAACTTCGAGTCGAAAGGGGAAATTGGGAAGTTTTCGGCTTCCCCTTAAGCGAGATTCCGCCTGAATTCTTAGGGTGCTTTCATAAACGACATCCTTCTTACAGCACTACAGTTTCCATGTGTTTCTTTCTTTTCTGGCAGTTTGTAGCCTTCAGTTGCCATTCTCGGAACAATTAGCAAACCGAAAGTGGGCCAAACCAACTGTCAAGCATCGAATCAGAGCATCGAAGTGAAATGGAAATGGAAAATGGAACTACTACTAAAAACGAATGTTGTGTTTTCCATTTTAGTTGCTGTTCCTTGTCTCATGACCCCACAGCAGCACACCTCCTCAATTCCCAAAGGCAAGAGGGCAGCAACCCGAGAGGAAGAGAAAAAAAAATTAAATCTGTTGTCGACATGAAAAAGCAAAGTTTCGCCTGATAATGATAATGCCGATGGTAATGATTTAAACAGCAAAAAAGTGCAAGTATCTGTGGGGCACGTGTGTCTTCTCAGAGAAAAAATTCTGTTTTTAGATTGCTTTCTCTGCAAGAGACTCTTCTTTTTTTTATATTCTTAATTGTTTAAAGTGTTAATTGATCCCATAAAATGGTGATTACTATGATTAGAAAATGCTTAGACTGCCCAAATTTTCTCTCACTGCACGTAAGAGCTTCCGCCTTTGTCCCGATGTGCGGACTCAGCCAGGGGGCATGTTGTGTGTGGCCCACGGAGCGTATGCGTAACGAGTGGCCATCGCACAAGTGGCCATCGCTGGACTGCCCGTGGGCATACAAAGGAATCGTTTTGGTTGTCATTTCGCCGATTCAATTAACGAAACAACGCAACTCGAAACAAAGAGGATCCGAGGACAAAACCCGACTCTCGAAACGGCAAAGTGGACAAATCAAGGAGCCAAGCCAAGCCTCCTCTCGCTTTTAATGGGCAATTACATTTTAATGAGAGCTGGTGCCCCGTCCACTCATAATATGAGTCTCTTTCCCGCCCGCAGCCTGTCGATAAATGCAAATTTTGCCGCTACCTTTAAAGTCATCGGGAGAGGTCGTGGCTTTAAAGGGCGTGGGTCAGGTCGGGGGTTTCGGCAGCTCGGATTACACTGTCAGTGACCGCCTTTGTATGCAAATTTCGCATTCACTGTTATTAATTTCGAGCCGAGTTTATGTTTATGGGTTTTATTTCCACGCCCCCGCTCCACTCTTGCCACACGCCACAGTCCTTGCCTCTCACCCAGCCGATTGAACGCTTGACACATCAAAGCGCCGCCCTGACAGAAGCACACATGCCTTTATTTTTTCTTTATATTTTTTATACTTTTTTTTTTTTTAAATATGCGTGCGCGATTAAAAAAGTAACAGCAACTGAAACTGAAACAGAAACAAACATTAAAGGGCCGGCCCTTTCAATCGGAAAAAAGAGAGCGGCAAGCAGAAATATAATGAGTTTTGCTCGCTCCTCACAAACAGGCCTGGCTCTGGACATGGTCGTCCTGACAAGCGCTGACACTTTTCCGCTTCTCCATGTTTTCAACCCAAAGCCAACGGGGTGGGGGGGGGTGACGGCTCTTTGTGTGCTTAAGCAGATGGACAGGAAAAAAGTGCTGTGGCCATCGGCGGCATGTGGCAAAGTGGGTTTTAAGGACAAAGTATCGCCCTCAAAATAAAGTGATGTGGGCCCACATTTATAAGATATTTTTCATACATATAAGACATATGAATTATATATAATATCAATCAATACGATTTTTTCCCACTGTAGAGGCTGTTGAGAGTCACATACTGTTGATGGACATCGCTTTGATTTGCTCCTGATGCCTCTGCTGCTCGTGTGGCTTTTCCTTTCGCCAGTTAAATCCGCACTAACGACTTGCCAGTTGATGTCATACGTGCGGTTTCTGGCGAGGACAACGACACCGCTGGCTGGCATCAACTCGTCCTGTTCCTCCTTCCTACTCTCACCCCGCAGCCTCGCCACCTCCTCAGCCTGCGCACGGATCATCAGTATCACCATCATCATCATCGCCTCGTGACTGTTTGCCCTGTCCTTTGACACTGTGTTGGCAGAGTTCTCTGTCTCTTTAGGCGGCAGCATCACATTTTAAATCAATTTCATGGTCCGTGCCGACTCACCCCCACCCCTCCCTCCCCCAATGCACGGGCATAGAAAATCCCTGTTTTTGTGCTCCAACATCCTGGCCAGAAAATGCAAATATAAACATATGCGACGTTCGCAAAAAAAAAAAATCCTTTCAAGCTGTAAATATTTCTCTAACTTCTGAAAGTCAAACAACTGGGTGTCAGCGTTTGCGAAGAAGTCAAGAGGGACTTGTTCTTTATTTATTTTATTTTCCAATCCCCATATAATGTTTTTATATATGTGGCTCCACACAAAGCAGGATATAATTTAATAATTTTTTTTTAAGCTGCGGCTATCGTTCTACAAGGTATCCTGTGTGCGAAGTAGCTCTACACACTTGAATAATTCATATGTCGGTTTCATAAACTCCAGCCACTCTCTGTAAGTGAGTATTTGTGGGCGGGGGGAAAGGTCATTACTGATAGCTTGGCACTGGATGTTTTGGGCCACCACCCTGTCCGCATCAAGTATACGCCCCGAGTGACGCCCCGGGCATTGCACTTGCTGTTGAGGTATTTCCGCTATCATTTGGCTTACTGCGAAGTCCAATTAAGCAGTTGGCAAGACGCGAATTGCTTTAAGTTATTTGGCAGTCCTCCGGGCACCTGTTCCATCACCAGCAGCAACCGAGAGCAATAAAAGTTTGCCGGCTGGCTGTGGCAGGCGGAATTATTCATTCGACAGTTAAGTGTCTGCCGACACGTGCAATGTAAAAGTTTTACGCGCTGCCACACGCTTACGCACACCTGCATACATTATAGAATCCGGCATAAAGCCGGGCTTTAAGGCGCCCAGTCGTTGCTGTCGAAGTGAAAAAAGTGGGCCTTGCAAAAACTCCATGGCTTTAGTTGACAAATTGGCCGCTTTCCCTTCAAGCTGCATACTTTTGGGCCAATGAATCTGCATATGGAATTCTGATGGCTGATGGCCAAAAGCAATCGATTTTCGTCTTACTCCGCTCCCACTTTATTTTCCTTTTTCGGGATGGAGTGGAACGAAAGTGATTTCCTGCCAGGCATCGCCGCCAAACTTCATCAAGCTGCCGTCTCTTATCGTCGGTGGGTGGGTGGTTGGGTTCAGAGTTTTGTTGGTATTGTGGTTGTGGCTGCATGCCTGGAATATCTTCCGGTTCCGCAGTTTTGATGTCTTCCTTTGCAGCCCGAAAGGTAGGCGGACAGTGAGGCGCCAACCAAAGTTGGAGCCAGTAAGTGGCAAATAACCAGGTGCTGTCAAAACAAATCGAAGCATTTCAGAGGCATAGTGAAGAATTTTTGGAAAATATTTTCTTTATATTTTCCTTATGTTTAAATGGCATTCACATTCCATCTGTGCTAAATTCTCGACGAATAAGTCCCAAACAGTTAACCATGTAAATCTCACAAGCTGTGGCACGTAAAACCGCACCACTTTGTGGTACCGAGGAAAATAAAACTAGACAGCAACAATTGCCAGCAGGTTGCAGGAGAACCGAGGGCTGTAAAAATAATCAATTTTTAATATGGAAAGGCCATAAAATCGTAGATTGCGGCTCACAATTGTTTGCGTTTAATGTGCGTTTAAAAACGCGTGAAAAGGGTCACCTACGATTGTGTGGCATACTTTTTGGTAGACCCATAAAAAATTTAAGATTCGCCCCGAATACTCCCCATATTTTAATAGGTCTCTGCGGGCATTGTTGATCCAACTGCAGCACTTGGCTGGAGGAGCTAAAAGTGAAAAGATGGGGCGTGACAACAACAAAGGAAGCCAGGACAAGCCCGGGACAAGAAAGCCAAACAATCGCTGTCTAAATTCATTGTGCGCGCTTTGTGCCCCATGAAGGGGGGAAAGGATCACTCCCTCCTCTGAATAAATAGACACACATATCGCATGTGGCACGAGTGTGTGTCGCACTCGTGTCAATGCAAATGTCTATGAATGTAAAAATTCACATTGATGGCGCTTTCTCGCATTGTCTGGCCGGGTATTCAGATGTGCGAGCGGAAATATTGTTTGCTGGTAAACGGTGACAAACACAAACCGATGTAAGTTGATTGTGAGCAGCCAAACAACTCACTTCGCATTACCAGCGCCTCAGTGTTTGTGTGTGACGGGTTTGTCAGTTGATATAGTTTATTATTGCCAGCCGAGTGAGTGTCTAACCAGATGACAAGGATGAGCTCCGGCCTCCATACTTCAGTCTCCATTAGAAACCGGGCACATTACCAGACAGTCGAGTTCAAAGGGAAAATAAGGGGAAAAAAGGACCTTCCGCATTAGTCAATCATTATTTATCAATCTAGAAAAACTTATAATGAGCTGTGATAATCTCCGGCACATGACTTTATTAATAATTAATCTTTTAAAATGTACTACGTAGTGCAGCGTTTTAATAGTTTCAAGCACCTTTGGCTACAACATTGCTCTGCAAACTTGCACTTGTGCCTGAATTGCCTACAATTTTCCGCCCAGTTGAGGCGATCGATCTGAAAATCATATCTATGAAAAAAAACATTTTAATGGAATACGCTCATTTTTTACCTGAGTAAGATTTTTAGAAGGTGGCATTATGAAGTATGATGCGCTACCAAGACGATGGGGAAAACTCCGCACGGTAGTATGTGAGGTGACGTTCTTTTCTTTTACTGCCCCCGACAAACTTATGATGGCCAGGATGCTGGTCAAGATAACCACAGTAAGTTTCATACTGGTTTAAATAATTGGTGGTTCCGTTTCCAGGTGATTTCAAATGTGAATAATTAACAAGACGCTCAGCACTTATATACTATTCCAAGAATATGCAAAGATTGATAACGAGTTTAATTGTTATTAAAGCATGTTTTGCAAAAACAGATTTTCAGAATCGAATAACAAAAGATATCTAGTTGGCGAAGAGTCTGTGACTGAAGTCGACAACCGGCGGACTCTGCCACACACTCTGTACCGAGTCGGCGGCCACCACATTTCGATAGTCGGCTACTCCCCGGAGCAAGCTCAGGAACATGTTGGTGAAGAGTGTTATTTCGTCGGGATTGAGAGGATTCGTCGGCTTCTGGACCACGGGAGGCGTTAGTATGGGCAGTTTGGGATCAATCGGAGGAGACACCTTTCCAGCAGGTAGAGCTTGAACTTGCAGCTGAAAATTTAACAAATTTTAAACAATTAATAGTGGTTTTGATTCAACAAAAGTATTTTATTTAACTTACGACCCCCAGAAAGATCAATATAATCGTCAGCATTGTGATTTCTAATGGTGGCCCTTCTAGAGCGAACTGCTTCCCAGACTGCTATCCACTTGGCTTTTAAGGCAATATGCCAATAAGTGACCCTGCGGCCTTAATTAATTGCAGCGATTCCATCTGGTCGGACATGCTCCGCTGTTTGCCGAGTCAAGACGTCGGGTTACATTTGTGTCAAGCTGCTCGAGATAATTGAAAATTGCCATTGTCAATATTTGGTATTGATAAATCAGATACGGCTCAAAGGTAGAAGCATATTCGGTGGAACTTGTGATTCATAAAACCTTGCCATTATCTTTGAGGGATGAGTGCAGTGGGTCAGGAGAAGGCTATTTCTTGATTTCTTCAACGCCTGAAGTAGGTATTCTTATTTTTATTCCTTTTTCATGGGATTGAAATTCCTTCCTATCAAAGAATTTTTGGAATTACTTGCTATGAATTATGTGTTTATAAAATTTATCCATTAAAAACGTTTTTAATTATTAATTATTTAATTTTCAGATGTGAATCTTTTGTTTAGATGTCTACCGGGTCCTACAGTCTAATATCCCAGAGGCGCACCTGACATTCATGGCTCAGTGGATACAATGTTTCTCGACCAGCTTTTCATTATGCCCAGAAATTTGTAAACATATTTGTTATTGTCTTTACAGTCAGGGTTATCAGCAACCGTGGGCTGCTCGAAAAATCCCAATTAATCTCAAAGCTTCTTGACTTTTCAGTGAACTTCGAATATTTTGTTCTTATAAGTTTTGTTGGAAAGCCCCTAACACAAATGGGTTACATGTATAACCCCCATACCCATGATCTGTTTTTTGCTATCAGTGTTATGCCATAAATTAAAAGGGAAAGTGCTTGCTATCTGTGGGTTTTTATTTTGCTTATGAATTAAACAACAGAGAAAATATAGAATGAACAATCTATTAGAGTAAAATTCTATTAATTGTTTTGGACTACAATTTGTTGGCCAAGTTCTTAGTTGTAACAAATACATTCTTTTATGTGACACATTTGTGCATGTAGAAGTGACAGCGCATTGTACAGCATTCCTCGCCCCGGTAACACTGAAATAACAAAGAAAATATAATACGAATTATTTATATGCGGTAACTGAGGTAAAATGGAATGACGTAACAGATCTTACCGTTTCGCCAACTTTGCGGCACTTTTTGGGCTCCGATGGCCCAGAAATTTCATTCTGTCGGACAATGTCGAATGTCTCACCCGAGGGCTTTGACTCATTGGAAAGGCCCACAATTTGCAAAGTGCCCTCATTGTTGTTAACTGGTTCATTGTCTCCATGAATTTCTAGCCCATTTGGATGGGGCACATCCTGGCCCTGGGGATAGGGATAGACGGAACCGATCCGTTTCGCGCACTGGTTGAGATAGGTCATGCATTTTCTGGAGCAGCACTCCCAATGTGTCTGGCACTGTAAACTGAAACCTTAGAAACGAACAATTTTTCTAGATAGGTCTAGATGATCTTACGTATCCTCCATTTCTCATGCAAGTATTTCCTTTAGTATCCTGACGGGCAGCCGCCAAGCCAAGGATGATAAGCAAGAGTCCCAGACGGACGAACGAGGAGGAAATCATCTTTCCGCTTAGAAAGTAAAGCTTCGACTGAGAAATTTAAGTTGTGGATCGCAATTTATAAGCTCATTGATGAGAACAATGCGAAGAGAGAATAGCTAAAAAAAAGACTGTGTGGCGGCTATTGGATACTGTTTTTTTATTTATTTGCTGGCTACTTATCAGGTTTTTATCAGGATATCCTTTCAATCACACTTATACTTTCAAGTTCTTAAGTAAAGGGACTAAAATGACGCACTAAGATGACTAACAGTGGTGAGTACTCCAGTGTTTCTTTTATTCATAAATATTACCTTGAATTTTATGAGTCGTAACCAATATGCGTAACTATGTGTAATCTATGTTTAAGCCTACTAAACAAAAAATTAGATAGTATTGACTTCCGGCAACCATAAAGTTAAAGGTGTGACTTGTTCAGAAGCCCAAATATGTAAAACCATTTAGCTAACATTTTGTTGTAAACTCTTTTCAAGATAAACAAATTTTTAGATAAAAGGAAATTTGACTTGGTCTGGGAATACTAGTTATTGATCGATAATATTCAATATATTTATTTAAGAGGGTGTTTTTGTTTGCCTTATCGAACAAGTAATAGGGTGCGTTTATACCCCTATTGGCAGTAGCACCTGTTATCCAAATACAGGGGAGAGTAGAGCTAAAAGAAAAACCCGCATTCGGGGTTTGCGTGCCAAGGACTGCACCGTGACCTGCTCAATGTTTCGAGTATGTGTTTTGAGTATATAGTATGGTGTCCCCATATGAGTGGGTTGTGCAGAGAGAAAAAAACTCCCTTAATTTGTAGTTTTATAAGCATTACTAATTATAAGCAGATATGGTGACCATAAGGAGTTTTAATACCGAAACATATTCAACTCCAAATTGCTTGAGAGAATTTTTTTCCGGCGCACCTAATAAGCTAAAGACTCTTATACAAGCACTCGAGAACATCGATCAGCCGCCAGGCTTATCTTATCGGACAGGGAGGCTTTGGCTATAACCGCCGGCGAGCTCGTCACCGCTCAGTCAGTCGAGTTTCGGTTGCCAGGGCGCGCACTTGTGAGATACTGATACTGTGAGAAAGACAGGTCTCATCCGGTTCGCGTGTATATCCCGTATCGCCATGATCACGCCGTCTGCCCTGGCCCTCCGGGTCGCAGGGATTGCCCTGATGATCGTCGGGATCGTGGAGGTCGACGCGTTGGAGTCCCCACGCGATCGTCCGCTCCGGCTGCCGAACGACACCTATCCGCTCCACTACCAGCTGCACATCTCCAGCAACATACACAAGGGAACGTTGCTGTTCAGCGGAAATGCCACAATTGACGTACTCATCCGGCAGTCGACGAACGAGATTGTGTTGCACGCCAAAAATCTCACGGATATCCAGATAACGGTACACCGACTGGCAACATCGGACGCGGGTCTGGAGAGCTTCGTGCTAGTGGACGATCTCACCCACACCTTCGATAAACAGGCCGCGTTTCTAATCATCCATTCGAAGGATAACTACCTAGCCTTCGGGGAGGGTCAGCGGTACCGGCTGGAGATCCTCTACACGGCGATCATGCGGAACCGCGCCATGGGTCTCTACTATATGGATTACCACGACGAAAAAGCCAACAGCACTGTGTGAGTATTAAAGATAGTGCGAATTGAAGATAAAGTGGCTAACGCCAAATGGTTTTATAATCAATAAGCTGGGCTAAAAAAATCTCTCAACTTTAGTATCTTCTGAGAAGCTACTTGTTCTATTTGAGGAAATACCCATATGGCTGGCACGCGCTTTTATTAGATTATGTATGTATGTATGTATATATTGTATAGATTCTCCCGGCTGGTTTGCCCTTACATAACCCTCAGATAAGTTCATTGTGCACTTTGAATTGGTCACTTCACTCCGGCTGCTCAGCTCTCACTTTTACTTTGTTATTATTTCCATTTGTTTGGCTTTGAATTTTAATTACCTACTGTTGCTGGCGTAGACAGCCGGAGAGCTGCTTATCATTCGGCCATATATATATACTATATAGTGTGTACCCCTTGGATTTGGCGGAATCGGACTCGAAATCGGTTCAGCGCGTCACCAAGCTGACGATGTAAACAATGCGCCTCAGGGGCACCTATACTATGCGCGAATGTATATAACGAGGAGCGAATACTTGATGGGGAATTCTTCATAAAGGGGATTGACTGTGACCACAATAAAGCAAGCAGCCAGCTGCTCTTATCAGTTCCCCGGTAGATAATGAAGGCAGAGCCGAACTCTCCCATTAGCCGACAAATTTGATTTAACTTTTTGTTGGTATTTCGGTGGGAGTCCGAGAGTTTGTTTTGGTTTCCGTTGAGCAATCATTTTTGGCATGATTCGGAGGAGAGTCATAATTTGACTGAGTAACGAACCGCGCTTGTTCCCTGGAAGAGAGATCAGGTTCTCAATCTGATTGATCATTCCGGTGGCCGCAGGCTGCAGCTGGTTTTGTTAACATTTGGCGTTCAATGATCTGGGAAATGGGAATGGGATTTTTGTGTGGCTCTTATGGGGTTTTTTTTAATTAGCATTCATAGACAGACGAAAAAGTACATAGAGTGCCCCTTGAACTCATAGTAATAACAATATTTTTCTTATGTACAACTTATAGATATGTAGCCGCCACGCAGTCGGAGCCAACTTATGCTCGTCTGATCTTTCCCTGCTACGATGAACCGGGCTTTAAGTCAAATTTCAGCATAACGCTAACGCATGGTAGTACTCACTCGGCCATTTCAAATATGCCAGTCAAGAAAATGATTTCTCACGGGTAAGTCACTCTAACTTTAGTCACACAAATCAAAATAAATACCCAAGTTATCTTTCAGAGATCTGACAACAACGCATTTCCAAACAACCCCGCCCATGTCCACCTACCTGGTGGCATTCGTCATCTCGAACTTCGAGAGCATTTCGGAGACATATCGCGGCGTCACCCAAAGCGTCTACTCCTCGCCCACCACCAGGGAAAAGGGTCAGAGTGCCCTGAAAAATGCCGTAAGAACGGTAGCTGCCATGGAAGACTACTTCGGGGTCAGCTATCCTCTGGAAAAACTCGATCACGTGGCCCTGAAGAAGAACTACGGAGCTGCCATGGAGAACTGGGGACTCATCACCTTCAAGGAGGCCAATTTGCTGCAGCAGGACTCGGACGATGTGCACAAGAGGGTGAAGGACAAGATCACGCAGAACCACGAGATTGCCCACCAATGGTTCGGGAACCTGGTGTCGCCCGAATGGTGGACCTATGCTTGGATGAACGAGGGATTTGCCACCTACTTTGGATATGTGATCACGGATCTGGTGGGTAAATTGATAATGTATCCGACAAAATTTGTTTTAAATTGAAACTCTTTTCGAAAACTCTCCAGCTCTATCCTGAGGAAAAAGTGATGGACATGTTTGTGGCCGACGAGGCGGATCGGGCGTATAGTTACAACAGCTTCTTCGACGTCCGCCCAATGACATCGTATGTGGAAAAGGAGAAGGACATCATGGCCGCCTTCGACATCATCACGTACAAGAGGGCGGCCTGTGTGATCAAGATGTTCCATCACGCCTTCCGCCAAAAGCTTTTCGTGAAGGCGATCAGCCACTTCCTGGAAAAATAGTGAGTGGGATATGGTAATGGTGGAACCGGTCCCTTTGGAACTCATGTGAAAGGTTTCTCCAGTCGTTACAGCACCGCCAACGAGCTTAATCTCTTCGATGCCCTCCAAACGGAGCTCCGGGAGGACGAGTATTTCTCCCAGCAGCCATGGACGTCTCGGATCCGGGATATTATGCTCTCCTGGACGCACAGCGAATGGATGCCCATTGTCTTGGTAACGAGGAATTACGAGAACAATTCCATAACCTTCAGCCAGCGATCCATACACGCCAAAGACGAGCTCTGGTGGATACCATTGAATTTTGCCACTGCCCAGGCGCCCAGTTTCCAGGACACTCATGCAGATCTATTCATGCCGCCCCAGTCACATTACTCGGTGACCTTGGACGACTTGGGCTTCCAGTTGAATGGCAGGGATTGGATTATAGTGAACAAGCAGCAAACGGGATTCTACCACGTCCATTACGACACCGAAAATCTGAGGGCCATTGCCCGACAGCTGCAGGTCAACCACTCCCTCATCCATCCCGTTAACCGGGCGGCCCTCTTCCGAGACCTGAAGCCCCTGATTGAGCACAACGAGATCGAGCAGGTGGACGTCCTGTTCGAGATGCTCAAGTATATGGAGTTCGAGGAGGACATGCTGCCATGGAACCAGGTGGCCGATACCATTGACTTTCTGAGAAGGAACTTGTTTGCCACCTCGTCACAGGATCTGTTTAATGCTTTTGTGCGCCGCCTGGTTACGCCTATTTTTCGGCGCCTCTTCCTCAACCCTGAGGGCGGCCAGATATCGAACAGCGCCCTGAACGCCGGCCAGGAGATCCTGCAGATGGCCTGCGTGGCCGACCTGCCCGAGTGCCTGGACTACACCCGCCGCCTTACCAAGGAATACATCTTCAAGAGAGTTAACTTGACAAACGATTCGGAATACTATGCCATGTACGACACAGTCCTGTGCCTGGGAGTCCGCTACCTGAGTGACAACGACTTCCGCGGGGTAATCGATATGCTGCAGGCGGCAGATCGAAGCTCGGTATACTACGACGACATGATATATTCCCTGAGGTGCACCCAAAGCCACAGGCACCTGTTGTCCTATCTGGAGTTACTCCTGGGCGAGAACTCCACGCACCTGATCCTCAGTGATCCGGAGGCCATGATGTACCTGTTCTACGTCTACAAGTCCAATCAGGCTGCCCGCCCCGTAATTTGGCAGTACATCGACCGCAACTACAGGCTGCTCTGCCGGTCGCCCAACTTCGTGGAACACTTTAATCAGATTGCCGAGTTTCTGCCCCGGCAACAAAGGCCTCATGTAAGTCAAAATGTTAGGGGAAATATAAGCATAAACTAAAGAGAATCATTTTCAGTTTATGCGACTCCGCCAGAGCATAGCCAGCCATATGGCCCTTGAGAGCCTGAGTCCCAGCGAGGAGCTAATTGATGTGAATTCCCCGCTGGTGGGGAAGAAGGCCAAGCTCAGCGAATCCTTCCTGGACAAGTTCGAGCAGCAGATCCACAGCTGGCTGCTCAGCGAAGTGCCCTCCGCACCCGGCAAGAGTGACGCCCTTCTGGCTGCCTCCCTAAGCGCAGTCTCCAATGGATCCAGTAGGCCGCAGGGCATTCTGAAGGATGCCACCCGGGTGGTGCGAAGAGCGTTGAGTTCGATAGGTCCCTCGTTTTACAGATGATTGCCATTCCTCGCATTTACACCTAGACAATACATAAGTACAAGCTTAATTAAAAATAAATTAATTCCCATAAAACCAAGAGCTTTTCACCACGATTCCCTTTTGTTTTTGTAAGAATGGTGGGTGGTTTTAAATTGGATTTTTATGTCAATGATCATAAATGGTTATCTGAATTGGGTCTTGATTACTCAACAATCAGTTCTTGGCGGTTCAATTTTATAGAAAGAGAACGGCCTGTATATTTGAGTAGTTTTCTAAATTTACCAATGAAAAACTATGGCAATGTTACTCTATGTATTTTTACATACAAAAACTAAAAGCGCTCGGTGATCAAAGCCTTAAAATATATTTATAATAATAGAATTCTTGACACACTTTTTGGTAGCACTTGGATGAGTTTCAAGTGTTTTTATGCCCATGTTCGCGTATCTTTTTAGCCAACTTGCACTTTTTAGCCTAATAGCCTATCGAAGCCATAAAAAACGCAGACGAACCGATAACTGAAGCATTTACGATCCACTTGTTAGTTAAACTTGTATGTATAGACCTCTCAGACAAAAGGTCTTATTTGATTAGCCGACAATTTTGGAATTCATCGAGAACTACAATGTCATGTTTAGGTGGGAGCTAGTGGGATGTAGGGATGGGGATTTTTCGCATATAACTTATAGAAGGAAACTAAGACGTACGATTTTTCAGCAAGCATTACTATCTGGTGATTGAGCGTTTTATTGTCCTTTTATTGGGCTGTTCCGCTTGTCTTGGCCAAGTGCACTCTGTCCGTTTTATCGAGTGTTGCGCAACAATCTTTATGGCAGAAGGTGGTCGGGATTAGATTACGGCCAATTCCATAAATAGGGCCCAAGCGGCCGGCCGCCTCACACTAATCAAGTGACTTTTCCTGGAGCAGCCGACATGGCGATGTGGGTGCTGAAATCGTGTATCCTGTTCCTGGCTGTGGCCAGTTTACAGGCTCGTCTGATCCCTCATATGTCCTTGGACTTAGAGGATGTCCAGCTAGAGACGAAGGGTACCTATTCGTTGATCAGTCCTCGGGTGGACGATAACAGCGAGGGAAACTATCGACTGCCGAACAACACAGCCCCAGAAGCCTACCGAGTCGAGCTCTGGACAAACGTCCATAATGGAACCAGGGAATTCAATGGAAGTGTTCAGATTGATATCCAGGTCCTGGAACCTACCACGGAGATCAAGCTGCACTTCCTGCAGACATCCCACCACGTGGCCACCATCATCAGTCGCGATCAGACCGATCCCACGGCGATCCCACTGGCGGTCGCCAACGAGACCCAGCGCCAGTTCCTGATCCTTACGCGTACGGACTCCACGGAAGCCTTTGCGGCCAATACTAACTGGACACTGACCATTACCTACAACGGAACACTGCGATCGGATATGGGTGGCTTTTACATATCCAGCTACACGGGAGTGGACAACCAAGTTCAGTAAGTGTAGCCTTCTGAATATAATTGTGAAGTGCTTAGCTTAAATGACCTTTTAAAGTCCTTATTGCGAACTTTAAATCTTGATAAGCTGGTTTACAATCCTTAGATTTCTTATCGGTCAACATAGTTTCGCTTATCTGGCCTGCTTTTTAGATTTGATCGACTGGTACAACTGCAACTAATTGGCTATGGAATTCATTTTGTATTTCAGCTATCTGGCCACCACCCAGTTCGAGAGCACCAATGCCCGGCACGCATTTCCCTGCTACGACGAACCCGCCAGGAGGGCCAACTTCACCATCACGCTGCACCACGACCCCTCCTTCACGGCCATTAGCAACATGCCCGTAAATGAGGCTGCTACCAGGTAGATTTCTTGGACAAAACTGTCACAACATTTTTACTATTTGGCATTTTGGTATATTCTTAGCTCTGGAGTAACCTCCTTTAACACAAGTCCCAAGATGTCCACCTACCTCGTGGCCTTCATCATCACCGATTTTGAGTCCACCGGAGGTGAACTGAACAATCTTCCGCAGCGCGTCTTCTCGCAGAAGGGCAAGCAGGATCAGCAGGAGTGGGCCCTGTGGTCGGGACTAGTTGTGGAGTCCAGCCTGGCCAGCTACTTCGGAGTGCCCTTCCCTCTGCCTAAGCTAGACCAGGCTGGTATTCCTGACTTCTCCGCCGGAGCGATGGAGAACTGGGGCCTGGCCACCTACCGGGAGCAGTACATGTGGTGGAGCAAGGAGAACTCGACGATCAACTTGAAAACCAATATTGCGAACATCATTGGTCACGAGTACGCCCACATGTGGTTCGGAGATCTCGTTTCCATCCAATGGTGGACCTATCTCTGGCTGAAGGAGGGCTTTGCTACCCTCTTCTCCTACGAGTCCAACGACATTGCCTTCCCCGAGTGGGATACCTACCAGATCTACCATGTCAACGACTACAATAGCGCACTTTTAAACGACGCCCTCAACTCAGCAGTTCCCATGACTCACTACGTACAGACTCCCAGCGAGATCTCAGGACGGTACAATACCTTCTCCTACGCCAAGCCTTCGGCTGTGCTGTATATGTTCAAGAATGCCTGGACTGATCAGGTCTTCCGAGCGGGATTGAACAAGTACCTAACCAAGAAGTGAGTAGTCTAAGTAGTAAGAAGTTCAAGAAATCCTTTTATTTTCACCGCTTGTCCCCCTCCAGCCAGTACACATCCTGCGATGAGTGGGATCTATTCGCCGCTCTCCAGGAGTCGGCCGACGAACACGGTCTATCGTTGCCCACCTCAGTGGCCAACATATTCAGCAGCTGGTCCCAGAAGGCGGGCTATCCCCTGCTGACCGTGACCCGAAACTATGCGACTGGAACCTTCACCGTGAAGCAACAGAGGTACCTCGCGGATGACGACTCCAACCAGATCACCTGGTACGTGCCCATCAACTTTGCCACCGCCTCCAGTCCGGATTACCGGAACACGAGCGCCTCGCATTACCTCCTCAATACGACGGAGACCGAGATCTCGGACGTAGCGATCGCGAGGGAGGACTGGATAGTCCTCAATCTGAAGAGCGCCTTCTTCTATCGCTCCCTGTACGACCTGGAGAACTATGACCGCATCATCGAACAACTTAACAACAACCACCGAAAGATTCACGTTCGAAACCGCGGTCAGTTGTTGTACGATGCGTACATCTTTGTTACCACCGGTCGCCTGAGCCACAGCGTCCTGCTGAGATTGCTCACTTACCTGAAGAACGAGGAGCAGTACGCTCCCTGGTCCAATGCCAACACCATGCTGTCAGTCTTCAATCGCTACTTGCGAGGCGATGAATCGTATAGCAATTTCCAGGCGTTCGTGCAAGAACTGATCGATCCCGTTTTTGAAAAGCTAGGTGTGAACGAGATCCCTGGGGAACACTATCTGAACAACTACCTGCGTATTGTCCTGGTGAGCTTAGCCTGCCAGGTGGGCAGCGTCGAATGCCATACGGCGTCGGCCAGGAAGCTCTCCGAGTTTTTGTTCGATGGAATCGTTATTGAGCCCACCTTGAAGACCCAAGCCTACTGTGCCGGTCTGCGCAATCCCACCGATGTGGTTTACCAAAGGGTAATTTCGGACCTGCTGGCCACCACGGATGCCACTGACCGCAGCCTGTTCATCTCCTCACTAGGATGCTCCCTTCAAGCCTACCAGCTGGGTACTTTCCTGAACCTCTCCGTGGATACCAGCAATGGACTGAGCTACTCGCAGCGCACTTCCCTGCTGAACGCAGCTTATTCCCAGAGCGAGGATGGTGTCACCGCTAGTCTGGAGTTCCTTGAGTCTAACTGGGAGGCCTACGCCCAGCTATCGTCGTCAGATAGCGCCAAGCCCTTGGATTCGGCTCTGCGTGGCATTGCCACTTACGTGGTCAGCGAAAAGCAGAAGACCAGGGTAAGACTTGACTGTATTTCTATTTTTTGGCCATCAGAGTTTTAAAAATGTATTTCTTTCTCAGCTTAATGCCTTGGTTGAAGAAGTTCAGTCCAAGGAAACCGGTTATTTGCAAGATGACTTGTCCTCCACCGTCAACTCTAGGATTCAGTCGAACTTCGATTGGCTGGACACCAACCGCGACCCTGTGATCTCCTGGGTTAACAGCCACATTTCGGGGAGTGGCAGTTCGGGTCTGACGGCGTCCCTCGTCACTGTTTTGTTCAGTGGGATGGCTTTGCTGCTTTCGAAGCTATATTAGATTAAGTGATTGCCATTATTTCTGTAAAAAAAAAACCAATAGCTAAACGATTCAAGACATAAATATAACTTCCATATACCAAAAAAGAGTCTCTTCAGTGTATGCACTTTTTTGACCATTTTTTAAACAGAATAGAATAATAACTTTGTGGAGTTTCCCATTTAGTCTGTCGCGAGAATATATTTTTAAAAAGTTATTTTCAGAGCTTGAAATGAAAATCACATGTCATGACGAGACATACTATCACTAACTATGTGTTATATTTTGATTTCTTTTAGACGACAATTTTCATTGATTAATTTGCTAGCCAATTTTATAACATAATGCTTTTAGACCATAAGTTTAGACCAAATTAGAACCAATTTCTTATTCGAACAATTCGAGCCCTAATTCAGTTTATCCATTTATTGAACTTAAAGGCTATTTTCTCCTTGAAACTATAGTTATAATGCTGTATCATTTTGTTCTCAGTTTCGGCTTGTCTAGTCATAATTGGCTCGTAAACCCAGTTAATTATCAATTAGGTCCGTGAGGATTAGATATGTTAGTACTAAGATAGCACGCTGGTACTAAATACCCATAAATAAGCCACCAAAGGGAGGTGGGCTTTCAATCAGCTAAGAGACTTGGAACGGACGCAATGTGGCAGAAATCGTGGATCTTGCTGGTCCTGGCAGTGAGTACCCTGGAGTCGCGTTTGATCCCTCCAAGACCAACACTTCTCGAGACCGCCCAGTTGGAAGCAGGGGGTCTAGAATCCCTCTCTTCCCGGTTGGACGACAACAGTGAAGAAAACTACCGTTTGCCTAACAATACGGCCCCGGAGGCCTACAGGATAGAGCTCTGGACGAATGTTCACAATGGAGACAGGGAATTCTACGGCACAGTTCAGATCGATATTGAAGTCCTAGAAGAAACATCGGAGATCAAGTTGCACTACCGTCAGACAGAGGGGTTTGCGGCCTCCATAGTCAGTAGGGATGAGGTCAATTCTACGGAGATTCCCCTGAATGTAACTCTTGACCCTCAAAGGGAGTTCCTTGTTCTCTCGGCCGCGGAAAGCAACAAGAGCTTTGCTGCGAATACAAAGTGGACCCTAACCGTGAACTACATCGGCACCCTGAGAAGCGACATGGCAGGATTCCACAGGACCAGCTACACGGACGACAACGGCACAGAACGGTAAGTGGATCCTGCAGCCAGACGTAATTAATAGTTTATGACAGAGTCAGTGAGTTGCAGTTGCTTATCGAACAACAATAAAAACGGGTTGTGATTAGGTGGTATTCAGTTCTTTTATTTCTTATCAGCCTAATTTCCCTTATCTTTAATTTAGTTTTGGTTTGTTGACAAGAGTTTGTTAATAAGGTAATTAATTAAGTTTATCTCTCGCCAGTTACTTGGCGGCAACCCAGTTCGAGAGCACCAATGCCCGACATGCCTTTCCCGGATACGATGAGCCCGCCAGGAGAGCCAACTTCACCATCACCATCCACCACGACCCTTCCTACTCGGCAATCAGCAATATGCCCGTTAATGAAGATACTAGCAGGTTGGCTTTGTATTTAATTCGGTCGATTCGTCTCCTCTATTTGTTTGTTTTTAGTCTCGGAGTCACATCCTTCCAGACGACCCCCAAAATGTCCACCTACCTCGTCGCCTTTGTGGTTTCCGATTTTGGGTACACAGCCGGGCAGTTGAACGATCTTCCGCAGCGCGTTTTTACCCAGAATGGAAAAGTGGGTCAACAGGAGTGGGCCATGTGGTCCGGTTTAGTAGTGGAGTCCAGCCTGGCCGGATACTTCGGTGTCCCCTTCCCTCTTCCCAAATTAGACCAGGCCGGCGTTCCTGGCAAAGGAGGAGCAATGGAAAACTGGGGCCTGGCCACCTACGGGGAGCAATACATGGCTTGGTCTAAAGAAAACTCCACCATAGACTTGAAGACCAGCATTGCGAATATCATTGGTCACGAGTACGCCCACATGTGGTTCGGAGATCTCGTTTCCATCCAATGGTGGACATATCTCTGGCTGAAGGAGGGCTTTGCCACCCTCTTCTCCTACGAGTCCAACGACATTGCCTTCCCCGAGTGGGACACCTACCAGATCTACCATGTCAGCGACTACAATAGCGCCCTTTTAAACGACGCCCTCAACTCAGCAGTTCCCATGACCCACTACGTACAGACTCCCAGCGAGATCTCAGGACGGTACAATACCTTCTCCTACGCCAAGCCTTCGGCTGTGCTGTATATGTTCAAGAATGCCTGGACTGATCAGGTCTTCCGAGCGGGATTGAACAAGTACCTAACCAAGAAGTGAGTAGTCTAAGTAGTAAGAAGTTCAAGAAATCCTTTTATTTTCACCGCTTGTCCCCCTCCAGCCAGTACACATCCTGCGATGAGTGGGATCTATTCGCCGCTCTCCAGGAGTCGGCCGACGAACACGGTCTATCGTTGCCCACCTCAGTGGCCAACATATTCAGCAGCTGGTCCCAGAAGGCGGGCTATCCCCTGCTGACCGTGACCCGAAACTATGCGACTGGAACCTTCACCGTGAAGCAACAGAGGTACCTCGCGGATGACGACTCCAACCAGATCACCTGGTACGTGCCCATCAACTTTGCCACCGCCTCGAGTCCGGATTACCGGAACACGAGTGCCTCGCATTACCTCCTCAATACGACGGAGACTCGAGATCTCGGACGTAGCGATCGCCAGGGAGGACTGGATAGTCCTCAATCTGAAGAGCGCCTTCTTCTATCGCTCCCTGTACGACCTGGAGAACTATGACCGCATCATCGAACAACTTAACAACAACCACCGAAAGATTCACGTTCGAAACCGCGGTCAGTTGTTGTACGATGCGTACATCTTTGTTACCACGGGTCGCCTGAGCCACAGCGTCCTGCTGAGATTGCTCACTTACCTGAAGTACGAGGACCAGTACGCTCCTTGGTCCAACGCCAACACTATTCTTACCGCTTTCGATCGGTACTTGCGAGGTGAAGAGCCCAGTTCGTTCCGGGAATTCGTGAAGAATCTCGTAGAGCCTGTTTTAGACAGAATCGGTGTTAACGAGGTTCCTGGGGAGCATTATCTGAGCAACTATCTGCGGAATGTAATCGTTGGCTTGGCGTGTCAAGTGAACAGTGAAGAATGCCTTCTACAAGCGACCAATAAGCTGTCAGAGTTCCTGTTCAACGGAACTGCCATTGAACCCAGCCTGAGGACGCAGGTCTACTGTTCCGGTCTGCGAAGTCCTACAGATACTGTATACGATAGAGTTCTATCAGACTTGTTGGCTTCTGCGGATGCCACAGATCGCAGTCTGTTCATTTCCTCCCTCGGTTGCTCAACGAAATCGGGTCAACTCGACAAATTCTTCAAGCTATCCACAACCAATTCGTTGAGCTATTCGGAGAGCACGTCTTTACTCAACTCGGCCTTCACGAAGAGCAACGAAGGTCTCAGAGAAAGCTTGTCGTTCCTCGAGGACTCCTGGAGTGTTTATGCTACAGGACTAAATGGAACGGACAAGCATTTGGACGCCGATCTGCGGGAGATGGCCAACTATGTGGTTGGCGAGGCGGAGGAAAAAAGGGTACGATTGAATCAGTTCTCTTTGCCCTCTAAAATATTTACTCTTCTGAACTCTTTTCAGCTACTCGCTCTGGTGGAGGAGATTAAGTCAAAGGGGCCCCAGTACCTCGAAGATGATCTAACCGCCGTCATCGAATCCAGAATTAAGTTGAATTACAATTGGCTGGCAGTCAATCGCGACCCCATAATGAACTGGACAGCAGATTATATATATCCAGAACGAAGTTCTGGTGCTAGTTTCGAGTTCTCTCTAGCTGTTATATTTGCCAGTGCAACTTTTGCACTGTTAGCCTCTTTTGTTTAGACAAAGTCATTTTTTCAAGTGGAAGCCATAAATTCAATAAATCTATGTGACTCAACTAGAACTGAAATAGATTCGGCTACAAAATGGCGAAGCCATTTTAAAGAATTCCCCTCGTTGTGCAAAGTTCCCCCTGAATGATGAAGTTTATGGCTTTAGATGATTTCCGAACTGATCCATCTTATCTGAGTTCTAGGAATTAGTTCATTATCGGCAGTACCGATGGAGTACCGATAACCAATAGTTGGGCTTAGGACGAAATTCGATTATCAAGTGGATATTTACAACAGCCGGATCGGTTTATGGAGATCACGTGGCCGCATCACAGATAGGGATTGAAAACCTTCAAACCCCACAATGCCCTTTTGTTTTGAGGCGCCACTAGACTTATTCGATTAATCTAAGGTCTGGAACTATGAGTTACCACCTCGAATTTGACGTTTTGCTGAGTAATTCGTAATGGATTAATGGACTGACTTCTTATCTGGAGAACCAAAATATCAAGATTATAATTCTCGTGATATTTGTTTCGTTTGAGATTTCCAAGTATCCCTGAACCATTATTAGAAAAAGATTATTGGAGAAAGATTATTGCGGGAAAAATCCCCATCTTTAACTGTAGCAGTTTTTCAATGGCTATTCAAAGAGTTATTGGACTATAATACTTCCGAATTACCCCTGGGGGAGGCTTTTGGACAAATTTATCAGATGAAGGGCAGTCCGGCCACTTGAGACTTGTTATCAGCGTGAGTATCTCGAAAGGCCTACACTTAGTCGACACTATCTTAGCCGGGAATTTGTTACCAACTTGTTGAGCCAGTGCATGCTCTCGGACAAGTTCGCGATATGGAGCCATCGAAGTGGTTATTTACGGCCAAATGGAGGTTTATGGCTCGCCAAGATTGGCCTAATCTTTATGCCCTGTGCCCAGTGCCCAGTGATAAGATGCTCGGACTCGCTTAAAAGAGACGGTAATGAGATTTGGGCACTCAGTATTTCGCATTTTCGCCATGGGTCGCGTTCTGCTCGGGGGCTTGTCCCTGTGTTTGGTCGTCCTGGTGGCCGCCTCGGTCCAGGCTGCCGTCGTTCGTGAGTTCCCGCCTTTCGAGCAATTCCAGCGCTTGGAAAATCCCAATCAGCGCGTGGTTCCTCTCGCCGACGATCTCAACTACCGGCTGCCTAACGAAACGGTTCCCGTGGAGTATGATATTACCCTGACCACCAATGTACACACCGGCGACACCCATTTCACGGGCGTTGTTGCCATCACCGTGAGTGTCCTGACCAAAACCGAAAAAATTGTGATCCATGCCCGCCAGCTGGAGAACTTCACGGCCACCGCCCAGCAGCTGAATGTCGAGAATGCCGAAGTGCACACCTTGAACGTCACGTACGAGGATGAGCGAGAGTTCCTTACTCTCTACAAAGAGGGGCTGGAGCTCCCGGAAGATACCACCTGGCTGGTGACCATCAACTACGAGGGCAACCTACGCACCGACAATGGTGGTTTCTACCTGTCCACCTACACCGACGACGAAGGCAACCCCAAGTACCTCGCCACCACCCAGTTCGAGAGCACCGACGCTCGCCACGCCTTCCCCTGCTACGATGAGCCCTCCAAGCGAGCCAACTTTACAATCACCATTAAGCACGATCCCTCCTACAATGCCATCAGCAACATGCCTGTGAACGAGACTACATCCAGGTATGTAACACCCTTCGGGCCACCCTGCGTATGAGTGATTTGTAACTCACAGCAGTGGTATATCACTCATAGCACGCCTTCATTATGCTACGACTTCTACGATCTAAAAACGGTTACCTAATTTCTTAGACGTGTTTTTACCACCTTAATAAATTGTACTGGTATTTTCCCATTGACCCGCTAATCAAGTTTATAACCATTACGTATCACCTTTTAAATTTGAGTGTTATTTGAAGTATTTCAAAGATATTGTTTAAGGGGCAACAGAAAATCGTAGTTATTGAAAAACAGTAAAAAAAATGTTTGCTTTTTTGTATAGATTTTTTATTTCTGATATAAACTCCAAATGAAAATATGGAGGCCTTTAAATCAAATTTTTAATTGTATCTACTAATTGTGGACAATCATGTGATCATTTAGGGATTTATTGAAGTAATATATTTAACATTAAATTTTTAGTAATGCCTTATTTATTTAAATGTGTTCCCCCAGTTCTGGAGTGACCTCCTTCGAGAAGACCGTGAACATGCCCTCCTATCTAGTGGCCTTCATCGTCTCCCAGTTCGTATACACCGAGGGCGAATTCAATAAACTGACCCAGCGCGTGTACTCCAGGGAGGGAACCCTGGGGGACCAGGAGTGGGCCCTGACCAATGGCATGCTGGTGGAGAAGCGCCTTTCCGACTACTTTGGTGTTCCCTTCCAGCTACCCAAGCTGGACCAGGCTGGCATTCCCGACTTTGCCGCCGGTGCCATGGAGAACTGGGGTCTGGCCACCTACCGCGAGGAATACCTGCTCTACAACACCGAGAACTCGACCATCAACACTCAGACCAACATTGCCACCGTAGAGGCTCATGAGGATGCCCACATGTGGTTCGGCGATCTGGTGGCCATCGAGTGGTGGAGTCACCTGTGGCTGAAGGAGGGCTTTGCCACCCTATTCGAGAACCTGGCTGTGGATCTGGTGGGATTATTTGATACCTCAGCTCTCTCTCAGGCTCTTCAACTATTCATATTTTTTGTAGGCCTATCCCGAGTGGGACATCTTCCAGACCTTCCATGCCGGTTCCTACCAGAGTGCTCTGGTATACGATGCCAGTGCCAGTGCCCGTCCCATGAGCTACTTCGTCCAGAAGCCGTCCGACATCGCTCTGCTGTACGACTCCGTGTCCTATGCCAAGGCAGGATCCGTGTTGAACATGTGGCGTCATGCCATCACCAACAAAGTGTTCCAGCGCGGTCTCCACAACTATCTGGTGGACAAGTAAGTCTAATCAGATCATAAAGCTCCTTGATACTTATTCCTGCGTTATCCTTTAGCCAATACACTGCCGCCAATCCCAGCAAACTCTTTGATGCCATAGCCAAGGCCGCTGTTGAGGAAAACTATCCCGTTCCGGCCACCATTGCTGAGATGATGGGCAGCTGGACCACCCAGGGCGGAGTGCCTGTGCTGACTGTAACCCGTAATTACGAGGACGGATCCTTCACCATTCGTCAGGATACCTACACCAACGACAAGGACTATACGAACGATAAGCTGTGGTACGTGCCGGTCAACTATGCCGATGCCTCGAAACCCGACTTCCGCAACACCGAAGCCACCCACTACTTGCTGAACCAGAGAGAGATCACCGTGAACGCCAGCCTGGATAGCGCCAACTGGCTTCTCCTGAACAAGAAGCAGGTCTTCTACTACCGCGTCAACTACGACGAGCCCAACTGGCAGTTGCTAATTGACTTCCTGCTGGCGCGCCCTCACAAGATCGCTCCCGAGAACCGCGCCCAGATGATCAACGATCTGTACCGCTTTGCTACTAGCGGCCGCGTCTCCCATTCCACGCTGCTGCAGCTGCTGACCTATTTGCCCAAGGAGGATCAGTACTCTCCCTGGTCGGCGGCCAACACAGTGATCACCCTGTTCAACCGCTACCTGAGCGGCGACGCCTCGTACTCCAACTTCCAGTTCTACGTGAGCCAGTTGGTCAGCGATCAGTTCGACAAGTTCGGAGTGCTTGACCTGACTGGAGAGCAGCACCTGGTTAAGTACACCCGAAACATCCTGATCAACATCGCTTGCCTGGCCGGTGTAGAGAGCTGCCTGGCAGAGACCACGGCCAAGCTGGAGGCTCTTGTGGATCAGGGTACCGTCATCGAACCGAACCTGCAGTCGCAGGTGTACTGCAACGGCTTGAAGAAGGCCGACGACAGGGTCTTCGACTTTGTCTTCAAAAAGCTGATCGACTCCAACGACCAGGCCGAGCGCCGTCTCCTGATCTCCTCCCTGGGCTGCTCCCAGAGCACCACCCAGCTCGAGAAGTTCCTGAACAGCAGTATTGACAATAGCCTGCGCGGCCAAGAGAGGATCACCGTGCTCAGCCCAGTGTACTCCCGAGGCGAGGTGGGTCTTCTGGCCGCCATTGACTTCCTAGACAAGAACTGGGAGACCTACGGCCAGCTGAACTCCGGATTTGGTGGAGTAAATCCCCTCTACAGTGACATCCTGGGCATCTCTGCCTATGCTGTGTCCGCTGACCAGCAAAAGGCGGTCCAGAATCTAGTCGAAACGGTCAAGGACAGCGAGTACGTTCCGAGCACGCTGCAGGCCAGCGTGGATGCCAACTTCAAGGCCAACAACGACTGGCTCACCGCCAACAAGGAGCCCCTGGTGTCCTGGATGACCGGATTCCGCACCGGTGGCAGCTCCGCCCTGAGTGCCTCGCTGCTGGCCACCGTCCTGTGCTTCCTGGCCGCCAAGCTGTTCTAGATCCATACCTAGCGTCCCCTAAGTTAGTCATAGTTATTTGCTCTTGTGCAACAATAAATTTCAAAAAATACTTAAGGTCTGTCATATTTACAATGGCCTTCTTGGTTTATGGCCGTGAAATGCGTGGTCGAAAGTGCCGAAGTATTGGCCGGATAAGAATGCTGATCTCATAAATTTCCCAAGCTTCGGTCTTTTCCAAAAAGCAGTACCCCATCTACAAGCGATCCATAAATACGTTCGAAATCAACCTTGGCAACTAAAGCCTCTGCTGAGTGGCACTAAGAACATAACATGGAATAACGGTTACAAAAGTCTTATTTGTTATTTTATATAATTAATTTGCCTTGCTAAGATATGAGTGCCTAAAAAAAGTTCGTGGTGTATTCATACAAGCCCAAATTTTTGGTTTAATGAAAAGGATAAACAATGTTTTGTTGGAGGAACAGTTGCGTGACAAAATGCGAATGCTGAAATGTAACCCTCTAATCTTTATAGTGATAAATCCTCATGATTACCGAAAACACAATCGAATTTGGCAACGGCCCATCCAAAGTTCTGTCTGGAGATAGCAACTCATGGTCGATAAGATTGGAGGCAGTACATCGCTAAAAAGTGCACCTGGAAATGCATCATGGCCTATGATGACCAGTGGCTCGTTTTCCGATGGCAGACTGGCGTAAATCACGCGACGAATCCTTATCATGATTATCGCCCCTAATCAGTTAATCTAGCGAGAATATAACATTTAAGATTGGAGATAAAAATCTGATAATACAAAAAAGCTCAAATTTCCACCCAGTATCTCCATATATACGGGCCCAAGCTTATGGAGTTTTAGTCGAAGAACAGAACCGCAGGCCGAGGGCTCTGCCGAAACTTTGTGGAAGTAAGTATTCCAGTTCCACATAAGTTATTAACGAGCACCACTCCGGGTTATCAATGCTCGCTATAATCAAGATAAAGATTAAGAGTTGCACAATACCTAAACTATAATTCTATCCCAGAGAAAATGTTTGCCCTGCGAGTGGCATTCTTTCTGGCAGCCTGCCTGTCCCTGGCGGCTGCAGACACCCGTCCGTGGATCCTGGATGAAGTCCAGCCCCCGGTAACCTTGGCCACCGAGCTGGCCGACTACCGACTGGCCAGCCACATCCTTCCCGTCAGCTACAACATCACCCTGCGCCCGTACCTGCTGGAGTCCGATGGCCTCAAGCGCTTCACCTTCGACGGTGAGGTGCACATCGAAGTGGTTCCGACGGAGTCCACCAACTTGGTGCACCTCCACGCCAAGAACCTCACTTTCTCGGTAAGCGAGTACTGGGCCAAACCCGCTCAGGGAGTGGCTGCTCCGGCCGGAACAAACTTCAATGCCGCCAACGAGACCAACTCGGACACGGATATTGTGAAGCTGACCACGCCAGCTAATTTGGAAGCGAATACTCCGTACATCCTGCACTTCCGTTACACGGGTCTCATGGAGGACGACATGCATGGGTTCTACAAGAGCTACTACGTGGATGACAACAATGTTACCAAGTGCGTAGATCCGAACTGATTCCACAAGGACTCCCTCTTAAATAATCCATTGCAGATGGCTGGGATCCACCCAGTTCCAGACCAACCACGCCCGTCGCGCCTTCCCCAGCTTCGATGAACCCAAGTTCAAGGCCACCTTCAACATCACCTTGAAGCGCCACAGGACCTTCAACTCGGTCAGTAACACGCGTCTGATTGGATCCTACCCGAGCACCGAAGCGTAAGTTTTTAAGCAAGCATCGTCCTTCAAACCAGCAACATTATCATCATAAATACCCCGAACAGTGGCTATTTCGAGGATGTGTTTGCGACCACCCCCATTATGTCCACCTATCTGGTGGCCTTCATCATCTCCGAGTTCGCCGCTCGCACGGACGACAAGTTCCGCGTACTGGCCCGCCCCGAGTACTATGCCCAGACCCAGTATCCCTACAATGTTGGTATCGAGATCCTGCAGAAGATGGGCGAATACCTGAAGTTGGACTACTACACTCTTGGAAACGACAAGATGGACATGGCAGCTATTCCCGACTTCTCGGCTGGCGCCATGGAGAACTGGGGTCTTCTGACCTACAGGGAACGCAGTTTGCTGGTAGATGAGTCCGCAACTACCCTGGCCTCCCGCCAGGCGATCGCCGCCGTGGTGGCTCACGAACAGGCCCACATGTGGTTCGGCGACCTGGTCACCTGCGAGTGGTGGAGCTACACGTGGCTTAACGAAGGATTCGCGCGGTACTTCCAGTACTTTGGCACCGCCATGGCGGAGGACAAGTGGGAGCTGGAGAACCAGTTCGTTGTAGACCAGATCCAGTCGGTTATGGCCATGGATTCGACGAACGCCACCAATCCGCTGACCGACCCGAACACCTACACCCCCGCCCACCTGAGCCGCATGTTCAACAGCATCTCCTACAACAAGGGCGCCACATTCATCCGGATGATCAAGCACACCATGGGAGAGGATGAGTTCCAATTGGCACTGCAGAACTATCTTGCCAAGTAGTGAGTTTCTTTTACTAATTACATTACATTTATTTTTCTATAAACTGTAAAATATTATTTTGATGTATTTCATTATTTTAATATTATTTTTTCCCTCAAGCTCTTATAAGTCATCGCGCCCCGAGCACCTCCTGGCGGAATGGCAAAGCACCTGGCCGGATCGTTTCAAAAACAGTTCCAAGGAAATCTTCGAAAGCTTCACCACTCAGGTGGGCTATCCGCTCGTAAATGCTGAGCTTTCTAGCGACCGCATGTCGGTTCGCTTCACCCAGCAGCGATTTCTTTTGAAGGAAAATGATGGATCCAATGCCAGCCTGGTGTACTCCGTGCCCATAACGTTCACAAACAGTATCAGTCCTAAATTTTACAACACCACAACAAACTTCATTCTTAACGGCACAGAGCCCGAAACTTGGAACTTCCACTATGCTCTCGATTGGATTATAGTGAATGTCCAACAATGTGGATACTATCGCGTTAACTACACAGAAAACAACTGGCGCTCCATCCAGTCTCTTCTTGCCAAAAATAGCTGGGGAGGGGTACATGAAAACAACCGTGCCCAGATAGTGGACGATCTTTTTAACTTGGCTCGAGCTGGGCTCATATCCTACAGCCTTACTCTGGATGTTATCGAGTACCTGGAGACGGAAACCCACTATATTCCCTGGACATCCGCCTTCAACGGTTTCAGCTTCCTGACCATCCGCCTGGGCAACGACACCGCCAACTTCAATAGCTACATCCAAGCACTTACGCAGAAGGCCTACAACAAACTTGGGTTCAATGAGACGGAGTCGGATACTGCCTTGGACATCTACCTGCGCACCAAGGTTCTGTCCTGGGCCTGCCGCTACGGCAGTGCCGACTGCATCAGCCGGGCCAAGACCTACTTCCAGTCCCTGTCCACCGTGCCCAAGAACATCCGAGCCACAGTGTACTGTGTGGGTCTGCGCGAAGGCGGTTCCACCGAGTTCGAGGCTCTATACAACAAGTTCAAGGTCGAGACCGTGGCCACCGAGGAGACCCTGCTCCAGAACTCGTTCGGCTGTGTGAAGACCCAGGCCCTTATTGAGCGAGTGTTCAACCTCATCCTTAGTGACGAAATCCGTCGCCAGGACAAGTCCTCGGTGCTGGCCACTCTCTACACTGAGAACAACGAGAATGTGAGCCCGGTGTTCGCCTTGGTCACCCAGAAGTTCGAGGAACTGGCTGAAGCGTAAGTGAATAGGAATGAGTAACCAGATTACTTTCATTGATTTGTATTTTTTGCCACAACAGAATGGGCGGATACTCCGCAGTGGCCACTGTCATCTCCAACATCGCAGCCCGCTTCACCACCGAACAGCAGTACGCCGATCTCCAGAACTTCAACAAGAATAGTGGATCCAAATTCGGATCCTCCCAGGCCACTCTCACTGCGGCGGAAGCCACCGTGTCCGAGAACCTAGCATGGGCGCAGGCCAAGCTGGGTGTGTTCCGAAGCTACCTGGCTGGACGCAACGGAGGCGCGATGGCCAGTGCCCTGAGTGGGCTGAGCCTTCTCCTGGTGGCCCTGGCTACCATCCTGCGTCAATAGGCGCCACTGCTTATGATTAGCCAAATAATCTTCCGATAACCCGTATTAACAGCTTAAAAGATAGTAGTTTCTTTGTTCTTTATGGCTAAACAAACACAAATAGTTCCGTCGAACGAAAAATAAGTAAAAAGTGTAAATAAAGATTTATTAATGTGAAACTTGGTGGCAACTTGAATTTTATCTTGGTAATTTAAAATGGATAATGAGTATTTATGGCTCATAGCAATGGCAACGAATCCTACTCTCCCAAGACAGTATTATTGAATGTGCAATAAAAGGCCAGAGTCAATAATTGGCCGATGACGGACTACGTAAATCACCGCCAGAAACTATTATCGCGCCACGCCATTATCGCCGCTTAATCTGTAGGCCTGGCCAAAACTTTATCTGGGCGAAATAAAACGGTTAAGGCTCTAGATAGGCCATTGATAATGAAAGTCCCCATCTACCGGCCGGATGGCCATATATACCGGGTCTCGGACCAGGCGTCGATTAGTTGTCGAACCGAATCGCGACCCAAGTGGCCAGCGAAAGACCTTACCTATTTCCAGTTCAGGGGCCGTCGTAAAACCCTTGGAAAAGTGAGTGCTTCAGGGATTACATAAGATTTATTGTTCTGATGAAATTCAATTTCTAAAACGAAATCGTATAGATCCTGTTAAATAACTTATTGGCAGGATCCTTTAAGAGTATATTTCAAGTGAAGACTACAAATTTTTTAATATTTTACAACTTAAAATAGTGATATTCTTGTATCAGTTTCTGCTTAAGTTAAGTTGTGAACAATAATCATGACTGTTACATATGATATACATATACGTGCAACTCTTACTTAAATATTTAAAGCTTAATTACCTCAAATAGAAATTAATTAAATCTTTTTCTGAATGAATTTAACCGGTTTTCTAATTTTTCCAAAACCCATGTTCTATTTCAGCACAAATGTTTCCTCTGCGAGTGGCATTCTTTCTGGCAGCTTGCCTGTCCCTGGCGGCTGCAGACACCCGTCCGTTGATCCTGGATGAAGTCCAGCCCCCGGTAACCTTGGCCACCGAGCTGGCCGACTACCGACTGGCCAGCCACATCCTTCCCGTCAGCTACAACATCACCCTGCGCCCGTACCTGCTGGAGTCCGATGGCCTCAAGCGCTTCACCTTCGACGGTGAGGTGCACATCGAAGTGGTTCCGACGGAGTCCACCAACTTGGTGCACCTCCACGCCAAGAACCTCACTTTCTCGGTAAGCGAGTACTGGGCCAAACCCGCTCAGGGAGTGGCTGCTCCGGCCGGAACAAACTTCAATGCCGCCAACGAGACCAACTCGGACACGGATATTGTGAAGCTGACCACGGCGGCTAATTTGACAGCGAACACTCCGTACATCCTGCACTTCCGTTACACGGGTCTCATGGAGGACGATATGCATGGGTTCTACAAGAGCTACTACGTGGATGACAACAATGTTACCAAGTGCGTAGATCCGAACTGATTCCACAAGGACACCCTCTTAAATAATCTATTGCAGATGGCTGGGATCCACCCAGTTCCAGACCAACCACGCCCGTCGCGCCTTCCCCAGCTTCGATGAACCCAAGTTCAAGGCCACCTTCAACATCACCTTGAAGCGCCACAGGACCTTCAACTCGGTCAGTAACACGCGTCTGATTGGATCCTACCCGAGCACCGAAGCGTAAGTTTTTAAGCAAGCATCGTCCTTCAAACCAGCAACATTATCATCATAAATACCCCGAACAGTGGCTATTTCGAGGATGTGTTTGCGACCACCCCCATTATGTCCACCTATCTGGTGGCCTTCATCATCTCCGAGTTCGCCGCTCGCACGGACGACAAGTTCCGCGTACTGGCCCGCCCCGAGTACTATGCCCAGACCCAGTATCCCTACAATGTTGGTATCGAGATCCTGCAGAAGATGGGCGAATACCTGAAGTTGGACTACTACACCCTTGGAAACGACAAGATGGACATGGCAGCTATTCCCGACTTCTCGGCTGGCGCCATGGAGAACTGGGGTCTTCTGACCTACAGGGAACGCAGCTTGCTGGTAGATGAGTCCGCAACTACCCTGGCCTCCCGCCAGGCGATCGCCGCCGTGGTGGCTCACGAACAGGCCCACATGTGGTTCGGCGACCTGGTCACCTGCGAGTGGTGGAGCTACACGTGGCTTAACGAAGGATTCGCGCGGTACTTCCAGTACTTTGGCACCGCCATGGCGGAGGACAAGTGGGAGCTGGAGAACCAGTTCGTTGTAGACCAGATCCAGTCGGTTATGGCCATGGATTCGACGAATGCCACCAATCCGCTGACCGACCCGAACACCTACACCCCCGCCCACCTGAGCCGCATGTTCAACAGCATCTCCTACAACAAGGGCGCCACTTTCATCCGGATGATCAAGCACACCATGGGAGAGAATGAGTTCCAATTGGCACTGCAGAACTATCTTGTCAAGTAGTAAGTCCCAGTTTCCATTCGCATTTTGTTCAATACATCATAATTTATAAATATTAAAAATAAATTTTTTCTATTCCTTTAGCTCTTATAAGCCATCTCGTCCCGACGACCTCCTGGCGGAATGGCAGAACACCTGGCCCAACTCCAGCTATAATTCCAGCTCCAAGGAAATCTTCGAAAGCTTCACCACCCAAGTGGGCTATCCCCTGATCAAGGTGGAACAGAGTGGAACCGTCATCCGCTTCTCTCAGCAGCGGTTCCTCCTGAAGGAGAACGACGGCTCAGACGCCACTCTGAAATACACTGTGCCCATTTCTTACACCACAGATTTGGATGCACAATTCACTAATGTCACTCCGAAGTTTATCCTGGGCCCCAGTGCTGCAGTGACTGTAGACTTTTCCCGGGCTCCTCAATGGATTATTCTGAACTTACAGCAAACATGTTATTACCGAGTCAACTATACGGAAAGCCTCTGGCATGCTATTCATCATCAGTTGGTCAGCGACAACTGGGGCGGAATACACGAGAACAACCGAGCCCAGGTAGTGGACGATCTCTTCAACCTAGCCAGGGCTGGACTCCTGTCCTACAACCTTACGCTGGATGTGATCGAGTATCTGGAGACGGAGACCCACTATATTCCCTGGACATCCGCCTTCAACGGTTTCAGTTTCCTGACCATCCGCCTGGGCAACGACACCGCCAACTTCAATAGCTACATCCAAGCACTTACGCAGAAGGCCTACAACAAACTTGGGTTCAATGAGACGGAGTCGGATACTGCCTTGGACATCTACCTGCGCACCAAGGTTCTGTCCTGGGCCTGCCGCTACGGCAGTGCCGACTGCATCAGCCGGGCCAAGACCTACTTCCAGTCCCTGTCCACCGTGCCCAAGAACATCCGAGCCACAGTGTACTGTGTGGGTCTGCGCGAAGGCGGTTCCACCGAGTTCGAGGCTCTATACAACAAGTTCAAGGTCGAGACCGTGGCCACCGAGGAGACCCTGCTCCAGAACTCGTTCGGCTGTGTGAAGACCCAGGCCCTTATTGAGCGAGTGTTCAACCTCATCCTTAGTGACGAAATCCGTCGCCAGGACAAGTCCTCGGTGCTGGCCACTCTCTACACTGAGAACAACGAGAATGTGAGCCCGGTGTTCGCCTTGGTCACCCAGAAGTTCGAGGAACTGGCTGAAGCGTAAGTGAATAGGTATCAGTAACCAGATTACTTTCATTGATTTGTATTCTTTGCAACAACAGAATGGGCGGATACTCCGCAGTGGCCACTGTCATCTCCAACATCGCAGCCCGCTTCACCACCGAACAGCAGTACGCCGATCTCCAGAACTTCAACAAGAATAGTGGATCCAAATTCGGATCTTCCCAGGCCACCCTCACTGCGGCGGAAGCCACCGTGTCCGAGAACCTAGCATGGGCGCAGGCCAAGCTGGGTGTGTTCCGAAGCTACCTGGCTGGACGCAACGGAGGCGCGATGGCCAGTGCCCTGAGTGGGCTGAGCCTTCTCCTGGTGGCCCTGGCTACCATCCTGCGCCACTAAGCATAGCTGAAGAGCAGGTGCAAGCGGGTCACGCGGTCACCCTCAAGCCTATAAAGTATTTGTACCTCGTAAAATAAAAAAAAAAATAAAAAACTATAAAAACGTAGATAAGACCGAAGTCGTATATTCAGTATATTGGCCAAGTCGATCATACACTAAGCCTAAATGACCTTCTTGACAACAAATTTTACAATCTGATTAGTCCTATTACTCGTTTGGGTGATTCAGCTCACAATCTTTACGGGATTTCATTGAGCTGAAGTGCCTTTTGGTCAATCAACTAATATAATCGTCGTAAAGCCATCGGTTCGGAAACTATTTTTCGCAATAAGATTATATAATACTACATTTTGTGAGCCAAGATATTAGGATGTTGTGATGTCATTTTGGGAATACGAAACAATCGATCCATACAAAAAATTTCTGGGAATTCGGGCGAATCATTTGGCATATTTAGATTAAAATGGTGTTGCTATTCGTAAGCCCCAAAATGCTTATCACCTCCAAATCATATCTTCTTCTACGAACCGTAGATGATTATGAAGTGAGATACCACTGTGAACTTTAAAGTTTGCTATGAAAGGAGACATAATTGGTAATATATTTTTTTAAATGAATTAGTATGGTCTTTTATTTCTGCTTGATGAGTAAGCTGTTACTAAGCGTTGAAGAAACTGGAAAATATCAAATTGGGGATTCAATAGTTTTGTATCTAATATGAGTGAAAATTTCTTATCTTAAATCAAATGTCCCCATAAATCATAAGTTCGGAACAGTAAGTCTTGGAACAGTGTGCTATTATTTCCCTAAGCAACCACTTACTTATTTCACACGATGATAAGTTGGTAAACATTTTGTGATAACAAATAACAGAAAGAGGTGTGATTCCCGCTTTAATCGCAGCCAGAATGTATAATCTAATCATCGGATTGTTTTTTCATCGGGGGCGACGCATTTTTATTATGCCGATCTCTCCAGTACTGGAAACACCGCCGGCATGACCAGTTCGCCATCCCGTACCGTGGCCATTTGGCCTTTATTTGTTTTATTGATTGGCTCTGTTTTGGGCTTCGACTACAGGCTGGATGGTAGTGTTGTGCCCTCCTACTATAATTTGACCATCGGAGTGCTGAGAGACACTAGCGACCCGACTCTTTTTGAAGGCGAAGTGAGCATAACTGTGCGGGGAGTCGGCCCATCGCCGATCCAACAAATCACTTTGCACGCAGATACGCTGGAGATATCGTCATGCCGCTTGCTGGACGTCGGCGGGGGCCTCACAGGTGGCTCCCAAGTGGAGGCCGTCGATATCAGCCGGTTGATTTACGAGGCCACCACCCAACAGGTGACAGTTCCACTGACGCAGCCCCTCGAAGTGGGTAGGGACTACGCCGTGGAGTTCAAGTACACCGGGCGCATTCGGTCGGACATGGCTGGATTGTTCTCCGCCAGCTATGAGGAGGCGGAGACAAATGCCACCAGGTGGCTGGCTCTCACCCAGATGCAGCGAATCAATGCCCGCTACGTGTTTCCTTGTTTCGACGAACCCGCTCTAAAGGCCAAGTTCCAGCTTCAGATAATCAGGCCAAGTGGTTACCAGACCATTGCTAATACCAAATTGGCCAAGACAAATCCATCGGGGTGAGCCCTCAATCCGTCTGCATTATAAAGGATATTGAAAATGCTTTCTATAACTTCAGATCGGATCGGTTTGTAGACAGTTTTGCAGAAACTCCTGCTATGTCCACCTATCTTCTGGCTTTCATGGTTACCGGCTATACGGCCCGGGGAAATGGAAGTGAATTCGCAGTACTTTCCCGCCCAGAGTTCTACAACAACACGGAGTTCAGTTACGAGGTGGGCCAAAAGGTGATTCAGGCCTACAACGCACTGTTTGCTCTTCCTTATGCCGAGCTGGGAAACGAGGTTCTTCAATATGCCAGTTCTCCTCGGTTTCCACACAACGGAATGGAAAACTGGGGTCTTATTATATACAGGTTTGTACCCAAAGAAATGTTTATATATATATATACATATATTTCTGCCCTATTAGTGATGATGTTCTCGTGCGAATTCCGGGCTATACTGATGACTGGTCCGACAAGGAGTTCGCAATACGGATCATTGCCCATGAGACGTCTCACATGTGGTTTGGAGACAGCGTGACCTTCTCCTGGTGGAGTTACTTCTGGCTGAACGAGGCATTTGCCCGTTACTACGAGTACTTTATGGCCCATCAGGTGAGATCTGTTGTATGGTGATTTCCTGCGTATCTTATAGCACAATCCGCATAGCTTTATCCGGAGTACCACCTGGACGAACAGTTTGTGGTGCGACAAATGCAATTGATTTTCGCAACGGACGCCAGGAACAGCACCCAACCCATGACCAGTCCCGAGTCAGAAATTCAAACCCCTTCCCAGATTGCCTCTAAGTTTAGTGCCATCGCCTACGCCAAGGGAGCCAGCATTGTCAGGATGTGGAGGAACTGCATGGGAGAGGAAAACTTCAACGCTGCCATCCGGGATTATTTGAAGCAATAGTAAGTTGGTGTGTGGTGGTCGAAGGTACAGTTCATAGCTCTGAAATCATTTTTATTTTATTTTAGCCAATTGTCGAACACAGAGCCCCGAAACTTGTTTTTCTATTTGTACGAGCACTGGCCTGCTACTCCGGCCGTAACTCTGGAGCATTTCTTTGCCGATTACACGGAGCAAGTGGGCTACCCCATGCTGATTGTGAACGTGAGCCATCAAAATCATATAGTCCACATCGAGCAGATGAGATTTCTCCTAAGTCCGGGGGATGGCAGCAATGCTACCCTGAAGTACACCGTGCCCCTCACCTATGCCACAAACCAGAACCCCAATTTCGACAACTTAACTCCATCCTCCTATTTGCACAAGGTGGTGGACATATTCCAGTTGGAGTTTGAAGATCCCATCGAGTGGATTGTCCTGAATCTGCGTCAGTCCAACTACCAAAGGGTTCTCTACGACACAACTCTGATGGCCAATCTGCAAGTCGCTCTGAGTGCCCGGAATCATAGCGGGATTCCCGTCGAGAATCGCGCTCAGATGATCGATGATTTCTTTAACTTCGCTCGAGTTGGCTATCTGGATTACTCGGAGGTATTTGAGTTTCTCGAATATTTGAGTAGTGAAGTGGACTACGTACCCTGGTACGCCTTCTTCGAGAACCTCCAATTGGTGGCCAAGCGACTTACACCTGAGCAGTTGCCCAGTTTCCGGAGCTACCTCGAAGATAACACTGATGCTGTTTTTGAGAAGTTGGGCGTGGATTGGAGCGAACTGGAAGACACTCCCTTAGACGTGGCCAGCCGGAACAAGGTGATAGCCTGGTTAAGCCGGTATCAGGCCAGTGGATGCAGGGACCAGATCCAAAAGATGATCACCGCCTCTGAACCAAAGAAACCCACGCCGGACTACAGACAGACCTTTTACTGCGCGGGCAGCAGCCAGTTCTCCGGATACATGAACGTTTGGAAGTTATTTTCGGAAGAAACCCGCCCCTCGGAGAAGCAACTCTTATGGGCTGCCATGAGCTGCACCAGGGACTATGAAACGCACTACTATAAATACATACTGGAAAACGCCAGCACTGTGGAGATGAAGAAGGTAGGCATAGCTACTTTGTACGAGGAGAATCCGGATCTGGTTGAGCCAATCTTTAAAATGATCACCGCGAATATTACGGAGCTGGCTGTAAGGTACGTTGAACTGTTTTGTTTTCACAAACGCCATTCTTTTAACGAAAAGATTTACATTCCAGCTTAAACAGCTGGTCGGATACAGCCGAAGTAATCAGCGACATGGCAGAGTACTTTACCACCCGAGGACAGCAGCAGCTCTTGAAGGACTTCTACCAGAATAATCAGCAGCTTTTCGGCCAGTCGGCTACTGTGCTATCGAAGTCCTTGGATTCAGTGGAGGCCAACCTGCAGTGGGCGGAACAACGACTCGGTCGTCTGGTGAGCTTCCTGGCCAAGCGGAACAGCTCTAGTCTCGTTCATGCCACTTCCTTACTGCTGCTGCTTCTGGCCAGTCTGGCTCCGAATGCTGTTAGTTATTAAGCTTGTGCATGAAGAAATAAAGAAAGATTGCGCCGCGGGGGAAATGCCCTTTTCGTGTTCGCAATTACTAGGCAAAACGTCAAAAAGGTTTTGGCCGGCTGCGAGCTTTATTAGGCCATAATTCACGCAGCCGAGGAGCGAGCCATTTGAGCGGCATCCTCCGGCGCGGGTCGTTGGTATAAAGGTCCTGTGGCTGCTGCTTGCGTCTTCCATTCCACGATGCTGCGCCACCTGCTCCGCCACGAGAACAACAAGCTCTTCGTCCTGATCCTGCTCTACTGCGTTCTGGTCAGTCTGCTGAAGCTTTGCTCCGCCCAGGCGGATAATGCGGTCTCCTCTGCTGACAATGGTAAAGGCTTGCTGCGTTGGGATCCGGCGTTTGATTAGAGTCTTCTCCCCATTTTAGATATTACGCACCTTGGGGACGACTGCCAGGTGACACCCGTGATACATGTCCTGCAGTATCCTGGCTGTGTGCCCAAGCCCATACCCTCGTTCGCCTGCGTGGGTCGCTGTGCCAGTTACATTCAGGTGGAGCAAAGGTGTTTCTTCTGTGTTCGAAACAATTTAATTGCCAACCATTCCTTTAGGTCTCCGGCAGCAAAATCTGGCAGATGGAGCGCTCGTGCATGTGCTGCCAGGAGTCCGGCGAACGAGAGGCCGCCGTCTCGCTTTTCTGCCCCAAGGTGAAGCCCGGCGAGCGGAAGTTCAAGAAGGTCCTGACCAAGGCGCCCCTGGAGTGCATGTGCCGGCCCTGCACCTCCATCGAGGAGTCTGGAATCGTGCCCCAGGAAATCGCTGGCTACTCGGACGAGGGTCCCCTGAACAATCATTTCCGGCGTATTGCCCTGCAATAGATCACCCGTCACAGTCACATCCAAGCCACTCCAAACTTTGAAATAAATTAAATTTGCCGTATTTGCTTGTCCACAGTGAGAATCATAAAATGTGTTATATCTTGATGGGAATTTTTTATGGTAAATAAAATTAAATAATGTCGGGTCTGGATTCGGCCTGTTTGTAGGACCATCCTCTCTTAAAATGCCCCTAAAAAGTAAAACTCGCATCATAGGATTTAAATTTATTTTTCAACTAACAAATCTCATGTCATTTTCTACTAGTTCTCTAAACGGTGTATCGCCACTCCACCCAGAAATGTAGATGCGTAACGAGCGATAAACAAGGATAGTCCTTACACTTCAACCGGATCTAACGAATAGGAGTTTTTAGGCTATTTAATAATCAATCCCCCTACAAATACTCGACGATATCGCATTTTATGGATATATTCGGACAGCTCTGGCCCACCACACTCCGGCCCCGATAGTTGGGGCTCTTCTCGGTGAGCAGTTTCCGGAAGATGGGCAGGATGGCGGTCTCGCCCTCGAGGAGCTCTGTCTCGCTGCTGGCCCCAAAGATGCTGCTACTTTCGTGCTTGCCCCCGCGCTGCTTGCCCCTTTGCTTCTCCGCCGGCGCTACGTTCGGTGAACTGTGGTGGTGGGCAGCATACTGAATGTTCGAGTTGCGGCTCAGCTTCCGGGGCACAGCGCATTGCTCCGTCCTGGTGATCTGCGGCGGAGGGTCCCGCTCCCGCTCGCTGTCCGTCTCGCTTTGGCAGACGGTGCCCTTTTGTGGCTTCGGCCGGTGCTTGTTCCGATTCTTCTCCGAGACGGACCGCTGGATCGGCGAGGTGGTGTTGGGGTCGTAGGCCATACCAATGCTGTGACCATGATGCTCCGTGCAGCGCTGGGGACTAGCGTAGTTCCTCGGCGATTGGCGCTGCTTTGCGTGGGAGAGCGTATGCGTGTCCCAGAGGTCGCTCTGGGAGACCACGAAGTTGGACTTTAGAGCGGCGCCCATGCTGGTGCGACGATGATCGGAAGTAGTGGGAGCTGGAGGTGCGAAGGATTGTCATGAGTATGAATTCTGTGAAATGTGCGTTATAAACTTACTCTTCATCACCCCCGGAGTACTGGGCTTGGACACATGTGGACACATGTTGCTCAGCTCGGACTGGGAGGTGGAAATGTTCGTAGAGGAGTTACGGTGCGAACTACTATACTTGGGCCTGGCCGTTGGTGTTTGGCTGCCGCTGTCGTAGTGCCGGGAGGCGGTGGACTGACGTCGCTCCCGGAGATTAGGACACTCCCCGCTTGTACTCCTCTTTCCGGCAGTGCTGGTTATGCTTCCAATATTGTCATCCGTTTGGGCCGACACCGAATTTCGTTTCTCCAAATGGCGGTGATGTTGCTGCTGGTGTTGCTGTTGTTGCATTTGTTGATGCTGCTGCTGCTGCTGGTGTTGCTGTTGCATTTGCTGCTGCTGTTGGAGATGCTGTTGCAGCTGCTGCTGGATGGGTTGCATCATGGTGGCAGCGGGGCCATGTGAATGATGCTCCACAATAGACTGCTTTTTCTTTTTGCTAAAGATATAGATGCTATATATTATATCTGGAAATCAGGTATAATCTACGGTAACCTACGGAGGCAAGGAAGGAGCTACGGCAGTCGACTGCACCGATACAAAGGAGTTGTCCATCTCCACGTGGGTGGAAGTTACGCTATCCACAGAGGTCAGTTCGGTAACTTCTATGACAAATAACATGAACGCATTCGTTTGGAAACCTCCTTCGCCCATAGCTTACCTGTGGTGCTTGGCATCTCCCTCCTCACCGGAGGAGCCGACAATCTGCCTATGTCATCGCTCAAGATGGGCTCCAGCTCACTGGCCCCGTTGGAGCCACCACCTCCAGTGCAGGTTACGCCGTCAATCCACTTTCGAGCCTCCGGTCCTATTTTGCGAATCAGGGCCTGCAGCTCATTCTCCTTTTCCATGAGAGCCTTGCGGAAGCGGCAGTTCGTGTTCTTTACATCCCGGAGGCGCTGCTCCAGCTCGCAAACGGAAGAATCCCGCCGGTTCTTGGACATCGGCCTCAAAGTGGCCCGCACCCTCTTGTCCACCACGCCCTGGGGGTTTCTCTTCAGCTCCACCAGCTGAAAAATTGTACATTTTGGAATTTTTGAATGGAATTGTTGTTGCAATTCGTATACACATTGGAAAGAAAATCTACGGATAGAACAGATGGGGGATAGAACAGAGGCAGCAGCAAGCATTTAGAAATCTTTCTAGAAACTTGCCACTTTTTGAGGAGAATGGTTTTTGGAATTCTTAGGTTCATAGTTGGTCTGTAGTGTTTGGAGAACTGTTTTGAAATATCGAGTACTTGTTGTTTCTGTATTAAATGTAACAGATGTGATGTAAAGTAACGACAATGGTCCGATCGGTGTGGATCGATATTATATAATCAAGTCGATCGGATCACCACCAGACCGCAAAACAACAACAACGAATTTACAATGTATAACAGCTACAAAAACTACAAAACTTCCTTACTACCAGTCTTACTTTCGGTACGAACACCAAACACAAAGTGGCTGTCGTACAAAAAATGATAAAAAACGAGAGTAAGACAAAAACTAAATCCTTGCGGTCGGAAAGAACCAAAGATATAGCCGCTCCAGCCAAGCAGGTGATGAAAACATTGTAAACCGAGAAACCAATATGCTTGGAATCGTTCAGGGCGGGTATGGAAACGTGACGTGTTTCCCACGCCAAAAATGCGCCAAAGACCTAGATAATCGTATAATTATATCGTTAATGAGCATTACATCATAAGTATGTAATGAGCTACCCACCAGTAGGAGGCCCTTGTAAGCATAGATTATGCTCACAAAAATTGTCATGTGCTCGGATTGACAGTATTCGTTTTCAGGGATCACCAGGACGTCATCAATGTTCTCATGGTGCTAAAAATTTCACAAATAATTATATTATACAATATATGTATCATTACAAAATTTAAGAATGTACCCTGGGCTCCAACTGCTTCGTTTCTCTGTAGAAAGGATCCGCTATCTGCCAGGTTGTTATTATGGCAATGTCTATGGCCAGCAGGACACCCACAACCATAAACAGCTGATAGTCCTTTATCACCTTCTTGTTCAGCTTCAGGTCGGTGAAGATAGAGTGGACTCTCCAGGTCTTCGAGAACATGGCTCCAAAACTTAGACTGAAGCCTGCCATCAAAATCCAAGCTCTGGCCGTGCAAATATACGGAAAAGCAGCGACACTACTCAAGGTGGTGTCCAGACCCAGAAAAATAATACTCAAATAGGTCAGCATGCAGCCCACTATGATCAGGTTGTTCAGATGCGGGCTGGACATTTTGATGTACCTATAAGGAATATGAAAAATTGAATATTTTGTAAAGAAAAATTTTGTCGAATATGGCACCTTTGATTGCGGTACTTGATGTTGAAGGCCAGAAACACAGTGGCTATAATCACGCCTATAACCGAAGCACTGGCCGATACTATATAGATGGTGGGATTAACCTGACTGTGTTCTATATAAATCAGAGTTCTGTCCTTGGGAGGGGTCTTGCCCACCCACCGGACAGGCTTGCCAAGACTCAGATCCAAATGCGATTTCTGGGAATGGTATTCGCCAATTTTCTCCATTTGGCCCAATTGAAATTGATTTATCAAAATGTTTGCCTTCCGCTCGTTGTTGTAAAAGCGAACAGGTCCCTACAAATGATTCAGTTAAGATTGCTTATATACATATATAGTTTAATAGCCAACATACAGTCACTCCCTCGAAGGAGGTGTTTCGTAGAGCCTCCAGAAATACACTCTCCCAGTCCTTGACACGGTAGTCGAAGTGGCTCAGCAGATCTTCACGTTTCTCGGCCACATATTGTATTGCCAAGGCAGCTGCCCAGATGCCATCGTACGTATAGCCATGGAATCGGGAGTACTCGGTGCCCCTCAGACGATCGTACTCAACCAGGTACTCATCTGCAGTCTGTCCAAGCAATTTTCAAGCCCAATTGGGATAAGAAAATTTAATTTACTTACAATTCCCGCTACAGTGATGTCGCCACTCGTGGACAGAGGCAGTAGATCCACCAGAATAGCGCCCTCCAGGGCCGTGGATATCTCTTCCACAGTGCATTCGCTGTCCTGGGTCACATTCCACCATTCGGTGGTGTAAGTTGCCATGATTAGCCACTGATAGGCTCGACCATACATGTCCAGTCTGTTAATGAACAATAATTATTTTCAAATTTAATATTTTCATTTAAGATAAAACCAACTCACTTGTAGGCCTCACAGAAGGCTTTTCGTGCAAAGTGCTCGTTGAAGTTGCCCAATATGATCCTCACATCCTTTTCCCTTAACTTCTTCAGGGACTCGGCTACATCGTTGACAAAGCTCTGGGTCTCCACCACCTCCACCTCCATGGAATCCAAGTCGGCCACCATGTGATTGTGGGGCAGGGAATACCGCGGCTCGTTCTGGTACACAGTGCCCACCCGCGTCCAGTTGAATTCCTTGAGGAGTGCCAGACGCGGCGCATTGAAGGCATTCTCGGATGGGACCACCCGGAAGAAGTTCGGAAACGCATCTTTGGTGAACATAGGATGCGTGTCAGCGTAGCTCAGCTGGGTGAGGTGCCAGTGCTTGCTGGCCTTGGCAATCGGATCGGTGACGTGGGTGCAGGCTGCTCCAAAGAGCATCACCTTGTTGGGACCAGAGTGCATCATGTCAAAGAAGGACTTTACTCCCACGGCGGCGTTGCACTGAAATAGGCAAAGTGAACATATTGTACAAACCAACAATTCTTTCGAACATTATCGAGTTCAGGGTCTCCGCCAGCTGGTGGAGCTGTTGAAATTACTTTATACCCTTTGTTGACTCTCACCTGCGTGTCGTTCCACCACATGTGCAGCCTGTAATTGGCCAGTATCTTGCCATGTTCGTTGACATGGCCCAGGGCCAGCTTTACGCTGGGCATAACCCCGCGACCAGTATAGGAGTTTTCCACGCCGTCACCATAGGGAAAGAAGCCCGCAATATAGACGTCCGATCGCTTGGCAGTCCTGCCCCAGGCGCTCCAGCCGCCCGCAAGGATCAGCAGAACGAGGAGGAGCTGGCTTGCGAGGGGCATCCAATTCCGTCGATGCATGTTGACCGCTTGGCCTGCAAAACAAGTCTGAACGTTAGTAAATAAATTCGAGGACATGAACTTGGAGTTGTGGCAGTGGGTGGGAGGGTGGTTAGTTGTGGGTGGTGGCACTTAATGGGCGGTGGTGCCCGAGGCCTTCGCAGACAAGGCTGTGTCCAAGGAAGCGTATATTTTGTTGCAAGTTCGCATGCAATTGGAAAAGGTACAAGGCTGAGGCCAGTTCCAGCGAAATTGCTTCAAATTATAGCCGCATTTGATCATTAGAAAGTCATTTTTTTATGCTTATATTATAGCCATAAATAATTTAGCAGCCTCATTAACTTTTCCACCAACAATCTAGACGTTTACATTCAAATCTCCACTATAATAATAAATAGGGAATAACTCACCAGCTTAGCTTTCCTATTTGATGGAAATTATTTAACAATTGCTGCCATTTTTAAACTGTTTCATTAATTTTTATTCTCCGAGCGTTACTTTTGTAGTTGCGAGGGTCCGAAAAATTATGTATCCCCCCGACTTGACACTTGGCTGACAGGAGGAATCTGAGGGCGGAAGTGCGCATGTCCCCGAACCGAAAGTTTGACAGCTCCCTTGGCCTAGGACATCCACCCCCTTGGAAGGGGTGGGTAAACATACAAACAACCCGGAGCAGCCAACAGGTGTATCCATCAGCTGCTCGCCAGTTGGCGTTTGTTGTGGCCGTTGCCATGGTCGGAGCCTCGTGGCCATTATCAAATTGTTTGGAAGAAAATTGTCAGTATACAGAATGGAGGACTATGCACCCAGTCGTTATAAAATGCTCGAGAAAATCGGTGAAGGCGTCCATGGATGCGTCTTTAAGGCCATCGACTTGCAGCGCAATAAGGAGGTGGCCATCAAAAAGGTTGCTCTGAAAAACAAATTCGGAAACATAGCCCTGAATACGCTCAGGGAAATTAAAACCCTGCAGCTGTGCAAGTCGGAATACGTATGTTGTTGGGCTTGCATTTAAATATACACAGTAAATTAATTAATTTCCTCTAGATCCTGGATATTATTGACATATACCCGGATCTGACTGGTCTTTCCTTGGTGTTGGAGTATCAGCCGGACACTCTGTACAGTCGTTTGAAAAGTGAGGTAAATCCCTTAAGCCGCCAGCAGGTCCGAAAATTTGCCCACCAAATGTTCAAGGGAATCGCCTACCTCCATGAAGCTGGTCTCATGCACAGGGACATAAAGCCGGCTAACTTATTGATTTCTGAGGCGGATGTGTTGAAGATAGCCGACTTTGGTCTGGCTCGCTTATACTTTCCCGACGAAGAATCGCGGCTGTATTCACCCCAGGTTTCGACCAGATGGTATCGGGCTCCAGAGATTCTTTGGGGTAGCCAGAAATACGGCACAGGGGTTGATATGTGGGCAGCAGGTGGGTAGCTCCTTTTTCATAAAGACAAATGTTTTGATATTCTCCTTTTAGGGTGCGTGGTGGCGGAGATGCTGCGCGGAGTTCCCTTGTTTGCGGGAACAACCGACATAGAGCAGTTGGCCATCATTATCCGGACTCTGGGAAGTCCGCGTCTCAATCAGTGGCCGGAGTTGACCTCACTGCCAGACTATAGTAAGATACGGTGGGTAATTACACGTACCCTATATCGGCATGCCCTTTAATCTCTTTTTTACGCCATCCTCGCTCCAGATTTCCAAACTCTGTGGGAATACATTGGGACAACCTGTTCCCCAGCTGCACCCACGCCGTTGAAATCAACCTCGTGTCCAATCTTGTGGTCTACAATCCCAAAAACAGGCTAAAAGCCAGCGAGGTAAGTCAACATAACGTGGTAAAGTGCTATTAAGAAATTGTTCTATTTTACAGGCTGTGGAACACGATTACTTTCAGTAGCTTTAAACAAACATATATTATGAAAATAAACGACTTCTTTACTAAATGCCCGCCCTGATTTAAATATTTTTTAGGGTGGCATCGCTGCGCCACCTTCGGTTGAGGTGAAGTTCCATAAAAGAAAGGAACTAGTTCCGACTTCAACATGAACCGATTTTTCCCATCGCTATAAACGGCTTTATGGGGATTAGTGTTTTTAACTGTCAATTAGAGATGGCCAGTGTTCGTTATGTTTATTTCAAAATTGAGCCATATTTATAAAATTGAGCCTTGGCAAGCAAAACAAAACCTTCCACAAATGGCACAAGGGTAGGGATATTTTTCGCTTGTCCTAGTTACAACTTTCTGATGGCTAAAGGATAACCACCGAATGAATGGTGATAAACCCTGACTTGAATGAACCTTAGCATTCATTTTCGTAATCTGAAGCTGTTAAAAAATAATTATTTATAGTTTTGAGTAAAAGACGACTTATTAAATTGGTTTACTTCTACTTTGATCCTTTTAATTATTGCGCGTAATGAAGTACAGTAATAAGGGGATCTTACAAACTAGTTGGCTTAAATGCAAGTCAGTGTCCAAGTCGGCACTATTTCAATTAAACTAGCTAAAACTATCACAGGCAGAACAGTAACTACGCACTAGAAGACTAAAACTACCACTATGCATCTAGGAACTGTTGATCCTTGGCTACCGTAAAACCGCACAGACAGAACTTAGAATCTTATATTGATTTGATTGGAAAACTGGCACAGAAGTTCCTAAGGCATTTTAAGATAGGATCTTGATTTTATGTTGCCAATACAAGTGTTAATCATTCGGATTAACTTTCGAATCTTTGGGTCCTGCTCCGCGAATTCACCTAAGCTTTTACATTTCGAAAGTTCTGTGGCCTGCAAGAAAATCTTTTAAAAATAAACCTTCCATGAAAGGACATTCGTTTCTGTCCGATTTCATTATCGGCTGGGATGACTTTGCGGCATGTTGAGCTCCCAGAGCTTCATGTTGTTGTCGAGGACCTCGTGGAACCAGCTCTCCTTCTGAGGCTGCTCCCGAAAAACGGGATTCAGCGCCTTAAGGTCGAGCTGCAGGATGGCGTCGTTGCCCAGTAGCTGGTCCAGTGATCGCAACAGGGTTCTGTTTCCATGGAGTTTCATTATAGTCTGGTACTTGACCACGTAGTACTCGTACTGCAGCTTACGCTTGGCCCAGCGTTCCACGGTGGCATTAGCGCTGGCGGACCGAATCTGCCCCAGATGCTCAGCAAACCAAGGGGCAAAGTAGTTGTACAGGTCCAGCTTGGAGAGGCCGTTCAGGCCCTTGCTCTTGATCCGCTCCTTGATCATGCGATAGTTCTTGCGGCTGAACACAAAGACCTGGTACAGCGAATTCCCTGTCGTGTAGGAGTTCACGTAGTGGGTGCCTATTTTGTCCATGAAGGACATTGCGGAAGTAAGGTTGCCGATCTCCAGCTGATCAATTTGCGTCTGCACATCGGGAACCACCTCTTGGTGCACGGGAATGGCGGACTTCAGACGACCAGTCTCGCGGTTGCGCACTGCCCTGACCAGAACGTAGGAATAGTCTCCTTGGATGAAGGAGGTGTTGATGCCCAGCTTTTTGGCCGCGTTCTCCGGGAACCAACCACCTGTAAACGCCTCCCAAGGCTTGTCCATTCGTTCGATGGAAAAGTCCCGGAAATAGGCCTGGAACAACTGGCGCCGATTGTCACAGAACTCCATGTGGAAGTCGCCATGGAAGATTCCAGGCGTGGTATCTTCATGGCTCTCTGTCAGGCCGCTAAGGTTCTGAAATAAAACACATTGTGATGGATTTTAAGAGTTATTTTCTTTTTTGATCCAAAAAACTTACCCTGTATACATTTTTCGTGGGCTCCTTAAAGACCCAACGTTCGGACTCCACCATGTCGTTTAGGGGTATCACTCGCATCGAGATGCTGAGGTAGCCGTACCGCAGGAATATATTGATGGCCTTGCCGATCCTTAGCTGGGATTCGCGACTGCCGGGAGAGCCACTGGCCAGCAGCACCAGTGTCACAAGCCAGAACAGACCCGGCCGCGGGCTGGGGCTCGGGCGCGGGCTCATAGCTTCTTAGCATGCAAGGGAAAACTAGAAGAAAATTAAATATAATCTTAAAATTTAGTCCATTATAGTATATTTCCATCCATTATGCAAGTAAGCTAAACTACTCAAGCAAAAAGCGAAGCCATCTAAAGCCACCGATTTCATTCAGGCTCAAGATAAAAATGTACTTATCACTTTACAAAATAAACGTTTTTGTAACGCTGGAAGCAGATGTCTACCACATTCAATAACGTTCAACTATCTTCCATTTAACAACCAGCGGGAAAAACTAGTTACTAACAAAGTGCTCATGTACAAAGTGTTTAGAATGTATAGGATTTATGTGTTAGTGCTTAACGCTTCAAATTAAACTGTTTCATGTGCACATTATAGTAAAATCTAGCAACTATTTAAAAGTACATATGTTATAATACAAGGTACGTCAAAAAGAGTTAACTCCCGACAATGACTACAAAAACTAATTGCTATACACTAAAACGCGTGACAAAACAAGTTGAAAGCAACTTTTCCGACCGTCCATAACAAGCCATTTTCCATTCAACAATTAACGTGTAAAAGTACCATTTCCACCAATTTCCAAATAATTTAGTCTAGACTCTACTTTAGAGATTACGCTTAAAAATCGATCATCTAACTATATCGAAGGGTTAACTATCTAGCTATAATTGCAGGGCCGACGAGATTGCTTTTCAACTCCGTAGCCTATAAGCCGGGTGATAATTTATGCGGGCTCTAATTGACCCTGAACCTTCGGTAGCGCTGAACTTGAACCGTTGAGCTGCGAGTAGATCCGAGCTGAGCCGAGTTGAGTTCAGTAAAGGCCAGCCGCCTGGCTGGTGATGAGCAGCTCATACTGCGATCGCCTTAAGTGGCTGCAATTATCCCCCAAAGAGGCTTGGGTCATAAACAGAGCCACAAAGTAAAGCCATCAAAATTGGTTCGGTTGTCTTGAAGTTTGACTTGCAAATTATTTCCTAAACATAAACGAAAAACAGCATTTTGCATGCCTCGTAACCGTTTTTTTCTTGTTGGCCCACTCGGCCGCAGACCGGTTTATCCGTTCGCCGATTTTTCACAAGAGATTATGGCCAAGCGAGGAAGCCGCAAAACACTAAACACAAAACACAACACATGGCCAGCACTGGCCAAATGCAAGTCAGAAATTAGCCCGGCCCAGTAGACATTCTAACAACATTGCGAGGCAACTTTTAATTCGAGCCGTTATCAGCCGCAGAGACGTGTTTGGCCGTCCAACAAATAAATGCGAATAAATAGATACAAAAAAAAGAAACAGAGAAAAAATAACAAAATATACACAAAGGTTAGCCGGGTGTTAGCCACGTTCGTGAGTCACACCTGTCGCACTAATTCGAGGCAGTCGAGCGCAACGGTAGCCAAACGGCAGCCGTCGAAAAACAGCCATGATGACACTTCAATTGTTAACAATTTAAGTGAACCATACTATCTGGGCGACGTCTAACCTGTCCGGCGGCAGAAAAAAAACTAAATGTGCGGCAGGAAGTGAAGCCCTGAATAGAACAAAGGTTGAAAAAGTGAGTCCCATTCATCTCCCTTTATCGCGATAAGCGATTATATGACAATTAATAAAGGCACACCTCGGATGCTTGGATTCCAGGAAATGCGGCAGTCATTGCATTTTTAATGGACCCTGTGTACTATATATGGTATTCCACTATCAGCAGCTATGATGGCATCAAACTTGGCCCCAAGCGCTGGACCTTAGAGATAATGGAGCCGCGCTTAAATCCGATTCCCAAGGCAGCACATTGAGGCAGCGTTTTCAAAATTCTAACAAACATTTGATACCTCTAATGAGCTTAGAGAGCTCCATGGCAAACTGAGGGTCCCAATTGCCAAACTTGAGCCGTAAAGCCAGAGCACCACTGGAGTGGCACATGTTATGTGACATAATGATAGTTAGTATTGGAGGTATTTACAATAGCGGACGCATAACCTTGTGCAAAAGACCCAAAACAAAAATAAAAGCCGCAAACCGGAGTTCGAGATGAAGAAGACGGATTGAATCAAAAATTCAATGTGCGCACTCGGACTCCAAAACCAAAGGCAACTTAAATCAACTCGTTCAACTGTGACTCCCACTGCACAGAGAGAAAATAAGTCTGAGTTTTGCATCGACTCAAGAGTTCGGTGTCTACTAGGCTACTAGGGTCTCAGTTAAAGATTTTGGGCTATCTTGCAGAGCTCTATCTCAAAAACACACAGTCGTGCCACAGTCATCTCTACAATAATTTTCTCTCTGTGCATTTGTAGACTGCTAGACCGAAGCTCAGCCAATTGGAGATTCTTTATGCGCATTTTATGAGCCTTCTGTGGTCCGGTGGTTTCTGGACGAAGGGCACAGCACTTTAGTGGCTACATGAGACAGAAGGCGCATAAGGTCTGCAGTTCATAAGCTGCGCTTAATTTTATGCTTGCCCCGTTTGTGTAGCCTCTTGGGTTTCCTTGAGCGGCGTTAAACAAAAGTTGTCTGACTGCGACTGCGAATGAGACTGCTGCTGCGGCTGCTGCTATTTTCGTTTTGCTTAGTTATTTCTTATTTACCTGGTCGAGAACTCGAATTGAAATTGACGTAACCGAAAAATCCACGATCAGATCGAAAGAAGCTCACAGCCGTATCTGCGAGATGAGCCAAGACTGAGACAAAAGTCTCAACAGCAACTCTGAATTGTAGCCTTATCACTTGGTAAGCGGCACTTGTTATACAAATTGTAAATTATATTTCGTAGCCGCGAAGCTTGTGGGTCAGAGGTCGCCGCATGGCGCCCTCGAGTGATAAGAGAATGGCTAAATTTAGATTCTGTATCGAGTTTTGATTGTGCTTCGCTATTGGGTTTCCGAAACCCCAGACACTAAAACTAGCACCAAAACACACCGCACACACACCGAGCACACACTGTGACGTGATGTGCCTTCAATTGCAATCAAAAAGCCGGAATCCGAGTCCAAAAACGCAACCGCATCTAAAGCACCTTACGCTCCACGAAACGCGAGCAGCTCGATCAGCACAACCTAACCTCCGGGAGCTCGACTTCGCTGTGAGCACAGCCGACCATATATACTTATACTTATAGCTTCAGATACTTGTATCTGGCGATGCGGCAAGATACGAGTCGAGTATAAGTCGGCGATCTCGAAGTTGGCGCGTTGCGCTCAGTTATCCGTTATCCGCTACCCGGTTCGTTCGTACATTACCGGTTGAGAGAGAAAACTGGCTGCGACTATTAAAACTCGATCGCCGGAGAGCCAGGCGATCCACCAGTAACTGGTGTTGCACTCGGCCAGCAACATGTTGCTGCTGCTGCAGCTGGTGCTGCTGAAATGTTGCGGGCGGCAAAGCGCAGTTCAATGACCGGAAATGGAAGTGGTTCTACTCCTCCAACTCGAACGGTTATGGCTAGGGCCAATGCTAATGTCCGGCTGCCTGGCACCAATATCTATTGTTGACATCTGCCGCCCCGGGGAGACACAGTTCTTCCGCTTATTAAAATTTCCCGGCACGTTTCTGGAGGGGCCCCACGAAATGATTGCAGTTTTTGGTTTGCGCAAGACCTGAATAAAAGCCAGAATGTTGTAATCAAAAACTTTTGGTACTTGGTGCTGGGCATTCGGTCCAAAAGCCAAGCACTAGAAGCACAAAAAGTGATAGCCGGAATAAAAACGAAAGTATCAAATTCGCATTACCTTGAAAATAAGCAAACAAATTTGGGTCAAGCTTTTGGACAGACTGCGACAGCGTTTGAAGTTTAATGGCCGTCTTTAATGTTTCAATTAGAAGATACAGATGCAAAAGTGTCTCGTGGGTAGCCATGGCTGCAGGGCATCCGCTTGTCACGTTGCCTTGGCTTTTCGGCTCTCCATTGGGAATTTCTTCGAAATTCTGACTTCTGACCGATGGCTTTCGTAGAAAACCACAAGTCTGGGGGCCGGGATGGAGGAGGGAACTTCCGCCACACAAAAGCTCAAGTTGAAATTGTATCTCTCGTATATTTTCTGTTTTTTGTTTTCAGTTTTCTTTTTTTTTTAATATATGTATGTATGTAGAAGTTCTTTTATTAAGTTTGTCTGGTTTGTCTTTGCTGCATGCACAATTGAAAACGTGTATATTTAAAATTCGGTATTTCAGTGTTTACTCGCTTTTATTTAATTCGCATCTCCACCTCATCTTCGCCTCTCATTCAATCGGTTCAGTTTGTTCTGTTTCATTTTGAATTTTATTATTTAATCCCATGTTTAAACTATGTATATATAATGACATTTTTATCATTTACATTAAATGATATTTACTAACCGGCCTCTGTGCGCCCCGAATCGATCGACCGACCAATCGATCGATCGACTCCACTATTTTCATTTGTTTCATTTCATTTATTTTAACAACAATTCACTCATTAGCTCAAATCGCGTCAATCTACACATATTGACATTGGAGATCATAAGCATTATCAACTCAGCATCATCGTCATCCTCATCGTCATCGTTATCGTTATCGTTACCGTTATCATTGCCCTTCGTTAACTTATGAAATTAGAGAAAAATTCTAATTCATTTGGTTGCCGCGCTCATCATGTTCATCATTCCATTTTCTTTATGTAATATCAACAATAAATTTTTACTTAATCTTAGGGTGAAATTATTCTTAGAGTACAGCTACAATCTGCTCGCATGGGCTAAGAAAAAAGGATCAATTAAAAATACGAAACGAATCCTTCGAAATCCTAGCTTCTTGTCTGCATATTCCCTTTCAATACTTTCCAATCTTCCTTTATCATAAAATATTAGATTTTGATTTGAGCATTCATTCTCCTAATCATTTCTCCTGACTCTCCGCTTTTCCTCTTCTACTGATTTTCTTTTTATTGGTGTTTTTTGGCACACCCAGCCCTTAGCTCCGACCGGGGAGCCCATTTCTCCAGCCCCGATCTTCAAGGTATAATTAATAATACTCTTAGTTAATTTGGCCACTCGGCTGCTTTTGTGGTTGTGGGTAGGTAGTTAGTTATTTTCTGTTCACTTCTTTTTTGGTTTTCGGGTAGGATCGGTTGTTAGATTTTGGGATACACTTCTATGATTTGCATTGCCTTCTTCTCTGAACCAAAAATACGTTTGCCCAGCGTGTCTAACGATAATACTCTATGCAAAATTGTTCAACCATTTTGAAACCATAGAATTGTTCTGGATATACGTACGTTGTGGTTGCTGTGTGGTTGGGAAATTCAAGTGGGCTGTGTGGTTGTGGGTGTGGGCTCGAACCAAGCGGTTTCTCTTTAGCTAAATACTAAGTTCAATTTCTCAACTTTGATAAGTGATTGCATGTGCACTCCGTAGTCGTTATCTAAATTCAGTTGTCCTTCGTTCCGTTTGAGGGGGCGGGGCAGGGGGGAGTGTATCTGTCAGATACCTACGAGCAAGGGAAAATGCTAAAGAGTCTTGAGGCTGCGGTTTAAGCTGCACCAAAAAAAAATTTAGGGTGGTTTGCTGCTGATTGCTAAGACATTGTCACGTGTAAAGTATCTCGAAAACTTGAAGCTGCTGCTTGTCTTGTTACTGGGTGGTTACTGGGCCTGCTGTGGGAGTAAGATTTCAATTCAAGTCGAATTCAAAGCGATCTAACATCATCTCCTTCCGGCACACTCTCTCGATTTGGATTGCATTTTCGTTCGCAATTTCTCCTCAACCCCATCTGGGGGTCACCTTGGTTAGTCGGTCTGTGCTTTGGCTGTGGGTTAAAAGGAAGCGCTCCGCTATATTTATTCTTATTGAACTTGACTGATTTTCAATGTATCCAACCTGAGTTTGAGTTGTTCGAAAAATATATATATGTGTGTGTATACATATTTCTCATTTTCCTACTTGTTTTTAATATCTTCGTTTCTTTTAATATTTGTGTATACGCGTGTACTGGGTGTGTGTGTGTGTGTGTGTGTGTTTGCGTTGACCCGCAATCTCTTCAAGCCCTTTGCTAATTATTTTAATTCGTAATTGCTGTTAGTATGTGTGTGTTTAGTGCTCACTCTATGTTTTTTCATTTGTTTACTTTGCTTTTTATTTTGTTATTTTGCTTCTGCTTGAATTAAACGCTGCTGCAATTTATCATTTTTTTTATGTTTGATTTGCATTTTTTATGTTTTTTTGTTATCATACTCATTTCTCATTGAATTCAATAAACGTCAACAATCTGGTAATTAGTTTCGTGTATATGCTGCTCGTTTCTTCGAGTGTAAGTGGTGTGATTGGAATCTCTTTTGTTTTCTGTACCTATTCGTTATGTTTATTGCATTTAAAATGTGCACCTTACTCCTGCTCCTACTCCCTCCGTAAGTAATTAATTATTTATTACTTGGCTTGAAACACTTGAAATTGCTCACATCTTAACTCTTTGCTTGCTGTTGCTGTTATGTTATGTCTCCTGTGTCTATTTAAATTATATTTAATTACGTAGTTTTCTCTATAATTTACTAACTCGTTCAACGCCGCTCCTCCTCGCTCAATACAAGATTCTCGCCATAAATAATCATCGAGTTAAAAACAATTTGGTGTGGAGTGGTTCGGTCTCGTCTGGGCTGTTCGATTCGTCCACCTCCACAGTTAACTTAGACACTAACAAGTGCAAGATTTACATAAGCGTTTAATGCTGTTCTGACTAAATGTCAATTAAAAACATAAATACAACAAAACAATATAATAGTGGTAAAATAACACAATGAACGGAGGCCTTCTAAGGCCCCTTGGAATGGCAATACAATTGGCAATACAATCAGTGCCAGCCCCAAATAGGGAGAAACCTCTCAAATCTCTTACCCTATCGGGGATGGCAAAGACCTGAAACACTTTTAAATTATTACAATTAAACGTAAACCATATAGAGGCAAATACAATTGGTTGTTTGACAATCAACACCTTTGTGTCTTGCGTTGCGACCGCAGTTCCCATAATACCCTTTCCATACTTAAATTATATAGCTCGGCGCCAGGCGCCTCCTATCCTCACTGTCATCTCATAGTGGTTGTTGCTGTTGTTTGTGCCTTGGTAATACTTCACGGTGTCGTGGTGTGTGGTGTGGTGCGCTGTGGTGTCCTAGTGTGTCTTTTGGTGATGTGGTGCGTTTGTGCCTCAGTAGAGCGCCACATTGGAGGCCTGCGTGTAGGCGTCCCACTCGCAGTCACAGCCCTCGAGGCAGTCGGGGCATTCAAGCTCGCTGTCTTGTCAGTAGAGCCAGGACACGGGCACCCACTGCGGGGTGGTGTGGACCCTTTCGATGGCCGTCTCCAGAGTTGCAATCGTCTCGCTGATGTCGTTGTTCACAATGGTCAGGTCGAAGAAGTGGCCATACAACTGCCGCAACATGTCCGACTCCTTGGCCAGTCGCTCCAGGCTGCCATCATACTGCGTTGAGGGATTCAAAAAAATAATTAAGATAAGGAGAAGCATTCTAACCCAGCCAGAAGCCCCACTCACATCTGCTATGTTCTGCAGCGAAGGTGCGGCTATGAAGACGACGTAAGGGGTGAACTCCGCGGTGCGGAGAATCTTCAGCGCCTGCGGCTCGACATCCAATATGGCCATCTTTCCCTCAGTGTGGATGCGCCGGATGGTATCCAGCTTGGTGCCGTACATGGCATCCTCATGGGTGCCTGTAAGGATATGAAAGTGTCATAGGATCCTATTGACAAGATCTAGTAGTGAAGCCTTACCGTATTCCAAGTACTCATTCGCCCCGATATCGGCCATCATCTCGTCGTGCGAAACAAAGTAATAGCTGCGTCCATTCTCCTCCTCGGGCTTAGCAGGTCTCGTTGTATCTGAAATGATATTTATGAGTGCATTCATCAATTTATAATCATGCTTTAAAAAGCCATTCAGTTCAAAGTTGGCTAACCATAACCTGGCTTTAAAATATTACAGAGGTAAAAAATCAAAAATAAATTCTTCAAAATCGGATGATAGCTTATTTATGAAGCAGAAATCTATTATTCTGCATCATTAACTCGTCTAATGGAGTGATATTTTCTCAACGATAAATAGATAAAGCTACATTGAAAGTGTATGAAATATTAGAAGCTTTAAATCGTTGACAAAATATAATGGCTACTTTCATGTATCATATTTGGCAATTGAGACGGTAAAATGCCATGAAACTTACGTGGAATGGGATAGGCGTACTTGTCCGGGTACTTGGAAATCAAGGTGTTCTTGATGTGCCGCCTGCCCACTCCATGGGCACCCAATAGCACCAATGTCTTTCGCTGGAAGTTCGGGTCTCCAACTGTGCGGGCAGGTGAAATAAAAGAACAAATATTAAGGTAAGTTCATCCGAAAGGGGCTGAGGTTGAAACCCACCTGGCACCTTGACAACCTCTTCGTACGTGACCACGTCGAGCGTGTCGAAGATGGCATTGTGCTTGGCCAGATACTTGTCCCGGCACTGCTTCTTCTTTCGCCCGAAGATGGAGCAGTTAACTGTTGGCAATAATGGAGAGCGGGTGTTAACAAATTGTTCAAACTTATGGCTAAAAGGCAAAGAAGAGAGTAGAGTCGAGCAGCATGCTTGAGAGCAGACAAAAAACATGCTTACAAAAATCATCGAGCAAGAGGCCAAGCTGCGTTTGCTTGGCCTCAGATGGATGGATGATATAATTTTTGAAATGATTGAGTTTAAAAGGCTCCTGGCTTGGTTATAGAGATATTATAAATGCAACTTAATTGATTTGTTTATAGCTAGCTGCTTCCTGAACTGGATTTTCTTTAGAGTATGCTTTAAGATATGTGGGTGATCTTTAAGCCAGCCTAACGTGCAGTGGTGTGAGCTTGGGCTTTTTGCTGTGGTGGCTAACTAATTTCTCAAGAAGGCTGGTTATATCTTTTCGGGATTGAAGCGGGGGTTCAACGATGACTGTGGTGCTGTGGTGTGGTGTCTACTGTTTACAGATGGCGATCGTGATCATGGTAAGTATGCTTTCTACACGATTCTTCGGGGCTGGGTGGGGTTCGGTGGTGCCGTCTACAGAAGCTACAACGTTGGGTTTTTGGGTGGTTTGAGTGGTTCGAGTGGGTGAGTTCTTTGTACAAACAATTTTCTATCGATACAAATTCTGTTGTAAATAGGTGTCTGTGTTAATGTTGTGTTTGTGGCATAACAGAACTCAAGAAGAACGTTTAAAGTCGAGTCTTGACAGCTCTCCTGGGGGAGATTTATTTAGTTTTTGAGGTGTGTGTTTGGTTTGGTTGGTTGGTGGGTTGGTGGTTTGGTTTTTGGTTATATGGTAACTACCTGCTGATCCATCACACCCATCTGCGTGAGCGGAACATCCAGCACCCGGCTCTCCTGCATTATATTATTATACATACAGTTTATAAAGAGATATCTTTCGTTTGGATTTCGAGATGCTTTAACTAGATATTAGAGTATTGTACAGGTGTGCTCATGTAAAGTGTAGGCTAAATATTTTGTTTGGCTTGAAATTTGGCAGCATTTGGGGGCCTCGCTTTTATTTTTTGGTTAATTTGAAAAGGTTTTTCTTTGACTACTTTTGAATCGGGGCATGCAACTCTCTGAGTGTTCGTGTACAGACTGTGGCGTGTGGCGTGTGATTGTGGGTGGTGGTTCGTGGGTGTTTCTTGTGGGTGGCTTATGTGGCTGAGAGTTTGGAGGAGTAGAGTAGAGAGCGCTTTCCCTTTCGGTTAACTACGAGTTCTTCATACACTTCCAATATAAGTACAATTATTCATATAGCATACGATTTGACTTGATTATATCGAGCATCCAATTACACATAGAGAACACGGATAGTTCGAGTTCGAGATGTCGGGCTTCCGAAGTCGGATCCGCCCTGGGACTCACCCTGCTCCTGCTTGGTCTTGTCGACCGTCTGGCAGGCGATCCGCCACTCCTGCAGCTCCGGCGACGGTATCAGTCCTGCCGATCCGCCCACTGTGTCCAGTCGCGCCTGCCACCAGTGATGATCGTCCTTGCTAATGATCTGGGAGTGGTTAGAGATCAAATTAAGATACATTTAGGAAATCCAATTAGTGTCTACGGAGTTCTACCTGCAGTATGTCGCCCACTTGGAACGATATGCCCGCCTGGGCACAGGGTATAAGCTCATCATCCAGCGGATTATAATCGAATTGGGCGCGCACGAAAATCTGCGTTTGGAAAAAAAGGCAAATACCACAGAAATGAACCAGATGAGCATTAAGCATCAAGAAAATCAGCGGATAGTGAGCGGTGCTGGTTGAGTTGAGTTGAGGCCGATGAGTTGCCTTTCCTCTCGGTTTCATTTATTTTCTGCTGAGGCTGCAACCGAGCACAATTTGAGGCTGCCTCAGCGAAGGGGGTTTCGGTTTGCCGAATTGTGTGCGAAACTCATTTGCATGCCACAAGCAGCCGCGGTAACAAATTCGTTAACAACAAACAAATTCAGCAAGCAGAGTCGAAGTACTAGATACCCTTCTTTACTTTAATTGAAGTGCTTAATAATGAGAGTGTCTTTCTTTTCACCGCAACGGTTAAGCCTTTAGCGTATTAGTCACAATTCTCATATCCTTTGGCAGGACATCAAAGAGCCTGCTTGCCAGCTTTGTTTCTGGCCAACTGATGAACATTAATTAGACAAATTTGGGGTTCTTGTGTGAGCTGTGAGTTGTGAGTTGTGAGTTGTGCCCTTTGACTTGTCTGACTTGTCGGTTAATGAATATGCACATCTACTCGGGAGGGGGAATGGAAATGGGAATGGATGGGATGGATGGGGTTTTCGGGGGCTGTGGGCCAAGAGTTGCGGTTGGAAAATTCCTTGTGTGCTGGGTGTGATTACGTGTCTATTGTTTGGGAGCGTAGTGATACTTACAAGCACCGGAGCGGGTCTGATCCTGAAAAGCTGCATATGGTTGCATGAGGGAAGGGAAAAACAAGGCGGAAGGAACGAACAGAGAATGTGGAGTTATGTTAACGTACAGCGCAATAATTGCATAATGGATTATAACTACGACTACACACACTCACGGATGTGGGTTGCAAGGATACCACATATATGTACATATCTGACACGCCCATAAATATTACACCCAAACATAAATATTACATATTACATTACAACACAAACATATTTATGCCACCACCCCCAATCTGGGCAGGCTCGTTAGTTTATAATTTGCATAATGCACTCGACTGCCTGGGCCTTCGATTTTACAGAAACTAATGCTCCAGGAAGGGGCGCACTTTGAGCTGACGCTGTCCTATTAATTAATCCCTGTTGATATTTTGATTACGCCAAATTGGCAAATAATCAAAGCCATCCACTTCATTGAATTTAATAACATAATGCCCAGGTATTTGGATTAGGGAGCTCAGAGGTGGAAGGCAACATTTTCGCCAGGAATTAAATGCTATGACATACATATGTATCTATCAAAAGCCGATGGTTTCCTTAATAGAATAATTAAGCAGTGATATGAAGGCTATTGCCAGGACTTTCGCAGAGAATTCTTCTCCGTAATCAAATCAGATTAAAACTTGTGTTCTTAATTAAAAGGGGGTGTTTGTGTCTTGGATTTTTAATAAAAACTCCTAATCCTTTGCATCCTTGCGAACGAATCTAGTGAAACCGGAGGATAATGAAGCCATAGTTCTAGTGAAATGTGGAGTCAACATTGTGGTTAGTTTATAGCTTGTTGTATGATTAGTACGGTGGTGAGCCAGCCTCGGAGCGACCAGTCTCCTAATAAACCCAAAACAGCCAATTAACGCAGGTAACTCACCTCGCAGGGGGGCGGAGCGCTGCGGTACGAAGGAACTATCTTGAAGGTAACAGAACCGCGTGCCTCGCGCTGCAACAGAAGGATTAAAAGTTGAACGTTTTCAATTAGCAGGCAAGAACAGGATACGGCACAGGAGATTGAAGATGATTGAAGGGGATTTAGGGGGCTGAGCACTCACCAGCATTCGTTGCAGTTGCCCCACCGACTGGTGCTGCACCGGCTGGCCGTTGATCTCCCGGATCTCGTCGCCCACGTGGAGCGTGGCCTGGCGATGAATCATCCCGCCGTGCATAATCCTGGCCACAATGCACCGCCCGTCCTCGGTCATCTTCAGCGTGATGCCCTGCAAGGATTTGGGTTAGGTCAGAGGATATTTCCCTCCAGGGACTCCCAGGCTTACCATTGGCTCGTCCGTGTTCTTCTGGAACTGCACCAACCGCACCCGGGTCACATGCTGCAGTTCTCCGCCCTCCACGTTGTCCAGCTCGTCCCCGTTAAGGTACGGCACCATCGGGGGCGGGGTGACGCGCAGCGCCTCCTCCCCGTAAACGTCCCGGGCCACCACATCGTGGCTATGGAGCAGCGCCTGGAAAGTCGAAAAAAACAGCTCAGATTAATCGCAAAACCTAGAAAACCACAACACTATGAAGTCCAATGGTTAAAATTGATGATATAATTTTAAGGATGCAAGTTACATAACTCTGGTAGTTTTTCTTTTTAAAATATTATAGATCTCGTGGCTATAACTGTTTTTCCAAATCCCATTCACAGAACATTTTATGTGACATTTAATATTGAGAACAGACAGCTTTTAAGGCTCATATTTATTGTGCCATTTAAGGCAAATAAAGGAAAATAACACTCTGAACCCCCACCAGTGCCCCTCTGCAGACTTTAGAACGGACTCTCCTAGTGCACTACCATAGATTTGGTTTCGGGTTAGCTTAAATTATGGCCAGCAATTAAGCCGGCCGTTATGAGCTGGCCCAAAAAGCAATGCGGTCGAACGGCTCGTTGGCTGGGAAATTAAATTTCCGATTTGCCACGCCTGCCACATACATCATAACCCGAAGGCGAGCCCGGCCGGAACCGCACAGCATCGCACAACTTGTTTACAACATTAACTGTGCGACATTTGTTGCTCAGCACAGAGCACAAAAAGCCCCAAAAAAACACAAACGAGCAGGATAAAAAACACATGGCAGGATGGCATGGATGAAACGCCCATTTGCGAAAAGCCGTTAAAAGCGGCGTCAGCCACAAACGAGGGCACGCACATGACCCCGTGACCCCTCCGGATAACCAGGACTAACCAGGGATAACCCGAGCCGGCGAACGACAAAAATCTGAACAATTTATGGGAGTGAGCCCGCCTTCCTCCACCAACCAAACAACCGACTTTATACAATTTCGGTTTTAATAAATTATGTTTAATAACACTTTGAATATGTTGCGAAATTAATTTTTCCTGCCCTTGCCCTTTGGCTGGAAAAGATTGCGGAGCTGAGTGCGACTCTGCCGGGGAAGCGGGCGGTGGATGGGTAGGTGGAACAATATCCTTGTGGAGGAATGCCAGAATGAAAGGCGATGCTGAAGCATTGGGCTAGGCCATAAAAAAGGATTTTACTGCGATGCCATGCCGTGACACTTGTGCCACTCACACGCATACGGGCGACGCACAGCAGGATAATGGAGAGTCAGGAATGCAGGTTGTTCAAAGAACACTGAAAGAAGGATATCTTGGAAAGCATCAAGATGAAGCTCTTAGATCGAGAAGGAGTTGCCCCCCTTTAGCTGTAAAATGTTTGATGAAAAATGCCAATTATAGATTGGGCTTTTTTTGTGGCATGTATGACTGCCATGGCGATTATGTCTAAAATAAAACATAGAACTGGTTAAATTTAGGTAACTTTTGAAGTTATTCCTGCCTCTGAAAACAGGTATTATTTAATGTTTTAGTTTGAAAAGATCCTTCGAGTTCAGCTCCTTTATTCCACTGTACATTTACATACGCCATATAATCCAAGTACAGCGAACGCACCGCCAGCACTTTTGCCGCAACACCTTGCCCCTGCTGCCCCCCCGCATCCGTGGCTTCGACCAGCTTAGAGCCCCCTCAGTCGTCTGGGCCCATCAAGTTCATCCCCTAGAACCATTCATCCCCAATCCACTGGCCCCATAAAAAACGCAATTTTCAACGCTGATGATTACTCAATGCCACAAACACGGGCACGTACCAGAGACCCCACAAACGCACACACTCACACACATACCTTCCGCCCCAACACAGACACACACGCTCTCCCCGGCACACATACACGTTTGAGGGAGAAAGCACGTTTCATTTCCGCCACAGACATCGACCGCAAAGCAAAACTCAACTGAGCAGCTCTCTTTCAAGGACCTCTCGCTCTCGCCACCACACAGAATAAACACCCAGGGATGCCCTGGCCACCCACCCACACTCCTTCGCCGTTCCTGAAACTATTTTGAGAGCTTTCAGTCACACACTCCACTCGGAATTCAGAATTCGAAATTCAGAATTCAGCACTCGCCAGTCGCCACTCAACACGGAGTCATGCCAGGACCCTCCGTTCACCGTTCACCGTTCGCCGTTCACCACTTTTGAGTGAATATCCGCAGTGGCGTGTGCATAAATATTTCATAATACTTTGAAGCCTCGCAGAAGGCTATCCGCTCCGAAGCCCACACTGTGGCTTCTGGCCCAAAACACCCAGTTAGCTGGGTAAACAAGACGATACGAATGATGATTGGGCTCGGGCTTGGGGACTGACAGGTGGTAATCGAGTTTGGGCTTATCGGGCAGCATCAATTCAATAATTCGACGTGTTCCATCCAAGTCGTTTTCGGGGGAAGGATATCAAATTTAGTGCGCCTTGATTTGCGATTGCCAAATGGAAATATCTCTGACGAGTCGAATCGAATGGGACGCAGTGGAGTATCCTTGAGATGGTCTTTTGATCCCCGCCGTAAACATGGCAACCGATTCCATTCAATTTCGAGGCGTTTCCAATTCGGAAAAAGGATAGCCCAAATAGGTTGGGATTTTTTGAATGGATTGTGAAATACTAACCCATAAACGGATAGGGATGTATTTTGTTGCAATGTTTGCTTTACACAAAGATACTTTTGGGGTTGGAATTAGTCTTACCTATTCTGTGATTTCCACAAGAGCACAATTTTCAAGCCCTTAAGAAGGAATTTAAAAATAACACTAAATTTAAAATTCCCTGCCTGATATAAAGCGCATCTTCCATGTTTAACATTTAAAAGTTGGCCAACAAATTATTAAAATTTTCCCCTTAATCAAGCCGCTGCTTCATTAATAATTCATCAAAGGACCAGCCACAGAAACCAAGACGAATTTAGCAAAAAGTATAAAAGTAGTCTGGATGTTGGAACGAGAATGCCTTTAAATGCGAAACGCATCCAACCGAGCAGACAAATCAGATTCTTGGGCCTGCTGGCTGCCCGTCTGCTGGCTGCCGTCTTGAATTTATTGTGTTTGGCCATTTGGCCATTTTGGCAGAAGTTTGCAATCCAATTACATCGAAAAACTTCCAACTACCCATTAATGGGAGTGGCAGGCACGCACAAGGCGGTGGCCGCCACAGCAGAGAAGCAACAGCAAGAATTTGACTAAATAAATGGCTAATACAATTTCGTTGGCGTAGAACAAAATTAACTACATCGAATAAAATTTGCTGAACTTGGCAACTATTTGAATGTGTCAAGGCAGGAGGCGGGCAAGGCGGGCGCCGGCGGAAGGGATCCTGCGAAGGACACTCGCCTCGCCTCGCCTGGTTAGCCAGACGGCACTGAGCGATAAACAACGTAATCTGATTTCACTTAAAGCCCAGCCCAGGACCCAGCCCGCCAGTCCACCAGCCCTCCGGCCACGCCCACTGACCACTCAGAATGAGAGGGGGAAGGCGGGAGTTCCATATTTAACACCAAGTTGTTGGACCAATAAAACGGTAAATTTAATAAGCGCTTGACAGGCGCAAAGTTGAGCAGTTAGGTTTAATGCCTCATTAGGCTTTCGGAGCTGGCAGCTGGGCGCTGGGAGGTGGGAGCTGGGAGCTTGGGGGTCCTTGTGACATTGATAGCTATGGCAAACTTTCGGACCACACAGGTCCATTCCCTGGGCCCCTTCCATACCCCGATTTCAGCCCGCAGCTGCCTCTGATTTCCATGATTAATACTTAAGTGCTTGTTAAAGTTTCGCCCCAAGCCAAGAGCCTGGAGGAGGCATCCTCTATATGCAGATGCCTGTTGTTTGCCCCGAGTCTTCTGCCTCCCGGCTCCCATCTCCCATCTCCCATTTCCCATGTCCAATGTCCTATCCTAAACAATCAGTTGTGATGAAACCCAGGCCTGAACCCAACCCGAAGCCCAGCCCATTTGTTTGCTGCTGAGGCAGCAGCCACATCAGAGTCGGAATCCGCCAGAATAAACCAACACTCGCAGAAAAAACGCACATCCTTTTAGCCCGTGGCAGTGTGGAAGGCAAAACTTTGATATTTTCACTATATTTAGGGATTTCAACTAACTGCTCGAGAAGAACTCGAGCATGACTCGCTCTTAAATAATTCAAGCGACAAAGTTCGGCATCAAGTTTGCACAAATCTTTGACATGCAGCCGAAAAACTTTACAGAGAAAATCTCCGCCACTCTTAAAATAAGCTAAAAAGGTATGACAAGTACGGGCAGAACGTATATCGAAGTAAGTTTTAAAGTATTAATGGAATTGGCATGTAGCGCAGGGTCACTAATTGCAGTTCATGACACTTGAGAACTAACAAGGGCCAAGGCAAAGGAATTACCTTTAAAGAGTTATGCGTTTAAATATAGGCTTAGAGTTTCATAAAATAACTATATTTAAATTATTCTGCAACAGCTTAAAAAAAGTTTTCAAGTCCATTAGGCTAAGTGCAGCTTGAAAGAGCATTCCAGCCATTTTCTGGCTGACTTGCCTTCAGCGCCTGCTGAGTCAGGTCCATTGTTTAGCCGCCAGTCCATCCAGGGAGCTGGTCATTTTTCCAGCTTTATGCTAAGCCACTAACCACAGTCCATCCCTCACCCCCCACCCCCAGGCCAGTCATCCCCGCCACAGACCACACGAACGTTATTTGTTGGTTTTAATAATTACACAGCATGGCCAAAAGGAAGACGGGAATGAGAATGGCTCTGGGATTGGAATTGGGCTTGGACACGAAGGGATGGCTGGGGCAGGGGCAGGGGTAGGAGCCTGGCCAGGAGGGCTGGGGAAGTGCTCTACGATTTTACTCTCTTTAATATTCCAGGCCACACGTCAATTACACACGTACGCGCGACTGCGAATGGCTTCCGCACCGTTTCGTAGAAGGCGGAAGGCAGGAGGCGGGCCGGAAAAACAGACAGCACTCTCGGCCAAAAAATGGAGAACAGGAAAATGTGGGCGGAGGTGGGGCTGAGCCGTTGACAGCTGAATCATCTGGATTAATGCCGAATTTTAATTAGTACAACGACGGCACTCGCCACTGGCAGGCCTTTTCCCATTTTGCAGATCTCAGTTCTCCATTACCCGGCCGGGCTTCATTTGTTAATCCCGTACTGCTGTGCAGGACCCGCTAGGATAGTTCTGACATTTGCCACCTTATCGGGATCGGAGCAGCGACCACGGCTCCAAAGAGTCGGGTGCCCAGATTAAGTGTGCCCCATATGGGAGCCGAGACCGCAAAATGAATCTTCTCGGGCTTAATTAATGCCGACTCAGCGGCAACTTTTCACTTTAAAACAGGTGAAAATGAGTTTATGGACTATTAGATACTGTAACGATAACAAGGGGTAGTCATACCAACTTTAAATTATATCACAAAAATAAAACAAAACTATCCAGACGCTATCCACATCAATGAGTTTCTTTGAATTATTCGATTTTGAGTCGTAAGACTTAACTTCAACCTTTCTTCGAACTTTTGTTTGAAAGAAACCTAAACCATAAAAGACAGGTATACCCTGCATTCTGGAAATAAAACCCACACAGTATGTGCCATGTTTGGGGGCCACAAAATAAAAGCTGTTTAAAGTTTAAGGTGATATGTGAATGCAGCAGCCGCCTGTCAAGCTGTCAAGTCTGGCTCACATCTCATGGCCACCAAGCCCTGTCGCTCAGTTGCCAGGTCCCCAGGACTACCAGGACTCACGGTTCAGAGCTTTGGGAACTTGGGATATTTGTGGGCTGCCTGGCCTGTCTGTTTGTGTCGCAAGTTCGGCGATAAGCAGCCGTTTTGCCGCGTTCCCGATTTTCCGATTTCCCTCGCTCGCTCCCCCTGGAACCCCCTATGGAAGAGTAACCCCATGAAACTTTCCCCGGCAACTTGCTATCGGGACTTATCACTTGGACGAACTTATTGTTGCGGTCCGCCCGTCTTCACTTCCACATACTCGTATCCGTTTGGGTTTCGATGCGATTATTTGGTGGGGCTGGCTGGCTGGCTGGCAGGATAGTGGGATGGTAGGCTAGCTGGCAACCACCGAGACACAGTCTTACAGTTAACATTGCTTTCCAATACACAACATTCACCGTACGACTATGTCAGGGTAATTGAGCGGCATCCTTTTTTGGTCCTTTGGCAACAACGGCAACGACAACGACAACGACGGCGGCTAACACTTCCTGCCTATTAGTTGGCATTATTATTGACAGACAGTGTCCCCCTGAGCGCTGTCGTGATGTATGATGATGAGGATGATGATGTTGTGGCAGTGCCAATAGCTGTAGCAGTGTCGGTGGCGGTGGCATCCCATTGATTGACAGGCTCCCGACTCCGCCAGGATCCCGTTTCCCCGCCCAGGTAATAGTTCCCAGTCCCTGGGTGCCTTATCTCCCAAACAATGGCAGGCGACATCATTGTCATTCCAGACCGTCCACCCACCCACCTTCTGCTCATCATTCAATTTACGAGAGGCCGTATCCCGCCGAGAAATATATAAGTATATGTATTGATATTTTCCCAACAAAGGGCATCTGCGTGCTTTTCGGTGTGGTGTTTTGGTTTCGGGCTTGGTTTTATTTTTATATTTTTGTTCGGCAGGCAACAAACAGCCACAAATTTCCGGTGGATGCGTGGATATTATGCATTTATCGCCGCCATCTATCAGAGCTGGAAAAACTCTTTTCCGAGAACGGAACTCCCACCTATCCACCTTTCTGGGTGACTTTCTACCCCATCTGTCTCTCTTTATCATCTCGCCCCGTCTCGTTCCTTTGGAAAAAATAATATTGTACATATATTCTTTGTATTTTTAAGTTACCAGTTTTTTGTGTGGCTTTTTAAAATATTCAACATATGGCTTTCCACGCTGTGGCAGCTTTCGTTTTTACGCCAATCTGTCTCACCGCGTTCTGCTTAATTCCGCAGAAAAGTTTTTTCATAAAAATAAATCTGCGGAAATCTGTGAGTTTTTAAAAACAATAACTCCCCCAAAGGTAATGATTTTTAACAAATATTTATGGAGGTTTTTATATCAACGAGGCTGTTTCTACAGATTGGATTTAAAAAAGGCGTATGTATGACTGATTAATTGGTCCTTCGAAGGCCCATATTCATAGTCTCGGCAGTATTTTAGCCGAGGCCACGTCTTTTTTTAACCGTATAATAAACGGAACAATAATTATTTCGATTCGAAGCTTCTTGGCTTTATCAAATGCAGGAAGTACATTTCTGTAAGTGTGCCATTTCTCACTCGATTTTCTTGGGCCTGTGTGTGACTAATGACGCCGTTAGGTAGGCAACACTTTCTGTCGCCCCCATTCCCATCCCCGCCGACGCCTCAACGGCACCTTCACATGCACATCTGCATATGTAAATGTAATTTTATAGCCCTGCGTGTCGACCCCCCGCTACCTACTACCCAGTCTCCGCTTTCTTTCTCTTTGCTGAGCTGTTCTTTGTGTAAGAATACACATTATTATTTTTGCACACTCGACACATTGTCTATTCGTGTGTGCGTGTTTATGTGTCATATGAGGATGCGTATACGTAATATATGAGTTGGTGTTGTGTGTGTGTGTGTGTGTGCGGCATGTAAAATTTGTTTATTCAATTTCAACTAGGCAAACAACGCCGCAACGGCTGCAGCGGCACAAAGGGCGATAACTCACTTTCGTAACAAGTAAACTAATTATTTCTTCACTTTTTTCTTCACCCTAATACTTGTTTTTTTTTTGTTTTCCTCAAGTTGCTCTTGTTGTTTTAAGCTCGCCTTGAAACAGCGAGAGTCGTCGTGAGGGGGAAGCATGTGAGGGGGAGGGGAAGGGGGATTGTTAAATTACAAAATAATGTACACACTTGCTGCTTGTAATCGCTGCGTTGTTGCTGTCCTGACAGCCTCTAACTGCTTGTTCAGGCCATTGTGCTTGTTCATCATCATCAGCAACAGCTTTTGGCTTCGACGCATGTGTGTGCGTGAGCTTGCTCCCAGGGTGGACCCGAAATAAGAAAATTTAACTCGCATTACCTTCAAGGGTTTCGGGCCTCGGTGGGGCTTTAACAACTTTAATTGGAATGCTTTTGTAAAAGCTAATATTATTATTTCTCAACAAAGGTCCTTGTCTAAGACACTAATTTGGCAAAATCTTGTCGGAAAACCCTGCTGTTCAGATCTGTTACTCATACGCCATGTATGCCCATTGAAATCAAACGTGTCCTGCCCAAATATGTCCTAAAGTTGGCAAGCCACCCCAAAATGTAGACACACTTTGTGTCGCAATTAACGCATTCACAAATGAAGAGTGTCAAGGCTTTAGCCAGTCGGTTGGGCGGAGGATCCTTTTGGTCCTCTGGCCCCTGTCTTCAGTCAGTTTGTCAGTTAGGCAGTTTTTCGCCATTCCATTTCCTGGCCTTCTTTTCTCTGCGCCTCCTCTGGTCGCCTCCAGTACAGTTGTTTGTGTTTTTGTTGCGATGTGCCCCGAAAAAAGCGCTGCTCAAGTCCTTCCATCAAGATAAAAGTTCTTTCCTCCTGCCAGAGGGAATGCCAAATGTACGAGAACACTTTCGTGTATGTCTGCCATTCTCGGTGTGTGTGCCGTGTGGCATGTGGCATGTGCCACGCCAAGATGGCCAACTTCGGGCGGCTCATCAGGCATCCTCCAGGTGTAAGTTAGTTAGTCTCGCAACTTCTGGAGGGCGGAGGCGTTCCTTGAAAATTACAAATTCTCTCATGCATTGTGCCGTCAAATTTGAGGTACTTAGCCAGCTAATGTTCGAGCCGGGAGAAATTTTTGGAACCATTTGTCGGATACTTTAGATAAAGGACCAACACACGTTTTTATTCCACAGGCAGAGATAATCAAGAGGGAAGTTTTCTGGCAAGTATTTAACATTACTTTGTACGGTTAGTATTTGAGAAGGATCAATCAATAGGACGTTATGAACTTTTAGATGTATTCCGAGAAGGTTTACTGGGTTTATTAAGTTTAAGCAGCAATTTATTTTATTCTGTTTGCCGCTGCCTGTTATCAGCTCGTGTCTGACAAGCTTATGAATCTGAATTTTCGTTGAAAATCCCCTTTCATCTTCCAAAAAGTTTCCCCTGGAAAGTTGAAAAGTTATCTTAGGCCTCATTTACCTTTGATTGGTTGTCACGGCACTGACAGGCAAACTACATGCATAAATGGCCCAAAAATATCACATTTCTCTGCCAAGCTTGGATACAAAAAGTTCACCTCAATAAGGCCTTTAAGAGTCCCTAACTTTCAGCCAACTCCATTAAATTAAATCTTCTCCTAAGCCTTATACAGTGCAGATGTGTTGCAATATTGTTTCGTTTTTTGCGCGGTATCCAAAAAAAAAGTTGACATCATTGGCCGGAAACTCAACTTTGGGCGCTGGTGACCACACCTTTTGCTGGTTTTCGGCTTGGTGGCCCTTGGCGGGATGATCTTACGGAAAACTGTGTCACAGGCTCATAACGAGCCTATTTGCTATGCCTCATACCCTCGGAAAAATTGGAAAAAGAGGAGAGGCCTTCGCTGCCTTTGCGACATCATTGCCCTGTGTTCTTGTGTAATATTTATGCAAATTTTTCCCTAGCGCAAAAATTGAAAGGCGTAATGGTCTTGCGTAGCAAAAGGACATCCCGCAGCCTACGAGCCACCGCCCCGACGCTCCCCACTTTGCATGCGATTCAGAGTCGGCGTCCTTGTGCGTGTTTCGGTTGGCTTCTCATAATAAATGACAACGAGCATATTATGCTCTATAATCGAGTGGAAGAGAATTATTTTGTGCGAACTAATTGCATTAGTGACATTCAATTTGATGCAGGGGAGAACACAAAAGGAGCAAATCCGAAGACAACACGAGGGCGAAAGGGAGCTGGGAAAACGACGTTAAATGGCAATTGTCACAAAAAGGCAGGCATTTTTGATAGTCGATCCCCGGTCGGTGCTCTAGTTTCCCATCTCATCTCCATCTCACACGGCTGCCACATTTTAGTTTATTCCTATTTGCTCCCGCCGTCCTGTTTGGCTGTTTGGGCCCCGTTGGCGCAGTCAAGCAAAAACCTGCGCCTGTCGCTGATTTAGGAAAAGCGGCCCGACCCGTCCCAAAGCCAAGGCCCAAATCCGGACCCGAAACCCAACATCCAGCACCCAGGCCCAGAGCATGAGAATACCAGAAGGGTCCCAGTCATAGTCATAGTCATAGACCCGAACCAGGCAAAAAACTCAACCGGGTCACCGCTTGGGCAATCATGTGAATCGAGCTCTTTATAATTTGCGAAACTATGTGAGCTCACTCAGCGAGAGTGGCTATGGATGTTCTTTTTTCTGTCCTCTGTGGTATTGTTTACAAAATCTATCCATTTAAAATTCGAGAGTGATGAAAACAACACCCAAGTTCATATCATTTTAACAATTGTTAAAATTTTGAAATGTATATTTTAAAACATACTTTAAGCTAAGGCTTTTTGTTAGATAAACTTTGAATTATAAACAGAATTATTTATGAAATAAAAATTTGTGGTGAGCAGAAGGATATTATATCATCTAAGGTCCTCCCTTGAATTTAATGTAAAAATATTCAAATTTTGAATAGAATAAATCACAAACTAATCGTTATTTGAATTTATAAATAAAAACTCACTAAACCCCCCACGTTGTTGACTTATATAAGTATTTATGTGTTTGCTTTTTTTGTGTTTTTGTTGGTTGGTGCGTGTGTCTATGTGTGCGGCATGCGTATGTTTTTTTGGGGCAACCCAAATGAAAATAATCTTACATGTCGTTGACACATTTCAGAGAGCTCTGCCAAAAAGTTGGCTTTCTTCTTCTGGTTGCTTACCTGGCGGGCCAAAATCAAATCAAAAAACACACAACACGGCGATTGGAGAGACACGGCATTACGAAAAGAGAAGAGAAGAGAGTTATGCATAAGTCAGAGGTCACAATCAGGTTAATTACTAAATTAGGCTACTTATGGGCTAATTAATATTTACAAGATGTCACGTATCCAAGGATACCTGGACACAAGCTAACTAACTAGCGAAACTGAAGCACAGAAATTAAGCAGAAAACATTTTGTGGCAAGCTGAATAATTAGTCAACGGATTTTAGGCGACTGATTGATTGATTGGGGGGTAACCTGACTTTATCTCTCTGATTTTGCTTGATTTGATCACCTGATCTCGAGATAGATCTCACCTGGTGTCCGGAGCAGATGGATCCGTTGGGCACGCGCACCCGGAACGGACTGTGCACTGGGCAGGAGGTGCGCGGCCCCCAGCGCGAGGCGGCTGCTGCGGCGGCCTGCTGCAAGGATATAGCCGAGCTGCAGGGATTAAAGAGCGCCGGCGGGGGCGGGATGCTGATGGAGCTGAGGCCGCTCAAGCTGCGGCAGTGACCTCCCAGAGCCGCTTCGGCGGCGGCGGCAGCAGCGGGACACTGGGGCACCGGAACCCCCTGGCCGCTGCTGCCTACGCCGCTGCCGCTCATCCCACTGCTGCCGCTGCTCCCCAGTAGGGACATGTGCGAGCCACCGGACATCAGTGACTGGGAGGTCAGGCCGTGGTGCTGGCACATGCCGATCGTCACGCCCCCGACGCCAACGCCTCCTCCGCCGCCGCCGGACCATTGGCCCGCGCCCGAGCCCGCTCCCGCTCCTCCGCCAGCTCCAGGTCCCACTCCCGCTCCCGCTCCGGATCCCGCTCCCGCACCCGCTCCAGTGCCAGCTGCTCCTGACTGTGGGTCGCCGGCACAGTAGTGATCCACCGTAAAACTGTCCTGGCTACCAGAGCATTGCAGGCGATGCGGGGGCGGTGGCGATGAGTGGCGCGGGTAAATGTTGTTGTTGTGTCCTTGGTGTCCTGTTTCGCGCCGCCCGCTACTCCTCGTGGAACGCTCTGTCTCTGGGCTTAGCTCCGTGATATGTGCCGCAGTTGTCGAAGGACAGGCATAGCTCACACTCTCTAGGATTTCAGCAATTCAAACTTTAATTTCAACTTCAAATCAGGGACTCTATCGCCTGGGGTGTCCTTGCGAGTCCGGTGATCACAGCATTTCCTTCCAAACAGCTTCTACTAGGATTAATCAACAACAACTAACGGGGAGGGAGGGCGATCGGGGCAAGTTAAAAGTTTTCAACAATTCTTCTCGATTATTTTTGTCGGTTGCTTATTGTTGTCGCTGATGGTTTCTTTTTTAGGTAATTTTTTGGGTTTAACTTTAGTGGTTACGTAAATTCTGTTGCTATCACTGATAAATTGTGTGTGTACGGGTGAGTTTTAGTCCCGCGCTGAATTTGAATTGGCAAAATTATTGTTTCCTTTTTAATTGAGCAAATATATGGTTTGGTTTAAGCTATTTTTAAATGCTCTATTTTGGTTTACGGGCTGCAATTTCTGCAATTAACTTGTTCATCACAATTGTAATTAATTTTTGTAGTTTAACGATATTGTTTACTTTATTTTTAATATTGAGTTCTCTATAGAGATGTGGGTGCTTTAATTTGATGTAACTTTTGGAGTTTAATTTTGAATCGATTTGGTTTTGCTTTTTTTTTATTTAACGATTTTTGGTTTTTGTTTTTGAATGTTTCTAGCATGCGAGTTCTGCAAAGGAAAATCGTTGAAAAGCCCAAAATTTAACGAAATTTCATTCGACTGGGTGAGGAGAGGAGTGTGTGTGTGGAGGAGTGTAGGTGCAGGTGGGGTGGAGATTGAGAGGTGGGGGTTGTGTATGTGTAGGCTTAAGGGGTGTTAACTATATACAAGACTCGGCACAGCACAGCCCAGCATGAGACGGATGCGGAATTTTCTGGGTTAAGGAATTCCTGTTTTATGTAGCATACCTTTGAGGGCTTTCGGTGGAAAACTCAGTTCTCGCATTTATTACAAATAAATTAGATATTTAATCCCTTAGACACACACCTGTACAATTGAAATTAGTGAAACGTTTCCACTCCCCCCTTGGCCTTCTAGCCTCCTGGCCTCAAGTCTCTGCCTCCGAAAGCAATCAACGAAACAGATGGGAACCAAATGGAGCATGATATGCACTGGGAAAAAAATTCCGGAATAACCCAGAGAGAAAGAAAACCAATCAAATTTTAATAACGCACTATCGGAACATCCTGAATCTTCGAGTTGGTTCTCCTTTCAATGGACTTGCAACATGTTATCATCCTTTAATCTCGGCTATCGATTTGCAAAATGAGTCTTTTGTTTCCGTGTACACAGTCCTCTGTTCCAGGCCCCGTTTTAATTAAACTCACTGTCTAGGCAACTGAAAATGTGTATTTTATATGCCTAAAAGATAAAAATAAAAATTTACAATATAAAAACCTGTGCTGTCCCGGGGGAAAAAACACAAAACCTTCGGGGCGTCAGCGGCGCGGGCGGAACAGAGCGCTTTTTATCTAAACGGTTCCAAAAGGCCATCGTTTGGGGAAAAAGCCTTAAAAATAAAAATAAAATAAACGGCGGGGCAGGAGTGGAAAACAAGTCTGCTTAACAAAAACAAAAATAAAAAAAAACAGAGGCGAAGAACATGGAACTGAGGAAATTATATGCGCTAATAAAGGCAGGAGGAGTATCCCGGTATCCTGGTTCGGGTGGGGAGATAAAGAGAGCCAAAGGACTCCATTGCCAGGCAATTCCCAGGCGACTATCGGGACCGCAGGCGGGGACTATTTATGCTAAATAGTTTTCAACAAATTCCTGCACACTGACTGCCGAAAGTCTGCTGGCACAGCCTCAGTTCCAGCTTTAGCTGCCATCGAATTAAATTAAAACGGAATTGTGAATGCTTAAATAATATTCGCATAATAAAGGGCGACCCGAGAAGAGGCGTTGAAATGTTGAAATGTTTGCTTTTGGCGCAGCTTCCGCTGAATGCTAATGTGCCACATGCCGCCCATAATTGAATGGGAACGTGCTCGTCTCGACTCGGCTTGGGTTTCTTTTCGGTTTCGGCTCTATCCGGGGGCAAGAAGTCGGGGAGCGAAAAAAGTATAGCGTGGCCAGGAAGTTACCCAAGGACGTGGAAGCCAGAAACTTTGCAGCGGAACATACGCGTTCAAAATAACCAAATTCAATTCATAAAAGATTCAAAAACCAACAAAGAAAGTATGGCGGCGAAAGGAAAGCACGAAAGCAAAGCAAAGCAGACAGCAGAAAAGCACCAGAACCGCAGCCGCTAGCCGAAAACCCGACTCAACTACTCAGTTGAGGTAAAGTGAGGCTTTAGCTGACGGCAGTCTATCTGGATACGAATCCTCTGAGGGGCCAGTGGGGCCTGAAGGACTTCCCGGTCCAAGTTTAGCCACTGAGCTGCACTTGCTCCTTGCTGGGCCGGGAGTCGAAAGGAACTGCAAAAGAAAAGCAACTGCAAAAACAGAGCAAACGAGCAAACCAATTTTTCATGTACAGTGGTCGTTGGCAGAATGCTGTTTAGTTTAAGAGGCTAACGAGCTTACTAAAAACCGCCAATTGAATATCAAATTGAATAAACTAGTCCTTTTGGCTCAACTAGGATATGCATAAATATGATTTAAAATAAAACTCAAAGGGAAGGCTGCAGTTTCCTTATTAATATCATAAACATAACTGGAGCATCAGAACTAGATAATACAACATTCCTCTGACTTTAGCCACCATAATAAATATTATTTAATAAAATGTCTGCAGCTTTCCGGCTCTCATTAGATATGCAAATGTCGGCCATAGCTGGCTGCCACTGTACTTGGGATGCTCCGCAGCTTCTTCTCCCTCCGAATCTTCCCTATATCTTGTGTATATATACACATTTTTGATAAGGCAAACGGAAATGGCATAGGAAACGTTTGTTGGCTTCGCCAGGGGAGAGGGAGGCGTGGGATGGGGGGAGGGGCGTTAGGTGGGCGGTAAAGGTCCGCCCAGGGGGCGGGGCTGGAGCTGTGCCGAGTGGTGAAGTGAAGTGAAGCGAACTTCAGTTTGTTGAGGAATTCCAAGTTTGCAGGTGGGTGGTGGGTGGCGGAGTGTGGGTGGTGTTGTGTCTCGTTGATATATATTTTTTTTGTTTTTTTTTAGGTGTAACTTGGGGTAGCTTTTATTTTTTACTTACTGCAACGAAATGTTGTTGTTTCTGTGCGAATCTTACGCGTTGTGTTGTGTTTGATGTTGATTTTTGGCTTAATGATTTTCAGAGTACATGATTTTCTCTATTTTATGGTTCATTCATACATTTATTGTTGCTCGTTTATGTTGATGCACTGGCTGTTTTGGTTTTTGGGTTGAATAAATTAGATGAGTTTCAGGTCTGCACCGATTCGATTTGGCTCGAAGACTCACGCACGCACACACCCCACACCCACACAGTCGGACGGAGACACGCACACACGCGTTAATTTAATTCAATTTAATGGCGTTTGTGAAATCATTGATAATCATTTTTGGCAAATCGATTTAGCAATGCGGTCGAACTCGCTCCTCAGCCGCGTCGCAGTCGCGGTGCTGCCTCCGTTCTTGCGGTTGTTGCTTCTCGCGAGAAAGGCCAGAGAGTTGGGTGGTGAGAGAAATGGAGAGATGGCTTTCTCTCGAGAGAAGCAACTCCCACACATACACACGAAGTGGTGGAGCGAGGGGTGCGGGGAACTGACCGGATCGGACAATATGCAAAAAAAAAAAAGAAAGAATAATGGGAAACAAGAGAGGCTGCGAAAAAAAGTCGCCAAAACGACCACGCACTCTTTCCTGTTTTCTTTTTTTTCCCCTCACGTGTGTGAATGTGTGTGGGTGTGTGTGTGTGTGTGGCATTTTTCACTCGCGAACAAAAATCAATTGAAAGTTTTTTCCCATTTTTCTCAATTTTCGTAGGGATCAAGGATGTTGACCATCATTTCATTTTTTTGCGCGCTCAAGCTGTTAAGTAACGGAACTTTTTTAATTGCCAACTCTCGAAAAAGTTTTCGCCTCTCCCTCGGCTCCTTCTTGTTTTTTGTAAATTAAAAAGTTTTTCCTGTACATTAGTTTTCCCCAGGGTTTTCCTCGCCGTTTGCGTTTTTCTTTTGCATTTTGCTGCGCCGTATGGCAGACTCACTTCGGTTGGGTTAGCGTGTGTGCGTGTGCAGCAGGATGTGTGCGGGTGTCAGCGGGTGTGTGTGTGCGCTGCTCCTGTTACTGCTACTGCCACTGCCACTCAGCTCCTGCTGTTTCTTTATACCCGTGCGTTCCAGGCAAGGACTCGCTTGAAACTGGCACAGGACCAGCTAGCAAGGTGCACAATGTAAGACTGAGCCATCGAGCTCCCGCAGCATCCAGCTGAAGCCCCCAAAGAGAGGTGGTCTTGCTCTCTGCCTCTCTCCCGAACGGTGTCCTTGCTCTCTGCTGAATGCAGCTTCCTCCAATCTGCTGCTTTCTCCAATCAATTTCCTGCGGCTGCGAGTCGAGTGCGAGCAGGACGACTGCTGCTTCTGCTCCTTTTCGGTGGCCTGACTTCTGTGCTGCCCGCTGAATCTGCCGCAGGATGCAGGATGCTGAGCGACGCTGGCAGCACCAGCGGCAGCGACTGCCGACATGCGCACTTGTCGGCTCTGTTGCTGCCACATTTTTCACTCATTGGCAATCGCAATCGCAGACAGTGTATCGCTGCTGGAATCCTTCGCACAGTGGCTTGGTGACAGAATTATTTGTAGAATGATGTTAATCATAAATCCTTTCTTTAGATTTAATTTGAAAAATTGTTGGGAATGGATTTTTAATTTGTTACATTTTTGTTCAGCACTTTCGATATAAAGGATAACACACAAAACGACTGTGAAAGTATTCACAGTTTTCACTAATTAATAACTATTTATAACATAAAAAATATAAGAATTCATAAATATTAGTTATGTTACGCATACGCCATGTGATCCCAAGACTAATTAATAATTAACAATATTAATAGGCATCGTTTTTAATTCAAAAATAATTTTATTTGTGACAGTGTGAGCTGCTGCAAGCTCCATCAATGCTTTAGTCTCTGCCAACGCCTCCGCCGCCACCACCTACTCCGCCTCTGGTGGTGCCCCCGATGCTGCTGCTGCTGGTACTGTTTGTCTAACGGTACAAACGGGAGCGGGAGCGCCTAACGTGGCGAGCGTGCAAATATTCGTAATTTATGGCGCAACGTCTGCGCCACGTAGTCGTTAACCCAATCATTGCCGCCGTCACCGTTACCGTTCCCGTTATTGTTAGCAGCAGCGCTGGCGTCATCATCAAAATCAACGGAATCAGCATCGTCATTATCATCATTCTAGCATCAAACATCATCAACGTTTCATCAGCGAGCAGCGGCAGCAGCTGCAACTGCACTTCTCACGGAGAGAGTGAGCGAAAGGAGGAGAAAGAGAAGGAAAGGTGGCCAAAAACCGAAACAAAGTAGGTGACTTATGCGAAGTAGGGTGGCCCCTATTTGCATGCAATGCTCAAAGGTCACACATAGTCGCATAAAATAAATTAATTAATTATTTATCGCTTATGTGGCCTTGAACATGTTTTGGATTGAAGTGTGTTGGTGTATTCGGGGCGTATGAGTAATGAAATGGCTGCTGTCTAAATCATTTCATCTGACAACTGACGAGTCCTTCACTCACTTCGCTCTCAAAAAACTTTTAGGTGATTTTCTAATTTATTACTTAATTTAAACTCGTAACACCCATACTGGCAAAGTAACCACCAAGTTACGAGTGAAAAGTTCGACTGCAGTACAGTTGGCTTAGTTAGAGAGGCCACCCTAATGTCCACACTTACACCCACTTAGGCACTCAGACACTTGCCAAAGAGGATGCGGGCGTGCGGCAAAAGGATTCATTGCCAAAAGGGGAAGCGCAAGCCAAGATGCGGTGGCAGAAGGTGGAAGCCGCAACCTAATTACATGTGGTACGGCCGCACCAGCTATCCATTGGGGCCAGGCAAACAGAGGGGTGGTAGCGCAGTAGGGGTGGCCCGAAAGGACAGACAGCCGGAGAGAAGGCCCCTTTATGAGTTATGAATCTGTGCTGAGGCACAGCAAATATTTATGGAGCGCTTGTTGTGAATGGCAGGCCAGCAGAAAAAGGGGCAGAGAGAGAGCGAGGGGGAATCGAGGGGGAGAAGTCGGTGAAAATGAGATGGAAAGGATATAATTCATTTTTCCTTCTGGGGGAATCCTCAATACTCTTGTTAAGGAATTTGACTGGACTTGCTGAGTGAAATTAATTAAATACAAATAATTCCTTTGAGTAATTGATGTTGATATTGTAGTTTTTTATTTTGTAATGAGAGCAGGAAGGATAATAATTCATCGGATATTCGGGAATACCCGTTGCAAGGACATGCAAAAAAATGAAAATTAGGCCTATGGCAGCATCTTTTCAACCTCGAGGAAAGCAAACAAAAGCCATCCACACAATCGATTGATTTGCAAGGACAAGAACACAGCAAAGGACTGCTACTGTTCACCAGCTTAATGCGCAGGATAACAGGCTTTTAATTAATGCACAAAAAAGCGCCCACTGTGCAACACCTCTCCTGCCACCCACCCCTCGAGCGGTGTGTCAAGTGAATCTGCGAAACTGAATAAAAATCCGAATTCATTTCGGCCGAAGGATCCACTTTGAAAGCTGCAGAGCCTGGCACCCAGGCAGCCTCGCAGCCGGAGTGTAGGTCAAGGCCCTTTGGAAAACGGAGCTCGTGTAATCGCATCCTGGCCATAAACTATTAACTTGCTGCTGTCACCAGCGTTTTGTTTTGTGTGCTGCAACACGCCAATGGAGAGTGCACAAATACGGGGCCACAGTGCACTGGGAAAAATGAATGCCAATCATATTGTTCTAAGAGTCTATGGATAAATTAATAATACAAAAAATCATGCTTTTCTTTAATAAAGATTTATATGGCATTGATGTACAAATGAGTACACAGACATATAAGGAGCTTCAAGGCATGTCTCACTTCTTGATGGAGTCCATGGGAAAAACTTACCAAAAACGGATAAAAAAATGTTAGTGGAGGTTTAAATTTAGATTTTCAAGGAAATCTATTTACAAATATTTTAAGGTGTTCCGTTAAAAAATCGGATAAAAACTTGGCATAAATGCAGTCATCGCAGTAGGCCCCACAAAGTTCCAATTATCAAGGGGATCCATGAGGAAAATTGGAAAAAAATTAAATTAAAAATTTGATCATAGGTTTAAATGCGGATGCGTCAAAAAATCGATCTACAAATCGTTTAAGCTATTCCCTTTATGGAGCGAGTGGAAATTGGGCGAGATACAGACATCGCAGTGGCCCATACAAGACATGGGAAAAATTTACAAAAAATGGATCCAAAATTTATATCTTAGCTTTCAACGTAGCATTACAGGGAATTGAGATACAAAACGTTTAAGATATTTCGTTTGAAGATTGGGTGAAAATTGGCAAAGATACAGACATCGTCGTTGACCATAAAAGCGCTTCTAAGCATTTGGAGTTTTTGGAAAAAATTAGAAATTAGAAAAGTAAAAAGTTTAAAAGACTAAAAACTACAAACATTTCTCAAAGTGCACCTTGAGAGTGAAAACAATTTGGCACGAATTTGTCATCTCATCGAAGTGGCAACAAATTTGGCTGCAACACAATGGCAGTGGCAACAATGACAATAACAAGGATGATGGCAGTCGTCGAGCCAGCTGCAGTTCCTGGGAAACAGACCGAGGGCGGGGAGAAGGGCGCAAAAGGACATTTATGTGTGTTGTGCAGCCAAAAGAGTAACCCTAATGTGTCAGTGGGGCAGGTGGCGGGGCATCTCCCCGACCCGCTCCTGGTGAGACTGGAGAACTACTGCTGCTCCTGACAGTTTGCTTGCTTAGCCTCGTTGACACGTTTAGTTGTCAACTAACACACACACACACACACACACACACACCGCACACATCCGCAGGAGATGAGTGAGTGTGTGCATGTGTTTCCGTGTGTGTGTGTGTGTATCTGTATCCGTATCCGTATTCCGTGCAAATCAGGAACAAGTCAAAGGTAAAACGACCCTTGTAATAATGCTGATGGCATCCCAGAAACGAGCCAAAAACGACTCTGTGAGTATGTGGCACACAAAAATGCAAATTCGTTGGCCATTTGGCAAATTGATTTTGCCATTGCAATTGGCCAATATTCAATGAGTGTCCACCGGGTAAAGGGACAATAAACAAATGATAGCCAGTTGAAGTCGAGACCGAAGCGTTTTATGCCCCTAGAAGTCTTACTTAAAGATGAGAGCGATCCCCGTTGTGGGAATTGGATTTCAATAAGGTAAATGGGCCCATTTCGACCCGGATGTAGCATTAAGTTTTGGCCTGTTTCTCTAATATGATGCGAAAACCTTGATTAAATCGAACAACCCTCCCACAAGCACACATGTTTGCCAACTATGAGCTATACATCAGAGATTAAATATATTTCATTTAAACGGAAAACTAATTAAGTGTTTTAGCCGTAGAGTTGTCTTTCCTGCAAAGCTTTATGCGGGAAGCGTATTTTCCTGCCCTCTTGACTCTAAACTCGGTGGCGAAGTTCACATAAACAAAAAACAAAAACAGTAAACAAAATTTAATCAAAGTTTGGACGCAACTCAAGTCACAGACCAGGCCAACTCCACTGTGCATTCGCGTGGCAAGCGAGAAGGTGGCAGGCCCGACCACCCCCAGCACCCACTTGCCACTGCCACCCAGAGGAAGCTTCATAATCTAAAGCGGCGAGGTAGTTACCTGGTAGTGCAAGTTGTTGTAGTAGCGGGTTATGTATGCGGGCAGCAGCTCAGCCGTTTCCAGGCCGATCCACTGGAACAGCTCCAGTTGAGGTGGCTCCGCGGCGGTGCAAGTGGTGCCCGTGCCCGTTGCCGTTCCGGTGGATAGGTTGTCGCAGCAGCGGCAACAGCAGCACACCTCCGCATTCTCCTCCTCCATTCAGAAGACGGCGACCCGATAACTTTTTGGCTTTTATCAATTTATAATTTGATTATTTGTTCCTCGAACACAACATTTACAACAACATTTCGTCCCCTCCCTGCTAGTCGCTCTAGTCCTTTGTAGTTGTTATCCTGGTTGGTTTCCCCCTATGTTCTTATTGTTGTTGCGTTGGCGTAACACATTTGAATTTAAATTGAGTTATGGCTGCTTGACAGCGACTGGAGGTGGAGTATCTTCTTGTGCTGCCAATTTATGAGCACGGCAACGGCGTGTCCCCAGCGCCAAGGCGCATCCCTGAGATTCCGGATGGAGCTACTGCTATTGCTGGTCCTGCCTCGGATCCTGCTGCTGCTGGTTGCCATTTTGTCAATTGCTCCCATGTGGATTTTGCCGCCAAACACGTGGGCCGTTGCGTCTGAGTTTTGTTTTTTTTTTTTTCGTTTTTTGACGGAGGTTACGGCGGAAACTCGCGCGCGTAATTGGCACACTCAGTCGCACAGCAAGAAACTAAAAGACAAGGGACTGGGTAGTGGGTACCGGGTACCGGGTAGGGAAATGGGCACGGGCTTCGGGTCCCTGTCCACGTCCGCGTCCGTGTCCGGGTAAGCGTCCTGTTAATTGGGTCAAACGAGTGGTGCGGGGCTGCCACTTGAGAAATAGACTCACGACTCGAACTAGAACTCGAACTGAAACTCAAACTGAACTCTCAACTTGACGAAGGTTTCGGTGGCCACAATTCACCGAGGAGGCGAGGCCGGAGCAGAAGCAGAAGCAGGGGCAGGATACGGATGCCGTCCCACTTTCGGCGCCATTTTCACACATCAGCGAGCAGGCGGCAAATAAATCCGCATCCGTATCCGTATTCCGAATCCGAACCTGACGTTCCCCAGCGGCGACTGCGCCGCAAACTAAACTGAAATCTCGGGTGCACGCTTTTTGTTTAAGTCAATCACGAGTGCTCCGTTGTGTTGCAACATGGGTTAAGTGCAGGGCTAGAGGGAGAGGGCCAGCAGCCGAGACGGGCGACCAGGGGCAAGAACGAGAGGGCTGGAGCCCATAGAAAGAGAGGCCCAACTGCAGTTGGCTGCAAATTGCAGAGAGTGCGAGAGCTTTGCAGCTTTCCTTGGACATTGGCTTTGTGGTTGTAGTTGTTGCCGTTGTAGTGGTGGGTAGTGGGTAGTGGGTAGTGCAGCCCTGGTGAACAACAGCATCAGCACTATTCCAGCCCCCTGCCACCCCCGCCGAGTTGTGTATATAGCATTAACACATTCGTTCATGGCTTTCATCGCTGGGCCTACGTTTCCCAGCAGTTGTTCATCTTTTTTCGCCCCCTGCCCCCCATTTCTTTTATTCTTTGGGGCTCTGGCTCTGGTTTTTTCTTTCCAGCTAGCTGCTCGGATTTATGAAAATGAGACTGACTGGCTGGGTGGTGGGCTTGCGTCACACCCAAAGACAGACTGCTGCAGCGGTCCGAGGGTCTCGAGAGGCGCAAAAATAAATAAAAGAGGAAAATCTGGGAAAACCAGTCGCAGGCAGCCGCAAAAAGTGTAGTCTGCTTCAAGGAGCAATTAACGACAGTGGATGGCACAGAGTTATGTTATAGCATTGCGTCCATATCACACTCTGGCAGTCCACTCCGCCAAATACCACCAAAACCACCCACCAAGAACCACCCACTACCACCACCATAGCAGACCCACTCAACCCATCAACCAGCGAGTCGGGGAAAAAGTATTCTTTATAGTATACCCTAGCCATGGGTCGGGGTGCATGGGAGGAGTAAACCAATGAGGAGCTTAGGCCGAGTCTGGCAAATAATTGGATACTCGTGGGAGGATGAATCCTTGCGTACATAAATACTCCTCAGAGTTGTCCTTTTCAAGTTCTCTCATTGGACCACATTAAAGCTTCACTTTGAAGAGTGCACCCACCATTGAAGAGGGCAAACGACCCTAGGAACCTCCACCCCAGCTTTTCAAATCTGTCAACATTATGTTGGCAGGTCGGTCGGACAGAGCCTTTAAAATTCAAATTTTTAGCGCAAATAACTGAAAAGTCATTATTATTGTATCAGAGAGACGTTCTGGTCCAAAAGAATCTCTTTCAATTACAGAATGGTGTGAGCGATGATTTGCATTTCCACCAGGACCACCAGGACCGCTTTTTTGCGAACAAAGCGCCATAAAATTGATTACACGAAATGATTTGTAAGAAGTGTTCCATTTTAAAGCCCTTAACACATTTAATAAATATCACAGCTAACCATGGAACAAATTATTATCATGGCCTTCGAATGGATGACTGGCTTTTAATTCGAATAGACGAAACACATCTACGGGTTCAGTTCTCGCTCGAAACCGAACACGGTTCCCCAGACCCGTTTTAGAGCCCGGAATGTTATGGATAACCATTAGCCATATCCAATAACACAGCAAGTGAAATCAATTTGATTCCCCACAGAATTTTCCAATAATTTTTTATGCGGCCTTCTGGACCCCCGTAAGGATATTTGATGTTTCGTGGAAACAAAAAGTTCCCCATCCCATCCTTGCTTGCCGCCTGTTTTTGCTTATTTATTTTTTGCTAGCTATCGTTAAATGTTTTTGTGCCCCTTTCGCTTTGCTAGTGGGGCCAGCAGAGGGGGTGGGCTGTGGGGCTGTGGGGCTGCGGGGCTGCGGGGCTGTAGAGTGAAAAAGGATGGCCATATGCCGACGTAGTCGGAACAACGATGGCACTTGAGCCGTGTACTCGTAGCATACTTTTCAGCGCAAAAAGCCCTCGGGAAGGAAAAAGGACTCTGAGTCCGGGAGCCTGGGGCGCGGATGTTGTTGTTGTCGCTTTAGTTATACTAGCTGCTGTGGACTGTCGCTGCTGCCCCTGCTCCTGTTCCTGCTCCTGCTTTTCATTTTGCTTCAGCCTCAGATCCTGCTTCAGCTGTTGTTGTGACTGGTCTACGTCCGAAATTCATTTTGGTTTATTCTGATTAAATTGTTTGTATTTGGTTGCATTAGCTGCTATGTACATATGAGACTACATACACTACATACACTATGAGAAAGGCGTTTTATTTCGAAAATAACATGCGCCTAGCTTAACATAGTTTAAATAATAACATAGGTTTCAGGACATTTTATTTCGAGTACAATGTATTGCTTGCCTCTGAAAAAGGACTGTACTTAATTGGATTAGACCAAGTTTCTTTGGAAATCAGTTAATATAATATTTCCCCCAGTGTGCCTATGTGCCTGTACAGCATTTTGTGTTTCTGTTTGGGCAAAGGATTAGTGACTCTGTCTGCGCGCCTGAGTCCTGCTAGTCCGGAGCTCCTTCTCCTTCTCGCCCTTGTTTGCCCGCACTAAATACATTTCAAATTTGTTTAAGCTTAAGCCGAAGCGCATTGGCCACTCGGACGAGTGGACTGCCGCAGATTGATATGACCGACCACTTGGAGTGGCCAGCCAAGCCCTGTGATTGCCGGATTATTGCAAAATAAAGCTTGCCACAAAACGCCCGACAGAGTAAGAGTAAACAGAATGAAATGCACAGCCTGGCCGACTTACCTGCATATGGGGGGCGGCCAGGAGCTGGAGAAGCTCGTCCTTGGCATACTTGCCAGCCAGGGAGTTGCCGCCGGCGTTCGACGAGAGCAGCTCCAGGACATCGCGACTGCGACCCACGGCCTCGGCAGCCGGCGCCCTGCCGTTGCTGGTCACCACGGAGGCGGCGATCCTGTCGAATAGTTGCAGAAACTGGTGCAGCCGACTGTCGCGTAGCATGTCCCTCAACACGTCGGCGTCCACATGGGCGTCCTGCAGCGAATAAATGTCGTCCAAGCAGTCGAGGATCCGCTGCACCGCCTCAATGCCAGCCTCCTCGTCAGCCCACTCTTCCGTGGCTGCGGCAATGGGCACTGAAATGATTTTATTTAATTAATAGCGGTTCTTAGAAAAGTATTATAAATTACAACCATTACTATCTATATATAATATCTAATATAATTAATATGGTATATGGGACAAAAGTTAACTAAAGTAAGACAGAAAAAATAAATATTCCCTCTTAAAAACATGAAATAGAAATCAATCTTTAAGGCTACAATAAAGAAATGAACTTAAATCGGAGGCTTGTGGGACAATTTTCAAGAAACTAACTGTCAGCATCAGTGGCGTAAAGGGGATCCATGTTGGTGCCTCCTGCTATGGCCTGAACGGCGCCCTTGAGCTTGCGCCGGGCATTGTAGCGCTTCAATTCCTCCACAGTGTCCGCCAAGTGGGTGCGCTGCAGTTTGTCCCGATCCCGTATCCAGGGATGATCAAGCACCTCGGTAATGGAGAGTCTGTGATGTGGATTGGCAGCCAGCATTTTCATGACTAGATCCTTGGCATTTGCCGAGATGGACTTCCACTCGGGCGCCTCAAACTAGGGATTACAACGAATGGATTATTTGCTTCATTTACGATCTGATGTTTAGAACCCACCGATAACCGGCCGCGCGCTATCGATTGCTGCAATCGCACTCCAGACCCCAGGAAGGGCAGCCGGCCGGAGAGCAGGACGTGCAGCATAACTCCGGCGCCCCACACGTCGCATCCTTTCCCGTACAGCCGCCTGGTGACCACCTCCGGCGCCATGTAGTGCGGGCAGCCGACGCGTCCGTGTGTTTCTATGGTTTCCCGCGTTCCGGGCAGCTGGATAGCGGACCCGAAGCCGCCCAGCTTCACTGGCGCCGAGTTGTCGACGGTGGCGAGCAGGGCGCAGGCGGGACGCACGTCTCTGTGCAGGATATCGTTCTCGTGGCAATAGCGGAGCGCCTCCAAGATCTGCCGCATATAGTGACTGCAAAAGTTCCAATATGTGAGTTAGTTGGCAGAGGATAGTTTGGTTGCAAAGTGTGCTGGATTTGGACGTCGAATGATGTCTAATTGACGCCATATTAAGAGGTCTTTTGATCTCAATAGTTAATAATGATATAAATAAACAGAAATAAGGCCTATGAGCTTAAGTTTTTTTGTAATTCAATATCAAATGGAAGAAATATGCTCAATTTGTAGGAAAAACTCTTTCAAAACTTAGCCACAGAAAAGGCTATTCCTATGTCCTATATTTAGAAGAATTCTAATCACATTCCTTTTGAACAAAACCAGCACAGATCGCAACAGTCTCCTTCATTCTCACCAAGCAACTGCCTCGCTGTAGACGAATCCTGCAACAGCCCGGCGCACAACCTCGAAGCACAAGTCGGAGCCCTCCATGCTGCGGATACAAGGAAAGAAAATGGATTTAGCAATGTCCTGGCACACCACCGGAGTGACAACTTACAACTCGAAGACCATGTAAAGCATTCCCTCGGAGCTGTAGGTCTCTAGGAGCTCCACGATGTGCGGATGCTTCAACATGTGACATATTGTGGCCTCTCGCTTCAGATCTGGAAAAGGAATGGAAAGAATTGGAGCTGTGAGAAGAGGAGGCGGGCAAGTGGGGGCAGCAAAACAGCGGCAATTAGTTGACATTAGACAGGAGCCGAGGGAGCAGAGCCGGGGGTGGGATGGGCATGACCCCACCCACTCACATCACCAGCTGGCTGTGGCACTAATGGACTTAGCGCTGACTTATGTGCCTGCCATGTATCATTTAGTCAATGGTCGGAGCCGCTTCATTCCGCAGGACACACGAGGTCTCCAGTCCTGTGGCCCGGCGCCCTTGCACTTGAGCAATTTCTTTTTAATTGGCATCTTGGGCGAGGCTCCCTGGCTCCGGAACTGGGAAACTGACAAACTGACGACCCTGGGACCATGCTACACGTGTGGCAGCGGCATAATTTTGAATAATTGAGCAGCTTAATTATAATTTATTCACACAGCCTGTAGCCGGGCGTCGGGACTCGGGAGCTGGAAGTCTGCGTAGCCTGGAGCCAAATCGAAGAAGGTCACCTCCATCCCGCTACACTCCCATCGATATCCGAGAAATACACACTCACCCGCTGTGCTCAGTCCCGGACTCGCTGTGAACTTGGCCACATCAACGATTTTGACAGCAAACTGCTGATTGGACTCCCTGTGTATGCATCGCCTCACGATGGAGAAAGGACCTCTGAAAAAGAGCAAATAGGATGAGTAAGTGGGTGCGGGGCTATTTGGGTGAGTTTGGATTAAACTTCAATTGGAAGTTGATTGTGTCTAAATGGGAGCAGGGCCAAATAAAATTTTATTTTTCTCGAAAAAGCAAATGAAGTTGAGAGCAAAAAAGTGGAAGGCTAGTATGAGCCAAAGTAGTTACATTTTAAGTTCACACTTCATGGAATTCAACTAAAAGTTAATTGCTATTTAGGATGTTGATAAATGCTGTCAATAAAATGTACTCTTATGGCAAACAAAGTTGAAATTTAAATTGCAACAACTTCTGCGAACGAAACTCGAACATAAACTAGGATAGATCGGGGACCAGGTCATATGACTAACACAGAAAATGTTTGCAGGACTGGGGCATACATTTTTGAATAATGCAAAAGTTCGGGGAGTTTGGAAAGTTTTTTATTGAGGAGCAAGCGTTGTCCGCCTTGACAGCGCCCTCGCCGGCGAATAGTTGGATGATTTACTGTCTGTGGGTGTCGCTGGACGGCGGGCATACGGGGCGGATACATAAAACATAATGAGATAATGGCTATGGATGCCAGCTGTCAGCGGCAGCATCGGCAAGGATATACAGTCTGCGAGGAGGGGGGTGGGGAGAACTTACTTGCCAATGACCTCGCACAGCTCGTAGACGTCGTCAAAGAGAATTTCGTCTTCGGTCATTTTGAATAATTGATGAATTGATGCCTCGACTCAATTGCTTTTTCGAATATTGATGAGTTGTGTCCTGTTTCTGCTGCTCTTCGTTTTCAGTTTCTTCCTTCGCCTACTGCCCTCCAAAACCCAACACAAAAAATAAACAAAAAAACAGCCGGCCAGTTAACAACTCCAAAGAGTATTTTTGTCAGATGTTGCTGTTGTAGATGTTGCCTCCGTGCAGTTGTTGCTTCGTTGTTGTTTGGTGTTGTGTATATGCGTTGATTTGCTGTTGTTAGAGATGCATTTTGCAAGCTGTAAGAAATCATAAATGGTAAAGGTGAGTTTTTCCATTAGCTTCTGATGGCTAAGCAGGTTTATGACAGTATTCTCTAAGTGTGACATTATTTTTAGCTCCGATTCAACAGGCTAAGGTGCCAAAATATGTGTCAACAAGCAAGCCAACAAACTACATGTAATTGAACAATTTTTAAAGCAAAAGTCAGTGCGAAATCCTTTACAAGTACCATGTATGCTTCCAATTAAACCACAAAGGTATTACATTTATGTCAACTATTTCACAGTCGAAGCTCCTCAAAGTTTGTTGTCAATGTCACAATGAAATGATTGATATATTTCATTTAGCACTGAAATATTTGTAGAGTTCTCCACGGGACTGGCATCGAGTTTGAAATGGCCCTGCGGAAGCGGGGGAGTGGATGGATTTTATCGCAAAACAGCTTTTTGAAACGTCAATCACACTCGAAATCAGGTGTAAACCCAAATCAACTGCACTGCCACGGCGACAAAGTGTCGAAATCACATCGACGGATAGGAAGGAAGCTTCACACTTTCGACACGGCCGGAGTGAATTTTGCAACGGAAATGATGGCCAGCAAAAAAGGTAAACAAGCCGTCCGAAATGTGGCCTCTGGGGTCTTAGCACAGGGGTGGGGGACGGCCTCTCAAAGGGTGTGCCTAGCAGGGGGGGTGGCCTCCACTGGGGAGGAGGACCTAGGGAGGGGCCTTTGTCATGTTCCTGGTAGCACTATGTATTATTATGCCTTTTGGGCCAGCACTTGAACACACTTTCGAAAACTTTGATGGCACTCCACAAAAGTCCGAAAAGCAGGACCCAGCGAGGGGGTGGCCGAGCGGGCGGGGGCCCAGGAAGAGAGCGAGGCACTCAGGGCGCAGGCGCCCAAAACGAATTCGTGTAAAGTTCCCCAAAAAATTGTAATCGTAAAAATTATAAGCTATGCTGGCTGCCCGGGTTGCATGAATATTTAAATGTGCAACAATTTACGGTGCACTCTGGGCAGCGAGAGCACGAGCGGCGGGAAGGAGAGAGTGCTGGAGTCGAGATCCTGGCCAGGACCAGGATTCAGAGTCATGTTTAATGCAAAGCTGCGCATGGGGCGCGGTGTTTTTGGCTCCGATTCGGATTCGGATTCTCGGATGCTCTGCGTTCGGTGTCGAAGGATTCACCTTGCTCTCGTGTGCCGCCCGCTGTTGTAAAATTCCTTGACACTTTCACACACGACCTTACCACACACGCACACCACCACCATCCACACACACACACACAAACACGCACACCAGTGTGCAGTATCTATGTAGATTAGCTGCACTTGCCCGTTCTGCTCATAAGATTCTTACAAGATTCGAGTGGCCTCGCAATTGGCAAATTGATTCTTTGTCTAAGGGATTTGCATTGCTCGTGTCGCAGCATCCACTTGCCCCGCCCCGCCTCCTAGGACACCACCCGCCCCCACCCACACCCCACACACACACACACACACACACAAGCTTTTTGCATATATTTTCATGTACAAACCAGCGATTTTTCAATTTTCCGCTGCCATACTCAGCGCCTGAGCCTTGCCATTATCTTCACCGCTGGCCACAACACTCGAGTATTTGCACGAGATATTTCTCGAGCTACTAAAGTTCGTTAATTTACTGATTTTAACATCAAACAAACACGACCCGTTCTGATTGGATCTGATTCTGATTGGGATTGGTTCTGATTGGTCGCTAACGGGTAATTTTAGCCTGAAACAGTCGATTTCAGCCAGTTAACCGTTTAAGATTAGTCGATTGTTATCTTTGCTTATTTATTTATTAAATATATTGATTTATTTCACATTTCAATTAAAAAGTTTCATTTACTCGACGGGTACCAATTCAGTGATGGACTTTTATAAAATTCCCTTTCAGCTTAGTTCACAACCCGGTCATCGCTCCAGCAATCGATAGATTTCCCAAAACGATAGAATTCCCACAGTAGCTAAATTTCCTCTATAAATTTCCCTGGGTTTTGAAATTAACTAAAAGACTGTCATCACTACAGAGACAAAGAGTACAAAGTACAAAGAGTTTTGAAATGAAATATAAATGAATTTTACTTTAAGTAATAAATAAAATATCAATAATGATTTTCTAGTATCAAATACTATAAATACAGATGTGTAATATATGTATATTTTGATACTCCTTCAATTGGATAAAATGAAAGATTATTAAAAAGGGCCCAAACTAAAACAGGATAGAAGATAGGATATATTTAGTAGGATATAGATTAGGATCTGCCACGTTTGATTTCATCCAATAGAACCTGGAACTGATATGGAAAGGAACCAGTCTTTTTATGTTTTATTGAATTTTATGATGAAATGGTTATTGTTGCAGTGATGAAATAGACTGAAAAAATTATTTATTCAAACCACCTAGGTGGTTCTCATATCAAAATATTAGTACACACAACATATAATACAAACCAGTATGATTGTTTTCCATCATAAATTGAATTAATATCTTTTTTAACTTTTAAGAATGGAACTTTCAAAGTAGCTACCAAAATGTGCCTCTTCTCAACCACGTGCATTTGGGCTGCAACAGCTTACTTTAACAGTGCATAGCTTTAACAGTGCACTGTTAATTAACATTTTTGGTATGCAGTCATATGGAGCCTACCAAGTAGCTACCAAAATGTGCCTCTTCTCAACCACGTGCATTTGGGCTGCAACAGCTTACTTTAACAGTGCATAGCTTTAACAGTGCACTGTTAATTAACATTTTTGGTATGCAGTCATATGGAGCCATATTTTTGTAATATGTTTACATAAAAAAAACCCAAATATTTAAACTTTGATAAAATGACTAAATACCATGAAATCGGCCAAATTCCCCATAGTGCACCTTATCGTCGAGCACTTGGAACTCTTTGGCAAGAGCTTAGGAAACATTATTTGTTTGACTTATCTGCAAAGATCACCTGTGTTCTTTTGATAAATATAGTAAATAAATTCACACAAGCTACTAGCTGATAAATATGCTAAAAACCCAGATAAATCCATGCACACCGGACGGTTTCCGCCTGAGTGAAGCGAGTAAATATTTGTCTGTTGGCCAAGTGCATAGCGGTATTGCGGATCAATTACCTTAAAAGCCGTAATTTTCGCAACTCGTTCTAAAAATATAATTTACCAACAACGTAGCAGTGATTTATACCATTTCTTGTATGGCATATCTGCACATTACCATTGAATTTATATTATTTCCACTTACGCGCCATTCAGTTTTTCTATTATTATTATTATTACGCCTCAGAATTTGATAAGCCCATTAGAATAAATTAAGATATTCTCATTAGTATTCCAGTCACAGTGAAAACCTCAGCTCGAAAAGAGGGAAACCCACACACACTCTTGGCAACGTAGGTGCCTAATCTTAGGGCCATCTCGCAGGCGGGGCTGGAGACAGGGGCCGATACTCAAACATAAACATCATCAATTACAAAACCCCGACGAAGGAACAGCCAAGAAACAAAAAGATAAGGAGTTACAACAAAACTAGGGATATCAGCCAGCGGACGGCGAGATTTCAAAAATGAAATATCAGTCTTATGGAAATGAGCTCACTACAACAACTGTCTTAAAAAGGACAGACCTACAACAACAAAGGGCTAATATCAGTCAGAGGAGACACAGCAACAACAACAACAACAAGTGTAAATGAGCAGCAATGAGGACAGAAATTCAAAAGGTAGCCCTGTACAGGATGCACCCGAGAAGTAGGCAGGATATACCCTTTTAAGTTAAATATTATACAAGGTAAGCAAGCGATAAGAAGGTACTACTCCTATTTACATAATACAGTTAATAATACTTCCAAAGAAAAAAACACCTCCCTTATCGCACGTCCATTTCCTTAGGGCCTACTGTACTGTTAAACAAAAAGGACAACAACTCAAGATCACGTGAAGAAGTCGTAGGTCGTTGCTTTGCATTTGTTTGCTGCCTTGTTGGTTGACAAAGGCAAAATAAAAAGGTAAAAACACGGCCAAGGCAGCCAACCAGAACTAAAAAACAAAAAAAGCAAAACGAAAACAAAAACAAACTGGTAAAAAAAGAACAACAAAAACTAAATAAAAGGCAGGGGAGAAGAGGCCCAGCCACTCAGGTGAAATCAAAATCAAATTCAACGCCAACGACTCAACGAGTTCCTTATTCCCTATGGCACATACCCACACCCCGCACTGCGTATGCCCCCTCTCTTGCCGTAGCCCGTAGGCCCCCTCTCTTTCTGGCTCCCTATACCCTTCTCTGTCCCGCCAGCGATCCTCGTCACTCGGACTTGCGACTGTCGCGCTTAATGCGTGTGGATGGACATGAACGTGTAGGATTCGAATTGACATTATAAAAACAGGTTTCTGCCAATATATATAGGTATGTACATATATCCGTATCCCTCCCGGCTGCCCTCGCCACGTCCTACGCTCGGCTAAGCCCCCGCCCCTGCTGCGTGTACCTGCCTACTTGAATCTGATTCCTGTTTGTTGTTGTCTCTAGGACATTACCTGGTCCGATGGAAAAGTGCGCGCCAAAAACGAAAAACACAAAGAAAGGTGGATGGCTGAACAATGAGAGTCTGACGTTCATCTGATCGGATAATGACAGTTGATATTGTGGGGCAATCAGAAGATGGGAGGTTTCAAATCATTGTATTTCAGAGTTAATATTTGAATAAATGAAGGGAGAATGCAAATCATGCATGGATTGCAGATAGGAAATCTGATTGGATGGGAAAAGATACATAATCCCATAATGTGTGTCACTAATTTGGCCTCAACTGAAACTATGCTTTTGGGTCCCTGGCGACTGTACTTGACTTTGCCGTTGATGGATGGCTTAGACCCTGACGCAGCATCATTAGACGCTGATACCCATCCCACTCCTGTGCCTTTCTCTTTTCGCTTGATCATGTTATGGCATATTCAGTTAATGTAGTCAAATTACATTGCCTGGAAATGCATCTCCATCTCCGCATATTCGCTTACCGGGCCCAGATCCACTGGCCCATATGGCTGGGCCGCAGCAGAAACGGCAGCAATTAACTGCAAAATGTCATTAACCAGCGTTGTAGGTGAGAGGAAAAGCAGCAAAAGCAGCAAAACGAGGAGACTGAAGGACTGACATATGACAGGCACATCAAGCAGGAGGATCCCAGCCCAGAAAACCCGGCAAGACTAAAACCAAACCCAACCCTGTATCCTGAACCCGGTTCAGCATCACCAAGAACGCCCTCGCTCGAGCCAAGCCCCTCTCATCCACCCTCTAGGCACTGAGAGAAAAGTCTTGGGATTAGACCCCAATATTATTAGAGAATTATTTTGATATTGAGAAGAAGGATAGCCCTTGATAACATAACTAATTCAACTATCTCTAACTATTTCTTCGGAAACAAGAGAGTATTTCTCCAGGTGCATCCCGCCCTCCCTCGCCGTTCCATCCCCGTGTATTATATTCCCTCGACGTTCCACCTCGGCATTAAACGCTTGATTAAATTTCACTACAAATGGGCTGGGCAGGGAAATACACTCACACACTGCTGCACCGGGGATATATGCATATCCATTTATTATTGGAAAAAGGTCATCTCAGTTTCTGTGTCCATATGTTGTGCCACCAGTCCATCCCGTCATCCAGTCGTCCAGTCATCCATCTATCCAGTCATCCGTCCGTCTATCCATTTAGTATCTTGTATCTCACAGCTGCTGGATGTCTTGACTGTCATCGCAATTAGAAAGCTTCGCTGATCTCTCACATGATTTGTTCTTTTGATGCTATATATGGTATATCAACTTTTTACACCGTTCGCACTTGCATTTCATTTCCCATGGAACAAGTTCCCTTCCGCCGGAAAGGGGCTCGGGACCCGAGGTCGGAGAGCGGCCGAGGGAAGCCTAAAAAGTGCGCCGCAGCGAAACGCGGTGAGAAAATGTTTTGCATTATTTACATTTTTACTGCAGTTAGTTATGTTCTCCGATCCGCTCCAGAACAAAACGGAACTATTTGAGAGAAACGGAGACAACGCGGTGAGAAAATGTTTTGCATTATTTACATTTTTACTGCAGTTAGTTATGTTCTCCGATCCGCTCCAGAACAAAACGGAACTATTTGAGAGAAACGGAGACAACGCGGTGAGAAAATGTTTTGCATTATTTACATTTTTACTGCAGTTAGTTATGTTCTCCGATCCGCTCCAGAACAAAACGGAGAGCAAAAACCTCGGGTCCCGAGCCCCTCGTTTTGGCCATTACTCCCCAGTGCTCTGCTCCTCTGCAGGACATCCGTCATCCGTTTCGGTTGCTTTGCTGGCCGGGGCTCTGCTTTTTTTTTGTTTGGGTTTTGGTTTTATCGCTTGGCTTCCTGCTGCTGCTGTTGCTGCTGCTGGGATGTTGCTCTCATTAACAAATTGTCAGGTGTGCTGGAGCGGCAGCAGCGCAGTTATTCGTCATGGCTTGGTTAATCACTACAACGCCAGAACCCAACCCAACCGATCCGAGCCACAACGATTACGACGTCGTCAGATAAATTTAAAGAATCCAGAACAGAGCAAAAAGTTTATCCAAAAAGTAAAGTAAACGCTATTCCGACTATGCGATACCCGTTACTCGTGTTTCGGTAAACGGCTTAAAGTGTTTCTCAGCACGAAACCCCAAGCCATATCGAGGCTATGAGGCCTGTATCTCTGAGATATAAACATCTGTCTAGGGCTTAGGCATATAGACCCCGCCATGTTAATGGCCCAAACAAAACCTAACTGATGTCTTGTACTTCCGTCCCGAACATATTGACAATCCAACTGTAAAAGCGTTTAAACGGAAAGCTTGTCGGCCTCCCTCAATTACTGGCCCTTCGCTCGGGTTGCTGGCCGTCTTTGTTTTCCCCTTTTCTCCTTGTGTGTTTACCTGTTGGTCGTAAACAAATGCCGCCTTAATCAATTCGTAAAAACTGCTCAGACCTCGAGTGATAACAAACAAAGGCGAGACAAACGGCTGGATGGCTGGAAAGAAAGACGAGAAAGAAAGTCCAAGTCTCAGGGATCTTAGGTCTTGGGCCACCCCACCTACAGATTCCTCAGGGTCCCTCGCCCCTCTAGCCCAATTTATGGCCTCAGACTCCCCATGTTTATTTTCTCACACAGGCGGCAAAGCAAATAAATTCTTTGGAGAATCGATTTTTGAAACCTAATCAAATCGGACAGCCTCCTCTGTTCTCAGTTCCACATGCACTTGTGCCCTAACCCTTTTCCTTGTGTCTTCCGAGGGTATCTTGAAATTGACATTCAAATGGTATGGAATCTTTGAGGGGAAAGAGGTTTCCACAGATTCTGATTCAATAGAACCTTGTGGCATGAACCTTTTTGATAATTCTGTGAAATTCTGAAAGCGATTTCCTAGCGATTGGAGAGAAGTATCCACAGTTCGGTGTTTTCTTTCCTCATTTTCCTCCCAAACTTCTGTTATTGACGACCACCAGCCGACTGTTGGAGCCAAAGACTCCCCATCCGCTTTCGTAATTAAATATCCAAATTAAGTGGAAGCCGACTTCTAGCATCGCCAGCAATGCAGGGGTTGGACCTGGGTGGGGATCCCGGAATAGGGACCTTTGGGCATGTATCTGTGGCATCAGTATCCGTATCTTCGGCTGCATCTGCACTGCCACAGTGGCTGGAAATAGCAACGCATCCAAGTGAGGCATTTTGTGCAACACACGCCAAAATGCGAAGTAGCCAGGGGCGGGGGTGGCGAAAAGTCGAGCGCAGGGCCCCATCGTAATTTGCATGGGTTGTCTTTATGCGCTTTCCCCCAGTGCCCCTGGTCCTCCTCATCCTGCTGTTTCCTTTTTATTTTCTATTTCTGACTTTGTTGTTGCTGCTTATGCAAACGCATGGGGCATGTCTCCCGCAACTGTGATGATTGCAACACCCGCCACTGAGAGAAATACATGGGAAATCTATAGCACTGGAGGAGCAATTACCATCCACAGAGTATGGAGAATTTTTGTCAGTGCACCGCGAAGACATCTTTGGGGCTCCATCTGGTCGCTTTTAGTTTTTCTCCAACGGGCATAGACAATGAAAAACATTTTCCTGTCCCTGTCCCTGTCTCTGTTTCTGGTTCTGGTTCTGTTTCATTCTGGTGGGGCATAGTCCCTGCCCCTTGCCCTGTCCTTGGCCCCCCCACTCCCGCAGCCCCGACCCCCGCCCGCTCGACTATCAACATAAAATCCATGTGATGTCGATGACTTTTTTGTTCTACTCTATGCGTCGACAGCGTCGAATGTTTTTCGTATTCGATCTCCCGAAGACTCTCTCCTACACTTCTCCACGTATTTAAATGTGCATGCGAGTGGGGTTTCCACTCTCTCTTCGCCACTGCGTCGTCGCATGTGAATGCTCTCTAATCTCCTAATGTCGTTGAACCTTCCCGTACTTTTTTTTTATTGTGTCGTACACAACTTTATTGTTATTATTATTTTGCCCCACGACTCCGCTCTGCGTTTTCCTCATTGTGTTTGCTTTCGCAGATTCGCTCGCCGATCTGAGCTGGGATCCCTTCCCGGGCCCCACCCCGCCCACCAGCCCCATCCAGCTCGCTTTATGTCATAGCCGAGTACAACAACAACTGATGACAATGATAACAGCGCAGCAGCAGCGAAGCAGCAGCGCAGCGACAATGACAGAGGCGGTGACAGGCAAGTCCGATTGAATAGAATTTGCTTTCAATTCGCCTTACGGTATTCTTTCCCTCCAATAACCCCAACACCTGCCTGCTGGCAGTCGAACAATGGAAGTTGTGAGCCTCCTTAAGAGCACACCCCCCTCAGAAATGTCTCGTCTTCGTCACTGAAAAGTGCACACGTGCATTTTGCGGCTGCCCCGGGGCAATTATTTCCAATTTAGCAAAACAACACAGCAGCTACATCTGCACCAGCATGGAGTATGGAGCATGGAGCATGGAGCATGGAGCTCGCAGCTCGGAGCTTGGAGCTCGGGGCTTGGAGCATCCATTGGTAGAGCTCGGTCGGTTCTGTGTCCGAGATCAGGGCTTGGCTCTGGACCTGCTCCTATTGTCTTTCCACCAGTTCATTGCCCGCTCCAGCAGATGGGGCGGCTCTAGCATCTTACTACATTCGGGCACAGTGAGAAATTGGGGACGAATTATAGTCATGATACGTAAGGTAGGAATAGTTCCCCTTCTTCAGAGCTAAGACTTAGAAGGGCAACTCGAAGATGGCCCATTGTATACCTAATATCCCTATCTTTATTAAAAGTAAACTATTCTATAACTAAACGAAACTTCTCGCTGTGCATCTGACAAGCGAAGCCCTATCCCCTGGACTCATCAGCCTGGTCATCTTTGGGGCCTAGGAGACTGGGGTCAGGCCTGCTCCATGCAATTACCCCATGTACTTTGGATCGTAATAACACGGAGGCGAACTGTACGTAAACTGGTTGCAGGATGCTGTGGCTGTTGCAGTTGCAGTTGCTGGTGCTGCTGCTTCTGTCGCTGGATGTTGTTGCAAGTTGCTAGTTGGAGCCAAGCAGAGCAGCGGCTTTCTAGTCGAGCGGCGGCGTTATCTGTCTATATCTATCTAGGAAAACCAGTTATTGGGGGCCAAGGCTTGTTGCACGCCCATTTTGAGCCGTGGCTGCTGCTGCTGCTGCTGCTCCTCAACTTCCAGCATCAACCTCAACTCTATTCGCATCCGCATCCTCATCTCCATCCACATCCACATCCACATCCACATCCAAGTTGTTGATCGGAGCAGGACTAGACCTGTTGCTGGTTGCTGCTTGCTGATCGCCGATCGTGTGTTTCGCGTTGCTGTCTGCAACTCGCAATAGCAACTTGCAACGCCCCAACTGGATTTGCCGAAGGCTGTTGACTCTGTTGTTTTTCTATTGCCAGTTCCCAGTTTTAGAGCTCCTCGAGACTGGACTTCCTTCTTGCTGTACGACTCTTTGGCTGGATTGGATGAAAGAAACCACTCGCAGCTGCGAGTTCGTTGACTCCAAGTGGAGCTATTCTAATGCCCCGGCAAACGTGTTTGGCAACTTGCAGCCCCCAGTGGGAGTGGGAAGTTGGAAAATGGGAATGGAAATCGGTGAGGGCTCCATTTGCTCCGACTCCTCCGAGTCCCCATTCCGTTGGAGTCATCGGCTTGCTAATTGGCCGCGAGAGCATTGAAATTGAAATGGAAATGAAATTCGCATTGAAGCGTATTTCAAAATACTATTTAAATGAAAACGAATGAGCAAAACGGGTCAGGGCCCCGATGCAATACGGTCTGGCTGATAAGAATCACAGACTGCATACAGTGGGAAAAATAAATGAGCGATTCCCTTTCAAATTGTCCAGGCCGGAATAACTTTGTTAATAACTGGAACGCAATCTAAGGGACAGTTTTGAAGGCCCTGCCCACAATGTTTGTAATGCCCCACTATCTGTATTTAATTTAGTACTTATGTAGGTTAATGGAAACTTAATTGTTTGCGTTTTGAGTTGTGTGTTCGGCAACAGATTGGGTGCTAACATTCGAATTAGGAGAATCAAGATAATGAGTAGAATTAACGCTACTAATAGGTCTAAATAACATGCCACACAAGATCCAGCCGAAAGAGATTGATTATACACTTGTTTTTGGTTGATAAATAAAAACAATTAGCCTAACAATATACGACAAATGAAATATTTAATGTTAACACATGTTTTATTGAGTTTGGTTTTGTTTTGAATATATTGTATATAATAAATTCATACATATTAGAAAATAGAAAATAGAATAGAATACAAATTCTCTATATTCCGTCCATTCACCTCATTACAAAATTCCAATGGGAATTTCGGAGATTTTTGTTGTTGATCCTACTCAACCCCGAAACAACTTTATTGACACGTTCATAAATATCAATTTACGCCCATTTTTTTCGTTTTTGTGCCGACGATGGTTTTATTTCTCGAGCACCATCTGTTGCGGGGTCTGGGCCTGGGCCTGGGCCCGAAGGGCGATGCCCAAGAACCAAGAGCCCAGACCCAGACCCTGTCGAAGAGACCAGCCAATTGGATGATATTATATGTGTAGGTCCGGGGCAGGCCTGTCCATCATCATCGATTCCCGATTGTTGTTTACCATACCCGGCACTTGTAGACTCCATGGGTATATTGTATTGGAGGGAATAAATGTCAATCATGTCGTAGAACAAACATATTCTTTAATAAAAAATAATGTCATTTTAACCAAGTCCGTCTTTTCACAGATCTCAGAGACAATCGAGAAAAGAAAGCAAAGTACCGGGTATCTTATAGTCGAGAAACTATAACTCAACTCCTTGTTGTTTTTATTCATTTCCCGGCCCTAAAGGACTGGGGCCAATCAGTCAACGCGCCACTCAGCCGAGCGTGAATGGCAATTGCCGATATCCACACATTAAATTAATAAAATCGACTCCCAATCGGGATTCTTATCGTCGTCGCCAGGACATGCCATTTGCTCCAGTTCAGTTGACATTTGGTTATGGCTCCAACCGGCAGTGAGAACTGGTCGCGATTCCTGCTGCTCCAGCTGTATCGCGTCGCCCGACTCCTGTCAGTGTTATCCTCGTCCTTGGACAGGGAGAAACTGCAGTTCAAGCGCCCGAAGAGCGGCAGCTCCATCAAGCTCTTCAGCATCATCTGGCGCTGTCTGGTGGTCTTAATCTATGCCTCAGTATGGCCAGCGCTCTCCGCCCATATTGTGGAATCGAAACCGAAGAGCTACGCCGAACTGTTTGCCGCCCTCCAGGCTGCATCAGTTTCCGTCTTGGCCGTGGTCTCCTTCATCATCCAGGCCAGTGGCGAGTCGGAGTTCCGGGAGGTGATGAATCGATACCTACGTCTCTATAAAAGGATATGCTCGGCGACCCGATTGCCTCACCTATTCCCGACGAAGTTTGTGGTTTTCTTCCTCCTGAAGATGCTCGTCACCATGGTCGGCTGCTTGCACGAACTGTATCCCCTGCTGAACGTAAAGCACTTTGCGGAGATCGTGCCGGCCGTGGCCGTCATCTTCGGCATATACATGTGGCTGGGCACGCTCTTCGTCCTGGACGTCTGCTTCCTGGGATTCCTGGTGTCCGGCATCCTGTACGAGCACATGGCGAACAACATCGCAGTCATGCTGGAACGCATGCAGATCATAGACTCCCGGGAGGAGAAGGACCGCATGAGCAAGTATCGCAAAATGAGACTCCTGTGCGACTACGCCGACGAGCTGGACGAACTGGCAATGATCTACAGTGAACTCTACGCCCTGACGATCGCATTCAGGCGCAAGCTGCAGTGGCAGATACTGTTCTGCATCTACTACAACTTCATCAATATCTGCCTGATGCTCTATCAGTGCATTTTCCGGTATCTGAAGGACGACGAGTCGGCCCTGATTTCCCTGGCCATGGCCTTTGTGAAAATGGCCAACCTCGTCCTGCTGATTATGTGCGCGGATTACGCCGTGAGGGAGTCGCAGAAGCCCAAGGTGTTTCCTCTGGACGTGGTTTGCACCGACATCGATCAGCGGTGGGATAAGAGTGTGAGCTGACTTCTCATCCCAAATGAATGTGTTTTGTTTACGTTTTTTAAATGCCCACAGGTAGAAACTTTTCTCTGCCAACTGCAAACACAGCAGCTCGAGATTAAGGTCTTGGGCTTCTTCCATTTGAACAATGAGTTCATCCTGGTTATTCTGTCTGCCGTGGTGACATACCTCTTCATAATGATTCAGTTTGGAATTACAGGCGGGTTCGAGGCATCCGAGGAGATACGAAAGCAGTTCGAGGCCCAGTAACTACTGGACTTCTTTTATAAATATGTGCAAAATCTATCATTAGAATTGTGTCTTTATTTTAATTACTATCTCCCAGGTACTTACTTTCTCGGCACCCACTCTGGTTGGAATCTCCGTCTCTGCCTCTGCCCAGCGAATGCGTTAACCCTGACCGCAGAGTTCACCTGGAACCTCCGAAAGTTCATTATCGTTCATTATACCTTCCTCATGCCACAAGACATTCTGATACAATTTTCGGAGTGCCTCCGAGATGAGCTCGTTAAGCGAGCCACAAAAAATATTTAAAAGAAATGCGAATGAGTAAAAAAAAATTGAAATTTCACGTCTGACACGGTGTAATTATCATAGCTCCTCCGACTCCTGAACGCCCGCTACTCAATCCCACCTCCATTACTTCCATTACACTGGAAGAACTGGAGTAGGTTCTTCATTTTTTACTAACTAGACTATTAGGAGACTGTCTTCTGGGTATTTTGTTAGCATTTTTTTGAGTGTGCCCCACCCCCACTTAACTCCATCTCATCATAGTCATCGCCATCGTCTCGACTGAACTCAAGCCTTTGTCTTTGATTATTTTTGGGCGTCAGCGAAGCGTAGCGCGCTTGTCACGCCTATTATATATGTGTTCCCGTGCACAGTATATAATAAGTACGTGGAGAGGTTATGGTGGAGTCATCTGGGCCCGGGATTCGATCACAACTGACCTGGCGAAATGGAAACAAAGCAAACAAAACGGCAAAAGTACGCGCCTTGGCCTGCAACAGAATTAATTTCCGAGCTCTTTGCTTCGCTGAACACGATTGTTGCTGTTGTTTATTTTTGGGAGGGGGAGTGTTTCGAGGGAGGGTCCCTAGCCGGGACGAGGGGATCTTCCAATTCCTGACACTGACGAGAGCACATTCAAATTTTTCGCTGTTCGCTGTTTTTTGCGCCCATTTGGAGCTGGCCAAAAGCTGGGCCAACAAGCCATGCATATTTCCGGCCAACTTAGATCGGATCACCAGCGGGGATCCCGAACCGAGACCATTCCACGCCACAAACAATGAACGGGGACGAGACCCATTCCCATTTCGCTGATTTCCTGCCGCTTGCAACATTTCAGGTATTCCGTAATGTAATTAGTTCGCCAGTTTGCCCCGTACTGGCTTTGGGTTCGGGCTTTGGGTGGGGATCTGAAGACCCAGGTGGGATCCGAAGCTGCTGCATTGCCGGGATGCCACAATCAGTTAAAAGATGCCGCCTTTACAGAGCTGCAGTGGCATGTGTTTTTTTGGAGAGGGAGTTTCTAAACATGCTACGAATTCAAAGAAATGTGTATTTAATTAGGAATTTTAAGACCAACTTAAGACTACTTGGGATTGAGGAAAGTCCCCTTAAAATTACGCTTACTAGAAACCCCCAAGTAGTAGCCTATCAAGCTGGTGTGTAAATAATGCGGCAAGCCCTTTGACCTCCGGAATCCACAGAAGCCGCCGCGCAAGTCAACAAGCCAATCAGACGGAGGGGGCGCTACGTCATGTTTTAGATACTCACTTTCACTTACGAATCGGCGGAAACAAAATAGAAACCACAATCGCCATCATCGGAGGGAACGTGATTCAGAGTGGGGGGACACAAGCGGTGGCAGTGGCATGGGGCAGATCGTGTGCCCACAAACGTGACACATTCGAAATAACAACTTCGTTTGTCATAAGAGCCCTAAAACGGGGTAGGAGTCTAGCAAACAAGCGTGCCCAAATGCTGTTTGAACTTCATTTGTGGAGCACGCCGGAGGAGGGGGCCGTCTAGAGCCGGGAACGAGAATGAGAATGATAAATTCTTCGATTGTGTTTCTGTTGTTATTGCCACTACATATTCTCCGCATACTACATACGATCAGAATGCATAGTAAATTAAGTGGGCGACAGATACGCGAACATACAAACAACACAATCACCCGAAGAAAACATCTGTGGGCTGTGCTGTTGGATCTCAAAGGTTGGCCGCGTACGAGTACGAGTATCTGGCGGATACGAGGAGCGGGGGAGTCCAGCTGCGTACTACGCCTCGGTCGGCGGTTCGTTCGTATCGTACTCTGATGCCAAAAACAGCAAATGCCAAATACCCGTTTTTGGCCTAAAAACCTACAAAGCCAAAACAACAAGTTGCCCCACCTCGCAGAGCCGACTTCCACGAATTTGCGAATGCCCTACTGAGAAATCTGAGATAAACTCGAGAACAGATTCTTGGTTTTGAACTGGGTTGTTTGGTTTCACATTGAGGTAGTAGCGGACTTGACACTTTTAAATCCCAATGTGCTACTGTGCCTCCTTGATCCATCAAAGTCTCAAGGCTCTAATCTCTTCAAATATTTAAACGGATTTCGAGCCAAATCCCTTGACACACTCGTATTTATCTTTATTAGAGCCACATTGGCATTACGGCTTGGCAAGCAATTTGAATATTACAGAATGGAATACCGAAACGAGGTCAAGAACCCTCTGGGGCACACCGAGGCTCCCCTATCTTATCTACTGCGGTTGCAGTTGCGTTGCGACACACTTCGAAACTCGAATTAAATCCCCAGCCAAAAAATAAACAAAAAATAAACAAAACCGAGTACCCTACACACATTCGATGGTGTATTCAGAAGAAATGCCATTTAAAGCGTCATTTTTTTGTTTGATGGCTGCAGCCAGTGGGCAGGGGGCGGGGGGAGGTGATCCTCACCCACACACCAACACACACGCAAACTCTGACATGTCGTTATTTGTGTGTTCGATGAACCGAATTCAAAATTCGGTGTGTATATCTGACCCACTTTCCCACAAATTAACGCACTTTGGGGCATATGGAATTCGACAACAAAAGCGTTAGAAAGAGCAAGGCTGAGCGGTTGAGAGAGAGAGAGTGACAGGGAGGCAGGCCTGAGAAATAGAGAGCGAGCCCCAACGAATTGCCATTTAATAACTGGGGCCGACTACAGTCGATCGTAGGAGAGTATTGGATTGCGGTTATAGGCCTCTCTGAATTCGAATAAAAGATCTCCTATAAAGTGGTTTCCCAACCAAAAGATATAAAACTTGATGGCTGTAGCCGAGTATTTATAGCTCTAAGTTTGAAAAACTGAATTTTCAGTGTCTTCTATTCTTGGTTTTTTTTTTTAGTTTACTTCTCTTTTCTTTAATATTTTCTTGGACTGTGCCTTTTTTATTTTTATTTTTTTTTATTCTTTCGTGTAATTTACGCAACGTTCGCTCGTTTGTCGTTGTCTCTCGGCTACTTGTCTTTGCAACACCAACAACTTGGAGGCAGCAGCAGCAGCAGCGGCAGAACAACAACAGAGATCAACAACATCTGCAGCAGTTGTTGAACTTTTTGCAGCTCCCAAATCTGAAATCAGAGAAACCTGTTTTCGAGACGAAACCTGGGCTTGCCACACGTCTCGGCCAAATCAAAAAAAGCTGGCCAAAGCCAAACGAAAACTTGACGTAAAATCCTCCATCTCCCTCTGGGCCTGGGACGGGACTGGGGACGGGGACGGGGACTGGGGACCGGGGCCGGGGCCTTCTCTCTTCCACTGATGTTGCTGTTGCTGCTCGCTGATCTTTGTGGACTGTACTTTTTGTTGTGCTTTTTATTTTTGTTTTTGTTTTGTTTGAATCGCATAGGTTGTGTTGTGGCTGATTGAAATCGATTTTCGGGCTGGGGGATGGAGCAACATGCAACATGCAATATGCAATATGCAACATGCAATATGCAATATTTTGGCCTTGAATCTAGGCTGCTGGATATCTATAATTTGGCTGCGTTTTAAAGTGATCTTCACCGGGTGTGTGCAATTAATCGTGCAACCAGCCCCGGGGGCAGCCGACCCTCCGCCACCCCCCACTGTCCGGCCTGCCCCTCGTGCCACGCCTAGTGCTTGTCGTTTTTGAAAACGAGCGCATAAATGACGCTTTCCTGTGTACTTAAGGTGTCTAAACTTGACTACCGTGCGGAGTTCGTCGGAGTGCTTTCGGCTCTCCCCTATGTATCTTCCCCCTGTGCCACTACTCCTCCAATATCTCCCCCTATATCCCAGCCATCTCAGAGGCCCAGAAACCTCACCTCACCCATTCCAAGACTCAAAATCGTCCGCAACCTTGCCCAAGATCGTCTGCAACAACAATCCAGTTGCTGTTGTTGCTGCTGTCGATGACCATTATTTTAGCTGACGGCGATATATTTGCTCAGCTACAGCTTCCACTCAGGGACTCGCATCTGTGCGTCTGTCCGAGTTCGGGCACTGAGCAAAATTCTTAGGCAATTTTAACTATTTTTTAAATATTTGTATCAAATATGTAGCCTTCAATTGAAGCTCAAAGGTATATTCAAACACATAACACTTATTTTTCTCATCAAACTTCTCTATTATTAGCTCAGATCATTGAAGCCCATGGCATTTGAATTGATTTGCTTTCATTTTGTAAAGAAACTTTCAAGCAAAGATATTTGTATCAATGTCAGATTGAAATTGAGAGCGAGGGACTTCATTACATAATGAATTGTGTAATCTTGATGCTCTAAAATTTATTTCAGTGCATATCCCCTGACTGTTTTCTTTGGGGTGTTGGCTACTGTCGGCCGGCTCGGTTAGGCTTTGGCTGAGTTGTGGGGCCTTTTAGTGGGACTCCTGGACTTGTGGACTTCTGGCCTTCTGCTGGACGCTGGACGCTGGACGCTTTTTGTTTTTGCTGTACCCACAGATGTACAGCCACTGAGCGGAGCATGACAAACAGTTGCAGCCAAAGCAAATAATTAGTATACATCGATTATCTTGCGCCATTCGAGTCGAGTCATTCCGACCTGGCCTGCAGCTACTGTGTTTCGCTCTGCTGCCGAGATTTGCCAGTTGTCTGTTGTTCGGATTCTGTTGGGCTTTGGCTGGGGATCTGGCAAACTGGATCTGAGTAGATCTCCAGATGCGGCGGCCTGGCACGTTGCACACGCGCTGCGATGCACTGTCTTTTCGTCTTTCAACATCCATCCAGCCAACCAATTGGGCGTGTGTCGAGCGCCTACGCGGCCCCAAAAGCTGAGAAGTCCCACAAAACGAGTTCCCCTTCGCGGATCCGCGCACTCGCAGATTCCCAGATTCCCGCCGCCATATGTGTTGTGCTCGTAAAATGCCGAACCAGAAACTGTACGCCTTTGGCCTGCTGTAGCAGCAGCAGCAGCAGCCCCAACCAGATCCGAGGCGATGGCCCCCGACCCAAAAATCCAACTCCATCTCCAACTCCCAGTTCCCAGTTCCCAGTTGGAGACGTGTGCTCAGCTCGTGCCAATTTCTTCGGAGGCTCCAACTTTTACAGTCGCCTGCGAAACGTTTTGTCTTTACTCGGTTTCTGCATACAAATACGAATATTCACACACAAATAAATGGCTGTATTGGATAGGGTGAATCGATTAAGCCCCCCATTTCAAGTCCCCAAAGTATTACTAATTAGTCATAGCCCACAGAGGCAAACCAGAGCTACTTGGCGATTTGTTATTTCACAAATTTTTATTGTCCCATAAAGGCTCTCATAGTAATAATAGGTTTTGATGACGTAAGCTCCTAAGACTGTCATCACTATTGCCGGCAATTGCATTAATGTGCCATTTTTAATTCGCCTCATGCATAAAATTGACAACTCAGTGGGAGCTGTGGGGCTAAAAATACTAAAAAGAGCTCAAGGGGACTGGGCAGCTGCCTCTGCGTATGCAGCTCGAAAGGCAATAAAGTCAATTTTAGACATGCATTCCTTAGATGGAAAATTCCAATGCGATTCGTGCTGGCAGCCTGATTGAATATGACCTAAATTGATTGATGATTGATGATTGATTGTGATGTGTCACATCGACAAGCAGCTAGCTTCCGATTCCTGTCAGGCCAGAAACGTGAATTATGGCTAATAAAACGATAAACACACAGATTAGATAGCCAATTTGGTGACTATTGGCTATTGCCCTTGAAGCCTTACTAAGTAATGGTTAAGACTTGCAAAGAAAACTATTTTGCCAAACCATCCGTACTAATAGTCAACAGTCATATTAGATAAAATAAAACCCCAAGCCATTATATCACCATCCCAATGCCAAAATGAGAAGCCCTTTGCGTAATTAAGACATAAATAAATTAGGGCTAATTACGCCCATTGTCGATCATCAAAAAGGCTTTCTTGATCACTTTTGTGGGAGTCGCCCTTCGGTTTTAGGCACTCAATTTGGATGGCGGAATTATAGCAATCACGCCACGATATCTGGCAGTGCGGTTACATCTGAGCAGTTATCGACGGGTTTCCGGGGCCCCAAAGCTTTTAGGGCTAATGAGTCTCGAAGTGGATTTTTGCTCGTTCCCTGCTGATTTCCAAGTTGCTACCGTTCTGATTCTTGATCGAAATCGGTGGCTTTCATCGGCATAATCGTCATCATAAAGATAATGATGAAATTTCCTCCATCCGCTCGCTAGCTGTACTTTTAACCAGGCTCCGACTGGGCCGGGTGGGTTTGGCCAAAAGCAAACACCGCTACCTGCAACTCAACAGCAACTCAAAGTTCATGTTGTTCTGCTGTCTTTGTGCCTGTGTCTAGTGAAATGTTGAAAGCATCATTAATTTTTTTCATTCCTCCTGATTCTACCTTCATATGAGTGTAGTATGTATGGAACATAGTTGCAATATTCACACACAAATAAATGGCTGTATTGGATAGGGTGAATCGATTAAGCCCCCCATTTCAAGTCCCCAAAGTATTACTAATTAGTCATAGCCCACAGAGGCAAACCAGAGCTACTTGGCGATTTGTTATTTCACAATTTTTATTGTCCCATAAAGCTCTCATAGTAATAATAGGTTTTGATGACGTAAGCTCCTAAGACTGTCATCACTATTGCCGGCAATTGCATTAATGTGCCATTTTTAATTCGCCTCATGCATAAAATTGACAACTCAGTGGGAGCTGTGGGGCTAAAAATACTAAAAAGAGCTCAAGGGGACTGGGCAGCTGCCTCTGCGTATGCAGCTCGAAAGACAATAAAGTCAATTTTAGACATGCATTCCTTAGATGGAAAATTCCAATGCGATTCGTGCTGGCAGCCTGATTGAATATGACCTAAATTGATTGATGATTGATGATTGATTGTGATGTGTCACATCGACAAGCAGCTAGCTTCCGATTCCTGTCAGGCCAGAAACGTGAATTATGGCTAATAAAACGATAAACACACAGATTAGATAGCCAATTTGGTGACTATTGGCTATTGCCCTTGAAGCCTTACTAAGTAATGGTTAAGACTTGCAAAGAAAACTATTTTGCCAAACCATCCGTACTAATAGTCAACAGTCATATTAGATAAAATAAAACCCCAAGCCATTATATCACCATCCCAATGCCAAAATGAGAAGCCCTTTGCGTAATTAAGACATAAATAAATTAGGGCTAATTACGCCCATTGTCGATCATCAAAAAGGCTTTCTTGATCACTTTTGTGGGAGTCGCCCTTCGGTTTTAGGCACTCAATTTGGATGGCGGAATTATAGCAATCACGCCACGATATGTGGCAGTGCGGTTACATCTGAGCAGTTATCGACGGGTTTCCGGGGCCCCAAAGCTTTTAGGGCTAATGAGTCTCGAAGTGGATTTTTGCTCGTTCCCTGCTGATTTCCAAGTTGCTACCGTTCTGATTCTTGATCGAAATCGGTGGCTTTCATCGGCATAATCGTCATCATAAAGATAATGATGAAATTTCCTCCATCCGCTCGCTAGCTGTACTTTTAACCAGGCTCCGACTGGGCCGGGTGGGTTTGGCCAAAAGCAAACACCGCTACCTGCAACTCAACAGCAACTCAAAGTTCATGTTGTTCTGTCTCTGTGTCTAGTGAAATGTTGAAAGCATCATTAATTTTTTTCATTCCTCCTGATTCTACCTTCATATGAGTGTAGTATGTATGGAACATAGTTGCAGGTAAGTATGATAATTGCGGAATGAAAGGAAAGAAAGAGATTCGGTAAAAAAAATAAAAAAAAAAAGTGACCCATAATTACCCAGCCAGCAGCAGAACAATCATGGGAAAAATGGCCCCAACCCGGGGCCTCTCTCACCAGCTCTTCGGTTATGTCTCTTATGAAGTACAATTATTTAAGCAATGCCATGTTTTATGATTATCTTTTGCCGTTTACACACAGCACGCACAAAGATATTGAAGGGAGCTACAATAAAAGTCCAGCGCTTATATTCCGGGACCATTTTACCGGCTCAAAGCCCATTTTCATATCTCCTAGATAGTGGCTTATAGTTGTTAATTTATTCCGACGAGTAATTTAAATTTTACGAAAAAATATGAAACTAGTATTGCAACCTAGACTTAGGTAACTAGAGTGTTATAATAGAAGCGCGACAAGTTTGAGTTACAATGAGTGATAATTCTTGTAGTCAATAGTTGGGTAACGCTCTCCAAAATCCAGTACTCCCTGCCCAGGAATGGGTACGAATCTGTAGCTAAAGCAGAACGAATCGTGTCATTATTCCGCATCCAGTCTCCATTCCCTTTCGAGATAATAGTGTTCATCTCATCTCGGTTCCCTGGCACTTATCCGCCGGGTAATTTGACTTTTTATCACCGCTGCCGGTCCTTTGCCCTTTTTTTTTATTGTTATTATTTTCTCTCGCCTCCGAAGAACAAGTGCAGCGCCCAGCCAGTGGCAAGTGCACCTTTATGGGCCCTTTTTTGTGGAACGGGGCTTTGTACCCTAACCTATGCTAATTAGAGCGACGGCCTCGGCCTTGTTTTTATGCGGCTTTTAACGTGTACTTCTGTCTCGGCATTTCTTTTCCTTGGGCTGGTGCATAAATTTTCTGCTCGACGTCAGCGTGAATGTTTAATTAATGCCGCGACCAGGTTTCATGGGAAAAATTGCAGCGGAAGAAACGGTTAGGCGGAAATTGGGAATTGGGTCCTGCCAGCAACCGATTTAAGCTTGTAAACTCCGTTTGCTCCGTCGGTTGCGTGCAACCGCAGGACAGGTGGGCGCAGGTGGTGGGTAGACAGGTGTGCCGCGTCGCGAGATTCGGGAGGGTGCAATGCCGCAACCAAGCCGTGACGGCGAATCAAACTTTCTGCCCCTGCGTTTGGATCAGGAATGTCACAAAAGTGATCATGGCCGATAGAAAAAACAAGGTCAGCTGGTTGGAGACCTCGAAGAGGCCCAGCGGGAAAACGCGCAACTCCTGGTGGAGCAATCGACCGAGAAACAAATCTAGCTAGAAATATAATAATAGATAAGCACAGGTACCATGGAATACCTATCCTACCTATACCTACCTTCACGTGGTGGCCTCTGCTCTCCGTGATGTAGAAGTTCTCCAGGCTGAGGCTCTTTATCATACGGGAGTTCCTCTGGGCCCTGTGAACCGCTAGAGTTAGCAGTAAGACATCGATCAGTAGCTTCAGTACCAGGCCCCACAGGTTAACAATGTACTGTCGCCTCAGGATGGCATGGGTGGACACCATGGCCATCGCCAGGAGGCTCTGGACCAGGTTAATGAAAAGGGGAAGATTGAAGAGCCTCTGATATTCCATGTCGACCTTGTGGATCTCCTCGTAAAGGGCCAAGCACTCGTCCAAATTGGAAATGGCCTCCCTGGAGGGCTGCTCGTTTTCCGCCGCATCTTCGTCCCTCAAGGAGCCAAGTTGGGCTCTTAAATGGCAGTCCACATAGGTGTTCAGGTTCTGGTACAGTAGGGCCAGGCTAAGGTAACCCACAAAGCACAGGTGCATTACTATGCCAGCACCCGTGGAGGTGTATAAATCGCAGAGAATGGTCAGCATAAGCCAGGGCGAGGAGAACGACACTTTATACGTAAAGATCACATAGAGCAGGGAGAGCAGCTTCATGGACATCAGGATGAGCTCATGACATCCTCCGAAACCATGTTGCTTAGCGCGCACCAACATCTGGACTCTCCGAAAGAGCTCCAGGAATCTGTTGACCAAGTGGAGCAGCTCCTGGTTGAACCATATTTGTAGCACAATCAGGACAGCTGTGGAGAGCAAACACCCCAGCATTCGAAGGGCGAAGAAGAGTATGAGAAGCCAGTCCTCAAACTGTGCTGCCCAGCTGCTGAAACTGTATCCATAAAATCCACTAATGATCAGGCGCAGCAATATGCAGATCCACCGGTAAGTCCTGCGATTCCTGGCCACCAGACGGAGCTCCTTCCGTTCGACTCGAAAGGTGAGTACTCCAAAAACTTTGGCGTGCAGGACAAAGAAGCGCAGCAACCACCCGGTTATCCTTGTGGTTCGGGACATGACTGAATGCTTATGCGAGTCTCATAATTTATATAAGCGATTAAAGCGGGTGATTGGCTCGCTCAACGAGGCATTCCATTAATCTAATTAAAATCAATCCGTACATATTTGTCATACACATATGATGGAACCCGGACAAATGAAAGAGAATTAGAACAAATTGGTTCGGCAAATAGAATTACAAGTGATATAAGCTTTTAATTGAAATGTCTTTACATTTTCAAGCGATTAGTTTGCATGCCATACTGCACTACATAGGTGAAATAGGTAATCATGCCGGAAAAGAAGAATAAAATGACTTCGTTGGAGACCTCGAACAAGCCCAAGGGCCTAACCCGAAACTCAAAGTGGTTGAGGCGACTCAAGAACATCTCCCACTATAGATGATTAGTAATTCATACATTAGTAATTTTTTTAAACCTCTATAGTATTACCTTCATATTCCAGTCCCTGTTCTCGCTGAGGGGACAATTTTCCAGGCTCAGCCGACGCACCACCCGCGAGCCACCCACCGCCTCGTGAACCGCCAAGGTCAGGAGTATTACGTCCGCAAAGCTCTTTAGCACCAGACCCCAAATGCCTGCCTTGCTGGGATGGGAGTCGATCTCTATGATCACTTCAAAGGCTAGTACGCCGGTGGCGAATATTTTGAACATCAGGATCATGAAGACGGGCAGCTCGAAAAGGCGATGGAAGGATCTCCCCACTCTCTCGATTTCATCATAGACTTCGATGCACTCATCCAGCCGATTGCCCACTATCCTGAGGTGGCGACGCGTCACAAATCTCCCTCCAGGACGCTCCAGGGACCTCAGATGGCGCCGCAGCTCCAGGCGCACAAAGCCATTCACCTCGGAATAGAGGGCAGCTATGCTCATGTAGCCCAGAAAGCCAATGTGTATGATCATCAAGGAACCAATCTCGATCAAAATCTCTCCAACTATGGTTGCGGTAGGCAGCCAGTCGGGCGGATTGGCCAACTGGACAACATGACACTTTAACTCATAGACCAAGCAAACCGACTTGAAGAACAACAGGAAGAACTCTCGCTTGCCCCCAAATCCGAACTTTCGCTGGGACCACAAGCGGCGAACGCGTCGGAAAAGTCGCAGCAACCCATTCATCATCCGAAGGAGCTCGTGCTCGTAGACCGTTTGAAGGACCAAGATGGAAATAGAACACAAGAAGCTGGACGTCAATCGGATGCATTTTATGGTTAAGTCATAAGGATCCTCGGTTTCGACGACGTAAGGGACACAATTCAAGCAGACCAGTATGATGCACAGAATTCGCAGGCTCAGGCAATACCACTTGAAGCGGTGCTGTTTGCGGGCCGCCAAGGATCCATCGGACACTCTGCTCACAATGCCAAAGGAAACGACACCCAGGACCCTGCCATAGTAGTACCAAAACCGCAGGACTCCGGCCGAAATAAGCGGAAGGCGCACCTTTCTCAGGATTTGAATCATGACTGAGGACTGGCTCGACCCCACTAGAGAAGAGTTAATTTGAATCAGCACTTAGTGATTGTTTATTTACTTGGTTGGGTTGTTTGTAGTGTTTTGATTGTTTTTTAAGGGATATTTTCTTTAGCCTCACTTGCGAGCTAGTGCTCTTTTTCTACTTCCAAAAGCCTCCCATTCGAAGTCCATATTGTGTAACAAAAACCAGCCAGCTGATAATGACCGACAAGAACAATAGGAAGAGCTTATTCGAGACATCAAAGAGGCCCAGAATGCGAAATCGAAACTCGTTAAGGTTCAGGTACGTGTAAGCAGTGTCCAGCTGGGGAAATTAATTAAAATGTAAGCTTGCAAAGACGTGGACGAGCTGTGGATACTCACCAGGATGCGAAACTCCTTGAGACTACAGACCTCTAAGGTTTCGAAATCTACCGATCGAATGATGGAACTCTCAGTCACTGCCCTCTGCACCGAATATGTCAGCAATAGAAGATCGTAAATGTGCTTGACGATTATGGTGATCAACCAAAAGCTGTGGAACTTCCTTTCGATAACCAAAACATAAGCCACAGAGCCCGTCAGCATTATTTTTTGAACCAGTCCAAGAGCCAGGGGCAATTGGAAAAGGCGTTGATAGACAGTATTCACTGTGAAGAGGTCCCTATACAGATTGAAACATCCTTCCAATTTACGTCGCAGTCTTCTCAGCTGGCGGGGATCAGATTGAAGACCACTGTCCTGAAGTTGGGGCATCACAATTTTGCCAATGTATTTATTGAGCTCCGAGTATAGAAATCCGAGACTCAGATAGACCAGAAAGTTGATATGCAGAAAGACGTTCGTACCCACAGTAACGTATCCAATGGTGTAAACTATCCAAGCTTCTTGCAGAGTCCATTTGGAGGCTCGTAAGGTCAATATATAAAGTACTTCGTGGGGCATGATGCAGACAATGGTCAAAATTAGGAGCAGCTCTCTCTTGCCTCGAAATCCCATTTTCTGTCGCCTGCATAGATGCTTCATTTTCCGGAAAAGTTTTAACAATTTTTCCAACAACTCTATGATTTCGGAGCTTCTGAAAATCTGCAAACCTATAATAAAGCCGCTCGAGGGGATGCAAGATAAAAGTCGTATTGCAAGTATCACTTTTAAAATGAACCACTTTATGCGCAAAATTATAACGACATAGTGGTAAGCAAATCTAGATACAAATATCAAGCGAAAAATCACAGAAATCCATTTCAACCAATTAATGTTACGCACATTATTGTTTCCAATTCGAAAATACACCACTCCCATGATTTGGGCGTACTTTAATAACCCGCGAAGGATCAAGGCGATTAGCTTGGCAACTATCATCCGACAAAGGACTGTTCACTCTTCGATTGAGGGAAAAATATAAACTGTTTTCTCGACTAAAGACAGTCATTTAATATATTCTTGATAAGATCAAGAACTGAGACAAAGTATACGAAAAGTGACAGGTGACATTTGGGCGGTGATTTCTAACAATCTTTTCGATTTTTACACGTGGAGTTACCCGATTTGTAATTTTATTAAAGGTATTGGAGACATGGCCTTCTGGAAGAAATGCAGACCTAGACTGAGACCTAGTCCAGTGCACTAGACCTATGAAACGCATTTAGTTAATGGAAATGGAACTCTTGATAGGCATCGAGGGTGTGTGGCTGGTGTGTCCACAAGTTCACACAGAAAATGTGTAATTCCTCGCCTATATGTAGTAGGTCCTACGGGGATTGCCGTCCCCAGTGGCAATGGAGGAATATTAAAATGTTAAACAGTTACTGACAGGTAGTCCATATTTGGTAGGCAGCCGAATGCTCTTCTGCCATTTCTAACCTCCTACAGATTAGCTCTTAAACGCTGTCTTTTGTAAGTCTTATAAGTGGCTTCGGTTGATATAAAGCCAAGACATGGCTTCACGTTCTCATTCTGGGATCACGTTTCTCCGATCTACGAGCCTTCGCCCTTCGCACTTTTGCTTTTGATTCACACGCTCACGATCCGCCGAGATCCTGGACTCTAAGCTCCCTTCGAAGCCAATGTAAATGACGCCCCCATTTTATGCTGTACGTGATCTTCCCATACCCGGCACAGAACGAGCGTGTATCTTTCAGCTACATCTTCGCCTTCTCCTATCCGAATTACAGTGGGTGAGCATCTGGGAGATCTTTCGAGTCTGTCAAGCAGGGAATTCCCCTCCACCCACCATCGCCATAGCCATTGCCTTGCCTTTGTCTGAACATTTGAAAAGAATTTTCACGTTGTATGATTTATTTTTTCCCTCATCTTTATTATCTGTTCTTTTTTAGGTTTTTTTTTTAGGCCAATTACAGTAACAACGCTTGGGCACGTACATTTTCCGGCATTGTACGAAAATTGTGGGAACAATCAACGAAATAAACAAAAAGTGCTTTGCATGCCGTTGATTTGTGTTGCAAATTGCTCTGGACTTGGCCAACTGAAATTGCGCTGCCAACATCCACGTAATGGCCATCTTGGCATGTCGCACCTTCAATACCTTAACTCAACGGGCCGGATGCTGGGCTAAAGTCATTCCCCGAACATGGGCCTGTAAGGAACGATACTCCACTTGGTGAGGGCATCGCAAATGATCCGAGTCGAGTCGGGCCAAGGAAATGACGCAAAGCCACAACTTGGTCAGGAGATTAGAGCACTGGCCGAGGGATCAGCCCCTCATACTATGCCGATGACCTCACGTCATACGGGTATGCAACGAGACGGCATTAAAAAGTAGGGGAACTTCGGGGCTGATTGATTTCAATTGCAGTCTGCACCGCGAGAAACATGTAGACACTCGCCTGGTTTCCGACACTGGCAGTTCTTGGCATGAAAAGATACAATTTGTTTCGTATGTACATACTTAGAATGATCGGATGGCCTTGGCTCGCTTTTCACGCTTTTCCAGGCATTGCACCCCACACGAATGCAGCCGCTGACATTAATGGTGATAAATGTGAAAATGGAATGCATATTAAATTTCGCTCTTCGCCTGCGCCATAAATTATATTGTGATTTCGAACAGAGCCACCTCGAAACAAATCGGATTTTTTATTATATTTTTGTCATTTAATGGCATTGGCTCAGCTGTACCGTTAAAGTCGTAAACATATATTTTTTAGCTTGGAAATTGTTGCGAGGGAAATGGGAACTGCGATTACGGCCAAGAGTACAAACACCTCGGCAGATGCATTTTCACACATGAGGATAAGTTACTGCCACAAAATCTAGGCTAGGTTGGTAGCGCCATAGTTTCAGTTATTGCGTCTATACAATTTTAAAATTAAATCTTTTAGAAATAGAAAGAAAAAGCCCACCTGTATCTATTATTTTAACCGAATCTGTACGGAGAGCCGAGCTCCACTTGTTCCATTGCGTGGATGCGTTTTCATGGGTGTATGGGTGTGCAGTTGTGACTGCAATGCGAGTGCTGAGCCATTAAAATCTTGAAATTGCATGCTAATAACCGTACCAGGCCGCTAGTTAAGTGGGCAAATATGTTGTACATGCTTGTTACTAAATGCAGAGCATGTAATTTGCCTCTCCGCAGTGCCATTATTATTACAAGTTGCATTCTTGATTCGCTCAACAGAGCACTGCCTGCCGAATGTCTGGCATAGCAACGCAGAAACTTTTCAGTCTACGTGGCTCCTGGAATCCCAAATGCATCCAAAGCACTTGCCACAAATCACAAGCAACTGTCTAATAAGAGTGCCCCGAAAGTGGGTTTCCTGCAGGAAACGAAATCGAGGAATTTTTTGGGGGCGATGGCCACCGCCACCAGCATCAATCATCATCAACGGCCGCCTAACGATCGTTTGTTTGCCGGAAGTCGCGGCCAATCTAATGTTAAGTGCCCACTCCAGTTCCCCAGCTAGACACATCCACTCATGCCCCCCCCGAGCAGCATTGTGACTAGAAAGCATTTTCCCCAATGACCGCCAGCCATGTTGCGTCCATGAGTGCCACAGTGGAACCTTTCGATCGCTGGCTATTTCGATGAAAACGAAAAGGAGAGAACCCACTAATTGGAGAAGGTTCGACTTCCTTTCTCCACAAAATTGAGATTGCATACTCGAGCGGTGCAAAGAGTGTAGGTAATTGCTACAGTGGATGCTAGGTGGTAGTTAAATTCATAGACGGAGCTATCTTTGAAAACCAATCGAACGATCATGTTCTCCAACTCGAGAGATCGCTGTAAGCCGGCCCCTTGTCTAATGGGGCAACGGTTGCATCCGTAGCTCCAGGCCCCAGCTGAGTCATTCCATCTATTTATACTTTTTATCTTTCTCCACTTTCCGATTTTCCTTTACACTCAAAAAAGCGAGAATCACGCCATCTCGTCCAAAAAGGGCCCCAACCACCAACCCAACGTAGGCAAATAAAAAGCTTTTAAGATTTTTTTTTTTGCTTTGTATTTTTTAGATTTCAGTTTTTTCTGTTGCTCTTTTCTGCTTGAAAAGTACATCATGTTTAAGTTTACAAAATCTATTTTTTAGTTTTCTTTAAGGAAATAAACATACTTTGTATTTTGTTGTTTTTATTGAATTTTTTTTGGGTTTTCAATTTTTTTTGTATTTTTACTTAGCTGCTTGGAGTTTTGAGGTCTCCATACAATATTCACAGTTTGGTTGTTCAAAGTGGATTTTAAAGGGCTTAGAGAGAGAGGGGGGAAAAGTTTGAAGCAAAATAGATGCGAAATAATTTAAAGTTGTACAGTAAACACAATTTAAAACTTGACATAGAATAAACTTAGGCTTGTGAGTGTTAAGAGGTGGATGAGTAGTAGTAGTAGTAGATAGTAGTGGGCTTGTATGAGGAGTTGTGTTTTGTGTTTTTGTGGGCTAAGAAGAATTTTAAATAATTTCAATATTAATTACACAACAACAACAAAACAAATTGTATTTAATGATTGAGATCATGACACAAAGTAAATTGTAAATACTTTTGGCACACGCGTACATCAGGACCCGAAAACACGCTGAGAACGCTTGAATTGGTTTTTGGATTGGGGTAAGAATCTATATAATAGTGGATGCACAGCGCCGATCGGTCTTGGCTTCTAAAGTTACATATCATTGCCTAATTAGTAATTACAATTTAATCTACGCGTACGGATTTAAGTCTTTCGATTCATTCACTACAGTTACGTATTGCCAATGTACAGATTGTTGTTCCCTTTTGGACATAAATATTTAGTATATAATAGAGTACGATAACTATAACTTAGTAATTTCCATCGTGCGTCGATCGCCGTGCATCCGGATTATCGCTATTATTATATTATTTTTGCCTGTTTTTGGCTGTGCACGCGTGCCAATCATTTCTGGTTGTTTGCTGTTGTTTCTGGTTGGCTTTCTCCAATTTTTGTTTGTTTTTTTTTTTTGTTTTTTTTTTTTTTTGTTTTTGCAACAACATTTGGGACCATCAAGTCTTGGTTTAAAGTTTAAACAAAAAAAATGTAAAATTAGTTTAGAATATTAAGATTACGTTTACAATAAATATCATATATTGCAATTGTTGCTCCGCCAGGGGCTGCTCCTCCTCGACTTCTTACTCGTCCACTTTACTGCTCCTTCTGCTCCTGCACCTCCACCTGCACCTGCACCTGTACCAGCTCCTTCTCCTCCTCCTTCAATTCGCTAGGACGTTTATCCACATTGTTGTTGTTGATGACGTCACTCGGGCTATGGCTTTTTGCCCCACTCGACGTAATTGCTTTGTTGGCCTTGCGAACGCGGTAGGATCCTGTTGAGATAACGGTAAAAAAAATGGGTTTACTTTAGTATTACGAAGAGTTTATTACGCTGCGATTAGTCACAGTGGAAAAAGGCAACAAAAAACTGAAAAGTGCAAGCGTCACTTTTGACCTTCACAAGGCAAAAGGGAAAGCAATGGCAATTCAAAGTGCGGCGTGTCTAATTGCACGAGTACGCTCGTATCTGTGTCTGTGTCTGAGGGTTTCGATTTCTTGGGGAGCTTTCTTATCGCTGGAATTATGCACACTTGTGCAAGCAAACGCCGATGTGGGTATACCTGGTCAGTGGCTAGCCGATAAATAAATGTCATGGCCACAGCGATAAGTGTAGTCTACGAACTGCAGCTGCACGGCCAGGAGGGGGTTTGCTCGCTTCGATCCAAATGCGTTCTGACAGATAACCAAACGGCACATCAACCTCGCAGTTGCGGTTTTCTAATCTGCCTGGGTACAGTAGAGTCGCACAAAACGAGCCTAATCGTGCCATATGGAATGAGCTGTTCTTCGGTATACAAGATAGACTGTACTTCCATCGAGCCTCCATAGCTGGCAGCTGCGGTTGCCCCATCACGTAAACCGCTAGAGCTTAGACTTAGACGACCGGCTTGGATCGGGGACGACTGCCACTGCGCAGTGACCTAAAAGCTGAAAAGCTGAACAACAAAAACAAGAAACAGCCCCCAAGGCCAGCTTGGAGAGCCGAATGCGTTTATACTCTTGCTATTTGTACCGCCTTTTCCACACAAAAATGTTAATATTTCCCATGAAGCCACCACTAATACTGTATCTACTACGATTATCTTCTTCTCAGACGGCGGACAATGGGCTGAGATACACATGATTTCCTACCCTGACAAGCTGCCAATTAAAACATTTATTTGGAAAGATTCAGATCAGCATTCAGATACTGGAGGGGAGGGCGTTACAAGCTTTCCGGAGAATCGTGAAAACCCACAGAAAGAGAATGAAAATGAAGAATTGGCAGCCGCGCTGCCGGCGCTGCCGGCGATATAATCAAAAGTACAGTTATAGAAAATTATAAGCCAGCGACAAAGAACGTCAAGCGAATCGGGCGAAGAGAAAGATACGAGATACGAGCGGACAGGGCGCGGAAGGGAGCTTCTGCAAAACGATCGCCTATTGTAATGGGCGGAGGAGGAAAGGAATTCTGTAATGTGCCCGTTTGCGGGGAGCTCCGGGTGGGGAGAGTGCGTGCTGGCATTGGGGTTTACCGTTATCATTATGAGCACGCAGCTTTCTCGATCTCTCCCTCCGTTCTCCGTACTCCGTTCCATCGGCCCCCGAAGCAACAACAAAACGGGGTTTGTTTACGAAATTGGGTGGAGAGTGCCGACAATGAAAACAGGAACGGAGCTTCACAGAATTCACATTATAAATATTTATATGGGAGCCGCGAGAGAGTTTCTGCATACATAATTAACAACATAAATCTAAAAAAAAAAAAAAGAAACAAAAAACAAAATAAATCTCTTTTTTTTTTGGGGCGTGGTAGAAAGCCGAAGCAAAACAGAAAGCTCAAAACAAAATATTTCTAAGTACAGTGGTGGACAAAACGTCGACAGCGAGAACGAGACGTAGCAACTGTGCGAGATAACAGCACTTGTCTAATTGATTACGTTTTTGCTCTGCCTTTCGGCTTGCTTGTTTTTGCTTGTTTCGGACCTGCCGCAAATTAAAGCACTTATCATACATAAATATTTAAATAAATAATATATATGAATTTTAGTTTTTTTTTTAAATAAATTATTTTATATTATCTTAAAAATTTCCATCTTCAAAAGCAGATGGGAGCTGTTGCCCTAAGCCGACAGATCCCAGCTGATCTCCAAAAAGGAGATCTCATGGCATCCCCCGACCGAGCCACTCGTAAGTTGTATGAGAATAGCTTGTATGTTTGGGTGACCTTCACGACGAGTTTTGAAAAACATCAACAACGTGCGTGCGTGCGTAGTATTACGCACAATAACAGAAACACACACACAGACGCGGGCTTATCAGTGGGGACACTAAAAATAAACACGACACACAATTTCGCGCCAAAAACGCAAAAACATCATCAGCAGGCTCTGGGAGAAGAAAACAAACAACAATAAGGGGGCCCAGACAGAGAGCTGAAGATCCCCCCAGTGTTGAGTATTCTGATAACAGAAAGGAGCTAAATGAAATGTGAAGAGTAGAAAGCTCTGGCGCCAAAAGAGCTAATGCTTTTATTTTTAGTCGCTGCAACATGTTGTGACATGTTTGTTGGCGTACAGTAGGAATTTAACTTATGGATGCAGGCCTTAGATGACCCGGGTAAAAGTTTCCCGGAGCTTATGTGAGGACGTGATAGACAGATTGGCCAGAGAGAAGCTAAATCTGGCGGCAAAAGAGCCGTGCCAGCAGCACTGGATCTTTCCCACTCGCGCTCTCTGTCTCTCTGTCTCTTTCCTACGTGCTCCCCTTCTGACGTCGTCGTATAAGAGTGACGCTGCCTGGAGGAGGTTGCGCTTGTCGTTGTGGGTGCGGCTTTTCAGGGCAATAAGAAAAACAACGCGAAAAAACAAAAACGGTGTACAGTCGCAGGCGTGTGCCAAGTAGTTTTTTTTTTTTTTTTGTTTTTTTGTTTTTTATTCCTCCTCTGCAAGCTGCAGCAGCTAGCAACAAAAACAAGAACCAGAAGGCGTTGGCGCTGATTTAAATTTAATTGAGGCCTCTCAATTAATTGCAGCCTCAATCTCGCCCAGAAACATTTTTGGCGGGCGATGTTACCCAACAGTTCGGTTTTATTTTGGCGTACAGTTTGTTGTTTAGCTTTTCGCGCTCGACACACTGCCAAAGACAACCTGGCGACACTTCTGCGCTCTCTTGGCTGTCGCCCTCCCACCGATAACAGGGGTACTAACTAACTAATCTTCTCCAACTAGTCGGAAACCATTAGAAAAGTGCAATCTACAGATACTAGGCGTAGACAGTCGATCTGTATTTGTTGCAAGTAGAAATGAATGAAATTAAAGCTCTGCCAGGGCACCGATATCCCACGATAAGGAAGTCAGCTCCGCCACAATGAAAGCGAATCGCTCTCTCCATATCGCCAAGTGAAGAGGGTTAGGAAACGGCGCAAAATAACAAACGGCTATCAAAACAAAAACCTACAAAAACACGCTCTCGAAAAGATTCACATTTGGCTTGGAAATGCGCGAAGACACGCGAATCGAGTGCGAAAGTTTGGGGGGCGCTTGTGGCAAGAGGCAAGGGGGGCACCTGGCAAACAAACCGATGAAAGGGGCCACTAACGGCACTTGAGCCTCTCAGTGGAGTGCATTGTGTGCACAGTTGTGGCAAATACTGGCCGGGCCCTTGCAAGAGCTATTAGGTAACAAACAAAGAGCAAGATCGGAGCATAGAAATTAGAAGCGCCACAAAAATAGAAAAACAAAATTCGAGGGTGGACTCGGACGAGGGTGGTTTTCGACAAACAGGGGGTTGAAGTTCAGTTGGTTCAGAGGGAAGAGCACAAAACAAGGGAAACAAAACCGAACAACGGAAGGAAGCAAAAAAGAGGAACGAAATCAGGTGGCAACGATTCAGATTCGGAAAACTGCACTTTCAGATACAAGATACAAGGCACTTCCAGATACACACTTCATTCTTGGCCCTATTTCGAAAATCAATAAAATTATGCAAATAAACAAAAGCTTACGTTTGAGGCCCTGCGGTTGCGGCACAGCATATGGCTTCTGGCCATGTCTCTTGTCGGCCGAGTCCGAACTGTCCTTTTGGCTGATTTTCCGAATGCTGTCTGAGATTTGATGGGTGGAGATCGAAACACCGGCGCCCATGGTGGGCCGGTGGACTTTGTGATGCGACTGGTCCGCCGCGCAGGAGTCGGCGTACGGATATCGTACGCCCCGCACTTCCGCCTCCTCCTGCTCCCGGCGCTCCATGTCGAGGATGTCATACTTGTAGAGTGCCTTCACGCGCTGCAGTTCCTTCTGCTGCAGTCTGGCCAGCACCCCGTCGATGTTGCACTCCTCCGGAGTGGTGTCGAACAGATTTCGCCTAGCGCCGTTCACCACCGAGCGGGGCGGATCAACGCGAGGGGTGACGGGGCCCCCCAGGTGGATTAGCCTAATCTGCTGACAAGAAATGGACATGTCTGTACTTTTTGTTTGCTGTTTCTGTGATTTTCTCTCCTTTGTTTCTGTTTTGCTGCTTTCACTCGAGCTTTTCTTTGTACTACTTTTACTCGAATTTTTCGCTTAGCACACTCACAACACACACACGGCACACACACACACACACACACTGCGAGAAAGTCACGTCACGCAGGTAAATGAGCCATTGCAATTGCAATTGCGGTTTCAATTGGTTTTTGTACTGGAGCGTTTGTATTTCACTGCTGCTGTATTTTTTTTTACTGTTCAGCCCCTTTACGACTTTCACGCAAGAGAGCTCTTCCCAGGAGAGCCGCACGTCCGCACGCGATGAGTTTCAAAATCGATGTGATAACAGGGTATCGGTGGATCTGGTTTTTAAGGTGCCAGTGCCTGCAGCGTTGCCATTTTGGAAAAAATGTAGCCAGACTATGGGAAAAACTTTTCTTTTTCTATGGGAAAAACTGTTTCTCTTCGCTTGTATGAGACAGCGTTGCCACCTGTCAGCCCAGTTAACAGAGCTGTTAACCAATCTTATAGCGGGTTATTTCACCAAGTTTGAAATCTTTATAGAGTATTTAGAAAAAATAGTGGGTTTGACGACGAAAAACTAGATGTGCAATAGTAAGACTTTAATACAATACTTAGAAGACTCCTAAAAGTATCTTTAAATTAGAAACATTTTTTATCCAGTTTTTTAAACTTTGAGACTTACCTGCTAATATCGTAATTCAATGTTCCATGTTGATTATTCACTCTAGAAAGTGAATCTGTTTTGTGCTATAACCAATTACTAGCCGCGCAAATACAATTAGTTATGCTAGACCCCGCCACTTGTTTATGTTGGCCCTACACAAATACCAGGCCCCTGCAAATACTAACTAATGTGTTTACGCACTTCAGCCCTAATTCAAGGTCACAACTGGCTTCATGCGGCATTAAACGGCCTAATTGTCGCGACGACAGCGAATTGCTATTCTTTGGGGAAAAAATCAGAACAAAAAACATGAAAACACTCTCGCGCTTCCGGCGCCAATTCAAGCGTATTAACAACAGTTGGCCGAAACGAAAGTGAAACTAGCTTTAAACCGCATAGAAACAGTGGTTGTTCGAATAGGAAACTCTCCCATTAATGTGAATAGTGCTGAGTCAGCTTTAACTGGGGTGAGGTCATTGGGATCTACCGATCTCCGGGCCAAACCGATTAGTCATCTTAAAGAGTGGCCCAGACAAAAGCCCCGCCCGAAAGATTGCGATTTATTGTTGTTTTTGGAGGCACAGTGGTCTACAGCTAAGAAGGGTATACTTACATAGATGATAAGTTGGATCAAAATGTGGAGCAGGCAGTAATAGAGGTAGTAATAGAAGTTCCAGAAGAATCATAAACTCGCATTGACTCTTTATGAACTCTCATAATAGGAAATCACTGTGCTGGTGATTGATTTTCTTTCTCTTCCCTAAATATGGTGTTTTTGGCGCGTTGATGAGGTCCCAATTCGGATTGAAATCTACCTGACCTTAAGGTGAACAAGGGTTGCGGGTCGGGGGTTGAATCGGATCGGTGGCACAGGTCTGGAGTGGTGCCAAGAACTATGCAAAAACCAACCCTCGCGCCAAAAAAAAAACCAGGCACTTCAGGGGAAAACAATGCAGACGGAAATGTGTGAAAGTTGCAGAGCCCCCACCTCCTCTGCGGCCTTTCCCTTTTTTCCTCGAAACCCCTCCGGTTGCTGCGTCATTTCTCTGAAATGCGTTTCAGCTTTGCCTCCAAATGCTTCGATTTCATGAGGAGATTTTTCATTGGGATTTGTGTATTTGAATGCATATCTGTATCTGCATGTGTGTATTTTTATCTCTTAGATGTTTGCGGGCTACGTGTTCGGGTCTACTGATGGGCTACTTTCCGCCGTCACTTCCGTCGAAAGCAGCTTGTCTGCGGAAAAACTCAAGCTGTTTTTCCATCGGAAATTAGTTTATGACCCACGTACCATGTAACCCAAAAGATACGACTTCAATAGAGGGTCTGAGGACGCAACGGAACCGATCAATGGAACTGTCGCACGCGCTGGACTGAGGTTGAGGTTAACTGCTGTCTTTAATGTCGTCGGCCTGGAGTCGGCAGTGGAGGGAGTTGTGGCCTCGACTGACGTCATGTTCGTCTAATTAATAAATGAGCGCTCATTAGGGAGAGCTCACTGTCTGCCCGCCATTGTGGGCCGAACATTCCGCAATATGGATTTCTACTTCTGCACGTGGCAGTGAACGTGCCTCGGCCGAGTATCTGAAAGATGCCAAGTATCTAAGAGTCAGAAAGTTCAATTGAACTTTGGATTGCAGGTGGCTTGGTAGTTTTTTTTCTTAGGCTTAAGAAGTCTCACAGGCCCGTGCCCATGTATCTCTTTCATTATTATTTATTTATGTTTATTTATTTATTTTTTTTGAGGCATCTGTAAAATTTTGCGCCAATTTCTGCGGCTGCGGCTGCGGCTGCTGCTGCTTCCTTTGCTCCTTTTCCTGTGGCTGCCCTCATCATCCGGGACATACGAATGTGAATACCTGCTGCTCTGCCAGTAATTTTGAGCAAACATATTTTTTGCGCCAAAAACCAAAACCTGAATCTGACACAGCCCGGTGCAATCGCCTCTCTCTTTCCCTGTTCCCGCTTCCGTACTTGAAATACATCCCCATAAACACGTCGAAAAAATGTGTGTTGTTTGGTCGATTGCTTAAGAGTCATCCCACCAAATTGCGTAAGCCTTGAACTGTATGTGCTCTGACCAACTTCTATACAAACTACACCCTGAGAGAGCCGATTTTTCTCAGTGCACACCTTGTTGAGCCGCTCAAGCTGGAACAAGTGCTTTGCTTTTTCTTTTCTCCAGCCACTCCCCTGGCCGGGCCGTTTTGCTTTTCTGGTTTTATTTTCATTTTTGAGCAGCAGCCGAAGATAGGGAAGTGCGGACCTGAGATCAGAGGATCGGCGGTAGGAAGGATTGTCGGATGGCAGGACCGGGGGAGCAGCGCAGCGAAGATGGGGTCGGAGCCGGCTCAAAGAATTCTCGTTTTGAGCCGCCAAAAGTAACATCTGCTCCCCAAAAAGCATAGACACTCCAGGAATTGTCGCTGTCTGCTCTGGCTGTTTTATATTTTGTTTTCTGCAGTTTGGCTTTTATTATGGCCTTGCCGAAACCAAAAAAAAATATACAAATAAAGCACTGGGATGGCTGAGTTTTTGTTTTTAGCCTTCGGTGAGGCGATAAATGAGTATCAATTGGACACTCGGGAGATAGAATTACAGGTTTCAATGCCATGAAGTTTATGGAGGTTCTGTAATCAAGGAGCCAGTTTCTGATTGCTCCCATTGTTCGGGCCTGTGATTTCATCAAAACAGGGTGGAAACAAAAAGAAAGTTGGGGTTCCGTAAAGGGTTTCCATAATCACTTATATGTATGTATGTACAGACATAGCGCTACCGACTGGAGTACAGACATATATCTTATCTGTTCGAAATACAGTGATTCATGTGCTCCCTAGTCATCCGATTCCAGTAATACTCTGCAACTTGACCTCCTCCCCTACGGATTATGGCCTTTTGCCCCGCTGCCCCTGCTGTTTAATTCTTCTCCATATTTTTTGTTCCTGCCCCGATTGCCGAGTGCTAATTTGCCTCATTTATCTTTCCTGGTCTCGGACGGACAGTCTGTCTTCCTGCCTCCCTCCCTGCGATCGCCGGTCCGCCGCATGCATTACAATTACTCTACGTGACTCTTCTGGGCGCTTAATTGCAGATGGTTCGGGTTCTGGTCTCTGGTCCCCTGGCTTTTGGCCTCTGTGATACTTTTCTCCGAGTCCAGTCTGCTGCTCCATAAATCTCACGCGCCTCCGATTGCAGGGTGTCCAGTTCTAAGCGCTGGGAAAAATAGATGATAACACTTTCGGGAGCAATTAGGTACTCTCCTCATAGAGGATGTACAGGGAAAAAATTATACCAAGTAATTTAAATTTAATTAATATATGGAAAGGAATACTTGAAATAATCTCTGATATATTGATAGCTTTATGGTTTGGAGTACAATCTCAAGTTTTTATCATCAGACCTTATTCTTTTCAATACAATCGTAAGTTTTCTTCCCTAAACTTTATTCTTGTCATCCGTTTATAATCTTTTACATAATTGTTTTCGGTGCTCAGAGATCTCAAATCTCAGCTCTATCTTCTCCCTCTGGGACAGCTGTACGGGATCGTGTGTCTATGAGCCGTACTGACCAGTATGGCTATCTGCCCTGACCACTGGCCGAGCTCATAATTCACGGAGGGCACACCTTCCCAAAGGGGAAACCTAAGACAAATCGCATGTGTAAATTGCCCTCGAAGTGGGTCGCCAGAAGACAGAAGGCAGAAGGCCGGCATAAATCAAATCAGCGGCTCTCAACTTGCTGTGGGTCACTTTGGCTATGCCTCGATGGGTCGATGGCTGGTTGCAACAAAAACCAAACCTCCATCTTACCTTTCCCCTTCTCAAAAAATTTTTTTCTTCCCAGAGGCCCTTCATCAAGATGGTTGATCCGCGGTTAAATTCATCTTTATATGTATGCGTGCTCACATATTCACATACACGGTTTCATGTGTGCGTCTTTTTCGTTTGAATCACCAATTAGATTTTTGTAACTTTTCAGGCTTGCTACCCTAAGAAAATTGGGGTAGATAGAAAGAGAGAGAATATATATTTTATTATAATATTCAGAATATTGTTTTTTTGTTTGGGAATACAATGCAGGGAGAGTAAAATGATTTTCATATATAATTATTACGAATGAATAAAAATCTTTAACTATGGTAGAAAGAGGGTACATTTGAGTCGGTATCACTAAAACCCGATTTAATTTAAGTTGTTTTATTTTCTGCAAGCGGATAGTGCTAGCATACCCTTTTGATTAATGATTTTTAAGGGAGTGAGCATAAACAACAACAGCTGATTTTAGTTTGTGTGGGCATCAGTAGGGTATGCAAGAAAAAAAATTTATTTTAATTTTTTTTTTTATATTATTTTTTATAATATTTATTTTTTTTTTTTTATATTTATTATAATTATTTATATATTAAAATATAATATATAATAATATATTATATATTTATATAAATTATATAATATGCTGTTTTTATAAGATATTATTAAATATAATAAAAACAAAATGAGGGATGCTATGGCTAAAGTCCCGTTCGGCCGCCGTGGGCGCGCCGGCGCGATAATTTTTTAGGGGAGGAGAGGAGGAGATTTTGGTGGGCGGGGGGGGGGGGGGAATTTTTGCGCCTTTTCGTTGTATGAAATGAGTTGTCTATATGCTGTATGGTTAGTGGTTGCATGCAGCACGCAGTAGTTGCAAGTTGACCCACTTGCGGAAATCTTATTTACCTGGGTAAGTAGTGCCTCGGCGATCTCGGGCCGTTACTTTTCACACCGAAACTGGTTGGGAAACGCGAAAACTAGCGACAATTGTCGCCACCACACGAAGAGAAGGTGGGGGGATTGCAGGAGGGGGTTACACTGCGAAAGAAAGAGTTAACAACTTTGTAGAATTGTATAATATATCTTACATTTAATACTTAAAAATGCATAAATATAATGCTCTTCCTTTGTTCAGCCACTTGGAAAATGCCAAACAATAGCCTTCGGAGGCGACCCGCCAGCATAATAATTGATCGCTGTGGAGAGCAGCTTTCCCAACTGGTTTCTGGTTTTGGTTTCCAGCCCAAGAACACTATCAAAGATTTTCCTTAATTTCCCACCAGTTTTATCCAGTTTTTATTGTCTAAGATTTCCTCTCTTTTCGCCCTGCATTTTTTATTGTAATCCAACAAAAGAGTTCTGTAAGTAAGCTGAAAGTTTTCCATTTCCCCGGCCCCCGAGAGGTTTGGATGAATTATGATCCGGGGAGTGGTGACCTCGCAGCTTGTTCCCCTTGTCGGGGGTTGGTGGTTCCCTTCAGTGGTTCTGTGTTCTGTGTTCTGTGGCTTCATATGCATTTTTTGTTCGCGTTAATGTGAATGGACTCTATTAATGTAATGCGATATGCGATGCATGAAAAATCAAATGAGCTGGTCAGTTTTACTTCGCCTGTCAGAGCGCCTGACGCTGATGTATCTTTGTATCTGCGTATCTATCTATGTATCGGACGGCGAGGCGCACTAAGCTGACAGCATCTGGTCAAGACCTGGGCCTGCCGGGGCGAAACTATTTCTGGCATATTGCATTTCGAGTTTAATTTAGATCATTACACCATCATGCAACGCCGGGCCCTGTTTTTGGTCCAACGAGTGTTTGTCAGCTGCCCAAATATTTCGCCCTCCGGTGTCAAACATCCCGCATTGCACCAGGCCAGTAAAAGTGAACTATCTTTCAGATATAAAATCCGATATTTTTGGTGAATAGTATCGTTAAACAAATGCCAGAAAATGATATCATTATTATAGTATTTTTATGGCTGAAGAATACATGTTTTTGCTTGATATTTTTCACGTTTTTGCGTAAAATGATATTAATATCTTTTTGTTTGTGTTCCCGACTGCTACCCTCTTTGGCTTGTGTCTCGGCCCTTTGTCTGTCAGCGGCAGTTTGTTTATTTATATCCGATGCTACTTTCAGCTTGGTTTTCCTCTTGCATTTCCATTAATTATTTTTCTTTATATTTGGTTTGGCTCGGCTTGCATTTGCAAGTGAGGCGACTACGGTGAAACATAAATAAATATTTACCAGACATACCATATAGCATATAGCATCGCTCGCTGGCACCGATCAGGGATACGGCTGGCTTCCTGTCTAAATAATTGCGCATCCAGCAGATGGAAATGGAAATGCACATAGGGCGATAAAATCCAAAAATAAAGTGCAGCTGAGGGAAAATAGAGAAAAATGTGTGTTTCTTTTTTTTATGGTTTAAGTTATTCATTATGAATATTTTGTACTATAAAAATTCCATAGTGAAGAACGAATACATATATGATCGAACATTTTCCATTACATTTTCGCACATTTACAAATTCTTCAGGAATTCTTCTCGCTTTTCAGCTCCTATACATCGATATGGATTATTAATAGACATGCCAAGATTCTTCAATTAGCGAAGCCATTATGCAATGCATTGAGTTTTATCCGAGTTCGACGGTGCCCTAGTTTGCCGGACATATGGCTGTTCATAAAAACACATAATTTATATTTACACTGGGAAAAAATAACATACAAGTCGCAAGTGAAAAAAAACCGCAATACAAATATTAGAGAGAAAATAAAATTCTTAAGAACACTAACTAATGTAATAACACTCGGACCTCTTAATACTCGAACTGGTGCATATTTCAGTTCCTTTTTTTTCGGTGTACAAACACTTGATAGTCTCTGGAACGTGGCCTCTGTGGGCCACTCATATCCACTTCCATAGCCATAACCAGGGTCCACGCTCCAGTCCCTCCCCACCCATTCCGACTACTGGGCGTAATGATGTCGAGTGTTTTGGGCCTGGGGGTTTCTTCGGATGGTTGGTCCCAGCTCCGGAGTCCCAACTCCGCTAATCGAGTGATTCTCCTACCGTTAAGTGGTGCTAAGTGCTGCCACCTCGTAACCGGAGTCCAATAACAAATTGTTTGAGCTTGGCTTATTAATGAACTTGGATATCCGTGTATGTTTTTGTCTCAGTTTCGTTTGTGGCGCTCTTAGGTTGTTCGCATAATTAATCAGCAAAGATATCGAATCGCTGACTCTGCTTGAAATGATTCACATCGAAATCGGGGCTGGGATGGGGGAGTTGCAGGATGAGAGGAGTAATCAGAATAGAGCGGGCTTGATTTCCGCTGACATCATAAACATTGAAATTTCAATGCCCTCGTATCCAAATGAAGGTTTTTGTTAAACGTAAAATTAGCAGCTGATCTGGTGACGATTTTCCAAATATGCGGGTTTATAGGATAAAGTCCCCTTGTCACTGCCTTTCGTCATATTGCGAGGGGTTTATTTTTTTTACCCTCCAAATTGGAAAACCTATTGATTGACAAATGTATGTGGGTGAACGGTCCATTAAATATAATTGAAGGGTCATCAGTAAAATTAAAAAAAAGTTTTCCACACCAGATATAAGATCGTAAAATGTCATTGCAAAAAAAACGTATATATAATTTTTCTCATAGTATTTCCGTTTTCAAATCGTATCATTGAGAGTAGAATTTAATTTTTATCATATAGTTCGAAACATTTAAAAACAGATATAACAGATAATAATGATAATACGGATAAGTTTTATTTCAAGATTTTTTGTTAAATTCCAATATTTAACTAGACTAATACTAAAACATAATTGTAAATATGAATAACAGAATTTGAATTTTAAATTTTCAAATTCTAACTGCAGTGCAACTAACAGAGATTTTAACATTGCGCTTAACAGCACACTCCAGTATTGGGTAATGTCGCAAGTCTGCTATTATTCAGTTTATCCGACAGCTGATCTTTGTTTACATTTTGGAACTCCAGTTTGTTGTGAAAATTAATTTACGCCAAAATGCGACGTCGCGTAGGACTCGGAGCCATCCAGCAGCAGAAGCTGGCTGCGGAAAAGTACAAGGACAAAGGAACCGATCTACAGGAATCCCAGCTAGAGCAAATGACTAAGCAGATGGAAGTCTTTCGCGTAAAGCTTGAAGAGTTCGCCATGAAACATAAGGATGATATTCGCAAAAACGCCCAGTTTCGCAAACAGTTCCAGGATATGTGCGCTGCCATCGGGGTGGACCCCCTGGCCACGGCCAAAGGCTTCTGGAGCGTGCTAGGCATGGGTGACTTTTACTACGAGCTGGGGGTCCAAGTGGTTGAGGTTTGCCTGGCGCTGAACCACAAAACTGGAGGATTGATGGAGCTAGACGAGTTGCGGCGCCGCCTGATTGCCGCCCGGGGTCAGAGTGCTCTGCATCAGGAGATCACCAAGGAGGACATCCTGATAGCGGCCAAGAAACTGACTATTTTTGGCAATGGGTATGATTCATCCACTTGCTACCCCCTCTCACCTAATATATGTACATATCTCTTTAGGTTCGTGGTGCACAAACTGGGCAAAGGCAAGTATATCGTTCAGTCCATTCCTGGCGAACTCAGCATGGAGGAGACCAACATCCTGAATACCGCCTCCAACACGGAGCAAGGCTGTGTTACACAAAGTCAACTCATGAAGGACTTGGGGTACGTTATCATTTTAGAAATAAGTTCATCTCCAGTATTATAGCTGCACTCCACTACATTTCCTCCAACCTTATGCTTACCTAGGTGGACCGAATACCGTGCTCAACAGTCTCTGGACAAGGTGCTCGGCGAAGGACTCTGCTGGATCGATAAGCAGTCGGAGAATGAGCCAACCTACTGGTTCCCCAGTTTGTTTCCCGGGCGCAACTCCACCGCGGCTACATCCACCACGTAGACATGATTTGTATTACGATTAGTTATTTTGGCAAAAAATATAGATAATCTTAATTATAATACTGTACAGCTATATCGTATATGGACTAGATTCGATTGGTGGAGAAATCTCCGGCGGCGCCGCTCTTTAGCAAACAGTTGTCCGCCTCCAGCTCCGAGTTCTGCTTGCGTAGGCGGTATATCTCCGCCTCGAACTTCTGAGTGATGTCGTCCATGGCCGCATGGTAGTTGGACTTCATCTGTTTGTGAGCCTGCATGTATCGGTCCATTTGCAGCTCATAGTGCTTTTTACTAAGTATTATTCATGAAAAAATAGAAATATATATATATACTTAAATTATAATTATTTTATAGTTACGCTTTGCAGTCCCGCGCCTCGTTGTTGGAATCATTGAGCGCCTGCTCCAGTTTGCACAGTCGGCGGTGGGTGACATCAACTTCGGCCTCCAGCTTGTCGTTTTGCTTGAGAGCCTCCTTGTACTTTTGCTCAAGACGATTATTGCGCGTCTCCAAAACATGGACCACGCTCTTGTGCTCCTCTGCATCCTTTTTCAGCTGGAATGGAGAAACCACTTGTATTTGAATACCCCTTTCTTGTATAATGAATTACCCTCTCTTTAATGCTCGCTATGAGCTTGTCTTTCTCGCTCAGCTTGCTCCTCAGTTGGGCCACCTCGGAGTCCACTTGATTGGCGGCCTCCTGCATGATGCTTCCTATGTTGGTGGCCAACTGGGTCACCTCCTCCTTGTAGGTCTCGGCTCGTTTCTCGGCCTCAGCCTTCTCCCGAGTGACCGCTTCACTGATGGCGATGGCCTCCTGGGCCTTCCGCACAGCCGCGCTCTCGCGACGCGTACTCTCCACTAGGAGGTTGTGGGTGTGCCTGAGGGAGAGCTCGTACTCCTTCACCTGCTTCTGAAGGTTGGCTAGCTTCGCCTGCTCCTCGGCCTGGTCCCTCAGCGTAGCCTGGAGTTGCTGCAGTTGCTCCCCGCCCCGTTGCTTGTGCTCGTGGAGGGCCTTGATCGTCTCCGTTTGGGTAAGCAGCTCCTCCTGCTGTGCTGTCACTTTCGCCTCCAGCATCTTCACGGCCCGCACGTAGCGCTGTGTGATCTAACAAAGTTGAATACCGAAAAAGATGCAATGGTTAATTTAGAATTTTTTTTTTGGCACGAAACACTCCAACCGGATAAAAATAAAATACATATAAAATAAAAAGCAGGGCACTCTGAATCCTGGCTCGTTAACAGCCAAAGGCAAATGACAAATAAAATATCTCCGAGGAGATGTCATGTTTTTAAAATCGCTTACTTTATTAAAGAAAATCTCTACCACCGACCCCTGATCACGGTGAAGACCTACCTTATGTTCGTCACCCGAATCAAGAAGCTGGGCGCGATAGTTCTTCAGCTCCAGTTCCATATTGTCGATGGTTTTCTGGGAGCACTCCTGCATCAACTGCAGGCTCCTGCGCTCTTGGCGCAGCTCCTCCACCTGCTTCCTGGACTTCTCCAGCGCTTCATTGGTCAACTGTAACTGGTCCTTGAGCTCCTTGTAATCGCGGGCGGCATATGTACTCTTGTATCGGCCCAGTTCCTCGGCCAGCCGTTGGTTCTCCTCCAGGACTCCGTTAACGTGGGATCGTATGTGGGCCTGCTCCTTCCGGAAGTTGCGCAGATCCTCGTTGGTGTCCGCCGCCAGTCGCTCCACTGCCCGGGCCACATCCTGGACGCTGCTGCTGTCGAAGGAGTTGCCTTTAGGTGAGCATTTGTTGGAAGTTCACATGCCTACCTGGGAAACGCATACTTCTGGTTGGCCTCCTGTGTCATGATTATTTTTTTGAGGGGTTTTTATATTTTGTCGGGCCTAGCCCGGGAGTGTGTAAATGTTGTAATTAATGAACATGTGATTCATGTCGAGAGTGTTGTACTAGACTGGCCGGCCTCCTTCATGCTGAAACTGGTTGGCCGAACAAAGCATGCTTTTCGATATATTTTTATTGATTTTCTTAGATGTCAACTAAACTGGTATTAATTAAAAGCTCTCAAATGCTTAATTTTTAAACAATTCGACGCACACTCGTCCTTACGGGTTGGAATATATTTTACTGTGTCGGTTCTATGCCACTGGCAGGCGCTTTCTGTCCGCTGTCAATCTGTGACCCACCCTTCAAGCAGGTACTTATTGCAACCGGGCACGAGTCCTGCCACGAGTCCACCGACCCCGGCAGGTGTCGGTTGTCCTGGCAACAGGACAGGAGCCAATCAAAACCAACCACGTAGTAGAACACATTCGACATCATGGTCAACCTTCCTTTTCAGTCACTTGCTATGCCGCTTTTCAACAAGAAGTTCGAGTCCAAGCCGATTCCCGTGCGCCAGGGCCGATGCAACATTGGACATCCGGTGGTCACCGAGGATCTCGATGACTTCCGGCAGATATCCCTGACGCTGGGCAACAAGGAGCTGCGCTTTGCGGACGGCATTTGGATGCACTCCGCCCGGAAGGGGGATGTGGAGGACATGGTGAGGCTCAACAAGAAGTTCCGAGCCCTCGAGGAGGAGAACAACATGTGCAACCTTAAAATAGAGGTGATGCTGGATTTGTTGGCCGAACATGCCACCGAACTGAATGAACTGAAGCCCAAGGAGAAGTGAAATAAACCTCGGAATAAAACGTAAAATCACAAAATCAATTTTTTTTTTACTTTTTGAAAGAAAATGTAAAACAGTTTTATGGCTGATGTGTGCTAGCTACTCCATGAGAGTCCTTGTTATGATTCACGTGATGGTCTGCCAGGAGTTCGGCATTGTCCTTTCGAAAACGAGACATTTCCTCATCGAATCTCTCCATCAGTTTGTCCATGTCCTTGAAGAAACTGTTCTTTATTTCCTCCTGGACCACCATATACTCCTCGACTTGGCTTTCGTGCAACTTTTTGCTGCGAAAAATGGGAAATTTACTCAACGGTAATTAACGCAAAACGTGTATACTTCGTACAGGTCCGCCTGGTGTTTCTCCAAATCGATATTGATTTCGGTGATGGATCTTTCTGCCTCGGCCGCCAGATTTTCATCAATTTTCAGTACTTCCTGGAGCTTCTGTTTCAGGCGATTGTTGGCGGTTTCTAGAGGTACCTTTTCGGGGTTGGATTGCGGTTCCGGGTCTGGAAATCTCTTCAAAATCTATGAAGATACAAGGAATTTGTTAAAGGACAAAGGAACTTTCTTCACATCTTACCTGCTCTCGCATGGATTGAATAAGGGACTCCTTAGCTTTCAAGTCGTTCCTCATTCGATCCACTTGGGAGTCTATGATTTTGGAAGCTTCTTTCATAACGCTATCCACTGAGTAGGGGGACTCGCATTCCTGCTTCTTTGCCTCGTCCTTTTCGTCAAAGGACTTGTCGAAATTTCGTTTCCACAGAAGAAAGTTATCATTGCCGGTTGGATGGGGGTTCATGATTCTGCAACTAGGACTCCGCCCTTTCAACTTAGTATTTTAAATTATTGTTGAAATCGATGCCAAAGGAGCGGCAAATTTTCAAAGAATTATCAACGAAGTTAGAAGCAAAGGTATCTCTATAAACCCCCCAAGATTGGACTCTAAACAATACAGACTTAAGGCGCCCAAGAAGAGAAATCAAATCAACTATGGAACTGAGTTTATTTATCGTAAATACCATAAATATTATTTGACCCAATGTTACCCAATTTCGATTAAGACCCAACCACATACTCGAGATCTATTTATAATGCCACTTTAATCAGTCTCACATGCCCATCGTGGGCTGTGGAGCTATCAATGGAGGCCTGGCCTGGGGCTTTCTGTTGACCAGCCCATTCGGCATTAACTTGGATTTGTGGCTCGAGCCGCTCGATGATTTGAAATGGAAATCGAATCGGTACGGCATGTTGCTGGTCAAATTGGTGGCATTGTTGTCGCCATTGCAGCCAATCTATAGACGCCATCGGAGCGGGTCTGCCGACGACGAGCTGCCGCTCGGCTTCCGTTCCCCCTTCGATGTCCCGCTCCTGCTCCATTTATTGGCCCGTTTGATAAGCCGATCGCCTCCTGATAAACCAACTACCCCGGGGCAATTGAACGGTGGCCGCCTCCGATATGATAAAACCCGATTCCGATGAGCCGCACAAGAGCTATATAAATAGCACCCTCAATTTACATGAGCTCCTCCGCTGCGGATTCCGGCCCGCCACTCTATTTCTATCTCCCGGGTTAGACAAATTTTCGGATTGCCCGATAAAGCTTAGTGCCGCAATGCAGTCTAATCTCTGTAGTCCCTGACTCCTCGGATACGGGATATGTACATAGGTGTGTGTGCTTGTGTGTTTGGGGCTAGGCCCGTATCGGTCCACTCCATCGACTACTGTATATTTACGCACCGACGATATTGATATGCGATAAGCAAAACTGCTTATAAAACACATTTATTTTGTTGTTTCCAGTAATGCCAGCAATGCCAACAGCATTAGTACACTGGAAGAAACTTCTCCCAGAAAGGTCCTAAAAACCCGAAGCTTGTGAGAGGATATAATGTGTTCCACATTTAGGATGGGAGTAGTTTCAGGAGTATATACTTTGCTCGCTTAACAAAACTCCCAGCATTTTATCTCTGTGTATAGCTAACGATACACGATGGCCCGCTGCCGAGGGGTAACACTTGTTCGATTCGTGTATTACAGTAGTTTGTTGATAGCCCGGCCCGTGAACGGAACGCACACGGACGGATCCAATCGAATCGAATCGGTACGGAACGAAGGGCTGGCCAAGTCGGTAAACAAATTGTCTATTAAACAATCAACTTTTCACCTAATAAATGATATCGTATAAATCAATTGAGTCCGATGCCAATCAAGTGGGCCAGCCCAGATAAATCTCCATCACAATGGGAGGAAAGCAACCGAACGGCATAAACAAAGTGCCTCGCAATCAAAAGTGTTTTATGAGTTTCAGTTTGGCGATCGGTCGGTTTGGAAATGATCTCCTCGCGACATAGAAACAATACAAACTTATTTATTATATTAGCAGGCCAATCACAACCTAAGAATCAATAAATTCGTGAAACATTCTCCAAATCGGGCTCTATTTCGGATATTTGATATCCCCATCAGAAGATCATAAATATTCCCCCAAATGCCCACACAACAAAGGATTGTTCGCATCGCATAATTTTTAATGGAACATTAATTTCTAACTGAAAAGTATATATACATATATACAGTTCCGTTTATGGTTATGGCCCTTTCGGTCTATCGGGGCTTCCTATATATACAATATATGCCTTGGAGCTACCATGGAAGCAGCCCCCAGACAATTGATAAACGAGCATTATCGGGCTGGCAATGATTTATTGTTGCATAAATGGCACTCACTATTTATTAATAAATGAGAGGCGAATTTCCGATAATTTATATATACGAGCCACCAAGGATTTGTGGCCCACAGAGTGGGTGAGGGTATGTGTTGGCGTTTTGTGTGTGCCAATGTGGAGCACCCGTTCGCTTCCAATGGCCAAGTAAATAAACAAAAGTGGATTTTTACACTCATCGCCGTCGTCAGCGCACAATAAAATGTGTGAAAAATACCCCCGAGCCAGTGGAAATGCAATCGCCTAGACCAAATAAATAAAATAAATAAATAGAAACTTGGAAGAGCCTCGCTGCCCTGCCTGTTTGCTAAGAAATTAAATGAAAATCGATCATTTGGGAAACGAAAATGAATGGCCGGCCAGGCAGAGTGGAATCCAAATAAATAAATAGCTCTACTAGGGGAATCTATTTTCTGTGGCCGAAAAGTAACCAATCACTGTGTGTCCAACAGGTTCCTACGGTGTTAACAAGTGGTTGACAATGCGGCCTATACGTTAACTGGAAATGGATCCGATGCCTTGTGATTTGCGGTCTGTTTCTGGCCTCATCTGGCTGTTGATTCTCATTTGTTTCTGCGGCTTGCAACTATCCAGTGGTTTCTTCGTGGACTATACAGGTAGGGTTTCCAGTGTCTCTGGATATTTGTCAATCATTTATCATCTTCAGCATCTGTAATTCAAGAACACGATTTCTGATTAGAACTTATTCCCAATTATATCCATCAAGTCACATAGAAAGCCCTATGTAACTCCACATTTCCGCTACCTTTCGTCAAATAAATGCTCGGAAGGTTAATCGCCATTTCGGGTAGTACAGCTTGATAAGATACTGTCATTTGGCTATCACCACCACTGAAAATGGTAAACAATTGTGCTGGCGTTGCCCTGATTGAATGGTTTTGTCTTTTCTTTTTGCAGAAAACACCGAACTGATACAACAAAGAGCCGGCTTCGACGTCAAGCTGCAGTGCAATCTGAAGGGACTGGTGGACGAGAGCAAGCTCGCGGACATCAAGATACATTGGTACTTTAAGGTATGGTTTCAATCATTTGAAATCACATTGAAATGATTAACGAACGATTCAAATATACTCAGCAATGTAGCGACAATAACTGCCACAAGCTGGAGTCGATTGACGACTGGACGGCTCTACCCTGTGAGCCAAGTCTGTGTCGGCCGGAACTGTGGCTTCGAAATGTCACGGAGCGATATTCGGGTCTCTACAAGTGCAGCATAAATCCTCACATTCTCGATGAAACTCAATCCGTGGATGTGCAGCTGGTTCGCACTTACCAATTGGATGTAAAAAGTGAGTGGTTGTGTCTGTAATGAGCATCATAATGATTACCTTTCAAACTACACTATAGACACTTCGCTGGCGGCTCCCGAGTTTGTGGACTCGTATCCTAGCAACCAAACGGCGCTTCTGGGCGGTCAGGTGGTGTTCCAGTGCAGAGTCCACAGCGAGGAGCATCCCACAATCAAGTGGTTCCGGCGGCACAGCTACGTTGGAACCCAGGCGGCAGGAGAAGGCTCCCTAGGCGGCGGAGGCAGTGCTTCCAACTTCAGCACCCACATCGTCCGCTATAATGGCCGGACCTACGAGCTGCTGTCCACGGCATCTGAGAAGCTGATGGGACCGCAGCTGTATCTCAGCAAGCTGATTCTGGACGGAGTGCGGCTGAGGGATGCCGGGCACTATGCCTGCGTGGCCATCAGCTATAGGGGCCACAAGATCCGAGAAGCCTTTCTCCAAGTCCAGCCCGTACAGACCGACTCTGACCGATGGAGAAGGAGTACTGGCTGGATTACGACGAGAGTGACGATGGGGTTCCAGCCAGTGACCCGAAGGAGTTCCTTCTATTATTCTTAATGCCTCTGGGTCTGGCCCTTCTTCCCCTGACCGTTTGGCTCACCTACCTCTTGTACAAACGCTGCTCGGTGGGACACAGCGACTGCCAAAGGATGGAGTCCGACGAAGACCTGGACACCGAACGGTGTGTCCTCGGCGGAAACTAAGAGCAGCTGAAAATCCACGCGTTATACGCTTATTATGTTTAGGAGTAAAGACTGTCCGTAGGCTAGAACCAACATAGAGTAAATAAGTAGCTCCCAGACGATGTTTTCCAACTTGCATATAAAATGTATATTTCTTACTTGCGAATTGGTTACCTTCAATGAAATTTCAACAATCGATACAAATCGCTACACATGAGTATAAGTATTGCACGTCGAAACAATCCGGGATCGGACTAGGTTCGATCGCGGTTGTTTCGAATCTTAACACAACGCAATTGGCATGCAAATAAATTTTGGGAATGAACGCGAATCGGTATTGGGTGTTTCCTTGGTCGAGACCTTAAATACCCAAACCCGATTCCACATTTTGGGAAACGTTCGGCAGCTCTCCGGGATCCTCCTCTTCGGAAGCGTCGCTGGTGGGCTCCTCGACTAGGTAGCCCTGCTCGGCCTCGTAGACCCGCTTGCGTTTCGACTTCTGTTTCCTGCGGTGACTGCGACCTTCTCCTCCGTTACCGGAACCTCGGGCGATCTCCTGGTGTCCTCTGATGGATCAAACAACAACATTTTCAAATTGTTTCATGTTTGAGAAACAATCTTACCTTTTTGACGAACGACGTACGTCACCTGGCTCTTCAACAACGGCCGGTTCTATCTCCACTGGCCCCTCCACGAGCTCCCTAGGCGGGTCTCTGGCCGTATCTAGAGCAGAGACCTGGTCCTCTTCCTCCTCGGAAACGGAACGGACTTGGTTGAAGCAGAGATTCATGGCTGGATCTCCATATCCCAGGTAACCGTAGTTGTCCCGATTATCTGCTTCTATTTGGCCAAAATCACAGAGCATTTGATGGGGATAGGTGGTTTGCGGATTGGGGCTCATCGCTTCGTAGATCATGCCACTGACCAGGGTGTGGATCGTGGGCAGGGCCAGGTGGGACTCCATGTCGGACACGTAGTTGATCAGGCCGAAGGGTCCGGCTACATAGGTGGCCGGATTCGGAGCCGGAATATTCCAGGTTGGCAATCTCAAGCCCAGAATGGGCGTCAGGTTGTACGCGGTCATGGTGGACGCTGCACTGTGGGTCACCGGATAGTCGTAGATCCCGGGCATCAGATACTCGTAGAATTCAATCTGACGATGGTGGTTGGGGTGCTGGTGGTGCTGCCGGTGCTGATGTGGATTTGATTCTGACATGTCCGATGGTCTGTTAGCGCTAATCCCTAGTCTGTTATTTACTTTACTCCTAAAAAAGTCCCGCCCGAAAGTCGCCGGAAGCCTTGATGGGTGTTAATTTGTAGCCTTTTTTTGGTTCCGTGTGGCTTTTTGTACATATACGTACGAATGAATCCAAAAAAAAAGAAATTACTTCTCCACGGACGCCAACTGTGTAACAAAACCGTTCAGACGATATCGCCGTTTAGGGTGGAACTCCAGCTAGGTCTCTCCAGATTTGGCGCCTCTGATGTATAATCAGCAAGTGACGGTACTGCTAGTGATCGTGTCCCAATGAGGACCTTGTCTGCCGGAAACGGAAGACTAGATGAATTTTGAATTTCATACGAACGGAATTTTGAACTTTTTGCCTAGCTAGCTTGCCTTTGTAACACAACCATCAGATTCGACCAAATGGAAATTAATAATGAACCGTTCCGGAGTTGGGCTACCCCTATGACTTGAAGGAAACTGAAATAAAAGCCACAGACTACTACGTTTTCTACGATTTCCACGGCCTACTTAATTTTTTAAAAACTTATTCTACAATGACTATAGGATTTAATTTTGGTATTCATTTTCAAATAAAATTGCAGCAAGAAAACCCTTGGACTTGGGCTTTTCACTTTTTCAACAAGTTTCGAGGTTGCCGAAACAATGAATGAATGGGATCTGGAAATATTCCTCACCAGAGTGCCAATTGATTAAACAACACCCATTGCACAGTAACACCTGGTCGAGACCTGATTCACACTATCAGGTTAGTGAGCAGCTAATCTAATTATTCGCACATGGATGTCGATGGGCTCTCCCAGATTCTCGCCCTGCTCTGGCGTTTCTCCAAACATGTACATACGTATGTAGTTCTCTAAACAGAATGCCCAATCCTGACCTGAAAATTCAGGTGTGATGGTGAGATACTACCTTTTGAAAATAATAATCCTAGAAAAATCCCTATTCCCCGAGGAGTAGATCTGAGACCCCCCATTGTTCCAATAGATTGCACTAAACCCATTGCAAGGTAGCTCCTAGTCGGGACTCAGCTCACACAAGTATTGAGAAACTAATTTAATTATTCGCACATGGTTATCGACGTGCTCTCTCAGTTTCTCGCCCAGCTCTGGCGTTCTCGCCCCCATCGCCCCGTCTCTGTCCAACTCGTTAGCCCCCTCTCTATCTCTATCTGGTTGTGGAGCCCGCTTGCCTGGCCTGGCCTGGCCTGGCCTGCCTGCCTGCTCAGTTGTTTTTCAGTTTCTGTGAGGCACTCGATGCCGTCGGTTTAGTTTTTATATATTTGAGCAACAGCAACGGCGGCAGCACGGCAGAAAACAAAAACACTCGCTATAAAATAAACAAAAAACTATTTATAGGCTGCAAATCTAAGAGAATATATACTCGCGATCAACTGCAGCAGGAGCCGATCATAAAATAATGCCCACCTTCGACTGCAAATCGCGCCGGGGCACCAAGATATCGGTGATAGCTCTAGGCAGCGCCCTCTGTTTCGTGATGATGGCATACTTTGTGTTCGGGGACAACAACGATGAGCAGGGCTTACGGAATCTCCGCATGATATCCATAGTGAGAGATTGGAGTACGTCTATCAAAGTTCAACATGGTTCTAATGTTTGTATTCAACCCATAAACAGTTGTTCCGACACGGGGCCAAGAATCCCAGCGGCTCTTATCCACTCGATCCGCACGGCGCCCACGATTGGCAAGGTGGGCTGGGAGCTCTAACGCCGGTGAGTTCTTTGGATGGATAGATAGATGGGAACAGCAGTTTTTAGATTTAGAATACCGATTATGATATTTCTGAAGGGTCTCTCGACAAGTTATCTTAACAATTTTACCCTGTTTGCAATCAGCTTTCCAGTGAACTATTACCATACATAGCTACATATTTGATCATGATTTGGATTTTCAAAAGTAAACATACACTTATTTTAATCACTTCCCACTTGACAAGAATTTGAAGACCTTGAACAATAAAAGAATCCTACATTACCATCCACAGAAAGGCACTCTGCAGGCCTACAACTTGGGAAAGAATCTGCGCATGCGCTACTACCGACTGCTGCCCTCCAACAGCCTTTACACCCAACAGCAGGTCCATGTTCTAAGCTCCGCCGCGGAACGCTGTGTGGTGCGTCACTCTTTTCAATAAGCCCTGTAGCTATTCCTAAGTGTATCACTTGACTGTCTGTGCGAGATGGGGCCTAATCAGTCCTAATCACTTTGGCCGTGTCGTTATCTTTTAGATGAGCGCCCAGAGCGTCTTGGCCGGGATGATGCCGCCGCTGGAGAACAACAACGTTTTGCCCATACCCTGGCAGCCGGTGGCCGTAAATACACTTGCTCGGAACGATGATATCGTGGGTGCAGTATAATCGTATACCAGAAATCGCAAGTCATTTGATTACCTTTCTTCAACTCTCCAGCTCCTGGCTCAAAAGAAACCTTGCCTCAAATACGAAAACATTCTGCAGAAACTCTACAAGACACCACCACCTGAACTCCAGAAACTCAACGAGGATAACAGGGAGCTGTACAAACTATTGAGTAAAAACACAGGCAAGGTGGGGGAAGATGAACTTAAGATTTTGAATATTTATTCTTTATAATTATACTTTCAATCACTAGAACATTTCCAATGTGTTGGACGTGGAGCTGTTGTACACCACCCTCAAGACCGAAGAGGAGGCTGGTCTGGTTCTGCCCGACTGGACTGAGAATATATATCCCGAGGAGATTAGACCGCTGGCCGAGCGTAGTTATACGCTGTTCACTGAAACTAATCTGATGAAGCGCATTAGGGGCGGCGCTTTTCTTACAGAAATTCTCACCAAAATGCAGAACAAGCGAAAGAGGAATCTGAGTCCAGATCGCAAGATATTCCTATATTCGGCGCACGACGTGACATTGGTGAATGTTATGAACGCACTAGGGATCCTGGATCAGACCACGAACCTGCCGGAATATGCCTCAGCTCTGGCGTTTGAGTTGCACCACAGCAAGTACTTCAGCGATGCAGACTTTGAAGTGAAGGTGAGAGCTTCATATGAACCATATTTTAATACGAAATTATCATACGACAACACGTATTATTATACCTTGTCTAGCTTGTTTACTATTACAACAGCGAGGATAAATTCCCCAAGGAGCTGACCATTCCCAACTGCGATGCTCCGTGCTCGCTCACCCAGTTCGAGGCCTCTCTGAAGGCTCTACAGCTCGACAACTACGACGAGACCTGCGAGAATCATCCAACAGACTGCAAAAACTAGACCTAGATTTTTGTTTTTCCTTTTTAATTTGGTAAAAGTGATTTAGTCATAGGATTTGTTGTTCCAGCAACTGTTGTTTGTATTAAGCTGTTGATTTAGTATGAGTTGAAATTGTATTAAAAATGTAAATAAGACAAGAAGGCTGTCCGTCTCACTTTACATTCGTCGTTGTCAGAGTTAAATTCAAAATCTCGCTCCCTTGTCCTCGGCATATAGGAAATATATTGGAACTTTTACCTTCTCGCTGACATGAACAATTTCTGTATGACTTATTAGGCGAATGGCAGCCAGTCCATAGAAGAGCATTGGTAAGCCTGAAATGATCATAACAATGGGTCTTAGAAGAGACGATCCTTTTAATGTTTTTTTTTAATATACTTACCTAAATTTATCACTTTAAGGAAGCGGAAGAACTTGTCTTCCATCGAAAGGTCCACCACATCCCGTTTGCTGCAGTGGTACTTCATATACGGATAACATCCAGTGCGTAGTATGTGGTAGTTGGTTCCACTGTCCAGGGTCCAATTGAAGTGTGACATTCCTCTCTGGTCATTGACTACATCCCGGAACTAGGATAGTGCGGAAGAATTCTTCGTTATCCTTCATAATTACATTTTATCCAGTCGCCAAAAAGACCCCAACTTACCCTCACGAAATATGATGTCCAGGGTGGCTCATGGCATTGTTTCAAATATGCGGTCAATACATCCGAGGCTCGGGGCTTCAACAAAAGGCGGGTAAGCTGCATTCCTCGGATATTTCACTAAATTATTGCATCACAAAAAATAATAACACAGGCCCGTTGCGTTTGTTTTGTCGTGGTTGTGCTTTTATCCAAATCAGCTGACTATATATCGATACAAAAAGTAGAGATGTGTCTGACAATCGACTATCGATAGAATGGCGCGCAAATGCAGCTTTTCTATGTATTTTAAATTTTAACAAATAAGCTTTAAAAGATTTCCTTATTCCAGCTGCGGTTTGATTGGAAGGAAAGGTGTCCAGCTGACTGAACACTTCGAATTGGACGAAACAGTGGCCAATGAGGAGCTGCTCCAGTACGCATCCGGCTCGCCGGAGCGCCAGGAACTCGAGTCTGCATTACTGGCGGTGCTCAACCGTGTGAAGCACGTTCCCATCGTAATCAATGGTCAGGAGTTTTCCGGGGACCAAGAACTACAACAGGTGCCACCGTTCGATCTCTGCCGGCCAATAGCCCGATACAGCTACGCCCACCGCGTGCTAATTCAGACCGCAATGGAGAAGAGTGTGGAAGCGCAAGAGGGCTGGGACAAGACCAAGTTGAGCGATCGAATCAAAATTTGGGAACGGGCTGCCGAACTAATTTCTGATCGGTATCGCTTCAAGATAATTGCAGCCACGATGATCGGCCAGGGGAAGACTCTGCGCCAGGCGGAGATGGACGTGGCTGAACTGGTGGACTTTATGCGGTTCACTCCAGTTTTCTTGAGGGATTTGGCGAACTATGAACCTATTAATAATTGCCCTGACTCCTGCAAGAATACGATGCGGCTGAGAGGACTAACAGGTTGAATATGCTTTCTATTTGTGCTCAGGTTATTAACGATATGTCTCTTCAGGATTTGTGGCTGCCATCAGTCCGTTCAACTTCACCAGCATAGCTGCCAACTTGGTCTACACTCCAGCTTTGATGGGCAATGCTGTGTTGTGGAAGCCCTCAGACTCGGCAATCCTTTCCAACTGGTACGTTTTCAAAGCGATGTTGGAGGCAGGAGTGCCCAAAGGCGTGGTCAATTTTGTGCCTGCCGAAGAGAAGAACTTCGCTAATGTCGTGACCCAGCATCCCAAGCTGGCGGGTATTAGTTTCACGGGCACTTCGTCTGTGCTGAAAGTACTGTGGCAACTGGTGGCCCAGAACATCAATCAGTATGAGAATTATCCCCGCTTGGTTGGCGAGGGCGGCGGCAAGAATTTCCACTTCGTGCACCCGTCAGCGGAACCTGAGACGGCCGTAGCCTGTACTATACGAGCCGCTTTCGAGTACGCTGGTCAAAAGTGCTCCTCCTGCTCGATGCTGTATGTGCCGGAGTCCCTGTGGGAGGAGCATATCAAGGAACCCTTGCTACAGATTACTTCGTCCTTGTATGTAGGCCAGGCCACCTATTGTGACTGCTTTTGCTCGGCAGTAATCAACCGGCGTGCATACGATCGCATCTTCATGTGGCTGAAGTACATTTCACAGTGCCCCAATTGCCAAATCCTGACCGGCGGCAAATGCGACAAGAAGAGAGGCTACTTTGTGGACCCCACAGTGGTGCAGGTTATGGATCTGGACAACCTCATTTGCAAGGAGGAACTTTTGGGCCCCATACTGGGCGTCTATGTCTACCCGGACCACAAACTCGAGGAGACAATGAGGAAGGTGGCCGAGATAAACCATGGTCTGATAGGTTCCGTGTTTGCACAGGACTCGAACTTTATACGGGAGGCATTCGAGGTGTTCCGATTCAATGTGGGTAATCTGAATGTCAATGACAAATCGACTGGCTCCAGGGTGGGTCAACAGCCCTTCGGAGCAGGTCACGTGACCGGAACCAGTGACAAGTTGGGCAGTCCGCACTCACTCTTGCGGTGGACGTCGCCCCAGGTGATCAAGGAGTCGTACAAGCCACACGTCAACGTCTATTATCCTTATATGCAGGTCAGCGAGCAGGAGACGTCTGATAGTTCTAGAGAAGATGAAATTGTCCATGGGGAATCTTCTTACAACTCAACCTTGGATGAGGATGCCAAGCCGATATCGTAAAGCGGGGTAAAGGATCATTTCGAGTCATAAGAAAAAATTCAATAAAGTTTTAACGGCCATTTTCAAAAAAAATTAATGTTTTTAATTATTTGAACATGGAAATGAATCCGAGTATGTTTTTAAACAATGTCACTTTTAAAAATCAAACTATTTGTAACTCCTCAAAGCTTATGTAAAATGGACGGATGGCATGTTTTACTTTGCAGTTTAGTGCTACTATACGTTCTAGATCCTGCAAGATCCTCTGGCCTGGAACAAGAGTTCGATAAGAACACACGTGGAGACCGACAGACCACTTCTTTAGTGAAAAAACTGGACAACACGGCTCCCGTACATGTCCAAAGACTCTACGATGCCTACAGAGTCCGGTGTAAGGAAGAACCTGATGAGGATATCGGAGGTGAGGGTAAAGTGACTGAATCAGTGGGTAGGAGGAAAATTCAAAGGGACAACCGACATCCTGCATCTTCGAAGATTAAAGAGCCTTCGGATAAGGATAAGCCTCCCTGTGCTGTTCACATTGTCCAATACGAGTCCAGTCCAGCCAAAAACACATCCGATCATAAGGATGCAAAGTCCCTCGAAAGTCCTTTAAAGAGTGTCGAGAAAGTAAATGATTCCTCCCCCAAAGACAAAAATTCTACGCATAATGCCGCGGTCAAAAGCGATAGCGCCAATAACACACGTGTACCACTCGGAAAATGCATACTTGATTTCTATAATCGCAACAAGGAAAAGAAACCAGCGATTGAGAAGCCAATTACCCAAAAGATTGAGGGTCCATTGGATGATAGCATCAAGGGTCTGGGTGAAAAAGAAAAGGCTCCTGGATGCCTGCCTGTAGTTAAATATGGAAACTCCGTCTCACACGGAAACAACTTGGTGCGTCCTCCAAATCCGAAAGAAAAATCAAACAATAATCCTGGCCAGGAGAAAGGAAAGATTAAGGAGCCGTCGTATAAGGAGAAACCTTCCCTCTCCGTAACAAAGTACGATTTTACTGACGACAAGGCCTCGTGTTCTGCAAAATGCCCCGGCCGACCGCCAAATCTAAAGGATGGTAATGAGAAGTCCTCCCAGACTGCCCAGGTGATTGTTCTGAAATTGGATATTCCAGAAGGTTTGCAACCTCTGGAGCGAGAACCGTCCAAAGACTCTGGAGAGCGGCGCATCCTGGAGCTTACCCGTATCTACAATGAGATTTTGAAAGCCTGGCATCGACCAACCCAAATGTTCCCCTCCAAGAAATCAAGGCCAGTGAGCACATCCGGCACCGTAAAGCTCAGCGCCCTCTCAGATCTGTTGGACGTGGTTGAGCAACTGGCGCGAACGGATTTGGTTAGCGAACTGGCGGAGAAAATCGGTGAGAAATTGGAGCCCAATCTGGATAAGAAAATTTTGCACGATAGTCATTTAGTTACGGACAGTAGAGCTTCGCTAAAAGCCATCTCGAACAACGATCTGACAGGACTCTTTGAGAATATGGAACCTGGCAATGCGGTCATCGCCTTTAAAGGGGTTCTGGCCGATGTGAAATCGAGGAGCTCCTCGATCAAACCTGGTGGGCTTTACGACGAGTACAAGAAGGGCTTTTTCCAGATTTTCAACGAACATAAGTTTCCAAGGCAATCATTTCTGACCACTGAAGCGGATTACCCCCTGGACTGCGATTTAAACCAGAAGTTGAACGATACAACTCAATGCCTGGTGGCCGATAAGAAAAAAGAACAGGCTCCTTCCAGGAACATCAACTACCTGAAGGCCCTGGACAACTTTGTCAAACTGAACAGGGAAAGTTACCAGAATGGAGGTCTGAAGCCATACTTTTTGCCCAACTCCAAGAACCGACAATTGGTTTGGAACGAGGTGCCGCTAATAAGGCCTGGAATGGAGTGAAAGCAAGAAAGTACTGAAACTAAAACCTCCTGAAGCACCAAATCAAGGAAAAGGCGATGTCCAAACGGAGAAGGAGGATAAGCCTCTCCAACAAAAACCTACGCAAGTGGATGAACTTAAAACTGATGAGCCACTAAAGAAAACAGAGAACAAAATGGAAAAAACTAACCCAAAGCTGGAAATCAAATGGGACAAAGATGTTGCTACAAAAACCCAAACTAAATCAGGAGGTGACAGTTCATCACAATGCTCCAGTAAGCAACTCGCGAGCAAAATGAATCCTTGGCCGGATATCTCGTCCAGCATAGATCCTGAAAAAATTGTGACGGGAATGAAAGCCATTAAACATTCGAACTTTTTCAACCTCTTCAAGGAGTACGAGAACCAAATGGATAACCTGCATCAGGCTCTGAAAACCAAGCAAAGCTGGTGGAAGGAGGTCATAGAGAAAGCCAAGGCCCCCAAAACCAAGTCGAAGAGGCAGAGTCTTACTCAGAGCGAGAGTGGGCAGACCCTGCCAGTTCCATTCCCTGAAGTCTTGGTTAACCAGGCCCTTCCCCCTGTGGGCACCAATATGCTCGATAATGTGGCCACCCAAATGAATATGTCCCCTTTAGAAGTGGCCCAAAAAATTGTGGGAAATAGTCCAAATATTGGAGACGCACGCTTAGGATTTGGGGCAACACGCCTGCAGCCGATACAGGCAGGTTAGCTCATAAAAATTATATCATTCGTTAACTAAATAAATTTCTTTTGAAAGCAAACCAAATGTTTGTTCCCAAGGGACCTGACATATTGAACCCGTCTTCATATCCTCAGGTGTGTCAGGCTCAGGGATCCCAGCAATTGGATCAGATGGGGATGTCGCCAATTCTGGACAAGATTCTGGAACGTTTGGAGACGATTCAGGCCACTAAATGCAACCAATCATCAGAAGATGAAGTCAAGAAACAGTCATGCTGTTTCGTGGATCCAGCTGATGGTAAATCTTTAAAATTGACTAATTTTTAGCTTACTTAATATTTTCCTATTTCCAGGCACTCCCTGTGACCTCAACGGATCCTGGGAGTCCCCAGTTCTAGGGGTCCGCATAAACATTAAATCTAATAATATCGGGGCTCCCGTGGAGGAAAAAAAGGAAAGTCCAGGCTGTTTTAAGTCAAAAAAGAGAAAATCCCGAGAGGATGTCCAAAGATTTCTACGCACCTGCGTCAAGATAAACAGTACCGATTTGAAGGGGTTGAATGATATTAGAAATCAACTTTCGGCAGGAATTCCACTCAACATCAGTGTGCAGGAGACTGTGCCTCCTAGAGTTCACGAGCTACTGGACAATATACAGGATTGGCAATTTTTTGGGCACGCCCTCATGATCCAGGGTGGACCCATTTCTCTCTCCTTCCGTCAGATGAAGTCTAGCCTAATTGGACATTTTGTTGGCTATTGTCGCACTTGCGGCTGTGTGGACACAATTTTTGGATCCTGGACCTTCTGTCGTCCGTCTCGGGACTGCCAGGACATCAGCATGTCGATTGTGGACCGAAGGGACATGCTGCGGCGATACAGCATGGACGAGCGGAGGAAGAATCGGGTCAAGGAGCAACTCTATCATAGAAGCAAGTTTGCCAAAATGGAGAAGAAACGTGTGCGGGAAGAACAAATGCTTCCTACACACATTTCAGGGAGTAAACTCTAAAATATTGTTTTATTCTATTATTTTTTACTTTTTTTTAAATTTTATTTCGATTTCTTTTGTATTTTTTTAAGTAGTTTTTTTGTGATTCATAAAAAACGTGTATATTTTTATTTTCATTTTTTTGTATCTGATTATCATTCAGAACGGTCTTACTGGAAGAAAGTCCATTAATGATTCAAATATTTCCGAATTTGTTTTTTATTTTTAAATAACTTAATTACCATTAAATAAGAGAAAATCTATAATAGAAATCTATCTGGTTTTGATGCAAGTTACTTCGATAATGATTTATCCTTGCTTTTCTGGAAAAATATTTGTTGCCTCTGTTGGTTTGAAATAAACGACATCGTGAAGGGAATAGATCGCCGAACGCAGAGCTCACACATTTGGAAATCAAGTTTGCATTTCCTTAACTCATCCACGGTGTAGTCCATAATCCGGCTCCTGGTTTCCTCATCGTTTATACACTCCAATCGCTTTTCTACCCTGTGCATGAGAGTGTATGCTTGAGGAAAGTGAATCAGGTCGATTGGCCAGACAATGGCACCATCATTGCTAGTCAAGCTACTCGTTTCCAGAGACTTTTCCGAGCTGGAAATGGCTCTGGCCAGACTCGAGACTAGGACCAGTGCAGGGATAAACACAATTACTGGAGAGCAATGCATTGCAACGGCAAAAGTATAATTTAAACTGTGCGTCTTGACTTTTTTACTCAGATGTTTATTCAGTCATAGCTGGACCAAAACACCTTACGTCTGCAAAATAACTTGGAATCTGCGAAGAGCTCCCAATCAGAGCATCTAGTAACTAACACACTTTATACATTTTTGTTGAGCTAATGAGTAATCATTATTCAATAAGCAAATACTTACTTGAATTTGCAAACTTGGAATAATATATTTTGACCTTTTCAGTGAAATCATTCATTCCCTCGGCTTCACTGCTTCACTATCACTTCCTCTGAGATAGTAAAAATATTTACAAAGTGAACATAACTATATTTCAGATAAGGCTTTTAATGAATTGAGATTTTCACAATTGAAAAATATATACATATAATGCGATTCCTGGCATTTCCCCAATTTCAGGGGAGTTCATGGAAATCGATTCAACGCAGTGGAAGATTTTTTTTAACTGGAATGAATTAACAAAAATTGGACAATACAAATTCAGGATCAAAGGTTTAGAGAAATTGAAAGCCATTTATGTGATACATTTAATATATTTAACAGTATTAGTAGGCACTACTTGCATATGCACTACAAATTTCTGCATAGATTAATGTACAAAATAGACTTTAAAAAATATTGAAAAATTGTAAAATCCAAATTTTTATTTCTTTATTTTTCCAGTAATCCAGTCAGCAACTTCCTGGAGGGAAAAATGGTTTTAAAAAAAATCGAAAATCGGGGAAAGTAAGCAACAAACCTGAATGCCATCACCCGTTTCCACAGAGCATTCCTTGATAGCCCATTCACGGCCCTCCAGGCGATCCAAGCCCATCAAGTCAACTACAGAGGAGGAGGGCAGGGAGCCAATGGTGTCCTTTTTATTCGAAACAATAAGCAAGGGAGCTTTCTGCAGCTCCTCATGCAAAAGGACATCGCACAGGACGCAGCGAGCCTCGCCTAGGCGGACACCATCCTTACTGTCTATGACAAAAATCTAAGAACGTGGCTATTAAATCGCTTTTAAGATGAAAACCTGCATAACTTCTTACCAAGACCTTTGCCTTTTGGTAATAGTTGGGCCAAAGTTGCCGGTTTTTGAGTTCCCCATTTATATCCCACAACTGGAGATTTGATTTATTCACCTTGAAAGTCCACTCGGAGGCTTCTTTGGTAGATTCCTTCGACTGAAATATCATATTGTGGATGAAAAATCTACAAATGAATAAAAATCGGTTCTTACAGCTGCATTTAGGATTCCTGCTAGACGAGCAGTCAGCGTGGTTTTGCCTGCATTGTCAAGTCCCAAAATGAGAAGGCTGGATCCTTGGGAGCCGAAGGGCAGCACTTTCTTGATAAGCGAAACGGGCCCGTGAAAACACATTGGAATGAAATTATTAGGAGACGAGGTGTACAAATCGACTACAGGTTAGGTAAAGTATTTACGAAGTTGTAGGGTTCGCATGATTGGTGATACAAAGCCTTCTGGGTTCTCAATCAAATTGATTTGTCGTTTAAAGCATATATTCAGCTTATAGGAATAAAATGTACGTATATTTATGATTTTGATCTTAGACACTTAGGAGCTACAAAACACAATTCAACAGGCGAGGATTAAGATTACTTCTTCATGTTTTTGCAGACCCAGTCCATGCCCTCCTTGAGACCGGTGCCATCCGTGGCAGTGCAGGCTTTGATCTCCCAAGTACGTCCTTGCAGCTGAACCAGACTCATCTTCTCAGCCACCTCGGAGGCACTCATGGCATCAGGCATGTCCTGCTTGTTGGCGAAAATCAGCACAGGGACTTGCTTCAGTCGGTTGTCCATTAACATCTCAAATAATTCGCTTCCCGCCTCCGGCAGTCGATCGCGGTCCGTACAATCAATTACATATATCTAAAAATATAACATTTCCGGTTATTCAAAGACTATTAACTTAGGAACGCGCCTACCAAAACATCTGTATTGGCGAAATAGTTTTTCCAATACGGCCGGATCTTCCACTGACCCCCAATGTCCCAAACATTCAGCTTGAATCCATCGGCTGCCACGGACTTGATGTTAAATCCCGCCGTGGGCGTTACCTGCGGGGGTTCACTCCTTATTTTATGGGACAAAAGCGAACGGAGCTGGCACAAAGGCAGCAGCGAACAAAGACAGTTCGCAGCTTTTTTCATACGAACCGTGGTTATGTCCTCCGAAGCCAGTTGCTTCAGGATTGTCGTCTTGCCGGCATTGTCCAGTCCGAGGAGCAGGATGCGTGCCTCCTTCTCTGGGTTAGGTCGCAGCTTACGCAGAAGCGAAAGGAGACCCTAAATCGTATTGAATATTTGATAATATTTAATATATTTGAATATATATATAACATTATTTTTTGTCGTATTTTTCTACATTTAAAGGGAATTTTTTAAAGTCAAGAACAAAAAAAAGGTTTTGGTAATGTCAAAGGGATACCTAAAAACATCTTTATAAATAAATTATTTAGTTATTACATTTAAATATGCGCGCCAAAGTCTGGCAGCTTAACTTCATACAGTGTTGGTAAGGGTAAAATTGCAATGAAAATACGGGTTGCGCAAAAAAAAGCTCTTGGCCACTCTTCAAAAAACGCGGGCATGTATTTATTATTATTATTTTATATTTACGAAATATCACGGAAATGGCAGAGTCCAACAAAGCCAAAGTTCTGCAAAACACAGGAAAGTTTGTCAGCAAAAACAGAACCAAAGGGTAAAGTAGTACAACTGTTGTGTTTTGTTCAAAGCCGTTCCCATAACAACCGATCGCGAAACGAAAACAAACTAATAATTAGCTGTTACGGCATACAAAGATAAACCTACCATCCTATATAGTCCACTTAATTACGGAAACACTGGCACCCGCAAGATTTCGACAATCGCCACTGCAGCACAATTCAGTGGATAACCTGGAGAGGCGTCTTTCGGTGAAGAGGTCAGGTAAACTCAGGTAAGTCGAAATCAACCACCAAACACAACATCACAGGTTCAGCGCCGTCCAGCAACTAAACAAATTCTCGCAACGCTCTAACAAATTCCAGCAACAACAAGGCGTCGCCTGCGCAACCACTGGCAACTACTGCAGCAGGAGGAGGAGGAGGAGGAGCTGGGGAAGGTGGGGGTGGTGCGAGGGTCAGGAACGAAATTGGAACGGGAAGATGCGACGACTGCTATTTACGGGTTTCAACGCATTTGGCCAGCATGAATTTGTAACCGGCGACACCGACTGCGCTGCCGGCTTCAGAGGTCTGTAAGCGGCAACAAAAGCCAACAGCGATCACTTAATTATATGTACAGTAGTCATTCGATAACTAGAACCACTGCATGTAATCAGTTTATGTTTACAATGCAATAGTATTCCCAAAAATATGCTATAAATTAAGACATAACAATGCCCTATATATTGTATGACTTGTTGGCAGTAGGAAGCTCTACCTGTACTGAGCATACTAATCACTTAAGGTTTTATTACAGAAATAAATGCGCCACTGTCAGAACAAAACCAGTGCACGATTTCGGTCGGCTGGCGGTATTCCGCCCTCGCCTCGGGCCGGAAGTTGTATCTGCGTGGGCTTCTTGAGTCCGAACCTAACGAGTGCGTGACCCTTGAAGCGGTGGACAACATAAAAGCCCTGGCCGCTGGTGAAGCCTACTGTTTAGTGCTACTTCACAGCGGTCAGCTGTACAGGGTTCCACTCAAAACGAAAACGGAACTGCAGTCCGTACGCCTGGAAGCTCCGCCTCGACCAAATTCGGCGACAAAACGTTCTATTTTTGGGACAACCAAGGCCCAACCCGGATCGCCGGTTGTCGAGCACATTGCCTGCGGATCTCACATCAACGTAGCTGTCAGCTCGGAAAACGCCGTCTACAGTATACCCAGCTGTCTGCTCCAGTTTCCCGGTCGCCAGTTTCGGGTGAAGCAGCTGGAATGTGGTCACGAGCACGCCTTGCTCCTGAACGGAAACGGTGACGTCTACACCTGGGGAAACGGACTGTAAGTAGCGTACTGTAAATGCCTTCAATTGTGCCAAAATACTAAATACGTTTTCCAATATTTGCAATCAATTTAAGCTATAAATTTTATAAGTAAATAAGTGTAAACAAACTTAAATTTAAGCTTTACAAACTAAAAACTGGAATATTTTTTAGTAGGATATTCAAAAGCATACAAACTTTAATCCTAACCCTATATAGCATCTTATTTATCTAAAATTTTTTTCAAAACTGTAATAATTCACAGTCGTGGACAGTTGGGCCAGAGCGTCTTAAAGACGGAGGAGACACCGCATTTACTAGAGGCGCTAGCTGGCATTAAGGTACGAATTAAAAATACATAACAAATATATACGGCTCTTATCGTGGCTATCATTCTCGAATTCGTCCAACAGATAACCCGCATTGCTGCCGGCGGTTGGCACAGTGCAGCCATATCCGCCTTCGGAGACCTCTACACCTGGGGACTCAACTGCAGCGGGCAGCTGGGCGTACGCGTGATGAAACCCGGCGGATTGCTAAAGGAGCCCACTGTATACCCGCTGCCCCAGTTGCACGATCTGCCCGAGTGCAGCTGCTCCAAAAACCAGGAGAGTAGCAGCGATGACTGTGCACCACTGAGGGTGTTTGCCGGTTCGCGTCACACACTGCTGATTCGACGCTGTGGGGGGCTATGGGTCAGCGGTTGGAGCAAGTATGGCCAGTTGGGCAAGAGGTCTGACCGTCAGGTGGAATACCTGGATGCCTTTCAGGCTCTGGGGAGAATAAGATTGAGCCAAGAGACTGATCAAATTATTTGTGGTCCGTGGGCCACGCTGCTTTGTGTGGAAACATAAAATAACGTGATGTTAAAAATATAGTAACTAAATACTAAATAGAAAACCAAATTAATTTTACCTTCATTTAATAGGCTTAATACAAAAATTAATACAAAAAGGCCGACAGCATCCCTTATTTATATCGAACGCCAAAAGAACGTGCATGCTGTTCGTCACCAACGTAAACTGCCGTCCACAGCGACCTTATTGATGTTATTTACATCGTCCAAGCTCTTCTCACATAGCAAAGACACGAACCAGTGTGTAGAAACTACAGCTTAGTTTTTGGGGGAAAAAATGTGTTTTTTTTTTTCAAAAAATTGTTAAAATTTAGATAGAATGGGAATGTCGCCAACCCAACTAAAAACATCTGTTATGTACAGATTTAAACGTCGTGCGATTTATCTAAAAAATAATAGGCATTTGAATAAACTTTTATCTGTACATTTCGGAAAAGGCAAAATTGTTAAAAATATATTAACAGAGCTTTAGAACGAGGTGGTGACTATTTAGAACTGTGTATGGCGTAAGTTGAAATGGGAATTGAGCCTTATCCCGGGTATTCCTAATGTCAGCAGTCCTAGCATTTTTTACATTCTGTTCTGGCGCCTGGCGGTGCAAGTTCTCTATCCCTACGCCTACATGGATTGCTCCCTGCAGGACGCTCTGGCAAATGAGCATCTGGTGTGGAGTAAGGGGGACCGCATGGAGCAGCAGATGCTGGCTATGATGCGGGAATCGTTTCGAACCACAATCATGCTCGTGATGATGATGGAGATGATGCACACCCTAGACGCCGCTCTCAATCTGCCTATTGCCCTGATTGGCAGACCCTAGCCTTGATCTAAGGCATCATTTCCCATCCAAAAAACCTATTCCCGGCGAGACTGATCCATTGAACCGTCTCCACTCTTCTCAGTCCCCACTCGGTTTATTGCCCATCAAAAGTCAACAGACTGCCGGCGGCACTCAAATAATTTCGCCTTGGGGTAGGACCGCCATTGTGCCATCGTTGGACCTCGCCGTCGTCGTCGCTGCCCATTTAATCAGTAAATTTTATTTTTAAAAATGTTATTAAACAATATTTGCTTTAGCAAAAGTAAGGCGTGCACAGTGCAATAAACTTTTCAGCACTTGGGCCTCTCGATGACGAACTGTCTGACTAATTGACTGACTGAACGACCGCTTGATTGACCGACTGAATAAAATCAGAACGTCTGAAGTTGGGTATTTTCTTTGTTTTAACTTTAACGCCAACTCGTGATTATTTTGATTTCGTCGAGGTGCGTAGCTCCGTCGAAGGTTTCCAGTGCAATTTTCTACCAGGCATATCGGTTATATTGATTTCAGTTTAAACTATTGCTTCGGAAACCTTATAAAGGGGAAAATTCTGGAGTACATATAGAGGATTATAGGGTTCCTTATCATATTGAAGTTATGGGTATATCGGTTATGGGTTTTTTTTATTACTTTTTCCAACAAAAACTTTGAAGATATGGTTTTCCTTTCCCTTTCTTGGCCTAGTCATGTTAATGTAGGCCAGGTTAATTTAAGTTTAACTACTTGTCCTGTAAAATAGTTTAGTTTTAGGTAAATTTTTGGTTCATAAGTTGACTGATTTTGCTTTATCTGACTAATTATTTTTTATGATGGGGATATGCTCAAATAATAAATTCCAAGATGAACTTTAAAATTTAAAATATGCATGATTGTTTTGTTTTTTTTACAAGATTCTACCGCATTGTAGCGCCCCAAGTCGTCGCCAGTGCCCCAACAATTATAAATCCCTATATATATGTACATACAAGATTCTAGAATCTATAGGCGAATATTGCACTGTGTGGTCTCCGGGTGAGTTCAACGCTTTTATGTTATTTGCCAAATGAAAAAGTAAAAAACAAATGTTTATCTTATAATGTACTGTGAGGCAGAGGAGTTCAGTTGAGTTCTGGTGCGTAAATAGGCTTTGCTTTTGGGCTTTGCTTTTTCATTTTATGGGCGATTTGGTTGGCAAACTTTGTTATCGACGAAAAAGAGGAGTTTTCCCGGAGGGAAGAGGGGAGTGGCAGGCGTTGCCTTGTCACTTTTAGGCCGCAAAACTATTTGCACCTAGAAATTGCCACCGCAGGGCGAGAAGTAAAGATCAGCGGCGGAGAAGAGGGGGCGGTGGTGGGTTCAAGCGCCTCCATCAAGGTAACAGCTTATCAGGGAGCCACTGCAGCAGCAACTCGAACCACTCGAAGCCTCGCCAGTGGTCGAAAAGTGCTAATTGTGACCACTTCCCGCCGCCCTGCTCCTCCCACAGGGGTTTTCGTTACTCGAAAATTGCACTTCATGCGTGCCAGAAGACGCCAAAGTTTCAACAGAACTCAGTCAATCATAACCGAAAAAAGCGCCAAGAAGCAGGAGAAGTACACTCCGGTTTGGAGTTGTCTGCGTATAGGGATTGGATGGTGTTTGTACATGTGTTTGCCTTCTGTCCGGAGGGGAGATCCCTCAAAGTGCGTGCCACTTGGCATGCAACACTGAGCAGTGGCTACCAGTAGCCGATTCAGATCCAAATCTTAAAACATACATACATGGATTGTAAATTCAATTTTAATAAATTTAGTCATTATCTTGTCATAACAACTATCTCATAAAGAGGGTAAATGCGGTAGATTTCTTTTTAGTTAAAAACCAGTTTGAGAAATATGCATTTTCGAATTTCCACTGTATTTTTTTTGGATTCTTTTCATGTAGTTTGCAAAGCAGTCATCGCCTGGTCGAGCCTATACCCCTCCCTGGCCCACCTTGGCGCTTAGCCCGGCTGTAAGGAATCCGTGTGCGTGTGTTTGCACTTCGGTTCGAGCCGCTGACTGTGTGTGCCCTCTGCCTATTTGCTTTTGGGCGTACATTGAACCGCAAGAACTCAACACAGACCCCGACTAATCATCACTTTGTTGTTGCGTTAATGACTCGCCTTGGATTTTCCGGCTGCGACTCCCTTTGGAGCTTCCCATTTAAGTGAATGCACAAAAAGGAAGCAGAGTTGGAGAGCGTGTTCCCAAAACGTTTTGGCATCCCAAATGGATGGGACAGTGGGGAGGGGTGAAGCCCTATCCCTATCACTCAAAGTGCCATAAAAATTATGCATGAATGTATTTGCTTCATTTCTCCATACCCACCTCCAGCCTCGGCATTTTCCTGGCCAAATATAAAAAAGTGCCGCACCCCCTTGACTAGCCAAAAAAAATGCAAAAAACATATAGAAAAGGAGAACGAAAGTACGAAAATGAAACGAATGCAGCAGCGTCGCATTTTTACGGCTCCATTCATGTGACGACGGAAGTGTCAAGTGGCTGTTGGCAACTCGTCGTCGACAAGCAACTCCCCTGCCCCTTGAAGTCCCCACCCATCCGCCTCCCGACGGCCGCCTGCCGCCCCACTTTTTTACACAGAACACAAATTCAAATGCATTTTCATCTTAAAATTTTCTATTTCCAATAATAATTGTGCGTATACGCAATATTAGTTCAATCAGCAATTAATATTAATCACAAAACTTATCCTATCACATTGGAAAATAATTATTAAGGGATGCCTGTATCTTTTATTTTAATTCTATTAAGTATATAACTTTTCTTTGAATACGTATTCTTAATATTTTTTTGACAGTAATTCTCGACGTGTATGGGCGTCCTTTTCGTCAACGTCGTCTCTCTGCATCGAAAATGCCGTTATTGTTGCCAGTTGTCTACATGCTCTATGCTCCCATGTACATCACATCACATCGGATGCCCCTGCTATCCCCTTCCCTTGCCTCGACCTGACCTCCGACCCATTCCCCCAGTGTCTACGTGTACCCAAGTTGCATTCGGCCTCTCTTTCGCTCCCTCTATCCCCCATCTGCGCCTCCTCCTGCGCCCCCACCCCTCCCTTCCATTTCTCAGGCGTCTGTCGTCGAGTGGGCAAACTTTTTAGCGTATGCATGTGTTGGTTTTTTCGTTTAGCTTCCCATTTTTTCTCACATTTTCCCCATTTTTGCATTTTTTGTGTGTACTTTGCTTCATTTTTCTATGCCCTTCATTTAGCCGGCTTTGTTCTTTTTGGGGTACAGTTGTGCTCGTAGGGTTAAGTAGCCCTCCTCCGACATGGACGAATAAGTAGCTGAAGGTTTTGCAAAATTTTGGTAGGAGTACTGTGTTATTTGTCCAGGAAAGCAATCTTAAAGATCGTACATACATATGTATGTTATTTCAACATATTTCAGAATTTAATTCATAAATCAATGGATTATTTTACTGTTTAGGTATATCTCTAACAGTTATCTTAAGTTATTAACCAAATTTCCTAAAGAGTCACTATAATTAATGGCATTTCATTCACCAACCTCTGGCCACGTTTCGGCAGTCACCCACTCCGGCTGATTAAAATTCCATGGCAGCTGTCTAATTTGTAGCTGCAATTTGCGCTGACAAGTTGATTGTCCTGCGAACTCTAATTGCAGTTAGCCACTTGCATAACCAGCAATGATAGACCGATTACATGATTACCACACTCCGCACCCCCCACACACACACTTACTGGACACCCAAATCCCCACCAGGCTTTCGCTTTCAATGGTGGCCAAGTGCCGGAGCAGCTTTCTGGCCTAGAACCGTCTGCGTCCAGAGTCTGCATCCTCTGGCTGGTAATTTGCATCGTCTGCCGGTCTAATGAAATTCTGTTGCCACTGCGACCTTCTGCCGGTTGGCTGCTTGCAGTTTTTGGTCAAACAAAACGCCCAAAACGGCGACCACTCGTGGCCGTGGCCATGGCCTCCTCTGCTCTGCTCCGTCTGGGCCATGTTGGTTGTTATTTTTGGCCCAGCATCTAGCAGGGAAACCGAGCCGAACGTGCTGCCGCCTGACAGACTGCATTTCCCGGCTTTGGACGCATGCCACCAGCTGCCTGTTGACTGTTGGCAGTGCACTGCTAAAAACTATGGTTTTTTGAGGGATTTTAAAAGAAAAATCAATATGTAATCCCGCCATTAAGGGATTATTATTGTCAACTAATATATTTAATTTATTTTCTGAGAAAGCATTGAGATTTTCTGTAACAGACTCCCAAACGCTTGAAATTGTGTTCGGTGCACCTATTGTATCTGTGGCATTGGGGCGAGTGTTGGACTCCCATTTGCGTGGCGCTGCATCCACTGCTGGTTAGTGGTTTGGTGGTTCGGTTGTGTGGCGGCGGCATTGACATTGGCGGCGAAAGTGTGGCACCAGGCAGGCAGACTTCTGTGTCGAATTTTTGGCGTGCTGTCGAGGGCAACACTGCGTATACGTAATCCGAGTGCTCTATTTTCGGGTGAAGAGAGCTGAATGGAGCTACATATATCGTATCAAGTTAGTTTGGAAACTTTTAAAGTGATGCTTCAAGTCGGAAGAATTCTTAGAAGTTGTAGTGTTCATTTCAAGTTTCAACGACTCTGACAACTCTCGGGCAGACAAACTTGAAGTTGTCGATAAGCCTTCATGCACGAATCTATTCCCATTTTTAATCTCACTCTCCTAACGATAATATGCACAATTTTTTTCCGTTGTCTGGCCAAAAAATAAAAAGAACCCCTGGACCACATGGCTGTCTTCGTTTTCATATTTTTTTTTCAGCATTTTTTCATCCGACTATCGATGTCTGGTCCAAGCTCCGAACTCCAAGCGCCAAAGCAAACCAAAAGTGCTCGCACATTCGATTTACATGCTTGGATACTTTGGGATTCCCCGCCCCAACACATTTTCTACTTTTCGTATCTGGGAGTATGGGTATTTTTCTTCTGCCTGCCATGTCCCTTCCTCCTTTTGCCTTTTTTTGCCCGTTTGCATATTAAAATTTCATATGAATTTTCGCTCTATTAATATATCTTGCAGTTATTTTCGTTGGTTGGCTTTGGCTACGGGTTAGTTGGGTTCTTGCTCCACTTGCCCCATCAAACTGCATGCTGAAATTAAATTTCATTTGTGAAGAAACTGGAGGGGACTGCGGTCTTGGTCGGGGGTATTTTTTGCATGGATGTCGGGATCCGGGATCCGGAGCTTAGCCAGCACGATTTTATTGAATTATTTCGCCAGCAGCTGGAAAATTCGATTTGCACCCAGCATATGTAACCGTATCTCGTAGTCGTGCTCGTATTTGTATCTATATCTCTGGCTCTATTTCTATTTGTATCTGTATCTGTATCTGTATCTGGCCTTTGCATATTCTCCCATCCGCGTGCGAAGTTCAACTAATTTGTTTTTACTTCATTGCATCGACAGGGCGTCGATGATGACATGACGGCGACGGCGACGGCGACGGCAACGGCGACGACGTCATTGAAAATTAGACAAATTGGAAGAGTCAAAATGGCAAAAAAATATATAAAAATAATGGTGGAGTGGAAGAGACATTTATTCCATTAATTTGTGTGTGCAAGCGCGTGTGTGAGTCAACCCACTACAGTTGTATAATCAATTTGCAGACACCAATACCACTGCAATGGTGTGTCACTTAAGTAGCCTCCAAATTGTGAATTTGTTAGGGGTATTAAAAATATTCAAATTAATTTTATAGAAATTGAAAATATTTCCTAGTATTCCCTTATATTTTTGACTGTTTTGACTCTGATCTCGGGTCTAAAAATATTTAACATAATTTCAAATTACAAGTATCTGAAGCTTATAACCTAAAACACTCAAGTTCTTTATCCCCCAAACTGTATCTTGCAGATACTTTTTCAGCTTTTGAAAAATTAACCCCTGAGTATCCCTACTGAAAGACATTCTATCTCCCTTTTGGCTGTGTTTTGTTGTTTTTCGTTGCTTATTCTTTTTGTGCGCTTCGACGCGTCACCGATTCAGAGTGCGTGTGTGTGCGAAAGTATCTGTGTGAAAGGGTGTGTGTGTGTACGTATGTGTGGGAAGTTTATTCAACCAAAGGTTCGGTTCATTGAACTTGGCCAAATGGAATGGCGAATATTCGGTTGTCGTAGGTTAGGCAGTCAGTCAGTCGCCCATTGTGCATTCACGAAATGAAGTTGCGGCGAGTTAAGCACACTCACTCCTTATTTTTTGCTTCTGGCTTCTGGCTCTTTCTTTTCCTTAGCCCTTTCTCTTTCACACACATACCCATACGCATTGAGAGTCTCATGTCACAGGGAATGCATTTATGAGAACGCACAAAAGACGGACGGACTGAATAGCGCCAGTCGACTAACAAACTGACTGACTAAATGACTGACTGACGAAAATTGTATGTGACGAAAAGTGCAATGGAAAATGCATTCACACGCACACCAATGCACTTATCAAAAGCGCATAAAAAGCAATAAGTGAGCACTTTATGGCACTGAGGAAACGACGTTTGGGCAGCCTTCCATGTGTCGCATGTTTTGGCGACTTGGAAGTGGGGGGTACTTAGTAATGTGTAGGGCATGGAATCACCACCGATCATAAAGCAAATAAGACAACAAGCAGGGACTTAGTTCTGCAAAGATATCGATAAAATGTCAATGAACCAATAGGCTTATTGTTTGTCTTCTGTTCGTATCAGATCTACGAGTCATATCTGTCGAGGACCCTCAACTTTTTCGCAAGAATGTTCTTAGCTGTTCACTTTTGTTGGTTTTGAAAGCCAATCAAAGATACCAAAAGTATCTGAAGAGTTAAATATTCCTAGGTTGCTTTTTTTTGAACCCGTGGAATGCGCTTGCAACTTTTTCTTTTAGCCAAATAAGCACCTTTTCCTGTTCTATGAAATTTTACGCCGTGATGACTTTCTACTGCGCTTTGATTCCGCCTGCCTTCCAATTGTCACCCAAAGAAGATCCGCAACTGAACGTCAACTTACCACACAAATCTGCCAAGGAGTTGCAGAAGGTGGGGGGCACCTCTGGCTTTGAAGTGTCTTGAGGTTTGGGGCACAGCTAGATAGTCGGGCTAGGTGGCCCAAAGCCTTCATAGACGAAATATGAGGCGCAACCGAAATGCAAGCGAAGCCGGGTCGGAACCAGTAGACCAATCTTCTGCTTTTGCCCCTACTTCCTCAACCCCTCCCCCGATGCTCATTTTGCATATGGGTAATTTGAGAACATTTGCGCTTTAACTGCATGTGAAAAAATACGGCATAAAAAACCAAAGGAAAGAGTGCAGCCAGAAAAATAAAAAGAGATCCAGCAAGAAATATGTGCACATGTGTCGCCTGCTTTGGACTGGCCTGGATAGCTACAGTGGGGATCGGATTTAATGGACAGTACAAATTTTACAATCTTAATAGACTCAGAGGCTAATATGGATATAGGTTGTATAAAAATTTATTAATCTTTACAATCTTCACAATGTTTGTTATAATCCTTCCGTTGTAATTTTAATATATAATGATATCTTATATTTCAATGCCTTTATGTTTAAAAGTCTATTATAATGTATCTTTTCTATTAATATTATTAATACCTTAATGGAATTTAATGGAATTTGAACTGTAGCTGCATATCTCTGCGGCAATGTCCATGGTGTAGTGCTTTCAAAGGCCTAAACCGATGTCGTCTTGTTTCTGGCTCTCGGTTGTTGGTAGTTGGCTGTTGTTGTTGATAGTATTGTTGTAGCTGACTTTGAGGGCTTCATCATCTGCTTTCGGCTGGTTACTTGGCTCTTGGCTCCGCCGACGAAAACTGACAGCGACCATGGAGTCTAGTCGCGCCGGGTGAAGTGAAGTGGCTTGGCCAGGAGTGGTGCGGTGTGGTGCTGGTGCAGAGTGGCTTAGGCTTAGGTTTTGGAGTAGGCGCTTCCAAGGGTAGGAGACCCTGCCGCCACCAACAACAAGAAAACAACAACAGCCACAATGGCTAAAAAACACATCGTCCAAGTCAACTGGCGGCGCATTTCAAGTTGACTTTATTTTCAGGCCGTCTTTCGGCCTCTTGGCTGGCATTTTTTACTTAGCACTCTCTTTATTTGCATTTCTTTTTTATGTGTTTTTTACGAAACTTGATGAATTGGCTATTAATTTCTTCTGGCATGGCTAAAAAAAGAGTTGTAGAATAGTTATCGGCTGGCAGTTTTTCAGTCGATTACCTAAAGGATATGATAGCAGTGACTAAGAGAGTTACTAAATTGTCTGAAATATTATTAGCTAAATTAAATTTATATTTAATTAATAATAATTATTGTTACTAATAGAAAAAGGTATTATGTGGTTGCACTCTTTCAATATCATTACTTTTGGGAATTGGCAAAAACTTGTTTCTCACTGTAGTTCCTTACATCAAATTCACTCACACTCGCCCATAAATAGGCCTTTATTTACACATTGGCTAAGCCTGTGACTTTTACGCCACCCCCCTCAAAATATCCCCCGGCCCAGGTCCCTTGCCCTTGCCCTCGTCCTGGGATTCCCCTAATTCCTCGTTTGGCCAAAAGTTCATTGCACTTTTTGCGCAGAATTTGTTGCCTAACCAGCCGAAGAACAAACGCACAAACGGACAATGTGTGTTGCTGTTGCAGCTATTGTTTTTGAGTTTTTGTTGTTGTAGCTCTCCTACTCTTTGGCGTTTTAGTTTCCCAAAAACACAAAGGAAAATGTCTATTAACTAAAAATAAATACAAAAATTGGAGAAACTACTTAATTGTGTAGGGGGATTGATTTTTAGATTCTTTTTATTGAAAACTAAAAAAGATAATTACAGACTTTAATATTGATGTATGACTTTTTTGTTTACTGTGTACTTGGTGTGCTGGTGTGCGAGTGTTTTTTTCGTGTTTGGCGTTAACATTGGCAGCAGGTGTTTGACATTGCGTCAAAGGTATTGCTGCTGCTGCTGCTGCTGCTGCTTGGGCTGTTGTTGCTGTTGCAAGTGTTGCTGCTGCTGCACGGACTGGCTCTGCCTTTGCCTGCCTCAATGTTTCAATGCCTCAATGCCTGCCTGACAGGCTGCCACAGGAAGCCATACAGTATTTCGAGTACGGCTCTACGGGTGTGTGTGTGTGTGTGTGTGTGCGAGCCAAGTTGTTTTCATTGTTAACAAGCTTTCTGTTGTTGTAGGTCGCAGAATGTGAGCCACCGAGGGATGGTGAGCCAGTTCAGCTTATGCGAAATTAACTTTCGGCGTGTAAATGTAAATGGCTTGCACAATTAGAGCTTGGATTGTGTTTTTGTTTTTTGTTTACTGCCCAGGTGCTAATTATGTTGGCAATGTAGGGATGCAGATGGTATCCTAGATTGGGGCAGTTTATTTCACAACTAGCTCACAGTATGTATCCCCCCACCTACAAATGCGTGGGTACTACCGAACCCCATAGACCGAATTGCGGGTCCTTCAGAGTCCTCTTGCCCACAAATACACGCTCGAATAAGTTTTTCACAACTAACCGACCAATAGGGCCAAATAGACGAACGGAAAACTAAATCAAATAGGACTCGAGCTGAAAGTCGAGCGGAAAGTGCTCGAGGCAGTGCCCCTCGATATGCCCTCGAATGAATATATATTCTAAAATAAATATCTATCCGTTGGCGGGGCCCACTCCTGCAATTGATTGCTAATTTGATGCCCATTTGCAGTGGCCTTTTCTGTGCTCCTTTTTTTAGCCACTCTTTTTGCCATTGGCCGACAGCTGCAATTGAAAGCAAATATTGCGTATACGCCCCCTGTGCGCCGGCACTTACGCATGATGTTCTGTTTGGCCATTTCTTTTTATCCCCACCCCCTGCTGAAATAATTTTTCTAAGCCGAGGTGGCGGCGGCCTAATGGAGGCCAACGGGGCTGGGGCGGGGGTGGCAAGTCTGCATGCATAATGCATGTGTAAACGCATAAAAGGATATTGATCTGCCCCCAGCCCGCCCAGCAAAGCGACCGCCAGGCATCAGCCAAGGGGCAGGGGAATCCAACAGCCGCAAAACTTTTTTTTTTCGCCATGGGAAGGAGCGATGGCTAAGACAGCGAGAGCGCTGCAGGCCTCGAAAATTGCATTCGCATTTCTGTATAATTTTCCCCCTCACCGATTCCTATATACGCATGTTTGAATGTATATAAGGTGAGTGTGAGGGAGGGGGAGGGAGAAGGGGTTCGTATATACTTTCAGCCATTATATGCAATTCTGCGGCGAACAACTTACGCACTTTTCGTTGTGGGTTTTTGTTTTTGTGCTCGCATGCGTCACACGTCGTCCTGCTGCGTGAGGACCTTCCTTCTTCCACTGCGTCTTTCTGAGTCCCCCAAAGAAAGTTTGTGCCTGCTTATGCAATATTTATAATTATAATCATATTTTCCATTCCATATAAACTCTAGCGACTCATTCTGCCGCACTGCTGCACCGAGCTGAGCCTTAAATTGCATTTAAAAGATTCCCATTTCCACTTGCGACGTTCCATTTTTGTTGTTGTTTTTTTTTTTTACCAGCCACTCCTGCTCGGCCCGCCTTGGGGCACTTCCTGCCGGCCGAAAAAGTAAAATTCATTTCCCCAGACCGACACACAAAGCCCTGTCACTCAGGGCCAAAACGAAAAATGTTTCTGGCCCAAAACAGACCGAAAAAATTCAAGGAAAGCGACAAAAAATAAACTGGATAGAAGACAGAACTTTGCATTTATAATTAAGCAAAAAATAAAGGACGCCATTGAATGCAGGACTAAAAGGAGAGATCCCTGCGGCGGATACAAAGATTTTCAGCGGAAGATAAGTCAGTCAAAGGAAGGCCAAAGCGCTGATTAAAAATCTTTTAATTCCAGGCACTTACTGAGGTAGCTCAATTATTGTGGATGATATTATATTCCTGGAAATACATCTACCAGAACTCCCAAAATCTTTTTAGAGTGTCTGCTAATGCATTTATTCATGGGATTATCCCTTTGTTAATGTGGCGTTCCGACCATTTTAGACTATGTCGTGAGACGAATTCCGAAATTATTTGTTTTGGCTTGTTAGTCGTAAATTTCAGTGCTCTTCGTGTTGGCCGGCCGCCGATTTCGACGAAGGTTTAGTCACTCCAAGCCGGGCTAAGCTAAGCCAAAGTTAAGCCGCAAAAAACAGAGAAACTGTGAAAAAAAAAACAAAACAAAACAAAAATGTTAACCTTTCCTCTGCGGCCACAACATCGAAACAGCCAACGACAAATTTATGATAATTTCGAACGAAAAAATTCCGCTGATGTTGCCGTCGTTTGGCCGAGACCATAGAATGACATTAGTGCATCGTCCATTATTGCCTCGAAACATGCTCTTTTGTTGTTTTCGGTCGAAACATTTTCATGGCCCGAAGGGGCGCCACGCCCCCTACTTGTTCCAACCTTACCTCCGCCCTTTGCCGCCCCCGTCATTCACTTTTCTAGGCTGTCACGGGCTGGCCTTTTGTTGGGAAGTTATGACCGCCGGCGAATTGTAAATTATATTTAATTAAGGCTGCATTTCGAATACAAACCAAGCCTTAACTTCTTTTCATCCGTTGACAAAAAAAAAAACAAAACAAAAAAACCGTCAACAGAGTGCAAAAAGGAAACATTCAATTGCATTTTTAATTAGGCGCTTGTCTCGGTCTTCAGGCCACATTGCTGTATTCTGATGACAGCCAATAGCATTTGGCTTTTTGGAATATTCATACGGCCGGCAAGGGGCCAGAGATACATATGTATTAAGCCGATTTGTTAATGACCACGCTTTGCATGCCAGCCTGACATGCAAGTCCTGCCGCAGGACTCACAAAAACTGTGTATACAGTTGGGCTTGTGATTGCAAATGGTTCGCAAACAGGCAGTTCCCCCGGAAAAAGTATCTCCTCATTAACCTGATTGCTTTTCCAGACTCATCCATGTGGTAAGGTATCCTTACCGCCTTTGGACTCGTAAATTTTTGGCTATCGCTGGGAGCGAGAGGGAAAAAAATGGCAGAGTTCCTGGCCAAGTTACAAGTATTTAGGCCTGGTTCTTCTATTTATTTGCTCCTGTGTGTGCAACAGGCGACAGCTGCTGCTGCTGCTGCTGCCATTCCTGCCATTGGCCAGCGATGATGGCATGCCACTCAGATGGAACTGCAAGCTGGGAGCTTCCAGCTTGGATCTGGAAACAAACCAAAACCGAACCACTCACAAAAAAGTGGTTCTCTATATATTTTCTAAAATCAAAATGTCCACTTTTTGCTCATCAACGCCGCTGGTTATTGTTGTTGCCAATTCAGCCTGCTGCTGCCTGATTTTGTTGGCTTTCTGGCTTGGTCTTTGGCCAAAGTTGTCGCCAGGCCTTTTTTGTTGTTCTGCCGGCCAGTGGCAGTTGCAGTTGCTGCTGCTGTTGCAGCAATGTCATTAACTTGGCCGGCGGCCTCCGAGCGCTGACATCGCAACATGATGCGCGATTTGAGCTTTAATGTTCATTCAGTTCTGGGTATAATGCACTAGAAAAAATGTATCTATATTCTATCCTAAAGACATTTATATATTGAGCTTGAAAGAACACGGGTTTCTCCATGTGTCTCTGATTTTTCCTCTAATTTCGCCAAAGTACAAAAAGTGCGTGTGCGCAATTATAAGTCGCATTTTAATGCTACCTGGATCCGGGTTCCGATCTTGATCGGAATGGAGCAGGGGAAGGGAATGGTCAAGGGGGGAACCGGGTCCAGCCCATTTTCTAGCGCAACCCAGCAGCAGATGCGATGACTTTGATTTCGTGTCGCCAAATTGTTGAGCAGCAACAAGCACATGGCGTTGGCCCGGCCGAGAGGAAGAGGTTCATTAAAAAAGTATTCCAGCGCTGATTTTGCCACACATTTTTTGATTGCCACTGCCAACTGGCAGCTCCTTGATTGTGGTCAGTGGAATCGATCAAAACAAGTTGTTGGGCTGCAAAAAAGGCCAAAGGAAAAAGAAAAAAAAACTAAAAAGCGGTTCCAGAACCCCTGAGTTCCAGTGTGATTACCTTTGGGCCTTTGGATGTACTCGTACTCGCATTCGTACGTTCATGATTTGTGGTTTGGCTAAAACTTTTCGCCTCGAACTTGGGAGGAAATATTTTTCAAGGCGAGCAGAATATGTATCCAGCAAATACCTCCGGTGATTGACACTCAGGAAATGTCAGGGAATTTGATTGGCTTTTATGATCGGCCGGCGGCCGCTTAAGGCATTAGACAAAAAGAGAATTTGCATATTTTTACCACTCGGCACTCGGTGTCTTGGCGAATAATTAGAATTCATAGACATGTGTCGCGGCGGCCGGACAACGAAACTCACTGAAATGTGGTAGTTTGTTGGTTTTTGTTCGAGTATCTGAGTATCTGCTGGATGCATTCGGCGCGAAGGTTCATTGACGCGTCCGACAGCAGAAAGCCAAAGAGTGCAGAACAGAACAGGAATCAAAACGAAATGCGCCAAAAATAGCTAAAAATACGCCACAAAAACCAGTTATCACGAATTGCCAGACAGAGAGGCAAATAACCCGGCCAAAAGAGTCCACAATAGCTGGTGAATTTTCATAATTTTTGCATTTTTATAGAACATTCAAACAAAAAGCATTTAAAAGTGATGGGCATCGGGGTATTTGTGACTCAGAGCTAGAGCCCCATGGATTCTAAGAGATTATAGAGTTTCTGCTCGTAGTACCTTCGTAATTTCCATTTTTTATAGAGACCACCTTCAATTGTGCTAGCAGAGCTTCCAGATATTCTTGTTCCGGAGTTTATAAGATAAATTCTGTGGCTTAAACGCGTGTGGTCTTGGCTAATTATCTTCCTCTGGGCTGGGCCACCGAAAGTGCATAAGATGTTGGTTGGGACACATTCCGATCCCCTCTGATACATTTTAAGCCCCCTCGCCGATTCCCTCTGATCCCCTCCATTGGCTTTCATTGATGTGATCGTCGAGGTTCAATCTCATTCATTCATGTTGGCTGCCGGCAGTCCTTCGCTGCATTTGGCTACTTCAGTTGCACGGTGGCAGTGATGAGATGGTGGCTCAATGGCTTGGTGTCTCGGTGGCTATATGGCCATATAGCTGCCTGTGTTTGGGACACACCTTCTGCAACGCCACGCTAATCACGAGCAGTCGTTGAAGCGCCGCCAGCAACAACAAAAGCAAGAAAAAAGCCACCAACAATAGCAACAACTGTGGCAGAGGCAGTGGCAGTGGCAGCGCGTGGATAAATCAAAATGCAGCCCAGAGACGTGAGCAGAGCCGCCTTCTATCCACGAGCTCCATCCTCCCAGTCCCCAGCTCCCAGCTCCATGCTCCCCATACTCCATCCTAGCCACGGATTCTGTCTGCATAATCCACGGCCAAAGAAAGTGCCGCACATGGGAACTACACTGCCAAAAAGAAGGATGTCTTAATCAGTTTTGAAAATAGGAATATTTTTGTTCAAGACTCAGATAGTTATTTCAATGTCTAAAAAACAAAGATAATAATTTTAATTTAGAGGATTAAACATTTTAATTATTGAGAACATTTTCCCCAAGTGCTCTTCTGAATGGAAGCCGGGCTAAAGAGCCTCACTGAGCTTGGCTGATCCTCATCCGCCTGCTCATCCGCGGCCAAGACAAATGCAGACGCCGGCTCTTTAGCCGTATCTTTCACTCTGATTGTGGTGGCTCCTTCGATGGCTCGTGTGGGGCTCGTGTGGGTCTTGTTCTCTGGCCGGGAGGGGGTGCTGCAGCAAGCAGCATGCTCGAGGAAAACACTTGGCTACTGTTTGTTTACATATGTCCGACGACTCGGGGTATAACTCAATCAGGCAGAAGAGCTGCCAGGTCAGGTGACCTGCAACAAATTAGCCAGCACGACTCCCGGCCTGCCCCCGGGACTCTGGCTCTGACTCTGACTTTGGCAGCTGGGAGTTATGAACTCAACTGCGGAATGCTGGGCAAAAACCAGCCCGACAGCCCCTCCATAGTTGTGGCCAAGTTCTAATGAAAACCTAATTACAAAATCAGCCAATACTCTCAAGACCCCGGACACATAATTAAGGTGCTCACTTGACTTGGCTTGGCAAGTGTATGTGTATTTGTGTGTGTGTTTTCCCTCGGTGTCTCCAATTTCCACTGGCATTTCCCGACCCCGATCCCCTACCCACTCTCGACGGCGATGAAAAACGCATTTAAAAGCCACATTAATGACGCAAAAGCAAACACGGGCGGCCGGGGAGCTACCACTTTGGTAAAATAGGAAATTGCTGCGTCTGCGTTCGGCTGCTCTCCAGATTCTGGTCTATCTTATATATTTTTTGTCCAGTTCCCGACAAAAACGGTTGCTGCCTCGAGCTGCCTTCCAGCTTCCAGCTTCCAGCTACAGGCTGGAGCGTTTTCAGCGCATTTTTAGTTAATTTACCAGGAAAAACATTTGAAATTCTTAAAAAAGTCGCAACAAGAAGTCGGCGTCTGAAAAAAGTCACATCGCAAAGTTGTCTACACAACGCCTAACTAAAGTACTCTATTTTGCAGGGTGTATATGGACTTTAATGTCAAGCTAGTTACTGAGATTAAAAAAACAATTAATTTTTTAATCATATCGGTGGTAGACAAGATATCATAGATAAAGATATCAAATGGTAGATAGTATATCTATACATACTAGATAGATATCAATAGGTAGATAGATCAACAAACTATGGGCATAAATTCAAGGTAAATGTATTAATTATATTATTAAAATCAAGCTAGGGTATCTACCAGCTACTAAGCTCTATTTGTCTAAGAGCATTTTGTTTGGTTGGTTTGTTCTGAGGCTGTTCCTTCTGTTACTTTTTTCATTTCGTCGCCACCGCCGTTGCTGCATAGACTAAAAATCGCATTCGATCATTTATGGGATTTTATTTGGCGCGTCAGTGAATGTTGCTAAGCAATTTATTTATGACATTTTTTTGCCTGGCCGGGCTTGGGTTTAATGTGGATGTGACTGTGGATGTGGATGTGGATGTCGCCTCTTCGGCGGATTCGTGCAGCAATGTCTGCTACGCATCGAAATAGTTGCAACAAGCTCAGTGCTGCTCTTTGTTGCAAGTCTTACTGTTGCAAGTTCCATATTCATCAGATGCGACACTCTTCATTCTTGGTGTTGCTTGTATCTTTCTTGTATCGAGGAGATGCTTTGGCTTGTCTTGTGGCTTGTAGTTTTTCGTCTGCTGCGTTTTCTATCGAAAAGCAAACTGGATTTCGTCTTAAACGCTTTGCTTCGCGGATTGCTGCCTCACTATCTGCCGGCTGTTGCAGTTGCAGTTGCAATTGCTGTTGATTTTGCCATTGCATTTTAATTAAGTGCATTTTAATGAGGCATCACGGTCTCCATCGATGCGACTTTGGAACATCATCAATTACACAACGCATTTTAAATGGGCTGCCTGCCTCTGGCCGAGCTAGCTGGGAATTACAAGCTAGTGTATCTGCCAGATCCATTTCAATTCAGTTTCCCCTTGGTTCTGGTTTTCATTTTATTCAGGTAATTATTAAGCCTATTTGGATTAGTCTCTGCCCTTGTGGCTTTTGGCCCTCTATTGCGGTTTCGGACATTATATCGATGCAAAAAAAGTGATGCTAAAACAGTTTGTTTTAATTCGATTTGGGACTGCCAGAGTGTCCTGGCAGAATGTGTTTTCAAATTCCATATTGCTAATGCAAATAAATAGTTCTAGTTTCATGAAGAGTATATCGGCAATCTTTAAATATTAAAATTAACTTTTAGCTAAAATTTAGTAAATTAAAATTGTTAAAACAAGAAAATAAGTTATTTCTGTGTTCCTTTTGTAATCTAAATCTTTATCTCTTTATATATTTTTCCAGCCAAGCCTTGAGCATCTGCTAAACCATAAGACCCTCGAGTTCTGAGAGCATATCCTTGCCCACAAGTCCACCTCCTGCCCCACTCCCATTAGCCCACCCTCGTTGGATTGCAACCCCTTTGGCCCCTCTTCACAGGCTGTTCAAAAAGTTTTTCCATTTTTTCAAATTGCGTAATTTTCATTAGTTTGCTGCATTTGCAGACAAATTAAGAGCTTCTGCCGATGTCCTGGCCAGGACTCGAATGCAACCCCTCAGAGTGCATCTAACCAAAGTGCGTATCTGTGAGATACGCATGCAAATAGCTGCCAGCAGGACGGCAGGATGGCAGGACCACCCCGATGTGATGCGGTTTTTTCAATTTCTCTCTCTGAATTTTTTTTATTTACAGCCTTTTTGTACGCAAATAATTGTGAATTTTTTCCCCCTCCCTTGTTGCTGTTTTTTTGTTATTGTTTGGTTTGGTTGGGAATCCAGTGGATTTTTTATTTTTCTATGCACGAGCGTACATATTTTTTATTTTTAATTAAAAGCGGAAGTAAAAGCTGGGGGCGAGGTGGCCGAGGGAAAGGGTTCTGGATGGGTTTCAGGACGGGATTGGGTTTGGGTTCGGATTGGTTTGGTTTGGCGACTTGTCAAGTGCGTGTGGGTGCGTGGGTGCGTTCATTTTGCTCCGTGTAGTGTTTTGCTAACAATGCAAATTTCAGGGCATTGTTGCTGCCACGGCTGCCACTGCTTCCACCGCTGCCACTCCACTTGCCACCCCACACTCGAGACGCATCAAATCATCAGCGGCGATTTCAGACATAGTCGTCATCTGATGAAATGTCAAATGCGTTTCCCCAGCCCCCTCTCTAGTCTACATTGCTCTACATATATGGCCAAATGCAAACAGTTAGTAGGGCCTGGCTACTGCTAATGCTGGTGACTGGTAACTGGTAACTGGTAGCTGCCTAAGCTGCGCAAACTAAACCAAACTCAACAACAATAAAAACATGGCAACAATTCACCAGCTGAAGGGTTTTTCAAATAACGAAAAAAAGGAAAAAGCCAAAGCAAGGCAGCGGAAAAAGGGAAAAGTCAGGCGAAAAAAAGGATCGAGAAAATTAAAACAAAACAAACAGCAAACGCATCCTTAGCATCAGCATCCACTCTGTACAGAGAGAAAAAATATAGTCCCATTTACACCATATTCATCAATAAGATAAATAAAATGATGACAAAAATTGCAGAGATCTGTAGGCAGAGTCCAACTTCGCAGCCACTTGGCTAGTCCTGTCGTCTCGATTTTTTCTCCTAGTGTCGTCCTGAATCCCACATCATCCTTTGACTGTTCTGCCCTGCTTTGCCGGCTCTCTGTTCCACGCATGAAGAGATTTCGGTTTAGCTTTTGATTGACGAACTTGGCTCGTTGTTTGTCCCTCATCCTGAATATCCTTTTCCGGCCGCCCCTTCCCCTGCCCAGTCCTGCCATGCACTGCCGCTTTTCACTCAAACTCATCAACGTCAGCGACGCATTCAAATCGTTTTGATGGACTGCCTCGATGGTCCTTCCCTCCCCTCCCCCGCTCCTTTGGTCGTATCAAGCTCACGCAGTGCATCCTGGCACAAGAACAAAACAGCATCGAAAACAAAAAAAAGGATATAAAAAAAGAAATTGAGAAATGGGTAAAAAACATGTGGACTGAGTCTGGCACAATATTTGTATTTTACGCAATTTTCACTGACGACTGCCATCATGTCTGAGTCGCCTCCGATTTGTGTGTTGCATGATTTGCAAACCGATTTGCAACATTGTTCGTGTCAGTCAGCGCATTGTTGTTGATCATCATCAGTGCCACCGCCGAGTGGGTTGCGGGTGGTTTTTGGACTGTGAACTAAGCGCCTACCTCACCGCCGTTTATTTGCCCAGCCATTGTGCTAGCTCTTCCACTTTTTCTATATTTTTTGCTGATTGAAAGTTTGTGCGACAATTGTTGCGGTTATAGGAAATGGCCCAGAGTCTAATTAAACAAAATGCCTGACTAGCTCAAATTGTGCGGAAGGATTGGGAAAGGATAACTGTGCAATTAACTCTTCATTAGGCTTGTACTAATTGAACAAAGTATATTTATATGCGCATGCAAATTTTTGATATAACTTAGAGAATCAACTCACTTTACTTCAGTCCACAGTCTACCATAACTCATACGCCCTGTTGGGCGCTCTAGACTCTTAATGAAATCCAGACAATAAGCCGACAAGTACACTCTCTAAACACCTCGGGGGGCTTATCTAAAGTTGGTAATATTACAATCGCTTAAGCATTTCCACTGCAACGCTTTTTCACACTTAATTCGCCACAAAGTATGCTACAAAATATGCTACAGAGCCTGGCCGCTTCCTTCGTTGCAATTAAATTAGCCATCCGAAAGTTGGCCATTTTGTGGCAGTTGGATCAGAGTTTAGTAGGGTTGGGGGAAGGGGTCGATGCATAAACTGTTGCCCAAAAGTTTTAAGCTGCATTTGAGGCTTGCTTTTCACCCCCCCGCTCGGTGCCCCCCACTTAGTCGGCTGGGAAAAGTTTCGAGTGGCGCTTGTCTTGTTTCATCTTCTCAGTTTTCATGGCGAATAATCTGTGACGTCAACTGCGGTTGGCCGGATCCTCCGCAAAAGTTTTCGCATATTTTGCATCTGATATTTTGGCCAGTTTTGGTGCGAGCTGGTGCCAAGCTTGTTGCCAAGGCCAACTTGTTGCACTTGACACCAGGGTACGGGTATGTGTGTGGGTTGGCATTGTGGTTTCTTTGTGTTTTGATAATTGAAAACACATTGGGGTCGTTAGTGTCACTAACATCTAATTATCCCAATGACCCTCGTGGACAACCGAGCCACAGAGGATTTGGTTAGCTTGTGAATGTGTTGGCACAGATTTAAAACCCATATTGGTAATGGAAAACACACAATGTGACAAGGTTAAGAGACCAAAGCAAATGTTTTGTCAACTAATATGTTTTATTTTTTGCTCCCAATCGAATTTAATTAGTTCCACTTGAGGCATAGCAGAACATTTCCGATTCCTACAGGCCTCAGTACGTCTATACCATAAACACGATAATGGCTTACCAAGTTAAGGTATCCAAGATTATACAATGGATCCTGATAGGAGCTTCGTTGGTTGCGTATTCGTCGGCAGAATTGAAAGACCATTTCATTTACGGAAAATACGTTAGGGATTTGATGCACGTCGGTGGGTTACAAACAGCCCTGTCCGCTCCGGACATTGGGAAGCTGGTGGTGTTCTCCAATAATTTCTGCGACGACTGCACCTTGTTCGAGGAGACCTTACAGATCGCGTCCCGAAAAATGAAGGCGTGGGATAAGTTCGTGCGAGTCTACTTCTTCGACTGCACCCGAGAGCATAATGTGCGGGCGTGCCACGAGTATGATATCCATAAGGAACCATCTTTGCTCTATTTTTCATTCAAGTACACGGAAAATACCCGCGGCATTGTGCTTTCCACAAGCGAACCCATAGCTCCTCAAGTGGCCGCCCAAGTGGCGATCGATATGAACAAGGACCAGCGTAACGACCTAAACTTTAGACCCCTAACGGCAAACGAGGATCTGAAAGGTCTCTTCGAAAAGAATAAGACTAGGTACGTTTTGCTGGTTTTTCAGCAGAACAACACGGATGTGGGCACCATGACGCTCCTAGGATTGTCACACTTGCCCGCGATCGCCGTACGAATTGTGGATGATGCGGCGGTGATGAATAAGCTCGCTCCTGGCTCACAAGTGGCTCTCTTCAATAAACGTATGAAGAAAGTGGATTTGAAATTAAAAGAAGAAACCAGTGAAGAAATTGTGGAAAGTGTTGCAAAGCTAATATCACGAAAAGCTCAAAGACTCTCAGGCTACAGAAGACCCCATCACTTCCACCCACAAATGGACGATCCTACCGACGACTACTACAACGAGCAGTTGGAGATTGCTATTCAAGCCCTCAATGACCGATCCACAATTTATCGCGCTGACTTGGAACAGGCTCTGATGAGGATACTGCACATGGAGATTCCAAAGATGAAGGCCAAGGGCGGAATGCGTCTAGTGGCCCTGAGGAATTGGGTGAAGCTCCTCTCGGAAGTGAACCCTCTCAACAAGAAAGGCAGGACCGTGCTGAAGCAGCTGCACCAGTGGATGGAGAGCGAGAAGAACCCTTCGGGAGAGCAGTTTCTGGAGACGGTGTACACCTTGGAGAATGCCATAGGTCAAGTCTTTCAGGGGCGGCACTATGTTGGCTGTGTGGCCACGGAACCCTTCCTGCGGGGCTACCCCTGCGCCCTCTGGGTGCTCTTTCACTTTCTCACCGTGGAAGCGGCCAGGGAGCCGGCTCCCTTCAAGCCAGGCTTTGTGATCCGCACCATCAGAGACTTTGTCCAGTACTTGTACTACGACTGCCCCTACTGCTCCAACGAGTTCATGAAGATTTCCGAGGGCATGGACCAAGTGACGACCCACGAGGACGAGATCCTGTGGCTCTGGGCATGCGCACAACAAGATGAACCGCAAGCTTGCGGGCGACGGCACTGAGGACCGTAAATTTCCAAAGGTCGAGTATCCATCCAAGGAACTTTGCGACGAGTGCATGGATCAGACTTGGAACAATGCCAGTGTACTCAGTTTTCTGAGGGGCATTTACGACCTGAAAAGCATGAGCTTCTTTGGGCTACCCACCATGTTAGGATATGAGTAGTATTTTTCATATGGCAAATGATAAACAACTAATAAACAATTATTTGTGTTCACACCTTTAGTTCCACCTTCCGTAAACCAGCGCCTATAACTTCTGTCTGCTTTAAAAAGAAGCCACATCGTATAACAGCACTTAGTTGTATATTTTGAACTAACTATGCGGACTCTATTAGCTATTAGTTTAATATTTTGTATCATAGTATCAAGTGGCCAGCGAAACGTGCAATATTTTTCGCCATCTGTTTACAGGCAATCGGTAAACATTCAATGGCTGAACAGTTCAACACTCCAGGACGTCCTCTGGACACCGTCACTGGGAAAACTGGTTCACTATATAAGTGGGTCCTGTGCAAAGTGCCAACAATTCGAGTCGGTCTATAAAAAATTGGCATATGAGCTTAGAAACTGGCGCCGAGTTCTCGGAATTTACGTCGCAGATTGTGACGATCCGAACATGTCAAAAGATGCCAATTGCCATAGAAGTCACAGGGCTATTGTAATCAATTTTTACCCTTCCGATTTCGAAAAGGACTACTTCAGATTGGATGACTTGAATCCACAATCAATTACTATGAAACTCATGCGAGAAATTTCGAAATCTCATTTTAGGGCCAAAGGTCCAAACCTTACGCCTCTAGATCGTTCCAGTTATTTGGCAAAATTGTTTGAGGAATATGACAGCGAAGTGAAATACCTATTGCTGGTCTTCCAAGAGAGGGGTTCCAAGAACGGCATTACGACTCTGCTAAACCTTCTACCCTACCCCCAGGTGGCTGTGAGGGTATTAGAAGACCGTAATGTCTTCGCAAACTTCGCGCTGAAGCCAAGCGAAGAGAAAATAGCACTTTTTAGCCGAAATGGAGCTCTTCAGAGGGTTGAATGGAATCCTGGTGGGGAAAACGTTGCTAAGTATTTGGAGAGTCATGGCTGCAAAAAGGTAAGTTAAGATTCAAACTGAAGTTAAGCTTAGTCTTCGCTAAAATAAGCTATATATTTTTCATTTTTTAGAGGACCCTATCAGTTGCAGTTTCCGCAAATATCAAAGTGCAACCATATATTTATAGGGAGAATAACATTGAATTACTGACCAATCATACGGTTTTGAAAGCACTCAGCGCCCCGGCTCTGGGAAAACTGGTGCAGTTTATGCGGCCCTCTTGTAGTGCTTGTGTGACCTTTGCCCCCCAATACGAATTTCTGGCACACGAGCTTCAAAAATGGAACAGCGTCCTTCGCATTTACTACGTTAACTGCGACATGGAGTGGGACTTGTGCGTCAATTTCAGATTGAAAGCAACGCCAACGCTGCGTTTCTTTCCCTCGCACTTTGATTTTGGAAAACAAGGATATGGATTAAACATAAATAAGCGGGATCCGAAGGAAATAATTTCAGAACTAGCCATACATCTGTCGAGGAATGATTTCAGTACCCGCCAACCAAACTTCTCGCCTCTCAAGTCGGACGACAACTTGGCCTCAATATTCAAGCCTTATGATCAGGCTCTGCAGTACGTGGTAGTAGTCCTTCAAGAGAAAAACTCCACAGTGGGCATTTTTACGCTTTTGAATCTTTTGCCTTATACGGACATCGCAGTTCGCATCGTTGAGGATTCGAGGATATTCTTGAACCTTGGCCTGTCCCCTTTTACCATAAAGGGCGTAATTCTCGAGAGAAACGGCTCCAATGTGCCAATTTTTTCAAAAGGTTACGACGCTAATGAACTAATCGAGAAGTTTCTGGGCCAAAAGGGCATTACTAAACAGCCTTATTAATTGACTATCGGATATTATATTATATATATATATATATATATTTATTATAAAGTCATTTTTGAGAGAAAACTCTTTGGTAAAAGTTTCAAACCTAGGAGATTTGTGTGTTAAATTGACTTTATGGTTGCTATATTTTTGAAAGCCTGAAATTCGGATTAAGGGGTTTAACAGGAACCAATTACTAAGTGTACTATATCCATTAAAAAAATTAAAAATAACTCGCAGTTCCATTTGCAAAATAAGGTAGTCTGGTTCTATTCAATATGAATGCGGTTCTAAAGTGTCGCGTTTTGATAATATCATGGTTGTGTATGATGCACTTTGACCAAATTAATGGTCTCATAGAGATATTGGCTAAGAAGAAGGATTTGGTTCACTATTATTATCCTAAAAGAAACAACACTCAGACGAAATCGATGCTGTTAGACGAAAATATAAAAACTATAAGGAGGGTTTTGGCCCAACCCAAGCAAATATATCAAGCTGACATTGAAATGGCCATTCATATGCTGTTGCATAGTGAAATTCCAAAGATAAAACTCATCAAGGGTAAGCCCTATGAGGCCTTGATGAACTTTCTGGCGGTTATGGTCAACTTGAGCCCCATGAAATTGGACCGGAAGACTTGGTTAAGTACATTAATGGTCATTATAGAAAACACCAAGGGCATTATGTTCGGCGTGATGTTCCAGGACCTGGTCTACAGCCACGAACTGTCGGCTGGAAAATTGATAAGCGCCACTGACTTTGTGGGATGCCGCAGATCGGCGGCCTATCCCCGGGGCTTCAGCTGTGCTCTTTGGCATCTGTTCCACTACCTGACCGTACAGGCCAGCTTGTCGAAGCCGCGGATTTACAAACCGGGCGTCGTCTTGAATATTATTGCCGCCTTTATCAGGTACTTCTTTCCCAGCTGTCCCATATGTTCCAGGACTTTCCAGCAAATAGCCGAGGCCCAAAAAATCCAAATGGTGCAGCACTACGACGAGGAGATTCTGTGGCTGTGGGAAGCACACAATGAAATCAACAGGCACGTGGCGGGCGGCAAGCTGGAGGATCCGCTTTTCCCGAAGAAGCCATTTCCCACTGTGAGAGGCTGCCCAGACTGCAAAAATGGTGGGCTTTGGGTCCGGAACAGAGTGCTGACCTATCTGAAGGACATTTACGCTAAGGAAAAACTAAGTAAATTACATTTGGTCCCTAGACATAATGTGCCTAAGCCCAAAGAGGGTCACCAGAACAACGAGACGGGGCAGCCTATCGATGTAGATACTGGCAATTCCACAATCGCCGAGGAGGTGTCCATTGATAAAAGAAGCAGGGCGAGGCATTCCCATGGAAGGAGCAGAGGGAAACGAAGTGCAGAATGTGCTTTTGGAAACAACCGGCTCTATGGCCCAGTGGATAACATTGAAGTTATAACCAGCGCCACTCAAAAAGCGATCCTCGGCGCGCCGGGCTCTGCAAAATTGGTGCAATTTATGAATATTTTTTGCGCAGAGTGTCGCCGATATGCGCCTACCTTCAAGAAGTTTGCTCGCGAAACAGCGAAATGGAAGCCCATTTTGAACACCTATGTGGTGGACTGTGCTCAGGAGGAAAGTCTAGATATGTGTCGGGATTATAATATTACGAAAACACCCAGCATTCGGTTTTATCCCCCGAATTTTTCGATGGATCGAGATGGTCTCGGTATCGATATGCGTCAGACGGAGGCAGATAAACTGATTGAGGAGGTGGAAGGACATGTGATGAAGAACAACTACACTGGTAGTAGGGTGAATTTCAGCCCCCTTGGGCAAAATGAGAACTTGACAGAAATCTTCAACTCCTGGGGCAACAATACCTACGAAAATGTTGCCTTGGTTGTTCAAAAAAAGGACTCAAGGGTCGGCAAGAAAACTGCCCTTGATCTGCTCCCATATCCCAGCATTGGGGTTCGAATAGTGGATGTTCCTAATGTTTTGGTTAACTTTAAACTGGATCCTATAAATGTAAAAATGGCTGTTTTGGACCAACTGGGAACTAAAAAAATAGTTTCCTCGAATAACACCAGTGCTGACCATGTTAACAGCATTTCTTCGTTCCTCGAGAGTGCCGGTCACACACCTTTGCCCACTCTACCCACCACGGTGGCTCCTCCTGGTGAGAATGAAAATTTTGTGAATCAGGCCATCGCAGAACGTGTAATTTCGGGTCCTCTGAAGATCTATAGAGCCGATCTGGAGCAGGCCGTCGATAAACTCCTGCACATCGAACTACCTAAGATTCCGGTCATTGACGGGGACAAGCTTGTGAGCCTGATAAATATAACCAGCCTATTGAACACCTTCAATCCCTTGAACCAAAATGGCAGAAACCTCCTAGAAAAGCTGAATGGTTATCTGAAAGGAGTCACAAAAATCACAGGCGACGAATTGGCCCAGAAAATAAAGCATTTTGAGTCGCAAATTGGCAAGGTCTTTAAGGAGCGACGTTATGTTGGTTGCCTTAAGCCAAGCTTAAGCGCCTTCACTTGCTCTCTGTGGACAATTTTTCATCATCTGACGGTGGAGGCTGCCAAGAATCCGAAGAACTTCGCCCCTGGCTCCGTCCTCTGGACCCTCCTCGGATTCGTCAAGTACTTCTTTGGCTGCGAGGATTGTGCGAAACACTACCAGGAAATGGCCACAAGGAGGCACATGGAATTGGTCAAAACCAACTCAGAGGAGATCCTCTGGCTCTGGGCAGCCCACAACGAAGTCAATAAGAGGCTGGCTGAAGACGCATCAGAAGATCCCAAGTTCCCCAAGATTCAGTTTCCCTCCAGCAAGGATTGCCCATCCTGTCGAGATCAGAACAATGACTTTATAGAGTCAGAGGTCCTGAAGTTTTTGAAAAGTATCTATGACATAAGGAATGTTAGCTCCTATGGATTGTCCTCAACCAATGGCTATTTACAAAGCAATAATTCAAATATCAATAAAAACGTTAACATTGTTAAAATTGAGCTTAGAGCCAAGTCCAGAAACCGCAACGATAAGATGTAAAATATATTGTTATGTCTCTGGGAATACGAGCCATTTCATGAAATAAAGTCTTGTAAAGGTTTGTTGTTATATTGTCATTTATTTTCATTAGAGGCCAACGTGTTATGGAAACTAGATTTGGGTTTTATGATAGATAGTTTGATGAGTTTTCATCTCTTCATCTCTCAGGCTGTTAAAATCGAATCGAATGTAAGTCTCCAGTGAATACCGAATCTCTTAGATCATTTCTATGTCATTCTCTGGGTATACATAACTACATATATTGTTCACCGCAGGCCACTTTTATACTATGTGTTTTGAATACATAAATATGCTTTATTTTGATCTTTGAGAACGTAATCTGTGGATGTGGGTGCGCCGTTCAGGCAGGTAACCGAAAAACTTGTTCTGAGCAAAAGAGAGTCTCCGATTTGGGTTAAACGAGACAGACCAGGCTATAATTACCATATGGTCTGCGCCTTGCCACCAGTTTCCATATCCCACTGAACCAGTGAGCATCGTCTGGCGATGATTCGGCTACTGTTCGGCCTGATGATCCTCGCCCCCGGGCTGGGCTTCAGAATCACTCAAAACGAGGCCAGCCTATACAGCAAAGACGACAATGTGGTAATGCTGGACAGCGAATCGCTTCCCCCGACTCTGAGCCTGATGTCGGAAAGCAAACTGGTGCAGTTCCTCAACAGTTTTTGCGGGGACTGCCAGCGCTTCGCGCCGGTTTTCAAGTCCCTGTCTCGAGACCTGTACCAATGGCGGAGAGTCCTACATATCTATGCAGTCGACTGTGCCCAGGAGAGGAACGTGGAGATTTGCAGAGAATTCAACATTCGACAAACGCCCACGCTGCGATACTTTTCCTCGGAGCTCGCAGGAAAGGAGCTCGGCTTGGGTGTGGACATACCCTCGCAAGACCCCAAAGTTATAGCCTCTACTTTGGCTGATCTTGTGTCAAAGGATAAATACGATTTACCTAATCAGCCTAATTTTGGATTCTTAAACTCCAGCGAGACCCTAATTTCCCTATTTCAACACAACGATCTGGATTTCGTAGCCCTCGTCTATCAACCGAAAGATTCCCAGATTGGCAGGGATACCATACTATCGCTCTTGCCCTATGAGCAATTGTCTGTGAGAGTCTTTGACGACTACCAATCTCTTTTTAATTTGGGCATCCAATCCTCCAATCATACAGTATTCATGATTGATCGAGAGGGCAAAACAGAGGCGCTTTCAGCAAATGAGAGCTACCAAGCATCCATCGGAAAGTTTCTTCAAAATCGGAATTACAAGCCAGTGCCACCACTGCCGGAGGCCATAAAAACCGATTCTTCAGAGTTTTTGGATCAACAAAAGCAAGCCATTATAGTGCAGGTGCTGAAGCAGCCTAAAAAGACATATCGTGCCGATTTGGAACAGGCCATCGACAAACTTCTGCACATCGAACTTCCCAAGGCACTGATCTTTCGGGGGGACAACTTTACGGCCCTGAACAACTTTCTTCGGCTTCTCAGCCAGTTGAATCCTTTAAACAAAAATGGAAAGGTTCTCCTTTTAGGCTTAGACAAGACGCTGGCTGCTTTCAATCAAACCTCGGGATCTGAGTTTGCAGAGACTGTTGATGCGCTGGAAAAGCCGCTACCGAAAGTGTTTAAGGGAAAACGCTATGTGGGCTGTGTGTCCTCAAAACCATTCCTGAGGGGGTTCACCTGCTCCCTGTGGAGTCTTTTCCACTTTCTGACAGTGGAGGCGGCTAAGTCCCCGAATCAGCATCCTCCCGGAACGGTTCTGTCTGCCATTCACGGATTTGTCAAGTACTTCTTCGGCTGTTCGGACTGCTCCAATCACTTCCAGGAAATGGCCAAGAGACGGCGAATGGACTTGGTGAGGACCCACGACGAGGAGATCCTCTGGCTGTGGGCTGGCCACAACGAGGTCAACGAACGACTATCCGGCGATGCCACCGAGGATCCTCAGTTCCCGAAGATCCAGTTTCCCAGTCCAGAGGATTGTCCCTCTTGCCGGAATAATAACTCGGAGTGGGTCACCGGAGAGGTTCTACAATATTTAAAGAGCCTTTATGACAAGGAGAATTTAAGCTTCTATGGCTTGCCAACTTCTCAGGGATACAATTGAGTTTTACTTTTGGCTTGCTAAATATTATAATATAATCTAAGTCTTTTATCTTGAAAAATACAACATTATTGTTTACTAACTTTGTTACCATTTTAAATACAATTATTAAAAACGTTCCATTTGTCATATTCTTTTGATGCAAGTATTTTTTTAAATACACGATTATATATTATTTTTAATTTAATTGGTTTGAAAGCCCTTATGCAGGAAATTCTAATTTTTATGGCTTGTCTAACTGAAACAATATCAATTGTGTCTCGCCTATAACTGCCCAAGATTACGAAACAATTACATTAGTTTCTGAAGAACATCTAGCCCCTGAACGATCGTCTGAAATGGGAGCTACGTCATCAGTGGCTTTCCAATCATGTAACAGTGTCTCTGATCCTTATCCTGCTCTTTTCCGGCAAAGTCCAGCCCGAACCCACTTTGTATCAGAGCCTGGATAATGTCGAATGTGTAAATGCGACTCAGTTGCAAAAGGAGTTGAGCAACCCCAATACTGGAAAGTTGGTGCAGTTTTTCAACAGTTTCTTCGGGGAGAGCCTGCGCTATGTACCCTCTTTCAGAGAATTCGCCAGGAGTGTATATAAGTGGCAACGACTCCTACGAATCTTTGCCATCGACTGTGGCGAGGAGCAGAACGTGGAAATCTGCAGGAGGTACAATGCAAAAAGGACTCTATCGCTGCGCTACTTCTCGCCCAAATACCGAAACAGGACCAATGGATTGGGCGATAACGTTGACGAAAGAAAACCTTCAGACATTATCAAAAGGATGATGAATGAGTTGTCTAAAATTATGTCAACACCCGCGCTCGGGCCAGTGTTCGAAGAAGTAGGCTTCCTTGAGACAGTCAAGTCTATTTTTGGAAGCTTTGATTTGGATGGAAAGGTAAGGAGTTCTGTGGAGTACCTAGTGCTGGTATTCTTGGAGGAGTCCAGGAAGCATTGGTCTCATCGGGACCGGATATGGGAAGGCACGGACATTTGGGACCGTACGGACATATGGGACCGCAGGAAAATTTGGGACCGTAGGGATATTTGGGATCGACAACCAAGACCGGCCATTGCATATAATCTAATTCCTACGGTTTTGCTGGACCTTCTGCCATATTGGCAGGTGCGAGTGCGGTACTTGTGGTACAACCCTCCTACAACACTCCGAAAATTTCATGTGCATAATGAAAAGTTGGTAGTCATCGATCGCTTCGGAAATCCATTGGCTCTCACTCCAGCCCGTCCAGACAAAGAATCCTATGTAGAGGCTGTGATAAAGTACCTCGACTTTTTCGGTCATTCGCCACAGCCTACTCTTCCCACCCCAAATACTACCGAACCGATAATATTTCTGGACCCGAAAAAACCGACCATCCTTACGAATGTCCTGAAGGGACCCCGTCGGGTATATTTAGTCGACTTGGAAAAGGCCATATACACGTTGTTGCACATTGAGCTTCCAAAGGTAGCAACTTTCGAGGGAATGGCGCTACAGACTCTCAAAGATTTAATAACCGCCATTGATGCAGTAAATCCCTTGAATACTAATGGAAATATAATGATTGCGGATATATTGAAGAATCTTAAAACCTTCAATTCGACGTTAAGTGGCGAAGAATTCGGCAATCTGGTACGTGCGGCAAACAAATTTACCAAGGAAAATGATCGCAGAGTATTTCAAGGAAAGCAGTACATCGGCTGCATTGGCTCCAGACCCTTCAAGCGGGGTTTTACCTGCTCCCTGTGGACTTTATTCCACTATATGACCGTCTGGAACGCCAAGTCACCCAGTCCCCAAAAGCCGGGTTTTATGCTTTCCACTATTCTGGGATTTGTGAAGTACTTATTGGGCTGCGAAGAGTGTTCAGTAAATTTCCCATCTAGTTTGGCTTGTGGGAAGAATATCGAGACCCACGACGCCGAAATACTTTGTCTCTGGGAAATGCACAACAATATGAACGAAAGGCTGGCTCACGACCCCACAGAGGATTTATTGTTTCCCAAGATTCAGTTTCCCAGCTACCATGACTGTCCTTCCTGTCGCAGTTCAGACGGCATATGGAACAAGGATCATGTCATCAGTTACCTTCAAAGCCTCTATGCCAAGGATAAGCTGAGCTTATACGGACTCCCCACCGAGTAAGGTTATTCGAGTTGGTTTATGCAAATTGTTGTACCCTTATGAGGTATGTGCTATGTTGAATGTAGAAAAAAATCAACCACAGCCAATAGTCTTCAAAATTATATACATTGCATAAATTCTCGACTCACATATTTGAAAATAAATCGAATATACCTTCTGTTATTTTAACTTGTTCCTTGATGGCTTCACCCAATTGGTCTCCATCGATGCCTACCTCTGAGGCTCTAACAAGCTAAGTCTCATAAAAGTTCCTTAGGTTTTGAAAAGAGTATTGGTTGATTTTATTACGAAATGATTGTCAATAAAAGCAATTTGATTCAGTTATGTAAAGTATCAGCCGTGACGAGGCCAAGTGGTATAACTACCCCTCGTATTAGGCCTTGAGTCCAGTTCAGAAAAAACCTTCTTGGAAATGGATTTCCCAAACAAGTTGCCTATTTTAGCCACTGCTCTGCTGATCTGTGTTCAATTAGTTTCCAGGGCATCTTCCCTGGGCGGATATCTTTACCACATTGAGGATAATATTTACCCTGTGTTTGCTAGAAATTTTAACGATACTCCGGTCATTTCGAGTAAGTCCAGTGTAGTGCTATTCACGCACAGCTTCCGTCCCAACGACTTGAAGTTTGTACTGAATTACACAAACTTAGCCCGACGACTTAACAAATGGAGTCGGATTTTGGTATTCGAATTCATGGATTGTGCCCAGGAGGGCAACATTGCTAAATGCAGTGAAATTAATGAAACGCCAGTCCTGCAGTTCTACTCTGTCCGAGACAGCAAAGCTGTCCGAGGTTCGCCCACTCGTCTCGACTTCCAGGAAAATGTGGATAACCTAATATCTCAGGTGGAGAAGCAACTGGAGAAGACTCATACCAGAGGAATATTTCAGCCAAATTTTGGACTGTTAAATTTAGACGAGCCAATCTCCGGCATATTCCCGGATATTCGCGAATTGAACCACATAGCTTTAGTTCCCCAAACTATTGGCAGCGATATATGCAGAGACATAATTTTCGGATTGCTTCCGCTACACGAAGTTGCAGTTCGCATTGTACCAGATAAAAGATGGTTTGAAAAGAACAAAGTTCAATTCCGTGATGACTGGATTGTGATCGTTATACGAGGACCGTTCGTCAACGCAAACGACACCGTCTTGTTAAAGCCGAAGACTTTATCAAGCAAGGGCTATATAGATGCCATTTCCGAGTATCTTAATAACAATCACTACTATGTTAGGGATTTTGAGCTCTCGGATAAGAGCGACATTGATATCCCTGCTCTCCAGCAGAATATAATCTTTTCAGAGCTGCGAAAGCCAAAATTCCGGGTCTATCGGGCTGACCTGGAGAAGGCAATCGAGAAAATATTAACCCAAGACACTCTGAGGGAGAACTTCCTTGAAGGAAAGAAACTTCTGGTTCTGAAAAATATTGTTACTCTGTTGCATCACTTCAATCCGCTAAGCGCAACCGGCAATGGGACTCTCATAATAAACCGATTCTATGAGGCGCTAGCGGACCCGAAACAGAACAACACTCTTGGACCCAAAGTGATGAGTCACCAGTTTGAAAAAATAATAGGCAATAACAGTTTCGACGCTAAAAACTATGTGCGCTGCGCCAGTTCAATCCCGAACTTGAGACATGGCTTTACATGTGCCTTGTGGCTTTTGTTCCACTACCTGACCGTGGAGGTGGCCAACAACCTGGGAAAAGTGAAACCAGACTCCGTTCTGTGGGCCTTCCATGGATACGCGAATTACTTTCTCGACCAGCCGGAGTATTACCTCAATCTTAAGGAGTACGAGATGCAAAATCCGATAAGTAAAACGCAATCAACAAACCCGGACGAGGAGATCGCCGAAAATGACGCCAGAAATAGTATATTGTGGCTGTGGGAAGTGCACAATCATTTCAATATATTTGTGTCCCCGAAAGGGAAAGTAGATCCCCAGTTCCCAAAAATCAAATTCCCCAGCAAAACAGATTGCCCACATTGCCAGCAACCATCTAGGGATGGAGTATTGACTTATCTTAAAAAGATCTACAGACTAAAAAACCTCAGCGGGTTTGGCATGCCTTACTAAAATCCTTTTTAAATTAAATTTGTCAAAATGTATTTATATTTAGAGGACGAAAAAATAAATCGGTGTAGGCCCATTAATTTTATTCTCTGAAAGAGGGGTAGATTATTACTTCCTGCAACCTTTTCATTTCGAATCAGTTACCTTAGAAAGCCATTTTCGGGAAAGTCGGGAAAATAATTAACCGCAAACACATATCAGCTTGGATTGCTGTTAGAATATAAATCTGAAAAATGTGTCGTTTGCAAAATTAAAATTTTATAGAATAATAGGGTTTTCAGGCCTTAAATAATAAATAATCGTATCGAAATGAAAATGTAATGGTTATGGCTGTTTTCAACATTTTTCTTTGAACTCAAATCATATTTTTTCTCCAGTCACAATGGCAACTACCCTGACGGTTATCATAATGGCTGTTGTAATATATTTTTCGGTAAATGGTTCTATAATCGTGAATGTGAGCCAAAAATCATCCAAGTACGCCTCTGACACAACTTTGGATGATATTCTACTACTTAATCCCACCGCATCGGCCGTTTATTTCAATCACACGACCAATACGAATGGCCTCGATTATCCGGACCTCGAACCTCTGCTGCAGTACCCGCGACTCATGAAAGTTTTTACAATCATGTGCAGCTTGCCGGTAAATGAGAAGGACTGTTCGGATTACAAGTATGCGGCCCCAGAACTGCGCTTCTTTCCCAATGAGTTCAACCGCACAAAACTGGAGGAGAATAAAGACAATAGTTCCCATGGTATTGAAATTCCGACAAATTCAAAAAAAGACATGAAAAAAGCTATTCTGAAGGAGTTGGTGAAATTGAAACTCTCCTCGCCAGGAGCTCCGAATTTTGCCCCGATCCTTGGTAACGACACAATCTATCGACTATTTCTACAGGCGGATGACACGAGAATAACGCACTTGGTTTTGGCCGAACAATCCGAAGAAAACTCCACCATGGGTCGCGATACCATCTTGAATTTATTGCCTCGAAATAGCATAATTGTACGGATTATTAATAATCGTACCTTCTATGAAAACTTTGGAGTAAGATACAAATACGTTGACTCGCCATTGTTCATAATTCCGAGACAATCCAGAAGGGTTATTCCCTTGCATCCGAAAAAGATGACTGGAAAGGAGTTTTCCAAGGCTGTTATAAAATTTTTAGATGAGCCTGCGATTGGCTAACATATTGGCCGAAATAAAAACAAATTAATCACCCAATAATTTGTTTGCATTTTTTTCCTCTCAGCTATTTTGCAATTGTCTTGTATAGTAGCCCAGGCAGAGAAAATTATTGAGCCCCACGCACATACCTATTTACTAAATAAAGCGTTTAAATTAAATGAAGCGTCATGTGCCCCCACTGCTGGAGGCCTGGAAATTGAGGTCCTGGCAGGAGTTTAGCAACTGACCCGAGCCAAGGCAATGGCAAAGGCATTGCTACTCGTATTGCGGCGATTACCCGCACATCAAACCGAACCGTATATTTAATTATTTATAGAACATTTTTGCAAAATATCTACGCACTAATTTGCGTAAAGTAATCGATGTGGTGGAAAAATTTTCACGCATGCACACGTGAGGCGTGGTAGGTGGGGGTGCGCCTGGGGGCGGGGTTTTTTGCTGCAACCTGAGTGGCTATTCGGGGTTGGAGTTTCGGGGGTTGGGGATCAGCCGATTGGGTGGCCGTTCAGTCATGCCCAAATAAGCAACGGCAAACGGAAGCTAAAAATTACCCTACCATCCCTACCGACTGCCCATTCCCCACCAATGCCCCGTGCAACGCCCACAAAACTTTCTTCATTGTGCGTAAATTGGCGCCCCTTGCTGGGCGGAAGGGGCTGCCTGTCGAGTTAAAAGAGTTAACGCTACGTAATGATGTGTATGTAAAATGTATAATATACATAAATAAATAAAATGCACGCAGTTTGGGTTTGGTGCACTTTATCGATATTTTCTCATTGGGGCTCTAAGGGTCTGGAGTTTGGGGCTTTGAGGTTGGCGTTCGGGGTTTGGGTTGAAAGTAAAATGCCAAGAACGAGCACAACTGTACCACGCATGATTTTTGTGCGTGTCCGGGGAAATGAAAGGTACTGCTACTCAAGCATTTTCCCCACCAAGGCAGGCCGTAAATTTTGGACCGGAAACGGAACCGGAAACCAGCGCCCATTTGTAGCATTGAATTGCTGAGCCATACATCTTTCGTACGTTTCGAGGTCCGGCCCGGTCCAAAATCGGCCTGTGCGTATAGTGCGTAAGATATGGTCGAAATCTAACAGCAAACGGATATTGTGGCTTTTTGTCTTGCGAATTTTTCCAAGGATCTTGGGCATGGATTGGCGCTTCCAAGGACTGGGCCCTTGGGCCGAGGAAATTGCCCTAATTGGACCCCAAAAGATTTGCATAACATAATTGCCAGCCGGCAGAGATCGCGCACTATAACCGACATTGTGGCATGACTGCATATTAACCAAAAACAATAACCCGGCCAGAATTATGCACAAATTATTGTTTAGGCATTTAAATTACAGCAACAACGGTGGCGTTGTAAAAATGCAGAGAGTTCGCGAAACGAAAACAATAAAATGCCAGCTGAAGAAGCATCGGCGTTGTTATAATTATGTAAAAACAGTCTAAAGATTGACTTGACTTCTATACCCACTCAAGCACACACACACCGAAGCGTGCACTGCGAGAAAAGGTAGCTCATATTAATCTACTGAGAGCTAAAATAGCTCTTGTTAGGCCTTGGTTTTTGGCAAATAAAGTATTCTAATATGTAACTTTGCAGAAGGTATGCCAGTTTTTTCTCAGTGCCTAGGTACACCTGGCATGCAAAGCCAACATAAATTTTTAGGGGGATACTGGGGGGTGGCGTTGCAACAGCAACCCGGTAATTATCAGTGCCTCAGCGGCAGGCAACATTGTCTGTGCATTTTTCTATGTCGGCTACCGTTCGCCGCTTACCGCTGTCTCTGCCACCCACTTTTGCCACTCCTCCCAGCCCTGCCACCACCGGCGGCCCTCACTGTCAGCCCCCAGCCCTATCCCTATTCGCACGCAAAAAATGTAAAGTGAAAATATTTTTTAAGGCACTTGTTCGAGGAGTAGGGTGGGACGCGGATTCATCTAAAACCTGTGGAGGGTTCGGTTCCACCGTGCCGTTGGCTAGAGTCATGCCCCTCTTAAGTCTACGTCGAACTTGGGCAATTTTTTTTTAATTCAGCTACATTTAATTAAAAATAACATGAAAAGACAACAGAAAATAAATAAAGCAACAGTAAGCGAAAAAAAAATGGAGTTACAGAATGATCTGAGATGCTGCAAAATTACTGCAATATTTATAAGAAATAAGTAAGCCGCAAATTACATTAGGTAATCATGTTAAATTTTTATAAATAAATAAACATTAATTATAAAATTGTATTATTTTAAATAATTCATTAGAACTGCTGTCGTTTTTTTTATTCGGCAGTGTAGGTCTGAAAAGTGTAAGCCTAAAAATCAAAAAATGTAACTCACATATTATTTGGCCAATTTTCCACATCTTGCAACTCATCTTAAGTATTTTCGGCAGCCCTATTGAGCTCCACTTGGAGCTAATATGGCTAATATGGGAGCTCGACGACAAAAAAGGGCTTCAAAATAGCCAAACCGAATGCAATTTGGCAACAATTTTCCCAAAGTTTGTTGCCACAGCCCAGCAATGCGGCTGATGCCTGCCACTTTGCCCCAATGCTCTGCTCCCCACCTCGTGATCCCGCTATACCTCGCCCCCGCCCCCCTTAGCTGTTGCCACAAATTGCGGCAGCGCGTAATTAAAACAATTTGTGCATAATTTTTGTACAAGTGCAGCCGAAAGCCAAACCCAAGGCTTCAGCCCTCGCCCTCGCCCTCACCCTCCGCCTTCCACCCTCAGCCTCTGGCCCGCCCCCTTCGGTGGGCTTTTAAATAATAATTTGCTTAGTTTATGAAGTGCCCAAGTGGGTGTGCGTGTGTGTGTCTGAGTGGGCGAATGAGCTACATAAACAGTTCTACCCCCCAGCCACCCCACTCTTTTGCATTTTCTTCTAGTTGCTGCGCACAATTTACTCACTTGGTTGCATTTTAACATATTTCGTTACGTTTTCAGCCCGGTCCGGAGTCAATTGTTGTTGTTTTTTCAGTTGGCTGGCATGCACTTTTTTGTTTTATTGTTTTCGTTATTCCATGTTTTTTGTTGTTAATTTTTCTGTTTTTGTAGCACTCACCTTAGGTTTAATTTGTTTGAGTTTCATGCAACTGCCACTGCCTACTGCTGCTGCCGCATCGGCTATAGCTTCGGCGTCAGCTTCTGTTGTGAATTTCACGTGCATCTGCCGAGGCTCTGGCTCTCGGCCTGCAACTGCCTTCTTTCTCCCAAGTCGAAAAATATTTGTGCACGCAAAAAATGTTAATTGCCACAGCAACAGTGGCAGCAGTAGCTACAACAGTGGCAACATCATCAGCAAAAAGCGAACCATCAATGCGGCGGGGCATTAAAATATTTAGGTTGCAATTGCCTCTTCCTATTCCTCTTCCCAAGCCCAAGCCCAAGTTCCAGTTCCAATTCCCCCAGCAGTCGCCACAGTCTCTGGCAGTGGCAGTCCCTCAAACTCCAGTCCGAAACCCAAACTCCAGCCCAGAACCCGACTCCAGCTCAGAGTTGCTGCCGTTAATGCAACTGCAACTGTAACAAATTGCAATGTCGCACATCTGTCTTTCCTGGCGTTTGTCGTTGCCTAAAAAAGTTTTGAAAAAACATTGATACAGTCTCTTTTATGATCGAATTTTCAATGCTCTTTAATATTCTGTTAAAGGTGAGGTATTTATTAAAATAATTATGCTCTCCTGTATCCTTTACGAAATTATGTTGTGCATATATTGCCTTTGCAACATAACCAATTTTCAGCATAAAGAAGTTAATGACTCCCTGCCTGGCTAGGGTATTTAAAAACATAAAAACTTATAAAAGACCCGACCCACAGTGGGAGCTTAGACTCCAGAGTAGAGCTCTGGAGAGGAGTCTAGAGCCATGGACTCATATTTATTTTTGTTAACATACAAAAAATTGTCGTTTTCCTTGCAAGTTGTTTTTTTGTGGCTTTGCTCTTGTTTTTTCTTTTTCAGTTTGTTGGCTTGGCATTGGCAATGCCAATTACCGGCGACCGGGAACCCTAGCAATTTGACCATATCCGGCCCCCATGGCAGCAGTGCCTGCGCTGGGCCGAAAGGAAAAATCAGGTTTTTCCTTCACTTGTCCAGCTGAATGTTGGACGAGCTCGATTTTCGCTATTGAAGTTATATATTCCTTCCCCTTCGGTTTTCCTGTTCCAATTTTTTCGACTTGCTCTTTTCAGTTTGAAAGATCATAAAAATTAATAGAAAAGAGTTTCAATTTGCGAAAGGAAAATGGCTGAATTTGTTGTTCGAGGGGAGGCTGAAATCAAGGGTATTTAGGTGTGACACCTTGGCAGTCATTAGCCACATTTAGTGGCCTGATGATCATGGCTTTTACGGCCGCAGTGATTCCTAGTGGCCGTTTCTTTTGGTTTTTTGTTGTTTTTTTTTTTTTTTTGTATCTTATTGTAACTAATGAATATGGAACTTGAGTCCGAGGAGGAGAGTCTGTGTTTCTTGTCATGTTGCGGCTGGGGCTGCGGCTATTACAAGATTTGAGTTGTCGCGCATTTTGGACGCGTCATGCGGCCAGTTTCTTTATTTTTTTTTTTTGTTTTTGCTGTTTTTGTTTTTTGTCCGTGCCACACATTGCCGCACGATCCCAAGTTGGCAAATGTGGCGCGCAGCATTTAAACAGCAGTAGCTGCAACTGCAACTCCAACTGGCAGCAACACAAAAAAAATGTCATAAATAAATTGCTTAGCAACATTTGCTGACGCGCCAAATAAAATGCCATAAATGATCGAATGCAGAGAAAGATTTTTAGTTAGACACTAGAAACGCTGATGAAGATGGAAACGGAGATTGGAGCTGGGAGTTGGACGCTGGATGCTGCAAAATGGAGATTGGTGATGAAGATGGCGATGGACATGGAGATGGCTTTGGCAATGGACTTGGACTTGGACTTGGGGAGTCGTCTGGACGGATGGATGGATGGATGGATGGAGAGATGGCGACAGGAATCTCGAATGTTTTTCCTGTTGGGTAAATTAACTTAAAAATGCTACAAAAATCGTTGCTGATGAGTTGGCTTATAGGGTTGATGAATGCTAAGCATTCTATTGTGCCCATTAATGTTGCAGCACCATGGCCCGGACAAGACGAAGACACCGTTCAAGCTATCCCTAATGACTTAGGACACCACACCATTAGTTGTGTTTTCTTTTTTATTTCGGTTTGTTTGGGCCAAGTTAGGAGCTCTCTTACGTTTTCGTTTTGTGTGGCTATCAAAACAATTTGCCGGCCAACACTCACCTGTAGCATGCCACACGGCAACAAAGTGGCAACCAAGCTTCAGAGGTTTGCAGGCCAAAACTCTAAATATGCATTTTTTGGCAGAGTGGAGCTTGAAATGCTCTTTTTGGTATGAAGACGTCGCTTCGCTTCAGTATACCAAGAAATTATTGTTGCAACAGCTATCAACATGGAAGTAGTGCCCCTCCTAGGGTATCCTAAGCGGTTGTCTGCAACTGCAACACCTTTGCTAATGCCTGGCATAACAACTTAATCCATAATCCACCTTGCCAGACTTCCTCGGCCCCGAATGCAATTGCATGGGATTGGGTTGGGCTTCGTTCGTTTGGTTTTGTCAGACAGCGCGGCTGGAGCGCACCTGGGCTCTTGGCTCTGAGAGCTGGGATCTGGCATCTGGCATCTGGGGAATCGGATGAATTTTTACGAGTCCCCCCAAACGGCAGACGGAGTTGCAGTTTTTCGGACAACCTGCTCAAATCAAGGCTGCAGCAAAAGCCACTGCAGAATCAAATTCAGCGACCCATTTGTTGGCTATCTTATGGCCTGAGACAGAATTTGCTTGGCCCGGCAAATAAATTAGAGTTCTTAATGGCCGGGAGTAGGCCTATCTGGATCCTAATCAGCAATGTTTGCTGCATTAACCATCGAATTTTATGATGATTTTTTTGGGGGGGAGAGCCCACAACGGCACACACACAGAAATCTAAATTTAAAATTGGACTCGTCTTGTAAACAAAAGAGGCAAACTGCACTGGTGTCTGCCGCTCTGCTGCATGCGGCATGCGGCTTGCTGCATCTGCGGCAGAGACCACGAAATGGGATCAAGAGCAAGACCAAAGGCAATGCAAAGCGAGATCAAGTTCAACGCACATTTGTCCTTGATAATTGAAAAGAGCGCAGCGGAGGCTCGCAAAAAAACACAAAAATACTAAAATACAAGCCAACACGCAACACTGCCAAGGGGGAGCCCGAAAAAGTTGCGGAGCAAAACAAAAATGCCAAAAAGAAATACAAAAATAAACAAAAATTATGGCAGTGGATCGACAGACTTATTGCTGGGCCCCTTATTGCCACCGATCCTCCTGCTTTACATCAAAGTGGTGAGGCAAACCGGCTGCGGCTGGTGCTGAGGGTTGAGGACTGCGGCTTGCGGGCTGGGGCATGCAACACATGCACAAAATCCTCCAATTGTGTATGCGTAGCGTCTGCCAAAAATACGCCGGCCATTAAGACACAGCCCCTTCATGCAACCGGCCATCCACATCGCTCCAAAGAAGGGCCCACGCCAACCAAAAAACGAGGTGGGGATGATTTGTTTCGACTTGGGGATACCTAATCTCAAAGTCCCATAGGAATATAATTTCACCTTTCCTTAGCTTTATATTTAGAGGATACGTATAATTATTTATCAGTAAATAGTAGATCCTCAGATGAATTGAAAATGTTCCATAATTTCAAACGTCCGTTCCATTATCACCTAAGAGGTATTCATAGTCGTCTATGGGGAGCCCTTCCGTTCGATCGTACGTGCCTCTTTCTGACGCCTTTCCTTCCCCTCCGTCGACGTTCGCAGAATTTCCGAAAATTTGCAATTGAGCAGAAGACGCTGCTGCCAGTGGACTCTGCCCCAGTCCGGATCCCCTTCGCCACAGCCGAGCTAGCGACTTCTGCCCAAAGTAGAAAGGGAGAAGAACAAAAATGTTTATGCATTTTTTCTGGTCACTGACCGTACTCAAGGTTTTTCGTATTCTGCGGTTCAGTTTGGATCGCTGTTGTTTCTCTGGCGTTTTTGTTTTTGCAGCTCCTTGGCTGCGCTGCGCTGCGTAAATTGCATGCGCACAAAAATTGACGAATATGCCAGCCGACATGCGGGGCGGGGTGAAGGGGGATCCTTCTGGAGGGGCGGGGGGTGTGCCTCCGGAAGGGGCATGCAAGAACAAGAGGAAAAGACAGCGACAAAATGTGAATGCGCCAAAAACACAGAGACGATTGCACAGAAAGAACATGGAGATCACATGGAGATTCTGGGGGAGTAAGGAATATCATCATTAATCAATATAAAATGACTGTTTTTCTATGAAATTCATTTCCAGATACAAATTCATTACTCGAACGATGTGTAGTATATTTTAGAGATCAAAGTCTAAGCTCTACGTAGAGATATATGCTAGAAATATATTTAAATTTAAGGCAATTTGTAATTTCTTAATAATTCTTAATAATTTCTTAATAAAAAATATATAAAGACCAAATACTTAGTATTCACCCAAGTAGTAATCGTTTCTTACAGTGCCCCAAGGGGGTGGGGAGTGGAGCAGGGCTTGTGGCAAACTTGTTGCCTCTCGAGTCGGCTCCCCTATATCGCATATAGCGTCGATTGCTGTGACTGTGTTGGTGCAATTTGGAGACGACGATGATATAATTTAGCACGAAAGTGAAGTCTGCTTGCAGCCGGTCCCTGTCACATTCCGTCCTTCTCTGTCTCTGTCTTCAGCGGCATCTCTGGCTCTGGCTTTGAGCGCTGGACAGCGCCCCGAATTTACCAAATGAAACCGAAAATGTGCAGCCACGTCCTCAGGTTCTTGTTCTGGCTGCGTTTCTCTAAAACTGAAAGCGGTTTTGGGGCCATCCAAGTCCAGTATGGCGTTGGCAGGGAGCTAAACAAATTATAAACAAAGGGTATATAAAAAGTCGACTTGTTTTATATCCGCAAAGGTTGATAAATTACTGTATGTACAGGGAACAGGCTCTGGGCTTTGGTTTTCGGGGCAATTTCAATTTGATTGCGGTAGGACGCCAACTGTACTGGATTTTTATGGATCGCATCTGATCTCATCAGTTCTGGTTCGAGGTCTGCTGCTGTTCGGGGTTCATCCTTCTTTGTCTCTCCTTTTGGCTGTTTCCGTCCCTTGCTGTTCTGCCCTGACCACCCGCAATAGCCGAGGCGCAAAAAGTTCTCGGATTACCACGCCAAGTGCCAAGTCAGTGACCGATTATGTTACCCAAAGCACACAAAAAAAGTTCATATATATTAAATGGAGTAACGGCTGTCTCTATTTGTTTGGGTTTTCCTCTTCTCTATTTTCGTTCGTAAGGTGTAGATTTTATAAAATTTAATTGATTGTTTTTCTAGAAAACTTCTTTATATTACGTATACGTAATTTTGGTTTACTCAAAATAAACCGAATTAAGAATTAGCTCCGAAATGTTGTGCATTGCTTTTATTTTAAGTAGAAGCATAAATTATTTTTATATTTGGATAAGATACATTTTTCATATCTTATGAAACACTGCGTATACGCAATTTAGTATAACATTGCGTATACGCAATTTTGTTAGATGAATTGAATAGCGGAGAATTTTAAAATAGTTTTTATTTTTATGGCTATCTCCGCTCCTTTCCAACTCCAACAGGAAAAATCCAACTCGATTTGTGGTAGGAAAACCATCACTTCACCAAAAGCTTCAATCCAATGAAGCCGCACAATTTCTGGTGACAAAAAAAATGGCAACTGCTGGACAAAAAAGTCGGTAAAAAATAGGAAAAGGAAATGTCAAAAAGCCATCGTTAGTTCGGTATTAGCCCTGACAAAACTTGACGCGTCAACGTAAGCGGCTTTGGTCTAGGTCAAGTTGCAAGTTGCAAGAAACATCTACACATCGGCATATAAACGGATATAGAATCCACCTGTACGGGGAAATCTGTTTCGGTGGCCCGGCGACTTTAAGGGTATTAAGAATGGCAAATAAAAGAGGCAGGGGAATGATTCAATTACAATCCAATTCGGGATAGGTTTAAATGGCTTGGAAAATGGCTTAATTGCTGACCGCTCGATATGAAGAGCTCTAATTGAGCATAAGACTCGAAAAGTACAGAACACGCACGGAATCATCGCCCGGAATGAACGAAATGAAAATGCGTACGGGTAAATAAAAAATACATCGAAAGTTATTTGGCCCAGTCGTCGATTCGATTCGATTCGATTCGAGTCCGTATCGTTTCCTGGCAAAAATGAAAAATCAAAAATGCAGCAAACAATTTGTATAGGGCACAATTTGATTGGCAGCTCTCGTTGGTGTCGTGGACGGTGGGACCAGAGGCGTGGCAGCGTGGCGGAGGAGGCGAGAGTCCTGTAGTTTAACAACCGTAGAATCCTAGACGATAGGATGGGGCTTGAGTTTGGGTTTGGGCCTGAATCGGAATCGGAATTGGGGCTGGGTAAAGTCTGAAGTGCTTTCGGGTAGGCCTTAATTACGTAAATGTGTGTGCTGCGGACTTGCCAGTTGAGTTATGACCAAAGGAGTACTCCATACTCGCATGACTGTATCATGCACTGGAAAAATATGTTAATAGAAAACAACTAAACAATTGGTCATTTCCAATTAGAATCGAAAACCTCTATAATGGCAAAAAATCAATAGACCCAAAGATCAGATTCTTTGGCAAATACTTCTGCAAAGACCTTTAAAGCTTTCTTTGTAAATAAACCATTTTTTGTTCTTAGCTTCCTTTTTCTCAGTGCATATTAGTGTGTGTGCGTGAGTGTTGCAAATGCGTAAAATTTTAATTTCGTTTTGAAAATTTTCATTCGAAAAATGCACACACACTGCGCTCAGAAGTTGTTCGGCTGGATTCATTTTCCACCCAAATCCCCGCCCGCTTCCAGACCCCACCCCTGCTCCTTTCGCACTTCCTCTTCCGTTTCTTCTTCTTGTTCTCCTTTTTCTGCGGGTTTTTTGAGGCCAATGACCAGTCAGGCAACTGCAGTGCACACATCGGTTTGTGTGTGCAAGTGGTGTCCCGCTTCTTACGCACTTTTTGCATTCACTAATTTGAAAGCTTAAGGGGTTAGCAATAACAACAACAGGACCCAAAGGGTTGGGCACTTTCATTGGCCCTATTTTCGCAATGGTCTTATTGATCTGCCCCCTCGTATCTCCTGGCTGGCATGGCTGGCTTATTATTATTAAACAACCCCATTAGGCCTTCTTTCCCCTATTCGGTTATCTAACTGAAAAACACACAAAACACAAGCCAATGAATACATCCTCTAATGCAGGAAAGGGGCATTCCAAGCTGGGACCTTCCGGTGGGAGGGTTACGGTTGGCTGGCACCCAATTCTGTGTCGGCCAGAAGGGAGTTTCTAACAGATGAGCAAAGATTATTATGCAATGCAATCAAATTTGACATTATCTGCTGATTTTAATATTCAGTAAGCCAAACAATAGATATAGTCCTGTATTTTTCGGTATTAATCGAGAACAATATCTCACTATTGTCACTCATTGGGATCCGCAAATTGTTCTTTGAATTGACGGCTTAGCTTAGTGAAATTTTATTTAAAATATAGGGACTTTTTTATGCCAAACACATAAAAGAATTATTAGGAATGCTATTGTTACTTGTGTAGTCCCAGGAATAGTATACTCTGTAATGCCAGATAGATGGAGTTTTGTAAGCCAAACCACACTTTAGAGGGCATCCTTCAGTCTCCATATGGACTAATATTATTTCGCTGATTTGCGGCTAGGTCGGGCATAAATGTGTGATTATTTTTTAATAAAAATTTCCAGCTCGCAGGCATAGGCTACGCACTTTGTTTCCCAACATGACACCAACCAACAAACCAGCCCAGAATCGCGGATTATTTGTTATGCAAGGCTTTTGTGATTTGTTGGCGCGTTTTGCTGTTTCAGTTGTTTTTGTTGCTGTTGTTGGGGTTAAAATAGGTCCAGACTCTCCTCCTCCTTCTCCCCAGGATTCTGCCTTGGCCGCGGGGCCTATAATACGCACAACCAGCACCACACACAATAATACAAAAGTAATTTCGCGCACATAATTTCACCACCCCTTTCCGCGCCCCCTCGATGCTTTCTTTTTTATATGTTGTTTTTTTTTTTTTTTGTAAGCTTCTGACAACTGTCGGGGGTTAGAGATGTATTCACACATATGCGTTTATATCCACAATAAAGCACAGCTCAGTGACATTTAATTTCGAAATCGTCATAATAACATTCAGCCTGAATGCTCACATCCGCCAAAACTCATCTAGAACGTTGTATCTGTTAGCTGTATCTTGTAGCAATGTATCTATGTGTCTGGGTATCTACGTAACTGCGTATCTGCGCGGCTGCTGCGGGGCAAGAAGCAAGTGGAAAGCGGCAAGCGGCATGAGACAGGAGGCAGCTGCTTTAATGAGCCAGCTACAATTTAACAACAGTTTCCTGTTTTCGGTTCCTCGCCGCATTTCAAATCAGTTTACTTCCTTGGCCATCAGCAACTGGCTTTCAGTCTGCGAATTAGATCAGAACCGTAAATTTCGATGAGCCCACCATTGCATCTGAGAACGGAAGCGATTCAATGTGGAGAGGACTTGCGGAGACGGAAGCGACGAAACCCATTTTATTAGGGAAAGAAGGAACTTCTGGGATACCCTTTCGCATTGGACGAATTTATATTCCAAAATGTTTCTGTTCAAAATGATTCACCTAAATGAAATAGCGAATCTCTTAGTTATTTGTAATCAGATGTGAAAACATTTTTGTTATGTATTGCCAAGTATTAACCGAGTTATATACACTTTTTTATCACGAAAATTAAAAAAACTTTACATTAAAAATTACATTACATTTTTTGTTATCCCTGTTTTTTCTCAAAATGTAAGCTTTTCATTCACATTTTATTAAATGTGATTAATTTAGTAATCGGCTTAAATACCGAATACTCTTTATGAATCAGGGCTTCAATGCCCGTTCAATCAAACAACAAATTTTGCCAAATTGTTGGTCAAAATCATGATGGTTTTAAAAATTTCGCAAATGCGTCAAAATTATTTGTACTAGGTGTTGATTGTGGATTGCGGATCTTTGACGTATAAGTGAAATATGTTAATGGCGATGGCAAGCGTTTTTAATATTCTTTATTTTCTTAAATTTTAAACTTTTCATACCAAAATTCTCGTTATTTTGCAACTGATTCTATAAAGGATAAAGGAAACCATTCATAAATCAGAGCACATGGGTGGGCTTAGGGCTCTTAAATTCTTTAAAAATATTCAAGGTGATAATTCGATATCTTTAAATGAAAATTTAGTCTTTGACAGAAGACAAACACATTTATAATCCATAATTACCTCCTCTTGAATTCAACCATAAAGTTTATTGAAACCGTGACCCCAAGCCATTGATGGAAATCGATGGAGCAAGGTACCTAGATTTTTTTTTGGATATTCAAGTTGAAAATCAAGTTGAAAAAAGTTTCACGAAAATGTAGCAAAAGGACACGTCATCTAGAAAATCCATATTTACCACTTTCTGAATCCAGTCAAAAAATTATAAAAAAAAAACTTTGCGGATATGTGTTGATGATGATCGATGGAGAACGATTGTCAAATTGTTTAAAGGTCCCCCATTTGAGAATCCTTAGTCTATAATTTAAAATAAATTGCGAATGGTAGCAAGAATCGCATGAAATACACTTTGGCGCCATAGTATTAATTAAGATCGAAAGAATACGGTTTCCAGATTCTTTTACGGTTGTACATAAATTGGATTTATAATAAAAGTAACACATTAATGTCCTTTAGCTTATTGTTTATATTTTATCAGGAAAGATATTTACAAGAAATCTATAGGTCAAAAAAACAGATTAATCAAATAAGTTTCTTAGTCATTGTATTAAGTCTACTGGATATCAAATGTCAAAGCCCCAAAAATTGTTATCAAAGTGTTTTAGGCTTCAGACATAAACCCTTTCTTATCTTAGAACCTGTTTATTTGGAGAAATCAAAGGAAAAATGGATCTGAGAGATGCATCCATCTACTATTTACGCCGGCGTCTGTTTTGTTAAACTTTTACCCTGTTTTGCAGACAGCCCTTTTGCATTTGTTGTTAATTTATGCGTTGTCCAGATTTTTAGTTTTTTTGGGAACAGAAAAGGGTTGAAATTGGGCCCGATTTCGGGTTTTTCTTTCTCGGGAGAGGGAACCGGTTGGATCGTTTTTTGCTGTTAGGAGACTGTGGTTAATCTTGTCGCCGTTGCCTTTTTTATCTTGCATAAATATGGCAATCAAATACTTCAATGCCAAATAGGTGTCATCTGATTATAAAGAAGCTTTCCTTTATTTTCGTTGCCCCTGCAGTTGCATTGTTGCATCCGCAACGAACCAGTTTTCGGTTTATAAATTCATGCAAAAACTTTTGCAAAATAGAAAAGAATATAAATATGAGTAAGGCATAACCATTGGGTTTTGTTTTGTTTTTCTTAAATAGCCTCGGAACTTGCTCTTACTATGAGGGGTACACAGAAACTGACTCAGTGGTGAGTTTCTTGACACTGACTCTTGAGTGACTTCCGCGGCATGAGTGAGAAGTACGGTCTGCGACTCAACAAGGGGCAACTCGTAGTATCCGAAGGGGCTCTTATTGAGTCGCTGCAGGTTCAGTTGATTTTGATTGAGTCGTAGGCCCTAATGGATATTTAATTTACTTACTCGCAAGCCCAGATCTGTGCCTCTGAAGCCACTGTAACCCCATGAAATTTTCATAAGCCAAATTGCTATTACTGCCCATCATCAGCATCCGAAACTGGTGGTGTATACCCAACCAGTTGCATGCAAAGTGCTGGCAACAGGTGTGCAAAACTCAGGTTGCACTGCCACACTAAGTCCCCCGAAGCAGCAGCAGCAGCTCTCTTCTGCCTTGCCCTGCCCCAATCCGAAGTTTTTCATCGTTCGCCATGGCTCATATCTTTCCAGAATGATATTATAATAGTTAGCCTTCTGTTTCTGGCTTCGTCTCCCTATGCTCCCTACGTTGATCTCTATGGATTGCACTGGAAAATAGGGATGTACCTTACTCTTGGTGTAGTGATACTGAAGACCTAGTGACATGATGGGAGCTTACCTTAAATCTTCTCCAAGTGTATATGCCAAGTATGGCTTGGGTTTTATATCGCCTGGCTCTATCCCCTGAAACCCTTCATTGTCTTGGCTTTTAGTTTTCAGCTTGCCTTGGCTTTGGTGTTAATCATTGTCTCAGACCCCATCCATCCATCCATCTATCCATCTGGTTCTCATGGGTCTGTGGCTTTTGTTCTCCGACTGATTTTGCTCTGATTTTCAATTAAATTTGTTTAGACCGTTGTCAGATGATGGCCAACTAAGTGGCCCGGTTCTGTTTGTATTTAGTTCCTGCCAACGGTTTTGCATTTTTCATAAATATTGTATATCCGCTTTTATATTTGCTTGTTGCGATTTGTTGGCCCCAATCAACGCCCTGGCCTGGTCTTTTTTGCACCGACTTGGCCTGTTAATTTGTGACAGTTATTGTGGCAAACAGTTTTGATTGACTTTGATTTGAGCTGTTGACAGGGGTCTCTCTAAATGCGGCACTCTGTGGTACTCTGCCACTCGGCTGCTGCTGATTGATTAAATCTTTTGTCTGCTAAATGGTTCTCTATCTTGACAGTTCCCGCTACAGAAAATGGCAATTGCAAATAGAGATATGAGCAAAATGATTTCATGAAAGGTGTCAGCCTGGCTAATTTGTTAAAAATATAGTATATCCTAAGAGCTGTAACGGTTGGGAAATTAGCTTCCGTTTTAATAAGAATTAAGTAGATAATATTATACACATATGTATTTAGACTGATATCTAACCATTAATGACTGACCACTATATATTTCTTTTTGATTTTCCTCTCTCTATAAATTTGTCGAAAAACATCTTTTGGTCCTCGATGAGAATTCATTCGAATCGACAACTTTTAGATACAGATTCTTGAGTGCTGAAGTCTCAAAAAAAAAAGGAGGAAAACGAAAAATCAAACTTCAATTGCGGCACTCGGTTGCTCAGTGTTTTGGCCCAAAACGTTGCCAATTCTGCTGGTGCTTGTTGGTGCTATTGTATCTGTCTTGTTGCTGTTTCTCATCGTTGTTGTTATAAATTTTGTTCAAGTACGTCAAGTTCGATTGCGTTCTTTACCTTGAAATCTTGTTTTCTATCCGTTGCGAAGTTTGCAATTTTTTGTTCATTCGTTGTTATTGGTTTTTCTTTTTGTTGCTATTACTGTTGTTGTAATGCAGCTGCAAAAGATTTTGCATGCTGTGCTGCCTCCCCCTTCGAGCCGCTGCTCCATCTACCCACTGCCTAATATTTTATTTATGCATTTTCTATATTTATTGAGCTACAACAACGTCATCAATTGTGGCCAGTATTTGTTGTTTTATTTTAAATACTCAATTTGCATTTATTTATATGCTACAGACCAGAGGGCGGAAGGGAGGAAGAAATTAATTTGTGTGCTGATAAATTCAATTAAATTGTTGTACTCAGTTTGGTGTGACTTGTTGTTGCCTCTGGTTTTCATTAATGCTAGTCAAATACTCTTCTTCGTAAAAGGCTATAAAATTTAAATTAGTTGTATAATATATTGCAATCCACAATATTCCCCTGATTTATAATATACTCAGTTTATTTTATAAACTATTCGTTGTTCAAAAAGTCAACCTGAAATATTTAAATCTCTTTAATTTAAAGGGTATTGCTCACCGCATTTTAAATGTTTTATTAATTACTTCTCAGAAATTAGCTAAGGTAAAATGCGGAAATTACAGCCCGCTCACACACACATAGCTAGCTACCCACACCCTGACAAACTTACCCCCTCTTCACACACAGATGCAGATTTTTTTAAAGAAACGAAAAGATGGAATACTTTTGAGCTTGGCATTTAGTTTGGCGCATGCCAGCAACAAAAATGGCAGAACCTTGACATCAAATCCAAAAAACCCTCGCATTACGTATACGTAATTTTGTTTGTTTCGCCGCAGTTTTTTTCGGGCTCAGTCTGGCAACACTGCCGACACACCCCCTGCCACCCCCTCCCCGTAGAAGCCAAAAATGCAACGCTTGGCTGCTTACGCAGTGGTTGTTGCTGTTTCTATTGCTATTTCTATTTCTATTTAGTTTTGGCTGCGCTTGGCCTCCATTTCGGCATGCATTCATAACGCAAGCCGAGGTTTCCATCGGTTTCCAATTTTGCTTTTTTGCTATTTGAGCCGCCGCCGTTTTGTGCCTAAAATTTATCGCTCTGCGTTTTTTTTTTGTTTTTTGTGTGTTAGTCATTTCACTCTTACACTAGGTACTTTAGTTATCTACTTATATTTGGAACGAGCCAGAGTTGATTATGCTTACATATTTATATAAACAAGTCGATCGAACATATTAATTAATACAAATATTTTCCAAGACACTTCGTTCAAGTAGTGTAAAATGGCTAAGATAAAAACATCCTAAATCCTCCGCAGGATGCCTATATACGGGCCATGCATAACTTGGAAAATTGCCAAAAAATCACAATTTAAAATTTGATTTACGGTTTTAATGGTTTTTTTTAGGACCCTTAGAGGGTCGAGAATTGAATGAAAATGAATGAATGAGTGAAAATATAAACATCGCTGTTGGATGTATTCCAAGGATAACTATATTATTAATAAAATTTATTCTGTAAGGGTATTTCGGCTTCTTCTACCACAATTTACTTTCAAAATTCTTTTTCAAAGCTCTCGTTGTTCGTCGCATCAACCTCGAACTTTAGATTTGTTTGCAATGTTTATGAGAGCATAACATTTTGTATGTTTTTTGCAGCCGTCACTGTCGTTATGTTTTTCATCATATAGTTTTTTTATTTGAGAAGCTACGTGTCGTTCTTTTTTTGAATGCATATTCGGTGTATCACTTGTTTTTTAGGCGTGCAGGCTAAGGTGACCAAGGTGCTATTGAAATATCGGCTCGGATTCCCTTAAAAAGTTTGAAATGTCGCATTGTTTCCAAAAGAGTGGAATGGAGGGCTCAATGACAAATCGGATCTTCACGAATCGATTGCCCTCGACGCCAAAGATTCCAATTAAATATTATTAACCAAAGAAAATCTTCTTAGCCTATTTATTGATGCCATTGGCAGTGGCAGTCGCAGCAGCAATAGATGCAAGAAAAAACCTTAGATGAAAAAAAAAAAAAGCAAGACCCCGAGGCAACAGGAAGGAAGCCACGCGGCGTTGCAGTTACAGTAACACACATTTGCCATTTGCTGCCACAGGCCGCGATTTCCATTTCCATTTGTGCGGACCGAAAAGCGGCGTTAAGGTCGCTCCTAAGCAAGCCAGGGTCCAAGACAAGTTTATTTGAGTTTTTCTATTTTTTGCCACTGCCACAGCCACAGCCATAGCCATAGCCATAGCCATTGCACTTGCCCCTGGCTTTGAGTTTGTCTGGCTGTTGTGGATAGTTGGTTAACTTGTTTTTCGGCTTGATAAATGTCTGAATCGCAAGTGTTTGCCTGAGTTTGTGTGCTGTGTGTTATGGCCACTTTATTGCTCTTGACCCTAATGCCGCAGCATTGATATGGCCCCGGTGTGATGGTGTGATGTGAGGCTTCTATCAAATTGGGCGACGCTGGCAGCTGCCGTTCCAGTTTGTTTCTGGCTTGTTGCTCCTTGCTCCTGCCACCGGCTGGTTGTTCATTTTTGGACCGGAAATGGGGCGGCCACTTCCGTTAGATTTCGCACCCAAGAGCAGGAGCCAGCAGCTTACTCGCACTCCTTGCCACACGGACATGTGGCAGGAAACGTGAATTTATCGTTGCTTAACTCGAGTGCCACTGGAGGGGCACTTCGTTTCGTTTTCGTGACTACTCCACTTGTTGCACACACATCTCCGACATATACCCTAGAGTGGGGCACTAATTTTGGTTCATGTTTTTCTGGAAAAAATTTCCATTTACATTTTAATAATTGCCATGCTCCCGGGCCCTAAAGTAGCCCCAAAGACTCCTGCCCACCCCCCACCCAGCCCCGTTGGCAATTAGTTAAATGGCAAAGTGCAACCCACACACATACTGGTATTTATCCGATCTAAGTATCGGCCTGGTAACTATGTGATTTAGCCCAGGTCTCTCTGGGCTATTTTGCGCACTGAAAACTGGAAGTTGTCCCAATCAAAATAGCCAAATGACCGCTCAGCCACAATTACAGCAGCAACAACAACGGTCCACAGTTACAATAACTGGTTCTCCTATTTAGCTGTAGTTTTGTTTTTTAGTTTTTTTTTTTTCGTTATTGTTTATATCGCTGATTGCCCGACACTTTCCGTCTCTTTCTGCGATTGCTACCTTTTTCGACCGCCTTACCTTGAGTATCATTGAGTATTTTTTTTGTATTCTAATAACGATAATTTTGCGAATTGGAAATGTGAGAACACGTTCCAAAATAGCCGGGCATGGCTCAGACTTGTTACCATAAATATTGTTATTAGATCATGGTGTTGGTGATTTTCCAGAGTAATTTTTAGTTCCTCATAAAGTAAATAGACTGTCAATTAATCCGAGTACTTCTATAAGTCGGGCACTACATTATGATCTGAAAGAACTTAGTTTGAGTGTTCAGAACGCACTGTAAATTCCAAATTTCTGCTGTTTTTTATCATTGCAACATTCCATGTGATCGGACGACGATCTTCAATGGACTGCTGCTGTGGTTTTGTTGCTGCCACTGCTGCGTGCAACTTGAGATGCATTAGGAAAGGTCAGTGCCGTCTTCCCTGCCCCCTCCCCGACCCGGTCGCACACTCTGTGCATTTCTGCCTCAAATGCATCAAAACGCGCTTTTCTTTTCTTCTTCTCATTTTTTAGATGTTTTTTTTTTGTCGGTCTCTGCGTTGTCGTCGTTGACGTTGCTGCCGCTGTTGTTGTTGTTGCTGTTCTTGTTATTGGTGTCTATCAGAAAGGAAAGGTGAGGGGGCGAAGGGATGCACTGGAATAAGAGGATGCTACTCTCAAATACTAATCCTTTTCCCATCCTTAAATGACTCACAAAATGCCTCTTTTAAACCAAAACCTACCATAACCGTTTTGATCAGTTTATAATTCTACCATTCCATATATTTTTTTACAGTGCATCCAAAAGGGGGGATAGAACAGAGCTACGTTTCGCGCTTACTTGCTTTTAATTCTTGCATTGCGTTTCAAGTTGCAGGGCACTCAGGCCCACCAATACAAACAAAAGCGAGGAGCTCGGGGCTCGGGGCTGTGTGTGGTTAGTGCAGCTGCAAGCTGCAACTGCAACTGCAGCGGCAACAGCAGCGGCAGCGGCACAAAAAACGCGCAACTCATTTAAAAATGCCAACGTCCATCAACGAGGATCGCCGAAGATGGCAGAATTTGTTGTCGTTTCGCTTTTTTGTCAAATTGTTTTGCTGAATTTTCTTGAGAACTTTTGCATTGTATTGCCGCAGATCCTCCTGCCCCTTCCCCATCCCCTGTCTCTTCCTCTTCTTTTCATTCCTCATGTTTTTTTTTTTTTTGTTTGTGCAGCTTACTCTTTTTTTTAAGGTTTTTTTCCGCAGTTGGCGAGAGGGAGATGTCCGAGGAAGTGGCCACAACTAAAGACGACAATGAACTGTTTTGTATTGTTCGCCGCAGTCGAGTTCAGTTCGGTTCGGCTTGCCACGTATTTTTTTGGGATTGTTCGGGGCTCTGCATCTCGGATTTCAGCATTGCATAATCCACAAAAAAAAAATGCAATCTACAAATAAAATCCTGGGCTGGGCTGCGACCTGGACTTATTTCATTAGCCGTTTCAATTAAATGAGAAGACGATGAAGAAGTTGGCTGAGCATTCCAAAGGGCCTGAAATTAGAGACGAGGCAAAAATGGAGAAAAATACATTTTTTTTAATGCTTTCTAAGAGAATTCGCACTAATTGAAATGATGAAAGTAGAAAAAAAACGCCTGAAAAAATATAGGAATTAATCTGGGAGAGATGCGAAAAAATGTAAACTATGTTGGAAACACCCGGAAAAAAGCTACAACAAAAATGTCATTTTCATATTTCGCTTTAGCTGTCGACTGGGAAAAAATTGAATTCAATTTAAGGCAATTAACAGAAAAGCTTTCTGCACTTTTTTCTTAACTCCTCTTAGATCCAGTCCCAGCCCCATTTCAATTTCTTGGTACTTTTCATTAAACGAGATACTCGAATGGAAATTTTCGAGCTCCTGACATAGAGCCTAGTATTCAAAAAACACCTGAGGCCCCAAGCCGTTAACAGCTATTTTTCGGCCACAAAACAATATGCACACAAGGCACACAAATTGAAGTTAAGTTAAGTGTCCTTTAGGAGATGATAATTCTGTGGTCTGAACAGTTTTGGGTCACACATGAGCAAACTGAAGCACTGAGAGAAAACAATAGAAGGAACATCAGCACAGTCCCAGAAATCCCCAAAAAGTATGCAACAAAAATTACCAACAGTTGGCTGGCTCCTCCAACAGGAGCAGACGGAAAAGTACCGAATATTATGTAAGTCTTCCATTTAGAAAATATTATTTACAGTGCTAGAGTATGTGCATCCGACTCTGTGGTTTTGTGTTGTGGAAATTCAAAACTTTTTGGCAGCATTTTGGGGCAGCTCGGGGCACAGAGCACGAGTCAAGTGCCACACAGACGAAGGGCAGGAGTTGTGGAGTGCAGCATATGCAAACACAAAAGCTTAGGCGCCGCACCGACCGAGCCAGTGCACCTGTTGCCAACACCAGGTAAGCTAATTTCATTACACGTACGACAGACCAAAAACTGCAGCCGAAACAACAATAGCCCGGTGTCTGCGGGGCATCGGGAAACAGCAGCAGTCTGAGTGATTATGGCATCTAAATCGAAAATTGCATAGCACTTGCGGTTTCAGTTTCAGGCCACACCGAACGCACACACTGGCTGTCTAATAGCCTTGGCTATTTCTGCCCATTTCCACCCACCTGTTGGCTGCACTCACTGGATGCACGCCGCACTGGCAACTGGATTAGAGACGCATCTTGCCCTCCTTCCACCGCGCCTACGGCTGCTGCTGCTGTTGCTGTTGCATTTTCATTCAAATTTCAGCAGCATCATCCATAGGCCTTGCCGGAGATTTAATTGAGTGTTTTTGCTGAATTTAGTTCAGGGTCAGTTGTGTGCATTTGGCTTTTGGTCCGGCCAATTTGGCAAGGAGCAGGGATTAGGTGGGTGTGAGTGTGGATGCCGAGTGGGCTTGTCTGGTTTCAATTTGTTTGTTGCCGCTTTCCGACTGATGATTTATTCATTGCGTATACGTCATGTGGTCCCTGGGCTGTGGCGAAATGTTAAACACGTTTCGTAAATCAAATTTTCAGAGAGCTAAATAAATTGGGATGTTTTTGGAATCATTCAGCTTTCATTTATAATATTTACCGTAAAATATTACTAGTTAAATAGAATAAACTTTTGGTTATTTTCCCAGGTCCCAGGTAAGTGCCTTAAGAAGCCCCTTCCCTCGACTTGGGTTTCTTTAGCAATTATGCGTTCATCTACCTGGTCTCATCATTTTCGCTCCCTCCACGGCCCGGCACTTAATTTTTTTAGGCCTCGGAAACTCTTCAGCTATTCTTCATATTTTTTCCTTATTCAGTTTGTTCTCCGCCGTGTTCCACTTCTCATTAGTAAGAGTTTTTGTTTAGCTTTTTTAGCTGCCGGACTGTTTCTTACTCGTTGGGATGTTGCCTTAGCACCCCACCCAATTTGGTTTGCTCACTTAATTGCATGGCATTGCATTCCCAGTTCTCCCCTATCCCTCCCTCCCTTCCTCTCTCTCTCTCTCTCTGTTGCACTTTTTCTATCTCTTTCTCTTTCCAGCCCATTTGCCACCCCGTTTGGTGCAGTTCAGTGCCAAAACAAATTGTGAGAAAAATGCCCAACAACAGAAAATGTGCGTGCCACATAAATTAAAACCTATGCTTCACTGATCCGCCTAGAACATAAGGCCGAAAAAAAGAGGGAGGGAAAGGGATGAGATCAAGCCAGAAAGGGACGGGGCCAATCGGAGGACGAGAGAAGGGGTTTTAGGAACTCCAACTAGCTGACTCTCTTTTTCATTCGGCAACGGATCTCATAATTAATGTCAAGTTTTTTGCTCGAGCACTTTAAGAGTGATATTTTGAAATATATCCCTATATTTCCTGCTTTTCGTAAATAATATAAAACAACAAAAACTGGAACTGGAAGCCAATGAACTATTTAAATTATTCCCCGCAGTGCATTGCTGACTTTATCGCTTGGCTTGTTTTGCATTGAATTCGGCTTCAAAGCGGTTCTTGTTGTTGTTGCGGCTGCTGCATCGCATATTCGTCAATTTTTTCATAGTTGCTGCTGCTGCGGCCGCTGCTGCAAGTGGCTGCCATCTTGATTATGTTGTAGCTCCCGTTGTTGTTGCAGAAACAGCAGCGGCAACGCCGAGTGTAACTCCATCATGATGATCATGATGATGGCGTGTTTGCTGTAATTTGCGCTACGAAAAACGTTCAAAAATGCAGCAACAACAAGCTGCATCAACAGCAGCAGCGGCAGTGGCAGGGGCAGCGGCAGCCACAAAAAATTCGCTCTAAATGAAGGGAATTGAGTTCTGCGATCGTTGACGCTGCCAGGGCGTATGAGCTACGCTGCCAACGTCGCAGCTACTGCGCTGCCGGCGTTGCTGCCGACGCTGCAAATATAAAGGGCAAAATACGAAAAACCTTGAGGACGGTCAGTAACCGCCAGCCAAGTAAAATTTGTATGAGCTGCAAACGAAATATATCTTTCTTCGTCCAGTATTTCGTATTTTGAATACTCTCTCCAAGAAGTTGGGGAAATTGGGGACAATACATATATCTTAAAAACTACACATAATGAAGATAAGCCTTTGAAGATATACAGATATATAGATCTCAGCTTACTGTGACTCAATATATTTAGGTTAAGGCCATAGCCCTATAATCCTTTCCAACATATATAATCTATAATTTCCGATCAAAAATAAATTATTAAACTAAATAGGCAAGATACTTTAAGAGTTCAAGAACATTCACTAAATTGTGGGTAAAAACCAACCCATTTAATTTTTGCATCGACTCTCGAAGAGTATCTTTTAGTCCGACCCACTACACTAATTTTTTTGTTGGCCTGCTTGTTGGGGATATTTATTTTTGGTTGCTCTTTCTGCTGCGTTTTCGTTGGAGTTTTGTTTTTTATTTTTGTGTTTTTTTTATTATTTTATTTTTTGTTTTCATCTGTTAAGTTCGGCCCGTTCGGTTGTGGCCGCTGCTGCTGCAGTTCTTCATTTACTTTTTATTTTCGTACAGTCAAATTGCACATTTTTGGCTTTGGGGTGGAGCTGGAGCCTTCCTCTGCGATGCGTTCTGCCAGCCGGCTGCCGGCTGGCGCTGCCACAGCCGCGGCCGGCGTCTCTGCCAGCGCTTGTGGCCTTTGTTGTTGCTTTTTGGGTGAGGTCGTGGTTGTTTAATTTTTTCGTATTCGTATTTTTGCGTCATCAGAGGCAGCAGCGAAGAGCGAGAACCCTGCACTTGAAAACTCAACTGCCGTGGCTTCAGGGGGCCAAGGGGCTGGGGGCTCTGCCGGGGTAATCCAGGGGGGTGACGAAGGAACCGACATCAACGTCATCATTGTGGACTTTAAGTGGTTTTGGGTGTGCTTGTCTCGTTTTGCATGTGCCTGTGTGCGTCCACAAAAAGTATCCGTATCTGTATCTTTTTGTGTGTGCGGAGTATCTGGACCCCATGCGGTTAATTTATGCCCGCTTGCAATTTCGGCAGACACTGCCAGGCTCACAATATACAAAAATAAGAGGAATGAAATTGCAACAAAAATATTTTTGGTCTAGTACGTTGAGGTCTCCTTTTTTGTTTTTTTTTACTTTTTTTTGTATTCTTTCGTTGGTGCAACCAGTTTCATTTTTAGAACATTGACGAACCGGTTTTTTTGGGACGCGGCTTTCGGCTTTCGATTTTATTTGTTGCCGTCTTTAGCGGCGCATTAACTGGTTGCTCCCGCCGCCGCTCCGCTGCCGCAGATTCTGTGGCAGTTGATAAATCTTTGGCGCGGCATTGCCGTTGTCATAAATTTGCATTGGGCCATGCCATTGGCCCTGACATTTCTAAGGCTTCCTTGGAGCTCGGCGTGGAGCTGCCAAAGTACGACTGCGAATAAGACAACAACAGCCAGTCGGGCAGCCAATGCAATTAATCACAGCCAAATGCACAGAACGAGCATGTGAAATGACAGACAGAAAAGCTCAGAATCAGATTCAGAATCGGCTTCAGAACTGATACAGTGTTCAATGGGTAGGGATGAATCTAAGATGAATTTTTGGGAGTTTTGAAAATGTAGTATGTTTTTTAGGGCACTTCCAATGACTTCAATTTTACAACTATGTGACTTTAAGTCTCCTAAATATTGCTTGTTTACCCACTGCAGTGCACTGTAAGTCATATCTATTTTCGTCTGTCCCATACTTTTTTAGTAATTGCATTTATTCTTACCATATCTGGCAGACATGGGAATGTGACATGGGAAATCGACAAGAAGGTGCCGATGATGCAGATCTGCGGCCAACATTTTGATTGACTCTTTTTTTCGTATTTGCCAGGGACATATCAAATTTAGCCAAGCCGAGACAAGCCAAGCCAACCGAAGCAGAGTCGCATCCACACATATTCCCAGCCTAGAGCACAGGGCTCAGATCTCTCTGGCAGAAGCCCCCAGACTTGGCGACCACCTCCTCCCCCGTCTCCTGGCCCATCATAAACTGATTATTTTTAACAGAATCATTATCGTCAAACAGGGCAATGTCGGCGAACCAGGCAACAGCATCTGAAAGCCATCTGGCCTAACCTGGTTACTATTTCGATACTCTATTTATGGATAAAGTATGTTGGAAGTGACCTGAATTAAAAGTGCTTAATAATTCAATTAATATGTGTAGTTATTATAATACAAAGCATAGACTAACCACCATACTTTGTTTCATTATGAAAGATGGCCAAGTTTAATATTCTTATTTAAGGGTATCCATTAGCTACATAGTATTTATATATTTTACGGGTCTTAATTTTTTTTTCTGCTCCGGTCTATCTGTCTCCCCGTGTACGAGTGTTGGTGTAATTTGATTTTCTGAAAAGTTTCCGATTTCTAGTAAATTTTTCGCACAGCACAGAAGAAACGTCTAGAGCTCGTCGGGGTTTTTGTGGTTAATTTCTTTTTTAAATCGTTTTTGCAGTTGTATTTTTATGAGAAAGGGCGTGGAGAGGGGGCTAAGACTGAGGAAGGGGCAGGGACAGTGGGAAGATGGAAAGATGGGCTTATCAAAAGCCAGAAAAGCACAGCTGTTGCCATTCGGTTCGGTTCTCGGTTCAAAGTCCCGATCCCCAGGGCAGCCTGTATCTGGTATCTGGCAGTTAGCTCCTCCTCGTATGCATGACTCAAAATTGAAATTCAAAACGAACTTGACAAAATTAAAAGAAAGAAGCTCCATTCATGCACACACACTCGCGCACACACGCCGCCGTGTGTATACACACGCAGATAAACAGACGGCGAGTAAACACAGTGGGAACACACGCATGACAGACGGCTTGTTGGTTTGTCGTTCCGTTCAATCCGCCAGTCAGTCAGTCAGCCGAGTCAGTCAGTCAGTCATTCCATCATTCCGTCACTCCAGCGCCCTCAATGCACGCTTTATGCAGCAGCGGCGATGACAACAACGTCAAAAGCAACAACGGCAGCAACAACTCCGAAGCGGAGACAGCAGCAAACTCAGCCAAAAAGTTCATTGAACCTGGCCCAGTGCGAATTCGGTTGTCGTAGGTTAGGGACTAACCGACCGACCGACCGACCAACCGACCGACCGACTGAATTTAAGCGGCCTGGACAAGGAGGGGCAACACCAGCAACAGCAGCAACAGCAACAGCAACAAGAACAATAACAGGGACTGCAGCGTCAACGGTGTGCAAATACAGTGAAAGCTCGCCCTGTGGGAAGCCTTTGTTTCCGGGGGGTTGCTAAATTAATCGTAGTCACTATGCTTTTTTCTTGATAGCAATAAAAAGTAAGCCAAGCCACTTTGCATATTATAATTAATATTAAGGTATGAGAGATTCTTTCTAACTGGCTTCACATGTGAACACAATATTTTTTGAAGTTGGGATTCTTAAGGTTTAATTATTTCTAAAGGGTTAAAAAGAATTACAAGACTAAGTATTTATAGATGAATAATAAATTTCAATTTACTAATCAACCTAAAAGTTCTCAACGATCTTAAATACTAATGACTCATTTTACACTCAAGAAAAGTATGCTGTGTTAATCGCTATATCTGAGTTAATACTGTAATAATTATTTAAAAATAAACCCTAAAATATCCACTGTAATTTCCTGCTGCTACCGACGCCTTTACTGCTGCCAAGTGTGACGAAAAATACACAAAACCAAAAAATAAATACAAAAAAAAGCAAAGTAAGCGAGACACAAACAACAATGGGAGCCACAAAAAAGCGTATTCAAAATAATAATAAAAAAATCGGTTTGTTCGGTTCGGTTAGGTTCATGTTCATTCCCCACCGAGCAGATGGACGGAGAATACACATAGATATATGCGCTCAGTGGTATGTGGGAGGGGATCCAGGGGAGTGACCGTTGTCTGTGCTGGCTGTTGAGCTGGTCATGGACGTCGTCGCACCATTTCACATTTCAGCTGTGAATCATGTGTCGCGATAAAGAAATACTCATAATGCGAACGTATCAAATGGAGGAGAGCTTCGAACTGAGAATCGAATCGCCGAATCGGGAATCGAGAACTGGAAACTAAGAATCGAGAATCTAGAGCTGAAAATCACAAGCCACAAAATGCCTTGCTCTGGCAGTGATTCGGTGTTGGTTTTGCCATCACATTTAGTGAGTAATGAGGTCTTTGACCCTGCAAAGGGCCTGCCCCCCACAAAGTCTCTGGCTCTGCTGTGGACCCAACCCCATAATCTTGTATCCCCCATTTCTCTTTCGGTGCACTTTTGGTCAAATGTTTCGATTGACAAGGCAAAGACCGAATTGAGTTCAGCTCGGCAGGGGGCTGGCCTGAGTGGGTGGGACGACCTTATTGGACTGGCCAGCCATTGAAAGCGGAGCGGTAATTGCCGGATGAAATTGCTGGTATTTGCTCACATGCGTGGATTTTTCAGCTTTTTTTGACAATGGCTACACAATGGGGTTGAATGCAGTACAAAACAGAGCAGCAGACGTTTTCGGGGTTGTTGGCTATCAGTGTCTAGGCTATTAAATTTATATCTCAGCTTGGCTAATATTCCATTTAAATGCTCATCGCATGCAATTTAAGCCCACAAGTTCAGCGACCACACATGGCGTATGCGTAATATACGAGTGTTATTGAATTGTTCGCCCACACCCCCTCACTCCACACACACACACACACAATCAACACTCAACACTTTCGCTTTCGACTTCATTGATATCAACGACTAAACATCTAAAATTGGCAGCCCCGAAAGGCAGCCCAGCTGCAGCAAAAACAACCTCAAACTGTGTGTGCCACACAGAGTGTATCCGTGTGTCTGCATATGTGTGTATTTGTTTGTGTTTTTGTTAGTGTTGCTGTGGTGGTTAGAGCCTCTGGCGCTTTGGCAGGAAGCCAAATAAAATTTAGAGATATGACCTTACACACGGCCTGTCTGTTTGTGGCTGTATCTGTATCTGCTTCTGCCTCTGCATTTGTATCTGTATCTATATCTATATCTATATCTGTATCTGTATCTGTATATGTGTGCATTTTAACACCAACAACATGGCCCAAAATGTTTGAATGGTTTCCGCGTGGATGCTGCAATGCAATGCCGGCACTCCATTAGAAAAGCATTTGTTGCCGGTTGCTGTTGGTGTTGCTGTTGCTGTTGGTGTTGCTGTTGCCATTTGTGTTGCTCGTTGACATTGACATTGGCTAAATGGCAATTTGTGCGTGTGCCAGTGCGTGTGCATTGGCGCCTGCCTCTCTTTCCCGCCATGTGTGTGCATTTGCGGAATTCTAATTTTAAATTTAGACCACAACATCTGTATCAGTGGGTAAAGTTCAGGGCGACAGTACCGGCACGTCCTGGGCAGGCTCAGTGACCTACAATGTGCGGCAATAAAGGGAATTTACTTTCAATTGCCAATTGATTCGAAATATGAACTTTAAATTGACCTTTTATTTACGGTAATTAGGGGAGGGCATATTTTTGTTAAGAGTTTGAAGCTCCGATTCCGCACAATAGATAGAGGGTTGGCCTTATCAGGCCACTGGGCTCTGGCCATTATCTTATCACTGCACTTAATCTCGGCAAGTGATCCAACGGCACTTCACTTTCTTGACACAGCGAAATGAAAGCGAATCATCAACAGAATATAGACACTGCAACACCAACAAAATCAACAAAAAAAACAACAATTGCAACAAAAGCTGCAACGCACAATGAACTCCGTGAACAAATCGAAAAAAAAGGCAAAAGAAAAGCAAAAAGAAAGAAACATTTAAAATATTTATATGTGTACGGAGCAGTGCCTGACCAAGGCCAAGCAATTTTGTATTGCTCCCGAGTTCCTTGGCCCCAGAAAAATGGCAAAAACAAAAAATAAAATAAAATCGCAAGCAAAAGCAAAGCAGAAGCAGAAGCAGAAGCAATCTCTGCGAGCTTTTCGATTGTTGTTGTCGCTGATTCTTGGTCATTGGCTTGCTCTGCTGGGCGGCTGTCATCTCTCCAGTTGGCACTCGGTTCTGAGTCTTATATTTGTTGATTTCATTCGCGTTGGATCGGTTTGGGTTTATTTATTTTGGATATTTTCGTTTGCTCTCATGCCACATGTGGCGGTTTCACTTTAAATGGCGGGGGCCCTTCGGGAAAAGTCTGTAAAGCAATTTCAGCTTAAACACTATAATTAATAATAAATATGTAATGAACTTATTACGAGCAGGGACTGACTCCTATCAGCGAAAAACGCAAAGCCCCTCCGCTTAATCTGCATGTAAATGAATTTATTTTCGCTTTAATCTTCACTGGCTTGTTTCTTTGTGAGGGATTTCACAGATTTTTACGAGCGGAGTCTAAATTTAAAGTTGCATATATTATATGTAGTGTATGTACATATGTTCCATATAGGGAACCACGATCCTTGGAAACCGCAATAATAACCGGATCAAGGCCACATTCTCCACTCTTCCAGCCATTTCCACATGTCGCCTAATGTCTTTGGCACTTACTCTTAATTCCGCTTAAACATCTCGCAATTATAACTGATTTATCTTGATTTTCATCTAATGGCAAGTTTTAATTTCGTCTCATTATTTATGATGGCCGGGCCGGTCGAGGTGCTTGTTGTTTAACTAACTATTCCCAAGCTCATTTCAGCTACTTCCGCTCCAGAGTTCCGCCAAACGCAGTTGCCAAACGCAGAAGTGGCAGCAGTGGCAGAACGGATGCAATTGGCTTCCTGCGCGGCACTTGGGCGCCTCTCATTTGGCCCAATCAACGCTGGACTTTAGAGATGACAATTTTCTTTCCCTTTCAGAGGGTTTACCTTTTTCTCTCAAATAGAAGCTAGCTTAAAGACAGTCTTTGAATAATATTTATTCAGTAGAAGATTCACAGGCCCATGCCCCAAACTTTATTGAGTTAATAGATAATCTGATGTTTTCAACAGAAATATCAAATAATATCAGAGTATCCAAGTCTTCGTTGCCCTCTCTTCTAGGCTATAGGAAGTGCATAATTTTGTTGCGAAATTCATTTGAAAATTGCCCATTAATCGAGCTCGAGAGCTGCGAGTCCCTGTGTGTTTGCTTTAAAGTCTGGGCCCTTTAACCCTCCGGCCATGAGCCTGCCGCTCCTTCCTGTTCGTCCACCCGGCCAAAGAATATCTCAAGATGCACAAAAATGCATTCTTTGTGCTCGGATTGCAGTGGTGTGTGAGTGGACGAGTGTGTATGCGAGAGAGTGTGTGCTTGCACCCCTTCGGCTGTGTGTGCATTGCGTCAGCCCGTTGCATTTTAATTTTAGAATATATTTTTGGGTCTGGATTGCAATTGCAGCTCAACTGGGCCTGGGAGGTTCGGCTCAGCTTTCAATGCTTATGCATTTGAGTCTTCATTATGAGTGTCTGGAGGTATACATGTGTGTGCGTGTGTGTGTATATATCTGTGTTCGTTTGCCTGCTGCATTTTTCATTATGCAAAAAATGCATACCATTTTTTTGGGGAACTTTTTTCCGATTTTTTGCGAGTATGTATGCGTATGTGTGTTTTTATTTTTCGAAATGCATTCAACACAAATTGCACGTTTTGGTTCGTGCATCTTTTGTGTGCATCGCAGTCTGAGAACAGGAGAGGGGGTTATGGGGAAATGCAATTGCTTTGGGGTGGATTTTTCAGTATCTCTCTCTACCGCTTCCCCCTCCACCCTTGGGCCCTTGGGCCGTGCCCCTTTTCACAAGTTTTTTTTCGGGGGTTTTTGTCGCATTTGCTTACGTGGTTTTAATTTTAATTGCTTGTCGTCATCGTCACTGCTGTTTCTGGATTTCATTTCATTTATTTTTTTATTTTTTGGGTAGACCAGTTCGGGTCGTGTGCATGTTGTCGCCGATTTTATCTTTTGTAAATACAGCAATTATATGTGTTCCTTGATGGTGACATTATGTTTTGAAGTTTGGTCTCCCCCATTACTGCCTTGCTTTTTTTGGGCATACTTGTCCTGAGTGGTTGCCGACGAGTGGCATGTCCCGGCGGATGTGGGCATCAATTTTCGGGCAAGGAGTGGGACCCGCTGGCAACTCAAAGGATAATTATGCGCGAACCCAGTTCGGGACATTTTCAGATTTGCCGGAAGATGCCGGAAGACTTAAAGTGCTCTGCGTGTGTGAGTCCTTGTGCGAGTCCCAAGGTTCATTGTCCGAAGCCTTGTTGCAAATAATCTGAATTCTCTAAATTGTGCGCCACAATTAACCGCCATTCTAATTGCTTTTTTAAGCGTTTTTCATTCCGACTGTCCCTCCCCCTCATTGAACAAGACCTCCCCCTGAAAACCAGCTGGCCAAGGTCAGTGGCGAGCGCAATTAAATGCACAAATATTTCGCTTATTAGAAAAGCATTAAAAATACAATTCTGCCGCAAAACAAAAACAATTATTCAGAAATAAAAAATTTTGCTAAACAATTACTAGTTTTATTATACACGAATTTTGTTTCTTTCATTTACAATCATGCAAACAAACAAACAACACACAGCTCACAGAAAAGCCAGCACAAAAATTACAACGAAATTTTCGCATTAATTGAGAGACCTTGAAACCAGTCACGACTCAAAATTCTGGCAGAGACCAGGGGCCAGGCCCAGAGTCGCCCCTCAAGTGCAGCCCCCCGTCATCCGCCCCCGCCGCCCACGTTCTCTCCGGTCCGGTCCACAAGTTGTTCAAGTCAACGCCAACGCTATGCCGAAAAAAATTGCTAAAAAAAAAAATACAAAAAAATAAAATAATAACAATAAAACTAAAAATATTTTCGTCTACAATGACATGCAATTGAGTCGCTGCAAGTCGAGGCGAGTCGAATTGCAGCCTGTTCTCAGTCAGTCATTCCCCCAAGTAAGCCAATCTTTCAGTTTGACAATCAGTCAGTCAACCAGTCAACCAGTCAGGCAGTCAGTCAGTCGGTGAGGTGCGCAATCAGTTCCTCGTTGAGACTTTTCGGTTAATAGGCTTCCCATTATGTCAGGTTCTCAGTTTGCTTTTGGCTTGTAATTCAAATCTCAGTTCCTAGAATAGTTTTATCTTTATCCTAAGAATCTTAATATACCTTTAATGTATCTTATCTTTCTATTTAAATATGTTTGTTGATGTTTTCTCTGCAAATGTTAGTTTTCTTATAATGGTTGTTGTAAACTAGTCTTCCAAACGTCCACTAAAATGTAAAAATTACATGTCCTTATTAATATCTCAATTGAAGATCTATAATCCTTTCAGAAGAATCCTTTTCCTATGTCATCGTTTGAAGTCTTCCTGGTTGGAACGATAATCGCAAGTTTCGGAGTCCCCGAAATCCCTATGGAATTATTATAATTTTAGTTCCGATCTCGCATCCAATAAAAAAAAAATTCACCAAAAAAAAAACAAAAAACAATAAAAGCTCGAAACCAAAATAAAAAAGTGCATGTGCAACGGCGGCCTTTCCCCCCAACCTCCGGTACCGCCTATATCCGTCCGGAGTGGCTCTATATAGTGGCGTATAGCCGGCTCGGATCGGCTCGGTTCGGCGCGGGCCGCCAGTTGCATTTCGAGCGGTGAGTGAGCGCCTCCAGTGCCGAACGCTGGCGATTCGGTCGCGGACTTGTTTGCACGGCTGCCTTAAAAAATCGACAAAAAGCCACGAAATAACTACGACAACAACTACAACACTAGGGCACAATAAAATTCGTTGCAAATTTGTACAAACTCGAGAACAAAATGCTGGCGGGCAGCACAGCGGCCAGCAGCAACAAAAAATAAATAAATAAATAAACAGAACTGCAATGTGCGAAATTCTCAGAGAGCGCCCGAGCCTGCCAAGGTATTGGTACGTGCATTGGTATTGGTGTGTTTGTGAGCTGCAATTAAAAAATGCACTGTACCTGGCCACCACCCCACTCCACCCTCTCCCTGACACCGTCAACTTGAGTTTGAGTCAAAGAGCGTCAGAGTGACGGTTTTTTTCATTTCTCTCCAGAGCTCACAGTCTAGAAGCTTACTACCATTTTCCAAGCCACCATTTTCTTTTTTTGTTTGTTGCGTTCTCGCCGCTCGCTCTCTGTTAGCCAATTTCGCTTTTAACGCTTTTTGCCGGCTAGCAGCTAGCTGCCATGAATGAAGCACCAACACGCAGATACAAATAGCCGGCTATCCTCCGCTCCGCTCCGCTCGCTCTCTCTCACTCGCCTCTTGCAAAGGTGCAAAGGGGGAAAAAAATAACTCAGTGCACTTTTTTGCACTCAAAGTGTATCGTTGTATCTGTGAGAGTGCATCCGCAGTACGCTCCTGTAAAAAGCGGCGGGCTGCTCAGCTGGCGGTGGCAGGCTGGCTTTATTGTCCGTCGGTTCGAGCGGTTCGCTTCGGTCGCTGCGCTTCGGATTTTGGTTCTGATTCCCCCGATTCGGTTTCGGATCGACGTGTTGTAAGTTGCAGCGCAGTTGCAGCGCCGTCGTCGTCGGCGTCGCTGCCCAGCTGACGTTGTTGCTGTTCCCCCTGCAGTAGTTGTAGTTGCAATTGTAGTTGTACTAGGGTTGTCTGGTGTGTGTGTTAAAGTGTGTGTGTGTGTGTTTGTTTGTTGTTGACGCTGGTCGCGGTGTGCAATTTTTATTTATTTTCCACCGCTGCCAACTAATACCACTACAGTACACTACACACTCGTACACACACCCCATGGCATACATGTGACTCTGGTTCCTCTTTCCCCTCTGGAGCTATAGGAAAAACATTTTGACGTGCGTTTTTCTTATGACAAAACAAAATACATTTTTTAGCCCACACGCAAGGCAAAAAAAAAGACTTAAAAAACGACACTGAATTCACACAAAAATCTGCTGAAAATTTATGCAAAAGTGCTGTGACCACCTCGAATCGAGGAATACTACAAAAAAGTTGTACATGATCATGCCTCTATATACTCGACTAAAAAACACTACTCAACGGCAGCAGTAACAAACTGAAACATATTTACATAAATGAGTGTGTAAATATTGGGACAGTTCCGAAAGAAAAGTGAGTATGAAATAAATCAACACTTTTATTAATAATTCAAGCGCCACATCAGAAAGGGAAAATATTGGCAAAAAGTGGAATAAAATTTCATGAATCTGCACTTTGCGGATTGCATGAGTTTCATATTAAAAAGCACTTTAATGGAGGCAAGCATACTTTTTCGACGCAAAAACGAATAATTAAACGATATGGTGGCGCATGTTTGCGTTTTTTTTTTTTGATTTTCATAAATATATTTTATCATACTTTCCAAGAATTTAGCATTGAGCCGGGTTTTTTGATATTTTGTTGAGTATAATGGGTTTGGTTTCACAGTATCGATGGATGACTACAAATGCATATGATTCATCCGGATTAATTGCATTTCGATAGTGAGATCAAATAAAAACCCATTTAAAACACAAATCCCTCGTCTAAAGTTTGTGATTTATAAAAGAATGCGACGAAAATTTTCCACGGGGCCAAGAAAACAACACAAATGCTTTCGGAAGCCCAACAAGTGCCTCAGTTGGATGCATCTAAGCACCCGACCCCTATCTAAACTCGCCACTATTATGGGCCATATTTGCTTTCATCAACACTCAGTCTCACACACACATTTCAACAAAACTAATTCGCGGATATCTTGATAGGCAATTAATGCGCAAATATAAATGTCAACTCGAAATTTATTGAATTTGAATGGAAAAAATATAACAATTAAATGCGAAACAGAAAAAAGAGAAAGACCAGTCAAGTGGAAGCGAATTAATGCGAGAAAATAATAAAAATTTCTAATTAATGCGCTTCTAATTTCAAGTTGACAGACGGAAAACGCTTCCATGTTGCTGATGTTTTCATTATAATTGTTTGAATATATTTCGCCTCTTTGTGTCCAGATTGCATTTGATTTCGAATAACTCATTTGCGCGATTTATGAGACAGTCGGCAGCGTGGAAAAATAAGACAATGAATCAGACATCGGGGATATAGAGGGATATAGGGGGATATAGGATGGGATGCAGTGACAAATACAGACTGACGTCCTGCCCACGCGTCGCAATTTTCTTTTCACTTGCCGACGTCGCATGCGTGTCCTTGAGGCTTTTCCGCATTTCTCGACAACTTTTCAGCTTTAATTTGCCGCCGCCATCAGTGCCCACTCAGGAAAACCAGCTATACCCGAGATCTTGGCGAATCATTTCCATTTCATCTTCAGAAGCAAGTGTCTTTGGCGATTACTCTTCATTGTAATCTCTTCAAATTAAACAAATACATTTTTGTAATTGCATTTAGAACACTTTTCGCAAAGTGCAAGTGGCTATGTCAGGCCAAGATAGATTGAAATTTAATTTCATGTTCTCAAATTGATTTGTGCGGCTCCCATTAGTCATCCCCCTGGCCGGATGGCTGAGTGGCAGAGCTGAAAAGCTGGCAGGATTAGCATTAGAGTGCAACCGGCACCAGGCACCAGGCAACAGGCGGCAAGCAACATACAATCATCTGACTACCAGTCTGGCTCTCTGCGAGTGTGTCCGTATGTGTGTTTGTTGCACGTAAGAAACGAGTTATTGGAACAGGTTCATGACCTTGACCATCAACGCAAGGCAGCAGCAGCAACTGCAACTGCAACAACATTACCAGCGGCACAACGGCAATTGCAACACGGCGTTGCATATTTGCTAGCTGCCTCCTCGCCCAGACAAAAGGAAGCGGCTGCCGCTGTGGTTGCATCTGCATCTGCATTTGCATTTGCCATTGTTTGGCTCGGATTGGATTAGATGTTGCAACAACGGCCTGGCTACGGCAGCAACAAGTTGCCGCCACTCCGGGAAGTCGGGCAGTAGTTGCCAGGCATTTATCGCTCAATGAGTCACTCGCTCTCGGAAAGAGCGCTCGGGCCAAGGGTTAGCCCTGAAAGTCTGTGATTCATTTGATTGCATCTAAATTAATTTTCGATTCCGGGAATCAGCGAAATATGAAATCAGTGAACTGCATTCTTCACATTAGAAGTATCACATTAGAAGAAAAAATATTTTACTTCGTTGCATTTTCTTCTTTTTATTATAAACAATTCCCTGATAATCTTAATCATGAAGCTTATAGACTTTTATAGAGGGTATTTTTCGAAAACCTCAAGAAACTTTTTGTTTTATTTGTAATCAGTTTAGTTTGGAAATTAATCCAATACGTGATATCGCTAAAAAAAAATCTAGAAAACTACCTACACTGTTTACGGCAAAAGCTGGTTAGTTCTGGTAATAAACCCAATCCTGGCAAGGCAGAGAAAAGTCCGTAAAAAATAAACTGTTGCTCTAGTCGAACTGGGTGAGGACTGGGAGGACGGGTGTTGGCTCAATTGGGAGGCTTTGGTTTTTTTGTGTGCTTATTTTTCGTATTTTACTCCTTACTCGCAGTTTTTTTCCATCTCCTTTTTGCGGCATTATATAGTTTGGTGGGCGTGGTGGGTGGTGGGATAGGTGGTGGATAGTGGGTGGTGGGTGGCAAGTGGCAAGTAGTGTGTGGCAAGTGTGGTGAGGCCCCTGGAAGCACACTGGAAGCGCTCGAGTACATAAGCAGAAGTGCAACAGGCAGTTGTTGTTTTAGCTGGCCGAGGAGATTGGGTTTTCGCTTCACATAGAAGGCGTGTCCCAAACGAGGATTGGGAAAAAAGTTAGTGGGGAGGGCTGAAAAAATGTTTTTAATTTAACTTTGGCCAGGCCAGGCTAGAGCTTTCAAATCCCTCTGCTTTGCATAACTGCAAAAAATGCTAGGCAACAGGTGAAGGGATATATGGAGTTTCTTCCTTCAGGAACAAAGCCTGTATTAGTTCGGAACCCCCGCGAGGCGACCTTAATAAAGCCAATTGTGTGGCGGCCGTTGCATTCGGCATTCCCGCGTATTGTTGTCCAAAAACAAAATCGATATTTTCCATATGCATAAACACAATTGAACAAACAATTTTAGGCGACTATACAGCAACAGCAACAGCAACAGCGTCAGAGTCAGCAATGCCACACTGCCATATTGTCCTTGAGCTTATCACCTTTTGCACAGCAACGAAAAAAATACAAAAAAATTCCAAACAAAAAACTAGTCAACTCCACTACCAACAACTACAACTTTGGCAAATATCAATTCAGTTGTTCGCACAAAAAATAAAAAAGAGTTTGCGAAAAAATTGGAAAACAAAACGGCGGGACAAATATTTTCGCATTTTATATTTATATCTACTATTCCATACAAGTTTTTGCCAACATTTGTACAAAGTCTTTTAATTTTATTATTCATTGCATCATTTGCTGAAAGCAAACACGTTTTTACATCGTCCATTTTTTATTCTTTCTGGCCAATTTCAATATGGTTTGCATTGATAGTTTCAAATTTGTCCCAGTGCTTTTTTGGTTTTCCAATTGAATTGATCATTTAATTGAATCTAGTAAAAAATCTACCATGAATATTATTAATTCCTTGACTTACAAAAAAATTTAGCTATAAGCCAAGATCTTTTTGTCAATATACGATGCATTCTTCCGACAATTAAATTCGTAGAACTCTCTCGAATTCCAGCAAATAGTTTCAATTGCGGCTGAATTTTGACGAAACCCATACAGACAAATCCATGTACCTATATTATATAGACCTATAGATATAGTGGCATAGGGGGAGAGGTAGGGTGGCAGCTGAGGGAAAGACCAACACGCACGGCCACTTGTATTGACGTTTGGTCGGCGACAATTGATTTTTGTTACGTTTTCGTTTATTTTTATTCCGTCATTGCAGTTTTTTCAGCAATTTAGTTCGTTTGTTTTCTGGCTTCGTTATTTAGACAACTGCTGAAAAAAAAAAAAACTATATACATATATATTCCTATTCCTATACGTATTCCTCCGGCAATGCCACTATCTCACTCACACTATCCGCGAGGCCACACACGCGCTGCACTTTGCTGCATGGCCCATAATTCTTGGGGGCTTGTTTTTTTCTTCAATTTTTAGTTTTTTGTCACTTTTTTGTTTTCGCTTTTGAAATTGCTTGGAAAAGCTTCTGGCCGCTTTGTCGGCGGTCTCGACTCAATTTCGTCTTATCTAATTTTGTTTCTATTTCGCTTTACAACAAGCCTGGGTACTTCCATAATTTTTTTTTCGTTTTCGCAAACTTTTATTTTTTTGTTTATTTTTGTGTCGAAATCAGGGCAAATTCATCATCATCAACAACATCGTAGCCTTGTTGCTGTTTTTCCTTTTTTTCTGTTATTTTTTTTCTTTTTGTGTGTAACAAAGATAAGGTTTGCTGGCGAACGAGCTGCTGCCGCCTTTTATTCTTTATATAACTTGCGGCGAGGGGTTTGGAAACGGGGTTGGGCATTTTCGTGTTTGCCGAGTTAATCATTTCGGGCGAAATTTGATAATTTGAAGGTGACCCCAATTCGTAAACGGCGGATCGGGGATCGCGGATCGCGGATCGGATCGGTTCCCAAAGAAATTTTCGCAAATTGATAAGCAGAGCAGCAGAAGAGGAGAGCTGGGCAGCTGAACAGGCAATCAATCAGCAAGTCAACTTTGACTTGAAAAAAATACAATACTGCAATAAATAACAAAGATTAATTCAGCAGCCATGAAACTAGTTGCAACATCCAGAAAATAAGGAGTTTATCAATTGCTTCGGCAACATAAAAAAGTAGCAATATGGCAAATAGCTAACAGCCAACACCCTTAATAAATGCATGAAGGCAAATGTGATGATGCATTTGGCCTGCTCACATATTTATGAAAAAAGTGCACTTCCATCCACATTTGGCCACGTGGCGAAGGAAGCGCCGCGGACGCTGCAGGTGGCAAGATAGTCATCGCATATATCTTCAGGCAGTTTTAATAAAACCCGAAACTGACATCATAAAACAAGCAACACATATGACACTCGACGTGGCACAGGTCGTATACGTAACGTGGTATTCAGAGGGTGGCATGTGCCAGTGTGTAGGTAAACAAGCAGCCACACCCATGGCCCAAACACAGATGCAACACATAGACAAAGCAACAAGTCGTTGTACCCGAATATATAGTGCAAAAAAGTTTCCAAGCGAAAACGGTACGAGTTCGGGGGTGGCGGAAAACCGAAACTAAATAAAACAAAAACAAAGACAGAGTTCCAAGGAGAGGAGCCAAGGGTTGGGACATGGGGCAGTGTGGCATGGGGATGGGTACCCACACCCAGCTATCCAATAGAAACAGCAGCCAAAAAACAAGCAAAGTCACAGCAAAAAACAAAGTTCTGGGGTGGGGTTTTTGTGGCACTGCCATTTCGCATTGGTATTGGTAACTTCCATTGCTGCCACCGCTGCTGCTGCTACAGCTCCTGCTTCTGCCGCTGCTGCTCTGGCTGCCAGAGCTCCTGTTGCGCATATTGCAACGAAAAAGTTTCGTAACGTTATTTTCACATTTCCTGCAGATTGTAACGGGCAACGAGGAGCTACCAGATAGTGTCCCTGCTCCGGCTGCTTGTGCTTTTGCTGCTTTTGCTGCTGCTGCCAAAATGCTCAACAAAACATGTCGAAAATGTGCCACATGCCAGCAGCAGCAGAGGAGGAGCAATGCTCCTGTTGCTCCTCTGCTGCATGCAACAGTTATGTGCACACACACACACACACACACACAGAGCAAGGGTGTGGGGTGGTGGGTAGATAGGAACAATAGCACTGCACACCGACACACACACACACCTACAGAAGGACTATAAATGCCGACAGCCAAATAGTGCCATACAAATGCACAGACAACACATTTCGACATGGCACATTTAGCATCCTTGAGCGGCATTTAACTTCATTTCACCCACAGAGACACGGATCCGAGTTTCTGGTTGTTTCTACACTGCAACGAATAAGTATAAAGTATGAATTATTACATAAAAAAACAGATCCGAAACCAAAACAGCCTGAAAATTACACCGTTTTCGATTGTAGTCTAAACTAAATATAGTTTCCTTCAAGTAACATTCTTCAAAATCGTTGCTTTTTGCCTCAGTGCAGTGGCATTGCAGGAGACTCTGCTCCTGGGAATTGTTCCTGTTGTTTCATTATTTGATTTAAAAACAGTTCTCGAGGCTCCTCTACTCGTTTATGCAATCAATGTCAACAGCAAAACTTTCCGTTTGCTCTTTTCGTGAGCGGGCGAGCTCTGTCTTTGTGGCCAGGAAATTAAGTTTTGGCACTTTCGGGCTCTGCGGCCCCTACCACGGGTAAGCCAGCAGCTTAATTGCGATTCATTGGGGTCAAGAGCAGTGCGCCCATATGGACACATGGACAGTAAATCAGCCAATGGCCGATGCCAGAGCCAAGCCAAGAGCAAGTCCAATGGCAAAATAGCAAACAGCCGCCTCTAAACTTGTCTTTCTTTGGTTTTGTTTGCCTTTTTTACTTCTGGCGTGGCCCGCGTCTTTTTCTGCTATTTTTTTGTCGGTTTGTAGGTGAGCTGGGCCATGAACGAGAGGGACAGGCTCTCGACCCAGGCTTTAAGTCGACGCTGGAGTCGGAGTCGGAGTCGAAGTCGCAGTCGTGGATCGCAGATCAGCGTTAGAAATGGAAATGGAAATGCGCTTGACTGCATACAATGGTCGCGAATGAATGTGTGTTACTGTAACTGAGCCAGCAGCCAAGGCAGCAGCAGCCTGTTGGCCAGGCCAGTCAGTTGGCCAGTTAACTAACCAGCCAACAAGCCAACAAGCAACTAGCCAACTTTGGTTTCGTTTTCGATCTTCCTGTCATTGTTGTTGCTCGTGTGGCGCGTGCTCTTCTTGCTTTAGTTAGCCGATGTTGTTGTTTATGCACTTGCAACAGGTGAGAGTTGTTGTTGCGACAAATAATGGTTAATGATCTTTAATCAGCAGATGTGCTGGCCTCAGGGTCAGCGGATATGGGCAGAGAAGATACATTAAGAAAATATCACTCATACGACAAGGTGACCGCATGAGATGTAATCCCCCTGTTTTTATGATGAAATTTAAATTTCAAAATGGTAGCTTAGCTTCCTGATGTTTTAGTTTATAACTTTACATATTATTCCCATTCAAATTAGCCGCCATTAACATTTTTGCACATTTTAAAGCAATTTAATTAACACATTTCGCCATGCACGAGACAAACGAAGGTCGATCACAACGTCTCAATAAAAACAGATCATGCAAACAGCCAATAGAAGCATCCATAAATAAATTTTCTAGAAAGTAAATACATAAACAAAGAGCTCATAATTAACAAAATTATGAGAACACTTTGGGGGGAAACAAAAAGCAAAAGTCAGTGAATCGAAAGCGATTATTTCCGCCTTTTCCGGGCGGACAACGGCCAACCGCCAACAAAAACGATAAATTAGTTATAAATTCATTGATTGAATATGAATATGAAAGAGTGTAAAAAATTGCTATGCAAATTGAGTATTTAGAATAACAAAAAGCAATGCTTTTGTGCATGCAAGGCATCCACACTTGAAGTGCAAACAATTGGAACAATAGAAAAAATCGAACCGCCGAATGGCTGACGAAGCGTTTTCAAGGCCTTAACATTGGCCACAATTGCCAGCTGAAATTCGGCCTGTAATGAGACTCGAAACTGGTTAGCCGAAATGCACTTTGTGCCTTGGAGTTCACATCCAATCCACTTCAGTCTGATTCGATCCGATCCGCACCAAAACCAATCCAATTGATATTAACTCGTTTTTTGTGTTCTATTCTGATTTTTTCTTTCTAGGCAACATTCTGTGATCTGATCTGCTCAGAACAGAACCTTTGGCCAGCCAATCAGTTGCTGGCATTTTTTGTGTGATTTCGTATTCTATATACATATATATTATACATACGGCCCGCAAATATTATATGGTTACAAGTTTTCTAGCTGGCAGGGCGGCCTTGATATTTTGTTTTATTTATGAAATCAAATGCAGGCGAGCGAGATACAAATAACGACAGCTACCAGATACTTGTGGCATTTATTATAAAAAGCTTTCGAGTGAATGAATTCCCCTTAGCTTTTGTATATGTAACATGTATATTGTAGTGTTGGTATTTGTACACCACTCCCTTCCCCCCTGTCTGTCTTGGGCCTGTCTCCGATTCTGATTCTGATTCCGATTCTGATGCCAGAGGCAGGAAGCCACCGAGAGCTCAAAATAAGCATTGACTTTGCATATTTGTGCGACAGACGCCCCAGCTGAACCAACCAGGATGCCGGGGAATGTTTGGCATTTCCTTTGAGGAAAACTTGATTTAATTTTAATTAGAAAATTACTTAAAATAATACAAAAAGAAGGCGTTGGGCAGGCCCTAAGAATCGCTCAATCTACCATCTTTTTCAGTGTTTGCTTGCATCTATCCTCCTGATAAATGATACACTTTAAGAAATATTCGCTAGAGGCTTAAACTTTAAACCTTGGCAGATCTTAGCACTGGGATCTGTATTGACTTTTGACCATCTCCATAAAGTATTGGCTTTAAAGACTAATTATATATCCATGAAATGGAAAATATATTATTTTTTTCTCCGTGTGACAGCTTCTTCTGCCGGTTTTTGATTCTTCTGCCTTTGATTCTAGCTCTGTGCTTCTGGTCGGTCTTCTTGGTAGGCCGGCAACGTCCATCATAATCAACGTCCATCATCAGTTGGCTGCTGTTCGGCTGCTGCCACTGAAGCTGCCTGCCTCGTGCTCCGCCGACACGCCCACAAAGGCTACTGCAACTGCATACCAGCTTGTTGTTGGTGGCTTTGGATTTCGGCCTGGGCCGAGGCTTGGGCCTTAGCCTTTGGCAATGGCAGCTGGAGTAATTTTTCATCAGCGTAAACATCTTGAAAACTCTCTTTGGGCTACCAGTTTTTCGCAACAACAAGTGGCAGCTGCTGCTAGCTCGATAGTTGGTAGTTGGTAGCTGGTAGCTGTTAGCTGTTAGCTGTTAGCTGGTCATGTAAGCCAGCATCAGGCATCAGCATATCTGCTATCTGATATTAGAATCTCAATTACTTTTCCACTGGATGTTCGGCTGCTATTGTAATTTCCTTCGAAGGGGCCGGCCCAAACTGGGCCCAAACTGGTTCTCTCGGTTTTCGGTAGGCAAATATCCCCGTTGAGGAAGACATGAAAATTTAGTGGCTGTCATAGGCCAGCAAGGTGGATCCGGAGCAGAGCACTAGTCAGAACTAGAGGAAAACCAAATTACAGGCCATCAGATTTAATCATTTATCATCGAACAGGCAATTACAGGTTGGGAAAGTTTCATTCATGATCCTCCCAAAACAAAGGAAAACCCCCTAGAGGGTCGCCTGAAAATAACCCCAAATCGGAATGCATTTTATATGCATCTCATTAGGTCTAAAGGGGGACTCGTTGAGTTAGCCAAACTCATAGCGAAAACCCAAACACGTTTTGCGATTTACGACTTTTTAATAATGAAACAAAACTAATTTAATGCAAAGCGACATCAACGACAACGGCATTTGAATAAATTAATGTAATAGACAGCTTAAACAAAAAGAGATATTGTTGTCTATTTGTTCGATAGGATAGTGCGTTTCATGCCAATAAAATTATCAGGAAAATTGTATATAAAAATTTTTAATAGTAAATATGATATGAATGTCAAAGGTAATGCCTATTGATTTTTGTAGCATCCGAAAACTTTCAGGAAATTTCAATATCGTTTTGAAACACACTGTACTCGTAACTAGGAAATATCAAAAACTGGTAGTTGCCCGAATAGTAAAAGCCCCACAACGACTATTACGAAAAAAAAACCACAAAAAGCAACAACATCGCCAACTAGAACTGGGGACTTGGCAAGAATGCAACAACAACCACAACAACAAGAACAACAAAAAAATCTTGAAAAAATAAATAAATTTTCAGCATATGAAATAATAAGACAGAAACAACAAAAATATCTAAAGTGCAACAGGTTTTGTGTGTTTTCGCGATAACCTTGAAACAAAACTCGTTTAATCATTTCGTAGCGTTCGAAAATGCGGCACCAACAACAAGATCAACAACAACAACAACAACAACAATAGTAAATGAAATTTTATATGGCGCATTATAGATTTAATAAATTAACACTCATTTCCATTGGGGAAATTTTTGCAACTTTTTTTTGTTTTTTTTTTTTGATTTGGTCGATTCCGACTAATCGTGTTTGGTGTTTGGCTTTTGTTTCCACTTTCCAGGTACAGTTACTGGTCCAGGTATAGTCGCGGATATCTCCGGGTTCCAGGAAGCATGGCGGACTGCTCCTTCGTCCGATGTCTGCAGGAGCGGCGGCTCATCAAGCGGGAGCTGATGAAGTGGTCCAAGGACATGCTGCATATTGTGGGTGAGTCCAAAAGGCCAATCATTTTGATTAAATATTTCAGGAAATAAGAACTCTTATTCCCATCCTGTTATTAAAACATTTTTTATACAATAAGCCGAAAAAGGATTATAAACTCTATCCAAACAGATACCTTCTATCTATGATACATAATTCCTCCAATTCGTTTGAAAAAAGTGTGCATTTTTTCTTATGGCCTCATCGTTCATATTAGTGCCTCAAATGGGATTTGGTCCGTGAAAATGGCAAACGAAGGGCTCCAATTCGCTCTTCGAGTGGCCCAGCTCAGATGCCTTGAATGGCATTGACTTTGGCCAGACCTAATCAACATCCTGGCCATATGGTTGAGAAAAAATGGTCGCAAAAAACAAGGATTCTGGCCAGACAGCCGGCCAGGGCAAACACCAGTGAAAATTAACATAAATTGTAAGGTTTTTTCTTGGTCTCTGTCACCTCTGGATTTGATTGCAATGCAGAGAGAGAAAAGGTATAGACTTTTAAGAAACTCCAATTTAATTGAAGCTGTTTTGCAAGGAGGCCAAATATGTATTACTAAATTAGTAGCTAATCCAAGCACCAATTTATTGATTCAGTCATAAATGCTACCTAATTTTCGCCGTGTGCCCCATTGCTTCAGACTTCCTTGCTGCTGCAGCCTTATCCTTTTGCCTGAAAACACTCATTTCGGTTTTTGAGCACGTTTAGCACGTTGCCAGAGCCCGAAGCCCCCCAGACCCTGTAAGCCCCGTCTGTTGCCCGGCATTAAAATGTTAAATGCCTTTTGTTGCTGTAAAGCGAGTCGCATCTATATAGACCCTCCCCTTTCCCCGGCAACCCACACCCACAAACACATACTTATATAAATGCCGCCTTCCATGTACAAATATATATATATGTATATTTTTTTCTTGCACACACACACACACACACACAAACAGACACACAAACACTTCGTCCTTGCCTTGCGTCCCTGTCTCGTGCACTCAATTACTTCCTCAATGCGCTCCATAATGCTTATCGTCCTTGTTTCTAGTTGACATTCCCACACACACACACACTAGCACAGAGACACCGCTTCCAGTGGTTTTTCATCCGCCCGCCCCCTACTAGCTCCCCCCCTCCCCTCTGGTGAAAACCCTTAGCACATTTTTCCAACGACAATTTTTGTGTTCGGCTCTCCGGCGACTTCGTTGTCGTTGCTGCAGCTTCGTGCTGCAAAATGTGAAAGGAGCCAGCAAAAAAAGTACCCCCATATATATATCCAGCTTGGTGTCTGGCTTTTGGGTTGCCAGCCCCATGCCCCATTCCCCATCCTTTTCGGGGACTTGGGTTTGGGGTTTCGGGCCAGAGTAGTTCCAGCTAACTGCAGGGGGCAGGGCAGGGCTGCCTAGTGGTTGGGCGGGGCGGAATGTGGGTGCCAAGTGGGGTTCCCTGCGTGCCCAAAACGAAGTGCTCTGCTAGAGATAACGAAGCGCACTTAAGCACACGCACACATGCGCAAGCTTAGGGGGGGGTGCATGGTCTGGAGGGGGTTGCATCCCTACGAAATATATTGCACAATATAAAAATTGCAGACGATGAGTGCCGAATGCAGCCGAAAAGGCAGAAACAACTACAGGGATAACTACTGCAAACGAACCAAAGCCGAAGAACCAGAGAGGACGAGCCAACGAGGAGCGAGGATTTTTCCCCCTAACCCCTAACTGTTAGTTCGTAGCCTCCTGGCGACCACCTCACCCACCGCCCTTGCCTGTTTTTGTGGCCGATTTTCGTCGCAAACGAATTTTCCTGCATTTCTTTTCGACTATTCCTTTTTTTTGTGTCCTGTTTTTGTGGAGCTCCTCGTGCCACCCCCAAAAACACCGCCCAGAAAAACGATGCTGATCGAAACTGAAAAGGAAGACAAAGACGACGACGACTACGTCGTTGCTGGTTGGCTTTTGGGGTTTGGGGCTCCAGCTGTGGAGGATGTTTAGAGGAGGGAGGTTGGTGGGTGGGTGGGTGCCATAGTGTTGATGGCGAAATATCGCCTGTTGCATGGCTAGAAAGCGCCCCCCATTTTCCGGGCGCTGCAATGGCTCAATCAGTGAATCAGTGGTGGAGTTTCATTTGATTGTAATGGGAGACCACCACTTGTGGATTCAGGCGATGAAGGTGCAGGTGTGCTGGTGTGCTGTTGGATGGGTGGGTGGAGGGTGGTAGGGTCTGGAGGCATCTCTATGCCACACCAGCAAGTGCTCGAGCAAAGCAGATTACGCTAACCAAATTATATAAGCTGGCATAAAGGTAATTTTCGATGGGAAAATATGTCCTGGGGCTTAGGGAATCGAAATGATTCAATATTAGGATGCTCTCTTTAAGCAAAATCCATGTTTATCGTAAGACTTAAGATATGTATGTAGATATGTACATATATACAAAATATTTCTATCTACTATATATTTATACCCAAAAGATACAAGTTCCAAGAAGATAGTTTTAATATTAGATAGAACCAATAGATAACAGAGTTGAAAATTTCCCCACATACAGAGTATTAAAACACAAACATGTTAATATATGCACTAGCTTATATTAATTCCAAGTATAAACTATGCAATATAACTTTCATCAGCAATGAAGAACTTAAGCCAATATTTTGTTCCGAACCGGAGAAACAGCCCCGAACAGGGATTTAACTTGTTGCATAGCCAGTCGAGAGTCTGAGGCCCCTTCTTAACCCAAACCGCCGTCACTTTTCTTCCTGGAAACCACTCCGGCCCCCCACCAACCCGATGGGGTGTAAACATATTAAAAAGCCAAACTTTTCCTTTGCCTTTATTTACAAAAAACTAAAAAAAAAATATAAATAAAAGCCAAAAAGAAAAGAAAAATTAAATAAATAGAGGAAAAAATGTCGAATATATAGAGAATAGAAAGAGATGCATTATAGTGGTGGGGATGGGTTGGCCAAAAGCAACAAGCTGCACACCAACACTCCCACACACACACACACACACACAAACACACTGTTTTTTATTTTTCGTGCATGGAAGGAGAGAGAGAGAGAGCGAAAGTAAGAAGCAGCAGGTGTTGGGCAATATTGTGGGCCATTCCCATACTACTTCCACTTGGCTCTGTCTTTGTGTGGGGTAGTTAGTTTCTCGCTCCTGGTCCTCGTCCTTCTAGTCCTCCCGCATTGCCAAACGCATCTTTCGATTACGCCAACAACAAAAGAAAAGAAAAAGGAGAATAGCTATAGCTATAGCTACAGCTACAGCTATAGCGTTGCAGGCGCCGCTGTCGGCGTCGGCTTTGCCACCTCCCCCCTATTACCTCCATAACCGTGCCCCTTCCGCCGCATATATCCTCGACGCTGCTCCTTGTAAGAAGGCATTTTTATGCTCTACGACAGACCAGAAGGATGCAACAAGCGACGAGGACAACGTCGCTGCCGCCCTACGCGTGGGCGCCCCACCCCCCGCCGACTACGCAATAAGCACTCCACCTACTTTCCAACGCCAGCCGAACTATTTTCCTCCTCTCTTTCTCTCCCTAGCTTTTTCTTCCGTTTTTTTTTTCTCCGTTTTGTGTTTTTTTTTTTGCGCTTTGGCTTTGCCTTGCTCTTGTTGAATTTTTTCTGGCGGTTTTTAGGTTACATTTTTACGAGTTTCTCCACTTCCACGATGACGCTGCAAGCGCCGAAGGAGCTTCGTCCTGTGAGGCAGCCAAAATCGCTGTGGTGTGTGTGTGTGCGAAGCGCCACAAGTGGGTGAAGCCCGGCCCGATGAGTGAGAGGCCAATAGAGGGCGAGCGACAGAGAGAGTAGCAGTTTGGCGCTGCATTCACGCCACTTCCCGCCCCCACTTCCCACTTTGGGGTATCCTGGTTCTGGGTGCACAGAAATTGGAAAATAGATTTTTTGGTTGGTTGCCTTTGGCCTGTTTCCTCCTTTTCCTTTCCTTGCCAGGACGACTTTTATTTTATTTGGCATTAGTTCTTGTGGGTGGGAAGGTGGGAGGGAGACAGTTGAAGAAAAAAACTTTCTCTTCTGAATATTTTTTGGAAAATTTCAATTACTTCTCAAATCCTAATTATTCCTAGTCCTAATTAATCCTAATAATAAGGGGAAGAGGAAAATTAAGATTTTAAGGATGAGATAATCAACCGAATTTTCTTATCCTATAGTCCCTAATATTTATATATAATTAATTTCTCTCAGTGCATATCCTTTGATGCTGGTCAGCCGGCCGGCTGTCGTCAGGAAGTCAGGAAGTCTGAGGTGGACTTGGCTTTGGTTTGGAGCTTTGGAGCTCTAAGGGGATCGATTGGGAATTTGCCTGGGTTCAAGGTATGTCCTGGACAATGGCCAGCCCCCTCCGGAGTTCCCCCTTGGCCCACCTCCATTTCCGCACAAGACGCAGGCCAGAATTTTTTCCGTTGCACTTTATTTGGTTTTTATTTTCATTTTCCTGCCAGGGAAAAAATGAAGCGGAAGCACGAAAAAGCAGAAAGTTAATGCCAAGGGGACGGAGCGGAGGGGCGTTGCAAGGAAGGCGGTGGGCGGCAAGTTGAGGATGCCAGAAGGAGCTGGCAGAAGCAGAGCTAGAACGCGCCAATATGGCGCTAAGGACATTGGGCAAAATGCACTGCTGGAAAAAAATTCACATTATATGTGAGTATGGGTGTGTGTGTGTGTGTGTGTGTGTGTGTGTGTGGGTGGGGAGGGGTTTGGGGACAAAGAAGGATTTTAAGAAGAGGAAGCGGAGCAGCGAAGGCAAAACAGCAAAACACACAAAAACAAAATGGCACAAAAAAGAGAAGAGAGGAGGAACAAAAAAATATAGTCAACGCTGGCTGGCTGGGAATGGTCGGGGATTTGGTGGGGTGGGTGGTTCCGGGGGGTGGGTTTTTAGGGGGCCTTGGGTGGGTGGGTGTGTGGGTTTGGTTGGTTGTAGCTCTGCTACTGCGCTGCGGCATCGTTATTTTGCTGCTGCATTTGATTTTCGTGCTGAAAAAGTTTCGTGTGCTCGAAAAAAGTTTCGTCGCTTCGTTGACGTCGTCGCCAGCTAAGCGACCCCACCGCCCAGCCATACAAACCACCCACCCACCCACACAGCCACCCTCTCCTTCGGCAACCGCTTTCGGTAGTTTTTCCTACAAGGGGGCAGCAGGTCGGCCGGGGGTGGTGCTGCCTTTCTGTGTGTGAGTCTGAGGTCTTGCAGCAACATTTGGCTGCACTCGGTTGGCTGGTTTGGCTCCGTCTCGTAGTTTGGTGGGTGTATCGGGCATTTTTGTCGAATTTGTTGCCGTCGTCGACGGCGGCGGCGCAGCCAGCGTCGACGGCGACTGCACAACTATTTTCCCTGCCAGGTCCTGCTGCATTTGGCGTCGGCATTCGGTTGGCATTGTGCAACAAGTGAGTTTGGCAGCAGCCACCAGCAGGACGACAACGACAATTCGGCAACGAAAAATCGCCGAGTTTTGGAAAGTTGAGAGGCGCCTCCAAAAAGGCAAACAGCAAAACAACCAAAAGATCCAAAGACTCTGACTTGCGAATGATTTCCGATTGAAGCAACAATTGGCGCCAACTGTTGCACAAAAGTGTTGTGTGTTTTTGCGGGTTGCTCCCATAGTTCCATTGAGTGTATTGGTGTGTTTGCCTCCTTGGGCTCGTGTTGGAAATTTAATTAAAGACTCTGTCTCGTGGAGTGCAACGAGATAATTTATGTGTGTAGGCATTTAATTAAAGCGATCACACAACCATTTGCATACGCCAGTGACAGAGACAGAGGCACCAAGCGTGGGTGGGACTGAGACAGGACGAGCGCGATAAGTGTGGCATATGTCGGTCGGCGTGGTGTGTTCTGACGCCTAATTGAATTGACTGAATGAGGCAGCAACATTTTTCGGTGCTAATTGCATGTTCGAGATGTTGAGCAGCCAGGTGAGTTCTCACAGCGTTTAATTCAAAGTCGTGTTTATTTGTAGTGCCACAAAAAAATCAATTAAATATTAAAGTTAATGGGCTTAGACTCAAAATTAAAATCGACAAAAATCAACATATGTAGATCAAATTATATGTGTGTCATAAGTCAACAAATTTAAAATATTTTGGTATTAAAATATTGCGAATCATTGCATAAATATCTGTTGAAATCGAATTATTACTTAACACTATTTATTTTTCTGAATCACCAATAAATCTCATCCCCAAATATATGATTAAATATTTCTCTTTCTACGAGATTCTGTAGCTTTTGTAACTTTACAATTCAATTAGAACGCTTATATAAGCAAATTATTTCTCAAGGGTCCTTTGCCCTTTGGGCCATATGTCACATCTAGTCTAGTGCATATCAATTTCTCTCCTTCAACAGCATATATGCAAATCTATTAATTCTCTCAAAACTTTCGGTGAAAACTTACAAACTGTGAAAGCAATTTACACAACAAACGACTCCTGAAAGAGCCAAGGAAAAATCCTAGACCCATTCTAAAGACCAGGTCTCAAGGCAGCCAAAAAAGGAAAACCCTTTACTGGAGGAGGGGAAAACTTATACGAGGCGTTGGCTGGCTCGTTGACAGATTGTGGAAAACACTTGCCAGAACTAGTCTCGTAAAATATGCACAACAATGCCCGGAAAACCCGAAAAAACACCCAAGAAACCAGCGCCAGGATGCGCCAGACGGGCCAGGAATGTCTACCAGCTTATGTGAGAATTCTAGGAGGAAAACTTTTTTGGGAAGAGATCCCATACTCCCAAAAAATAAAGACACAAAAACACATGTACGGTAAAAGTCAAAAAACCCGAAACGAGACCCAAACATGCCACTACGACACTGATGACGACGTGCCAGACGTTTGTGTTTGACTTTGTAACATCGTTACACAACAACAAACTAGCTCACTTGTTGCATAACACACACCAACACAAACACAACCACGCACACTGCCACAACAAGTGGCAGCAGCAGCAGCAGCATCGCCAGCGACGCACAAAAGTATGCAAAGAAAGCAACACTTCACACGTTCTAACAACGCGATGTCGGGCGGTGGGTTGTGGGTGGTGGCGCCTCTTCGGTGGGCAAGGGCCGCGGGGGTCCGCATACATGGAGTGTGGCTGGTGGAGTTTTCTCGCGGCACTTTCGGCGATTTTCGACGATTGTGGAACGGGGGGATTTCCTCCCCCACCCAACAACCATCCACCACCCATCTAGGAGCAACAGTTGGCAGCGACGACAACTTGTTGTTTCAAAGCTCGTGCTCTCACTCTCGCCACTGTTTTTACTCCTTAAATAAGCTTTGTGTTCCGTCAACAGGTAACCCAGGGTTATGCATTAAACAAGGACCAGGAAATCTCCTGACATCGTGAAGAACCAATTTAAGGAACTCCAAGGATTAAGCCCCGAAGCAAGCACAGAAAAAGATAAACACGCAGACATGAAAATCGTTTCATTTCCCAACCCCGAAATATTTGTCTTTTGTTTTTCGAGAACTTCTGTTCGGACCAGACCAGAAGCACATTTTTTTCGCCACCACCCTTGCCGAAAAAAATTCAAGGATTTTTTCTTGCTTCTTCCTGGTGGCACTTGTGGCGCTTTCAGGTCCTCGGAGCTCACTGGTGGCAGTTGCTTTTGTGCGGACACTACAAACTGTACTTCCGTTTTATCTGCTGCGTCTTTGTCTGCAGCAGACGGGCTTAAAGGGAGTCGAGGGGACGGAAGAGAGCTGCTGCAGAGACGGCATCTAATCGATAAATATTCAGCACATTGCTTGTAAAAATACATTGAAAATGCATTAGACTTTGGCTCAGTGGCATGAATTTTAATAGCCCGTCCCGTACAGCTTCGGGTCCCACTTGGCGTATACGTATTATTTCCCCATATTTTCCTCCTTCCTCGATTTCATTTAGTTTTTTTTTGCTTTTTTGTTGGTTTAATTAAGCTGAACTCTGGGTCTGTGTTTTGCGAGCTCTAATGTGGAAATCGTGTGCCATAAATTTTCAGAATAAATACGAATTCGATTGACAAGCGAACCAGCCAAGTGCACAATTTCTAAGCGCTCTCCCAAGGTTACGAAAACAAAAATAATAGTTGGAGAAAAATCCAGTTAAGTTTTGCCAGCAAAACGCAATCAAAACGCTGCAAGTCAAATGCCATTTGCCGGCCACTAATCAAACGTAACGAAATTGCCAACATAAACACGCTTAAAGAATGAATGAGGCTTGCTTGAGAAGCTCAACTCTCGACACTCAACTCTAGACAAGTTCGCCTTGAGGTTTCGCCAAAATGGCGTTGCAACGGTAAAAGGCGACGGGCCTGGAGGCGGAGAGGCGAGGGGCCAGCGTCTGGAGGGGGTGGGGGCAGCAGTGGGCTAAGCCGCTCCGACATCTATGGCGACAACGGCAACAACTTGTTGTGCGACATTTTATGCGGAAGCAAAAAACACCAAGAACTGAACAGCCGACCAGCGAAAAAGCAACAAGATTCAAGTTGAGAGTGCATCGAGATCGGAATATTGCGAACTGGAACAACGTTGCGTATACGTGATATGTCGCAGTGGCTATAGCCACTTCTGAATAGAAAAAAAAATACTTTCTAAAACTTTATAGCCAAAAACCAGCTTGACCAATGCTGCGTATACGTAATATTTTTCAGTAAGCGGAACAAGGGTTCTCCAGAAATTGATTTTTGAATCTGTGACAGCTTGATACATTATGAATTATTGACATTATTTTGCACAAAAATGAAACCTTACTCAGAATCAATCATTCGCTTCAATGTGGTTTATTTTATCTCTGAACTTTCGTCAGAATTCGCAACTTTAATCGAAGCTTGCCACACAAAACCCTCAACAAAGAACACTCCCCCTGCAGGGACCGCTGAATCACTCGCTCCAATTTCGAATTGCAGTCACTTGCGGCAATTGCAATTGCAAGCTGATAACCGATAATCGGTGCAACAAATTGCCATAGCAGAATCTAAGAAATTCTCTATACCCTCCCGCAATCAAATGTGTACTTATTGGTGCATCCGATGATGTATTTGTATTGAAAGTGCCCTCCCATAAATACGCAAAAAAAAACAAAAACGAGTGTAATTGATTAAAGAATATTATCAACGAACTGGCATTATTGCAAAAATACACCCCTGTTTATAATATATATAAAAACTGATTAAATTAAAGATGTTGTAAAGGCACAAAATCGCAAATGTCCCAATAACTTTTGTGTGGCAACAGAAACCGCATTGGGCCTGGTGTTGTGGAAATGTAAACAAAAGGCGAACGATAAGGTGGAGTGTTGATCGAAAAGTGTTCATAGGTGTATCTTTAGAGTACAGTATAGTAATGTAAATAAATTTGTTGGCCCGGTCTGGGACTCTCATTAAATTCGTTGAACAAGCGATCGAAAAACCAGATGATCGCCAGATACTTGGTCTTGGACTTGCAGTTGCAGCATTCGGCACATGACTTTGCAACTGTTGCGCTCTCATTGTTGTCACTGAATTAACTGCAGTTGTTTTGTTTTCTTGTTGTTGTTGGTGGCGAGCAAGGGCTATAGAGCTCGCACTCGTACGGGGACACTTCGCTCTCGCCTTCCCTCTCTTTTGCGAATGCACTTTATGAGATAATACCTTGAACGTGCGTCAGTCAGGTCGTTGGCGTTTTACAACTGCACTACAATTGCAATATTCACTGTTATTGTTTTTCCGTTTCTTTTTTTAGCGTGTTTTTTTTAGTGGCTCAACTGCAAGTCAAAGTGAAATGAAAAGTGTGCGGAGATTTTCACGAGTGCGCAGTTCTTAGCGTGATCAATAAACGGAATCAGGCTTTATCTTCTGTTTAGAATTAGTCATCTGCCGGCCGAGACGACAAACGGCACGTTCCACCATTTTATTTTTTCCATTTTTGACAATCTAACTGCGCACTTAGAAAGAGATGGCGGCGGGCGGGGAATGTCAGAGCGAGAGAGAGCATGGCTTATCAGCCGAAACTAAATTTTAGTTGCGAACAAAGCCTCATATCAAAGTTCATATTTGCCAAAAGAACAAAAACGCAACGAGACAAAACTCAAAACCACAAAATGGCAAGAAGAAAAAAAAAATAAGAAGCCATTAAGCTCATTTACATGCCCCTGCCACTCAGGGGCTCAGACGACTGAGACGTCTGTGTGGGAGAGGCAGTAAGGTTCTCGAGTGCAATTTCTGAGCTGAGCCAAAAACTCACCACAGGAGAGGCGGCGAGTTAATGAGCAGGAAATGCAGTTTCTCAAGCCAAGCTGGTGAGTTGAGGGGCTTGAGTGAGTTTTTTATTCGCTTTTTTATTTATTACACAGCTATTGAAACTATAAGCCAACTCGTATTGTGATACAGAGTATCACGCTAGAAATTCTACGATTTTATTTAGTTATTAGCTTTTGAATCAAATAAAGAAATGTATATTCAATTATATGAAAATAAATAAGAAGGTCATCTCGCTAAGTATATTTAAGATTGTTTATTTTTGTTCCTCTCAAGTTGACAATGCCATTATTTATAAAATTTATTACTCTTATATATTTATGAAATATTTTTAAAATGCTATTTCCGGGTTAAAATCCCCAAAAAAAAGTTCGTATAATAAATGTAATTTTTTGAGTTTTTTTTTGATCAGCTCTCCCAGCCCCAGGAAACTACCCAAAAAGGCAGCTAATTGCTGTGACGGCGACAGCGCTGCGGCAGAAGTGCATTGCATTTTTCGGTGGTGTGCGTGCGTACAAAAAAAAATAAGTGACACCACAAAAAAATGTGGTGAATAAATTCTGAGATGTGCCTGAGTGCCATGGCATTGTTCCAGCGGCGGGAGCGACTGTGTGGGTTTGAGTGACTTCTCGGCGAGTGCAAGTTAATTGCCAGCTAGACATTTCCTAGGGCAATTGTCAACAATGTCAAGAGGACTCGAGCCGAGCCGACCCCAGAGGCCCACTAGCTCCGGAGAGATCCGAGCTGGAGAACTTGGGGAATACCGGCTATTTTGGCAGCATGGCGCGCAGCTTTTTTATCAACGCGCGCTGCGGCGCTGCAACTGCATTTTCGACAGCCATTGCACTCGCTCTCCGTTCTCAGGCGGCCGTTCTCAGGCGGCTCCTCTCCCCGGTGAGAGTGTGTTGGTGCCGATGGCTTACCCCATTACTACTCCTAAAGTTCTCGCGTCTGCGCTCTGCTCTGCGAAATTAACTCAAAGGAGAGCCCGCGCTCTCAGCATTCTAGTTTTTATTTCATATTAATTTTTTTCGCACACGAATGCACGCCTGTATGCAGTTTTTTGCGACGACGATGACGATGACGACGACGCCGAAGCCGACGTCGACGCTCGGACTCAACTCGAAGCTGGTGTCTTCGTGTTGTTGTGATATAATTTTGCAGTCAGCACAGTCGCATAAACCAACGCATCCGATATGCAACGGAACGCATTTTCGGACGCGGCCCGAGTCGTTCCGAGGTGTAGCGTCCGACGATCGCGTATATCAATCGTAAAGCATTAAGCGCATTGCCCATTTACACGCAGTCCATAGGCGAAAATCGTTTACAGCCCAATAATAATTAAAAAAGAACGATTGCCAAAAATTAGCATCAACACAAAAACAAAAGTGAAAAATTATGAAAAATTAAATTTAAAAAAAAAAATCATAAACCAGGAATGCATTTCAGCATTTTTGAAACTTATAACTGTCAGTGACACTTGTGTGCTTGAAAACTTGACGGCCAATTACGGTCATTGCCAAAAAATAACAAATATTCCTCGATATCAAGTATACGCCGTGTGGGGCCATTTTTTGTGGCTTTCGGGTCCATCAATCGGCCGCGTTTGTTTGATTTTTTCGGCATTAATATTAAATTGCAATCGCCGCTTGTGTGTGTGTGCGTCGCCAACGCCGTCAACGCCGCAGTCGCTGGCGCAGCTAACGTCGCCGCCGACGTCGTCGCTGTCGCGCTGTCATGCAAAATGCGGAAAAGTTTTTTTCGCGCACTCGCAAAATTTTTATAGAATGCATTTTTATTTCGGTCTTTTGGTTGAATAGTTGCATTGCCCAGCTCAAGTGCGTGTCTCCGGCTGATTGACTCTTTATTGTTGCGAGAGTGTTTGGCTGTGTGTGTGTGTTTGTGTGTGTGCCTCCGTGCCTGCCTGGGGCACGTGTGTGTGTCTGTGTGAGCCTGGATTAAATAACAATTTCGTGTAATTAATAATATTTACATTCAAGCAAACAAAAACACAAGAATGCCAGTGACAGTGAAAAGTGAAATTCTCAAATCGAAGCGAACAAGAACCGAACAAAGCCCAGAAAATCAATTAGGAACCAAGCTCATGAGAACTCATTAAAATCACTTCAAGATCATAGAAGCACTCCATTTCATGTCCCAACACCGACTTCGATTCTCGTTCACTGCACCCCGAAAATACAATGAGTGACTCCAAAAAATCCAAAAAAGAAAACTTCAAAAATGTAGATGGAAAAGGAAAAATTAAAATCTAAAAAGAACCACAAAGGCAGCAGCATACAAAATGAACTGTAGCCGAACTTCTGAAGCGGCAGCCGTAAAACAAAACAAACAAAGCCGTCGAAAAAATGGGCGAATAGTGGTGGAGAAATGGGGGGCGGGCTGGAAGAAAGGACGACTCGTCCGTAGATGAAGAAGAAGTAGCTGCAAGTACCAGTAATAAAGTGTGTATTTTTTTCGGGTGGTTTCGGGCTCCGGGAATAGCCGGCGTCGTCGCCAACTTTTCTGTGCAGGCAAATGTAACAAATTTTTGTCAGTTTCAATTTTCGTCAGTTCCTAGCCGCCCGCTCCTCCTCCGCCTCCGCCCCCGCCATGACAATGGCCAGGTCGGTCCACAGTCTCCAGTTGCTGGCATTTACTTTGCCGTCGGGCTTGGCGCACAGCATAATGAACAAAAACTGGGAGAGAACTGTAGAAAATGGCAGAAAAACACAAAAAATTTAAAACAAAAAACTGAAAACAAAAAAAAAATGGGGAAAAAATCAACTCCCAGATATGCTAGACAAAAAAATGGCAAATTAAATAGCCGAAAAAAATGTAGCTGCGCTGCAGCTGCGCAACATCAATTGGAATACCCCATCCCGCCGGTCCAAGAGCTTAACCCTCACCTTGCCCCAGCCCCTGCCGCACTTCCTGCTCCCCACTCCACCCCTGGCGGCGGCAGCAGCAGCTGACCAAACTGCAGGGCAGCAGCCATTTGATTTTCCTTGCTTCCTTGGCTCACCTTCCGTTCGGTTTTTTTTAATTTTTTTTTTTTATATATTTTCTCGAGCTTCTGCTTTATTATTTTATTTTACGTTTTTCGGCAAAACCCATCCCGTCCATCCATCCCCAGCTCCCCACGAAACTTAAATTACTATTTACAATGGTATTTTTTGGTTGATTTTTTGTTCTGCCCAGCACTTGCCAGGCGATTTTTTCTATATATATGTGCATATACATTTTTTATTCGCATTTTCCGCTGCCATAAACTTTTTTAAGCTCAACTCTTCTGTTTCGGGGGTTGGCGGAGGCGTGGTGGTCCTGGTCCTGAGAGGAGGACCGGGCCCTGGCTGGCTAATTTCATTTTGGGCAAGTTCAGTTCATTTTTTTGTGCAGCTGCGTTCAGTAAATTCCGATTAAAATCGAATCAGCCATCAGAGGGTTGCATGATAATCTTCTGATATTGGATTAGTCCCATTGGTTGGCATTCTTGGCATAGCTTAAATATTTGTCAGCCATAAAGCTGAAGATACGATATCTCATAGATTTCCATCCATTTTTTATCTGCAAAACAAAAATGCAGTGAATGAGATCATTTCGGGCACACGTTCCTCTGCCGCATCTGGCTCTGTTTCTCAACGTTTCTGCCACTTTCATATTTTAGATATTGAAAAACAACAACAACTACTGTAGCTACAACAACATCAGCAACACTTTTGTTAGTAAATTTATGTTGAATTAAATACAAAGCAAACCACACACAAAAAGTGCAATCCATATAAAAACAAAATATTAACGTTAAACGAACTAACGATAAAAACAAAATAATTAAAAAAGTAGCCATTACTTTTGAATTATTTTTAATGCAAAGAGGAAAGGTTCAACAAAAAAGTTTAATGAGAAAGGCCTTTTGATAAAGAAACATATCAAAGAGCGAAAAATTAAATGCAGCAAAAATAATTAAAATTAATACACAATAACAACAACAACAACAACAACAACAACAACATCAGCATCAGCTTCAGCAGTGGCAGTGGCAGCGGGGCAACTGTCAAAAAATCTACAGCAACACAAAGTGCAACAACCAACAACAATAACAACAACAAGAAGTGGAGGAGTACAAAAAAATCACACAATTGCCGCTGTCTGTAAATTGAACATAAAAAATAAATGTAAAAAAAAAAAATAAAGGCCGAAAGAAAAGTCGCGTTTCATTTTCACGCGCTGCATATTATTTACTCCGTGCTCTACATATATAAATCCACAACAGATAAATACCGCCAACCAATAGCCCAAACAAAACACAACAACAAAAAATTAAATAAAAATAAATGAAAAATCCGCCACAAAAATAAAAAATTCTCCTGCATTTTTTGCCTTTTGTGTGAGCTGCCCACCAAAACGAGAGAAGAATTTTTATTGTATATAAAAATTATATACAACATCACCGGGAGGAGCTGTTGCAGCATCCCACTCCAAGTGGCAACTCTGCTTTTCGAGCTGCTGCCTGTAAATTGCTCCACTCTCTGCCCCAACGAGCGGCGGTGACTGCGTCGGCTTCGACGGCGCCGCAACAGCGCAGCAGCAGCAGCAGCAGCAGCAGCGACAGCATCAGCATCAGCAACAGCGGCGGCAGCGACAGCATTATCCGCAGCATCAATTTGGCTTTTGGGCAGAGATAATTTAAGAAAAATATATGTGATGCTATGCACATCAGCAGCTATGAAATATGTACGTATTCCGAACTGTTACTCCCCAAATAATTGCTAATAAATTGAAAATATATTTTATGGTTAGCTATAATAAATGTCCCGTGATTAGTTTTGTAGATATTCTTATAAATAGACTAGAAACACATAAATGTGCAATTTATTCGGAGCGTTATTGCTCATCTTCAATGAAAAATTAACGATTTCCATTCGGACGCACTTGATCCCCTTTATCGCCCAAGGGGATTGCCTCCTTCACTTTCGTTCAAGTTCTACGATCGGTTATCGTTCGGTAAACCCTTAAAATTACATGAATAATAAACACACTCACACTGTGTGTGTATGTGTGTGAGTGTGTGTGTGAGTGTGTGTGCAATGCCTCATTGACATTGTCCTTCAGTGACAGTACGCAACACGAGCAACAACAATGTTCGAAAGCGAAAATGTGTAAACAAAGATACACAATGGGTGTCGCTGGGCGGGCTACTCAGGAAGGGGGGCTACTCGGGGGAGCCCAATGACTATCAGAGGCGTCACAATGCGATCGCCGCAAGTACGATTGCATTGAGCAATACTTAAGGACAGGAGTTCAAGCAACTGTAGAGTGCGCCAGCCCATAGATACTTTGCATGCAGATACAGCCAAAGATACAGACAGAACGATACAGATGCAGATTCATTCAGAAGAAGTTCTGACACACCGTTCTTTGGCAGCGCAATCTTCTGGCGGAAGCAGCGATACCCAAACGTTTCTCTTCCCGATTGCCAATTTGATTGACAACAATGTGCGGCTATATCTCCGCCACAATCAGAATAATCGGCTCTGCCGAGAAGCTCTTATCAGTCAGTCCCTGACGCGGCCGATTCTGACCCAAATTACGACAGCTTCGGCGAGCCTGATACGTGGCGAAATCTCAAAAAATACAACAACAATAAATTTTAAGCAAGAATTATTGAACAAAAAAGAAATATTATATATGGTATATTGTATATGGTATATGGTATACTCGTATGAGTCCAAGTACTGTCATGCAATCTCGCAAACAAAAAAGCAAAAAATAAAAAACGGGAACAACAAAAAGCGGAAACATTTTGCACTTTCTTATCAAGGCATACGAAATTGATTTTATTTTGTTGCTGAAAATTTGCGCCACGAACGAAAATTTGCGCTGCCTTGTCAAGTGTGGAAATGAATATACTACAAATTCTTTATAACAATATAGCTCTCCCTTCGCACATATATATATACTGATAACATATATATATATATAGCGTCGAACAAACGCATAGTTCAAATTATCGCTATTTCAGTTTTTCCACTATATAGTTTTTATTTTCGCAAAATAGTTACAGCCGATAAGGCTGAAACTCTGGACACCAAATGATTTCCTCTACTAACCCAATAAACCCACAATAAAAATAAAATCATATTCCACCCATTATGAAATCACTTCCACATGAAATAATCGAATAACGTTTGACTCAAGTTCTGGTCTTAATCATCGCGATATAATATTTTTGACTGTTTTTTGAGCTGTCCAAATAAAAACAAAGTTCAGTTTTATTGTTGATCTTTCGGGGCTTTAAACCTACAAGTTTTCGGTCCGATCGGGTTTCGTCTGCCAAATGGCCTGCAGCTGTTTCGGGAGTCTTTTGTTGGTTGCACTATTTTTTTTTTATTGCGGCTTAGATAATGGATACTCGAAAAGTGTTTTCGGTTTGGCCGAAAGATAGCGCCGTAGCACTGTCACAGCGACAATGAAACTGGGCAGAGAGGCGATGTAAATACAAATGCAATGCTGCGTAAACAGAAACTAAAACAACAACGTGACAAATGTGTGAACATTAAATACGTTTATTAACAAAAAACAAAAAGCTAAAGAAATAACCCAAAGAAACTGAAAAAAAAACACCTAAAATAAACGAAACGTTGCAGAAAAACTGACTTTGCTGCTGACTTGGTTCGAAAATTTCGGCGAGGCGGAGGAAAGCGGAAAAGCGCAGGTGGAAAATGTAGTCTATCACCTGGCGCTGGCCACACACGTGGATCGTTGGTATTTAACAGTACAGTGCAGGGCATATGTATAGGGTAGCCACAAACCAGCCATTAAAATCAACAATAAACTCTAGTGAACAGCCATTTTAACATTTATTTTTAATTTGTATGGCATATTTTATATCCCGTTTCACAGCGCCTGTTGATATTTGAATTCTGGTTATATCTTATCTGAATTGACCGAAACGCACTGTATATGGCCCATAATTAGCTGACGTGCATAAGCCCGGCAACAAGACACATTTAATGCCACAACAAATTCACAGCCATCAATGTCGGCGGTGGCAATCTCTTGCCAATCCGGCAAACATTTAACAAACGGAAACAGCTGTCTCGTTCGCATTCCCATTCTAGTTCTAGTTCTTGGTCTTATTCTCGATCATGGCCCATGGGCCTTTGGGCCTTTTTGCTTTTGTTGCTTTACTGCCTGCTGCCAGCTTTTTTCCTGGCAGGAGGCATCTGCATATGCGACGGCCTGCCAAAAGGAAGCTGCTACCAAACACTCATACATCGAACTTGCAGCTAAATGCTAGCTCAGAGTAAAGTGGAGCCTGGCCACATGCGACGGCTGTGCCACAGTTCTAGCCAACAACAACAACAACAACAACAACAAGCAGCAACAGCAGCAGCAAATAGTTGCAACTGCCTGCATAAAACTTGGCTAACGACTTTTTTCCGTTGGCGCTCTTGACTTTTGCATTGAAAATCGTGCAATTCACCTGCTGCCTGCTGCCTACTGCCTACTGCTGCAGTAACTGCAACAAAAACAACAACAACAACAGCAATAACAATGACGTTGAATGCATCTGCATCTCGGCGGCAGCAACAACATCGTCTGGTTGCATGTTAATGTTACAGCTGCACTTGCACTTGCAGCTCGTCGTCGTCGTCTTCATGAATGAGACGCTTAGGCTTAGGCTTAAACACAGAGAGAAAAGCAGGGGTAGCTTTAAACAAGAAAATAGGTAGCAATATATGTTGCAATATAAATAACATTTTTAGTTGAGTTCTATGAAAAAAACAAACTATATCCTTTTTCTCAGTGCATCTAGAGTCAACCTTTTCCTAGTTACAACAGCAACCCTTCTTCTGCATTTTCTAGCTCTCCGCCCCTCCTGCAACTTCCACATGCAATTATTTTTCTAGGCTGCAAATTGCACGCTGGCATCGCGGCTCTCCCTCTCTGTATCTTTGTATCTCGCAGTTCGCCGTGTATCTAACCATCTCTATCTCAGTGTCTGCTGCCGCTGCAGTTGCTGGTGCTTCTTGCTTCTCTGCTTCTTGGGTCTTCGGCTGCCTTTTTGTTGATTTTACAAGGTGTGGAATGACTTTGGTAGCGCCTCATCGTCAAACTTTATATATGTGCAAGTCCAAGCATTTGGCTTTGGCTTTGGCTTTGGCATTGGCTTCGGCTACGGATTCGGCTTCGTTGTGCTGTTAGTGTTGGCTTGGGCTCTGGGTTTTGGCCTAGGCTGGCTCGGCTTGGCCTGGGCCTGGGCCTCGGTCTAAGCCAGGTCCAAGACTTGGCACGTTTATGGTCGCGTTTTAATGTAATTGTTGCTGTATTACAGCAAATTTGTAGCCATTGAATTGTTGTTAGTTGGCCATGCTGCTGTTGGTGTTGTAATTTGCCATTCATGTTGTCGACCAAAGTGGCGATTTGTTGATTGTTGTTAGAAATCCAAGCCCGGCAACACCTTCGGGTGATTTGTGCAAAGCGGCAGACATTATTTTGTCGTGTGCCACAACTGAGCGATTGTTGGTTAATCGTTTGCGCCACTTTTTCCTCCGATTAGCCCCATCTGATTATTGAAATTAGTCGAGTTTAGAGCCATCGATAATCTGTCGATGAAGAAAGCCTGGTAGCCCAGTAGCCAAGTGCCAATTTCCAATTGCAATGCACTCTATTATCAAAACATTCACCGCAATTGCTGTTAATTTAGGGTCCTGCGGCATTAATACACCTGAAAGGCTCCTCGCCCACCGCGAATTTATTATGACATTGATGGAAGGGATGAGCTGCAGGGCAGGACTCCAGTGGCCCAATGAGTGATTGACTGACTAACTGACTGACTAAACGACTGACTGAGTGACTGACTAGGCGACTGAGTGAGTGAGTGACGAGCGACTCGGAGTGCCAACGAGTGCCGAAGCCGTGTTATTAGTTAAATGGCGTATAATGGATGAATAACTTGGCGAAAAAGCAAACACACCGGAAAGTTATAGTCGTAACTGTCCAATATACCCTAGGAAATTCTCTCCAAAAAAGTAAAATAAGTACATCATATAAGTTCTCTAGACTTGAGAGATCGAACTTTATGCCAAACTCACTAGAACCTCTCCAAAAAAAGGGTATTTGGGAATAAAACTCAAAGTCAAAGACAAAGCGTGTGTATTTGATAGCCAGACTGCGAAGTCGGCAGCGACTACGACGAACTGCAACCGGACCACACCTTAATAATTACTTAAAAGGAAAATAATTTACGAAATTGCATTCATAGTTCAACATTGCAGCGTTTTGCAACAAAAGCCAGCCATAACAAACAATGAACAGCCAAGTCTAAAAAGCAAAAACAAAATATTGTGGGCAAAAAAGTGGGGAAAGCATTGAAAAAGCAGCGCGTGGTTAGATCGGGTTTCTTCCTGTGCCGGACATTGGCAAACATTTGTCCAATTCCAGTCCCTCCTCCCTTCGGGATAACGGGATAACCCTCCCCAAGTGACCTCTCACCCGGTTATTGTCACATTTTTTCGTGGGGTCAGGAGAGGGCCAGAGATAAACCCCAGACTGGCGGAGACATCTCAATATTACCTAATTGCACTCCCGAGTCCCATGCCCGAGGACCTTCAACAAGTTATTTTAATTGTCCTCGGGGAGAGCGAAATTCCTCGGACGGCCACAGGTCGTATGAGTAATGTTGGAAAATATTTGTCACGCTGCGGTCAGGCAAATACGAGTCGGAAAACAACCTGTTCGGGCCACCCAAAAGGCACACAGGCAGACTGGCACTCAAAATTTGACACATTTGCTTGGCCCGGTGTCGAGAGACGAGGCTCCAATGGGGCTCCAAGCCCAAAAAGCCTCAAAAACGAACCTCAAAAACTACCTGAAAAAGCATTCGCGCATGGAAAATGTGCTAAGCAAACGCAAATGAATTTCGCAAATTCGAAATTCAAACGTGAAGCGACAACTACGCCACCGAATGCATAAATTGAAAACTCATGTGGAAACACCCAAAAGAAAAGTGGGGGCCTAGCCAGGTGAGTAAATGATCGAAAGAATTCTCTTTTGGAGAACTGTCATCAGGAATTTGCGTTTTTGTATGCAAAACGAGTTCTGACTTTTAGATTTGCTCGGAACCTTGATTGGTTTATTCGGAATAAGCGATTGAAAATTGTTTGAATATTTGTTGTGTCGCAGTTTCTGTTCTACATTGCATTGACAGATATAGGAATTCGTTAAAAATATTAACTAAAAAAGTGGCCGGTCCAAGGCTACTCCTGCCCGACTAAAGATAGCAATCCTGGCCAGACGCGAACTGTTTACCCAGACAGGTCGCTCTGACGGCGCTCTGTAGCCTTCGAACTCTGGCCTGGCAACAGTTGGAAAGCGAAGGAAATCCCGATGGCAAGCTGGGCGGGAAATATGCAAAAGTAAATATGGGAAATTGTTTCCCATTCTGTTGTATTCCTTTTATTGTTTGCCAACGTCTGCCAGGTCGGTCACTCAATATCAGTTGCCGTAGTCAGTTGCGGAAAAGCGAAAAACGAAAAAGTGTGCTTTTTATTTATTTCCTGGCCATACATTTTGAAGTGAAAGAGGGAACTGTTCCATTGGAAATATAGAATCACAAATACCATTATGTAATTATAAAAAAAAATAAAATTAAATGCCTAGTCAGCTAGTCAAAAGTACGGGAGTGGCCAAAACAACAAGAGCCGCTCACGTGTATCTGCGAGATACTCGTAATACAGAAACAGAGATCAGAAACGATCCCATTGTTCACAAACATCACAAACACACACAGCAGCGAGTGTGTGGAACTTGAAAACCATGAACTGGAAAACCTTGAAAACTCTACTGCAATTTATGCTCAATGCAATGTGCTTTTTTGAGTTTTTTATTACCATTGCCGATCCGATTCGGGCCCCACTCGATTTGATTTCTGCCGCTTCCCGCGCTCTGTCTAATGGATTCGATTTGCCTAGAAAGCCTGGCAACCCTGGAGTACCTGGCTACACTGCCAGCCAACTAATTGCAGAGCCCTAATGGCCTCTGTGAATTTCATTAGCCGTCCAATCAACGCAATCTGTTTATGCGTGGCTTTTCTTCTCTTTTCATTTTCAGACAGCGCGTGTGTTCTTTTGGTTTTTCTTTCACATTTTCCATTTTCCATTGCTCACATCTATATCTCATCTATATAGTGGCTAGTATATACCTTTCCCGAGCGCACTCGCTTGTAATTTTATTAGAGCCAGAGGCCTATGCCACTGCCACGCATGCCGCAAGTGCATTATTATTATAATTTCTAGCTCCTCATTTTTTCGCATTTTCATTCTTTGACAGGGTTGGGGTTGCAATTGTTTTATAGAGAATTCGATTTGGTTAAGTGCGCTTCCCGGTTTCTATAATTATAACTCGACTCTGTTTCTCTTTGTTACTTTTCATTCCATGTTGTTTTCTTTTTGTTGTCTATTTTTTAAGTAAATTATTGTTAGCCAAGTAGGCTTGGCTGGCTTTGTGCTGGTTCTCCTTTCGACAATTGCCAACAAGTGGGTGCTCTGTGAGCTGAAAGCTTTTTATTAATTAGTCCTAATATGCCTTTGACTGTGCCAGCGTTACTTTTTGCATATGCTACTGGCAATCAATTAGAAAACGTAACTGGGTGCGAGTCAAGGCTAAAAGAAAAATCGCTATGACTTGGCTACCAAAATGTCAGGCCTCAGAACTAGCTGCGAGCAAAAACAACAACGTGGGTGTTACTTTGGCGGCGCCAAATTTGGCTAAACTAAATTCACAAACAAATTGCATTCATAAATAAAGTCAAAGTCAAAACCAGCCACAAAAAAACGTTTATTTAGATTCGAATTAGCAATTACTTTGAAAAAGTGGAATATTTTTATGGAATTCGTCACTAATAAAACATTGGCAATCGTTAGTATTTTAAGAAAATGTTTAAAAGTGTTTATAAATCGTAACTATTAGAAAATTAAATAATACCAAACCGGAAAATTCAACCCAATCGAATGATCAAAAACTTACTTCTGTCTTAGCTGTTAGGTGAATTTCGTCACTGATTTTGTACATCTATTTGTTAGTATGTAAAGTACATTTTGTAGATATATTAACTTTATTTATTAGAGTATAAAATAATCCTAAAGATACAATTTCCACCCAAATCCAAATCAACAAAGCCCTGCTTAGTTTTGCACTCGACAGAATGCACATTTTTGTCTAAGCTGTTTGGTGGGTTTCTCTGGCAAAGTGCAACACAATTAACACCCCGAAATGCATACAAAAAAAAAACAAAAACAAAAAAGTTACAAAAAACAACAAGCATTTTTTTAACAGTAAAATTTGTTTGTTTAGCGATTCAGTCTGGCATAGAGAGAACCCACTGTTAATGAAAATGAGCAACAAAGCCGCAGTGGCAGAGCTAGAAACTTAGAACCAAAACCGCATGCAAAATAGATACAAAAAAATTTAAACAAGTTTGGTTTTTGTTTTTCTGTTTTTTTGCTTAAAAAAAATTGTAGAATTTTTCAGCTTATACGAAAATGCGCAAAATACACTAAATAAGTGGAAACGTCAATAGGCAGCGAAGGAGAATAAACGAGCGCACAAAACGAATCCAAATTCACATGCCAAGCCGAGACCGAGATAGTTAGATACAAAGATAGATAGATGGTATCCACTGGATACCTACTGAGCTGGCCAGAGGGAATACGGAATATCGAAGGCTGACGGGAAAAGCTGACGAAAGAGGCGCATGTGGTGTAATCAAATATGCAAAAAATATGTATAGGAAAATGATATGGAGAAGCAAAACGGGCACCAGAACAGATTCTATCTGCTCCAGAGGAAAGTGCAAAGAAAATGAGCAAAAATTAATTTTTGTAATGCAATCAGCAAGTTTAATTATGCATAATTGGGAGAACCAGAGGAGGCAGCAGAAGAGCCATAAACTTTTAACAATCCAGTGGGGGATCTCTGCCAGAGGAATGTAATCGAAAACTATCTCAAAAAATAATGAATCCGAAGAGCAAACAATTTTCTAAAACTCTTGATCTTCATAGGCTTTCCCATATCACTGCCACCATAATTTATTTATAAGGCAGAGCTCTTATGCTTTATTGGGTGTTTCTTTTATTGCCTAAACGGTCTAAGGAAGTTCATATTCTGGCTGTCTTGCATGAAATCTCAAGATCATGCTACTATTTCTTTTTATGACAAACAAATTGCATCTGGATCCGAGCACTACCAGCACTACACACCCAATTGACTTTCAAGCACAACCGTGTCGAAAACGCTCAAATGCTATTTCAAATAAAAAGTTCAAGATCAGTATTTTTGTATTTTTGTGGCTCATCTCAAGTGAGCCTTAATAGCTAGGAGATTTGAAAAAACCCTATTAATTAGACATAATTAATGACTATTAATTAATAAGCGAGATGGGGCAGTGACGGCGACTCAGGGGATTGCAATTTGAATAAAAGTAGTCGCCAAAGCGGCAAAATCATTTGCGATTGCCGTTTGTGCGGAAAATCAAACGAAACAAAAATAGAGGTAAAGGTAAATAAATTAAATATTTAGCTAGAAATTTATAAGGCGAATGCGACACGTTGCCAAGCCCCGCTCCACACCCAGAGCGCCCCCCTGGGAGCCGCCCCTGCCTCCCAGCTACGTATGCGGAATTAAGCGCTCAAATTGTAACCAAATATGGCGCAGCAAGTTCAATTCTAATTTATTTCGGCGAACACACAGCCGGGGCCCGGGAGGGGCTCTTGCCGAGCTCTCAGTGCATTTTCTTGCTCGCTATTTGCGTTCTGGATCAATTGATTCAAGGTTTTCTATTGCTGCTTTTGATTTTAGTTCTTTTTTGTGCAGCGGCTTTTTCTACAGTCTAAGCCAATGCCCCCGCACCTCCCAAGGCCCCCTCCGGATCTGGGCATATAGAGATATATGTACACGATCGTATGTGGAGGCAAATCGTGCGCTTTCATTGGAAGTGACAACAAATGCATTCTTAAGTGATTGAAATTTAACACGACACACAACAAACGAAAATTGGAAACGAATGACGGCCCGCTAGAGTTGACTTTGATTGAACATTAAAAAAAATTATTCAAACATATGTGGGGAATAGATAAATCGTCAAACTTTATGCGGTGGCTTGAAGCCATAAGTCCAATAAATCGAGCAACTCCAGGGTCGCGTAGAGCCTCCAAGCAAATAAAAGTAAATGGACCAATAAACATTTCCAAACTACTACTAGGCATAATCCCTTAAACAACTCTTTAATCCACGTCCCTCAAATAGAGGCATCAATTGGCCAGCCAGTGTATCGCATCCTCGTTTGCCCACCGGACTGGGCAACACACTCTCGCCACAAATCACTGACAATCACACTGGCAGCCGAAGGCTTCTGGCCAACAAGCGCGAAAAAACTCGATTTTCACACAAAAAATGAACCCACTCTGAACGCACTCTGTGAGTGTGTGTTTTGTATCCTGCATCCTGCCTTCTGTGTCCGATGCTGTGTCCTCCGCGAGGTGTTGCTGTTGCGACTGCGGAGGCGGCGAAAAAAAATGGAAACACAAAGAGTTGACAGAAGCCACGTTTGACTATGGAATTTTTGGTTCTTTGTTTATCTCGGCCTTTTTTTCGCGGGCAGCGGTCGTGCAATGCAATCAAGTGGATGAGTGGGGCGGAGTAGGGCAGGCACGGGTGAAGAGGAGCCGAGTGGCGCGGTTGTATTTGCTTGGAGGCGGTGCACCGAGCTGCACCACCCAAAAACACAAAAAAGCCGCCACGGGTTCGGCCTAAAAGGATTAAGGCGATCTGTGTGCAATCCGCGCAATTATCCTTTCATTGCTGCCGGCATTGCCCTGTCCTTCTCCAGGTCCTGTGGCTGGTACTGGTCCTCGTTCTCGTCCTGGTCCCCCTACTGACTCCGCAATTAGTTGCATCACTCAACACTTCCCTCGCACTTTTTGCCGCTGCGTTTCGTTTCGTTTCGTTGTTTCTTTTTCGGCACTCTTTTTTCGGGTTGACTTTTAGCCACACATATGGTGAAGTGGCAAGAAGCATCCTGCCGCCACGTCCTGCCACTTCACATTCACATTCACATTCTCGTCATCGTTATCGTTTTGGATGTTTTTGTTCAACGCTGCGTATACGTAATGCCAGTGATTCATGAGGGGATTGCAGCAGTCTGCAATTCTGGCTGCAGTTTTTCGGTCGCCCTACAGAGCTTCACAGCTCTACGTGTCCGTTGCTGAAGTGGACACTTAAGTGGCCTCCAAATTGGTTTCACACTCGCCCCATCAAGTGGAGGAGTTGCCCCCGACAGAGCTGCGGGCTGCTGCGGAAATTGTCTATTTAGAGCTAGCCAGGCTCCTGGTCCGACACCGACTCGGCTGTCAAAAACAAAGTTCCTGTTAACAACTGACTAACTGACGGCGGCTGCTTCATTGTCGGTTTGTCGGTGAGAAGTGTCTGGCAACAGGGACGGCAGGGGGGCAGCTGGGAAAGGCACAACTGTTGAGTGCCACAACTCCTTCAGAGGCACAACAACAAATAAGTTGGCACCAAAATTAGATTATCCCTGATTTGTTTAATTTCATAACTTATTTGGGGCCGGAAAAGGGAAACAGGATTGTTAAAGGATGCTGTGATGCTGTGCCCAAGAATCAAATTGAATTTTTCCCAGTGCACTATGGCACCCTCACTGTCGCTTTCTTTCCTTGCCCAAGCATAGTTTGGCTGCCACTTGTTGGCTCTACTAGTTGTGGCTGCCACTGCGAAGCATTTAAATTGAAATGCCAATGCAGCTGTCATTGTTGTTGCTGCTGGCGGTGCTGCTGTGTGTTCTATGTCATCATTTGCTCTTTTTCATGGCAGTCTGGATGGCAGTGGGCAACCCTAAGCCCAAGCCCAAGCCCAAGCCCAAAACCCAAAACCCATTCATTGTAAATTCAACTAAATCCATGAATAAAATGTTCAACCCACTGGCAGAATGGCAGCAGAAGCACCTTCCCATTTTCCACGCTTTTACGTTTTATTGCACATCGTTATTGCTGTTGTTGTTTTTGCTGTTGTTGTTGTTGTTGCTGTTGTGTAGTTAACAATTGTTGCTCCTATTGCCTTCTCTTTCTCCGGGCCGCGAGCATCCTTTCGCCGACTCTCTCTAACCAAATTGAATTTCCGAATTCAATGAATGAATGGACGCTATGAATTGGTTTAGTTTTAGTTGTTTAGCCGGTTTGTTTTCCGTCTTTCTGTCGTTCTGTGTGTGTTGCATACTTTTCGGCTGCCGCCTGTTGCATGTGGAGCACAAATATACATACACATATATTTTAATATATATATATTATTTTCCACTATATGTATGTTCGTGTGTTTGCTTTTTTTTATATTAGGCTAGCAGTTTAGTGCTTTCGCCTGTTGCCGGTTGCTGGATGCTTCTATTCTGCTTTGGTTGATGATGGTGATGTTGCAGTTGCTGCTTCTGCTTCTACTGTTGTTGTTGGTGGCACCAGCAGCTGCAATTTTAATGTCCTCTATCCGCGCCCTTGCCATTCTGGGTCTCGTATTACTCGCTGCCTTTTTATTTCGGTTTCCCTTTTTTTTATTCATTTTTTGTGGCTCTCGGCAATTGTCTAGCTGCTGCTGTGCTGCAGTTACTTGTGCGGAAATTGCATTTCTCCGCATTTTACATTTCAATAAATTTCGCCCGATGCCTCCGCTTTCAGAAATGTATTTATATTAAAAACACTCTTTCGTCCGTTCCTCCCATTCCTCTATTATTGCTTAGAATATTTATATTTGAGGGGTTCATCCGAGCATTTTATGGAACAGTAAAGTTTTTGATGATTCTTCCTATGGAAACTGGTAATAAAGTAAAGCCTGAGAACGTAATAAAGAAGTTGAAGCCATAAAATGCAATCTTCGAATGCAGTAATGAATGCTAATAATATCCTCAAATAAATTAAATATTTCGGTTGCCTCAATTCACCTTTTACTTTTCGCTGCAGTTTCAATTCTTTTAATCAATAGTTCTCGCACTTCCCCTAAGTATAGCCACACATTTATGGATTTCCTGTCCTGAATGTACTCTGGAATCAAGCAAGCTTTCATGAATTATTCCGACCGCCCCTCAATTTTTCACCTATGCCCTTTCGAGTAACCCCTCTTCAGTCGGCAATTCGACACCTGGAAACATAAGCACTTAGCACATCAATTATGGCAACTTTTGTTTGGTCGGCCCATTGCCAAATTCCCGGCAATTTGCCTTGGCCAATTGCAGGAAGGCCGAAAAGTACTAACCAAAAAAAAGGAGAAACATTCAGCTAAACTAACATGCAATCAAATGCAATCGAACCGAGCCGAAGGAAACAAAATTTCGTGTTTCCGAGTTTGGTTTAGTGAGTGAGTGTGTGTTTTTTTTGGGTTTTGTTCTGGCTGTTTTCAGTTCTGTTGGCCGAAAAATGTTGTGGCCAATCAAATTGCATGCAGGCCGAAAAGTGCATACGAAAGCGCATTAGAGCGGGACAACGATAGCACGAACATATGGGGCGGAGGAGGTGGTGGCAGAAGTGGCAATAGTGGCAGTAGTGGCGGTAGTGGCGGTGGCAGTGAGGATGCACCCACGCCAAAAAAGCCAAACAACTACAACAACAAGATGAGCCGAATCGCAACGAGACGAGCCAAGCCGAATGAGGCAATCGAATTTATTTTGCTTCTGCCACAGCTCTGGGTCTAATTTTTAGCTTCGTCGCAGAACCGACGACAGCAGCAAATTCTATGCCAAAGTGACACACAAAAACAGCCTAAAGTACACACACACACACACCGCACACACCCTCTCGGGCACTTATACTGGGACCGTATTGATGTTGTCAGTATGTAAATTGCCATATGCGACAAGTTTTGAGCCCCAGCCCCCTGCAACTGCCACACTGCCACTGCCTCAGTTCGGTTTCTTTTCATTTTTTGGGGTAGGTTGCGTTTTTAGTTTGTGCAAGGGTTGCTAATGGCTTGCACCCAGACCCCGGCCAGGAGGGGGGCCAGAGGAGGTCCTGTCAACGCTGCATGCTTAGAATTGTCCTACTCATCCGTGTGTGCCTCTGTATGGCAGTGTGTGTGCTGCGTATGTCCTTGCATTTAGTGCAATTCATTTACATTTCAGCGCTGCCACAATTTTCGGGCCCCAGGCACGCAGCAATCGCATGTCCTGCCACGGGTTTCTAAAACACAAAACAAACGACAACGCACTGCTCCCGCCACTTTTTTGTGATTAAGCCAAACTCATTTCTTAGCCTCAGTTTTGGCTTTTCCCCATTTTCCTTTGTTGTCCTCTCCCAACCGATTTGTTGTTGCGGCAGGACATGTGACGCCGGCCGGCTGCCCGTTAGCTTCTGCCTTTGCTTTTGGCGCCCCCGCCACCCTTAAGGAGAACCAGTTCGTGGTCCTTGTCCCACCCCCTTCCAGATGGGAGTACGTTGACATTAGACATTACTCAAAATGTTATGCAAAATACGATGGCGTGACGCGGTGAACAGCAACAAAAATAGCCACAATATGTTGAATTTCTAATTAAAGAATTTTTAGGGCTTGTGGGCCTAGGACTTAGGGACTGACGAATATAGGAGAGGATTAAATATATTGGGTTAAAGGTCTGAAAAAGCCAGAATCCTTCTTTCTATTAAAAACTTTCAATCGGCAATTAGGGGCTTCAATCTAATCACCTGAGAACGAGGCCATGTGCCCAACACCTTCGGGTGTTCATCTAATTCAGAATTTATGGGCTGTAAATTACACTGCGTATACGTAATATTACGTATTCGCCCCCAAGGCTAGCGGAAACTTTTTGACATTTGATTACGGCACGCATTACGCCAAAAACCGAAACAAAACGAAAATGTCAAATTATTGTAGCGTTTCTGGTTCTTGTGTCATGTTCTTGGAACTTGGTGGGGGGGGTGGTGTGCTGGGGGATATGCCACAGATTGCATGACTGGAAAAAATAATATATATACTTGGATACTCGTTCATCTTTTAATGCAAATGACAACTGCGACCAAGGAGGCGGGGGACACAATTATGTATTACGAGAAGGATACACATAATGTATTGTCATTACAGTAATTTGCTTATGTAAACGACTTGACAGCCCCCTCGTTGGCTCCCAGGCTTCCAAGCCCCTTGGCCGGGCCGACCGAAAATAATATTAAAGGATGGGAATTGAATAAAACTCAATGAGCGGCCGGAGCTGAAAAAACAACAATTTTTTTAACGACTTCTGGCGAATATACTTACGGATGCATCACGTGTGTATGGGTGTATGGGTGTATGTACATAAGTGGCATGTATACATAAGGGCTTATCTACTTACACACACCGATGCTCGCTGGCATATGTATGTGGGTATGGGCCATATAATGTGGTACATTAATCGATAATTGCATTTTTTCGTATCTTTTTTTTGTGTTTTTTGTTATTGCAGTTGTTGGTGTTGGTGTTGGTGCTGGTGGTATGGTTGTTGTTGTTGGTTCGCCCATTTCTTTTGCCACTTTTCATGCGTTGCCCGTTTGTCTCTCTCATGGCGCATGCCATTTGCCATTTGCATTTTTGTGACTGTGTGGCAGTGTGTGTAAATGAGTTTCCGTGTTTAATTGCTTCAATTTTTTTCAGTTAGCGTGGGTTTAAGGTAATACTAGTAACTGCCTACAAAAAAACGGGCTACAGCCCTCCTCAAAATGCATATAAATCATACGCCCCACTGCGCCGGGTCACAATTAGTTTAGTCATTTGGCTTTAATAGCTAACTTTGATTAAACGCACTTTCGTTTTTGTTTTGCCGCCTGTTAGTCAGTTGGTTTTAGGGCACCGCACCACAGCGACCCTAAAGCAAACAAACCGACATTCAGACAAACGGACAAGCGGACAGGCGGACAGACTGTCTGACTGACTGACTGACTGACAGGATGGGCAGACATAAGGCGAAATGGAACTAAAACCCGAACCAAAACTGAAACTGAACCCGATTTCAGCCCACCTGACGTGTCACGTTGCGTTGCCTTGAATGGCAAACTCACACACACACACTAATACTATGCACATGCACCTATTCAGAAACCTACACATTCCAACACTCAGTCATAGGTCATAGGACACCCACCCATCGTCATCGTCAAAACCAAAGACATACAAACAATTTTTCTTGTCTTTTTCCACTACAGTGATCGCTGCTTAAAGAATTTCCGTGGAATTATTAATTAATGGATTAGGAAATAATTTAAGGTTCAATCTTATAGAAAAAGTTTGGAGAATAGCATTCTCATAAAATAGATAATCCCTTGGAGTTCTTACTGTAACTTCTGGGGGCTAGAAAAATTGTATTTAGCATAAATTCAGGCGCTGCTGGTTTCTTGGCATAATGTGAACGCCATCAGACAGCAATGATGGCAGCACCGCCAGAACCTGCAACCTGCAACCTGAAACTTGCATTGAAATCCCGCCTTGCGGCCGTCGACGTCGTCATCTTCATACGCAATGTGTGTCGCCCGACCACATGCACACAACAAACTCACACACACGCACACCCATGCCACGCCGTCGAGGAGACAAAACGGGCAGACATTGCGTGCGTGCGATGCATTGTGTGCGTTTATGAGCATGTGTGTGTGTGTGTGCGTGTGTGTGTGCATCTGGCAGAAGCAGAAACAGAAACAGAACCAGAACCAGAACCAGACCATAAACTGAAGAAGCACCAGCAACCCCTTGGCATTTCACATTTCGCCAGTGCGTAGGGTTTCCTTCATGGCACACGCACACTGCGTCCCCAGCTGGCCGATTGCAATATGTAGTTTGGCTTGTAATGAATAGGAAAACAAGCTAAAACGAGGAGGAGTGACTAAGCCGCGGCTAATTGATACAGTTCAATGTTGTTCCGATAGACGCCAGATCCGGGCAGTCCAGCCAAGGAACTAGGATGGGAAAAATGCCAACCAGTACGCCAGTCATTTCAGAACTTAAAAAACATATGGAATTTAGATACTTTAAAATTACAAAAGTACTAATTACTTGAAATTTAAATCGTCATAAATTGTATAATTATTTCCCATGACTTGTTTTTTTTTATCTCCTTGAAGAGCATATACATTTCGTGCACATCCTTTCGTCTGGCAGTGCACTGAATTTTTTAACGACAAAATGCAGGCGTGTGTCTGTGGACTGGTTGCATTTTAAAGTCTGAGTTTGGTACGTCCCGTGCGTGCATTCACCTCGTTTTTTCGCCTTTTTTCGGTGCGTGTGGCAACGAGCGGAAGGTTTGGAGGGCGGTGGACGGTGGGCGGTGGGGGCGACGCTCGCAGTGGCAGAATGGCAACGTTGACGTTGGCGTCGCAACCCCCGAAGCGCTAAAACACGACGATGGCGACCCTGTTTATTTGAGCGCTTAAAAAACTGCAGTTGCAGTTGCAGTTGCAGTTACCGTTGCTGGTGCTGTAGCTGTTGCTGTTGCAGTTTCGCAGCTGGAAAGCTGGAGGGAAAGCATTGCAATTTTTACACTGCAAAAAGTTTGAACATGCCGCTCCACTTTTGCGCCGGAATGAGCAGTTGCAGGTGCCACCCAACCCACTACCCCCGACCCTGGCTGCTCCACTTCAGGCGCAAGTTTCCATTCCCGAACGCATTGCACGCACCGAACGCACGCACTTGTGCGCAATCAGGACACAAGGACATGCCAGGATATGGGGCCCGGGTCCAGATCCGGGTCTGGAGCTGTTAGAGCCCCGACTTCCGGTTACAGAAATAAAAGCCGCACGCTTTTACAATTTCGGCAGTAAAAATGCTACAAAACACCGCCCCCTGTCTTCCAAATTAAATTTTTTAATTTTTTGTTGTTTTTTTTTCGCCAGCGGGCGTCCTTTAATTCGCATTTCGTGTGAGTTGACGCGTAGCCTTTGCATATGGCAATATGCGAAAAACTTTGCCTTTTGAGCCACGCATGCCTGGCCATTGGAGTGGCGCTGCAGCGGGGTTAGGCCGCCACTTTTAGCCATTTCTCCGCCGTATTTCAAGTCTCCTGGCCATGCATTTTGCATTAAATTGCACAACTTTTGTGTGGCAATTAGACTTTCTGTGTGTTCTGGCCAAGTCGGATATGCCGGGAAATGCCGGGAAATACAAGGGCACAACTCGCATACGAATCTATCAATTTTCCACTCGCACTCGCATTTCGTATTCAATAATTGCGCATACGCAGCGTGTGCCCCATATAAGTACAGAGTGTATGGAATTTAATTTGCCATTTCTTCCACCTTTTTGTCGATTTCTTTCCACAATCCTCTCCCATATGTATATATTTAGTTGCAATGCATTTCAATTAAGTAATTTCTGTCTGCTGATATTCCCAGGCGAAAAGAAAAAGTTCTATGACTCGAGGTCTATTAATTGCCACCACTGGACAAATTATAGTTCATTAAGGCATGCCACTGACATAACGTTTCCAGAGTGCTTTGGAACTTTTCTAAATAATTGATGCGTTGGGCTCTTAGCCTCAGTCTTAATATTTTCATTTGATTCCTTTGGAATAAGATTGCACTAAAACCAACCATTCCCGTTGCAGGCCTAGAACGTGTTGCTGAGGAATTAATGGGTCGCAGGCAATGGAAACATTACCAAGAGCAACATTTGAATATCGACGAGCAACAGCCAACAGTAATAGCCGGTTCCGAGGACGAGCCACCGCAATACAACAGCAACAGCAACAGCAACAACCACAACAGCAGAAACCCAATCCACTGTAAACCAGAAAACCACCGTCTAGAGCAGCACACACCCAACGGCGGTCTGCTACTGGAAGAAGATTTTGGTAAGACGAAGGACTATCCTTTCGACATGGATTTGGTCAGTGCTAATTCAAATTTTTCAGACAACAACCAAACATCACACGACTCATCACGTACACCTACGCCGGGAAGCATAGTGACAGCCACTAGTACACCATCACCACCGCCAGAACCCATCGATTGGAGACCGTCGGACAAGTGCAATTTTTGTGTTAACGGTCGCCTACTAACCGTGAACGCCAAGGGCGAATTGGTGGCCGAATCAGCAGCCGCTGCAGCAGCAGCAAACACAGCTAGTTTTAGCCACATTCATCAGGTGGGTGGTCTCGTCTACTACATTATCGTGAAGCCCTTTTAACCCTGAATCTTTTTCCAAGCAGCACGACAGTGACAGCAACTTGAGCGCATCACTGATCCACCACAACAACAGCAGCGGCAGCCGAGGTCGCCACATTGCTGCCGGGGGAGCAACAAACGCCACAACGGGTACAGATCGAGCGGCAACAAAATCAGCAGCTAATTCTTTAGAATTGTACAAGCTGCTCACCCAGCAGGCTGCCAAAATGACATCAATGGACTCGATGGCCGCCCAGCTGGCGCAATTCTCGCTGCTGGCCGACTTCAATCTGATCAGCACACTTCAGCAGCAGCAGCAGCAGCAACAGCAGCAACAACAGCAAACGGTAACGCCAACTACCTCAGAAGTATCTGCAGCCGCAATCAGTCCCGCACTCAAAGATACGCCCAGTCCCAGTGCAGATGCACCGCTCGATCTTAGCAGCAAGCCCTCGCCGAACTCATCGATTAGCGGCGATGTTAAGTCCATCAGGTGAGTGCCCGAATCGGGGTTAACCTCTGACCCCTAGCTTCTCGCTGCGGCGGTCTCCCCACCTGGCGGTCCCTTGGCTGCATTCCTGGGTTTGGGGCCCGGCGCTGCAGTACATAACTACCTATGTACAGGCATGTACATCCAATATAAATCTGGCAATCTGCGCAAACGCCAAAAAAAATTATAAAAAACCCCAGCACAATACATAAAAAAAGGAAATTCATGTAAAACCAAAAAGAGAGAAAAAAAGGTGGAAATTAAGCAATTGTATGACAGAACAACGAATATGCCAATGCTCTTGGTCCAGAGAAGGCTTAAAAGTTACGTAGCATCCTTACCTAGGAACAATAGTCCTTAAAATATATCAATAATCAGGAATATAGTTGAAAAATTTAATAATATTTATTAATTTAAACATTAAAAGATTCTATCTTTAGTCTGGTTTCGAAACTAAATTTTCAAAATTCACAAATCCCAATCAGAACCATCATAAAATCGTATCGAACCCATAACCGCCTAGGGTATAATGTGCACCAAAAAATAAATAAAAAGGATTCGCGAAAAAAACACCGAATCGTGTGCCAGACAATACATGAGATAATTGCACTTTGGGCGCTGGCCCGCCGCCTCTGACACTGCACTTATTGTAGCATACTTAACGGGGCTGCCCCACCGCAAACACACACACACACACACACACTCGTTTTTTAAGCTCGTGTGATGCTGTGGCAGCTGGAGCTTTATTGTTATGCGCCTATGTAAAAATTGTGCAATTATACAACTGGCTGTGTGAGTGCGGTTTTTTATGAAACGATGCCGAAAATTACACATACGCCCCGTTTGCGACGCTTAATTACCAGCGTTAGGCAGGTGGGCGGCATAAATTTACATGTAAATTCCCCCCCAAAAAAAAAGGAATGAAAAAGAATTAAGCCGAGAGAATGCTGAATTTATGTATTCCGTTTTGGGTGGCTGCATCTTAACTCCTTGAGCGGCTCCGCAATCTTTTTTCAATCCTTTTTTTCGGCATTTTTATTGTTTTGTTGCCTGCTATTTTTTTAATTACTCTAAAATGTTCAGGAGCACCTTTTATTATTACTTGGCTATAGGTATAGGTGCTGCAGGTGTGTGTATGGGTGTGTGCACTTCAGACGACAGAAGCCTTGTTAGTGTCGGAGCTGCTCGGCGTGTGCATAATTTTCCAGCACTTCCCACAATTTTTGTCATTACTTTTTTCGGTCGGATTTTTCAGTTTTTTTATTTTGTTGTTTGCGGTTCTGGTTAGGTTCGTTTTTCTCCCTTTTTATTGGTGTGAGCTTGTGGGCGAGAGTGTGTGGCGACTGTGGCAACGATGGCGGCTGCCACTTGAGCCGCAAAGCACGAGTCCTTGTCTATTGTCTAAAGCATGGCCAAGTGTTTGTTAGCAGCCGCCATGCACCATCTCTCGTACACCTATTTTAATTGTCACACACAAAAAAGTAAGAAAAGATGTGTCAAAAAATGTACAAAAAACCAGAGAGTACCTAAAAAGCGGAAGTGGAAATACAAAAACATGGTGATAGGGATAAGGAATGTAAGGTGCATATGTATATGGAAAAGTTAAAGACTATTATTTACTTATAGATTCTTTAATATTAAAGTTGTACCAGCTTAGAAGAAAAGCTAAACTTTAAGCAATTCTATTGTTCGTTTGAGTTTACGACTTTCTTAAAATCGTCCAAGACAACGATCGACTCAAGTGGCCGTCAATGGAGGGCAACCGGATGACCGGGACCCTAACCCTGTCCAACCCCCCGTCCAGGACCATACCTCCCACTCGACCCCAACTACCCCCTCAGACACCCCGCCTGCCATCAAACCACTCGAAGCACAAAAGCCACTGACGCTGCAATTTTTGGAGTTTTTTTTTTCGTCAAGCGTTTATTATTACAGATTTTTTTCTGGCTGCTGCCGAGAATGATGAGATGACGCCGTCGCTACTCCAAGCAGCAGCGACGCTCAGGCCGGCGTTGACGCTGACGTCGCCCAGCGCAGCAGACAAAAATGAGTGCATCATATCGATCGCTTTTTTTGCAAGCTGCGTTTTACTTTTTGCCAGTGTGTGTGTGTGTGTCAGTGCTTTTTCGTATTTTTGGTCTTTCTTCTTTGGTACTTTTTTTTCCTATACACTTTGGTCGGAGGGGGCAGGAGCCGGCCAGGTTAACCGGTGGGATTGTCGCTCGGTAGATATTCATTATTTTTCGTTTACGAAAATTCTCCCCACGCACACACCCTCTCCCCCTCCCCCCATCGACCAACTGGAGAAAAAAAAGAGAAATTGCGAACGTAATAACTGGCAAAAAAAAAGTGACGACGCCGGCAGAGCAGCCGGCAGCGCTTGGCCCCAAAATATACAGAACAATAAAAAATATGAAAGTGGGAGTGAAACAACAAAAAACGAACAAAATATATAAGGTGGCCCACAACAACAATAAATACAAAAGCAACAACAGCAAAAAAAGGGAATGCGTGGCCTGGCCATCGCAATTGTTATTGTTGGAGGACAGCAATTTTTTAACGGTTTCATGGACTCCCCCCCCCACTTCCCTTTCTTTTCCGCTATTTTTTGTCATTTCAATGAGTGTCGAATGAGCGGCTTTTTACACAGATAAAAATAGGGTATTACTTTTTGAGGTAATCAAAATAGATTTTAGGTTTTTATATCAAGCCAAAAATATAAAAAAAAATGCATACTTAAAAATACGTTTAAGAGGTTACTCCCCTGAGATTAAAGGGTCCTTTAATGCATTTTTCCCACTGCCTGATTGCCGTTATGTGCGTGAGCAAATGAGCGAGATAGAAACAAAAATAAAGTAAGCGCATACAAAAATGCAGCTGCAGCGCCGTCGACGTCGGCTGAGCCGCAGGCAGCGGCAGACGACGAAAAAAATGAGTGCATATCTTCCGAAAAAATGCAACTGCAATGAATGAGTGTGTGTGTGTGTGTTTGGGCTGATGTATGCATAAGCATGTGTGTGTGTGTGTGTGAGGGCGGCGAAGGAATGGGTTGTAGGGGTGGGGTGTAGGCTGTGGGGCGTTAGGGGGTGGTGGGTTCGCTGCGCACGCATCAAGTGTAGGCGCTGTGGGGCGGACTGCATTGCCAACAAAAACAAACATGCAATTGCATTCATACCCCCACACACACACACACACAGCCACACACATACACTTAATGCATTTTTAACAAAATTGCATTCGACGTTGTCAACACACACACACACACCCGCCGAAACACACATGCATTCACATGCAGGTTTGGATACACAAAAAAAAAGAGAGTTTGGAACGGGGGACAGTTGACGGCATTGTCGGAATCCCCTCCCACCACTAACCCTACATTCCATTCCGCTGGTAGTGCCCCTAACCCCCACCCCGAGTCACGCCCCTGGCATATTTAGCGGCCACCAGGCACGCAACCGAACCGAAAGACAAAAAAAATCAAAAGTCCACTAACAAGCCAACATTTTCGAGAGGCTTAAATTCAAAAATAAAATTTAAATTCATAACTAGTGAAGGGCGGGCTCTAATAGGATCTCTTTTTAAGGACCTCACTGTAAGAGCTCTTAAGGCTGGAGAGCTATAGGGGCTTGGATTATTAAACTTCAAATAAACATCCTTTTTTCAAACTCAAAGGGCAATTAAGCCTTTAGCTCGACCTCTGCCTTCGAATCACACCTCAATTAATGTATTTGCACAATTACCTGGCCAAACATAATTATTATTAAAGTTGGATTCAAAAAATCTGGCACCAGAATGGCCAAAAAAATATTATAACCAATATTGCGGAGGGAGTGTGGCAAGGAGGCGTGTTTGTGTTTTTACACATGTATGTATGTATGTGTTTGTGTGGCCAGGGCAAACAAAAGGTGTGGGACGAACCGACAAAAATGCAATATGCGCATAATAACAACAACAACATCAACATCAACAGCAGCAACTGCAACTGCAACAGCGACAGCAACAATTGCATTCGCGAAAAAAAGAACGACAGTAAAAAATGCATTTCACTTGCGTCAGAATTACAAAAGCAAGAATGAGGCAAAAAAATAAAAATCCGCACATACACGAAAAAATCAACCCTTTTCGCTGCCACATTGCTGCTGCCACAAATTAAAACAAAATGTCAGAAAAATTGCAACGCCAACGGAAAAAGAGGAAAAAAGCGTTGGTGGGGGAAAGGGTTTTGGGGATTCGCTTTTTTATTCGCTTTCAATTTTTTTTTTTTTGGGTGCAACTGAATGCTCTCCACATGCGTGTGCCGCACCAGCGGCAGCAACAAAAGGCGGCAACAAATGCTGCATGCATGTTGTACATGCCGCTGCTGCAGCAAACGCTGACTGCTGCGGCAGCAGCGAGGTGGCAGCAACGGCTGTTGCAGCGGCAAATTGCAATTGAAGTGCAGCCAAAAGGTAAACGACACCAACGAAAAAATCCAAACGACATTGAAATGACATTTTTCATTTATTTTTGGGGTGGTGGTGGGTGGGGGTTGCGGAGCCAGCCGGGGTGATGGGATGTCGTTCCCCCGGGTTTTGCGCAATTATGCAAATTTTTTGTCGCTCTCCTTTTTTTTTGGAGGAAATTATTTTGTATATGCAAAATGAGCAAAAATGCGAAAAACTGTCGCCATTAATGATGATGCCACACCGCTACGCCTCCCGTTCCGCCCACGACTCAATCCACTTACGGTCAGCAAGGACCACGCCTCCCAGGCGCCCCCATAATCCTGCCCATCTTGCTCGGGCTCGGGCTTTTCCCGAAAAATAAAAAACCGTCAGCTATCATACAGTTTAACATTCACTGCCACCTGCTGCCTCCTGCAATTTTTATTTTTCCCATTTTTTTCTCTCTGTGTTTTTGTAGTTGTTGTCTGCACAATTTTCAGACATTTTCCAGACGCGCAAGGACTCCGAAACAAATGGGCGTGGATGGGGGCCATGGGGCTGGCGAAAAAAAAAGTAAAAAGTTGCGATGACTTTGCCATCAACTTTTGCCAGGGCCGCTGCCTCCTGCTGTTGTGCATCTGCCCCGCCCTCGTCCCCCGCACTCGGCCCCCGCAGGATGCAGCCCTTGGAGGAGGGCGCCGAAGAAGCTGTGCGTTTACCCCACCTTGCGCCTCTCCCCACCCTCGCAAGCCACTGACACGCCCCCTCCTTTTCGCCGGTGCAATGTCCCCAGCCGCCCACGAAAAAAGAAAGGGTCTCGAGCTCGTCTCGTTTCTGGTTGCGCATAAAGAAAAGAAATGTTTCGTGCAGCTAATGCACTGTAAGAAATGGTCAGGTGCTGAAACAGGTGCTACTATATAATGACCAACTCTTCCAATGGGACTTTCTTGTAAATGGGAGGCACATACTATTCACTAAGCATCCAATAATTTGACATTCCAATCATTTTCTCCAAGTGCCTCCGAGGCGGAAAACAAAAGTTGCCTTTTCCTGACGAGCTGGAGGAAGCAGAAGGATATTCGCTTGGACTCACGCTCGCGTTGGCATTAAGTGAAGAATGTTTATTCTTTTTTTGCCAGCGAGGAAAATGTCTTTACTCCCATTTTTTTTTTTTTGGCATTCGTCTAATGAACTTCAAAAACATATTCGGTCCCCAAACTCCCCGAGTCCCCGCCCGGCACCCCCTTCAATCCACTCCACTCAGCCAGACTCCCCTGACTTGTCATCTTTTGTTTCTGGTGCTGCCCCGAAAAAAAATGGCCACCGAAAAGTTGAGGGGCGACAAAAAAGGATATGATTGCATGCCATCCTTGGCTTTGCCTTTGACACCAGCCTCGTCTTCTCCTTGTTTTCCTCTGCCTGCTGCAGACATTTAAGAAGCACTCATTGTAAGTCCTCTTGAGTGCCCGTATCTGTGAGAGAGTCTCTATGTGTGTGTGTGCGATTTGGAGAGTGCACAGGGAAAAAAGCAGTGTCCTTGAAGACATATTCCCCCATAGAGACCACTCAGCAGCAGCCCTAAATTTTAAATTCTAAATAAATATTTGAATATTGGCTTATATTTCTCAACATCTTCATTTAAGTGCCCCAATTGTTTCCTGTGTGCTCCTGGGAGAGAGTGCCAAAAAAGGAGTGCTTTCAACTAAGCCAAAAAAAAGTGGGAAGTGGCTGTCAAGTTCTTTGATGGTGCTGCCAAAAAATATTACCCTCAAAGCTGAACCCACTGACGAAAATTGCCGGCAGATAAAAGTTGATTGACTTGCTGACTTGCTACTGCAAGTTGGGGGACTTTGTTTGGTCGTTCTGTAAAAAAGGAAAACCTTAAATAAATCTGATAGCTATATCTTATCATTCCACCTCGGAGCTTAAAGCAAACTATCGCTTTTTTGACTGACCCTAAAATAATAATTCAAAGCTTAAGATCAACGCCAGTAAATTAACAAAATATTATCTTTTTGCAGAGCCTGTGCTACGCCCACGCTGAGCGGGCGAGTAGCGTACAGCGAGGAGGATCTGAGTCGGGCGCTGCAGGACGTGGTGGCCAACAAGCTGGGCAACCGTAAGGCGGGCCATGTGCCGCGCTCCCTCGTGGTCGAAAGGCTGTTCAACATGCAGCAGGATCTAGACCAATCGGATCCGGATCTTGGGGCTGATGACCAGGACGCGGGCGATTCTAACGATGACGGCGAGGCAGACGTTGACAGCAATGCCTCCAACCCGGCGGCGGGCTATCCCCCAGACTTTGTCCAGCTGCGAAAGTTTTCTGAGCACAACGGCAGCGATCTGGGCGACGATCAGGATCCGCGAGGTTCGCCCAAAATGGGCCGACTGCCAGGTAACAACAGTGTCGCGTCTGGTGGGGGAGGGACAGCAGGCGCCGGCGGTGGGGGAATGCCACCGATGCCGGCCATTGATGCCAATGTCCTGCTGCACACACTGTTCCTGGCCGCCGGGATCGGAGCCATGCCCAAGCTGGATGAGACGCAGACGGTCGGAGAGGTGATCAAAAACCTGGTGATGGCCAACAGCGGAGGAGCCGGAGCGCTTATGAATGACGCCCTGCTGAACCTTCTGGCCGCCAACCAGGAGAGCAATGGCAGTGGCTCGTTGCTGCAGCAACAACAGCAGCAGCAACATGTTGCGGCCGCCTTCAGACACCGCCTGCCGAAATCAGAGACGCCAGAGACAAACTCCTCGCTGGACGCCAACGAAGCCACCGAGGATCCCATTCTGAAGATTCCGTCCTTCAAGGTCAGCGGGCCGGGTCTCTCGCCCCTGAACAACAACAACAACAACAGCATCGGCAGCAACAACAACATCAGCAACAACAACCGCAACGGCAGCAACCGCAGTCCCCACTCGGCGTCGCCAATGCTGGCCGCCGCCGTGGCCCAGGGATCCGGGGGAAGCGGAGGCTATGGCCTCGGCAGCTCCTCGTCGAGCATCCAGAAGATGATGGCCAGCAATATCCAGCGCCAGATCAACGAGCAGAACCGGGTCCAGGAACAGGAATCCCTGCGGAACGGTAACTCCTCCGACTGCAGCTCGAACAACGGTAGCTCTTCGAGCGGCTACAAGAAGCCAAGCATATCGGTGGCCAAGATAATCGGCGGCACGGACACATCGCGATTTGGCGCCTCGCCCAACCTGCTTTCCCAGGCGCACCACCACCACCCGACCGGAGGCCACCACCTGAGCCACCACCAGCAGCAGCAGCTTAGCGCCCAGGAAGCCGCGGCTCTGGCGGCGGGCAAGGGCACTCGACCCAAACGGGGCAAGTACCGCAACTATGACCGCGACAGCCTGGTCGAGGCGGTGAAGGCAGTGCAGCGTGGCGAGATGTCTGTGCACCGGGCGGGCAGCTACTACGGAGTGCCCCACTCCACGCTGGAGTACAAGGTCAAGGAGCGGCACCTGATGCGGCCCCGGAAACGGGAGCCGAAGCCCCAGCCGGACCTGGTGGGCCTGACCGGGCCGGCCAACAAGCTGCACCTCGACAAGCTGAAGCCGGGCAACTCCAAGCTCAGCAACGCCCTGAAGAACAACAACCAGGCGGCCGCTGCAGCGGCGGCGGCAGCAGCAGCAGCCGCGGCCGGCACGCCCAACGGCCTCAAGCTGCCCGCGCTCTTCGAGGGCGCCACTCCCCAGATGCCCTTTCAGTCGAATATGTTCTGGGCCCAGCCAAACGCCACGAGTGCTTACGGCCTAGACTTCAACCGGATGGCGGAGGCCATGCGGAATCCGCAGCACAACGGACCGATGAAGAGCGCCCTCGAGATGACGGAGAACATGTACGACGGCATCATCCGGAAGACCCTGCAGGCTAGCGGTGCGGCGGCGACGTCCAACGGCAGTTCCGTGGCGGGCAACGGGAGCACCAACGGCCACGGCCAGCTGCTGGACCAACTGCTGGTAAAAAAGACGTTGCCGTTCACCAACCACCGGAGCAACGACTATGCCGCCACCTGTTCCAGCGCCAGCGGAGAGAGCGTGAAGCGGTCAGGGAGCCCGCTGACCGGCTATCCGGACATCAAGAGGGAGCGGCTGAGCGCCGACAGTGGCGGCAGCAGCGACGAAGAGCACATCAACCTCAACAACAACAGCGACCTGGCGCACAATAAGAACAAGGGCTCCAGCTCCTTTTCCGGAAACGGCAATGGCAATGGCGCCGGAAACGGAAATGGACAGAACACCTCCAACGGCAACGGGCGGAGCAGCCGGATGACCTCGCGAGACTCGGAAACGGATGTCTCCAGCCTGAAGAGCGAGCAAAGCCACCACAAACTCATGGATCTCAATGGCGGCGGAGGCGGTAGCAGCAACAGTCATATCAAGTGCGAAGCAGAAACAGAAATGGGCAGACTGGAGAGCGGTGGCAGTGGCGGCGCTCCGTCCTCGATTCTGCACGAAAAGCTGGCCCAGATCAAGGCGGAGCAGGATCAGTTATAGGATCAGCCGATGTTCGCCTGGCCACCGCTGGCCACCCACTACTACAGCTTCTAGGGGACGGAGGAGGACTAGCAGGATAGCCGGATAGCAGCAGGATAGCAGGATAAACCAAATTAAGCCACTTCTCTTGATAGTACACTATATAGAGTATATATATATAGATATGTGTATGCAGGCCAGCCGATCGAGTGGCGAATGTTGCGCTAGCTCTTAGTTAATGTGTAATCAACTAAAAAACAGAAAACAAAAAACAAAAAACCGACATTTATGTGTGCCCCCCGGCGTATGCAATGTTTTGGATATTCACCAGCGGCGATTGGCGCCAAAAATTCGATATTCGATCGATCAGGACGACGATTGGGGCTGGTGAATAGCCAACATATTCTTGTTTCGTTTTGACAATCGACAAATAGGCATTCTCTTGTACAAACTTTCTTAAAAACAAAACAAAAACAAAATACTGAAACTAAAAACTAAACAAAAGTAAAACAAAACTAAAACCTTAAGACCAAAACTGAGCAAGAACCGTTTTCAATTTTTGCATTTTGTTTCGTTAATTTAATTGAAGAACAGTCCAATGGACCTACTATATACATATAGCCGAAACAGAAATCAGAAATCAGAAAATAATACAGCCAACAAGCAAATCAGTCCAAACAGCAGCAGTCAATCGAACAGCCAACTTAATCGGCGTCTGTGAGGGTCGGTCCAGCCACTGGGCCAGGGCCTTGGGCTTTCTCACATTCCATAAGCATATCTAGATGTACTTATGTTATCCATACATTCTCCATATTTTTCTACGATTTTCTAAAGCGCAGTGCGCAGCCCAGCTCAGCCCAAAAATGGCCAAGACGTCCGGCCTCTCAGACGCCCCTGACATAGACAGAATGAGTATAGCCAACAACTACAATAACAATACAACAAAGACCATAAACAGCAACAACAACAACATCAGCAATATCCGATCAATAACAACAACAACCAGCAATAAGCAAAAAATAATACAAGAAATCTACAATAAAAAAAAATAACAAACACACACCAAACCACCAAAAAATAGCAAAATTCAAAAGTTAAATCGAAAATGAAGAGAAACAAAATTAACCACAAAAATGCAACCTTTATTTTACTTTTGAGTTTGAGAGTTAAAAACCAACAAAAAACAACAAAAAAATATAAACAAAAAACGGAAATCAATAAACAAAGCTGCCTTCACATTTACAAATTAAATAAATTAGTAAGAAAAGCGAACGAGCGCGGAACGTTAGGAAAGAGCACACAAAATAATAATCCAAAGGAAACGAAAACAAATCGCAGAGAAACCAAAATACACCCTTATTAAAATTAACAAAACAAAAAATCACATCTCTTAAAAGTTCTCCCCATAACATACACAAACTTCTATTTTCTAACCCACTTCCAAAAATATTTAAATATATTAAGCTAAATTAAAATGTTTCGGTGTTAAAAAAAAAAAAAATACAAAAAAAAGTAAACAAAATAATATTGTCTATGATTAGGCTTTAAAATCGAAATTAATATTGAAAGTTTTTTAGATTTTGGCTTAAAAAGAAATTAATGTGAGAAAGCACACATTTCATGTACAGTCGCCTATCCACCAAGAAATGAAATCAAAGCATAAATATATAAAGAATTTATATTACTATATACTATATGGATATATATTTGTATATTTATGTATGTGTGTGTCTTCATCACTACGCGTATACCTCAACCAGAACACATGATCATTTTGAGCAACTAAAAACATATACAATATTTAACGTACTTATACACTCTACACCCTCTTTAGGCCCTCTTTCGACGTGTCCACCAAGTATTTGGTTCTATCTATGGTTAAAAACACACACATCTACTGAATGTCTGCGTAATGAAAAATAGATGAAATGAAAAATATATAAATGTACCTAAAACATATTTTGTGTGCTAGCTAGTAAGTGTCAAAAGTGAAAACATACAAAAACGATATACAATATATTTAAAAAAAAGATGAAGCGAAAAAGAAACAAGGAAAATTGGTAATATGTGAAAATATTTAGTGAATTATAATACAGCTAAAAATTGAAGATATTTCAGCGGGGAATTCATTATCCGCCAAGACAGAGGAGGTCTTTATTAAAAACACTATTTATCAAAATTATTATAATTTCCACGCGACAAGTGGATACCAAAAATACACTATTTATTGGCTAATCTCCCAAAATTACATTTGATGTGCGTAAATGTTGTGGTTTAGTATCAAAAATCAAAAATACATGGAAAGCAAAATTAAAAGTTAAGGCTTAAAATATAAAATTAATTCATTAACTTATGCATTTGATATAAAAACAAAAAAATATTCTGCAAAGCAAAAGGATTTAAAAGGAAAAACTGTTTATTATATGAAGAATAATTGGGGAAAAAGTAAAGAAGGGAAAGATGGACGGAAATAAATCAAAAAAGTATTTATTGCTAATTTAATTATATTTGAAGTATACATACATATTTATTATATATACATACATATATATTAGACACACTATCTGTGATTAATAATCCAAAATTTTGAAGAGCATTTTCTGAAATAATGTTGGCTAGGCATATGCAAAAGACAAAAAACAAATCCATTCAAACGGGAAATGAATTGATTAAATTGATTAAAGATTAATGGATAACGGAGACACACCCACACTCACACATACACATGTAAAGAAATTGTAGACCGATCGGATACAAATCATTCACAAAACCAAGCACAAGAAAGGGCCACCTCGCAACCGAAATCCTCGAGGGCCCTTCCGCTGCACTTGGCCAGAAGAATTTCTTAAGCTACGGCACACATCACTAAAACTAAAAAACAAAAAAATAATAAAAGTAAAACAAAGGTAAAACATAGAAATACAGACAAGAAAACGATGATACTGTTCAGAACATATATAGTTGTATATATTTTGGAATAATGTTTACTCAAAAACCAAAAAACGGATATCCAGTTCAAGTCAAAATTAAGCGATTTGCAAAACGGAAAACATAATATTAAAAAGGGTCTTTTGTAATGCAAAATTATACAAAACTAAATCACGATAAAAGGTTCGCAACGTCTAAGAAAAAAATTTAAATGAAATATCGATGTAAAAAAGTAAACAAAATCAAACCTAAAATAATAAACAAGATAAAGTGCAATTATACGGTTTAAATAAGCAAATTTAAGAAAAAGAAACGTTATTAAGAAAAATATGTTAAAATAAAAGCAAAAGCTAAAGTCATTTGTAAGATGAAAAATTCGAGAAACTGTTTCGAAGCATGTTTAGCTAAAAAAAAAAAAAAATTCCAAGGCAACTAATATATTGACGGAAAAAAACACGAAAAACGGACTTAACAGCCAGGGGATACAGGGCGCTTTAGAGGCGACCCTGAACCTCTAGCGTCCACCGTCCCCCATCAGGGGGGGTCGGAAATCGCCCAGATATAGGGATATGGTGAAAACCTAACCAAACAACAACAAGAAACTGCAGCCACCAAGTCGAAAGTCAAAATGTCAACCTAGTGGTAGGTCTAAACAAAATACAAAAACAAAAAACAAAACCAATCGAGTGTAATTGAGTAACAGCTTGAGAATGTTGAATTGTATAGAATTTTTGCGTGTTCACCTGGCCAATTGCAGCCAGAACCTGGCCAATATCAGTTCGGGGTGGGCACGCGAAAACGCTCAGGTACGTGTTTTATTTTTCGGAGAGAAACAAGATTGATTACCCATACATTACTTATTCTTTGTTTACTACAACATAATAGTTAATATTTGTATAAAATGCGATGAAAACAAGAAACCAACAAGCTAAAATTGATATATTAATAATGTAATTGTTTAAAATGATTTAAAGGAGGGGAGGAGAAGATCGAGAGAGTTTCTAGCGTGCTTAATGAAATTGCTCACACTTGTGTATAAAATCTAATTTGTTCAATGCGAATCAAAATTTGCTGAATATAAGTGCATATACATGTAATTAGTGATTATTTTCGAGTTTAGTTTAAGGCATAAAATGATTACTATGATTACCATTAATTATGATCTAACCGTAGGCGAATCAAAATTTCTTCACGTAAATCAATCACTCTACTTTCAAATATTATGTAGCCACTAAAATAATTATTATTCTACTATTGTACGACTAAATACGTTTAGCGCGTTGTTAGCCTCGATTTATGGTTTGTAAATATTAGACAACATTCATTTAACGCAGTGGTATTCTCCTCCATTTTTATATTATCGAATAGGTTATTATCCTCTATTTTACTTTCTTAAATGGGCAAACATAATTTGAACTATAGTGCAATTGTTTCAAACAAAACCAAGCAACCATCAACAAATATATTAACATTAACGATTAATATAATTTACAAGCTTTCTTTGCCAATGCCAAGAAGGACGAATCATGCATATATACATACATTCATATATATGCGTGACTATCGCATGAATCGAAAATCAAAAATCATTTTAAGTGCACATAACTCTTTTTACGTAGAACTTAACTACTCCTAGGTTTCCAATATTATGCGCACGCTTCTGCCTCTAAATTAAAGCCAATTAAAGCCAAATTCTTCACATTCTCACTCAGTTCAGTTCAGTTCTGTTCAAAACAAAAAAAAAAACAAAAAACATCACAAGCCAGAAAATGCAACTCAAAACAATTCTCCTATGTTCAAGACTTGAGCGAAGGAAACGATCCTCCAGGATCAGCAAAGATCTAAGCGAAAACTGCTAAGAAACAATAGCCCAGACGCGACAACCAGCACCGACAAAAACCAACAACAAACCAACAATAGCCCAAAAATAATTGAACTAAAAATTGAAGAAAAGAATATCTATACAAATATAATAACAAAAAAACTAATATAATAAATATATACTTGAAAATATTCAAACGATAAGAGTTTGAATCTCAGATACAAACCAAACAGCCTAAGGTCGATTGTACTTTTCTTTTTTCTATATCCACAAATACAACCAACAACAACCAGCAACCACAACAGCAGCAACCACAATTTTATTAAACAATAGTACTAATCTTACTACAGAACTTAAATAGCCACAAATAAATAGAAATAGCCACAGCAATTAACTTTAACAAGAGTCCCCGCGAACACAGATACAAGACACACGACAGTTTTTTCAAAACAGATTTGTATTCATAGCCACATAACCGATACAATAGCCACGTATATAGAGAGTCGTCGATTATAGCCAGCAATAGAATCAGTCTAAAGTCCAGGATCCAGAAATTACAATTCAGAAATCAGAAATCAGAATAAAGAAAAAAGAAGCAGCACGAAATCGAACTGCAAGGCAAAAAAAAAAAAAACATAAACAATCCATATATTAATTGAAGAAGAAAATAAAATGACAAACAATTTTTATTTCAATTATTAAATCTTAAAAACACACCAACAACCAACCACTCCACACAGTTACAGTTACAACCACAACAACAATAGCCCTAGAAAAATAATATTCATAATTAATCAATCAATCAATCAGTAAACAAAGAACTTCAATAGATGTAAGCAATTGGCGAAAACAAATACAGAAAAACTTAAATCTTAGCCAGGCAAGAGTTTTGAGAATATTTTCCATTATTTTTACAACAACAAACAAACTGATATAAGTACAATTTATAAATTTAGACTTTTTGGTAAACTAAACTAAAACTAAAACCTAAAAATCCAAAATATAGCAGTTCTTTTGCATTTAAGTAATTACTGCAAAATTCACAGCTAAAAAGTGTAACATTTTTTTGAGTGACAGAAAACCGAAAGCAAAAAGCCAATAAGCATATGAGAAAATTCGCATTATTATTAGCAATAGCCCATAAGTACAGAAAGTGTTTTAGCCATTAGGCCGAAACAAAAGCAAAAAAAACGCAGAGATTTAAAAAAATAAATAAAAAATAAATAAACTAAACAGAAAGTGAAGAAAACGACCTAAACTGCAGAAAAACATGTGAAACTTATTTTGTTCTGCTTTGATATATAAATCCAAAATATGTATGTTAATTTGATAAGTAATTTATAAATGTAATGGAATTTCGCTTAATATGATTTACACAAAAGTACATTTAACGCATATATTCTAAACCTTAAATTAATGTAAACCGTTAACAAAAGCAACCGAAAACATAGGTTTTGTTTAGAAAGCGTGCATAATTGTTATTAAATATACACAGACACACACACATAACTAGCTTAAGTTGATAATTTTCGTTATTCTTATTATTTACTTATTATGTTTTAAACGCAAAAAAAAAACAACAACAACAAGATATATACAATATATTTACGGATTAAACGTTTATTAATAAAACAAAATATTTTAGTTAAATTTTGTTCGTTTTTATTTTGAATTCATCACCGCAGGAGGCTTTCTTTTCACACACCCCCCCACACATCCCGATAAGAAAACGCAGAACTTAAGATGGAAAATATGAATATTAAACTAAGCACCATTCTAACAATTGCAACAAGATATTAAATACCATTATATGCAATAGTTATAATTGACAGACAACAGAATTAATCTATAAACTGAACAATAGCCCAAAGTAAATATTGGCCCTGATAGGCGCCTGGAGCCTCGGGTCTTCTAACACGGCCAATATTTGCTCCATTTTCACATGCAAGATATGAGCAGAAACCAATTGGCACTCAACAGATGCAACCAACAACAACAACAACAACAATAATAATAGTTATAATACCGAGAACAAGAAGAAGGAAATGCAATTGAAACTTTTATTTATTCGGTCGATTGAGTATAGTTTTTGGTTTTTTATTTCAGTTCTTAAGTTGACTCTCATGACTTTCGGGAATTGATTTTCGGCTCAAACCCACTTAACACTTTTGGACAATTCCGAACCAAAATCAATAATGGCCGAAACTGCTACCCACGAGCCAAAGGAATCATATATCTAAACTCAATACAGCTTCAGGGACCAAACTAAAGAATGATTTAAGGAAAAATTAAATAACCAAGCACTGGTAAACAAAAACTGGTAAAATGTAACCACAAGGCATACAAAAAGTATCAAAATAAAGACAAGAAATCACCAACAGATTTGAGGCATATCTAAAACAGAATAAAGAGGCGTCAAAATTCAGAAAATCATAAAGAAAATAACGTTTGGAAAATCGAAAAATCTAGGGAATGAAACTATGTATAAATTATGAGAACCACAAAATCGTATGTGTATATAAAAAAAAGAAACAGCAAACCTTTTGGTAAAACATATACATATATTATATATTTAGCGTGTCAAAAATAAATCTAAAGGATCAAAAACTCAATGAAATTAAAAAAAAATAAAATAATAATTCTGGCGAAAGTTATTTGGATAAATTCGGAATAAATATGTTTAAGGAAAAATGTATACGATATGAAGATATGCAATGAAAATTCACTAAATCTAATACTGGTTTAAATGTAAAAACCAAAAAACCCAAATTTGAATGAGGAAATTGAAAAATTGAAGGAATCCCATTATTTAATTTGGTGTGAACGTTTTTTTGTAAATATTAAAATGGATCGGATGTGGAATATCTTTGTGGACACATCCGGGAAAGCTAAGTGGGATTTTCTACCAATTAAATATGAAAAAATGGAATAAAACCATAACGTAAATTCAAATTAGCAAAATTTTTGTCAAAATGAAAAAAAAAACAAAAACAAAATAAAATGACCTAGTAAATGCTAAATTCAAATTTATAGTACATATTTGTATATGTATGAGTGTATTGCATAAGTTCGATGTGAGTGTATAACAAATTATTATTAAAATTATGCTTACCACTTTCGTTTAAACGTTATTTTGTTTGTCCAAAACCGACAATGAATGACGCCCAAATGGGCTGAATTCCAATTGCAAGAAGTTAAAAGCGAGTCAAGAACATTACCAAAATGAATCTTTCGAACCAACTTCGAAGTGTATGGAAAACGCATTGTAAAAAAGTATAAAATCGAACCAGTTGGGAAGACGAGGTTACGGATCAAAAATTGATAAATCAAGAGCTAAGATTTGTGTATATGTGAGGAGATTGAACAAAAATAGCAGGTATACAATAATGGCAGAAAACAAAAACTAAAGAACAACTTGCAACAGAGACAGAGGAATACAAACCCCAAACAAAACTATTACTTGTAATGATGTGAACTTGGAGCATACTCTCAGTATTTTTATGAATACTGTCAATAAAAAAAAAAATAAATAAAAACTTTACATCCCAATATCGTTTTATTTCCGGTCAGGGGTAGCCCTTACTAGTGTTGTCAGAATCAGTCAGTGTGTTGGAAATTTCAATTTGAAATGTAACTGGCAGTTCACAGACGAACGTAGGTTTCTATTCGGACAGATACTCAATGGTTTTATAAATTACGAAAAACCAAAAAAAAAACCAAAAAAAAGGAAAAAATAAAAAATTAGTAGATTGGCCCAGAGACACGCGAACAAAATTCGGAAATATCTAGAATGACCATCCGAAGACTGAAGTGCGACCTCAGCCCCGAGCTAACCACCTGCCTCAAGCTAAAGGATGCAGTGCGTCCCGACTGCTGTCGCGTCGCCGACCCCATTCCGTACGATGCCGAGTGCTTTGTGCGGGACATTGGCAAGGAGCTGGCCCAGCTCAGTCGGCGCCACGAGCGGATGTTCGTGAAGCGGCGCCGCCTGATGGAGATGGCGATTCCCAACCGGCGCACCTGCCGCTACGTGCCCAAGTGCGCCTGTCTTTTCAGCAAGACCATTGAGATGGTGCGCCCCTGCGACGCCCAGTCCCACACCCGCACTGAGCAGCTCGCCCTGCCCCTTGTCCGCCGGCTACTGAACCGGCGGCGCTCGGCCATCCACAGCGGGGACAAGATCGGAGAGTCTATTCTCAACCGGTGGCTCCGGTACAGCTTCTTGTCCCTGTACAGTCGACTAGCCAACATCAAGCCGCTGACCAGGCCGTACGTTCCAGAAAATATATTCTATGATTTAGCTTAGTTTAATATTTAAAATTTACAGCAAAAAGAAGAAGAAGAAGACGGAAAAGCAGTTGGCCAAACACGACCAATACATTGAGAAGTTGGCCAAGCCGAAAAAAGTGCCAACGCCCCCGAAACCGGTAAGTGCTCTTTGGGCTTACACTTTTGAAATAAATGTTAGCTACAAATCCCAAAAATCATCAGGAGCGGAAGCAAGGCGAGAGCGACAGCGCCCGATTGAAGAAGCTCTCGACCCCGAGGGCCTTCCACGAGGAGGTGAAGCGCAACTGGGAGCTCACCCCCGAAATGAAGAACTTCAAGGCCTCCAAGCGCCTCAAAGAAATCTCTCAGCCCGTTACGCGGGAAAACGTCCATATCAACGAATCGCCGGAGAAGGTCTCTCCGAGCGCCCTCAAATACAAACGTGAGTATTCTAGCCAGGATGGAGTGGTATAGAGGGTATACTAGCTACTGGTCGTAATCATCCACAGCGAGTGCCAGGATCAAGGAAATGTCCGAACCGCTCACTCCACGCGATGCCAACCAGGGAATGGCGGACGTCAAGGAGAATCCCTTTGGCATTGCCCCGAATGCTCTCAAGTACAAGCCCTCCACTCGCATCAAGGAGCTGGCGGAGCCCAAGGAGTTCGAGAACACGCACATCCGGGAGAATCCCTTCGCCATCTCTCCGGCGGCCCTCAAGGCCAAGGCCTCGCCGCGCCTCATCGAGCTGGCCAAGCCCAAGGGCGGGTAGAGTGGAGAAGGATCGTGAAGATGTGGTCGCAGTCCCGTCCCCTGTCCACGTACTCACGTACCGTTTTTTGGCATTTTGGTTATTTAAGATTAGCGTTTTTCTTTCGGCCGTCTTTGGTTTCACGTTTTATAATAAATTTTTAGTAAAAACGTCGTATTTTCTTGGGGGCGTGCATCGAGTGGAAGGGTCCACCTTTCCCTTTCCGTGTGAATTGTAACGAGTATTTAAAACTAACATAAAATATAATCAAAACCACTTTGGCAGCGAAAAGCGAGAGCGATCTGGCACGTCTCACGACCACTTTCTCCTTTCGTTGTCACAATAGGCTCAATTTTCTATCCTTAAAACACACATTTTCCAAAAATCCAATATCGGCGATATGGCAGCTATCCTGCATGGCAGCGTCATACCCTTGGCCTCGCCAGCTCTATCAGCCGAGGAGTGATCTTTGCCTTCAGCGCCCGGCTAGGCACTTGGTATGGGGAGGTCCTGGTCCAGGTGTCCTTTCGCTGCTTCGGCTTTGCCAGCTCAATGAGACGTTCGTTCGGTTCCCTGACCTCGTTTTTGAGTGTTGGACTCATCGGGCAATCGCTTGGCATCTTTTTGCTGGACTTTGCCAGCTGAGAAATCCTCGAAGAGGCTGGAAAAAGATTGACTAGAACCGGTTATGATAGTCTGGGCTATGATTTTTTCCCACCTTTATAGTGAAAGACACTCCAGTTTATCTGGAACGGATGCTGCCTCTCCTTGTGGAAGGACGGCTTGGTGGCGAGGTCCAGAAGCCGCTGGCTGGGCTTAAAGTCCCGCATCGCCTTGGTCAACTTCCAAGGCTCGCTGGGGAGTGGTTCCTCCGATTTCTTACTTTTGGCCAACTCCACAAGGCGGTCGGACGCCACAGTATAGGAGTGCGAAGAGCGGGTTTCAAGGTTTCCAAAAAGGTCATCGAGGTTGCGTTGAGATTTCTTGGAAGCACTGCCAAGATTATTAATTTTAAAGGGTTTTTTGGGAGTTTCCTGAAGGTATCTCGCATATGATTTCGGAGAGGCTTCCCCCAAGGTACTCCTAATGGATCTCCTGAGGACCTCTCCAAAATTACTTGGCGAAATCTTCTGAGGCGGAGAGAGTTTCTTTTTGGGGTGGCCAAGTCCTCGAGGCGCTGGCGGGAGTAGGTTGGCTTCTCGGGCCTTCTTGATGGACAAATGTGTACATGCAAATCAAATAATCTATGAAAAGGGAAATACTCGTAGGAGAAATCACAGATCAAGCAAAGGTTGTCATTATGAAAGCAATCATACACATGTATGTATATCCGGAATTTCGGACTTACCCCTGCTGGATCAGATTGTTTTGTGCCAATATTCGTTGATGAGGCGAGCCCCTCGCCTTCTGGGCTTGCTGAGGTTTTGGTAATGACCGGTTTTCCCCACACCGATTGCTAGCCACAAAGACCGTTCCAAGGATCTCAGAAACAACTGGAAACTGTTTGCCAATCATCAACTTACCGAGGACGACTTTCTTCGTTCTGCACTTTCACCGGCGCCTTAAATCTTAAATCATAGTTGTATGCCTGCCGTCCCGGCAAGTGGAAGAGATGTTCCCACGAGGGTGTTTGGCTAAGGAATTGGCTGACAAGATGCGAGTGATGGCTAGCCATTTTCTGCCAAGCCGGTAAACGCCGCGACATTACGAAAAAAAAGGCAATAAAAATGCTTCCTGGGCGTTCTTTTTTCTTTTCTTTTGTTTGTATTACTTAAAATTTAGACAGCTCAAACTGACAATTGGTTTTTTAAATAATAATTAATTTAGAGTTGAGTGTTTTTTGTTATCGCCACACGCCTCAAGTGCGGCCGTCGTTCGCTATCTTTATATTGGTTTAGCAATATCATTTTTAATTAAGGTTTGCTCATTTTTTACTTTCTGAGGTTTATGCGATTGCTCTTAAGAGGACCATTTGGTTTTGAAAAATCATAAAAATAATAAAATGGAAGGCAAAATAATACGCAAATAAGTAATTACAAAATTTTGGGTACTGCCAATTGGTAAAACTAAGAATTCGGGGCTGGGCGGTGTAGTTGAACTAAACATAGATATTCGCCAGAAATAATACTCAAACACAATGCATTCGGGGGAAGGCAACTTAAAATGGGGCAAAAAGAAAATTCTTTGTCGCGATTTTTCTTCAGACAAATCAATTTTGGGCTGCGGCAACAACATAAAACTGTCAGTGGTCTAGGTGATCGAGAGTCAATATTGCTGATCTAGGACATGTTTAGGATGATGGCGCGGGTGAAGTCCTGGGTGGTGGACTGTCCGCCCAGATCCTTGGTGCGAATCTTGCCGTCGACCAACACCTTGTTGATGGCGTTCTGGATGACCTCGCCGTAGGTGGGCAAGTTAATGTGGCGCAACAGCTTAACACCGCACAGCAGCATGGCGGTGGGATTGGCCAGGTTCTTGCCGACAGCCCCGGCAAAGGTGTGACGTGCACCCTGAAAAAAACGGAAATACGGCGCATAAATCTCAGGTCTATAGTTGTGTTCATCCACCTTATCTTACCGGTTCAAAGACTACCGTTTCCGATGAGTACGAAGCACCAGCAACGACTCCAGCACCGCCCACGAGACCGGAGGCCAGGTTGTCAACGATGGCACCGTACAGGTTCGGAGTCACCATAACGTCAAACTGATTGGGGTTGGACACCATTTGCATGGTGGTGTTGTCCACGATCATCTTCTCGAACTGGATGCGGGGATAGAGCTTCGAGACCTGCTCGCAGGAGCGCAAGAAGAGACCATCACCGAGCTTCATGATGTTGGCCTTGTGCACGGCGGTGACCTTCTTGCGCTGATTTTTCGTGGCATAATCGAAGGCGAACTTGGCAATGCGCATGGACTTCTTGGCAGTGACGATCTTCAAGCACTCAACAATGCCAGGGACCGACTCGTGCTCCAGAGCAGAGTACTCGCCCTCGGTTTGTTCACGGATCACCACGGTATCAATGTTGGAGTGACGGGTCTTAACGCCGGGCAAACTGCGCACATGGACAACATTGGCGTAGAGGTCCAGGTCGTTGCGCAGCTTCATGTTCAGGGTCTGCAGGTCGCCCACATTGCTGTAGTCGGGTGTGGCCAGAATGCCCTGGAAAAAGAGTCATAAACGAATTAGAAAAACATTCATGAATAAAAAGTTTTCCAACTAAGAATTGTGGATTTCTCACCTTAATGCAGACTTTGTTCTTCTGAATGGAGGCCACTACATCCTCCAGCTTTGCGCTCAGCACGGGATTGATCTCCGACAGAAAATAGCACTCAAAATCCACGGGCACGCTGGCTGCCTGCAAACAAACTGCTGTTTACTAACTGAGGGACTTTCCTAAGCACATTTAACCACCTTGAAAACCTCTTGCAGAGAGTAGACCAGCTCCGGACCAACACCGTCTCCGGGAATCAGTGTGCAGGTGGTCCTGTTAGCAGCACCATGCGAGGGATCCTTCTAAAGAGCAAATTATTTCTTAAATGAGATTTATGAAGTCGGGAAAAAATCGACGAAACTCACGAGTACGCTGGGTGTGGCATGAAAACTCCTCACAGCAGCAGCCTGAAACAAGGATATTGGATGAATTACCAACTAGGATTATAACCTCAAACGCAGAACAGCTCCGATTTAATATTCGCACAGCGTCGCGCTGGCCCAAAGTGTTTATGTAAGAGCTACGGAATCCGAACGCCGACAGTTACCTGCATGAGGGTGCGTCCTACGGTTTTGGCCAGCATCGACATGTTGCTTATATGGGAGCGGTCAACTCAGTTGCGGTGCAGAAATTCGTAAGGTGTGCGAAATTGTGGGGGCACGGAGAATTTGCGTTTATTTCTTCCACGGAGCCGAACCGAAAATTTCAATAGGACCACGCAAATCAGCTGATCAGCTCAATCAGCTGTTCCCTTTTTTTTAAATTTCCCCAATATGAGTGAAATTGCCCTGGTTGTGAACCAGGGTATGTATTTTTCTAGCTAACTATAAAATCGTATATTAAAACATAAAATAAAAATTCAAAGACAAGATTTTCAGAAAAACATACTGATTCTGGACATTATTTTTTTTTTTTTTGCAATTTTTCATTGTATTATAATCCTTCATTTCTTATCATCGGATAAGAAGAAGAAATAACCCTGGTTGCGAACCTGGATGAATCATATTTTCCAACACTTTTTTAACTCAATTTAAATTTCAATATTAATTTCAATATTGTAAAAATTCCTAATATATAGCAATTCGTGAAATAAACATGTGTTTATTTCCACACACTCCACTACACTTCTAGGCTTTGTTTAGACTCTTCCAACCAGGCAACTTCCTTTCTCCCAAATACTTATAATTTGTGATGTATTATTATCACAACCTTTTTAACGAAACATTATTTTCCGCACATCCCCTTTTCGTCGCACACTTTAAGACATAATTATTTAATTCAATTCGTGTGAAAGTGAAATTTTAAAATGAAATGCATAGACGAAATCCATCGCTCCAAGTTTCAAATTCAATTGTCTAACTGTGTTCCATAGTTTAATCTAATATACATTTTTACAATCGAAAATTTAGGTTCCAATTATCGCTTTCGAAATCGCCATCAGACCGCAACTCGCGCTTAGAAATCTTGTTGGTTGGGACTTTACTTAATGGCGTTTCTATATATATAATTTGTATAATTGAAGCTAAACAAAATTTTACAAATATATGTAATATATATGATCTCTCGTAGGACAAATTACATATTGCTGTTTCGCTATCGTTCTGGGGCTGTGATCCGTCTTCTCCTGGACTAAAAACAAATCATAGGTGTGTCTCTGTGTGTGTACTTTCTATCCTTGAAGGAGAAAGGGATGGGGACGTAGTCTACAAATACAGAAGGCCGCTGGCGGCAGCATGGGCCATTAGGGTGTTAGCCGCCTGCTGCGTCTCCAGCATGAGGCGTGCCTCTTTCATCCACTCGCCGGCTATCTGGCGCGGCGCACCCTGGAGCAGGTTCAAGTACTTCAGTGCCTGCAGGAAATCGCTGCGATCCACATGGTACCTGGGAACGTAAACGATTGCCTAGACTCATATTTTGTGACAAAACAAAACTAATGCTACCTGGCCCTGTTCAGGATGTCGTAGGTGTCCAGCTTGCTGTAGTCGAAAGGTTTGTTATCGAGTTCGTCCTTGGAAATGGGGTTATCGGGCCGCAAGATGAACAACGACTGCAGATAGGACAGCAAATAGATGGGTAAGGCGGCTCCATCCTCCGGAACCAGTGCCAGCCGGCGCGCCACACGTTCCACGTTCAAGAAACGTTCCCGCAAGGCATCCTCGGGATAAACACCTCGCTCCCGAGCCTCCTGCGGCATGCTCTGTAGCACCGCTGCCACCAGATCGTCGCCCTCTGGATACATTTTTTCAATTATAGATCAGTAAGATTTTTGGGAATCAAGTTATGCAGACTTACTGGACACCTTGGCAATCGCATTGATCTCGTTCTTCAGAGGACGCAGCTTCTCCTTATAGTGAACTCCGGGAGTGGCAGTGCGCACGGAGGCCCACAGGGCTTGGCAGGCGGCCCACAAAGCTTGAGCTTGGTTGGCAGTGCGTTCCGAATCCGCACGCTCTGCGAAAAGGAAAGTGTTACTTATAAATTATATTTTATAATTTAAATAGTTTAAAATGATTTCTAACTATGACAAGCGAAAATACCTTGGAACTCTTTCTCAATCTCTAAATGAGCAGCGTGTGTTTACGGAATTAAAGAAGCGCATACAGGTATGTTCAGAAACCGAATCTAAGACTACTTACCCTGGAGAGCCACGTCCATGCCTCGCAGCTTGCCGAGCATAGCGGCCAGCTGAAGCTTGTAGTTGGCCTTCTCGGTGGCCAGCTTGTCTTCTAGCTCCCGCTTGAAGCTGCGAGTAAGATCGGTTTCCCGCTGCGCCACAATGTCCTTGATGTGATCCGCATGAGCCTCGGCCTGCTTCTTGAGCTGTTGGCGTAGCACCTTGTCGGATTCCGCATGGATGTGGAAAATCTTCTTCTGGTTCTCCACGGCCAGCTTACGTCGCTCCGCCTCCAGATGGTACTCCAGCTGGGCGCGCAATGCCTCCGAATCACTGTCGCCACGCAACGAGTCGATTGCCCGCTTCAGGCGCAGTTCACCGTCAGTTTGCAGGCGCTGCAGCTCCTTTTGGTAGGCGAGAACGTGGGTGTAGGCGTGCAAGATGAAAAGATCGAGGTCCTCCTTGGACAAATTGAGAGTCCGATCGGCCAGACTTAGCCCCGGGAAAATCGACTCGATCTCGTCAATGAAGTAGTTGCGCGCCTTCTCCACATTTAGCCAGTACTTGTCGGATACGCTGGCGGTGTCCTTGTGCCGATAAAGTTCGTCTTTCACGGTAGCTATATGGTCCACAAGCTTCTTAATCTTGTCGCGCACAGCCTCAATTTTTTTAGCATTCTGAGCCGTCGCAGCGCCACTCAACGCAATCTCACATGCAACTTTCAAAAAGAAAGCAAAGGAACGCTATTCTTATTAGTTCGGATCACTCGATTAAGTATTCTTACCAATTTTCTCCTGGGCTTCCCGCGCCGCTCTCTCAGCCGTGGCCACTGCTGTGTCACGGGCTCCGGCGCGATTCCTCAACTTGGTCCATACCGCATTCTCGCCTTTGTCAACCGCTTGGTCCACCACATGGCGCACATCCTCGTTGAAGCTAAAAATGTCGACAATTAATTGGGCAAAGAGGTCGGAACTGGCCACCTACCTCTTGAGGACACTGATTGCATGGTGGTACTCCTTAACGGCCAGCTGGGCGGACAGCTCAATGGTCTTCTCCAGCTCGACAACCTCGCGGGGCAGCGGTTCCTCCTTAGGTTTCACCAGCGCTACCGGCTTGATGGGTGGCTTTTCAATCGGTTTAGACTCAACTTTAGCCGGCGATGAGACCGCTAGGGCCTTCTTTTCAGCCTTGTCCCCCTTCAGTTGCTCCACCTTAGGTAACTTTGCCTTCTCGTCGCTGCCGCCGCCGAAAAGACCACTTACCTTGGAGGTTACAGAGTCAACGGAAGAGGTTACAGTGTCAAAGCCGGCCTTGACCTTGCCAACCTGCTCGTTGACACTCTTCGTGATGCCCTGGAATGGTGGCTCTTCCTGCAGCGCCACCTTGATGACCGTACCAGCTCCAGGCACATTCTTTTCCACCAACCTACGGAAGTCGTCGTCGTACCTGGAGGAATATAATTTCAAGGTTTAGTTTTCAATTAATGGGAATTAGATCTAAACGTTTACTTGGCATAGGTTATGACGCCGCCCACGGCCGCCAACGGAGAAACGAAGAGCACCACTTTTCCGAAGCTAGCTTCGCGCATGTTTGGTGGCGGCGGAAGGCTCTGGTAGCCATATCCTTGCCGTCCTTGCTGCTGGTTGCCCTGCTCCCGGTTACTCCTGCTGTTGTTCTGGCCTTGGCTCTGGCTCTGGCTAAACTGCCTGCTGCCACTTGTCGTGGTCTGCTGCAGCGTACGCTGTGAAAGGGGAGAAATCGGATGAGAGTGCGTCTATTTTCGGTGATTTGGTAAGCATTCGGTCGCCCTCCCGGCACCCACAGGCTTCCCACCGCAGTGGCATCTGGAACTTTGGAGTTTTTTAGCCAATTCCTGGGCTTGGGAGATGACATAACCAGCGCCTCTTGTATTTTCGCCAGCCGCCGGGTTGTGGGTGCGAGGGGGCAGCGTGACGATCGATTTTCACGTTATCACACCGAAAAGAAACACTTACCTGCAGGGCGCACTTGCACTGATCTCGCACCGCCAGTCGATACATGGTTGAGTGGGTGGCTGGGTCACGCTCTGCTCTCCTGCTCCTGCTTCTGCTTCTGATTCTGCTCCCGTGAATTGAAGAATTCCCGGAAGGAAGTTAAATTTCGACCGATTCGTTCGAAGCTGGCTAGACTGCGTCAGCGCTGGCGTGTGAATGCTGCTGCTTCCTCTTCTCTTCCATCCCACACACTCACGCACAGGTCTCAGGTCTTCCTCCAAATGTCACGTTCTTCCTGCGTTACTTGCAGATCTCTTTTAGGATCTATTCGCTACGGTACTGCTACTGGAATTTGATAATTCAATTTTGTGTAAAATTCTTGACGGGAAAAGTGTTTGGAACGTACATACAAAGTACAATTGAAGCGACATTTCGGAAATTGTATACGTTTTGAACGGGACTGGTTTCGACATGGAAATAATAGACAGTCAAGGACTAAATCTAAAAACGAAATATTTCTTTAATAATAGAGCAAATTTATAAAATCATTAATTTTATTTATTGTTTTGTAATTTCTACGTGACACGAACAAATACCAGCCGGTGCTTATTTCTAGGCACTTCGCTGTGAATGCTATTGTTTTCCATCCATCAGCTGATCGGCTGCTGTTACGCGATTTGATAAGAAGAAGAACTAGCCGAAATTTTTGATAATTTCGAATTAGTTGTATTAACAAATAATCATGCTGCGAACCGTTGTGGCAGGCGGTAAGTGGTTACACCCAGGTTTTTTTCCGCCTGTAACATATTGTGGGTTTTCCAGCTCTGCGAAACATTTGCCGGCAGGTGCCGGTGGCGGCAGTGGCTCCGCTGGTCCAGGCCACACAACGTGCTGGTCTGGTCACCCTGTCGAGGGCCAGCCTTTTGCCGAGTCCCTCACTGACTGCGTCTAGCCCTGTGAATCTGCTGCAAATACCTGCTCTGCAAGGAGTCACAGGATGCGGCAGCACAAGAAGTGTTACAAAATTCTCTCTGGTCAAAGGCAAGCGAAAGACCGTCAAGGCCGTGCTCAAGCGGTTCAAGCGACTGGAGTGGGGTGCCTGGATCCGGACTCATTCCGGACGCCAGAAGAAGCTGTTCAAGAAGTCAGCGGCCCTGCGGCGACGCCTGAAACAGCACGTCTTTACCAACGCTACCCAGAGCTGGCTGCTGGACAAGATGGTAACCAGTTTCTGGCGCCGACCCAAGCACTACATCGACGACCCCTACCGGCCCTACCACCGGCGAGATGAATACTTTGCAACCCAGTCCAAGACATTTAAAGTGTAATGCAGTCTAAGTTATCATTATTAAATGCCATTGTTTCATATTTTTACCAAACAACTAAAGAACAAACAACAAAAAAAACATTTAGGGGGCAACAATATTGTTGCGGAGCTTTCCCAGACCGACGATCTCCGACTCAACGACGTCTCCGGGCTTAAGGAACTCCGGCGGAGTTCGGTGCATGCCCACTCCTTTGGGCGTTCCGGTCACAATAATGTCGCCCGGCAGCAAGGTAATAGTCTGGGACAGCCTATGAATCACATCGTCCAGCTTGAAAATCAGGTTGCCGGTATTGCCGTCTTGCTTCAGCACGCCATTGACCCAAGTTTTCAACGACAAATCGTAAACATTCGGCACCAGACTCTTGTGCACCACCGCTGGGCCCAAAGGCAGGAATGTGTCCATTGACTTTCCAATGAGGAACTGGCCGCCGTTGCGCTCCTTTTGCCAGTCGCGGGCTGAAATATCTTGGGCCACGGTGTAGCCGAAAATGTGATCCATAGCCTTCTCCTTGGGCACATGTTGAGCGACCTTGCCAATGACAGCGACCAGCTCGACCTCCCAGTCAATTTTCTGCAAAGATACGAGTGGAAAATTTCGTGTTATCAAAACTTCCAAACATATCATCTTATCTGGACCCCCTGCCACTTACGGTGCTTGCTAAGTGGGCGATCACATTGTCTTGCGGGCCAGCCAAGGCGTTGTTGAACTTGCTGAAGAACAATGGCTCCTTCGGAGCCGGTTTGTTCTGCTCGTCGCAATGGTCTTGGTAGTTCAAGCCTTTTAAAGTAGAGCCATTTATAAATTTCGGGAATTATCACCTCAGACTGTCATCTCTCACCAATACAAATAATCTTTCCGGGATCGGTTAGGGGGGTAGTAGCGTGACGTCATCGGTAATCTCCAGCCGTGGCTGCTTTTCAGCCTTTTGAGCCAGCTCCTCCAGATTAGGGTTCTGGGCGATGAGGGCTTTAAGGTCATTGGGCACCCCACTCAACCCGGACAGCTCCACCAAGGACTTTTGGTCCTCGGCAAGGAATCCCAAGCGCTTGGACAAGTCACCTTTGCGCAAATATTGCACGAACCTCATTCTGGCAGCTTGCATTTAGTAATGAATTAAATGGTTGAATCGATCGAGGTTCACAATTGCCGTAATCACAGAATATAAAAAATTTCCCTTCTCTTGGGAAATTATAAGGGCTGCTGAAAATATATCGAATCAACTAACGGCCGTCCACGTAGGTGACGACCTCCCCAGCAATGTGCGCAAGACGACAGTAACATAACGAGGTCACATATTAATATTTGAAGATATTTTGAACGGCGACCGGATATTTTAATATTTAGAAGAGCATAAAATTCAAATTCCAATACACAAAATAGTGACAATGCATATGTATGCATAGGACCAGATATAACGCGCAGGTTATATCTTTCCCAATTTCCGTCTAATTCTTGAGCGGAATACCTTAATCGATTTGTAGATCGATTCTCCACCAACCTGCATCAAAATCCAGAAACAAAATATTTTTTAGATTTTTTATGAAATTTTCTGGGGGATCCCCTTCAAAAAGAGTGAAAATGCATGGAAGGATAATATGGCACACACTGAGGGCTATATCTTTGCCAATTTCCGTCTGATTCTTGAGCGGAATACCTTAATCGATTTGTAGATCAATTCTCCACCAACCTGCATTAAAATCCAGAAACAAAATATTTTTTAGATTTTTTATGAAATTTTCTGGGGGATCTTCTACAAAATGTGTGAAAATGCATGGAAGGACAATATGGCACCCACTGAGGGCTATATCTTTGCCAATTTCCGTCTGATTCTTGAGCGGAATACCTCAATCGATTTGTAGATCGATTCTCCACTAAATTACATCAAAATCTAGAAACAAAATATTTTTTAGATTTTTTATGAAATTTTCTGGGGGATCTCCTTCAAAAAGTGTGAAAATGCATGGAAGGACAATATGGCACCCACTGAGGGCTATATCTTTGCCAATTTCCGTCTGATTCTTGAGCGGAATACCTTAATCGATTTGTAGATCGATTCTCCACCAAATCACATCAAAATCTAGGAACAAAATATTTTTTAGATTTTTTATAAATATTTTCTGGGGGATCCCCTTCAAAAAGTGTAAAAATGCATGGAAGGACAATATGGCACCCACTGAGGGCTATATCTTTGCCAATTTCCGTCTGATTCTTGAGCGGAATACCTCAATCGATTTGTAGATCGATTCTCCACCAAATCACATCAAAATCTAGAAACAAAATATTTTTAGATTTTTTATGAAATTTTCTGGGGGATCTCCTTCAAAAAGTGTGAAAATGCATGGAAGGACAATATGGCACCCACTGAGGGCTATATCTTTGCCAATTTCCGTCTGATTCTTGAGCGAATACCTCAACGATTTGTAATCATCTCCACCAAATCACACAAACAGGAACAAAAATTTTAGATTTTATGAAATTTCTGGGATCTCCTTCAAAAAGGGAAAAGCAGGAAGGACAAAGGCACCCACGAGGGCTATACTGCCAATTTCCGTCTGATTCTTGAGCGGAATACCTCAATCGATTTGTAGATCGATTCTCCACCAAATCACATCAAAATCTAGAAACAAAATATTGTTTAGATTTTTTATGAAATTTTCTGGGAGATCCCCTTCAAAAAGTGTGAAAATGCATGGAAGGACAATATGGCACCGACTGAGGGCTATATCTTTGCCAATTTCAGTCTGATTCTTGAGCGGAATACCTTAATCGATTTGTAGTTCGATTCTCCATCAACCTGGATCAAAATCTAGGAACAAAATATTTTGATTTTTTATAAAATTTTGGGGGATCTCCTTCAAAAAGTGTGAAAAGCAGGAAGGACAAAGGCACCCACGAGGGCTATATCTTTGCCAATTTCCGTCTGATTCTTGAGCGGAATACCTTAATCGATTGTAGATCGATTCTCCACCAAATCACATCAAAATCTAGGAACAAAATATTTTTAGATTTTTATAAAATTTTCTGGGGGATCCCCTTCAAAAAGTGTAAAAAGCAGGAAGGACAATATGGCACCCACGAGGGCTATATCTTTGCCAATTTCCGTCTGATTCTTGAGCGGAATACCTTAATCGATTTGTAGATCGATTCTCCACCAAATCACACCAAAATCTAGAAGAAAAATATTTTTTAGATTTTTTATAAAATTTTTTGGGGGATCTCCTTCAAAAAGTGTGAAAATGCAGGAAGGACAATAGGCACCCACTGAGGGCTAATCTTTGCCAATTTCCGTCTGATTCTTGAGCGGAATACCTCAATCGATTTGTAGATCGATTCTCCACCAACCTGCATCAAAATCTAGGAACAAAATATTTTTTGATTTTTTATAAAATTTTCTGGGGGATCCCCTTCAAAAAGTGTGAAAATGCATGGAAGGACAAAATGGCACAAACTGAGGGCTATATCTTTGCCAATTTCCGTCTCATTCTTGAGGGGAATACCTTAATCGATTTGTAGTTCGAATCTCCATCAACCTGCATCAAAATCTAGAAACAAAATATTTTTTAGATTTTTTATAAAATTTTCTGGGGGATCCCCTTCAAAAGTGTGAAAATGCATGGAAGGACAATATGGCACCCACTGAGGGCTAATCTTTGCCAATTTCCGTCTGATTCTTGAGCGGATACCTAATCGATTTGTAATCATTCTCCACCAACCTCATCAAAATCTAGAAACAAAAATTTTTAGATTTTAGAAATTTTCTGGGGGATCCCCTTCAAAAAGTGTAAAAATGCATGGAAGGACAATATGGCACCGACTGAGGGCTATATCTTTGCCAATTTCAGTCTGATTCTTGAGCGGAATACCTTAATCGATTTGTAGTTCGATTCTCCATCAACCTGGATCAAAATCTAGAAACAAAATATTTTTAGATTTAAAAATTTTTGGGGGATCTCCTTCAAAAAGTGTGAAAAGCAGGAAGGACAATAGGCACCCACTGAGGGCTATATCTTTGCCAATTTCCGTCTGATTCTTGAGCGGAATACCTTAATCGATTTGTAGTTCTCCACCAACCTGCATCAAAATCTAGAAACAAAATATTTTTTAGATTTTTTATGAAATTTTCTGGGGGATCCCCTTCAAAAAGTGTAAAAATGCATGGAAGGACAATATGGCACCCACTGAAGCTATATCTTTGCCAATTTCCGTCTGATTCTTGAGCGTACCTTAATCGATTTGTAATCATTCTCCACCAACCTGCATCAATCTGAACAAAATATTTTTGATTTTTATAAATTTTTGGGGGATCTCCTTCAAAAAGTGTGAAAATGCAGGAAGGACAATATGGCACCGACTGAGGGCTATATCTTTGCCAATTTCAGTCTGATTCTTGAGCGGAATACCTTAATCGATTTGTAGTTCGATTCTCCATCAACCTGGATCAAAATCTAGAAACAAAATATTTTTTAGATTTTTTATAAAATTTTTTGGGGATCTCCTTCAAAAAGTGTGAAAATGCATGGAAGGACAATATGGCACCCACTGAGGGCTATATCTTTGCCAATTTCCGTCTGATTCTTGAGCGGAATACCTTAATCGATTTGTAGATCGATTCTCCACCAACCTGCATCAAAATCCAGAAACAAAATATTTTTTAGATTTTTTATGAAATTTTCTGGGGGATCCCCTTCAATAAGTGTAAAAATGCATGGAAGGACAATATGGCACCCACTGAAGGCTATATCTTTGCCAATTTCCGTCTGATTCTTGAGCGGAATACCTTAATCGATTTGTAGATCGAATCTCCACCAAATCACATCAAATCTAGAAACAAAATATTTAATTTAAAAATTGGGGATCCCCTTCAAAAAGTGTGAAAATGCATGGAAGGACAATATGGCACCCACTGAGGGCTATATCTTTGCCAATTTCCGTCTGATTCTTGAGCGGAACACCTTAATCGATTTGTAGTTCGATTCTCCATCAACCTGGATCAAAATCTAGGAACAAAATATTTTTTGATTTTTTATAAAATTTTTTGGGGGATCTCCTTCAAAAAGTGTGAAAATGCAGGAAGGACAAATGGCACCGACTGAGGGCTAATCTTTGCCAATTTCAGTCTGATTCTTGAGCGGAATACCTTAATCGATTTGTAGTTCGATTCTCCATCAACCTGGATCAAAATCTAGAAACAAAATATTTTTTAGATTTTTATAAAATTTTTTGGCGATCTCCTTCAAAAAGTGTAAAAATGCATGGAAGGACAATATGGCACCCACTGAAGGCTATATCTTTGCCAATTTCCGTCTGATTCTTGAGCGGAATACCTTAATCGATTTGTAGATCGAATCTCCACCAAATCACATCAAAATCTAGAAACAAAATATTTTTTAGATTTTTTATAAAATTTTTTGGGGGATCCCCTTCAAAAAGTGTGAAAATGCATGGAAGGACAATATGGCACCCACTGAGGGCTATATCTTTGCCAATTTCCGTCTGATTCTTGAGCGGAACACCTTAATCGATTTGTAGTTCGATTCTCCATCAACCTGGATCAAAATCTAGGAACAAAATATTTTTTGATTTTTTATAAAATTTTTTGGGGGATCTCCTTCAAAAAGTGTGAAAATGCATGGAAGGACAATATGGCACCGACTGAGGGCTATATCTTTGCCAATTTCAGTCTGATTCTTGAGCGGAATACCTTAATCGATTTGTAGTTCGATTCTCCATCAACCTGGATCAAAATCTAGAAACAAAATATTTTTTAGATTTTTTATAAAATTTTTTTGGCGATCTCCTTCAAAAAGTGTGAAAATGCATGGAAGGACAATATGGCACCCACAGGCTATATCTTTGCCAATTTCCGTCTGATTCTTGACGAATACCTTAATCGATTTGTAGATCGTTCTCCACCAACCTGCATCAAAATCTAGAAACAAAATATTTTTTAGATTTTTTATGAAATTTTCTGGGGGATCCCCTTCAAAAAGTGTAAAAATGCATGGAAGGACAATATGGCACCCACTGAAGGCTATATCTTTGCCAATTTCCGTCTGATTCTTGAGCGGATCCTTAATCGATTTGTAGATCATCTCCACCAAATCACATCAAATCTAGAAACATATTTTTAATTTTTATAAATTTTTGGGGATCCCCTCAAAAGTGTGAAATGCATGGAAGGACAATATGGCACCCACTGAGGCTTACTTCCATTCCGTCTATTGTTAGCGGATACCTTAATCGATTTGTAATCATTCTCCACCATCACATCAAAATCTAGGAACAAAAATTTTTGATTTTTATAAAATTTTTTGGGGGATCTCCTTCAAAAAGTGTGAAAATGCATGGAAGGACAATATGGCACCGACTGAGGGCTATATCTTTGCCAATTTCAGTCTGATTCTTGAGCGGAATACCTTAATCGATTTGTAGTTCGATTCTCCATCAACCTGGATCAAAATCTAGAAACAAAATATTTTTTAGATTTTTTATAAAATTTTTTGGGGGATCTCCTTCAAAAAGTGTGAAAATGCATGGAAGGACAATATGGCACCCACTGAGGGCTATATCTTTGCCAATTTCCGTCTGATTCTTGAGCGGAATACCTCAATCGATTTGTAGATCGATTCTCCACCAAATCACATCAAAATCTAGAAGCAAAATATTTTTTAGATTTTTTATAAAATTTTCTGGGGGATCCCCTTCAAAAGTGTGAAAATGCATGGAAGGACAATATGGCACCGACTGAGGGCTATATCTTTGCCAATTTCAGTCTGATTCTTGAGCGGAATACCTTAATCGATTTGTAGATCGATTCTCCCCCAACCTGCATCAAAATCTAGAAACAAAATATTTTTAAGATTTTAATAAAATTGTTGTTTAATTATTAAAATTTAATGCATGGAGACGCAAAGTGGCCCCGTACGAATGCTATATATTTGCCAATAATCATCCGATTCGTTCCTCGATACTTTAAACGATTGATTTTCTTTTAATCTGTATCAAACCCTAGAAACATCAGTTTTAGTTCTTTTGTCAAATTCTAAAATTTTCCTACACAAACAAATGTTTGGAGGTGCAATATGCCCCCAAGAGGAGCCTATATATTTTCCATTAATCATCCGATCCTTGATCGAAATTCCTTAAACGATTTTTATACAAATCTCCCATAAACGCTGAGACTCTCATTCAATCAAACTGAAATTTTCTTGGTTGTTCTGAAGTTTAAATTAAATTTTTATTTTTGGGTAAGTGAAGGGACAACGCGGACTCTTGCATTCGCTAGCTGTCCCGGTTAAACGCATTCAACTACAACTCCAGTAGCATATAATAACTTAAGCCGATTTTGTACAGATATACCGATAATCTTCCTCAATTAATCGCTGCCAGCGGGCACCCTGCCACCGTCGTCGCGACCGCCAAACTTTTCGGACAACTCGAACTTCCAGCGCATGTAGGCAACGCGCATTCGGTCCCACACATTGCCAACCGAGTCCATGGCCGGTCGCACGTCCAGCAGAGCAAAGCGATAGTCCTTGTCCACCAGCCCACCGTCGTAGTAGTCAATGACATAGCGCACATCCTTGCCGCAGCGGTCTACAATCCAGTCGTGTCTATCAAAAGGCAGTTCGTATCTAAAAAGATTTTTAGTTAGATTTTTAATTATAACTAAACTAAGGAACTTACCCGAGCCAGCTACGGAAACGGGCTCGGGGACTGAAGTCCTTGGCCTTTCCCCCAAAGCTCTTTAAGCGCGGATTTCCACACTCCTTAGCATGCAACGCTTCCCACTTCAGCACCTCCTGCCAGGCCTGTTCATTATTGGCGTTGTGGATGCGGATGATGTCGCCCATATCCTTCTGGGAGACGTCCTCCGACTTCCAGCGCCATCCCTTGCGTAACATGGCGTTCCAAAACATCTGTTGACTGGGATACTGCCAAAACTGAACGCTACCGTCTTCGGTCACCTTCGGGATTGTTGAAGTTTGGCGGTCGGTGGGCAGGGAAAAAGGCTGATCGGGTGCAGGCTGCTGGTTGGCCGGCGGCATCATGTTAAGTGGGTTAACGTCGCTGTTATCGTGCTGCACTGGGCACTCCGAGGCCTGCATCTTGGGGTGTGGAGGCGTGTCTCCAGCGCCGCCACTCTTTTGGTGCATGGGGCACTCTGGCGGGGGACTGCCTCCCGCGCTCTTGAACTTGGCATGATCCACTGGTATACTCTTGGAAGCCTCCATCTGCACCTTAGTAAGAGCTGAGTTTCCCATATTTGTATTTATATTTCTTCTAAGGATTGATTCACAAGAAATCTGTGTCACGAGGAAATCTCATTAGTTCTCAGTTGCGTAACTATAGAATGGTAGAAATCCGTTCATGGGATCGTCCTGCAGTCAGGACTCACCTGTTTCTATAGTCCTCAAGGCTGGGCAACGTTTCTTCTATTTCTGGAGCCAGTCGCGTTTAATTTTGATTTATTATTTGGTTAGTTCATCGTAGCGAACGTTGTGGAGATCCAAATGTGCAGAAAGGTTGCTTCAGGGTTGTCAGGTCAACGCCAGATGTGTTAATATTAGAAATTGGTGAAAATACAAAATAAATAATTGTCATATACAAACTTTTCCGCTTGATTCTGGAGTGACACTAAATAGAAAGCCTTCCTATTTTTCAAATACATAACTTAGAATACGTTTCAATTTGAGTTATGGGGTATAGTAAGGTCCAAGTTGATATCAAAATAAATTATATTTAATTAAAAACTAATTTTAATTTTATTATAATTTCATGTATCGTTTAAAATTTGACAAATTTGAATGAAATAGTTTTCAATTAACATTTTTTAAAGAATTTTGGGTCGGATTCCACGGCAACTCCTGGTAGCCCTGTTTTCCAGCGTTTTCCAACACCAATCGCTCAGCCCGAATTGTTTTTGGGTAGATTTTCGATTTTTGTCTGAAAAGTGAGTTTTACATGGCCTATTGGCTATAATACTCTTAAATTTATTTAATCACGAACGGCCCGATCCCAGAGCAAGAAGATCATAGTTAAATCAGTGCTGCCGCCGTCATTGAAGTCCAGCATTCAGCTCATAATCTAAAGGAGCTACTGTGATGTAACACACGGTGGCCGTACTTTATTATTATTATTGTTTTTAACAATTGTATTCCTTTTATCCTTTCGCAGAACATGACCGCCGTATTCCGCGTTGGACTGGTGCGGCTTGTCAGCCGCGCCTCCCAGTCGCCCACTCTGTTGCAGGCTCAGGCGAACGCCCTGCCTGCCGCCTTCCAGCAGAGGTGCAGCATCTCTGGGAAAACGATGCGCGGTGGTCCCCGTGTTCCGAAGGTCGCCCCCTATCCTTACAAAACGAAGAAGTACAGCGTTATCAACTCGCTGTTTGATAAAACTTCGCAGCGCTTTGACGAAAACTCAAAGGTGATCTGCGTGGAGGGACCGGTTGCAGCCGGCAAGACGAAATTCGCCGAGGAGCTGGCCGACGAACTGGATATGAAATACTATCCTGCTGTAGACCTGGACCTGATCTTCGTAAATCCGTACGGCTATGACATGCGTAAGCTGGATCCCCAGCTACCGCCCAGCTGCCGCAGCTACGACGTTAAGAACTTCCTGAAGGATCCCAACCACGACCTGGCCGCCCAGTTTCAGATTCGCATGTACATGTTGCGCTACTCGCAGTACATCGACGCCCTGCAACATATCTTTAGCACCGGTCAGGGTGTGGTGCTCGAGAGGAGTCCTTATTCTGACTTTGTGTTTATGGAGGCCATGTTCCGCCAAGGCTATCTGTCGCGCGGAGCCCGCTCCGTCTACAATGAGTTGCGCGAGAACACCATCAGCGAGATCCTGAAGCCGCATCTGGTGATCTATCTGGATCTGCCAGTGGATGCCGTGAAAAAGCAGATCAAGGCTCGCAACATCGATTACGAAGTGGAGTCTAAGGTCTTCAGCGATGCGTATCTGCGCGATTTGGAGCAGCTGTACAAGCAGCAGTACCTGAAGGACATCGCCACCCACGCCGAGCTGCTCATTTACGACTGGACGGCCGGCGGAGAGACCGAGGTTGTGGTGGAGGATATTGAGCGCATCGACTTTAACCAGTACGAGTCCGATCCCCACAACAAGAAGATGCTGGACTGGCGCTTCCCCCTGGAAGCTGAGTGGTGCGAGGCCCGCATTAAGTACTGCCACGAGAAGCCCGACCTGATGAACTATTTCAATGTGCCGCGCTTCGACGTTCCGGAGCTCCTGCGCAACGCCGACGACACCAAGGTTTGGCGCGATGTCTGGTACAACGTAAGTACGCCTACAATTTCCGAAAAGTTTTGTTTCTTTCATTGCTTTCTTGATCGACATCCACCAGGCACCCGGCATGAAGTACCGTCCAGGCTACAACTCCGATATGGGCGACGAGGGACTTCTCACCAAAACGAAACTGGGTGTCAACGAGGCCATCTAGAGGATTTTACTATGCTTTTGAGGTCATCTGGCGAAATGTGTTAATTATCTAATAAACAATCTAGTAAAATAATGGTAAAGCAGACCCCTAAGAACGCCTGAAGCCGTCCCACTTTTAATTTCGGAAATTCGTGTTTATTTTATGCGTAATGTTAGGGAATATTTTTTGTACACTTATTTAGCACTACAACACTCATGCTCTTGCGCAATGGAACATATCGAAATCCACTCCGACCGTGGATCATCTTCGGCCAGCGATCAATCGCTGTCATAGTCGTTTTTCCCAGCTCCGCCGCCGACAGAAGTTAGAGGGCGGCGTGATTCCTCATCGGAGCCGTACACTACGTCCTCGTCGGAGTCATCGATCATGGAAATGGCCGGATTATCCTTGGTTACAGCCAGTTCGGCCTGGGCGAAGCGCCCGTCCGGAGAGTACACATATGCCATGGTATACAGGTAGAAGTTGAGCAGCCCATAGAAGCACATAAACTGAGCCGAGCTGCGGTAGGTGGTGTTCAGAGAGGCGACAAAGTTGTCCTCGAGGATGCCGAAGCCGAACCGGCTCGTGGTTACTGTGATGGATATGGACAGGACGAACAGCATGAGGAGCGTGAGGAACTTCAGGCGCATATCTGAGGAAGAATTACAGGTTTTTTAAGTCGGAACCATATTCTTGCCATGTGTTGTCCTCACCAAAATAGGGCATGGATCGGAGTTCGGTGTAAGCGCGGAGGAGCAACAGCACCAAGTACAGCACATACATGCAACAGGCTATATAGAAAAACATCTTAAAGCCCTGAGGGGAAAAGGGGAAAGTGTTACTAGAAAGTAATAATATTGTTGTGGTTTCATACATTGTAGTTTTTCGTGTCCACGAAATGGCTGTATGTGGGGTCTCTCAGCTCGTTGCACTTCTCCCAGGTGGCCAAGACTATGGCGCACAGCCAGATGGGCAGGACAACGATCACCTTGACAAGGTAGAAGCGAACAAAGCTGCGTTCGTTCTGACGGAGGCCATGGTAGATGCAAAGCCAGAACATCAGTAGGGCACAGAGGAAGGTGGCCTGGAGGATGGCGTCAAGCATTCCCGGCAGCCACGAGTTCATTAGGAATATCAACGGGAAGAAGGGGTCTGCAAAAGCGAGTTGTATGAGTTTCTATTCATTTGAATTTGTTATCAGACGTACTGTCGTAGAGCAGGAGCAGGGGCAGCAGGACGGACAACCAACGCTGTTCAATGGACCAATCGTAGACAGGATATTTGCGAAGAGTGTGAGCATACCAGCACTGCAACAAAACGAATATTTAGCATAATTTCTCGGATAAAGTAGCTCCAACCTACGATAACAATGAAGGTGAAGAGCAGAAAGATGCACCTGAACCAAATCTCAATCTGTGTAAACTCGGGGCTATAGGTTTTAAACTGAAATTCGATACGTTATGAATAAAAGCTGTTCAGAAGAGATTCGGTCACTCACATAGAACGTAATGCTACGTATGTTGTACTTCTGGTGGAAGGACTCCAGCCCGAAGAACCGAACGGTGATGATGTAGTGTGCATAGTCCAGGAATCCCAAATGCATCACTGTGAACTCTTCGCAGTCGTTCCGCACACACAACAGGTGCCGTGTCCGATTGTGGGCAACGCCAGAGCCCAGTACGCTCTGGGGCTTGTGCTGCTCATTAATTCCATCAATGGACACACTGACCTGGAAACTCTTGTCGTAACGTTCGTCTGGTCAAAGAGAGAGGACCAATTAATTAATCAAAACCCTCAACGAGAGACACCCAAACTCACCGTCATTGTTGCCCGTCACCAATTTGGCAATCAGCCACAGCTGCTGCGAGTAGGTGGTGGTCAGAGGCGACTTCATGGCAAACGGTCCGGTGGCCAGGACGGTGGCGCTGTGGGCCAGCGTGGTGTTGGCCAAAATCTGCTGGGCTGTGAGTGTCGAAGTGCTGGTAATAGGCGGACCCGTCAGCCCGATAACAATGCCCAGGCCGAAGCAGGTGAAGAAGCCCAGGAAGACCATGACGAACTCCCGCTTGTGCATCGAGTAGAGCCGCATGTGCACGGACCTCTCGCAGCGGTCGTGGTGGTAAGCAGGCGAGATATATCTGCTAAAGTCGCTGAACAGATCGCTGAACTGGGATAGGGAGGACTTAAGGCGCAGCAGGAGGCCGCCGGACGGCAGCTGGTAGGCATAGCCCAGGCCAGACGCGTCCGCGTCAGAGTGGGGCTTGGCCATGGCGCTGGCTGGCTAGTGTGTGGCAATACTTCAATAGCTCCTTCCGCCGTTACTTCATCTCCCGACACTGACTTGTACCCCAGAACTAACTCGCTTTCGTGATTTTGATTTTATTTTCTTTCTGCTCGATGTTTGTGCGCCTTTGGAAAATATCGATTTTGGCCAAGAGTCGCATATGTTTTGGCTGCCTGGTGGGGGTGGGTGGGTTTCTTGTTTTTCTAGCTCGACACTGCGCACTGCGCAAGCGCACTCTTATCACAGAGGCAACATAAATGTAAATAAAGTGAAACAGCCAGTGGGTCTATTTAATACACATATAATCAATCATCAATTTACATAGGCAATATGGGACTTACATCTAGGATAATTTAGTGCGGACAACTTAGTCCCAATATTTTATCTGGCCATCCCAGCCGGCAGTCACCACCTTGCTGGCTTCGTGCGGATGCCACAGCGCACTGATGCAGACGCCATCGTGCGCCTGCCACTTCTTGTACATTTTCGTCGTCTTCCAGTCCCAGATGTAGCACTTTCCGTCGCCGTCCCCGGACACCAGGTAGCTCATATCCGGCGAGAAGTCCAGCTGACACGCATACCCGGAGACCATGTGCCCAGTGAACGTCTTTTTGCGGTTCATCTTGAAGCGATTCAGGGCCGAGAAGATTACTATTTTGTTGTCCAGGGACTGGCAGGCCATCCATTTGCCATTCGGCGCCAGGGTGACAGCCGGCATGGAATGCATGGTCGGATCGGCAATGTACTTCATGTCCACGGGTATGTCCCATTCCCAGATGCGCATGGACTTGTCGTCCGAAGTGGTCACAAAACGTCGGTTGTCGTCCACAAAGGTAATGGTGCTAACCGACCCCAAGTGCCGATCGTATTCCTGCACTATGTCCCCGCTCCGGGTGTCCCACTGAGGATGCGATGAAAGTTTTCTATTAAAGCAAGTCATTTCTTAAATTTATTGTTCTACTTACGCAAATGATTTTCTTGTCTGAGGTTCCGGCCACGAACAAATGCTGTTTGCTATTATCCGGATGGAACTTGACACAGAATGGCATTTTTCGGGTCGTAAACCGCGACACCACGTCGCCCGTTTCGGCATCCCACAGCTTTATGTACCGATCGTAAGATGCAGATAGAAAATTGGTGCCCTTGTTGTTCCATGCAATGTCCTTGATGGCCTGCCGGTGTCCCGAGAAGGTTCGAATGCAGCGCCGCTCTCCATAAACCTCCCACAGCTTCACTCGGCAATCCATCGAGCCAGAAAGCAAAAGATGAGCTGTTTTGGGGAACCAGCGGATGGAGGAGATTCCCTTGTTGTGGCCCGTCCAGGTGTGAATGTGCGCTTTGGGCAGAAAGCATTTAGGCGGCGGCGCATTGGACCGCAAATTCACCCCAAGATCGTGTGGAGCATGAAGATATGACCGGCCCTGATAGTCGTACTGATCCTTGACTATAAAAAATAGATACTTTGAATAAATACGTGTACTGGAGGCACGCTTCGGGCGTACTTACTGTGTAGGGTAGACTTCTCCTCCAGAGGCTTATCCTCGGGTATGCGTCCGCGCTTGTGTCGCTTCGAAAGCAGCTCATCCAGCTCGGCACGCTCCTGCTCATTTGGCTTGGCCACCGTAACCTCGTTTTCGAAACGACCCCAGGGTCCGAGGAAACCTTCGATGTCCTCCGGATTGTCGTTCTTCTCCTGCTTCCTCATCTTCTTAGCCTTGGGAGCCTCGAAGACGGTCTTTCCATTGTCGTCGTAGGCCGATTGCAGATCCCCGACATACGATTTTCCATCGGCCTGCTCGTCGACGCTGGGATCCAGAGCGTAGCCGTAGGTGTGGAAAGTTCGACGCTGATTCTCGAACTCAAACGCATTGATGTGAGCCTTCTCTACGTAGCCGGCCAGCGTGTTTCGGGGAGCACGTTGTTGCATGGTCATGTCTGGGTGCTCGGGCCCTTTGACCGGAGTGTACATCTCTTCATAGCGTGGATTGTAGGTAACCTCCTTGAGCGTGGGATCCAGCGTTCTGGGAACTGCCGAAGCGCCAATGGGCACCACCGCCGGTGCGGCACAAATGGCGATTTGTGTGGAAAGCGAGTGAGTCTTGTCAACGGGCTGCAGATGAGCTGGAACTGGGGCTTCCGCGGCCGCAGGTTCCTCATGGTCAGACTCGCCCTCTGAGGAGCTGCCGTATGTTTGCAGGCCCAGCATTTACAGGCTGCGCACGAACTCCGTGTACTTGTTTACAAAGTGCTGCAGATAGATCACAACCAGGGTATAGAGCAGGAAAACGAAGACGTTGATGGAGATTTCCATAAAGTTTCCGACTTTTGTTTTCCGATTTACGGAGATGGCATTTTTTCTGGAGGGCTGAGGTTAGAGATGGCAAAACCGCTTATTTGCATATCGATATTTTTGTCCGATATATCTTGTAAACGGGCTCACTGGCCAAAAGACTTGAAGAAAGCAGCCTTATCACAGCGTAAATAAGGTACAGGAACTAATTACATTTTTTATTTTAAAAACAATATCCTCAATTTATTTGTTTATCGTAAAACCATTCAATAAAGTGATGATATAAATAAGTGATAAAGTGAAAATATTGATGTTATTTCTATTCGTTGGGCCATTTCAGACGCAGCCATCATATTTCTGGTATTAGTCACAATGACCGGAACCCATTGGAGCTACGATATTCTAAAGGAACTAGCTTTGCAGGGGAACACAGATTTGGAAGAGCTGAAGAATATGTTCAGCGATGAAATTGGATCCAAGAGACGATATGACCGCATCAGCAACGTAGAGGAGCTAATTGACTGCCTGGAGAGGGCCGACGAACTGGCCGAGGACAATGTGGTGGCACTGCGTCGGATGTGCGGAAACCATCCCGGCTTGGCCCATGCGTTGGATGAGTATACTCCTCCAGAAAAAGTCAGCGACACATTGAATCGCTACCAGGAGATGCGGCTTGCAGAGGAGCTGCAGCAGCAACTGCGTATTGCTCCCGTTCAGTTGCACCCTCCGTCGGCTCCAGCAGCTGTAGCCACTCCACCACCATCACAGAACTACACTAGCCCAGCGGCGTATACGCAACAAAAACGGGCCGCTGTCTTTAAAAAAATATCCGAGGAACTGGGACGTTTCTGGCGGCGATTGGGTCGAGCTGCTGAAATTGGCGAGGGCGCCATGGATGAAATCGAGCAACGCTACCCCAATGACCTGAAGTCCCAAATTCTTCGGTTGCTGCAGCTAATTGAGGAGGATGACTGCCATGATCCAAAGCACTTCCTGATTCGTCTTTGTCGTGCTCTGGGGGAAAGTGGTCGAAATGATCTTCGGAAGAAAGTGGAGCAGATAATGTCGCATTAGTTTTCGATTTTTACAGGAGATAGAGATAGGCATGTGTCCATGCCATAACTATTTCACAGTTTTTATCAAGAGTTTTGACTGCTGATAACACATGGTGCTTCCCCGGCGTCATATGATAGTCTTTGACCAAAAATAACGGCCATCCCATTTAACCAATTATTTTTGTAAATATTCTATAGATTCACATATGTATATGTTTTTGAAATTTATTTAAATATACTTAAATAAAAATTGAATCATTCTTTATCACTTATAATTATTATAAGCAAACATGATGTCATGTAATGATAACGATGCCTATTCTAAAAAAAAGGTGAATTTTTGGTTCATTTGTTTATATGTAAGTATGTAGGTGTGAAAGAAAAAAATAAATAAACAAAACATTTTTCCTATATTTCAACTAGAAAAATGCATACAAAATAAAATATTATAATTAGTTTACGTCTTAATCTGTAACAATAATAATTATTAATTTTTATTCAATAATTTGGTTTTAGTTTTTTAATTTAAAAAAGATTTTTGCGAACTCGGTCACACCTACAACTTTATCGATAACTTTCGTGCAACACGTGCGCGCTTGTTTTAGTCCGGAATCTTGTTTTTCTTTACCATTTAAATCAATTAAAATACTTAAGAACTGTTCAAAATGTCGATTCGGGAGAAGCTGCTGATGAAGAAGATAGTGAAGAGGGAAAAAATGAAGAAAGAGCTGTCCCAGAAGAAGGGCAAGGCGAAGAACCCAGAGCCGCAGCCTCCACAACAACAAAAGAAGAACAAGCCCAGTAAAAAGCAAGGAAAGCAGCCCAAGCAGCCTGTGGAGGAAGAGGATGGTAGGGAGCCCTAAAGATAGATCTTATTTATCATGACTAATGTAATCTTTTGCTTCCAGACGATTTAGATGACGATTTCCAAGAGGCTCCAGTGGCCAAAACGAAAAAACAGAAGAAGGCCGCCAAGAAGCCCCAGATCCAGGTGGCGAATTCCGATTCGGATTCCGACGAAGAGGACTCCGAAGGTGCGCCAGAGGATGATGTGGAGGACGAGAGTGACGAGGGAGAGGAGGAGGAAGATGAATTGGCCAACGGAAGCGACGAAGATGAGGATGAAGGTCAGTAAGTGGGTTATGAACAGTCAGTAACCTTTGCAATGATGATTCAAAGGCGAATTTGACTCCTTGGGATCAGCGAGTTAATGCTGCCCACGACAGAAATGAAATTTAATTCAAAAATACTGAGAAATATAAAAATTTCGACACTTATCGTCAGTTAATATTTGTAAATAACGAAAGTAATCTGTTCCAGATGAAGAGGCGCCTGTGCCAGCTAAGAAATCCAAGCTGCTGCCCACCAAAACGAAGCCCCAGAATGGCAAGCCCATCAAGGACGACGAACCCTTCACCGTGGAATCATCGCTGGCTGCTTTGGATTACCGGGACTCGGACGATCGCAGCTTCAGCTCGTTGAAGGGTGCCGTTTCTGAGGCCACATTAAGGGCTGTGGAGGAAATGGGATTTACGGAAATGACCGAAATCCAGGCCAAATCCTTGACGCCGTTGCTGAAGGGACGCGATTTGGTGGGAGCTGCACAGACCGGTTCCGGCAAAACGCTGGCCTTCCTGATACCCGCTGTGGAACTGATTAACAAGCTGCGCTTTATGCCACGAAATGGCACCGGAGTGATTATTATTTCCCCCACGAGAGAGCTGTCCATGCAGACTTTTGGAGTTTTAAAGGAACTGATGGCGCACCATCACCACACGTACGGTTTGGTGATGGGCGGATCCAACCGACAGGTGGAGAGCGAGAAGCTTGGAAAGGGTATTAATATACTGGTTGCCACGCCGGGGCGACTTCTCGATCATCTGCAAAACTCACCCGACTTCCTGTACAAGAACCTGCAGTGCCTGATCATCGACGAGGTAGATCGGATATTGGAGATTGGTTTCGAGGAGGAGCTCAAGCAAATCATAAATCTGCTGCCGAGTAAGGAGGCCTGAGAATACCGTTTTGTTTCGAATTTATAAAGCTCTCCTTATTTTTAGAACGGCGTCAGACCATGCTCTTCTCGGCCACACAGACGGCAAAGATCGACGCCCTGTCCAAGCTGGCCCTCAAAGCGGAGCCTATTTATGTGGGTGTGCACGACAACCAGGACACGGCCACCGTCGATGGCTTGGAGCAGGGCTACATCGTGTGTCCCTCTGAGAAGCGGCTGCTGGTGCTCTTCACTTTCCTGAAGAAGAACCGCAAGAAGAAGGTGATGGTCTTCTTCTCGTCGTGTATGTCCGTCAAGTACCACCACGAACTTTTCAATTACATTGACCTGCCGGTGACCTCCATCCACGGGAAACAGAAGCAGACGAAGCGCACAACCACTTTCTTCCAGTTTTGTAATGCCGAGTCCGGTATTCTGCTCTGCACGGATGTGGCTGCCCGAGGTCTGGACATTCCGCAGGTGGACTGGATAGTGCAGTACGATCCCCCAGATGATCCGCGTGAATATATTCATAGGGTCGGCCGTACGGCCAGAGGATCAGGAACCTCGGGCCATGCCCTACTGCTGATGAGGCCCGAAGAGTTGGGTTTTCTGCGCTACCTTAAGGCCGCCAAGGTGCCGCTGAATGAGTTCGAGTTCTCCTGGCAGAAAATTGCCGATATTCAGCTGCAGGTAAAGATATTTATTATGACATTGGTTGGAGTATCGTATATTTATTAAAGGATGCTTTTGTCCTTCCAGCTGGAGAAACTGATAGCTAAGAACTACTTCCTAAACCAATCCGCCAAGGAGGCATTCAAATCATACGTGCGGGCCTACGACTCCCACCAATTGAAGCAGATCTTCAATGTGAACACCCTCGACCTGCAGGCCGTTGCCAAAAGCTTTGGGTTCCTTGTGCCGCCCGTGGTTGATCTGAAAGTGGGCGCTGCCAAGCGGGAGCGACCGGAAAAGAGAGTGGGCGGCGGTGGATTTGGGTACTACAAGAAAATGAACGAGGGATCGGACAGTAAGCAGAGACACTTCAAGCAGGTCAACCGAGGTCAAGCCAAGAAGTTTATGCGTTAGTTTTAATTTTGGGCAATGATCTGTCTTCTTATTTGAGTGTGTATACATATAGGCGAAAAATAAAAATAAAACTAAATGTTTCCATTTCACGAATTGTCGTAACCATTTGGACGGCCAGGCAACATCCCACTCGATCTCTCCATGCGGATGTGGCATCTCCATATTTGTGGCTTGTTTTTTGTTTCAAATGTTTATTGGACTGCCAAATTTGGGCGATTGCGCCTCTTATTTCGTGGTTCGCCCGTTAAATTGTGCCAGTTTATGGCCCACGCTCCCCCAGCGGAGCTCCAACTGTTCGGCTGCCTCTTGCTGATGTGGTGTTGGCACAGCTAATCGATAATCGGGCTCTTAATCAATTGGTTTGGTGACTTGCGGCGCCCACTGCACATGCAATTGCCAATTGAAACGGCATTGGGTCGCGGTCCATTTTCCAATAAAACAAGTTCCACCCGCAAGAGTTCTAACAAGCCGTCACCCACGTGCTCTATAAGGCTTATAAAAAAAAAACAACCTAGAAACCTGAAATTCTACCTGAAAATTGAAATATTTAAGCATGACTTTTTTTGCAGCTTCATTAAATGCATATGGTCTGATGTCATATATTTTATATAAAATTGATACTCATTTAAGAGTAATTTCAAGTTAAAACAGAATTGTTTTCAACTAAAATCTTTCCCTAAATCTTCCTGGATTAGAACCATATATCCGAATTTGTATCTTAAACTTCAAACTGATGCCTTTTGAGATGCGGATGATCGCCTGTAAATGCGCAGCAGTTGGCTGCCAAAATGTATCAGCAAATTAGATGTGGGAGCGTGGGCGGCCTGAATGAACGTTGAAGCCCGCCACGCCCACACGAAACCACACACCGCCCCCTCCATCGACGCAGCGAATTCATACAAACTCGCACTTGTGGCGCCCAACTAACGATACTTATTGTGAATGAAACCCCGGGCCTTCTGGCTTATCCATTCATGCGCACTCCGGGCACCGGGGTTTGGTTAGTTTAGCTTAGTTGGCGGCTTGTTAAATCGAATCAGCTGGACAGGTTGTGAGCCGAGAGCATACTATATGCATATTCAATGTGGAAACTTTATGAATGGAATGGGAGAGGGGGGCTGCCCGCATACACCTGTGGGTTGTGACACACTGAAATTGCATTGGCGCAGGCGGCAAAAGTGGTCGCATCCGTTCTTCTCAACATATTTATTTTGGAAATATTTCAGTTCTTGGATAAAATAAAAATTATATCTTGGAGAAACTTTCATTCAAATTTTGGAAAATTCAAACCCAAACCCTTCAAGACAACCTGGGTTACCTGAGCTGCCTGCATACTCACAGATACATTTGTGAGTATCTGTGTGGGTGTTGCAGGTCTCAGAGTTGAACAAAAAATAAATAAAACAACAAACAGTCGAAAAACAAAACCGGAGGCGCCCACACGCAACTTGTCATGCGTAATGGAAACAACTGAAAACTGGTTAAATTCCCACTGCCACTTTTAACCAATATATTGTACATATTGCTAATTACACACACTGCCAGTGGGTTTTCTGTGTCGGTGGTAAATCAGGCAAAAGAATGGTTAATTCGACGGCCCAATCCACAGAGCCACAGAGCCGTTAAATGTCTTGGCCAAATTTGCATTTGGCCCAAACGTGCTTCGGACAAAAAAGGATGCCAGTTGGCCAGCCGCGACCGAGTGCCAGTTGGCCAAGGTGGTGGTTTGTCAGTCAGGGGGGCCACTTCCTTATAGGAAGGTACTGTCGCCACACGAGGTGTAATATTTTTCTGCCAAAATAAAAATAAGGCTAAACTGTCTTTGATTTTTAAATTTAACTATAAAGGATTATTGTTTGTAGGAAATCGCTATTCAATCTGGTGGAAACTGGAGGAGATTTCCATATTTTAAAAAGAGTTTTTGGGAAAAATTGACAAGAGAAAATAGATATTTAAGATAAAATACTAAAAGATACAGACTTCGATGTGAGCCATATGGTCGTTCTCATGAATTTTCCAACTTTCGAGGGTTTGCTTGGAAAAAGATGACAAATATTTTGGTCTGAGAATTACAAATTTGATCTGAGCTTTAAATGCAGAAAGTTAGAAACATATTCCGCTTCAGGATCGGGTGAAAATCGCCAAAGATAGAGACTTCGCTGTAGGACATCTAGGAGTTCCAAGCCATTCTCCAATTTTCAAGGATTTTTGAACCTGGAGTACTCCGATCATAGATCGGATCATGTGTTTCAGATCTCTAGAACTGTTTCAGACGAAAACTGTTGACATAAACTTAAATGCTTAAACCATACAATGAAATTAGAAAAATCTACAATTGTCCCATTGGGGAATGCTTTTAAAATATTTTGACGGTTTTCTCGCAGCACTTAACAGTTGGTAGGCGCTTTGTTCTGCGGGGATTTGAGTTTCCAAAAAGCCAAACAGCTACCAAAAGCGTAAAATGTAGAAAAAATACAACCGAAAGCACAAAGACTGGGAAAAGATAAATACAAAGCCCTGGAGAGATTAGCGGCCCACGGAAAATGTGGCACTTTTGGATCCGCCAGATGTCCAAACAGAAATGTGCTCCGCCGCGTAGGAGTTTGGATTGGAAAGGGCTTTTGGCGGCAATCGAAAGCCAAAAGCCATAAGATACAATGTCTCAATCGGTGCGCACATTGACACATATTTCCATGGCAGTAAAAGGGCTGTATAATGGGCTCGTATAAAATAATGGCGGCCCACACGCATCATTCAGGTCGATCGGTTCGATCGAAAGGCAAGTGCATCACGAAATCGTCAAGTATTTTTTGATTTAAAAACAAAAATAACAATTTGAAAAATCCCTTAATCTTTTTAACAATTAAACCATGTTATTTGGATTCTGTGCAAAACAAGTTGTTATATAGCAAGTTGTATCTAGGCCTGTGGGACTCGTCTTGGCCAGGCCTGGCCAGGTAACTCTTTGGCATCGTGGTGGGCGCCTGCTTTCCAATGAGTCGAATGGCCCATGTCCATCCGAGTCCACTCCAAACTTTCACGTCACATTTAAGTGCATGCGGGTGCCACATACTCGCAGCATTGGCCAAATACACGGAAGCCAGGCGGCGAGGAGAGTCTCTGCGATGGAAAGTAAAAGTTGTTGCCGGCCTAGGGTCGCTTATATGGTCAATGCCAATTTTCCCACATACATTTCGCAGCACCAGGCACGGCACCGCCAGCTAACCAAGTCAACCGTCTCCTTCCTTTAGTCTTCCTTGGGTGTCTTGGAGGGTTTCCCAGGCTCTTCCACGTCCATCAGGTCAAATTCCCTTTACTATAACAAATATTTAGATTGAAAGTTTTGCGGTGGAACTCGTTGAAAATTAAAAAAAAAAAATAACTCCAACACATTTGGACAATATTTGGGCAGTTTCAGCCTCAATTTGAATTCAACGCCTACACGCCAAGTCGGCCTGCCACTCAGGCCAAGAAAGCGGGATCTCTTGCCAATATATCTATTATTTTTTGTTGCTTATCGATTTTGAAATTAAAAATACAATATTTTAAGTACATAAGTAAAAGTTAAAAAAAAAAAACCTTTCCCATTTTCCGAAACCACCAACCGGGTGAACCGGTTAGGACGTGGGCGGGAAAAAAGAGAATGAGACCTCGATAACAAAAAATACCAGAAAACTGACTGAAAATACCGACGATCGCACGTTATCGAACATGTTGTTTCGTAACGTAACGACGTAACAACGAAAACGAATGTATATACAAACGGGCAAATGATAAAAGTAGAAACGTAAAACGTAAACGCGAGAAACGTCTCACTCACTCGTCAGCTCTCACTCGGTTCGGTTCAGTTATCTAAAACCTAAAACGAAATCTAAGACACTAAACTGTAGCCTAAGGGAATCGTCCCGAGACCGTATTGATCAAGTAGAAGATCCTCGCTCGGACAAAGTGTGTACTCGCCCTAAAACCGAGAAACGGAAACGCCACAGACGTGAAAACTATAAACGCAGCTTGGGCCACAACAACAAATACATAATCAGCAACTGTGCATATTTCTGCAAAATTTTCAGCCTTTCGGGGCACTTTTCGGTGGTTTAGAAGCGCAGAGAAACTGCAATTGGTGAAATTTCTTTGGCAGCGCCATCTGACTTCGCCAAGTTCTGTAAATCGGCTGGAAATAAGAAGTGTAATTTGCATATAAAATTATTTCGTTTTTGTTGTATTTGCTGCAGCGCGAGGGAGAGGCAGATATTTTGACATTCTGCTTTCATTCATCTCCGTCGTGGTTGTTGCGCTCACTTACACACACACACACACACACACACGAACACACAGACACCAACGACGACCCACGATCGCCGAGAGACGATCGCTGAGGAATTTTCTGTCTTCTCTCCTGGGCGTGTGTGTGTGTGTGTGTATACAAGAGACCCAAGTAGTTGTTGGTGTTGCTGGCCGAAAAACCTTTTTTTGGGTGGAGTTGTTTTCATTTCGTTTTCCGTTTTGTGTCTTCTGTTTTCTGTTTTGTGGCAAATCAATATATATACACGACTCGTGAACGATGTACTTAATGAATTTAACAAATTTACAAATCCCCACAGTAACGTGTTGAAAAGAAGCTGAAAAAAAGTGAAAAATCGTTGCAAAGACCCCTCGAGAAACAAGTTATAAGTGTGGTTTTCTGTAACAAGAATCTCCCAGAATAAACAAAGCCCCCCCACAAAACACTCCACGCCACACCACACCACACACAAGCGCGACATGAGTGTCTGTGAGAGCAAAGCCGTTGTGCAACAGATGCAGTTACAGCAACAGGCCGCCGCCGCAGTTGCCGCAGCAGCCGCCGTACAGCAGCAGCAGGCTCAGGCGGTCCAGGCCGCCCAGGCTCAGGCACAGGCCCAGGCCCAGGCCCAGGCGCAGGCGCAACAAGCCCCCCAGGTCCAGGTGGTGCCACAGCCCCACCTCACCCCACAGCAGCAGCAGCAGAGCACACAGAGCATCGCCGACTATCTGGCCCAGTTGCTGAAGGATCGCAAGCAGCTGGCCGCCTTCCCCAATGTCTTCACTCACGTAGAACGCCTGCTGGACGAAGGTAAGCTTATGAGATGTGGCATCTACTGACCCACCCTCTAGATTGTAGCATAAGTGGCACTATAAGCGGGAGATCCAGTAGATCGTAGACCACCAGACTCGATAGTTTCAGAAACAATCACCTTGTAATCGCGTTATATTTACATTATTCGTCATGTCGAGTGTGAAAGTGATATCATCTGCCTGCTCAGAGCCTGAAATTTGGCAATCTACGAATTCCCGAGTTCCCAATAGACATCAATGGGTTAAGTTCCCGCCGCCCGCCAACTGATCTCCCGTCTCTTTGACGTCTCTTCTCCATTTCACCTCCTTTTCGAGTTCATTCCACCTTACAGCAGGCTGGCGGGCAGGCAGGCGGGGGGCAGGAGTACCCGAAGAGTGTTTGTTATTTTTAGTTACTTCCTTTTTGGCTCTCTGCCTATCGCGCCTCCCTCTTGGGGTCTTCTTCGTCTCTCTTGTGTCTGGGCCCCGCACTCGACTCCCCACCGCCTCGCTGGTCGTTCTTGTTATGATTTCTTTGTTGTCTCGCCCATTCGTACACAAAAATGGAGATTTTGGATGGTGGGCGGGGCATGCGCCTCCGTCGCTTTGGGGAAACATGTGATAACTTTCCACAGGCACACTGTGCCTGAGCCTCTCAATTATCTTAATCCGCTGGATTCTTCGCCGAGAGGTCGAAAGTATCTGAGCGATACTTCTGCGAGGGCCACCTCTGCCCACGCCCGACCGAAGGAAAAACAAAAACTAAACCAAACACCACTCGAAGAGTCAACTTTGGGAACTGTGGGAACAAGGGAAGGGAGGGGGCGTGCGTGCCACTACCTGGTCGCAGCGCTCAGCTCTCGTTTCTGTAGTATTTGCCCAACATCTGTTGGCCAGATGCAGGCGGCGAGCGAGTGTCGCCTCGTAATGACAAAATTATGTTGCACAGATACACAGATCTGCGCCTCGCAGATACAGATTCGGCCGAGAGTGGCGGCGTACTTGCAGATACTGCAGGGTACTTGGGACTGCAAGGGGCATGCTCGTGTCTGGAGTTCCACTCGAGATGCTCTCTGTCCTGTTTCTGATAATCGAACTCCACCAAGTGGACTAATGGGAGCAAATCGAAGTACTCCTTGAGTTTTCAGTGAAGTGGCAACCTTCCGAACAGACTCCCATACATATAGTTCCATAAATTAGCATGATTTCGATCTGCTTTAGATTGGGAATAAATCGATAATTAAGAATAATCACTTAACTTATCAGACAATCAATTACCAGGTATCGTTTAGCTGGAACCCCCGAACCACTACTCTTTTCTGGCTCATTTCTGGCATAGCTGCAAACTAGTTTCTGTCCACAAATCGTATCTGCGGAAAGCAAAAAGCGTTGACAATCCGCCAAACTCGTTCCGCCAGAAATAAAAACAAAAACATTGCCTGGCTTATCAGCTTAGTGGGAGGAGGGTTTCGGGTTTTCAGCTCACCGTCGGACCTGGGAATCCAAAAACCCACAAAAAAAACACACCAACTGAGCCGAAAACGGATGACCATCACAACTCTGCAACTCACTAGCCGCGCTACTAACGGCTTTCAACTTTTCAACTTGCTAGAAGTTTTTCTCTTTTTTTTCTGCCCCGCCAACGTTTCTGCAACTTTCTCTTTTCAATTGCGACTGTCGCTGTGAATTGTTTTTTTTGACAGAAGGTGGTTTCGGTTTTCCCTTTTTTTCCACAGGAACCACCTTTAAATTATTCAAGAATTGTTGCAGAACCAGAAGGTAATCCAACAAGAAAATATTAAAGTATTTTAAAATGTACCTGCGATCTAATTAGGCTCCTGCCTCACCTCAACAACAACAACAGTCTTTTGAGGTTGCGGTTTCTGTTTCATGTTGTTGGGGGTGTGCGGCAATGTGTGCCTCGGGATTGGAGGCTTGGGGTTCTGCCAGCAGTCGTCCGCGGGGCTACCTGTTGGGCCGCTCGCTCGCAATGCCCGGCTGGCGATTACATTCAAATATCTGCCAGTGAAGAAACAGCCACAGAGTATCTGTGTGTACAGTGCGTTTCATCGGCGAATGGCGGTGCGAACAAGCAATTAAGTTGGAGCTCTATTACGAGGGATTATCAGTTAATAAATCGGCGATTAAAAGGCAAATAAAGCCTGAAGAGGTATTTGTATTTAATAGATACTCATTGTGTATCTTGTAGGGGGAGCCTCTACCCCTATGAGAGCCACTGTATACATTTCTTTCTGTTTACTTTACCGCCTTTTTATTTTTTTTCGTTCGCCGACCGCTTCTGGCCCTGCTGACATAAATTCTTGTTGCTATTTTGACGAGAGCCGTCCGTCTGACTCACGCCCGAAGGCGGGCCGAGAGTATCTGTTGGATAGCCGCTGACACACGCCGCTGGAGCACGTTTCCCAGCCCGAATCTGTATCTCTATCTCCGGGCCGTATCTGTTTCGGCGCAGATACTTCTCTCGCCGCTATTCATAGTCGCGTTTTGCACAGTTGAAGTGTGCCTAGACTGTGTGAATGCGACGTCAAAAGAGAGCTCTCCTCCGATCCCCGATCCCCGATCTCCGATCTCGGATCTCGGATTACCAACCAAGCGACCAAGCATAACTGCACGTACCATGTCGCACTCGGTCTGAGATATCTCAGCGGCTGCTGAGATATCTTCCGCGTGACGCTTGTGTCTACCTGGCTGGGCAGTGGAATTAAATGAAAAGGGCGACAGCTACACCCCCTTTTTGTTTTCGATTTGGCAACAGCGCCCGCGCACCTGACCGAAGTAAATATAGAATGCCCGGCTACTGCAGTCAAGGTGTATCTGTCAGATACGCACCCACGACTCCCCCCCCGCATTGTGCATCCCCCAGAACCGAAATCAAATTACCAACACCCGCGCCACTCGAATGTTTATATGTATCTAAATATATATGCCGAAATTCTCGCACATATAGCTAGCTGGCCGATCTCTCGGCGGATACACAAAAAATTTTCCCATTTCACTCCTGGCCGGTCGGTCGACGTTTTCATGAAAATTTGAAATGTGTTTCATTTCATCTAAAATTAGATTATTGGAAAATGGTTTTTCGCCGCCATTTCGTTGGCGGTTGGAATTCTGTTTCGTTCTATGCCGCTTTGGGGCGTTGTTTCCTTCTGCTGGCCAACTCGAACGGAATCTGCAGTAGCCGGCGGGGCGGGACTGATTGGGAGAGTCATTAAAATCGGAAATTGAAGTGCCTTGTTGACATTAATGCGGCGACTGCTGCTGCTTCTGCTGCTGCTGGTGTTGGAAGTTAAATGCAAACACAACGATGCTGAAAGACAAACAAACGATGGCCCATCCTTCGCGGTGGCCACAAAAAAGATACATTTGATTGCCCAACGTCACGATCGATTTGCTTTTTGTTTAGTATTAGTTGCGGCGGAGGGCTGCCGCGAGCATTTCAATTTGGTAGCTTCATAGGCTCGGCTCTCCGGCTGACGTGCTCATAAATTTGTTGACAATTGTTATGCGAAATGCGTACTCCGGTACGAGCTTGCCTGAAAACAATCTATTGGATACGATGCCCGCTTCGTTCCGATTCGATTCGATTCGATTCGAGCCCCTGCCCATACACGTTTCATTGCGTTTTCAAATTCAATTAAAATCTGTTGTCATGAGCAGCGATCGTGGCTGTATTTCGTTTTGATTTGTGATTTTCTGTCCGCCGAAAGTGCAACGATGCGTTGGCTGCCGCCTGCACCGCGGAAGTCGGATGGCACTTGGCCTGGCCCGAAAGGGCAGTGATCGACGGTCGGTTAGTTGGTAGTCGGGGGGCGAAAGTCAGTGGAGGCTTTCGTTGCGGCCGATCGAGTATGGTGGGGAAAGTGGCCTGGCCCTCTTACCTCATCCTCTAACAGTATTACACGATGGCTCCAATAATTGAACCAATTAGACTCCAATCTGGATGGCATTTAATAGCTTTAGGAACAGTATTTGTTTTGCGAACGACTCCTGTTCCCTGTGGCTTCAGTTCCCAAGTATTCAATTGGCGTTTTCCCTGGAAAATGGCCGTGTTTGTGTTCCCTCCTGGATACTCCTCCAACCCGGCGATTGCGTCATCTGGCGAGTCATTCGATAGCCCCCCGGCTGCATCAAATTGGCGTTGTTGCCATTGCGGCACACAGAACATATATAATTTGTGTTGGGTTTGTCGAAAATAGCTTGCCAGAATGTGAGACAAAGAAGCGCGTAATTAAAATATTTTTCACATGCTCGGGTTTCTTTCAATCCAACCACCCACCCGCAAAAAAAGCACACATGGAGATGCCTCTCTACCGCCTGCCCCAGTACCCCAGGCACGCGACTACCAGCAGCAGCCATGTGGCATTAGACAATTGCTTTAATATGCCACCAGGCAGTGGAGGGAGAGAGGCAGGGAGGCAGGCAGGCAGGCAGACACAAATTGAACAATTTGATAACAAACGCAGATCGGAAAGGAACAAAAGGGGGTGCCTGCCACTTGAGCGTCAGATACAAAGGGGCTACATTGTGGATGACTAGATGGCTGGATGGCTGGATGGCTGGATGGCTGATGACTAGATGGATGGCCCCTTTGAAGTTGCCTGTGCCATATGGTCCTCGGATTCTAACCCGAACTTGCAACTCTCCGGAGTCTCCCGATATGGGCAGCCGCCACTCGAGCCGAGTGAATCACTTTTATTGCAGCATTCGGCGCACTGTTCGATTTATATCGGCGATCAATTTAATTTTTCAATTGCTGCTTGCCTCGAAGGTCTCCCAACTCCAGCTGCTGGGTGGCGTGTGAAATGCGGGCGACCGCATGAATGGCAACCCCCAGGATTTCCATCCTCCTCCCCGGGGCAACTGAGGGAGAAGAACCGAGGTAACCCGGACAACTTTTGTTTAAAAAATACTTTGTACTTTGCACTTTGGAATTCACAAATAGTTCGATAATCCTTCTGAAGAGGGGCTGAGCTGTGAATAAATTCCGAATGTGGGATTATCCCGGTTGGCATCTGCACAAAAGTAACTCCTGGCAACCCATTCCCCCAACACTTGATGCAATTAGCACCCAAATGTGGCAAATCCACTTGGCAAGCAAAAACACAAAAAATTAAAACAGAAATTCAAGCTGTCAGCAGGCGGGGCGACAACTACCTTCCTGTCCCCACCTCGAGATACCCGAACTATGACAAGAAAACACTGAAAAGAAATCATCTCGGCACACAAATGAGTGCAAACAATGAAAAAGTGGATAAAAAAATTAAACAAAAATGCGTCATGAGTTCCGACTCAGGCGAAGCGAACTTAGAGGCATGAAGACATAGAAACTTAGAGATACAGATACAAGATACTCGCTTGCCAGCTCCTCCTTATCTCCCGTGAGCAGCTCCATTGATTCTCGAGACAGTTAACGAGACAGCACTGTAAAAAGTGGAGACAATAAAAGTGAAGAAGTCAGATCAAGATACAACTACCGTTGGCATGCAAATTGAGTTCTACAATTTTACGGTTAGAGTTTATCCGTTAGATGGGAAATTGTAAGAATATTAAGTGAGATTTAGGTTAATAAATAAATAAATAATAGTTTAAGATTAATAATTAGGTGTTTTATTGTCAATTTTTAAATAAATTTAAAACAAAAGAGCATCTTCTGGTCACTTTCAGAAACTAAACTGCTCTTTTTGCGGCTGTCGAGAAGTAGCTGCTACTCTGGTAGCAGTTCAAGCGTTCTAACATATACATAGTATCTGTGTATCTTGTATCTTTGTATCTCAATCTCAATTTCGTTACCTTTTTCAAGAGCTCCGACTGCAATTGGAAAATGCGACATGAGTCGACGGCGACTCGTTTCTGTTTTTTATTTCATTTTGTAAACCATGAATGAATCTCGCCAGCCAAAGTCACGTCCTCTTGCGTTAACCTGTCGGATGTATCTGTATCTGTGTCTGTGTCTGTGTATCTGATGGCATTTTGGCGTTTTCCTTTGGGGGACCCCAACGCAGCCGTTGAAGTTTTTCGCTATTTTCGGCCAACGCATCGGGCCAAGACGGTGCAGTTTGCGCCCAAAGAACTATTTCGGGTGAAAGCAGTTGGTATTTCATAGAATCAAGCAAATGCCACGCCCCTGGGCCGCCCTAACCGCCGCATTTTCCATCAGCTGTTCCCCGAGTTCAGCGAGCGGGGGAGGAAGCCGAAGCCGAGTGTCGTTGCATTTGCTTGCCGCTTCAGACTCGGTCTCTTGGCTTTGCTGGTTTTCAGTTTTGGCAGTTTCTTGCTTTTTATTTTTAGCTTTTTGTTTTTTGGCTTTCGATTCGCCATAAATGTTTAATGTCGTGCTGAGTCGGCCAGCCACGTTTTGTTCGTAGCTGCGTATTTGGGTTAAAAGCCATTTTATATGGACGCCCCAGCGCTGCTCATGTCAATCACGGAGCCTGATGTGGGCGTTTGAATTAATTGCCTCGCTCCTTGGGTTGTGCCTGGAGGTTGTGAGGAAGTCCTGCTTATGAGGAGGAGTGCATCTTATTGTTTCCTCACTTCTAACAAGGTTCTCCAGATCCAAGGTTCTATGTCTGTAAGTTGTGGGCCGATCATTCATTATTTTAATGACAATTCCCAGTGACAAGGCTGGCCCTGAATCGCTCGCCCGCCCAACTTCACTTTCAAATAGCCAAGCTGCCCACACTCTGGCCCTCCTCCAGCCCAGCTGTTTGTGGCCAAGGACGACCTGAATGTCATTGGCACTAAGCCGTGCGGCTCCAGATCGAGTGTACTTGCATTTTCAAGCCATTTCTTGAGGCGTACGTAGGCTTTTCCGGTTTTCCACGCACTGTTGCGAAGCCCACTCGAAAATATTTTGTCACAAAGCGACACTTGGGGCGGTGATAGCCTCACAACAACTAAATAAATACAAAATAAATACAAACCAAAAGAAAGGGAAAGATTCCCCGAGTCGCCCCAGACTAAAAATACGGGCAGAGACGTGGGCGCGAAAAAACAACTGAAGAATTAAAAAAAGAAATGAAGTAAAAAGGTGTTAAGAACAAGTTGCGCCCTCTCGGCCACAACGAAACTGGCTAGATCCGCACGCCCACAGATGGGCTGGTGGGACACTGGGAGAAAAATCGAAAAACATCTGTCTCTGTCACTTTATTCCGCTCCCCGGGAAGCCAGTTTTCTCTGCGTGTAAACATATGCGTGAGTGTACTTAACGACATTTATTATTTTAATTCCCGGCCAAGGCAAGGAAAGGCAAGGCAAGGCGACGGGCAGCGAGGGAAAGGTGGCCGCTTTGGCTTTTGTTTCCAAACGAGTTGTCGGCCACACTTCAATGTTGGTCAAGCACATTATGCTTCATACACAATTGCGAGTGTTGGTGGTTGCTGTTGGTTGTTGTTGGCTCACCGAGCACATAATACATCATACAGGCGGTTGGCGATCTTCGGGTGGGTGGTCAAGTGCTGGTCACAGCAAGGTGGACGCAGAAGAAAGAGCTGTGTGTCGCACGGCGTATGGGCGATGCCTCGCTGAGGCGACTCGTGAAAGGCAGTGTCTTCCTAGGTTGGCTGGTCGATCGATTAAATTTGGACCAAATCGAGCACCGAACAGCCCGGCTAATTATGGGCGGGTATAAAAAATATTATAAACATGACATAAGCCACCATAAGTTGCCATGCCGCCTTGCCGCGTTGATCCAAAAACGGCAGCAACTGCAACTTTCTCCGCATGCCATGAGCCGCAAATGATTTTCCAATCGCCAAAGTTTATGGGCCAAGTTTTTCCTTCGCCTCTGGCCCACAAGCACTGAAAACACAAGAAAAGGCCTTCGGTTTCCTCCAGGCACCCAGGCTGTGAGTTTTCAAAACAAAAATCTATAAAATGTATTAATTTTTTGTGTGAAAAACACGCCTGTACGCCTGATATTTCCGGAACTGGCGGAATTTTTCGGCCATATTGAACAGAAAAAAAATCATCTCCGAAAAGACAAATAGAAAGAACGAAACTTGTTGGAAATTTCTAATACAAAAGGTCATGAACTCTTCGTGTTCTGGCTGCTCTTCTTGTTTATGTTCCCCACACGTTGCCGCAGCGGACTCCGGCCCGGAAAAGTCATTCGGCTACTCCAGAAATAAACAAGCAGCGCTGGCAGCCCCCGGAGCAGAGCATTAGCGGTGGCCAGACGATCTTCCCTCCTAAAAATACGGTCAGAAATAGAATAATGGGCCCGAAAGTCAGGAAAATAAAGTCGAGTGCGGCCAGGCGAGTCCTCCGGCCGTGCTGATGGAAGAGTTCAAGTACTCGGGTCTAAAAGGTTGTTATGGTTTAGTTCTCGGGTTCCTTGGTGGGGGAACTCGAAAAGTTGGGAGACAAAGTATAAATATGAGATATCTGGCTCTATAAATCCATCTTTCACCATCTGTTTGGGCTGGGATTGTGCATTCCTCCACATGAACGCCATTTCATTGTTTCAATCTTATCTAATCGGAGCACCTCTCCCGTTTATTTCCAGGTGAGTTTCCTTATCGGAGCGACGCAGTAGCTGGTGACAAGAACAAAATGCCGTCGCCTTTCGGTTGTGAGGGTACCACTACCACTAACCGCCACTAACCTGATTGGCCGAGTACACAAATCGCCTATTAGCTATACTAGATACTGTTGGCTTTTAATTGGTTTAAGCGCCATTGCAGTCGTGGGACGAGCAGACACCCGGAGGGAGGAGACCAGACCCCGGGGACCCATCGTCGTGGGTTCAGCTGGATTTTTATGAGCCCGCGGCCATAAAATCAGCAACAGTTAATTGCTTTATAGAAATGGGCGCGTGTGTCGCCCCGACTCGGCTACCGTTCTGGCCAACCTGGCGAATTGTTGTCATTCATCTCTGCTTTGAAATTTATGCACTGAAGGCTTCAATTTATTCATCTAAATTTTTTGTTCCCCCCCAACAGCCAACAGCCAACAGCGGTATTGAACTCAACCCTAAACCGTAGGAAGCCGCTCTTAATTAATTTATATTTCGTTTTTGGGCGTATTTCTTTGGAGCGGGGTCAGGGTGCGGCTTCCTGCTTCGGCTCGGGTATAAAATGAATAATTTGGTCAGCAATTGTTGCGAATTAGAGATATTTTTAGAGGCATGAAGAGCAGAAACGCTCATTGGGCAATAGTTTTCAATTATGGCCAATTAAGGACTGCATTAGGATGAATGCCATATAGTTATATAACCAAAATAAAAAGTCAGATACCTTGTTCTCGGGTGCTTATTTTGCAGTAATTTACGCATCGATTGCATATCCATTTGGTTCGCTTTTGGGACTTTTCCCCGACTTCGAGCTACGTGGGGGCATTTTGCTGGAAATTGTGCTCATGGGAACTGATTGATTAGCGGGTAGTAGTTGCGTTGCTTGGCTCGGTGCCTTGCAGTGACAACCATCAGCGAACCACTTGCACCACCAGCCAGCAGCCACCAGCCACCAGCCACCAGCCAGCAACCACCCCAACCACTGCCAGACATTTGCAATGCTTTTTGGCAACGACAAGTTGCAGTTTCAATTGATTTAACTCTGTTTTTAAGCCTGCTGGTGCTATCTTTTGGCCAGCAATTTTGCAAACTCGTTTGTTTGTTTGTTAGTGGCGAAAAAGTACAAAATTTTGCCATCGGCTCTCACGAACCGAAGCTATTATTTGCCAGGCTAACACACACACACCTAATGAGCCAGGCCGGGCCGGCCAGCTGTTTGCTCCAGCCCCGTGACTCAATGCACTTGTCGTCACTCTCCGTGGGATGAACTGGCCAGGCCAAGTGAATCACTTGAAAGCATATTGTTGCCCTGAAATTAAACGAATTATTTCCGAGGAATGATGGTGCCCCAACTGTCAGCTTCTAACTTTTAAAGAATTTTGAAGAAGGAATGTTGGAGATTGAGTTTCATAGATTTTCCCAGAAACCTTTGCCTTCAAGTAGTTATTGAAAAGGGCTTTTGTTTTGGTTAATTGTCTGATTGGTGTCGATTGCTTTGACGCGTTTTTAATTTGGCTGATGTATCTGTCTCTGGGGTTCGGGCCGCGCCTTTGACTCTTGGCTGATTGTTCAGATTTGAGTGGCTTAATGTCAGGCTGCAAGGCTGTTTCGCTGGCGGTGTCCATGTGAAAATTCGCCGTAATCTGCCGCCAATGATGATGGGCCGCCCACACACTTGTCTGGCTGGGGGTGTGGAACACACATATGTAATTTGTCCGCCCGCTTGTTGGCTTAGTGCTGTTGACTTGGAAATGGTGCGTGTATTTGCTTTTGACAACAACTTTCCATTTTGGCCCATTGTCTCTGGCTCATTTGAACATTTCACTTCCTTTCGATTCAACACCCAACACCTTCTCTAAGTCAGCAGCTCATCATCTCCAGACTCATGAGCATTCCGGCGTGACTTCCAGCCAAGTTCATCACAGAAATGTGGGCCAGAGAGAAGTGGGTCTCTGTCTCTGGCTGCGACATGTGAAAAGCCTACACATTGTTTTTCCACCGGGTGGCACTGGCTATTTTCTTGGTTTTCGCTTGACACATTTTCCTCTGGTTTTTTCCTGCCAGTCTGCTGATGTCACATGCTGCGAATGCGATGGCAGATCGCTGGCTCGGCTCGCGATTTATGATGTGGGTGGGCATTAATTTTAATGCCCTTAGACGGGATTTGGTCGGGACGGCTGTCCATTAAAGTGTTCCCACCTCCTCCTTCGATAATGCCCCGGCGTATGTGCCTAATTAAATGGCAATGGCTACTAAAGTGCCGCGACAATAAAAATATAATATTTCGGGGGAATTAGTCACGCTTCGGAATCCGGTGTGTGCGATTAGCTAAGTAAGTACTTCGTAGCGATCGTAATCACTGCGATTTATTAGCCGCCAAAAACGAGCAGCTAACAATGTTTTAATTTTAATTGAATTAGCTTTAGCATTCATTTAATTTGAGCTCCGAATCGGACTCGTTCGCACATTTAATCTTCTGCTTTGGCTTTTGTTTGGAAACTTTCTCGAGTCGTTAGTCGTTTGTGGAGCATTACAAGCCATTGATGACTTAGAAGAGCCATCAGAAGCATCTAATAATAGAAAGCACGTAACTCCCAGCCAACTGTTAGCGTAATGTTTCATTTTGTAACACTAACATCTGCGAATTAAAGCCAAACTGGATAATTGTTGGGCCAAAAAAAAAAACAGCATTATCAGCAGTATTGTTTACTGAAGCGGTGGCAAAAAAATTGTTGGAATTGGAAAAAATTCGGTTTATTTAACTAACAATTTATACATTATTCCGTGTTATTGTTAGCTTAATGTGCGTTTTATCAATTCCCCGCCGCTGTATTGGTTCAAGTGTTTACTCGCGTGCTCTTCTATGGGATTGAATGCGAAACTCGGGCGAACCAGGCGGAGATTTATTCTTCTCGTGATTTTCAACTATTGTTTTTGCGAGGCGGAGAATCATTGAAAATATTTCACGGTGCATAAATAAACAATGCCGGGGCGGAGTGTTTTCCGAACGAGAAACATTTGTTGTGCCAATGGAATGCACGGATCCAAAAATTTAATAACATTCTGCAGTTCTCTGCCGTTCTTTTGGTCTCCAATTTTTGGGATTCTGCCCAAGGGCACTGAACATTTTTCCTTTGCGTTACAGTGTTTGCTTTGGGTTCGCTTGCCTGCATTTAATTTTCCTTTTCATCCTGGCCCCTGCAAAGCCTCTCTCCCGAATACTTTCTTCCAACTTTGATTATTTTTTCACGCTTTAAGGAGCACTGTTGGTGCGGGGCTGGCTGGTGTTTCCTTAGCGTTTGTGTTTTGCTCGCCATTCGTTTTTGAAACTGACATGACCTATTTTTTATGGGAGCATTGTTTTGTGTAGCCCTGCTCTGCTCTGCTACTACTGCTGCTATGTTTTCAGCCAGCTTTAATTGTGTTTTCTTTGTTTTATTTCGCTTTTAATGGCTGTCGCTGGTAGTGAGTCAACGGAGTTGCTGTTTTGTGTTCCGACTTGCCGAATGTGGGTTAAAGTCTGCGAGATAAAAAATGCGCTGCATATGCACTTCGAATTATGTACATGAGAGCGTGTTAACAAAACTTTGTGTGTTTCGGAAAATACAAAAAATCAGATGAACCAATTGAAATATTAATGTCGCGCCGAGTATCGAGCGTGTGAACCGACGACCGTCGACAGCTTTATGATGTTTCAAATTTATTAATGAAAGTGGATAAAAAACTGTCATTGGCGTCGCTGCCATGGAACTGGTCATTAAATTCAATGCTAAAAATACTTATATATAGAAGCAATATTGTGATTCTCTGTAGCTTCTCTGTAGTTTGAAAAAAAGGGAATATTCCGCTATAGGTTTCTCAAAAAGGAGCCAAGTGACAGCCATTAGGTTCTATTTTTAGAAGGAAATGTTGCCGCAACCGCAACCCGAAACAATATGCAAAAAATATGCAAAAATCCACAACAAACGAATAATGAAATAACCAAACGCACGATAAACATTGTAATCGTTTTTTATTTCTTCGCTCGCTCGCCCGCCGTTCGAGTACAATGCGAAATTGCAAATGCGCCCAAGGCCAGTGGAGTTCATAACGAAAATAAAAACCATAAAGTCAAATATATTTTGGCGCTTGCCAAATATGCGAAGCCCGGCTTAATTGTAGTCACTGAAAGCTCTGGTGTTTGCTGTCCGGTGTCTGGCTGTCTGAACCTTAAACGTTTCTCGGCCGTTTGGGGCGACAATTTGTTAAGACTCTCCGGCCCACACCGGGCCGGATAAGGCCGAAACCCAAGGCATGCGATCGCATCTGACATTGTTGAGTTTCGACTTTAACAGCAACGCCCACACGCTCATCAGCTAGCAGTCATCTAATTCGTGTGGTGTGAGTGGTTTTGCATTCATAAATTAGCCAACCACAAGATACTTAGATATGTGTCGCACTCGCCTTATTTACTTTGTGTTTTTCTGTTTTTTCTGTTTTTTGTCCCCCTCGCAGAGTCGTGAGCTGATGCAAATTGTTCTCGCGGCTCGAAACAATCAATCAGAGCTGAGCCCGGCTTTAATTTGGCTTAGAGGTGTCTGCGCCATCTGTGTGGCATATCTCGGGCGATTGACGGGCCTGGGACACGATTAGACACTTCCCCTCGGCACATTTGGTGCGGAGCGGGGGTTGTACGTTAATAGAAAACAGATCAAGATGCAGGCTTCGCCAATAATCAGAATTCACGAAGGACAGATCGACAGATTCCATAAATATCTGCCGCCACACATACAGAGTATTTTATGCCCTACTTGCCGTCGGACATAAAGAACCTTTGCCAAGAGTCGTGGGGCATAAAATTTGGCAATTTATTGACGCTCGACTGGCTGTCGCTTTGCACTCGCATGCGTCGTGTTGCGGACTTCTTGTTCTTGTTCATCAAGTGCAGTCTATATTTAAAATTCTCAAATGTTGCAAAATGTGGCAGCCAAGCGAGAGGCCCACCAGTCACCACTCACCGCCCACTACCACCTATGGGGAAGGGCCGCCGGACTGCTCTCCACCGGATCCGGCGATGGTGATGTCATGCTGAAATTAAACAGGTCCATCCTTAATCCGCAAAAACACACACACTGCACACCCCACCCAACCTTGAGGCTCATCCACACTTTATTCTTAGTGGCTTGTCTAATAGCACTCCGTCGGAAGGTTCGCCATAACGCGGCGACTTTTGTGGGGGCTGGCTATAAAAAGAGCGCTGCAAAAAATTATACAAAATGATAATAACAATACTTGAACCGACACGCAAAGTATTCGCTCCGTTCTTGCCCACTTATTTGTGCGCTGGGCGCCAAATTTGGTAGCTGCCGTGTCCCGGGCCTGCCATGTACGGCAGTTGGCCAAGAGATAGAGTCATAAGCGCTAGCGCTAGCGCTGGCTATGTAAATTATGAGCCGCGATTTGCAAAGGAAACTAAAAAATAAACAACGATAAAGATGGAGATCTGCGCTGCCTTAAAAGCACAAACGACTCGAGACCTGTTAATGAATAAAAAGATCTCTCATTGATAATTATTAGATTGGAGCTGTTTTGCTCTCGTTCGCCCCGCCCCCGTCATTCTGCGGAGTTGTGGGCTCCGAGTTCTGGATGCCCTAAAATGGTCAGTTGCTCGGCAACAGGTTGACTCGCTGGGGATACTTGAGTAAGGGATTTAATTATAGACGGGGCCGTAAGCCCCTGACTAAGCCCGCTATTAATTAAGCCGCCTGCGCATATGGCTCGGACTCGATTATTGTAATTTATCTAAATGCCGCACTATCCATCCATCCATCTGACATGCCCCGGCCTCCGAGGTGACTAATTTGCGCCCAGTGACTCGACTCCGTATGCAAATGCAATTTTACACCAATTTGGCCCGGCTCATTCTGTTCTAATCGCGCAGAATCGAGGCATTCGCTCGATTGAAACTGACAGCCGTCATGACGGCCCGAACGATCTGAATCTGATTCCGAACTAGTGACCTGGCCCCTAGTGGGATGGAATGCCACCGATGGAGTGCGTGTTGAAGCAAATTACGGCCAGAAATGAAAAGCTCCTCTCCGGAGCTGCTCTTAATTATCGTCGAGATGGTGGAAAAATCTCCTCTGCCATCTTTCCATCAATAATCGAGTCGAGTGTCGGACTGATGTGCCGCTTCCACCGTTGCCGTTGCCGCTGCCGTTGCCGGTTTCCCCTGATTCATCTCAGCTTTTTCTTTATGGGTTTTTTGGCCCGGCATGAACTCTGGAATGGATTTCAGAATTTCTTTTCTTTCTCACCGCTCGGGGAAAAGTAAATTCAAATTTGGCTTGTCTTCTTTGTTTGCTCGGGGTGTGCGGATTTTCAATTTTATTTGCGTTCTGCGGCGAAAGCTGGGAAATAAATAATAAAGTAAGGCCCCAACCGCGGCTGGCTAGATAAAAATATCAAACCTAATTAATTTAAATGCCAAAGTAAAGTCTTTTGCGATGCAGTCCACCAAGAATCTTTAATGAATCAAGAATATATCTATGGCTATTCTTTGTATTATGAACATTTTTATTTACTTTATGAACACCTGAAAGGCGGCTATTTATAGAATTCAGCTTTTGATTTAAATTTTAAACATACTGTGATGTCAGCTACCGCGCAGAATGGCCAAAGGAATCAGATAAGTCATTTAGTGAGAGAACTCAGGCATTTAATTTGATGTCATTTAGTAGTGGCATTTGCTTAAATCACGGCCTGACATATGAGATGCAGTCACCTTCTCCGCACACCCAGCACAATTACCCACTTCTAGTGACAAATTGTCAAAGCACATGCCAAAGACAAACAATGCAATGGGGCTTATGCAAAAGCAAACAACACAAAATGTTGATAGTATCAATTCGAGAACCCCTGTCAACTGGCCCGGTTGGGGGCAGATATTGGGCCCCCCAACCACGATATCCCCGTGCGAACTCAAGTGCGAATTGCAGGAGGGTGGCTCCTGGGCTGGGGCTGACCTCAGCTCTGGGGGCGGGGGAAGTGATGATGCTAGGCGATTTATGGCATAATTTGTTTAAATATAAACCAAGTGATTTCATGGGTCAGTCCAATAAATGGGGAGGAGTCTGCCAGACACTCCACTCCACACGTCGTTTTTATTGATGCTAATTCAGTGGGTCTCCCGTCCGGAGACAAATTAAACGTAATTTAATACAGGCACTTTGCTAAACTAACAAATTACGGCTAGCTCGGGCCAAAGAGGCTGCAATTAAAATTATCGCCGTTTTGTTTGCGTTTTGACAGCAAACTATTGAAGACTTGAAGATTGGAAATAAAATTTAGTTTCTAGAACTGTTGTGTTCCCGACTTGATTATGTATTAATGGCTTCTGGTTATCTCTCGAATCTTTTCAGAAATAGCACGCGTGCGCGCCTCACTGTTCCAGATCAATGGGGTGAAGAAAGAGCCGCTGACCCTGCCCGAGCCCGAGGGAGCCGTCGTCACGATGAACGAGAAGGTCTATGTGCCAGTCCGCGAACATCCAGATGTAAGTAGACGACTACTAATGATAACGATGATCTAATTTATGGATATTCGGGGAGCGCTCGTCGAGCACGGGCTTCCGCCAATTAGAATTGACAACACGTTCGCTGAGCAACTGGGCTACACCGGAAACGGCTCGAAGGTGTGCCGAGGTGTACTGCTCGTACGCTCCATCTCCATGTAATCCTCATCCTCATTGGGATTGCTGCAATAGAGTCAGTCATCTGTTAAGTTGTCTTGGAGACGGCTGGGGCGGCAAACGCCCAGGCAAGATGCCAGATGCAAAGTTGATCCACCCTTTATGGGCTTCCTATTGAGCTTGTCTCGAGGTATGGCCTACACTCGCATAACTCGGTCCGGAAAATAGTTGCAAGTTTGCATCAAAACATATCTCTTTGGCTCTAACTGGTATTAACAATAGTTTTCTGCTAGTGTAGCTGGCTATATGGGTTACACAAAATCATTGAAGCGTTTTGGGAAGTCGTTTGGCGGCGCTCACTCGTTTCATTTGTCGCTCATTGTAGGCGTCGGAGCAAGTCGCTCGGGCCAAGCCCTGCCGCATTAGAATTTGATTTAATTTTATGCAATTTAAATTGTTTCCTCCCCGCTTCTGGGGCTGTCCCCTCGCCCAGCAGTCCGACAGGTATATTTCTTTTGTTTTTCTTCAGTTTTGTGCTGCCTTTTCAGTTAATTTGGAAATTGTTTGGGCGTAGTTTTGTATTTTTCCTTTGGCTTTATTTATTTATGGCCTGACAGCAGTCGCAGTGGCGGAACTGAGGAAATTTATTTTACTGCATGACACACTTTGCTCCCGATGTTTATGTTTTTGCTTCGATGCTAGTGCTGATGCTGGCTGCTGATCCAGATAGATGCATAAATTTAAATAGCATTAATTAGACTCGATGGCGATGCGGATCGCACTCCGTCGATGCTGCGGCTTCTCCGGCAGCTGTTCAAATACTTTTCTTTGCCAAATGGCGCCAGTGGTTCAGGGTGACAGGGCGGGGCGATGACCCTGCCATCAAGTGGCTTAAAGCCAAAGTCAGCCTCTCTAAGAAAGGCCTAAGAACGTACCATTCCATTGGACAAATTGACAGAAATCAGTAATCACAAAACTGAAAAGACCAAAATAGAAGATTAAATTGGGTTTTATTGGGCCCAGAGTCACTGCTAAAATGAATGTGAACGAGTCGAGGTCATAAATTAGGAAAACATACATAATTTAACGAAACAAGCGTTTGATGATGCCTGCCTCTCGATGTTTTCCAAAGAAAATTGGCACACAGATCGCTGCTCTGAGATTTACGATCGAGGGCCTTTTATTTTTCCACACGGTTTTTCAATATTTCAGGTGTTTCAATTTGTCTGACTTTCGAGGGCGGAATTTTTGGCTCAGCTTTTGGCTCGGTTTCTGTGCGGGCGTTTCGTTTAAACGCTGCTTCCCAATAAATCATTTCACTTTATGGCAATCATTTCGAGCGGACAACATGTTCACAGTGAACGGTGAAAATATTCTGACAATATTCGAAAATATTAGTGTTTCTGGCCAAGATGAATTGCGTTTCAAGCATGGGAGCATGGGAAGTGCAACAAGTTGTGGGCCACAAAATGTTTATTGGTGGCGAGCAGTGACTGCTCCTGCTGCTGGTGCTGCTGGTGCTGCTGCTGCGTCATGGGGCATAAATTTCAAGGCATTAGCCCAGACACTAGCAGTCGCAAATAATAGCAGTTAATAATTTATACCATATTCAACAATGTAAATAGAGATTTGTCAGTGGCGGCCGACAAGCGGACTCCGACAATATGCCATGTAAATGGTCAACAATTTGTCAGCCTGGCTCTTGCATCTGGCTCTGATTGTATCTGTGGCTTTATATCTCGTTTCTCAGCCATCTCCAAAAACATAAATGCAACTTAATTAAAGTCGGCAGTGGACAACGACAGCAGCAGCAGCAACAGCAGCAGCAGCAGCGGGCAAGGCATTAAAACAGTTTACAATTAATTACAGCCAACTATTAACGCTACAAAGAAGCATCTGTTCGCTTGCCCCATCCCACTCTGTGGCAGTGTCGCCTTCTCGTTCTGCCTGTTGGCTGTCAGCGCTCATTGCTCATACGCCCCGTGGAGCGACATGCGACATGCGACAGTTGACCCACTGAGCCTTGCCAGGCGGCCGGCCGGCCAGCCTCTGAGTGATTTTGCTTGGGACAGAAATTATGTTTGACATTTTTTATTTTCGCAAACTCATTTTCCGAAGCTTGTATCTAATGATTTCGGGGCTGAACATATGGAATAGGAACAATTAGATGCCCAGCGCTGTGGAGAGAAATACTTTGGAGATGAGGCAAGCAGATCGATGGTGGCTTGTTTATTGTTTTTAATTGGTTTTAGCCAACTAGGCAACGACAGCTTCCCGATATTGATGAAAATCATTCCCCAGATCAATACATCAACCAATTAATCACCCATCGAATCCATTAAATTCCCTTTCCGGTGATTAATGCTGCGGTCACACCCACACAGGAACATCTAACACCGCACCGCCACATCCCACATTGCGGCAGCCCACAGTTGCAGGTCTATGGATCCATTTGACATTCGATTCGTGTTAAGGTCACTCGGCTGTCTTTAGCCTCCATTAGACAAATCGATCAACTGGCGAAAAAGGCGGCCATCTTAAAGTCGAATTACATTCAAGAGCTTCACCATCTCTCGCAGAGCTCGGCAGCAGCCTCCACAACTCACTTTATTGTGTTTCCTTTTCGTATTTTTATTGTCTAAGCCGTTAACACAAAAGCCAATTAATCTACAAACTGCAGCAAATTAGTCATAAACATTGAAATGCTAATTACGTGCAATTTTTATGTACATTTTCGGTTGTTTAGTAATTTAATAGGTACTGCCTCTGGGCGGAGGGGCGACTGAAAACTGAGAAATACAAAAAACACAAGTCAACGCATTAGGCCAGCGAATTGTGGCAAGCATTATTTTCAAGTTAAATGTGTTGCTGCTTCGACGGCGGCTGCTGTTGTTTGTCATGTCAAAGTTTGATTTATTTTTCCGTGTAATAGACGAGCTTTTTGTGTTCCACAGGCTGCGTAATTATGTCTGCCGAGTGTCGCTCGCAAACATATTTTCATATAGGCCCGTTTAGCGATTGTACCGAGAAGTACTATATATGCATATGCATAGTAGTAACCGAGTGTAATCTATTTGATCTATGCCGACCCCTGCCCTGCCCGGCTCGGCCCGGCTGCCTGTGCATTTCTGTTTCCAATTTTCTAGCAAAGCCAGCGGCTCAGTTGAAAGATTTGCAAATTTTCTGAGTCACACTGGCAACGTGATTAGATCCGTCCTAGAGACCGCACTATAAAATATTCCAAATACTTCCTTTGTGCGGTGCGGTTTTCACCAAGTTGGCACCAGCACCTTTGCGCCCAATTGGATTCCCTTAATTTGATATACCTCCGGTGGTCGGTCGTCATGGTGGCGGCTGGGAAACCAGTGGGAGGAGGTTTTCTTATCACAGCATCGTGTGTTTGTACTTTCCTTTTCAATGTACTGTACACACTGTAGGCAGTACTGGGCCTCCACAAACGTGTTTTTGTGTGCGCCCTTTGTGCGAGAGCCTCTTTCTCCCAGCTGGCTTATCAATTATTTGCCCTCGTACCTTTGCCTTATTGAAAATTGTTGTACGAATTGTATAAATACAAAACATACACACTGCGGCCTTATCTCGTCTCGCAATCTGTAGTACATGCCTGTGTATAGCATCTATTTGCCCACTTCACTTCACTTCACTTTACTGGGATCCACTCCACTTGACTTGGCCCGCAGCTCCCGTTGTCATCTGGCTTTTGTCTGTTTACGGCGTTTTTTCGCCCGGGTACTGCTGGGAAAATCGGAATTCAGCGGAATATTACAAGGCAAACATGGTGTGTGTTGTGTTTTCTCTCTCAACTCCGGGTCGAAAGTCTTTAAAAGCACGCGTGCCACTTGAGGGCATTCAATTCCTGAGCAGTTCAACGGAAGGAGCAATCAGGAAGGGTTCCTTGGACCGGAGAGAATGCCTATTTTTAGCAAAAAACACTGGCCCGCCCTTCTGGGACAGGGTTCAGATGCATTGTGTTTTTTTGCGACAATAACCAGAGAATCCTCTTAATATTTTACTTCATTATTTCATTTTGCTGAATGGAATAACTCGATTGTGTGGCATAGCTTACAGTTTTAATCCCCGCTTCTTGAGGTGCGAGTGTAAGCTCCCGTAAGCCCCATCATTTATAATTTATTTGACCAACTCGTATTTGTTTGGCATTCCTCAATATTTGTAGAACGCGAGTGGCAGCACAACGGGTCGTATGTGGAATCTTTCAAGTGCCGCTCGGCCGAAGGGGCAGGGAGCGGATTTAATTTCCGTTTAATGGCTAATGGAAAGAGATCTTTTGTGTAAACTTTAAGCAGCGCCAGAGGTTTTTAATTAAGCAAGTGATACGTGGGCGATAAGCAATGCAAATGTTTTCCTCGAATCCCCATTCAGAGATGCAGTAGCTGTATCTTTGTTTCGTTTTGTGGCTTGGCCACTTTCTCGCCTTGCGTTTTCATCCGGGCCACATTATATGATTTTTCGCAAAATTTAATTAAAATTGCCGCAGCCATTAGGCATTAACTGCATTCTTGTGATCAGCGGCAATTTTCAATTGATTCGATCTCGGCATCAGTGGCAGTTGCAATTGCTGCTGCCGCAGCCTTAAGTAGCAGTGGCAGTGGCAGTGGCAATTGCAGTTTCAGTTGCAGATGCAGGCTTTCAGATACAGATACAGATACATTCGAACTGACAACAGCTGCTGCCGCAGAAAATGGTTTCGCCGTCGGCTATGGCCTGTCCGCCGTCGATGATCGCATCGCAGCAAACACACACACTGTGTGCACTTAACATCCCATATCTCACATCCCATCACATCATCGCACTCGGAATGGGTTTCCAGATGTGAGTGGCTAGTGGGTGGGTTGTTTTTTGTGTTTCAGCTGGTGCCTCTGGGCGCGACCAGAACTAGTTTAGCTGGCCATTTGCAATAACTCAGATGGAAATTGTTTTGATCTGGGCAATAAATCTAATTTATCGGCAGGCCTTCCAGCCGCTTTTTGCAATCTGTGTAAAGTTTGCAACTATATGATAATTGGGCGCCACGGCAGCTTGAAGATGGAAGTCATAGGCTTTGCGACTACAGGGGACTTGCGACATCGCAGTCTATTGAAAGTTTGCAACACAAAGCGCTACTATGCCCTTTGATGGGAGATTAGTTTGTCGACTGTAGGCGATTAAAAGTATTTATTGCATATTGATGGCTGCCAGGGTTCGTCGTAGCGAGCCAAGACTCTACTGTTGGCCAACATGCCAAACAAGCCTCCTAAACGCCCGTCCATCATCATCGACAAGCGCGTCAAAAGATTTTTGCACGCTCCGCTAATAGTTTAGGCAAAATTCTTTTGAATGTCGCCGACTGCGACGACTGGCCGACTTGCTGACTAGCTGACTGCATTTGGCTAAATGCACAAAGACTTGGCTTGTTGTTTCTATCGGGCTGATTGGTTTATCGTGCCAAATTCAGGCGTGTCGCCGCGGGTCATATTACGTTTGAATTTGCCTGGCTGCCTGCCTGCCTGGTCGACTCTCTGTCCATTGTTGTGGGTGACTCCAGCCTTCAACGAACCGAATCTGACCAGCGTCATACGCTTTAATAATTTTGACTTTGAACGAATCGGAATCTCAATCGCAATCGGAATCGGAATCTCGAAGCTGAGCAATCTGGCATTTATGCACCAATCTGACTCACGATCTCTCCTGATCTAATGCGTTTTAAATTTGCCAAAAACTTTGAACTTTGTGCCATGTTAAGAGACCTGGTTAATTAGATTTCGTTGTCTCGCTAATGATTTCCTCTAATTTTGCTCGTCTAATTTGGATCTAATTCATTTCCCTTTCCATTTCAGTTCAACTTTGTTGGTCGCATTTTGGGACCCCGTGGCATGACTGCCAAGCAACTGGAGCAGGAAACAGGCTGCAAGATCATGGTCCGAGGCAAGGGCTCCATGCGCGACAAGAAGAAGGTGAGTGCACTAGTCCACTAAATGAATTATAAATATTACGTACAATAAGTGCGCATTCCATAGCTTTTTAGCCATTACCCGAGCACTTTAATTTCCATTTTAATTATCGTAAGTAGTGCTGGCGGATCATTGTACGCGTGAATATGAAAATTCTGTTGACAGTCGGTTTCCGTGCCAAATGGGAATAATTCTCAATTGTGGGCCACGATGGGACTTCCGGAAGAGGACGGCAAACAATTTAATATTCATATAATGTCAGAATTCAGTAGGGTACTTGTAGTCTCTACAGCCAGGACCCCCGAAAACTCTCACTTATTTTTGGAGCTTAGACATCTTGTCACTCAAGTGCTCCGATGATTTAATTTCCCCTGACGAAAAAAGCCAGGAAAATAAGATATGAGGACCGAAAATGAATCGAGTGTCTCGGGGCGATTAAATGTATTTTTGTAATTCATAATTGTGGCGGGGCAAAAGGAAGACAGCCAGCCGAAAGACTGACAGGAGAGTTTGTGAAAATACAAAATGTGGCTGCAATATTTTGATAATTTAATAGAAATGTGGTGCCCGACGCCCACTCGGATGTCTGAGTCATCAGCTAGTCGCCGGTGACACAAGTGAAAAGCTGAAGAAGCCGAAACCCAAAGAATACAAATTTGTCGCTTACTTGCATCTTGTAGATACAAATAGAACGGAAAGTAAAAGACACCCAACCAGAAATTAGTCATAGTGCATAGTCCCCCTTCTGGTCGATGCCCGATATTTTCTTTGTTTTGCTTTGCTTGGCCACTCATCATCTTCATCTAAAGTGGCCGAGAAAAGTCACCTGCCCCCAATTTCAGGTTTCAGATAATGCTTTGGCCATTATTTTATAAAGCGACCGTCTGACAGTTCTTAATTTGACATGGAATTAGCTCCTCTGCGACTCGCGACCACCGCAGCTTCAAAAGACTTTCCTCTAGCATTTGATCCTAATTGATTATAAATTGCGGGCCACAAAAAAGCGAGATGAGGAACCAGAGTGGAATTTATGACGGCCGTTGGAGAGAGTTTTCGATATATATTAGTGGCACGTACGCAAGAAACCCACATTTGGCCACAAGTGATTACACAAGTGAAATGAAAAACTGCAATCGCATTTTAGTGCGGCGTGACACGCCCACTATTAATTGTTGCGCCCATTCCGACAAGAACGACTGTTCTTGTACGCGATACGAAAATTCCTTATTTTCGTGTTTGAGTAATTTTTGAGCAATTTGTTCATTGAGGGCAAATGATTGAATCACTCTGCATACCGAATAAAAATAATGCATGATTGCAGAGTGCTCTTTCGCAGTTGTGCTTAGTTTTCATTGCGGAAATTCATTCAGAATTTGCTTGCCTAAATTCATAGCATTCCCCAAATATTTATATACATTTTTTTGCGAAATTTTTAGGAGGACGCCAACCGCGGCAAGCCCAACTGGGAGCACTTGTCCGATGACCTGCACGTCCTGATAACCGTCGAGGACACTGAGAACCGGGCCAAGGTCAAGCTGGCCCAGGCTGTTGCCGAAGTACAGAAGCTGCTTGTGCCGGTAAGTGTTACACATTTTGTTTTTTTAATTGAGAGAAAAGCGAAAGAAAAATAAAATCGAAATGAGAGCACGAATCTCAAACGAACACATTGCGTATACGCGATGGCATAAGCTTCAAGTAAAATACTGGAATAAAAAGATCAATTAAAAACGATTGCGTGTTGCTCCCGTTCCTCCCTCCTCTTTGTCTATGTTAAATCAATAATAAATTATTAAATGATTTCTTAGCTAAAATTTAATTGAATGTTAACCATATAATTAATAATGAATTCTTATATTATTTCTCATTCTCTCTTACCAAAACCTAATCTGCTTTAATGTATTCTGTTTAATACATTAAAACCCGAACAAACAATGACACAATGCCACAATGCCACATGCGAATCAAACAAAATACATACATTCTTGTACTAACAGCAAGCCGAAGGCGAAGATGAGCTAAAGAAACGTCAACTTATGGAATTGGCGATTATTAACGGCACTTATAGGGACACAACAGCGAAAGCTGTCGCAGGTATGTCAACCAAGCCTCTATTTCTCCTCCGAACCAATATCTTCCTTAACCTTCTAACCCTCTGACATAGCAAGACACACAAAAAAGATAATACCAGCTAATCGAATGTAATACACATCTAGCGCGAAGATCTAACCATTAACGATTCGCGGCGAACCGAACTGATTTAAAGTCGATTTAGGGTTGTTGAAAATAAATCCGATCCGATATATCGATCCCATGGGATATATTGTTTCAGTTGCAAGTTAACAAAATACTGCGTAATTATTCAGAACTGAATTAAAGCTCCCAAGTCTCTCAACTCTATAATGGGTTGTGAAATAATTTGACTTATTAATGCTACATAATAATATACAAAAATTGATCGACAAAACCGTTTGGAGAGTTATAGTGTTTATGACAATATATCGAATTAGAATAGTCTTATAATTGCTAATCAATCACATTCTTACTATTTATGTATTCGATATATTTTTCTTGACATCTTGCTGAGAATAATACTTTCGTCATCTGAAAAAAAATAATCGATATTGTCTCGCTTTGGCAATTTCAACAACCCTAATTTGATTCGATTTCTTGATTTCTAATTTCTCCGATTTAAGCAGCTTTCTCATGCGTTGGCTCTCCTTCTGCTTCTGTTCTGTATCCCGCAGTGAGCGATGAGGAGTGGCGTCGCATGGTGGCCGTATCCGACACCCGCCTGCTGACTCCCGCCGGATTGCCGGGCCTGGCCGCCCAGATCCGCACCACGCCCGCCGCCCCGCTGGGCGCCCCCTTGATGCTGAATCCCCGTATGACTGTCCCGACCACGGGAGCCAGCATACTCTCCGCCCAGGCCGCCCCGACGGCCGCCTTCGACCAGACCGGAATGATCTTCACTCCGTACGGGGACGCCTACAACTACGCCGCCCTCACCGGCAATACTCTGCTCACGGAATATGCTGATCATAGCGGTGGGTTGTTTGCCAGATAATCGATAACCGATAATCTCAATATCAATATCATATAAATCTCTCATCGCTATCTCTCTATTATGATTTACTTTTCGCACACACACACACCCACACACCACGCGCGAAAACACTAAGCGAATCACTCATCTTAACTAGGCAGAAGTCAGGCAATTAGATAGGGCGAATTACGAGCAGAAGTAACAAGAAGCATATCACTATCAAAGAACTACACGCCATTTAACACACTGATACACCGAAACCGACACAGATTTGACACATTGCGCATACGCCGCGTTGGCCTCTCAGCTGCTGGCGCTTGTTTTTCTTTCCTCTTAACACATTAACCAAGTGCAATCGATTCAGTTTGTTATGACAGCTAAACACAGCCAGCGAACTCGAGTATCTAGTATTATTTTTTCAACTTAATACAAATATTGATTATTCTATTTTTTTTTTTTAATGATTGTTATGTTAAATGTCATGTGAAGGATTTTAGAAGTGCATTTTATTTATGAGGAGCTTGCATTTATTTTTGTTGCTATTAATTAAGTTATAGAGATGTCGAGAGTTTTTACATCCCGTAACCACTCGAAACTAACCCCATAATATGACTTGCGATCAGTGCCATAAAGTATGCTATGAAAGTTTTGTTAGCCGAAATGCACGCTTTTCTAACCAAGCTTCCCCAACAATAATCAAGTAATCAGTAATCAGTTACTTACGGCCTCTTATTATTCGACTTACAATAACCAAAGCTAACCAGAACTCATTACCCGCCTATGACAAACTGTTATCAATTTTATCTTATCTTTATTTGTTATAAACATAAATATTTGCAGTTGGTCGATATATGCATGCCGGCTCCGTCTTTTGAACTTCTCTCTATCCCTCTCAATAATTTATTCCTTGATCGACAGAGTTATGAAAACCTAGAGAGGAAATCCATTTCAAATGTTTAGCCTAAAGCTGTAGTTACAGTCACACACCCCACGCCCCACTGAAACAGAGTTATACACCCACACGAATGTATAGACTGTACATAAAAAATTTTATATCATTACTTAGAGACAAACTAAACAAGAAATTTAAAAGCAATTGGCACAACAGCAACAGTGCAAAGCTAAAACAAAACTCAAAATATATAATACTCAACGGAAAATGAATTTTAATCCAACAGATGAAACACGTTGCTGTCAGAGAACCCAATTTATGGTTCTTCTGTCATTAGATGTTAGGTCTCAAAACAAGAAACATTTCTACAATATGCAATATTGGCAAAAATAAGTGATTTTTAGGCCCTTAATTTTCGTAGTTCTTTTAATTATATCTTAACTCTTATTTATGGTTCGACTTTGATCGTTTGCTTCTATGATTTCCCCCAAGCATACATGAGTATATTCTAGTTGAGAACAGCAACCCGAGCAGCGACAGCCAAAGCAAGTTGTTGATTTTCGTTTGGTTTTTTGTTTTTGAACCCTTAAGTATTCAAATTAATGAGGTCTAAACTTTCAACTTAGTTGCTGAGCTATCAATTTGTTTTATCCCGTTCTTTTATCTTCTGATTCATAAGTTATTTTTTTTTATTGGTGAGAGGGTCGAGTGTTAAGTGCAATTTAGATTTATAGATTTATGTGTAGGGAGAGTTTGCGAGTTAGGGGGACAGTATTTATGCACAAATGTACCTTACGAATATATAAAGAGAGAAGCCGTTTCAATTTTTCCAGCCAGTGCCATTTCTCGTCAAAACAGTACTTTGAACAGAATTGCAGAAAGCTTTTTAAAAATATATCTATACTTGTAGACGTAATGTATTTCTTAGAAGAGGAGCCTTGAATCAAGTTGGTGCTTAATCAATTACTCGTATTTCAAGTTAGTTTCTAAGTTTAGTCGAGGCTCTCCGGCAGCCGTCCAGGACCAGAAATTGAACGCACGACTAGTCAGCAAGCTGGAAGAATAACAAACTGCTTTAGGAACATTGTGGAACGTTAAACGGAATAATCGTTGGCAGCCGTTAGCTTGAAGGAAACATTATTAGGCTAAGCGGCTTGAAAATCACTTATTTTGTGTCAGGAAATCAGAGCGATTAAAACATATACCGAATAAAACACACAAGCGCACACATTATAACGACTCATTCCAAAGAAGCAGAGAATTTAAATGTTACAAAGTAAAAGTAAAATTAAAAGTTAAAGAAAACAGAACACAGGTGAAGAAAAGATTTTTCCCCCTCAGTTGGCAATTGGCTTGTAAACAAAAAGTTCCAGCAAAGGCAGCTAAAGCAAAGCAAAGCAAAAGCAAGCTTCAGTTTGAGCAAGCATATATACATATTATTGTATATGTTATGATGTACGGAATATTTATTAGACCTAAGTGTATTTTGTAGCGAATATGTTCACACTTATTTATACCTATATAATCGATATGCATATATATACAAACCTATATCTACATGTATCGTATCGTATATTTTAGTAGGCGCCATTAAGCAGCAGCGTCGTTTGGCGGCTAACAGAGAACATCCCTATCAGCGAGCAACGGTCGGAGTGCCAGCCAAGCCGGCGGGATTCATTGAGATACAGTAGAACCTCTGCGACATAAAATAAAAAAAAAACTACAAAATTTATAAAAAAAAAACAATAACCCTTTTATTTCACCATATCAACCGAAGCAATTTTAAATCCATTGTTTTTAACTTTAATTTGCGAAGAAGATCAGAAACCGACCAGATTTGGTTGTCTGACTTTTAAACTGTTTGAAGCGCGGCAGCCGAACGCCGCAATCGATTTAGTTTAATTTTCCAACTCCCTACATTGGCTTATTTAATTTGAAATTATCATAAACCCGCTGCTGTATCTGTATCCACAATGAAATCCCCGCCCGGAAACGTTGGCCAGGCCAGGCCGATCTGCCCTGATCAGAGTTCCCAAAAAGCAAAAGAATTGTCAAGCGCACCGCCTCCACAGGTTAGTTGTGTTTCTACTCACTTATTTATTTTATCAAACTATTATTTTCTCTGTGTTTTATCGTTTTTCCCTCCGGAATGAAATGCAACCGAGTTCTGGTCTCGCTTGCATTTTATTCCGACTGCGAGACAAAAGCAAAAAAAAAAAAATCTTTGATAAATACAAAAAAGTACAGACACATGCAAAATCTATCAAGCCAGATATGCTGCTGGAATGAAAAGTTGATTATTATCTTTTATACAAATATTTATACACAAATTTTTATATTATTTTTCCTTTGTTTCCACGTTGACTTGTGCCTTTGATGTTTTACATACACCCAAAAAAATACTTTAAAAAAAATTAGAAACGAAAAAAATAAATAAAAAAAACGAAGAAAACAACTTCAAAACATTTTAGTAGATTTTTTAAGCCATATACAATATTTAAAAGAAAACCCCTCTTTATGAGATATGAATTTTACATGTGTATCCTAGATCGTAAGTCCCCTGTTTAGTCTGCTAAGATTATATGATTATTTTGTATTATGCGTTCGAATGTAAATGTTGCAATTGAACCGAAAGTGTACCACAAGGAAATAAAGATCAATGATTTTTGTTGAAGTGAAAATAAAAAAAAAGGAAAAAATAAAAAAAAAATGAACACAACAAAAAGCAAACAAAACAAAATCATTACCAAGTCTTATGATTCTTTCTGCGAACTGGACTTTTTTCAGAGTTCTTCTAAAAAATCAAATCAAAACCAAAATCTAACGCTTTCCGAACTTAACCCCAAAATAATTGAATTAAAAAGTATTTATTTCTCGTATTCAGTCGTCACACATAACTCATTGATCAGAATTTATTAATCAAAACACTTCACTTTGTTTGTTTGCAACTCTAGTTACTAAGAGAACTTAACTTTAGATTCCAGCCACACCGTCCATGAGACCATAATAAATATCACATACACACCCCACACACTCGTCCTCTGGGCATAACTCACTATATGCTTACCTCTTACCACTCCTCGATTGATCATTAATCCAATCCACACACCACCAACGCAACTCTACCAGAAACCACTCCACAGATGCTATGGCATACGCATTGACTTTATTTTATATATGTGTTCTCCGGAGCATATATCCCTGTATCCGATATATGTGCCCTATATGTCTACTTACCACACTTAATCCTTAAGCTTACGGGTTGCGGTTCTTCAGTAATACATATATTTATATTCCTGTCTCTGATCTTCTAGACTAGTTAGGTAGATGAAAATCCCTATATTCCGAAATTCTCATAAAATTGCATTTGCATAAACACAACAAGTCAATGGATTGAACTTCCAGATGTAATATATCGAAACGAGTCCTTCAAGTTGAGAAAGTTACTAAAATGGTTTGCAAAACACACTTAACTGATATCAAAATAAAAGACAAAATTTAATAAACACTGAATACACCGATGTAAATAACGCTTTCCTCTAAATTTTATTTTAGCATTCTGTAAAAAATAATAATATAATTAAAACTGAAAACATTGTCATTTATGCGCTTAAGCACTTGCAATTTTATGTATTATTTTCGTTTATTTTTATTTCCCCCTAATAATTACGTGATAAATTCTTATAAATAGCATATTAAAACTATTAAAATGGTATAAACATATTTTATATAGCCTCGAATACAAAAAGAGAAATGTGATGTAATATTATTGCTAATTATAACTAACCAAAGGCCAAGTTAACCAAAAACAAACAAAAGAAAACTAGTAAATGAATTAATCTGAAAATGGAAAAGCTGTCATGTTCTTGTAAATTTCAGTCTGATGAAAGAAAATTAAATAACCATCAAATGTCGCATCTAAATAACTTTCAAAACACACAAAAAATGTCCGCACTATCCACAATTTCTATATACAATAATTAATATGAAAACGATTTCCGGATTATGAAAAAGCTAATGATAATAATGTATGTGTTTGTCTATTTGATTTTAACTATTTTAACCGTCTCGAAGTCACTTTGAGGCGCTAGACAACCAGCAAAAAGTTACTAAACGTTTGTGCGGCATATCCTTAAAACATCTATTTATATATATATATTTCTATATGCATGTCTCTGTGGCAACTCCCCACTGATCCAGCCATATTTTTGGTAACTTTTTGCGCTCACGACTCGTATAACATAGGATTATTAAACATGATGAACTAACTGCTAACCACAAAGTATTAATCAAACTCTATTTCCACTTCTATGAATTTCTCTTTCTTTACATGCTAACTAAAATAAAACAAAAATAAAAAAAAAAAACGAAAAAAAATTAATATCCCAAGAATAAAACTGAAAACCGAACATCCTAAACCATAAATATCCTCCATTCTCCATGAACCATCTACCAACCCGCCTGCCATAGACGAGCACGGAAATAAATAAATAAAAAAGCAGCCACAGCAGCAGCATCAGCATCTCAGCCAGGCCAAGAACTGTGTGTATGTGCATCCTATGCAGCTAACAAAAACTGTAACAAAATGCCAGAAAACAGAAACTGAAACTGAAACTGTCACTGACACAACTACTAAAAACACGCCTGAAATTCACCCGGATGCCGTGCTGTTTTTCACTCATTCAACATGCAACATCCGCAACACGAGCGGCAGATCCAGCAGCAGAAGCAGCAAAAAATACAAAAAAAAAAAAACAGAAAACCCCTCCAAACAAAATGAAAAAAAAAAAAAAAAAAGAATAGAGAAACAACATCAGTATGTATTGAATCTTGTGGCCATTAAAACTGTCAAGTTTTGCCAGCATCAAAGCAAAAACAGAAGTAAGCAAAACAATTGATAAGGGAATCGAACATAGAAGATAGTTTAATTATCATAATCTAAAGGAAAATACAAGTTAGATCATAGTGAAAAGTTCAACGAACAAAAACATACTTAAAGCACGCATTAATATATAACATTATGTTTAATATGCATATACAAGTCTGTATATAAATACCCCCTTAAACCCCTTAACCCTAAACCCCCTAAGAATATCATGTTAACGGAATCTCATCCAAGAAACTCCAAAACGAAAAAATCGTTTATTTTTTTTAATTCAATCGTCAGGCGAAAAGAATGAATCTTTCATTAGTTGAACGTTAGTTGTTTCCCTTCCCCAAGAATTCATTGTAAACCACGAAAAGATTATGCGAAAATCGTTCCAGATAAACTCATTATGTTTGGACACCGATTTTGTTTGCTATGCTAGCTAAGTAAGTCTAACGCATATCATATTTTTGTTAAACTGACGCAAATTTTTGTTAATGAAGTATTTTTGATTATGTTATATTTATACAAATACACTTTCCGCCCCCACTTCAAAATGATTGTGTGAATGAATTGCCAGGAAGTGGGTGGAGCAGCTTAGGAAAGCGGGAAAGGAGCATAACACCATATTGAAAACACGTTTAACAGCCATATTTAGTTAATCAAACGACCATAAGCAATTATGATACTTATGGTAAAATAATATCGAACATTCATAATGTACAATTAAACGCTACACTTAAATTATTTTTATGTTAATGGTAATGTATTATACGCAGAAATAAACACAAACCATTACGTTCTAATGCAAAAATTTCTCTACCCTGAAGAAATAATATAATGAATTCTTTGGTTTAAAATAATGGATTATCTGGCATTGTTTATAATCTCTTAACTTCTTTTTTATTTTTGTTGGAACAAAATGAATGCAGACAGATTAGCAAAGAACAAAATGAAACGCGGTAAATTGCATTTAAATTATGGTACAAAGCTAAGCAATCGATGAACTAAACGTTATTTTAAATTGAAGAATTGTTCAAGTTTTTGGTGGAAAACTGAAAATGAAAATGTTATTATTTATCGAAACGTGCCTTAATGAAGTTGAAAAAATCGGCACCAATCAAAATAATCAATCTAATAATTAATAACTAATAAGTGAGAATAGAGAACTTTTTGAAATTATTTTGCGAAGTGAGAGAGACTTTATACTCAGAAAAAAAGCAAGTGGAGCCACCCAGTTGGTTAACTATAATAAAATTAATATAATCTTTAATATTATTAATAATAACGGCAATCGTGCAATCGTAGCAATTTCAAGCATTGCTTATGATGAGTTCAGAATTAACCCAAACAAGATATAAAACGAAAATATAATTCTCTCGATGATTGTGTTACAAAACAGAATAAATAACTTAGATTATAGGCTCATTAATCGAATGTTGTGCCTCTTAATCAATATTCATCCATTCGCCAGCATCATTATTTTAGTTTCATTCGTTTCAGAAGAAAATCATCGATATATTGTGAAATAATCAGTCCTTATGTTCAAAACCTAAATCTATATCAATTACGCACATGTAATTATCTACGTATGTATCTGTATGTACGCGTATCTATAACTTTTTGCATAAATAAATGTTTTTAAAAAATCCTCAACTGTGTAAAGTCTTGGGAAAGGTTTACATTCTTGCAGCTCTCGCAGGTAATAAAAATTAAATTGATTCAATTGGTCGGCTTTTATTTTAATCGGATCAAAGCAAATGGAATGGAATAAATGCTTCAACTCTCAAGTATGTCATTGGGAGCCATTCCCTTTTGCATCCCAACCAGAGTGAATTTTGACAATTGAGATATAAATGTTGATGTCCAAATCATCCATTTAAACATTTTTCAGAAGAAAAGCTCGAAATTCACTTGTAGTCCTTTATTTATGAACAAAAAGGATTTGATTAGAGTCGAGTTTCTAATTCTAATCTAGACTTGATGAAACACGTCCATCTATTGAGTTAATTAAGAGGAAGTCCCATGGTCCTTGGCTCCTTGGCCTCAGTCTTATACAGAAATGTGACACTCGGTGTAGGTAAGTGCGCAGTGCGTAGGGACAATCAATCGCTTGAATTCAGGCTGAAAAACGGAATACTGACAAATTGAGTAGACGCCACCTTGATTCCGAGACCCTGAGCCGTGTCCTTTGCCGTGGCTCTGTCTACTTCGGCTGAAAATTACTGTCGCCGCCACCTGTCTTTGTGTTGTAAACAAAGGATGTTGCACGTGCACGTGCAGGACTCGAAAGTGCGCAGGCGCCACTTAACAGCCCTCTAACAGCAGGACCCTCCTGTTAACAGAGCACTATTGTTGGACGTGCTTTTATATCCTGGAGACTGTGGTTGGTCGCTTCAGTGCGGTGTCGGCGTTCGAAAGGTTCGTTTCTCTATAGAAACTCAATACAATCATTTGCCAGCTTGGTAACTGCAATTTTTAATCTCAAGTCGTGGCAACAAGTGTCCTCCGAGGATGTGCGCGAGAAACTTTTCACCAATCTGCGTGTTGTTCGGTTACTGTGTTGCTCTGCTTGGAGTTTCTGTGGGAGTGGTGCTGGGCCAAAACGAAAATACCTCTATGGTGGCCATTCAGAATGAAGTGGCAATCGAGGAGCAGTGCGGCAACACCCAGCGAATGGTGGACGAGTGCTTCAAGGATCTGCCACCGCATTTAATGGAGTTCCTGCAGAATACCAAAATTGTCATCAGCAAAAAGGAGATCACCGCCAAGTGCAAGTAGGCATTAGGACGGAACTATACAAATGTTCAGAAGCTAGGGATAAAAATACTCTTGAAAAGGGTAGTTTTACTTAAGGAAGTACGGATAAATTTTAATAGTCAGTGTATGAATGGGGCAACTATTTCATGACGAGTTAATCCAACACTTCACATAAATCAATTTGGATGTACCATATCAGGATGAGCCGAGCCTGGGCCAATCGAGTGCGAAAAAGAGTCATGAGGTGTTTACTGAAAAGGGGGACCTTTATTATTGATTACGCGTCTCAAGCCGCTTAAAACGATTTATTCATACTTTCCCCCGAGGCCTTCAGGCAGTGAAAGTTATTCACGAACGTGCTTCCTTTGACACGGGCCAATATCCTGCCTTGAGTGGGGTATCCTTCGCTGCCTGGAAGCCCGGGCGGAGATGATTAATTATTCCAGATTCAAGTGCCAAAAATAAAATACAGACTTTTGACATTTAAGGCCATCAATGGACTAATTGCTATAGAGCTCACGTCAAATTTGCTGTTGACAGGCATCCAAATTAGACTAATAATGTGCTTTGGGAGATGCGATTTAATAGAAAGTTTGGTAATTGGGCTGGTAGTTCGAGGCAATCTGGGAATTGACTTAAATGATATTTCGTTATTAAAGCATAAACCACAAACCTGATTACTGAACACAGGTGATAATGGAATCAGTTAAATGTTTTTGTTTATTTAAATTTGTAGTTTTCAAGAAGCTTGTCACAGATGAGAGATTTATTTCACATAATTTGTATATTATTTAGAAAAACAACCCTTCTCTAGGCTCCAAGTTTTTGGCTTTAAACATGCCTAAAAGACTAAAAGAGTGTAAGCTGAAATTGAACTTTATTGTGCTAAAGAAGGCATGAAATGAGATGTGTATTGAAACAAAAAGGAAAAAAATATAAATATAATTAATGTTGAATGTGCAGTGAATTGGTTTGCTAGCCTGGATGGCACAGAGTAGCTTCACGAGTGCCACTCAATTATTCCTCACTCAATTGTCCCTGTGCTAAATCGAATTATTTATTGCAGCATATTCAACCGGGGCATGAAATGCTTCGACTCCTACATGAAGCGTTGCCTGAAAGATCGAAAAAAAGACTCGTTCGAGGCGAATGTGGAGGGAGCCAAGCGATTTTTCAACAAATTCTGCTCCGATCCGGATTTCCAGAGGGGTAAGTTGGCCAAAATTTGGTAAAAACAAGCAAATATAAAGCACATAAAACACAAGGTGGCTAGTTGACACCTGAGCAGGCATTAGCATTCCCATCTGGGCTCTTCTGGCATTACACCAAAAGCCACAATCAGGCAAAAACACCCTCGGATTATGACGCAAGTCCTGGGGCAAAGCTCGTGACTATGCTCAAGCACAAGGACACCCGGTTGATAGGACTCAAAGTGCCCATCCACTCAAGACAGTATCATTATTTATAGACGACTTTCAACGCTAACGCCCCCTAACTTTGTTTTCATTCTCGGTTTCTTGCCAACTCCTTGCAGACTACTTGCGGCACAAGGACTGCTTCTCTTACATTCAGCTGGACTGGGTCAGTTGCACATCCGAGTTCGAGACCATCCTGAGCGACGAGGTGCACGATGAGACGAGAAACGCCAGCGTCAAGTTCCTCGAATTCTGCTGGTACAGTTAATTAATAATTGATTAAATAATTATTACTCAACTCAAATTTCTCCCTGTGCACAATTCTTGCCATACCAAATGACACTTTTTTGGGATCAATATCAATTAAGTTGATGTGGTTTTCGTTGCAGTGCCCGGTACGCGTACGAAAATTGCATCTACAACAGTGCCCGCTACAAGTGCTACAAAAACTCGGCGGAGTTTGCCCGTGAGACGGCCAAAATGCTTTCGGACGAGAAGCACTTCAGGAACTGCGCCGTCCTCCAGCACATCTGCGCCCACGCCCCTCCCGGTGGCGGAAAACTCCGACGGCAGTGGCTCGGCCTTCAGCTCGCCCTCCTCCTCCTCCTGATCCTGCTGATGCGGATTGGGCAGTAAATCGAAATTCAACTTTGTATCGAGTGTGAAGTTTGTTAGTGTGAGTGTGGTTATGTGGATATGGGTTAGGAATTGGAGATGAATGCACTCTGAAGAAAAAATGACAGCATTGGGTAATCCATTGGCATTGTGCATATCATATTGGGGTCGTCGTAAGTTTATCTTGAAACATCTCTGCCCCCTAAATGGGTTATAAAGACTTTTAGGAATTCTTGATCTTACTACCCAAAACTAAGACCTTATGGAACTGAAAGTATAACACTTTTTTCTCTGTGCATCCATGCGGTTAAGTGTGCTCGTCCGAATTTGAGTCTCCGCTTATTTTTTGGGATGTCCCATCGAAAATGCCAAGCATTTGGTCCCCTGCCCCGGTTTTTTCGGACAAAACCCCCGAAACTCTCCCTGGGTTCCTGTTATCTCTATGTGTCTGTGAATTTTCCGGTGTCGTTTGGGTGTGTGAGTGTGTAAGGGGTCATGGGCGGGTTACTGGGTCGGAAAGCGGCACTGGTTTGTCTTTGTAATGTTAAGCTAAATTAAATGCATATTTCAAATAAATGAATATTCACGTTGTACTTCTTTTGCGGTTTGTATTCTGGTCTTAACCCTGTCCAGCCTGGGGTTCTGTTTTTATTTTTACCTGGAGCCTGGAGAACGGACTTGTCGTGACGTTGTTCCCAAGGCAATAACAAAGTTTTATTGAAATTCTTCAGCAACAGGAAGCCAAAAAAGTTCTCCTCTAAATTTCAATATCGGAACACCTGCTGCGAAATATTAAATTCTACCCACACACCGAAGTATTCCGACAGAAGGGTACAGTTTGTTTCCATTTTTATTGTCTATTTTTTGTTTACTAGAACTACTACTAGCACTTCCACTGCAGTTTAATATCGACTTCGATTTGGGTAAAAACTTTGCCGCAACGCAAACTCCGTGAAATGGAATATAATATGATTTGAGCTACCGGAATTGCGTAGCAAACTTTTAAGCGGCGTGCAACTGCGGTTCAGAGGGTTCCTATGCAGGAATAGTAATGAATAGAGGCGAACATCATTATTCTTGGTACTGAATACTGCAGTGGGTACTTTTCATTCCGGATAAAGCATTCTCATAAATAATGCAAGCCAGATGCCGTCAGCAATTTCAGAAGTTTTGCAGTTTCGCCAACTACTGCCGTTCAATATTATTTTTGTGACTCTTTCTTTTTGAGCGAAACTTTTGCAGCCCTTTTTACTTTGCTAGCATCAGCTGTTGAATCTAATGCCCATGAAAATTTTATTTTGGTTCAATTAAAATAACTACAAACTACTCATACTTTCTACACAACTACAAAAACAACTCATACGCACTGTTGACCGAGTGGCTAGTGGACCGAGTGGCTATCAGCTAATAAATAGAGGAAACTTTTGCGACTCTTTTTTTTTGCAGTTGGCATAATCCATTATATTTTGGGGGCTGTGATAGTTATATTTTGGTTAAAACTAGTTGGACAAATATTACCCATACGCAATGTTGTCCGAGTAGCTAAGCAGCTATCTTTTAAAACCATTCTTATCTTTTAAAACTTAGCTGTCTAATATCAGTTGGTTTGGATACATAGAACTTCTTTAATAGAAGCCACTTTGCGACTATGCCTGTGGTGCCCTTCAAACCAAAACTGTTTCCACCTGGTATGGCTTCGGAGTGGCCACAAAAAACTGTGGCCACTCCAAGCCCAAATTCAATTTTTTAGCAAGTTTTTTGCCCTGCGTCATGCACTCTCGGGTTGCGCCTTAAAAGGGTTTTTTTGCCCTTAAGAGTCAAGTCCTTTTTACTCCGTTTTTTTCTTCGTCAAGGTGAAGTCTTTGAATTTCACCGAGTCCATGTACCCATATCTTTGTGATTTTGAGTAACTCTTATATTGAAACAGCGACTGGTCGATATGACAATCGATCCGGTCCATTACACAATTTCGAGTTATTTGAAAGTACTCGAAAATCTAATTAATTACTCTAAAAATTGAGTTTAGTTTGAATACAACCATGCCAATATTATAGATAGTGGTTGGAATCTGTGTTGGGAGACAGCTTCTATCTACTTTAGTTTCCATAGCAAAGTTTCCAATATAAAGTACAAGGCTTACCCGTTTATGGACTAACTTCCCGCTATCGCTGGTCTATATTAATTTTGTGCGGTGCTTTGGTTTTACCTGCTACATGGAAATTGAACGCTAATGGCTCTGTCAGAAACTGCACTTTGCTGATATGTTATTAGTCCTGGGACCTGCCACTTTTCATCAGAGTTGATACTCTGGGAAGCTGTGATGGCTGGGAGAAATGGGGCCATAGGAGAAAAGTGGTTCTTATTAGCTAGAAAAGAGTCAGCGGAAAAGTAAAAAATTAAAACAAGTGAAGAGTGTCCGATGAAGCCTTTGTAAATTGAATCACTTGTTAAAGGCTCCCTTTGTGATTTTTTCAATGTTGTACAGAAACTGTCAAGTGCATTCATGGAGAGGGAAGCAACACATTTTTGTGTAGGAGCCTGAAAAATGGCGTATTTTAGACTTCACGCTAATTGGTTTTATTTAAAACAAAGAAATGCTCTCATTTCTTATCCAGAAAATGCAGGCAATGCAGAGATAAATAAAAATAGCTTTGGTCTTTTTCAGTCTTTGCAAAAACAACGCCTACGTTTACTTTCCACAAATCAACAAGGATTAAAACAAGCATAAGCCTTTAACAACAGCATGATGAAATAAAATTTAATAATGCCTGAAAAATCGATTCCGGGTCGTTAAGTTCGGCTAAGCTCACCAGAAAACCCTTGTACACAAATCGAACTTTTAATTGAATCAATTAAGTGGCAACGGATGGATGAATTCCATCGCCGGCTCTTGGCCTTGGCTTTTGGGGAAATTCGATGCGTTGCATTTTTAACAAGGGGCGAGCCGTGTAATTAAGACTGATAAGTATAGGGGCGGAAACTTTGAAACGCTTATCAATTACTTCCACTCGCTGAAAATGCCACGAGTTGCCATGACCCCAGGTCCTTGCCCGTAAAACTATATAATTTAAGCATTATTCGGACTCTTAATTTATGCAGCAGCAAGATAAAATTTCTCAAAAGGGGAATTAAAAGGAAGCTTTTCGTTCGTCACAAGACAGTTTGGTTCGGTTAGGGTTGTACCTTAGATTTTTTTTACATTGGGGTATATTTTTAAGGTTTAATTCCAAAAACATGCAAACGGTAAGCAAACGTACAATAAATCAAAAATCCAAACACTGGAGGCAATCCTCTGGGTGAAATTCACATACACAGGGACTGGGCCGTAAAAGTAATAATACTCGCAGCCCCCAACTCAAAGAGCATTGGCTCTAAAAATTTATGACTTCGGGCAATCAAATCAAAAAATAATTTCGGACCTGCCATAAAATTACCATTTCTGTTCATAACCCGAAAAACCAGAGGCCATACCCCCAAAGCTCTTAAAGTGCACTTCCTCTGTGTTTTTATTAAAGACAAATATTTTTCAACTGGTTTTGTGCGTAGTGGTGTAAATGAAAAGGCTTTTTGAGGTTTTAAGAAATTTTCTCTTTGACTTTTGTTGAAGTTATTTTATTATAAAAATACAAGCTAACAAACTTATAGAGTTATTAAATGTTGCTTTAAAATGTAAATCATTTAGAGACAGCGATGACAGCTTGTAAAATCGATATGAATTCAATTTTCACTTCATTATAAATGCTGGTTAATCCAATTAAACTATTAACACTCAAGCCACGATAATTTGCTTAATGAGCACATGAACTGGTTAATCCGTTAATTAAAAAGTTATTATTGTACTCCAGCGGGCAAAGTGCTGAGATTTTTGTTCAATACTCTTTAGTACTAGTGAATATTACATAAGTACTTGTGTACTTACATAAATACTTAAAGTCAACAAACCTTCAATGGGTCTTCCCAGCCAAGCTTGGCCTTGACTTCAAGAAATAAAACTTATCAAGCACATAAAGATATAACTTTAACTTTTCTGTTGCTTAGCACAAGTATTATTTTGTACACGTGCAGAAGCCATTTATTTTTATTTTATTCTACATAAACACAAAACCTAACATCAGCAGACTTTGTTCATTTGCGGACTATAGAGCCGGAAAAGTTTACAGACTGTTTACTTATCCGCTTATAACCTGCGTAAAGCCACGATCATCGTTATCGTAACCACCGCCCCCTCCGTACGAAGCGCCTCCGTTGCGTCCACCTCCATTGCTGTATCCAGGTCCGAAGTTGCCTGTGTAGACTGGACGCCCACCGCCGCCTCCACGTGCGGCGCCTCCTCCGTAATAGTTGCCACCCCCTCCTCCTCCTCCTCCGTTGAGTCCTGTGTAGACTCCAGGACCCTGGCCCCCAGGCGGATTACCTGTAAGTAGCATTCGAATTAGAGTGTTATGCGGTCACTATATGGCGGCGAATTGTTCCTCAGATGGATGACTATTTCACCCCTAAATATATAGTAATTAAAAGTGTTTTAGTCATTGCTATAGATGGACATATTAGATGGACAAATATTCAACGTTTTCTATCGATTTTAGTTGAGTCAATATTAAGTTGCCTGCGGCTAGACCTGTTAATCCAATGCTTTGTTTGAAATTTCTACAATCCATCCCTGCACGTCCTCAAGTTTACTGAGTTTATTTAAAGGGGGAATTGGGGAATCCCCTCTACTTACAATCATAGCATCCGCCACCTATGTAAACAGCCGCCTCGGTCAGCGCCAGGGCGGAGAGGGCGAGAATCGCAAATATCGCGTAGTGTCTCATGTCGATGGAGAACTCGAACTGGTCTGGACCAGGTACGACGCGGAATAGTCACTTATATACGATGCACTCACCGATCCCCCTATTCGATGTCGCTCCGAACCTTATCTCTGAAGAGAACTTTTTGCATTATAGACTAGCCGCTACGTAAGTGATCATCTGGGCAGGGAAATGCCCACAAAAACAATTACAATCTCGGGAAGATTAGGTCATTGCGGTTGATGCATGCTCTACATTGAGGTAGTTTAAAATTAATCGAACTTTAATCTGGTTCTTATTAAAATTCTAACCTAATCAGTGCATATAAAAGTTAATATTTTGGGGATAACAACACTGTTATACCAAATGAAATATTTCTTGAAAGTGTAGAGAGTAATCCTGTGAATAATACTAGTTTACAGCTGCAATAATTTTTATTTGCCGTTAATTTGTGGCTTGCTAAAAAAATGGTCAAAAAACATGTCATTATTTTCGGAGAAGTTCATTTGGCTTTATTTTGACTCGTAAAGCCATTTTTTAACTGTCAATCGCGGCTCTACGTTTTACGTTCCAGCTCACGAGTCACGACTTCGGGGGTCTGGAACCCGTTTTCTCCGACAGATGGATCGATGGGAAGCTTCTCTGGAATCGCACTTGCCATTCATGTTCAAAACATCTTGGCATTAATTGTAAACTGCGTTTTTTGGGCGTGACTATCATAAATTTTTTCTTGGACAAGTTCAAGGAAGTCAATTACGCCGAAGCTGCCACGGGAAAAGCCCTTGTATAGATAGTGAGAGTGGGGGAAATCTTTCGAATACAAAACAAAATCAATACTATTTAAATTTTAGCGAATTGAAAGCAGCGCGCTACCCAGAGCACTCAGGCTTATGCAAATTGATTTGATCGATCTATAAGCCGGCCTATATAAAGAGCGTGAGAGTCTGACTTGGTCAGTATATTAGATTCAATATGAAGTGCCTGACGTGTGTGCTGCTTTTGATGGCCCTGATTCCGGCTTTGATTAGCGGTAAGCGGTTCAATCACTTCATTTGCAAGTGCCCCTGACGGACAGTTCTATGAATGCAGGTCTTCCGAATCCGAATCCCCAACCCAGTACCGTGGTGGTCAATGGAGTGTGTCTGACTTGTAAGTTGAGACTCCAGTTATATGATAAAGGTACTAAATTTAAACTAAAACAGGTCCCAATCCTCATGGGGACCCAGTCTACTTGGATGGCCAGGAGTACCGCAGCTTCTCTTCGCCAAATAGTAATGGAAACGTGGTCATCTCACGAGGCGGAGGATATGGCGGGGGGCGAGGCACTATCTACCGTCGTGGGGGAAACACCATTGTCAATGGGCGGTGTGAGGAGTGCAATGTCGACATTTGAGTATAATGCTGTCATATTAAAGTCTGAAAAGCCTGTTTTATAAACTCAACACTGCCTTGTCTTCCATTGATCAATCAAACATGTGAATATTTGATATATTCTTGGCCAGATGTGCGACATCAATTCATTTAGTTAAAAGCATTGAGAATCGCTTACCCCGCCCTCTGTTCAAATTGGATGCAATGATTGTGATGGTTTTGAGTGCAGAAAGCATCCGTCGTTGGGGAATCCTTGGAAAAACGAACGTTTTACATTGGGGGAGGATGGGGATGGCTAGTACACTGGAAAAATGCAAATACTACTATCTAATCAAAGTGAGTTTATCAAGTTTCCAACCAAGAAACAGTTTCCACAAATCCAAAAGAACGTGTGCTTCATATTTAGCATGAATATGGTCTCCACAAAACGGGGGCAATATTTCAAGTGTCGTTAAAGCTGTCTGTTTTCAGACATTGGCTTCCTTCTCCCGCCATTCCTGTAATTGCGCAATAAAGCGACAACAAAAGCGTCACATTTTGAAAAACATTCCCTTGATGTGAACAAAATTCAATCTGTCTAAATTGAAAAAAACGATCCGAGAGGGTGGTTTTGGTGGCTGAAAAATACAGACATTTCCGTTACAGATGCGGCCAATTGAATAAACCGCACCTACTTTATGGAACGCACGGTTTTGTGTCACAAGCCATAGGTCTTCCGCCGAATTCTAAGTGAGAGCAAGTTTTCTTGTGAAAATCAACAGTGTGTAAGCATAGATGCAAAATACGCGAATCGATATGCCTTACGAACTGGATTCAATGCACTTTCTACCCAGACAAGCAAGCTTAAGTTGCGCGTGCAACATGGCGTATGCGTAATACATGCAACAGCATAAATATATTTACGTTCGCGGAGTAAACAATGAAGGCTGAGATTGTGAGCCATACTTCCAACAAAAACAACTTATCCCGCTTATTTTCAAAGCTTCTTGCCACACTTTTAAGCTGGCTGTTCAAAATATTCTTCAAAATTAGATTTATATTTCTGGCTAGGGAAAATCTAGGGAAAATTCAATTTGTTAAAAGGAATTTAAGAGTTTGAATGCTGCGCTGGAGTTTGGACAGGAAAAGTTAAAATGTTTTAAATTTTAAGAGCCAAAATCATAGCAAATGATGAGCCGCACAAGCACCTTTGTAATCACAGTAAAAGTTAATCTGAAAAATACATTTAAATCGTAAATTTTATTATGGAACATACATTTTTTGGCCCTCGTTGGTCCTCCCCAGCCCAAACCACACTGGACCAGAATATTTACCTAGCAACCAAGGTCCTTATGTCGGGACTGGAATCTGCTGGAAAATAGATTTATGTCGACGTATATTTGATTTCAGGTCAATTTCTGTTCCTTTGTGCCTAATTTGTACGGAATTAGGAGAGATTTTTGGGTGCCCAGGTGAAAGGTGAGACGAGTCGAGCACAATAGTTGCCTTTCTTTGCCGGATTTTCAAATAAATTTCAACTTTTGCTGACGTTTCTTTCCATTTTGTTGGGCTCAAGTGCTTCACCGAAAAGCCAACATTGATTCAGCTTTGTGTGTGTTTGATTCTGTATATTCACTTTGGTTGGGCCTTTAGTAATGCCGTCACGTGCTTCCTGAAATCATACAGCTGCCACTGGTTGAGCTCTCCCGGCCTCAGAGCAAATTTACATAGCATGTTTAAATTATTATTTCTCGGTCAGGACTACCCCTCGATTTTATCTTCCTTTGGATTTGTTGTTTGTTCTCGCTGGCGCCAGGAGACATTAATAAATAAATTTAATTCAAATTACCAGCATGCCATTATCGAGTGGATTACTGAGGGCGTTTTCCCTGGATTTAAACCCGGTGCTTGGTGGTTTTTTTGAAAACCATTGAAATGTACGGCACATTTTTGTAGCCTTTGGCATCGGTTTTCAGTGAGTTCAGTGAGTGTAATTAAATGGGGAAATCAAAGCTCGGTATTCCAGGCAACCCAAACCAATATTCGAGAATTCCTTGAATTACAGAATTGCTATTAAGTCTCTCGAGAGCCGAGACCCTTAAGAGGCGGGGAAAGAAATACAATATATTAAAAATCAATTTAATTACAGATTCCTGAATTTTGCACATTTCTATTATATATTTGTTTGACAAAAACGATTTAATTTCTGGCTTTGATGGGGAATATTTAAACTTGACTTTCTATTTCCATATTGAGTGGCATTTAATTTGTCACAGATGATAAGGCCTCCAGTAAGTTCGAAAATGGTAAAACCCTAAGATGACATCAACAGTAATCCGCAACTAAAGTCCTGGGGGGAACAAAGAAAAACTTCCAGCAACAAAAAACAAAAGAAAAACCCTGGCGACAGGTACATTTTTTCAGAAACTTTCAAGACGAACTTTGTTTCTTTCAAGTTCTTATAGAAATATTTATGCACACAACAGGTTGAGGCCTTTCAGGGAAGGCAAGGCCAATGACTTTGTTGCCTTCCTCCAGAAGTGCAAGATATTAAATTAATTGAATTAAAAATTGTAGCATCTTCACAGTTCTTTTTTCTTTGCTCTGTATTCCTTACTGCCAATTAACATTTCAACAAGCGCCCGGAGAATCAACAAATTAAGGGGTAAATATTTACATTACATACATTACCATTGGCTTTTATTTTGGTGTCTTACTGACAGCTGTCAAAGCTTTAAAATCCTGAGTTGTAACAGGACCGAGACTCCTTGGGCCGGACAATTTGGCTGACAGAGCCGACTTTGAAATTTTATCATTGCATCCATATTCAGTATATTCTCATTCAAATTCCACAAACTGTGGAGAAAATGCACACCCCTTTGTGGAGTAGCTAGCATGCATAGTTTTCCCATTTTCATTTCCATTTTCAGCTAGCCATGATGCCTAAATGTATGCAACCATTGCTGACTTTGACCTTTGCGGTGTCCGAACTTGGCGTGGGTGGGAACATTTTCAGCTGTTGCTTTTCTTTTGGCAACTGGAATTGCCTTCAATTTGTCCATTTCTCGGTTGAATACAGTTGGAAACTGCAGCTGATGCTGCTCGTATTCGTTTTGGCCCAGCTATTGCTCTGCCTCTGGCTTCCCAATAATGTAAGTGGACACGCTGGCGTATACGCAATGCTCTGATGGAAACTGCTTTGTGGCATGCCATTTGTGGCTGGCTTTTAAATTATAAGCGAGTTATGCTGCATTGTTTCTGCGACATCCGGCCTTTGGAATAAGTTCATACAACTTCTAACGAATAATAACATTAAAATGCTTTTATTACAGGTTGCCAGTGTCTTTTCTTCAAGTGGCTTTGACTTCGTTATGAGCTTTTCGGCTTGCTAGATGTACATATTAAATATGTCTGAGTTGATGGGATTTATTAATTAATAGGCTTACTTCATAATCCAATTATGAGTCGGGGCCAAAATAATCTTCGATGAAGGTCGGTTGCCATATGGACAGGACTCTTGACTTGAAAATTAATTTCTTGGGCAAAATAAAGTTCGATCTACTTCATACCAAATTATTATTCAACTACAACCAGATGGACTTAAAGCCGACCTTGTAAGGCCTTAATGCATTAAATTGGCCACACATCCAATAAATATCCTCTTTCCGTCGAGGATTACTCAGGGAATGCGGTTTCTTTTTGGAAAAGGTGGCTCGAATGCCTGCCAAACGGCTGTCAATGCTCTTAAATGTCACTTTCTATGGCCCCTCACTCGGGTCACCTGTAAATCTAACTATAACCTCCGTCTGCACGTGGTTTGCTTTATGTTCTCTGTTTATTTGTGTGGGCGACCATGAAAGCGATTTGCTTTTGACAGCTGCTTTCCTTTTTTCGAGGCCTGAGTGGGGTCAACAATACAGTATTTTTATATTTAGCTAATTATGTTATTTAATAATGCAACTGATTGGAATTTAATGCATGATGAGGTGGGTGTGAAAAAACACAACCAACAAATTAAAATGCCACCAAGAGCTTCCTATAATTAAATTTTTAAATAATAAATGTCAAAGGACCAGAGGTGGTAACTTCAAAGCGAGGTAATTGTTTTTTTATGGAATGCTTAAAGGTATATTTTTAAAGGTTCAACTTTTTAAAGTATCAATTGAAATTTATAAAGATTTAAATGAAACTGTGAAATAATTGTCTCACTAGAATATAAAATAGAATATAAACTTAAAGAAAAAAGTTTTATATTGAACCGCCTGAATGCTATAAGGACTTAAAGGCATAAGGAATACTCTCTTGGCCAATCGTATAATTGCGCTGGTTGCGAAACACGATGAAAGCAAAGGGAATTCCCTCTGTTGCGTGGGGATCCTAGGCACTCCATCCACTTCTAGGTCTTGGGGTTAACTGCAGCCATGCGGGACATAAAAGTGCCCGGGCACCATCAGATATATGACTCGGCCCATGAGTTTTATGTTGTCCCCGACCCGCAGCCACTTTGTTTATGGCCAAGAAGTCGGGCCGGCAATTCTGATATATTAAAAACTTTTTACAACAATAAAACAAGCAGACTTTCAGTGCTGTTTGCATATGTTTATGGGTCTCCCCGCAGCATAATTCAATATATTTTACATAGAGAACTGTGCTTGAAGGACCGGCCCAGGCAGCTATTACGACGACCTCCTGGTGTGATATTAATAGCATTAGTATAATAGAAAATGACATGTCCCCTGCCTGCTTTCCTTTTTTCCACTGCCGCTGCCACTTCCCAATCCTGAGGACTTCCTGCCGTCGTTAGTGATGTTTGCCTGTTGCCGCCACGTGACGGCGCCTGAAAATCAAAGTCAGAAAGTTTGCAAGAAATCAGGTGGAATCCGCGCAGGTTGTCTAATATAATTCCCCAGCTAGTAATTGCAGCACTTCAAAGTAAAACTTTACGTTCATGTTTTTTTCAGCAAACAGGAAGGAAATCAAGCTGTGTTTTCCCGCGAAAACTAATTACAATTCTGGCCGAGAGCAGCTGATGCTTAAAGCCTGTCATCCTACTGGCAGTTATTAAATACGACAATGGTTAGCCGTAATTGCATTCTTTGGGCCAATAAGCAACATAATTTATGCAATCACTTTGTCAGCGGCAATAGCCCACGGCATATGCGTGTGTGGGTATATAAATGGATTCATTAAATTTTCACTTTCAATCGAAAAGGAAACCTTTAACAGGATTTTATTTCACTGTTGTTTCAATTAAACCAATAAATGTTGCTGGTAGAATAAAGGACGGAGGCTGAGGTATCAATAAAATATTGAAACTTTGAACTCGATTTCTGTGATAATAACATTTTAATAAATACAGCGAATGATTAAATTTCTCAAGTAATCATTAAAATTAAAATATCTTGAATGTCCTTGGGTTAAGACTGGCTGTTAATAAATAACTCTTTAATCAAGAATATTCGACCAAAAAATTCTCCAGGCAACGTAGACAGGCTTAACAGTTTGCCAAAATCACCACAGAAGCACCCTCATGAAGCGCGAAAACACGCATACTTTCGCACTTTTCGGCAATCTTAATGTCAAGCATACTTTTCTGCGCTGAGCAGGTACGTAAGTTGTTGCTAAGTTGTTGTTGTCCTGGAGCCAGGAGCTTGGAGCCGCAGACCACATTCAGGATAAATACAGAAGCGGCCGCAATAATAAGGCTGAAAATAAAACACTTCAATTCATTAGGAACCGACCAATACGAATATTGAAATCAGTGCAATTCCATTGACCTCAGTTGTAGTTAGCAAGGGGGAAAGGGAAATGGTCTGGATAGTCTGACGCCATAAAGATAATTGGCAAATCGGCGGATGAGAACTTTGAAAAGTTAAAGCCTCTTTATGAACTGCAGCACCTACTTTAAGTTCAGACCTCATTACAGATACTTTACGGCTGGTGAACATCTGAGTATGTCAGCTGCCGGAATATGGGAAGGTTGAATGGTCATCGAGCACCGCAACTATAAAGATGGAGGCCCCGCTGTGCATATTAATTACTTTCAGTGGTCACTTCGCACGTGTGTGTGTGTAAGATGCGGTGTGTACACTGCACACATACTTATTCCATTACCATATTTCGTGAGTATGATTGTTTTCGTATGCTGGTATGCGTATGCTTGGTGTTAAGCATATTTAAGACAGGTTCTGGCAGATTCCACTAAACTAACAAGCTCCGTGAATGATATGGCCAACATTCTGACAGGTCACTGTCCTTTTGATGTGCAACACAGATGCGGCTTTGCTGAGAGTATTGGATACAAAAATTGTAAACTGGGTTGCCTATGTGGTGCCTCAAGCTGGTGATTAATACAAAAGTTTTGGCTGTTTTGATTTATAGAAAAAGCAACTGACGTGGATGGAAAAGCTTAAGATAGTAGAGAATTGACCAAATAATAATTTAATACTAAATTCAACTTAAAAAATTGTTTTTATTTTTAAATAAATGTTAAAAAAGTGATTTCTAAATATCCTTCACTTTTTGTTAGATCTCTGTGATTTTTATCAATATTTTTCAGCTGCATTGCATAAAATAAATTATTAAAATTAATTTAAGAACGATAATAAAATGGCGCCAAAATATCGAAACAATTTATCGAGCTTATTTAGCTTTTATCTGATAATCTTACCACTCGCCCTTGGAAAAGCTATGCATATAGAAAAGCTTCTTAATGTGCTCGGAAAATGTATGGATGATGCGAAACTAGAAGCGGGAGCTTTTCCGTTATAGGACTTATTTAAAAATCAGTTATTATATTATAACTATTCTTGCTGAGTTTAGTTAAGTCAGACATGAATCTTTGGCTTTATAAAATTTTTATTTTTTTCAGAATATTAAAACCAAGCATAACTTGTACATTAATTTACTTTTCGTAATTTTTTATTAAAATATAATAATAATTTAGATGTTTAAAATCTAAAAACATATCGATAAATAGAAGTGTTTCAAAATAAATGCCTTCACATATGTAAATACCTACATACATACAAACATAAAGGCCTAAGCTTGACCATGAGCTGTCGTGGTTGCTCTTCCCACAGCCGTTCCCACAAACCAGCCAGGACTCAGGACGTGACCCGTGTTGAGCTAATACAGTTGGTAGGTTTTGCGTGAGTTCGCGCTTTTGTGTGACACGACAAAGAACCGGGGATAATGAGGTGCTGGGCCCTGAGTCTCGAATCCTGAGCCCTGAATCATGAATCCTGGGCCAGGATTCGAATGTGCCTGCAGCTCTGCGGCCGGCAAATGCATTTGCCCATTGGTCGCGGCCGCCTTTGATTTGATTAATTGATGCATTAAGCTCATTTACGCATAATTAATGCCACTTCAATGTGTGTTTGAAATATTTTTTGCCCGCTGCCGTTTTTTTATTTTGTGCGAAAATGATTTTTTCATGCTGCAATGTGAAATGCAGCATAATCAGGAATGCCAGTCGTGCGACAAATCAGTAACAACAGAAAAACTGATTTTCCAGCCTCAGGGCAGAGGATGGCAGGAATGGAAAAGGATAGGAAGGACGAGGGCGATGTGAAAAGAGGATTGGGAAAGCCGAGAAAACTGCGAAAAGAAAGAGGAAGAAGCGGAAGTACAAATTCAACATCTTGGCATGTTTGTCTGTTGACTGTCAGTGGAAAATGTGTGCGAGTTTTTTATAGGTGTGAGACACAGTGATGGCTATTCAGCTTTAAAAACTATAATATCTGATGAGAAAGTATGTATAATTATATATATATTAGGCACTTAATCCCTCATTTTATCTTAAACCACTATATAGAATATGAATACCGGATACCGAGGAAATTACTACCTGGTATCAAATAGAAGACTTTTTTCTTTGTTTTATTTATACTACTATTAAAGACAGTTTTTGCATCACTTCCCGCTGTGGCAGATATACAATGTCCTTTATCTGTTTGCAGATACAGATAAGATGTCGCCCATTCCTACTGTGTGCATATGAAGCATATGGCTTCGGCTTTGGCTATATCTGAGGTACCTCGCAGCATGGCAGTTGCAGCTACGTGACTCCTAAAAAAGCCGATTCCTTAAAATTCTCTACGCTTTGAGCTGCGTGGAAAAAAGCAAAAAAGATTTTGTCAGCGGTGACAAAATAGTAATGGCCCATGGTAATGCGAAAACTTTTCCATTTCTGGCCTAATTTGGGTCATTTCCTTAAAGTCGAAAGATTTTTAGCCATGTCTTGGAGCGAAAGCAATTACATAGATAAGATCGGCTCATTTCAGAGGCTCTAAGTCTGTTTGCCAAGTGCTGAGAATTTCGCTTTTCACACTTGTGATAAACATCGGCCACTGTCACTTGCATTATGAATTTTGCATTTTGCATGTTGAGGCCTTCGTGCATTCGGGTTTCGCTTTCCTTTTGCCCAGTGACACAGATTGATGCTGGCAGCTGATTAATTTCAATTTCGCCCCGTAATTCCAGCCCCCAGTGCCACATCCTTTTAGGAATATCCCAACCATACAGACTGGAAGGTGTCCCAAAGGCTGCCGGCAGAAATCAGGAAGTGCAAGGTGCCACGCCAGTCATTGAACTCCCAGCCGGTCGGCATCTGGTAACCGCTTGTGAAATTAAAATTTGTTTTATAGAAAATTCTAGCTGAAAACAATCTCTTTCACCTTCAAAATAATAAATAATTTTGTTTTTGGGTATATCTTATCGAAATCAGTGATATAATATAGTACAAAGTCCAGGCGGCATACAAGAAATTCTTAGATTCTTAAAAGTGAATTAGTTTTTCCTTGAAAAATATTTTTGCCTTTAGAATAAATGATGTACGCCGTTTTTATGAATGCATGATGGTGACTGAAACTTATTTTCTTTCAAGGGCTTTATATAGTCAACACAAGTGAATCTAAAATGATTGGAAATGCATCGATACAGAATCGGAAGATTATGGATTTTAGATATACTATAACTGAAGTTGAACGCGAAGCTAATTATTATTATTACATAATTATTACATAATTAAAAAATTTAATCCCTTGAAGGAAGATTCCTTGTGATAAAAAGTAAAATGCTTCTCGCTGAAAAAAAATTTTAAATAAGAAAACATACAATTTTAGTCATCGGCAAAGATGGCGATGTCTTTGACTTTTTGAAACCAAAAACTTTGGCGTCTGTCGAAAGTTTTATGACAAATTTTTGTGATTATGCAGAAGCTCTAAGCCCAAGCGCCAGAGCCCAGGAAATTTCCTATGCATTTGTTTGCTGGGAATGCAAATTAGATTTAAAATAGTTTTCGGTTTGGTGGCAGAGACTTCTGGTAGCAGGGTGTGGGGTCATCGGAGATCAAAAGCCTAATGCCATTTCAATTTGTCTAATTAAAGCACAGGGTACTGAGAGCTGGAGCCCAATGATTTTTTCAACTTCAACCCTTAAATGCGTACGGCTTGACTTTCGCCCCCACTCTTCGAAAATCTACCCAACCCCCTTGCGACCACAAAAGCAACTAATTAAGAAATTAAAATAAAAAAATGGTCAAAAAAAGGCAGAGCAAAAAACGGGCGAATGCACTTTGCATGCAAATTTTGTAAAAAATTTAACACAACACAAGAGCCAGTCGGAGAGTGCAGCGGTGAAAAGTGCAACTCTTGCACAACTGCCCCTTAACCCTGGCCGCTCGTACCCCACCAGCTCCTGTCAGCCTCAACCTTTAACCCTTCAACACTCTGAAGCCCTCCACTCGGCCCAGCCCCCCGCAGTTACGGACTGCAGTTACAAAACGATGACAATGACAAAAAATTGCATGGCTACAGAAATACCTTAAAGGTCTTCGAAAAAAGGTACGCCTGCCGCCGTCGAAGGGTTGAGATAGGGTCCTGCGAATCAGGAATTTGGGGACTGGGGTATTTATGGAGGGGGTCCAACAAAGGGCCATCATGGATACCTGCTCAGTCGTGATTCCTCCAGACCTCCAGCTCCCTCCCGTTCTCCCATAAAACGACAAATTGCGAAAAATCCGCAGCCTCGTTTTTGGTTTTTGCCCCAAACTGTGTTTTGTTTTCAAGCTTGTTTTTTATTTTGGATGCAATGCAACGGAAATGTGAATGCACCGTAAAGTGAAGTGAAAAATGCACTTGAATTTTCCTATTTTTCTCTAACTGTTTAATCTGCTCCTCTTTTTTTCACTCTCATCTTGTTTTTCTTGTAATTTTCGAAGGCCAAAAAACGAGTGGCAAAAAAATTGAAATTAAAATGAGCGCGACAGAACAAGGAACAAACGCAGGCATCATAATTTTCCACCTTCTCTCTAAGCGGTCCCTACCAGGAGGGGGCGGCACTGGGCAAGGGGCGTGGCATGTGCATGTACAACAACAAGAACCACTGCAGGAGGACAAACAACAATGTAAGCGCCCACGTACCAACGCCAGTGCTAAAAAGGTGCACTCAGAGGCTATGGTTTGGCGGGGAGGTGGACCGAGGGACGAGGACTGGGGAGACTGAGGGGTCCGAGGGGTCCGAGGGGGCGACTTGTTAGCGTGCTGCTTGTTCATCAACAATGCACCGTTGTCGCCGTTCTTCTTCATCTTCTTGCCTGGGAGGATTCCATTTTCCAAGTGCGAGCCAAGGGGGGAAATACACGGGCTCGGGTGCCAAAAGCCAGACCATATCCACAGATTCTCAGATTAAAGCCAGGCCAAATTCAGGGCTAAGAAACTGCAGCCAGCATATGGGCTTGTCCTCACAATGCCCTAAGCGAAGGTAACTCGACAAATCGAATATCCGTTTTCCAAGATATACATCCCCAAGATATAACTTTGAAAATATCTTAAATAAAAGCTATCATCTTCCATTCCCAGGATTCGCTATATTTAAGTTCTTTGGGAGTAGGCATTAGGACCAGCAAATACTAAATCCATTGTTTCTAATCCATTGTCTAATATCCAAGACCCATCTGGATTTAATTAATTTCCAGGGTATTCGTCGACTTGCCTCATTGTAGCATACTTCATTTTTTATATAGTCACTCACTCTGTCTGTCCCTCTTCCGCTGCCTTCGAACTGGTGTTGCCAAAAAAGAAGAGTAAAAATTAAAAGAATTTTTGTTAAAAGCGCTTCAAGTGGGTACTACGATGTCGTTGTCGTTGCTTCTCCAGGATATTCCATCCACCTACCTGCGCGAGTGTATGTGTGTCTCTAGTGGGCATATGTGTGTGTGCGCCGCTTGACTCGAAACACCTCCTCTGCATATGTGTGAGTGTATGGGGGAGGGTCTTGGGTGGGTCCCCACCTACTCCTCACCTGAAATACGGGTGCAGTGACACGACGACAGCTCCGACAGCTTCGCGCTTTTGGCTTTGACGTTTGCTGCTTGATTTTCAGCTGTAGCTTTTAATTTTTATTTTAATTTTAATTTTTTGTCCGTTTTTTATTTATGCGAATAATTTTGTGGGTGACTGTGGACGTGTGTGGATGCTTGAAGAGGCATGATGATTTGTTGGTCTGTCTGTGACAGGCCTTTTTTATTTGAGGTGCCATCGCCGAATTCTGAAGCACGGAAGCTCCCTTTTTTTTGGAGCTGGTATCCGAACATGACCTTTGAAAGTCCATTTGATCAATCAATTCCGCAAGTACCAATAAGATTTATTTTATATTTAACTTTGTGTGTAAACCTTATTATATTGAAACATAAAACAGGATATATCCCTGGTTCATGCTTGATTTCAAGGATCGTAACAGTCATTCCACATCCCAGCTCTATTTGCCCAAAAGGGTTTTTTGTGATTTTATTTTGATTTTAATTTTGTTGTGGCTTGTACTTGGCTTTTACGTATATGCCCCCATCTCCACGAGCACTTTCGCTGGCATTTGCCTTTGGGCCACTGCGATGCCACGGTGCTTTGGTTTCGGAGCTACCTGGCTTAGCATTTTAGCGATGCATAATTAATCTGCGAGGGGTGCCAGGCGCTTCCCTTTCACTCGCCTGGCGCCTCACGCCACTTTCCACTTGCCACTTCAATAAAATATCTTTTATTTTATTTTTAGTGCAGCTTTTTACTGGTGAAAAAATGTTTTTCATGTATCTGATGATGCCACGTTTTGTGGAGCGGTGGTGCATGGGCTGGGAATGCTTGGGACTGGGGCTGGTCCATGTAAAAGCGCAAAAATGTGACGGGTACGCTCGAGTGCGGCACTCGCCCCCTTTTCGTCCTTTTGGGCCAAAAAAAGAAGCAACAAAAAGTTACCCCCTCACAGCCATGTTGTGTATTGTTTGTCAAACAACTTGAGAGCCGAAAGCTGGTTTCTGGTGTTCTTACCTGAGGGAAATACCTCGCCGTGCCTCTTTCAATGGGGGTAATGACTTATGGACTCCCCCGGATATCTGGCCCGGATACCTACCGAAGTTTATCGCGGATTTTCGCTAGCATCTTAGGAACGGCGAGGGTTAGCGTACAACGTCTAAGGATAAGCCATGCATGAGCGCCTTGGCCATTGTTGCGTGGCCTTTTTAATTGGCCAGCCGGATGTCGGGTTAATGTTGCTGCAAAAATCTCCCCTTTTTTCGCACATTTAATTATTCGGCAAGGCAACAAAACAAAAGCTAACGCATTACATTTTTAATTTGAGAGCGGAAGGAAGACTGGCCCGAAAAAACTGCTTAATTTTCAGGAGTGTTTGCCTAGATTATTTCATTAAATTGACCAGACCAGACCAGAGACGGTCAAAGGACAAAGGCGCCCAGTTGAGGACAATGCCAAAAAGTGAGGGCAAACAAAAGAGTTGAGCAAAAAGCTCGGCCCAGACTCCCAGGACTCCTTCAGAGTCCTGCCATAAAGCGTGGCTGGCCAGCTCCTCAGCCAGGCCAAGGACTCTGCTCCAAAACGGGGGTGGAACGTGCACTTAATTAAAGATAAGAATTAACTGCTGATTAGTAGTTCTTCTTTACACTTGACACTGTGTAGTCCTGCCACTAGTCTTACTCCAAGTCCGAGTCTCTGAGTCTGAGTCCTAGTCCGGGCACGTCTTGGTCCTGGCATTCTGCCATCGTACCACTCTGCCAGTCTAACGAGTTTTTATTTTTCTTTCGATTTGGTCTTTCATTCCCAAAAAGTTTGTCTAACGCCCCGCAGCTCAGGACTTCCGAGGACCTAATGTACCCAACATGATTTATGCACCCACGCCGACCGGGCATTCGAAGGATACGTTGCATTTTCCGCCCCCACATAAGCTAATTGATGTGGCAAAGTGTAGGCTTTCGTTCGATATCCTTACTTAAGATGGCTGGAGGCTTTTCTAAGCAAATTTTAGATTATGATTTGTTCTGATTTGTAATTCACGAAAGATTTTGTGGCAACTCTTAGTCGGCTCTCACATCTTGAAATAATTTGTACATCGTTTCAAAAGAGTATTTAAAAAGAGACTATTATTTTATTTTGTATAATTTAATGCGCCTACGTGTTAATCACGGCAATTAATGTACGCCTCCGCCTCGATTTCCCCAACTACCACCCCTTCCAGCAATTGTCCTGCGAACTGCGAACACATCGTTCAACCAGAGACAGATACGCAGATACAGATACAGACTGCGACCGAGTTGGAGATACAGATGCAGACCCATAAATATCTGGCACTTGCCAGGCACGTTCGCTTCGGAGAAAAACTTTGGTTGGCACTTGGCTTAAATGCCTCATTTTCCAGTCATTAAATTCCTTGGCCGCCCGCTGACCAATTTCGATGGCCATAAAGTCTTGAAAAAATCTTTGTAGTGGCACAATATGTTTGAGGCTGCTTATTATTGACTCTGTGTCTCGTTTTTGGGCAAGTCCTGAAATATGTTGACAATGGCGCCAGCAACAAAGGCTAACTAAAAACACCAACGCCCACCCCAGAAGCTGTTCCTTCCAAAAGTTCTCAAATTTTCAACCCCTCTAAGCATTCGATTTTTTGGTTATTGTTATATCCTTGCAGAAGGTGTTGTAACTTTGTCTAAAATTTTGCAAAACTATAAAGTTTAAACACATATTCTTAAACATTTTAAGCGGTCCCGACGCAGCAATTCCTAGAAGTAACTACGAGGACTATTTAATATCTGATATCTGATAAGGGTATGTGGGATTCGATTCCTCCCGAATTTGTTTTTCTTTTTTGTTTTGCTTTTGTCTTCTTTTTTTGTTTAGCATCAGCAAAAGTCTCATAGTTTTTTCAACATCCTGGAGCGCCAAAGGAGATAGGGATGGATGGGAAAGAAATCGACAAATCAAAGCTTTACAAAGCCAGAATGTGTGGAAAAGTTGCAGTGCAGCAGCATTTGACAATTTATTATATACTTTTGATTGGGGGAATGTGTCTAATGTTGTTCCTCTTGTTTTTTTCGAGTTGCTAGCATTGCGGAAATGTTAAATATTTGTTATTGCAGTCTAATGTTTCCGCTTTTCGCGAAGACACAGGGCAGAGTGGTTTATGGAAAGCCATTTGAAATGGCTAGTACCTATTGGTTGGGTTAATAAAAGGATATCTGCTACCCAATAGTAAATTGATGCCATGTATATATTAAGCTTCTACAGAATTACTATTAGTATTTATAAACCACTTTGCCTAAGATTTATTTTAAATATGTTTTCCAAATATTTATGAAATGGAAAAATCTGTTAATTTAAATGGTAAAACCTATATGCCTCTGGATGCCTCATCCAATATAAAAAATTCTGGCAATGAAAACTATTAGCCCCAGTCATAAATCTTGAAATCCACCCCGAGAGATGTCCTTTTTGAGAGCCCATGCCAGGATACCCCAAACCGCAGTTGGGAACCGACCACAGGAACCGAGCTCCATTTGGCTGCGCAGACAGAGACACAGGCGGAGAAGGGCGAGGGGAAGAGATAGCGATAGCGGAGGCGACACAGTCTGTGGCAAAGTCAGGGCCAGACGTGGCACAATTATGACAATTTCTGATGCATAACGCTGCATCCATAGAGCTCTTAATGCAATAAACAAGCGACTGCAGCGTCATTAACACTGACAGGTTGGGTGATTTTGGGGTGGCGGGGGGTGTGCCGGGTAGATGCCAGAGGGTGTCAAGGGTGCAAAGATGCCAAGGAGACGCAGGCCTGGCTTTTGTCGTGCACTAATTGTTCAGGCCTGGCCAAAATGTGCAGCGCATGCACAACATGCCGTGCAACACATTGCAACGCTCCAATTCAGGTGTGTGTCAGTTGGCCGATGTCGCCACAAAACACTTTGCCGGCAATTGTCAGCCGGCAGTTTGTCGCTCTCAGTGTTGCCAAATGTAGTCTTAACCAGCTTTACCATTTAAGTGGCTAAAAATTAGAGCTAAAAGATTATTTATACTTGATGTCGAAGAAACTAAAAGCGTGTGATTTCTAATAAGATTACCCGTTGTATAAATTTGGTTTCTGTAGTTTAGTAATAAATTGTAAATAATAATAAATACATGACTTCAAATGTTGGCAATGAAATGGCCAAACAGACATCCCAGCTCTCAGGTGTTGCCAGTTGGCTGGGCGTTGTTCAGGTGTTCGGTATTCAGAAGTCAGTAGTCACTAGTTGGTAGTTGTAGCCGAACTCACTTAGCAGCTGACAATGACAGCTCCCTGCTCCCCGTCCCCGCTTCAGCGGCCTGGCCCAGATCCCCCACCCTCCCCTGTATCATCATTCGAGTCTTTCTGGCGTTAATAGCCGGCTGCCAGCCAAGTGTCTGGCAAAGGCTTTGCCCAGTTGCCTAAGCGACATTGTCACTTGCGGTTGGGCCCTGCCATCCTCCGACCGCCAGAGTCCTGTGCTCCACACAGGTCCTTCGCCTTCTCGGTTTGTGGCTTCCGCTGCCGTCGAGCTGGCATCGGTTTATGGCAGTTTAAACAGCCACCTCGGAGCTGTCGGTTAGAGTGATAAACATAGAGCGCGCCTCTCGCACAAATCAATTAACAATTAAATTGCCAACTGAAAACGCGCCGAAGATGTCTCTCGGAAACGTGGAAAGTCATCAGGACTTACAGCACACACAGCATCCTCTACTTGGAGTCATTGGGCATAACATTGAGTAGGTTTGGTAACAAAAATAGTTTATCATTTAGGTTGTTTATGGGAAAGATAGTCTTCATGTGAAGAATATCGTGTGATAAATTTTATGTTTAGAACCAAGATCCATCACAATTTTCCTTCTGATTCCTGTTTGGTTACTAGACTCCAGGGTAAGGTGTCTGTAATATGCAGCCATTAAACCAACTTAACAGATAGCTACCTCAGGCACTTAGCTTAATGTGGGACACGGGCTAGAAGGGAGTCAGGAGTGGAAAGGAAGTTGGAACGACAGTCAACTCAGACCGCGTCCTTCTCTTCCAGTCAAACGCATCGCATGCATTACTATCCCCAATACTTTCAACCGAACCACTACTACCCGAGCCAGTACCACCAGGCCCAGCTGGCTGAGTATGCGCACCTGGGGTCAATGGGGCAGATGGCGCACCGACCGGCACTGGTGGCGGCGGCCAGCAACCACAACGGAGCCTACGCTCCAACGTCGACTGGCAGCGCACACTCCGGCTACGGGTAAGCATGCAGAGGGAGGAATAGGGAAGGACTACAAGGTACCAGGTAGGATATTTAAACCGTCTCCTCAAGCAAGACCCTGAATACAAAGTTTTGAAAATGAATAATTGAAAAATAATAAATGGAACATGGAGAGAGAGAGCTCCCACCAGCTTTCTCCATCAGTGTCTTAAAAGTTCAAGTCAAAACTGAATCCGACACCAAAAAGGGACAACTCTAATGTAACTTTGAAATTCCAATAGCATCGAGCCGTCCGTGGAGTACGAGCTGCAGCCGGAGTCGCAGTCGTATCCGAGTGCGGGCAGTGGGCCCGCATATCCGCCCCACCACCACCCACCGCAGCATTATGCTCCTCCGCCACCGCCCATGACCACGAAATCCTCGAAGAAGTCAAAGAAATCGGGTGCCGCAGTGATGAACGCACTGACGCTGCTCTCGTTCTTCTTCTTTGTGAACATGCTCCAGAACTGCCTGAAGGATCACACGGCGGACATGAATCCCACCGTAATGGTGCTGACGGCCAGCGGCAGTCGCAATCGCTTCAACAAATTAGCCGAGATGAACTCACGCGAACAGACCTCCACCATGGCTACGGCTGAGTCTGTGGCGGAGTCGGTGGCAGAACCATCTTGGCAGCTGCAGCCGGCCGTGGTGGCGGCGCCCGCCTCTAACTTGCCGCCCCAGCCCCTTGCCACCCCCGCTGTGGTGCTGCAATCGCCCTACAGTGGCGGATCAACGGTGGGTAACCAGCACATTCTCGAAGCACTACACAAAAAAAAATGGGTTGCCCCAACAATGACACAGTTTATTTTTAATCAAGTATGAAGTATTATGGTATAATTAGTATAGTATAAGTATTTATTCTTATTTAACACTCCTTCCTCTTGACCCTTATTGGTTATAATTATGATGTTGTTCGTTTCGCTTCTGCAGCACCAGCACAATCCTAAGCCAAAACCCCACGATTATCGGCCCCACATTGAGGACGATGATTATAATTACGGGCAACGCTGGCCACCCCCGCCGCCCCACACCGCCGCCGATACGTATCCGTACCCTAATCGCACTCACATGGACCACTCCTCGCGGCCGGACTTTGAATCGGACTCCAGACCCGGGTCCGATTACTATCAGCACCACTATTACCCCGACGGGAACGAGACGCCCCGTTACGGCTACGGGTACGGCTACGGATCAGGGAGGCGGGGGCAGCAGCATCCTTGGTCTTACGGCTCGCATGCTGGCAGGCAGCGCTACTCATCCGCACCGTGGTCTTCAGCTTCGTTGGGCGCTCAGTCGGGCGTGAGCTCTTACTTGGATAATGCCCAGCGCCGGCAAGGTGGCGATGATGACCGGGACCATGGGGAAGTGGGGGCGGACGGGGATGATGACGATGGTCAGCAGTCGCGACGCCGGGATGCTTTCTATACGCGCACACGCATTAATTGAATGCAAGAATCCCGCGCACATTTCTAAACCAGTTGGGGAGGCAATCGGTAACATTAACCCATTGAATGCCTGTGGGGATGGTCTTACCATATTACCAGTCGGGTTTAAGTCTTTAATCTCTGTGGGGGATTTATTTAAAGTTTGTAAGACCCTAGTCAAAATTATATTAAAACAAAAATGATGAACATGAAGGGTAACTATCGTAACATCTAAAGTTACTTTAATTAAGATATAGGATATATTATTCATAATTTGTAATTAAAATAACATTTTCAATTTAAAAAAATACAAATTTGTTGGGTTAATATGGCTTAGCTTACATGCATTTATAATTAAAAGCAAACAACGAGTAGAACAGCTGACAAAAAATGAATGGAAAATCGTGGTTCGCTTGTGGCAGCCCCCAAGCTTGTGGAGCCAAACAGCAGCAGCCAGCAACCAGAACAAGTTGGATTCGTAATGAAAATAAATGCTAATTTGTTGCACAACAAATTAAAAGTGCCCCCCGGTCCTGGGGGCGCTTGGCTAAGACTTTATTTTATTGCCTGGCCCGGCAACTAAGTTGCACTCTGCCGGCCGTCTGCACTCCGGCGTTTCTAATACAGATCTGTTGCATCCTACCTTGGCATAGCTGGGCTTATTTATTTATGGGATTTTCTCCATTGGCCCAGACAATAATCACCGCCGAAAGCAAACCCGTGTAAGCAGAGGGGCGGGGTAACTTTAATTAACACATTTGGCGCGCTTTAAAATGCATTTTGCCATTTGCCGCGCTTTCCTGCACTACAAACAATGCTATCAATTTCAACAACTTTGATTAAACGTCATTTGCAGTTCGCCGTCGCAGTTTCGCTGCCGGGATGGTGGACTTCCAAGGGGGTTGGGGCTTCCCAAGCTGGCAATTGGCATTGTCAGCGCTTTGCTTCTGCCAGTGCCGCTGCTGCTTCATTTGCAATTAAATGCATGCAACGGCGGAGAAAGAGTGGGATGAACGATGCACGGGTCTCTGATGCAGCTGCAGTCGGAGTTGCAGTTGCATTTCGGCCCGAGTTGCTGCCACCTCGACACTCAAAGCGTAATTTAAAATTCTCTTGGCTGCCATTTTTCGAGGCCCTTTCTTCGCTTTATGTTGGTGATATGGCTGGCTGAATGGCTAGATGGCTGGGTGGCTGGCAGGATGGCCGTATGGCTAGGAACGCACCGCGACTGCCTCACTGACTGACTGCAGCACGGTACACGGTGCGTATGAGTTATGCAATGACTGCATGGCACAGGCAGCAGCAGTAGCAGGAGGAGCTGCAGCAGCAGCAGCAGCAACGCAACAGCAACAGCAAAATGAAGTTAATATAAATTTTGCTTTACTACAGCACACCCCGAACGTGTGGAGCTTTCGGTGGCAGAGGCCCCTCCATATATTTAAATAAATTTATGACTTTAAGTGCAAACTGGCAGCTAATGCGTGATTTTTGGAGCCAACACGAGCACGTAACTGCCGTAAGTGCTTCTGCGGCTATGAGTTCTGCTTGTAAACCGGCTAACAAGGTGATCCAATTAATTGGTGATGAACCAGCTACGTTTAATTGGCCCATTTTTGGACTAAATATTCCAAGCTAAAACGATATGGTCAGTAGTGTCTAGTTGATTTCCATAATTTTGCTTAAAAAAGTTTACTCTGCTTTAAAAGTAAAGGAAAACAAACTAAATTAATTAAAATGTCCTGTTGATGATTTCCGTTCACATAGATCCCTGGTAAGCCTCGAATACAACATTTATACGACTCAAGCCGGGTCATAATATTTTTTATTACAACTATTACTGCAACCGCCCAGCTGAGATAATAAAAGTGAAAATTTTCATTAAACAACTGTGGAGGGAAAAAAATCGAGTCAGGAGTCAGGACTGTGCGGACTCGGCGTGCGTCTGCTTCTGACACATTATCCACAATTAAACATGCAATAAATTTACTTTAAATATGCATAAATTTATAATGTAAGGGACAGGTTTTTTCATCGCCATGTTTATATTTTTTGCGCCGTAGAAGTGTAGTTCATTAAAAAATAATTAAAAATTGTAATCGACGCAGTTTTGTTGCCTGCCTTTGCACAATTATTTATGCTCACATAAAGCACAAAATGAAATGGCATTAATTTGCACTCTCATGTCAACTATAAGTGTGCGGCAGATAAATTAAAAGTAAACAAGTAAATAAATTTTGCAAAAATTATTAAAGTTTCTCGCCGTCCAACCCTCGCCGTAACAAGATGTTGGTTCCTTTAACGCGTATGGATGAATCCTTTTACACGAAATGGCTCAAAACAAGTGCCAAAACAGCTCGGCTAAAATTGGCAAGAGCTGTAACCAGGCCGGGGTGGGGCTGCCTGGGGGTGGGTGTTAAGATCTCAGTGGTATTTTGCTACAGTTTTATATGGCAAACAATTACGGTAAGTAATTTATTTCTGCTCAACTGAATTAGAAATCTCTTAGCACTAAGCCAGTTTCCTGAGGGTTGGACCTTCTTTACCGATTTCAGTTCCTCGAGTCCTGAAAGACCTGACAGTCCGCACAGTCCTCCCAGACTGGGTGTGTGTGTGTGTGTGTGTCTGTTTATGAAGATACAATAAGATATGCAAAGAAAATTAATAGTACTACATTTTTTACAACACTTTTGTCTCGACTGCTGGCGCAGCTAGTGCGATAATTCATTGCCTGCCTTGGCTCTTCGTCCTTCGCTTCTCGGTCCTCGTTCCTCGTCCTTGTGCCTCTCCCTTGTATGTATTTCCACGCACTTCTTGCCAACTTACCGCCCCGTACCCCTCCCCTTCCACAAGCCCATCATTGCCGTTACTTTCGTGCTATAATCGGCTTAGTCTGCGCTTACGGTTTGCTTTTTGCATTGCCTGCGCATTTGTGTGTGTGAGTTGTATCCTTCCAGGGGCGGCGAGGGGATTGGTTGTCCCAGAGTGGGGCGGGGGCGTTGTTCCCTTTTATGCTCGCTCTGTCTATTTTGCGCCAAAGGTGTTAAGTTGTTATTTTATTGCATTTTATTTCATTTAGCCAGGCTCTTACCCAGAAGACGGAGAACACGAAAAGAGTATTATGACTTTATTGTTCAATTGGCAAGGAGTTCGAGGGCTTTAACTAGACTTTGAATCCTTTTGCCGCTGCAGCCGCCTCTTTGTTCGTCCTGAATCAAATCAATTTGCCTAACTAAGGCTTAAGCGATGGCATTTGCTTATTGGAATTGATTGCGGATTTGAGCAAAATCGTAATTGCTGCTAAATAAAAACAAATTCGGTTCTTATTCTTCTAAAAACTGTGTGGAAAGTTAGTTTAAAGATTTCCTTAGCAATCCCCAACTCAGTAGAATGTTTATCCAGCTTCTGAATAGTCTTCTTATGGCCGAAAGGCCTAAACTGTTGAGGATGTCACTTGGCAGTCGCCATCGTCACGTAACTAAACTTGGCTTTTCTTGGCACACTTCATTTATCACACAAATACACTCTCGCACACATACAGCTAAATGTGTCAGCGTAGCATGCAACGGCAGTTGCTGTTGCAGCTGCAGTTGCTGTTGCCGTTTTGAAGAGCCATAACTCATAGACATCAGTTGACGCCGCCTCCCCCACCAGCCGTCGCTGCCCTCCCCTTCCTCTCAGTTGGTTACATAAATGTCACTGCATGTGGCACAATTGTGTCGCAATTGTTGTGGCGAATAAACACGTCATAAACCGCCGGGTATCTCCAGTTGCCTGTGTTTGGAGTGTGCTGACCAACAACCAACATCCACCAACCAACATCAGTTCACCAAGCCCAAAAATGCATGTGTGTGTGCATGTGTGAGTGCACTTGCAATTCAATTACACTGCACAAAAATCGGCGCACACAAGCACAGATAAAATATCTATTAATGCTCATAGATTGCTCGAGTTCTAAGCCAGCTACAAATTCAATGTGCGCTCACAATTCAGTGCCAAATGGGATTTTGGTCGAACGTCCAATGGCAGAGTGAGTGTAAGCCATGGCCAAAAGCAAAGCCAGCAACAACATCAGGAGAACCAGGAGCAGCAATGGCGACTGCACAGAATCGACTAAACTTTATGTTCATGTTAAGAAAAGTGCTGCAGGAGCGTCTGAGTTTCCAAACAGAGGAGGAGCTTGAGGGGCACACTTTCTTGCGAAAAGCAAATGGATCCCTTCAGAGGTATATGTAGGAACGCCTCTGCCACGGCACACGGAAGTGAAAACGTTTCACACTCCAATTGCTGGTCCACTCCGGTCCTGTCCCACTACCAATTTCTCTTGCAGAACTTTCGCTCCTCGCCTCCAGCGCGCTACTTTCCTCTACTTTTTTGCACTTTCTATCGCTTTGGCAAAGTTTACGCTGGGACAGCAGGCACATAAAATAGTTTTAAATAAGAAAAGGCGAAAGCAAATAAACAATTCCATTTTTCTGGTAAGGAGGGGTGGCAGGGGCGGAGTCGGAGTCGGAGTCGGAAACCCGCACACACATGCACAATAAATGTAAAGCCTTGGCGCATGAAACTGAAAATATTTCGTAGTATACTTTGCAGCGCCATGGCCTGCCATGGCACATTTACACACATACGCACACCAAGATACTCCGATTTCCGTTTTAGTGGCCGTGTGAACTATTTACATGAACTCTTACATACCGAGCGTGCTGCCAGAACTCCTGAAATATTAAATTCCCAATTTAAAGAGTTTCTACTCAACCTGAAAAGGAACCCAAGTGGTGTGAGAGATAATTAATTCAATAATACTCCAATTCAATAACCTTAAATGCATGGCTATAATGTTTAATTATTGATTGGACTGTGGAATTAGTGAAAACGAGAACACTGTTTGCAGTTACATTGACTTTTGCCACTCGCCACTTGCAGCAAGGTCCGAAAAATTGTGCAACTGCATTGGTAACAGCAACAGCTGTTGACACACGCCGCCGGCGGGCATTGTTGTATGGCCAACACCACTGCTGACAATGGCTGACAACCACTGGAACAGACACACCCACAGACAGGCCGCGCCAGATACACCAACCAAACCAGCTCCACCTCTTCCTGCCCACCAATATTCATCGTGTTAATGGCGACGCCACAACAGCACATAAATGCCATTGAGATTTGCCTTCATGCAATTTTAACGCTCCGGGGCACACGCACATGCCAATAGAAAAACGGCTGGGGAAAGGGCCATAAAATTCGGTGGGAAAGTGTGTGGGTGGGGATATGGAGGGGAAGGACTACAAAAAGCCCAATTTATGACTTCATTTTAATATAATGTCAAATGCTATTTGTCCTGTGTCCATTTCAATTTCGATTCTCCATGTATGATACTCGTACATTTGGAAATGCATTCCAAATGGAATTTTGAACATTTTTGGCGATGTTTTGTGTATTTTTTATTTATTTTTTCCCACAAAATGGTTCATTATAACACTGCTGCTGCTGAATTCTGCGGTTGCCTGAACCCGAATCTGGAAGCCAAAAGATTGAAAACAAATATGGAAACGTAGCAACTAGGCCTAGAACATACCAATATTTGGTGAAACTTGAGGAGTCTTATTTTAAGAAGAATTTAACTTTTATTAAAGGGTTGACGGTACATACGTTTTGAAATGCTGAGCAAGGAGAGCTACTTCTTTTAGAAATAATTTAATTTTTTATTTTTTTTTTTTAACTCCCCCTGAAAAGAGTAAGCCTTAATGCCATTGTATCTACGGTATTAAAAATCTGATACATGAGGGAAATTGGGGCGCTGGCGACAGTCTGCCATTTGCATTTGGTCCAGTTTATTGCGGAGCAAGCCAGGTCGGGTCGGTCCATGGATGGCCAATATCTAGGCATAAATTCTATTATAAATAACATTCAGAGTGAACCGACAGGCGAACGCTGGTTATGCATTTGTCAGCACTGAAAATTGGACAAAAAATATATAGTATAGGAGCCGGTTTATGTGTTTGTGTGTCCGACGGCCTAAAATACAAATTGCGGTTCCTAAATTGAACAGCGACTGTTGCGTTGGTGTGTGTGTGTGTGTGTGTGTGTGGGTGTGTGTGGGTGTGTGTGGGTGTTAGGAAGTGTCTCTGTACTCGACGTATAATCAGATTTGTTTATTCAATTTTTCATGAAATTTTCTTCGAATATATTCTGTGCGGTTACGAGGCCGACAACTGATTGAGTGGCAATGACATCTCGCAGCCATACAGCTCTGATAGGCAATATTGTTACACACAGCCAGTCTTGGCTTTAAATTTATAAATATCCATCGAAAAAGCGTGTTGGTTTTATGATACTTTCATCCTAAATAAAAAAAGTGCTCCCACAACCATAGACTGTCCATTGACTGTCATAATCGGCTTCAATTGCCATTCCATTTAATCGTGTTCAATCGCTCAATCGGCATAATGAAAACGCCGTGCCACCATTCTGCAGAGCCGCAATTAACATTCTCCCATGCCCCGGCAAATTATCCGTCCTAATTAACGTTTCATAAACCGTTGCGGGGCGTGCTACACACATTACGCATACGACGTGTGCTCCGGCTCGGGTATTCAAGGGATCGAGGGCAATAGGGGAAATTAATCAAATTAGCATCGTTAAGCCTAAAGCGAGCGACTTGCGATGCGCACTGCCAACAATTGCTAAATGTAAACAATCATACGTAGAAAAAAAAAACGGAAGGGAAAAAACGCGAATTTCCAACGACAACCGCAACAAAAACAATTAAGCAAAATGGTCATAATTACAGCAGCACAAACACAGACCAACAATTGCCACAAATTGTGACAATTTGCCGCCTGATTAATGACTGTCTGTGGCTCTCCACCAAAAAACAGAGAGTAAAGCCAGCAGACTGGCAGATGTGAGATTATTTGCGGCAATATTTTATGCCCATCAATTGCAATAGATATCTCGGAAAAATCGGGGAGATCTAAGCACAATTGACTATATGTATTTATTTATGTATGTTTCGGCATATTTCACTGGAATCGCAAACGATTCTTCGTTTCTATTTTTCCAATTAATTATCTCAGGTTCGGTGGATATTCCACGAACAATGATTTTCTTGTTTATTTGTTGATTTTATTTGTTTCTTTTCCATCTAATCTTAAATAAATGTCTTACAGCATAATCAATACTTGCTGCAGACATTTAAAATGCTTTCTTTTTCTGCAACGATTAGAATCAGCTAATCCCAACTGATTAAGTTAAGTGAATTCGCTTTGACTTCCAATATTTTTGTTTTAACTGATCGAAGAGCTGACAGGTTAAGCAATCAACTTATTGAGTCCAATATAGCACCTTGGCTTTGAAAAATTAAAAACAGCTTTGACTTTCAGTCGTTAGTTGACACCATTCGTCTAAGGTTGTAAGGTGAAGATATGCCAAGCTTAAAAAAAATAGTTATGTTTTTGGCCCTGATTCCTTTTTTGGCATTGGGGAACCGACAAACCCATTTAAAGTTTCTGAGCAAACTAGTGAGAAGAGTCAGAGCTCATCGGGAAGTCAAGATGGTGTTTATTCTTCAGAGCCAAGCTTCAAACAACTGTGACATTCAGGATTGGCATCCTCGGCAAATGCTAATGCTGAGGGCCAACGAGCTAGCTCATTTCGAAATAAGCTCAAACTTCAACGATTATTACAGCTTGGGGCTCGTGTGCATAACTCAGATGAGTGAATTGAGTCTCCTAAATATATTGGCCTTTAACTACGACCAAATGCGCCAAGAACGAGTAATTTTCTGGATGCAAGTAAAAGTCACGGACCAATTACTCCGGAAAATAAGTAAACTATTGGAGAAACATAACTTTACCAAAGTTCTTCTGGTGGAAATTGTGAATCGTAACAACTCAACCTACAGTATTCATCGCCTAAACGCCTTTCCCAACGCAAAATTCGAGCGAATCGATAACTTTCTCAAAGTCAAGAACATCTTTGCCAGAAGCATGGTAAATTTTCAAGGCAGGAATACAGTGGTTCTGCCCAAAGAAAATGCCTTTTTCGTAAACCACGTGAGCTATGGACAAAACAGATATTTCCCCATCAGCACAAGTGAAGATATGCTTATAATTCAGTTTGCTCGCAATTACAACTTGAGTCTGAAGCTCAGCACGAAGACTGTATGGAATTACTTCGATATGCAGCTGACTCCTCGCCTAATTTCCCGGGATGAAATATCGGAAAGCGTCAATCCGTTTACTCCCACATCACTAGTTGTTGTGGTGCCTTGTGGAAAGCACGAGGGAGTCCAGAAGGTCTTCAATCAGCTGGACTTTGGGATTGTTCTCCGTTATCTTCTGCCCGTCTATGTGACATTCGTGGTGGTGGAGAGCTTCATCCTCCTTATCAAAGCCCGAATCTACAACGAAACCTATCGGTTCAGTTACCTGGATCCTGTGGTGAATCTGCGGGCTGTAAGTGCCATCCTAGGCATGTCCTTTTCAGTCAGTCGCAGGTGGAACTCGTCTCTCCGCCAACTCTTCTTGGTGCTCAGCATCTTCGGCTTCGTATTGAGCAACTTTTTTGCCTGCAAGTTGAGTTCTCATTTAACAAAGCGCTCCCTGTGTAACAAAATAAACAACTTGGAAGAATTGCGTGCCAGCGGGCTGAACGTGGTTGTGGACGCCGACCTATGCCATTACATCTGGACCGAAATTAGCCCAGAGCTCTTCATCGAGGTTCTACCAAATGCAAAATGTACTGACACCAAGGAGATACTTAAACAGACCCTTTCTTTGAACGACAGCGTCGCCTATGTTCTCTTTAAGAGCAATTGGGAAATGCTCAATAAGCATCAAGAGTCTCTGGGTCGAAAGGTTTTTTGCTCCTCGAAAAATTTGACCTTAATGTCCAATTTACCAAAAATGCATTTCCTCCCTAAGAACTCGTTCTTCAAATGGCCTCTTCGCACTTTTTCCCATCGGCTCCATGAATCCGGATTCCAGCTACATTGGAATAGAAAAACACCTGATAGGTTGAAAAAATTTCTTAACATTACAATAGAAGCAGTTTCCAAGAAGGAGACAGCTCCCCTGTCTCTGCATCACTTTTACTGGGTATGGGCTCTACTTTTCATGGGCTATGGATTGGCCACTCTGGTTTTTTGCATCGAATTATGTTTGAAGAGCGGCTAAATATTTTTATATAAGATGTACTTACTCATTTTCTACAACTATTTTCTCTACATGTTGTCAAAAACACTTTGAAATATATCAAATAACACACAAATTCTTCAGCGGCTTTCTTACAAATCTAAAACTGGAAATATACAGACATGGATGCAGGCAATAAGGGCCATTACATTCCAAAACTTTGAAGGAACAAATTTACAAAAAATTAAATAAAAAATGTGATTAGAAGTTTTTAAGCATATTAAATTAGAATAGATCCAGAAATCGTTTAATGTATTCCGCCTAGAGATCAGGTAAACAATTAGAAAGATACAGCCATCGATGTGGGCCATATATGGGGCTCCCATGGCACTTTCCGATTTTCAAGGGGTCCATGGCAAAATTTAAAAAAAAATCTAAATAAAAATGTGATCTGAGGTTTAAATGCATCTTAATAGAGAATCAGAACACAAATCGTTTAAGGTATTCCGTTCAAGGATCGGGTGAAAATTGGAAAAGATACAGCCATCGATGTGGGCCATATATGGGGCTCCCATGGCACTTTCCGATTTCCAAGGGGGTTCATGGCAAAATTTAACAAAAAATCTAAATAAAAATGTGATCTGAGGTTTAAATGCAGATTAATAGAGAATCAGAACACAAATCGTTTAAGGTATTCCGTTCAAGGATCGGGTGAAAATTGGAAAAGATACAGCCATCGATGTGGGCCATATATGGGGCTCCCATGGCACTTTCCGATTTCCAAGGGGGTTCATGGCAAAATTTTACAAAAAATCGAAATAAAAATGTGATCTGAGGTTTAAATGCAGATTAATAGAGAATCAGAACACAAATCGTTTAAGGTATTCCGTTCAAGGATCGGGTGAAAATTGGAAAAGATACAGCCATCGATGTGGGCCATATATGGGGCTCCCATGGCACTTTCCGATTTCCAAGGGGGTTCATGGCAAAATTTTACAAAAAATCGAAATAAAAATGTGATCTGAGGTTTAAATGCAGATTAATAGAGAATCAGAACACAAATCGTTTAAGGTATTCCGTTCAAGGATCGGGTGAAAATTGGAAAAGATACAGCCATCGATGTGGGCCATATATGGGGCTCCCATGGCACTTTCCGATTTCCAAGGGGGTTCATGGCAAAATTTTACAAAAAATCGAAATAAAAATGTGATCTGAGGTTTAAATGCAGATTAATAGAGAATCAGAACACAAATCGTTTAAGGTATTCCGTTCAAGGATCGGGTGAAAATTGGAAAAGATACAGCCATCGATGTGGGCCATATATGGGGCTCCCATGGCACTTTCCGATTTCCAAGGGGGTTCATGGCAAAATTTTACAAAAAATCGAAATAAAAATGTGATCTGAGGTTTAAATGCAGATTAATAGAGAATCAGAACACAAATCGTTTAAGGCATTCTGTTCAAGGATCGGGTGAAAATTGGAAAAGATACAGCCATCGATGTGGGCCATATATGGGGCTCCCATGGCACTTTCCGATTTCCAAGGGGGTTCATGGCAAAATTTTGCAAAAAATCGAAATAAAAATGTGATCTGAGGTTTAAATGCAGATTAATAGAGAATCAGAACACAAATCGTTTAAGGTATTCCGTTCAAGGATCGGGTGAAAATTGGAAAAGATACAGCCATCGATGTGGGCCATATATGGGGCTCCCATGGCATTTCCGATTTTCAATGGGGTCCATGGCAAAATTTTACAAAAAATCGAAATAAAAATGTGATCTGAGGTATACATGCAAGGGGGTCCATAGGAAAAATTGAAAATTAATCTTATCAAAATGTAAATGTAACCCGCTCGCCATACTATCTTTAAAAAATCCTAAACACGTGAAGTATCTATAATCCATCCTGGCATGTTTTCGTGCTGTGGCTATTTTTGTTTTTTTGTATTAAATATTATTGAATATTATTTATATTATTAATATTATCATATATTCAATGTAGCAAATATAATATATATATATATATGTAATATATATTCTAATAGTGAGTTTATTAAAAGTTTTGAAATGCACACAACAAAAATAATATAATATCATCTGTTTTTTTTTCATAAGTCTTGGTTATTATGTTTATTTATTTGTACAATTATGGACCTCTGTGTACTAAAGGTCTTTAGTTTAGCCTCCGTTTACTTCAATAGCTGGAAGGCAACATTTATCCATATTATTTATTTTTCCATGTCTCGGATGAGTAGCGTATTTTCTCTGTAAATGTTTTTTTGCCTGATTTATGGGTCAGCTTGTGCTCCATTTGTTTGTGCAACAATTGAGATCTGAGATGTTTTTCGGTGAACGGCTCCCATTTGCTCGCAGATCGACGTCGAGTGTCTGTCTATCGATAGGAACCGGCATCCCCAACAGCTGCCGAGCGACAATTTTCCTCGGCGATCTACACGGTTTTCCGCGTCAGTCGTGAAAAGTGTCTGGCGCAGTTTGGAACGCGATCGTTGATCGGCGAGTGCCTTTGTGCCATTTGTGAAAAGTGAAAAATGAATTTTCTGCCCCGCGCAGTCGATGCGCTCGAGCCGCCAGAGCATGTACCGTCGCCTGTCAGCGACTAACAAGTGTTTTCCACCCCCTTTTCACCCAAACCCATCCACCAACTCCCCCTCCCCAGTAGCCGGAAATGGGAAATACAAATATTAATTGTCATGCCGCGTCACTAAGAAAATTGAATCAGTCGGACTGTTTACTCCTGTGTGTGTTTGTTTGTGTATCTGTGTAAATAATATTTAAAATAATATTTCAAAATAATCTATGTAAATGACTCATGTAAGTGAAAGTGTACATAATTTCCTAAAATATTCTAGAAATATAATGCAATAGAAGGGTGTGTGTTTCAAGTGCATTTGTAAAAGAGTTTGGCAAAAGAGTCTTTAACTAACCAATACACATGAATAAAACCATCAACAATAAATGTTTATTTATATTTTATTTACTTTTTAATTAACCTATGCAATAATTTCTCCAAAAATCCCAACAAAGATTTGTTTAGGCTTTGGTCCAAGACACACACGATTAATTCGCCTAACACCTCAAGGCAGGCGTGTCGCAATTAAATTTTTGTCACCCGCCGCCTGCTATAATAGTTTTACTAATTTTAAAATTTATTACTGCCCGCCCCTGCCCTGTCTGCCCTTCACAAATTTCTTTTCATCACACCCTTCTGTAGTTTAGAGAGCAGCACCGGAAAGTGTTTAGAAAATCATCAGTTGCGAAGAACAAAAACAGCTTGCGACGAGATCAGTTGAGAAAATCCGACGAACTAAGAAAAACATTAACCCGTCCTCGGGCGCTGGGTGCTGGGGAACTCTGTGGCCGGAATGTTCTTGGGATAATACCGCCAGATCTGGCATCAGTCAATGTCAGTTGGCCCAGTGCCAGGTCGGCTGGGTGGACTGCGTGGGCGGCGTCAAGAAACAAACAGACAGAGCAGCCGACCCGGGAGTACGGAAAGTAAATAAACGCAGAGGGAAGGGAGAGTGCCCCCAGTAGTTGCCCCAAGAACAAGATTGCATATCTCAAGTAATAACCGCAGATGACACTGAGATACTTCCTACCTTGGCTGAGAACTTTTTTGTCCCCGCGCGTCAAATATCAAGTGTCTTGTTAGGAACCATATGCGTGAAGGTTTACACGTACAATGCTTCTTAAATTTGTTAGATTTTTCTCTAAACAAACTACACACACCATATTCACGCGAAACGCACTGTAGACAGCTAAACCTATTAATAAAAATTCTCATATATTTCCGCTGGATTGCAAACATATGTTCAGTCGTCGCCAAAGCATGCCAAATATTTCAGGCATATTTCGTTGAATCTGCTTTATTGTCATATTATTTTAATTTCTATTAATTTTATTCAGCAGACACGCTCGCGCACAAAACAGAAGAACATAAATATTTTAACACATTTTTTCGACAAGACTTTCCCTAATGGACTTTATCGACTGATATTTTGGGCCTATAGGTCGGGGCAATGGCATTGGCCAAGTGCAAAATTTATGATACATTTATCATTAATGTGTCTTTATTGTAGCCTGTTTTTTCTCAAAACGAATATTTATATGCTTGTTTTTGTTTTTCCTGAGCTTGTGCAACAATTGGCATGGTATAAAATATAAAAGTATACTCAACATTTGATTTAAGCCGAAGGCTTCTGGTTGAAGGCTGTAAACTTGATCGACTTATGAAGTGGGTCAGTGCTTCTCGAGGCATGTGGCTGTAGTTTAGTGTATTTATTTAATTTCCTAATTGATCTTGATCTTCCATAGAGGAAACTTTATTTCGTTTTAATTATATGTGCCTGCATCATTTCCGTTTTAGAATTTCGTTCCAAAAGTAAGCACGTCATGCACTTGACCAGCCCAGAACCCATCTATATACAGAGTCCCTGTTGCCCCCACCTTTGCCCAATTTTTGTATTTGTTGATCTCTGGGAGGCGTTTGGTTTTTATCTGTTTTCGAAAATAAATTTTATTCAACAGAAGACGGAAAAATTGCGCCGCTGGCATTGGGATAATCAGAAAATTAGCGAATTGTTCCATGAATTGTTTAGCAAACTTTTAATAGATTTCTTGATGGCTTATAGGTTGGTTTGGCGTGGAGGAAATAAGTAATTAATTCCAAACATCTTATAATGATCTCGTGGCCAATTTTTCGCCTCTTTTATGGTTACGTCAATGAAAAGTGGAAGGCCCTCCGTCGGATATATTTAGCTAGATCTCTTGGAGAAGCTGCTAGAATTTTTTGTTCCTTATTTTGTCGCTGCCTATAATTGGTGCGTTTGTGTGCAGAATGGAGGAAATACTGAGAGAGTTGCAAACATTCTGAACTTGAAATAGAAGCATGGAAAAAAGGGGAGATTCGAAGTGGCAGGAAATTGCATTGCGATTATGATGTTGTGCTGGGAGCAACGTGATTAGTTTATTTTGGGCCTGGTCCCTGCAATTTGAACTTTGCTTTGAATGGAGAGACTAATGACTAAGGAGGAACGCTGACTCAAGTGCAGACACGGCGAGAAATAGTTTAGGTCAGGAATTGCTTTTACCAAAATATTAAAACCAACATTTTGGTTGAGCAGATTCTATAGCATACTTTTAGGAGACCTTGAGAAAATGGAGGATTCATTTATTGATCAAAACTAAAACCATACTCAAGAAACATTTCAATATAGCATTCAATATAGCTTTCAACAATATACAATTAGCAAATTGTTGTCGCTACTCATCGGATGACACATAATGACGCATAGCTAGGAATGTACATGTATCTCCATCTATATAGGAAAACAACAATGGACAGCAAACTGGCTTCGGCTTTCTACACATCAATTAATATTCATAAGCAATTATCAAGCTAACCATAAGCTCAGATATGAGTGGTGCGAGTGTGTGTTCCTTTTGTCAGATAATTAATACAAATTATGCCATATGTTTGTCCAATTTACATTGAGAAAAATTAAAATTTAAACTCTTTTTTCATATTAAAATAAATCGTAAAAATAATAGGCTTAAGTCCGATTCATAGATTTTTCCAAATACTTCAACACATCCAATCAAACCGACACCTGTAATTTCTTTAAGTGCACTCACTCAAAATGCTATTTGTTACTCATATTTGTCCAGCATCGCCATTGGCCATGATGAGCTCAATCATTATCACTATCGCGATCCCGATCATTATGAACAAGTGTATATAGCAGACGCATCGCATGAAGCGCTTTCTGAGCGACAGTCGCAGTTTATCCGCCAGCCAAGTCAAAGGCTGCAGAAACCGAAATTCGCCTCCGTCTAGTGTAAACTAATTAACGGCAATTAAATAGCCCACTCAATGCTAGAACAAGATAGAATTAAATATTAAATAAACGATAATGTAAAATTGTAATATATTTTCAACAGGTTGAAAGCATTTAAAATACAGTAACAATAAATACTACGAAAACGATTGTTTATAGAAACGAAACACACACGAAAAACAAACGAAAATAATTAAATGGATAGAGAAAATTTGAACTAAAGACCGGAGACACCCAAGAGAGAGCAATATGTTTAATTTGCTAAGGAGATCGCGTCGCGGAAAAACGCAAAAGATCGGCAGTGACGACGAAAAGGAGGATAATGCCGAGAGATATAGCCAAGTCGGGGGAAGGGCCACTGCCGCGGGCAATTCTCTTCGGCAAGAGAACGGGGAAAGAGCCAGGCGGGCGGTGATCGAAGAGCTGGAGGACTTCGAAAGCGACAATGACGACGGCGACTGCCATGGCGACGGCGACGAAGAGCGTTTAAAATTAGCAAAAACAGCTGCTAATGGCCGCTCCTCCGACGATTTGTATATAAATAACATGGGCGGAGATGCGAGGACACCGATTCGCCCGTCTCTTTACAGTCTCAGTCAAAACGAGGCAGCCACCGCGAACACAGTTGGTGGTCAATTGATTGGCACTAGCCCGCGCCAGCAGCCAAACAGTGGCCGAAACGAACCGCACAAACGACACTCCCTGCTATCGATCGGCAACCTAACCAAGACTCTAAGCTCGGCCGATCCTCCGGAGGAGCCATCCCAGTCCAAGAAGCGAAAAACTCTCCAGAAGAGTCGCGATTTCCTCAGCGACATTTTCATGGCGCGTGGTCGCAACCATCAGCGTCAAAAGCAACACCAGCAGCAACACCAGCAACAGCAACATCAAAATTTTACTGGCAAAACCAAATCGCCCAAATATAATGCGAAAGACGTAATCACCGCCGCCGCCGTACACCTTGAAACGAACTCCGACCCCGCGCTCGCACCCCCAAATAGTTATCAAATGACTTTGGCTAATAATAGCCCGACGAACCTCGAAGAGAAAATCCAACGTGATCGAAGAGAGGGCCGCAGTAATTCAGCTGGAGCAACGGCGGCAGAGAAAATGGTTTTCCCGCAGAGCAATCCGGAAAATCAGAGCGATATGAGGAGCATAAGAGCCAGGTCCATGAGTGCGCCACGAGATGGCGGCGCTGGCCCCGTTGGCGGCGTCAAGAATCTCATTCAGGCGGCAAGCGTTGAGCGGAAAACAGCAGCTCCCGGCGATGCAACCGCCAGCCAGCAGCATCAGCAACATCTGGCAGCGCACGAGCAACATCAACCACCGGAGCAACAGCATCAGCAGCAGCAATTAAGTGACATAACCATGGGCCAAACCAGCGCCAAACCGAATGAAATTAGCAGTGGTTCGGCCCATAGTTCGCGGGCCAGCACGCCGCGAGAGTTCCGCGAGTCAATTATAAATCCCATCCAGAATGAGAATCCGCCGCCGCAGGCACCGCCCAGACATCAAAAGTCACCGGAAGTGCCAAAAATCACTGTGGAAGATTGTAGCTTCCACGGAGAGGACACGGAAGTGCCTCATAACTTCCATCCCACGGAAAATAAGCCAACAAGTTTTCACCAAAAGCAACAAACTCCAAAAGAAATTTTCTACGAGACCGAAAAGAATGAAACTCCAGATCACAGGTCAAGGGAAATATTCTATGAATTGAATAACACCCCCAAAAATGGGCAAGCCACTGTGAATATCGAGGAACTCAATGAGGCCCACATAGAAACCCTGGAAGACGAGGTTTTCGCCTCGGAAATACCATCCACCATATACCAGAACTGCAACAACCGTCCCTGGACCCGCCTCAGTCACACGAAGCTGGAAAATGTGCAGGAAGAGGCTGAGGAAGAGGAGGAGGACCAGGACTTGGACGAGGTAGACGAGGCCGTGGACCTGGAGTTCGAGCACCCACGGATGAACGGAAACTCCCGCCAGTCGGCCAGCAGCGAAAGGAGCGCCCTGAAAAGCGATTCCAATCTGAGCAGTAGCTATGCGGACTCAGGAATCGGGGAGCAGGAGTTGCCGCCAGCACCACCGGCGGCGGCACAACCCCCTCAACCACCGCCCCGCAGTTCATCGCATCATCTGAACCACCTTAGTCACCACACGAGTCACCTGAACTCGAGCCTGAACATGAACCTGAACCACACCTCCCGTGGCAACTCTACGGACTGCGAGGAGACATTGCTGCAGTGCGACGAACTCGACGATTTCAGCGATTTCAGCGAGCGTTTGGTCTGCATCGAGAGCATCAGTCTGCCGGATGTGGTTGTGGAGTCAACGACCTCCGAGAAATCACCATCGACGCCGGCAGCAGCAGCCGGACAGGGAACATCAGCCACTGCCAATGGCGACTCGCAGATCAACATCAATATAGCCAATGGAGCGGGGGGCAATAGTCTCGGGAATGTGCACTTCATCCCGATCCACATCGAGGGCGGTAGCAGTACTCGCAGTCGCAGTCACAGCCGGAGCTCCAGTCCGAACAAGCCGCGTAGCCGGGACGACCTGGACATGCCGCCCAGCATCGAGATCGTGGAGGATGGCTGTATCCTGAACAAGCCAGTGCGTCAGGAGAGTCCCTTCGATAATCAGGAGCTCAGGTGAGTGAAACGAGAGTAAATAATAAACTCAATTTCTTGTGATCTGTAAGTGTTAGAACTCTCCCCCAATGACACTCTGGCGTATACGTGACATTTGTTCTACGATAAAATGGATATTTATGATAGAATGGAAATTTTAAAAGAAAACCAAACTATTAAAGTGAATTCCTGCACTCTGTTAAAGTGAACAAAGGATTTAGAGAGCTTTGAGACCAACCACTCTGGCGTATACGTGATATTTGGCCAGATCGAACAGCTGCCCCAAGTGCGACGTATTTATTTAATCGCACCGCATGCCAACAATTTCCCCATTAACATGGCTAGATGCAGCCAATTTATCTTGATCTTTGTGTCATGGAAACGCTTTCCGATCTGGTTTCTCTCGCTGATTTCCCGTCCATTCAACGGAAATTTCCCTCGTTGCCTCTTTTTGCCAACTTCCAGTCAGGGGCGACTATTTTTAAATAGATCAGAACGTATAAATTGTATACCATTTGAATGCTGAAATATTTTCTGGCATCTGCCAATCAAATATGAATGAGAAGAAAACCGTTTCAGTTTAAAATCACTTTGAAGTGAAAAAGATTCATGTTTCCAGAAAACCTTTAAAAGGCACACAATTTGCAGTAAGCCTAGCCTAAGATTTGCCTAAAAAGCGAAAAGTTAATTGTTTTGATAGACTATTTTATGTCACAGACAACCTAGTGTGAGTACAAATATTTTTAGATACAAATTCCTTAGAAAAGCCCACTGGCCTGCGGATACATGTCTCCCATTACGTATACGCAGTGTGAAAGCAATAGCTTTGTGGCATTTTTGGGGTTTTTGTTTGGCCTTCGGCGAAATGACAGATTATGACAGCCGTGCGGCAAGTGTCTCACATGCAAATGGCCAAAATTATTTAGACAAATTATATTTATGTAAATTTTCGTGTTCGAAAATAATAAACATTGGATTTAGGTAGAAAATCAGTAGAGCACTTGAACAGGGGGCACAAAAATAAATTCACTTCGTCATTTCGCGTTCGGTGTTCTTCCTCTTGAATTTTGAATAATTTTTTGGCAACATGTTGGCCGTTTCCCACGCTCGTTTTTTGCTTACTCTAATTAGGGGATATTTCAAAAAGCCAGGTGGTTTAGGTGGAATACTAAAAACTATATGGGGCTCCCAAAAAGTAATTATTTTTAGAAAACCACTGATAGAATTGGATGCCTCCTAACATTGTTTCAGTGAATAGTATTTATTATTATTAAATGAACTATTCTAGAGTATTAGAAGCTTCGATTTAGCGAGCCATTTCGCATCTTCCTCATTCATATTTTCTCATGTGCATAGAACACGATCAGGCTGCTCTAGTTTTATTTTTTTGCCCGGCTATTTTAGACGAATTGCAAAAAAAAGAGGCGGACAAGTAAATTTGGAACCGTTCATAATTGGAGCAGATTCTCGAACGGGCCTGCTCTTGTGGAATTTAATTTGGGTTGTTCTTGATTTTTGGGCGGATAATTGATTGGGCATACGGGGAAACTTGTATCCGCTAGCATTGAAAGATTGTTTATTCCCGGGCCGGCACATGCGGCGTATGCGTAATTTCCCCCGAACAACTAATGGCCATCTTGCTTTTCCAACGCAACTGCTTTCGCGCCCCTTCCCCGGCCCCCGGTTGTTTATCTAATCCACTTTAATGAGCAACTTGGGCATAAACAAATAGAAAAGAATCCCAGCATTCGCAGCGGAAAGTTCACAGGCGGCAGAGATGCTCTTGCCAAAAATAATTGAAATAACTTTCAATCTAAGAACACGGGTTGCATCTGTCGCCCTGTCCTCTATGGCCGTCTCTCTCTTTCCCGCCACTAATCCGTCTCTGTCTATATCTCCGTCCGACTATCTCTAGAGAAAAGCCAGAGCCGCGTGTCACTAAAATTTGATAAATTCGCCGCTCATTGTCTATACGAGAAATATGTATGCAAATGGTAGACAGTGCGGAACATGATGATAAGTCAGTTTGATGTGTTTTTAGTTGGGCACGGATGCAAGACCTTAAGTTTGAATACAACTTAAATTTGAACAGCAAGCGCCTTACAGTCACACGCCGCACTGTATGCGCATACACTGTGGAAACAGCGAGCACAGAGTTGGCAAAATGCGCAAACAAAAACGAAACATCGTTGTTTTAAAAATAAACTTTGCGCATTTTCGCAGCAACCGAAAATCGACTAAGATAAATTCAATTAAAACGTATTTCATTTTTGCGTTGAAAAGCCAAAACAAAACAAAGCGCTGCCACAGAATACTACAATAATATACATATTATATAAAAGTTGCTATTGCTGTGGTATCTTTGTCTACGTATCCCCATATCCGTATCTATATACCGCTGTATCTATATCTGTATATTGTATCTCAACAAATTATGGTTGAGGAAGAGACTGCCACTGTTTTTACACCTCATTCGCGTTTAACGAGCTTTTCCATTCAAATTACGTCAGTCGCCGAATGTCGGGCTATAAAAGGTGGGTCCAACACCCTATAAAAATTATAATGAATTAATTTCTGCGGTTCACTTTTATTTATTTATTTATTTTATTTTATTCGTGCTGCGTGCGCGGAACACGTTTGTGATTCATTTTGTTTGTTTTTGGGGATTATTCAGTGACAGCTTTCCGCTTAGAATTATTCGTCTGTCTGGGGATTTATGTCTGTCGCGCACCGGATTATTACTCATCCGCGTACTTGATTTTTTGTTGTTCGCAGAAAGGAGCTGAAGCAGCAGAAGGCTCGGTTCAGCAGCCAACTGGATGAGGCCCACAAAAATGTCCACCAACTGGAGGCCAAGGTCGGGGATATGCAAGGCAAGATCCAGAAACTCGAACAGGAACTCTCCCTCAAGCAATGGAACGTCGAAAGTAAGTGGAATATTTTTAATAAAATTCAGTAGATAGTCAATTTAACTGATTGTATTCAAAAGGACTTCAGAGTGAACTGAGTGCCGCCCACAAGGACGATGAGTATGTGCGCAAAAAGCTGAAGCTTCTCGAGGACGAGAAGGTTCATTTGCGGCACAAATACAGCGAAGATCAAGACGACTTGCAGCGCAAGTATGGTAAGTTAAGGTATACTCTACAAGTAGAGGGAATATTCACTAAATAGTTCCTTCGCAGACGAACTCGAAGCTCAGTACAACGAACTTACCGAGAAGTACAAACAGACCCAGGCCCTGGCCAGCAGCCTACAGACCCAGTTGGCCTGTGCCCAGGTCGACGCCGAGGAGTGGCGCCAGCAGGTGGAACGGATCCGGGCGGAGCTGGAGGACCAGATACGCATCCTGAAGAACGCGCTGGAGAACTCCGAGGCGGAGCGCAAGATCTGCGAGAACAAGTGGCAAGAGGAGTTCGAAATGCTCAGGACACACAATCGAGGTGAGAGTTTCCAGACATTTTAAATCCAGGCATGAAACCGATTCCATTAAATATCCTAGAGCGAGAGGAGTCTCTGATGACGGACTGCGAGTGGCAGCTTCGCCAGATGCAGCGCCAGTGCAAGGACAAAATGGACAAGTCCAACTACGAGAGGAAGCAGGCTACTGCCAAGGCAGAAGAGTTGGAGCAGGAACTGCAGTCCAGGCGCAAGGAGTCCGAGCACCTCCGCGTCTGCCAGGCCCAGGTGAACTCGCTGAGGGGCGTGGTCAGCGAGCAGGAGCAGTCCATCCAGACCCTGATGGACCGGATCGAGAACCTCAAGGGCGACCTCGAGTCGGCCAACGAGAACCTCGAGGCCCAGATCGAGGCTGTGCACAAGATCAAATATCAGTGTGATAAGTGCGTGCGAATGTCTCTAGCTATTCTATTGGATGTATCATTTATGAAATTATCACTTTGCAGTGCCATCTACGACAAGGAGCGGCAAATGATCTACAAAATCGATGAGGTGCGCAACGAAGCTGCCGCCTTCTGGGAAAACAAACTTTAGTAAGTTGATTTCTTAGTTATTGCTGCTTCATTTATGTGTCTATCGATGTGACTATCCCGACCCACAGCACAGAGATGACAAGACTGACAAATGAACTGGAGTCCGTGTACGTGGACGAACGCCGGGATGCCTTGGATAAGCTGCAAAATGAGCACATTGAGGAGCTCAGGGCCCTAACGAATCGATATACGGCCAACGAGGAGGAGCTCAGAGCCGAAGTATGAATTATCCCTTAAAGTCCATAAATCACAATACTTGATACAAATTCTACCCCCAATAGATCGAGGAGTTGCACGAAAACCTAGAGCTTAAGAAACAGGATTTCCTGGACCTGCGCGAACGTTCCGACAACGCCCTGCTCCAGACCCGAATGCATTTGGATCGGGCCGATCGGGAATACCAGAACGCCATGTGCCGGGAGGAGGATCGCCGCGTGGACCTCGAGCAGAAGCTGAAGAAGGAGTTCGAGGCGGAGAAGGCCGAGATGGAGGAGAAGTTCCGGGAACGCCTGGGCCAGGTCAAGGAGGAGTTTGCCAAAGAGCTGCAGCTGTCCACGCAGGACATGGTGGACACACATCGCAAGGAGCTGGGTAGGACCTGCACATCCTGAATGTTTTAAATTTCAAATTGAAAATGTCTGACCTATTCCCTGTGCAGACTCTCAAAAGGCCAAGCTGCAGGCGGAAAAGGACGAGGCCTTGCAGGAACTTGTGGAGCGACATCGCGCCAAAGTGGCCGCCGCCGATGAACGAATCAAGTGAGTAGGCCCTTGGCCCTGGCATGTACCGCCCCCCTTTCCGCCATCCAGATATAAGCCTGACTATTATTGAATGTATTGCCAACACTCATACCCCATTTTTCATGTGGCTTGGACTTTCATTTCATTTTCATTTTTCATGGACTTGTATTCTGTTTTTCTCGTTTCACATTTTCATCGTTTTCAACATTGGCATCAGCATGGGCTATTCAGATCGAGTCTGGTGGGCGCTGGCCAAGGGGGCGTGGCCCTATATGCCAACAGTATATGTGCTATATCTGACCATGTCGCCGCTGATCGCCCTCGCATGCTTAGTGTTCAATATTGTCGCTGTACTTTATTTGAAATACCGTCATCTCCTGGCGCGCCAATAAAAGTTAACCCTCCGATCTGAATCTTGAGCTTGAGTAGCATTTAATAAAAATTAATGCCTGATGGGTTCCTGTTAGCTATGCGGGACTTAAAATCTATAAATTTCATATATATTTTTAAAATAAGAATTAGTTTGTGTCAGCAGGAACCCTCTAGCTTATTGCGTTTTAGTGGCATGAAGCCCGCCATCCTCCTCACACTCCTATATGATTCTCTTAATATTTCAATTCTTCTCTTTTCGCTATGTGTGTGTGTCTGAATACTCAACTTTTGAACTTACTTTATCCCCACAATTTAACCTGAATAACAACAAAAACTTCCCGATCCGAATCCGAATCCGAATCCGATTCCGCACCCGTGTCCATATCCGCATCCAACACCGCAGCGATGTAGAACTTCGGCACCAGCGCAACCTCAAGGACCTGAAGGCGGCCTACGACGCCGAAAAGCAGGCGCTGGACAAGCGCGACATCAGCAACGCCAACGAGATCGAGCAGCTGCATCGCAAGTGCCGCTGCCTGACCAACCTGTAAGTGCCCCACTCCCCAAGACACCTGAGCCCCAGCCACCTGAACCACTAAAAATTTCACAGCTTCTTATACACGAATATCTCTAGAACTCATCATCAGAGTTTTCATTCAGAATTCAGGGAATAACCGAGGAAAATTGTCTATGAAAGAAATTTTGTATTGGCAGTTATAGAATCCTTTTATATAATAGCCTATTTTTAAAACTTTTGAAACATTTTAATATATAGATTATTGAGAATTATTCAGTTTTCACTCAAAAGCTAAGTTGTGGAAAGTCTTCTAAATCTTGAATATAAATCCTATCCTGGAACTTTTTCAAAATCTTTCCCCAATCTATCTATACTATTGCTTGTCCGTGTTGTGGGCTGTTTGTACGCTAAGTCAGAACCAATGCAAGACCACACCACCCCCTATTTTTTAAGAGCCACGGCTAACTAACTTCCCCCACAGCTTCGAGGAAATGCGCATGAGGTACGAACGAAGGGATCCCCGGCCCGAGGATCTGCGTGAGATCTCCGAGCTGAGGACCCGCTGCGATAGTCAGGAGCGAGACCTCTACATCCTCACCGATCGGCTGCGGGAAATGCAGATCCAAATGACCGAGCTGCAGCAGAATGGCGACCGCAACGTGGGCGGAAAATCGGTGAAGAAGCCGCCACCCAAAACGATAGCCACCAGCTGTGATGTCATCTACGAGGAAAACGAAGAGCGGGAGTCCCCGGAGCAGGAGAATGGAGACAACGAAGAAGAGGAGGAGGTGGAGCAGGAGCCCAGTGACACCGAGTCGAATCACACCATTGAGGTTAATGGAAAATCCGATCGCATCAACGAGGACGAGGCCCACCTGATCACTGCCGTGTGATTCTTGTTTTCCAAAAGTCTGACTCTCCAAGTTGTGTCTTTATTTTTTCGGTGTGATCCCTTGTGCCGTGTGGTTTTCCAGGAACAAGCATTCGGGATCTTTGGTGCTTGGTCTTTGGCGGTTCCTGGACTGCTAAGCTGCCTTTTGTGTCGCGGGTGTGGAAGTCCACCGTCTCCGCCATCGCTCATAGCCTGAACTCATAAAAATTGTAAATGAAATTTCTAATTGGTTTATAAAACCACCCAAAAAAAAGAAACGAAATAAATGTAAATATTTTTAACAATTGAATAATCTTTTTAAAGGCTTAATACGGGTGTTTACATTTTTATGTCAATTTCTAAGGGTATATATCTATGAGGGACACCCGATTACCTTGGGACCCTGGAAACTGTTCTCCATCGATCCCCACGACATGAAAAGTATATGATTTTTAACAATATGTTAAAATATCTGAATAAGTACTTGGACGATCTAAAAACGTTATACCTCTCCGATCTTTGAACTATTTTATATAACGATTTAATAAAAACCAGCCAATACAAATCTTAACCCGTTTTTTGCAATATTCCAAAGATGTAACATCATGATTTTGGCCTAAAATGAACCACAATTTTTTGTTTGAATTTTTTGAGCTTTTAATTCTGATTAAAAAGCCTTGATGTTCTGATTCATAAATGGTGTTCTGTTTTCGAATCGGTTTCGAAATAAGTAAAATATTCGTTAAAAAGTGCATCAAGAGTTGAAATTTCGGCAAAGTAAAGAATATTAAAAACCCTTATCAATTTTTTAACTTTTTGTTGTGGAATAACATTCATAACTTGGCTAATACTTGGAACATCCCAAAATTTCATAAATTTTTCATCAAAGATAACCTAGTAGAATCAGTCTAAACCAAAATCGGACAAACGAAAATGGTGACCCATTTTTCAAAACTTTTCAAAGGAGTGGATTTGAACAAAAATGACGCCCAAATTTATTTGATTGAATTTGTTCATCTTTAAATGCAGATCAACAAGACTGGAGCTCTGATTCCTAAGTGGTAATCCGTTTTCATATAGAATTTTAAATGGTTATGAAATTTTAAAAAACCATTTTGCATGTTTCCCTAATTTTCCTTTTGAAAAAACATGTTCATATGTATGTAATTGTGACTTCGAGGATCCCGGAGTGTTATATCTTCCATATCACAGAACCAGATTCCAGATTCTTTAAAGCTCAGTGGGGGTTATGATGGCCGTAGTTGAGCTTCAGCTTTCGTTGTGCGTGTAAAACATTTACCAATTACCAAAATTAACTAAAAGATATACCAAAAACTGGACCCAATTTCATTCTCCATAAATTTTATTCTTATATTATTATATTATTGTTTCTAGCAATCTATGCACATATTCCTTATCTTCACCTTTGGTTTGGGCGCTATCATTTAATTCGTTGGTTGCCAGATGTTTCGAACATCAGATTCAACGGCAGCGCTGTGTAACACAGGGTGACTCCACAATGTTTCACGATGCTCTCTTCCCTCCCTCCCACTGGCTCTCCCACAAACATGGTCTGGTCGGCAATGGTGGCTGAAAGAGAGAGAATGGCGTACGGGAATGGTGGATGGGAGAGCGCACAATAGAACTCGTTCGGTCGGCCATCTTCGGGTCTGTTTCAACATGTTGCAGTTTGAAGTAACGAGGACGCACTATAGGCTCTCTCTATGCGTGCGAGGGAAAGAAAAAATATTTATGTTCGGAGCTGAATGCTTCGACACTGGAAAAAACATCGTGTCTGTTTCCGAAGGTGTGCTGTACCATGGCGTTATCAAAACGATATCGTGCTCAAACACAATTCAGGACTCTTCGGGTACGGACGTGCCGCTTCTCGTTCGGAAGCTGGGAATTTCGTAAGGTGCCTGTGGCTGCGGAAATCGTGGAAAGCCGGTGCGGGCGCCGCGTGTTGGTGATAACTGGATAACTGCAACTAAGTACAAGTACAAAGTCAGCAAGGTCGTTGGGGTTACAGTGCATAGAAGTAACGAAACAACAAGAATAGTGACAAACAGTGACAAGAAACCCACGAGTTGAAGTCCAAATAGAGATAATTACAAGAAGGTAAATCTAGCGCGTCGCGCTTAAACGGTAAACCTCCGGTGTGTGTGTCGTTTCATAGTGTGCGTTTCGTTTTCCGTTTTGATTTCACCTTCTGGTTACAGCATCCTCCTACGTCTTGTAATTCGGCCAGGGAAGCGAAATGTAAGTGCCGCTACTTTGTTTTCTCCTTCTCGTCTATGTTTTATCGTCCAAGATTCGCCATGTGTACTGCCTGTGTGAGTGTCCTTGTGCCTGTATCTGTGTGTATGTGTGTGCAGCCTCCACCAAATGCCGCATTTAAAGGATACTCCTAATCCGTTTTATTGATTGCACAGAGACCAACAACACAAAAATCGACAAAAAAAAAAACACAGCTGGAGGGCTCGATGTGTGTCTGTAGTTGTGTTGCGGCAATCTGTGCCGCTTTTTTATGTTTTTATTCCTTTCGATTCCCGAACCTTTCTGGGGTTGTAGGTAGTTGTGTTTTTGTGATGTTGTAGTGCCTGCTGTTTCCATTCCGGTTCTAATCTGACTTTCTTCTGTACCTCCAGGACCAAGAGAGTGAATTATTTATGCAACGGCGGCCAGTCTGGCGCTTCCCTTGCAGCTTGGAAAAGTGACACGATTAGTTCAAATGCTGGGAATTGAAGCCAGAGAGTAATCCGATTTTAATTTAAATCGGTGCTGCCGTCAAAAAGCTAAAACAACTAAATTAGGAAAAAAAATCTAATTTTAAGATTAAAATAAGTCATTTGTGTTTTATTTCGTTTTTAAAAATCTAGTTGTTTAGATTAACTAGCATTTGTTCCGAAATACAAAACGTAAATTTGGGGTTCTTTTATTTAAAAAGAGATAAGGAAATGCCAGCCAAGTGAAGAACAAATTATAACAGATAAGATATTTATTTCTCTTAATTTATTTAAGAGTTGTCAAGACTAATCTGCGAGTTTTAAACTGAAACTGATGTGTCCTTGAAAGGAAGCTCGTTAAAACAACACTTGTAATGGCTCTGAAAATCTCTGACATCTCCGAAGATAACACCTTGCCTTCCGTTCTCGCTTTCGACTCACCTTCGTGCCTGCCTGCTTATCTCTGTTTATAATTCTTGTACATTTTCGCCGCGTTCCATATCCCAGCGAATAACTTCATCAGAAAATTAAGCGAAATATGCCAGGCACCTGCCCCCGTGGGCATAACTCAATAATCACATCAAATGTCGCCACCGGACCGCTGCTCCGCCCGTGTCTTCGAGGAGAAGTTGCAACACCTCCTTAAGAGGTGTGTCCACCGCCTGGTCAGCGCTGGTCAGCCCCACCTGGCTCCTTGGCCACTCAGCTCCCCGGCAGCTAATGCCGCACAGCTGCGCGCCATTTAAGTCGCTGACAAGTGTTTTGCCGGCATCTCCGGAATGCGACGAAGAGCTCGAGTCCGAGCTGGAGCCCCGTCTCCGACCCCACCGACTCGAGGGAGGGGCGGAGGCGGCGCGTTACGGGCACAGAAGCCGCAGCAAAAAGTGGCAGCCAACATTGCTACCAATTATGCGATAAGCGATGCGAGGAGCTCCGCGGCAGCGGCAGTGGCAGTGGCAGCAGCTGATGCCACTTCTGAATGCGCCCCACAATTGTGGGAAAACTTTAGGCAAATACAATGCCGGATAGCATTAACAGTCGTGGGATTGGGGCGATTTAAGAGTTAAGCGGCTTCTGCATACTTGGCTCTAATCAAATAATTTTAATTATTTTAAAGTCGTAAATTTTTTTTATCGCGCGGTTCCCACTGCATACGTACAGCCCACCTCCCGTCCAACCGACCGAGGGACGCTGCCGCATAACGTACGGCTCGAATCGCGGGGATAGATCCGAGAGAGTAAAAGAGAGGAATAGGAGTATGAAATCACGAGGAAAAGTGTTGCAAAGATAAGGTGTTTAGTATAATGGATTTAAGATTGTTAGTAGAGCAAAGGGACAAAACGTGGTAGAGACCATTGTAGTCCGAACATAAAACCCTGAACGGATCGTGTTGGGCATATGTCGAGCTACAATGGCTAAGGAGTAGAGGACGAAAGTTTCGAGTCCTTCTACTAGGAACGTTGAAATTTAAGCGTGTTAATAAAAGCTGGCTGTCTCATTACCATTAATAAGATTAAATAGAAACATGACACCCAGCATCGTTCTACGGTTTGTTAATGGTGGTAAGTTGATTAATAAAAGTCTACTATGATAGGAGGGAAGGTGAAGGCTTGCATTCCAATTTAGTCCCCTAAGTGCGAAAATGAGAAAGTTTTTTGTACGGATTCTATGTGATCTTGGTGCACACCGTATTGTGGACTCCAGACACACGATCCATACTCAAGAATCGGACGGACCATATGTGTATAAGTTTTTGTAATGTATGGGTCGTTGAATTCTTTTGACCATCTTTTAATAAAACCAAGCACACCCATAGCTTTATTAACCATGGTGGATATATGGTCGGTAAATTTAAGTTTCAAATCTAATAAGACTCCCAGATCGTTAACCTGAGTTAAACGTTCTAAGGCAATCCCATAGAGAAAGTACGTAGCCTGGTGAGGGCTAGATCGATAAAATGACATGAGTTTACATTTCGATCCATTAAGCTTTAGGTCATTTGCTAAGCACCAATTTTGAAATTTATCCAAATCGGATTGAAGTCTAGATTGGGCGCTAGTAGATCTATATTGAAGACAAAGCTTAACATCGTCAGCGTACATTAGTACTAGTGAGTCAGTTAAGGCAAGGGGCAAGTCATTAATAAACAAAGTAAAAAGTAAGGGTCCAAGATGGCTTCCTTGAGGCACCCCAGATGTGACGCGGACTGTACGCGAGGTAACATCTTTAAAGAAGACACGTTGGGTTCTTCCAGATAAGTAGCTCGAAATCCAGATAAGGAGATCAGTTGGGAATCCCAAAAGACTGAGTTTACTTATAAGAAGCGAATGGTTAACAGAATCAAATGCTTTACTGAAGTCAGTGTAAATGACGTCTGTTTGTAAGCCATTCCGGAACCCATCCGTGACAAAAGATGTTAGCTCCAATAAGTTGGTGGTGGTGGAGCGGCGCTTCATAAAGCCATGTTGGCACGGGGATATTATTGAACTACATAGGTGTTGCAAATGTGGAGTAATAAGTTTTTCGAAAAGCTTTGGAATTGCTGACAATTTAGAAATGCCTCTATAATTTGAAGCATCCGATTTTTTCCCTTTTTTATGCAGAGGGATAATGTAAGATTCCTTCCACATAAGGGGAAAAATCGAGGTCTTCAGCGATAAATTAAAAAGTTTAAGAAGCGGTTTGCACAGGGCCACGGCGCAGTTCCTCAGCACACAGCCTGGTACTCCATCGGGGCCTGGCGAATACACGGGCTTAACCCTAAGAAGATCCGATAACACACCACTTTGATCAAAAGATGGGCAAAAAATAAGGTTGGCTGATTGGATATTATAAGTGTAAGGCTGAGCTGGAGTGGTGCTATGTGAATACGTTGTTTGAAAAAACTTTGCAAAGAGATCGGCCATTGCCAGATCAGTGTTCGCAGAAGAGTTCTCAAACGTAAGCAGAGACGGAAAAGATACAGATTTGCGCTTAGTGTTTACAAAGTTATAAAACTGCTTCGGGTTCTGAGTAAACTGAATCCGGCAGCGGCGAATATAACTCCTATAACATTCGGCGTTATGCACGGTGAAATTTGACCGAGCTACTAAGTATCTTGAATAACTAACTGTACAGCCATAATTTATGTTTATTTAAAAGTCTATTCATCGCGTTCTTTAAATTTAATAGATGCCTTGTATACCAAGGTGAATTAATTGAACCAGACGGATATTTCCATGGCACGCAAGCGTCGAAAAATAAATACAAAGTGTGATAAAATTTATTTAAGGCAATATTAATATCTTCACATGCCAGTAAATCGGACCAATCAAATTCAAGAATTAACTCGTTTAGTTTAGTAAAGTCAGCCTTACGGAAGAAACGTACTTTTTGAGATTTAAGTTTAGACTTAAGGTCAATGAAGCTGTTGTTTTCGATTAAAACTTCAAGAGTGGGATGATACGGGTCCTCAGGGTTAGAAAGGGGCAAAGTTCTAGAAAGAGCAATTCCATCAGGATCAGAAACGAAACACAAGTCTAGCAGCCGACCTAAGGAATTTCTAACGTGGTTAATTTGCCCGAGTGACATGTCGAACATACCCGCAGGGAAGTCGTGGTGCGAGTTAAATTACAGGACCTTAGTGTGCTATCTGGATTTATCTAAATGGATTTTTAAATACTATTATTTAAAGAGTGTGGGCATTGGAGTTAAAGTCACATTTTAGTCTCTTAAAGAGCAGGAAGAAAATGTCCTGGTAGAAAGCAAAAGTCGGGTCCGTGTTTACTCTTCCCACACTTTTCAATTAGAGCTCATTTTTTACGCGACTCGGAGGAGGGATTCGTGCAACCTGGAGCAGAACAAACGTGTTAACATGGCCAAAGCGGCGGGAGATAGGGAGATTCGGGCGTAATGAAGTGATTAGACTGCGATTCTGCTGATTCTGCTCCGCTGGAAGGGTGTACGAAAAAAGCATAATAATAATGGAAAAAACGGCGACTCCGGGTGGGGGGAAAACTGACAAAAGGCCGCGTGCGCAGCCATCAAACGAAACGAAAAGCGTGCAACAGCAACAGCAACAACAACAACAGCAACAGCAACTGCAGCAACAACAACAAGAACAGGAAGAAACAACGGCAAGAACAAGAGCGGAGGAATGACCTTATATTGCAACTGCAAGTCAAACAAAGGGCCGCTAATGGGTGGTGCCCAGGGGAAGGAGCAGGGATCTCACAGAGGGGAGAACCGAGAGCCGGACCAGAACCGGTCGATGTCCATTGGAGGAAGGGTCTCGGAGAAGGGCTGGAGAAGGGCGGCTACTGCAGGGCAATTGGGCCAAAAGCATAAAAATCAGTCAAGAGTCGCCTCCGCCAGCTCCGCTCAGCATTAAAAGCGACAAACAAACAAACAAACAAACTGACGGACACTGGCCGAAATGAATCGCATAAATCGAAGATATAAATCACGATTAAAGATTACCGTATCTGAATGTTAAGTTATCGGGTCGGGGCTTGCGAAAACATGGTTTTGAATCCGGGGAGTAGGTTGTTCACTGAATGGAGATGCTTAATCAAGAGCTGAAACTTGATAGTTTGCTTCGAAATTGATTTTATAATCGTTGGTGTGTAGTGTAAGGGCAGAACTATAAACTATAAAATATTTACACACTCCCTTCGATATATCCCTGTATTTTGACTTTAATATCAATTTCTGCAAACACTCTCGTCTTTTCCCCCACTGTACACCGAACTGACGAACAGGCCTGGAACTCCCCAGCTGGGATGTGGGATGGGAGTGGAAATGGGACTGGGGAGTGGAACTGTGTACTGTGTGGACCGGGGACTGCAAATGGGACTGTAACTGTGACTGGGCTGGCACTGGTCACTGGGCACTGGACCTGGACCTCAACCTGGACACTCGCATCCAAAAGGCCGCTGAAATCGATTTTCTCGCAAACTTGGCCAGCCCGGCCAGCCGCAGGGCCAACTATATATACTGGCGTCCTCGGCCCTCTGCTCCACATCGCCTCCTCCTTTCCGTTCTGATTCTCATTCTGTGCCCGTGCCTGAGCCTGCTCTGGCTCCTCCTGCCATCCTGCCACCTCCCTGTGCTCATCCTGCGGGAGGCACAGGAGTTCTTCGGGCTGTAATGGATATAGTCGAGGCGCGCGCGGTTTTATTACCCGGTCCTTTTGGATCGCAGAGGTATATTGTATTAAGGCTGTAAGGAGACACGATTGCAAGAGCCCTTCCACGGTTTATTGGATGAACTCTGCCAGAATTTTAAAGTCGCAGCCCCATTAATAGGTTTTCGACATGTTTCTGTACTCCTGCGAGTCTTAAATTATATTTTCTCTGAATTTGAATATTGGGTATCGCATAGTCGTAAAGCCCGACTCGATTCCTCCGACTTGTTAATGATGATTCCTTTGATGACGGCAGTGATGATGATAATGATGATGGGGGGCCACGGGACGGGGATGATGATGCGGCGACCACGGCCTCGCTGATTTCGCTGCTGGGGAGCTGGTGCTCTGCCGGTGCAGCTAAAATTGCAAGTCAACTGTCGTCGCTCGGCGTTGTTTAGTTGTTCCACCCGTGGCATGGCGCTGTTCTCATTCCGCAGCCGCTCTTTCGCCGCATTGGTAATTGCAATTGCAATTTTCTCTGCAAGTCCGGCTCCTTCATCTGGGGGTTACTAAATCGGCAAATTGCGCTGGACCAGCAAATTTAGTGGCAGCCGGAGTCGGGACCACTGCTCTGAGTTATTTAATTTGTGTTATAAATAAATTTGTTTAGAGCAATAATTCGCCATCCGCCGGGAGGCCAAGGAAGTCCATGGTAGTACTGTTTGCCTTGGATCCATAAAAGTGAAAGACATTTTTATGGGGCTGGGCCCGAAGAGTCTTCGCCCGAAAGTGTTTCGGCCGAAAGAGTTGTTTTCCCAACTATATAATACTCCGCACTAATCAGTTCAGGGTGCAGCTCCACTAATTGAAATCATAGCGCGACGGGCTGGGGGTGCACCTCTTGGGTAGGCTGTCAAGGGGCCAAACCAATTCCGGAGAAGAACAACATAATTCGAGGCCAGCTGGGACGGGGAGGGCAGCGCCTATGTGCCACACAGCATATGCAGCATCCAAGTCGGAATCTAGACACGCAACCAGCTAGCAACAATGCAGCAGCAGCGCAGAGAGCATCAGAATTTGCATGGCCCGGGCAGCAATTACCGAGGATGGCTCATGATGTTGGCCTCATGATTCCATAACCAAGCCGCCTGAAGCCTTTGCCACCTGCTTGTCTGGGAAATCTCTCTGTGTGTCCCATCTGTCTCTATCTGTGCATCTGGCCATCTCCCTCTCGGCTGCGTGTGTGTTCCCAGCAGCTTAACTGACGTGACTGTCAATAGGAGCCAAAGGTAGGGGGAGAGGGAGCAGGAGCAGGAGCAGGAGCGGGAGGAGCACTACGTGTACTCCGAGGAGTGTCCAAGGGGGCGGTAGGCAGTCGGCAGTCGGCTGTCGGCTGTTGGGAGTTGCAAGTCGGGGCACTCGCGTTTCCATGTTTTTCAAGTTGTCTGCAAACGACACCCAGCGACGTCGCCTTTGCACTGATTTTTCATCTTCTTCTTCTGGCCTGGTGTTGCACTCCCTGCTCCGCCGGCTCATCAACGAAGAAAAAAAACAACAACAAATCAACAGCATCAATGACAACCAAAGAACAACTCCAGCGAGGGCAGATATGGGAGAGGGCCACGACCTGGGAATATCTGGTTTTTATGACTCGAGGAAGGTAAACAGCGGGAAATCACATCTCTCCGTAGTGGGCACTGTGAGGTAACAGGTTATGCGACTGCAGCCCTAATATTATGCAACCTTTTGCCGAAATGCTCCCAAAGCCAATATGCCTGGCGCTCCTGCCAAATGCCAGCGCAAGGACATCGGTTTATAGAGTGCAGACCTTGGGCTGCATCTTGCAACCCTTCAGGAGGAGTCCCTGCGCCCAGCCATCCCTTCACAAATCCTGTGTATCTGCCTACCAGGAGGTAGTGTGCATGGGGGAGGGTGGCAGGATCCAAGGACCCGCATTTTTTACAAAAACAAGACTAGCGAGAGGGCGAGGGAGAGGGAGAGGAGGCTTGCTGCATTTTTGCTTCTTCCTTCGGCTGCTCTTGTTCCTCTTCCTGTTGTTCTTGTTGGTTTTGGGTTTTGTTTATTTTGTGTTCGACTTGTTGTTGTTTTCGCCATTGCTTTAATTATTGTTCCGTTTCGTCTGGCATTTGCTGCTGCACTTTTTCTTCTTCATGTTTGTGTTGTTTTTTCATCATTTTTTGTTTTTTTTTGGTTCTTGTTTTTTTGTTTTTGTTTTTATTTTGTTTTATTGCAGTTCTTTGGCACTGCACTGTGTGTGGGGGGAGAAGGGGCTCGAGAGGGGAGGAAGTAATACAATAGGCGCACCGAATCACTTAAATCATTCACAGCTTGGGGCCGGCATGTAATGGATACGGCTGATTGAAGAGGGAAGAGTGCTCTCATATCAACGGTTTCCTCAAAGCCCATTTGTTTGCACCTTTCCTGGCAGTTTAATTAGAATTTCCAGAGCAATAGTTCACCCGGGATTCACAGGGGTATAGAGTCTGGATATAACTATCCAGATTACTCGCCGCACAATATCATTTTGAAGTTGACAGGTGGCTCTCCTTGATAAATATCTTAAAAAAGAGAAAAAGTGTTCCTAGAAGTCACCTTCAGCCGAGACTCTCCTCTAAGCCGGATTAGTTCAGAGACAAAGAAAGCGCACTGCACTCAGCCCAATTAGTTTCGCTTCACTCAATTGATAAGATCGTTGATCCGTTAATTCCTCTGAGCGTCTGCCTTTATCCCTCAATCCAAAACCCATTTTACGTCAGTGAATGATGGCAGTTGGTGATTCATAGCCGGGTCTGCTGGATGCCTCCTCGTGTTGTGTTCTTCTCCGGGTGGGAGAAATTCTCGCATGTAATTATTTTAAAGCGTTTTCCATTTTTTTGTGGCTGCGAATGTCTATGGAAATGCAATTGCAACGACGCGCCGCCTCGGCGCAGCAGACTCCCCAAGCGAACTCCTAAAACCCAAAGCTAGGCGGCCCAACCTCCCTCCCGAAAAACATTTCACTTTTCTTTGTCCCAAAACGAAACGAAAAACAAAATATCAAACACAAAACGAAGGAAAGGCAAAACACAAATAAAATGCAAAAGTTCGAAGCCCCCGGAACGCTTTTGCCGGTTACTTTAACTTCCAGCGCCAAAGGAGCATTGCCATTAAAAACAAAACAAAAAATAATACAAAATAAAAGCCGGGCGAAACGAAATAAACAAATCAAAATGGAATAGGCATCGCGTGCAGCCCAGGACTTTCCAGAATCCTTGGCGAACGAACGGTGCAACGTTCCAGATACTTTTTGTTGCCATCGCTGCTGCTGTCGCTCTCGCTGCCACTGCCATTGCTGCTGCCGTTGTTAGCCATTTTTGTGTGACTTAAATTGCATTTTATTTCTGCAACGTTGCAAAACATTTATTTACTTTCATGGTTTGTTGAGTATTTGCCAAGCCACAAGGAACTACGGCTCCTGCTCCTGCTCCGGCTGCAACGACAAGGCATGAAATTCGCCAAGGATACGGCTGGATACGGCAATGATGATGATGTGGCACAAGAGGATGACGCAGTAGTCGGAGTTTCAAACAGGCGAGCTGAGCTGTTGACTGCTTTTGAACTTGTGCGTCCTCGGCAATTGCATCCTTAGACAATGACACACACATAGAGAGGGCCCGGAATGAGCTGAATCCACAGAGTTGCAGACATTTTGACAAGCGGCAGTTTCTTTTTTTTTTTTTTTTTTTTTTTATTTTTGTTCTTTTTTGGCGGTTTCCAGTGGGTGTGCCTCCCAAGCAGGAGACGGGTTTTGTCAAAGGGCCTGAACTTATTGTATTTTCATACCATTTTAATTAGAAGCCAAAGTTTTCCCTTTGAGCCAAATAATACTCCGCAAAAATAATCCCAATTTTGTCCCCAGATGCTATTGACAAATCTCTTAATCTCTTGAATCACAAAATGAGGACTTCGTCCTCGCAATTTTTTTTGCGGCAAAGCTCTTTCACATTGAGAAACATGTTCGGTTCGGTATTGCAAAGCTAAAGATTTTTCAACACGCCAAGATTGAAATTGATGAGGCCTATGCCCTGGATGCCGCCTCTTCGGCTGCAATTATGCGCTAATTAAATGCTACATAATTTTTTGAATGCCGAAGAAACTAAAAAATGCATAACATATGTTGTGCAGCCCGAATACGCTGCGATCTCTCCAGAGCTCAGTCTCAGCCTGAGTATCGGTTTTGAGAAGAAAAAAAACCCAAAGATCCCAGAACCGAGAACCGCTTTTGTGTCTGTCTGGGCTGAATTGTGGCCTCATGCCTTGGGCTCGGGGCATAAGAAACAATTTTCTGGCACACAAAGAAGCGGCAGTGGTAGTGGCAGTGGCAGTGGAGTTGAAGTTGAGGCAGCGGCAGCCATAACCATAACATGTTTTGTTATTAATTATAGTTTACGCAATGCAGGGGACAGGCCGAAGACAACAACAGTCACAGTCACTCAGGGATCGAGGAAGAGGCAGGCTGGCAGGCAGGAAGCCCGACTTGACCATGTGCTCCTCCTTCTCCAGCGGATCCTCCTCTTGGAAAAAAGAGTTCACTTAATTTGACGCACAAATGTCAGTCACAAGATGTTCATGCACTGTTAAAAATTAGACGTTGAAATGGCCTCTTCAAAATGTATAATGAGGATTCTGTAGAATTTTTTAGGGAAGTACCGATTGACTTGGATTTCAAAATCCAAGCATAATTTAATCAAATTTTAAATCATATATGTATCTTTTTGAGATGCATATTTTTCAGAGATTCTCTAGAGACTCTTTTCCACGTGTATGTGTGCAGTGAACTGCGCCAGTTGTTTGGGCCTGGGTTCGTTCGCCTTCTGCCTTCTTCCTGCTGCCTGTCGTTACTTTAGTTGTGAAAATAACTCAATAACTAATCCTTTTTGATGGTAGTCCAGGCCTCAGTAACCGAAAGAAGGGTTGTTTGCCCAGGGCATTCCGAAAAGTCCGGTTGAAGCATGTGGCAAAAGACTTCACTTCGCTCGCCAGCTTGACAATAAAAATTATCATAATTATATTTAAATTAATATGCAACAAGCCCAAAAAATAAAGAAAAGAGCGGCTAACCCGAAGCCGGCAATTTCCGCGCTCGACAAATTACAGGAAATGCCAAACACCCTTCTGCTTCTAGCGATATGTGTCGTTCGGTGTTAGTTCTCAATGTGTTTGTGTTAATTAGGAGCCCAGAGCGAAGACCATAGAAGTCGCACCCACGCTGGGCATTTATGACAGCAGCCTTTTGGAGATGGTAGCCGACCATCATTTTTTATGACTGTTTCACTTGAATGATTTCGTTTTCACACCTTTCAATCAATGGAAGAAAACCCCACACTTTTCGTTTGAAATTCCATGCTAATATTTCTGTGATGATCCACTTTGGCCGATAATCCCGTACAAGCCCAGTGTCATTATCGTGGCGCAAACTCCATGGGACGGTAATCAAAAGTTTCCTTAAGTCTTTCGAAGAAGAGACTTAAGCCCCTTTCGACTTAGTTCCACAGCCAATCAGACCAAATTAGATCCCAGGGAAAATTAATCCGAGAGCAAGACAAATAACCAAAAAACTTGTAACAAATGCGAACGACATTAATTATGCAAACAGAAATAGAAACAAAGGAGCCGAGACAAAGCAGCAGACTAAATCGTTCAGTTTGGTTTATCTAAGTCATGAGCACCATTTTAAAAACCATTAATCATCGGCCTCGATGAGTCAGTTGGAGCAAATTTGAGCCTCATGGAATAAAATACGATTTAGCATAACTTATGCAGGGTTTTGAGTTTCGAATTAAATAATTAAAATCGCATTGCCCGTGTGTACAATTAACTTAATTATTTAATTTATGCCCCTCTCTGTGGGCTGTCATCGGGACTGCAATAAAAACCCAAAATCCGAAATCTACAAAACAGACTACAAATATTTGTCAGAGCCACGCTCCGCCCGCTCATCGGGTATTTGCAAACGAAATTAAAAATTTGCATAAATTTGCAATTGAATTGCAGCAATGTATGTATGGGAGCGTGGGAGTTGACAATATTAGTTTTTAATTGCCACATAAATTATAAATAAATTCACGCTTCTCTCGCGGAGACTTTTCGAACGCGGATAGTGCTGCATAAATTATAATTCTTCCTGTCACAGGTGACTGACTGAAATTCGACTGACAGACGGCACAAGAACTGGCCGAAAAATGCGCGACAATGTAAATTAATTTAAATATTTATTAGCTAGCGGGAGAGCACCGGAAGAATGTGGCGTGGCTAATTGATAATTAAATGTCAAACGCAGGTGCAGTGAGTTCAGCGAGAAACTACATGATAGTTTTTAAAAATGTATAGTTTTTGCCACCCAATGACCTCTTCCCAGTATTATTTTTAGCTTCTAGCTTCATTAGTCTAACCTCTAAACTTGTGTATTATTTATGGATTTCATTAGGCTTAACTATTTTTGACTTCCTTTTTTAGAATTTACACTATTTGTGGTGTAAAACACAAATAGAACAACAAATGAATTAAGCTTTGTTTACACAACTAAACTCACGTTAGATTTATTGGATATTTTTTGTTTTCCATTTCATTATTGCCGGGGGCCAGGCCCATAATTTATTTAATGATGCTTTTAATGTGGCTCGATTGTAGTTTTTGTTTAGTGGCCGGCAGTTAGTCGCTGGCCGTAATAATAGTGTTTAGTGGATTGAATTTCCCTCGTCCCCCCGAACATATGCATAATGAGTTTAATTGCTGCACCGTTACTTAATTGAATACATTAATAACACAACAAAGCGCTGCAGAGCTTTCAGAGCGCTCCATGCGGATTAAAACGGGCAACGGGCAATGAACAACTCCTGACATTTAAGCCCCGTTTCAAGTCAAATTAAAAGCAAATAAAAATCGGAGACAGCTCTCGGACCAGACCTGGCCTATAGAGCGGAGTTTACATACATGGCTCGAAGTCAGCGATTTAGATAGCAATAAAATGCAGCTCACCTCACTGAACTGCACATGCTCCATTACCAATTCAGAAATCTTTGGGCCGCGGAAGCATGTTGCAACAACCACGTCAACAACATTAGAGAAGTCACGAACTTGCAACAGGAACACGGAGCTGGAGCTGGAGTACGGAGCAACTACAACAAATATAGCTGCAACAGCAACTGCGGCAACTGCAACAACGGCAACTGCAACAGCAACAACATCAGGAGCAGCAGCTAAATTGTAAACATAAACAAAACATTTATGACTATTTACAGTTGAGCCCAAAACTTGAACTCCAACTGGTAGGGAATTTTTTTTTTTACTTTCGAGTGGGGCCTGTACGTGAGCAATATCTGCTGCTGCTGATGAAGTTCGATGAGTTTTCGGGTGTGAAAGGGTCAATTGTGTAAATAATAACGAAAAACTGTGAACAGCAAACAGCAAACAGCAACAGCAGCCACAGAGGAAACAAAAACAATGAGACAACAGGGGCAGAGGCAACCGAAATCGAAACTGGAAAAAATACTGGACGGAACCCCTAACTGGGCGGGGGGAAAAGGTTCGAAAGAACTCATAAAAATATCACACGCATATAGCAAAGGCATTTGCGATAAGCATTGCACTGGGCAAACACAACAGGGACAAATGTAAATAGACGCCGAACACCAGAGTTCCTAAAACCAGACACAGTGGACACTCTGGCTAGAATACCCAGAATAGAATATGAAATAAAATTGTTATGTCACATGAAAGTTTAATAAAATATATTCCTAGCCTTCCTGAACTTTAGGAGTTTAGGAAATTACAGAATTAAAATTAGTTAGCGGGGAAATACTGTAAGCAGTTCTATCGGTTTGAAATAGGGCGGGGAAGGGGATAGGTTCAAAGCCATTGCTTTTTATATTGGGCGAGACAGACGGTCGCTTTTTATGATGCAATTAAATATTGTGTTTAATGCATTTGTAAATAATAATAAATAAAAAACATTTACTACGGCAATCACGATAATGCAGCAACAACGGAACGGCAGCCGCGATAACCCGATAATGAAGTTGAAGTTTCGAATGCCCCTCACATGCGGGGAGTTGCTTTATTTGCCTACAGGAAATAAAATTGCCATAAAAACTGTCTCTGTCCAAGCGTGGCTCATAAATGCATATAAATTATGGTGGAAAATATATATGGATGGGGACCGGAGGGGAGTGGGTCGGAGTTAACCCGACTTTTCAGCTCATCTAACCTAAGCCCGGCCTGTTAGTCAGCTGGCTGAGCATTTGACAGGGCAATTTGGTTTTATTGCAGCCGTCAATTGTCGTTATAATCGAGCATTTTATTGCAACTTGGATTCTATGGCCCACATGCTTGTTCAGCGTCCTCCTTGATTTTCGAAAAAAGCTCCTACTAATTGATTTTGAAGTGTGGGCTTCCATTTGACATGCATAATCTGCATTTAAGTGCCTTAAGCGCCAGCGTTGACAATTGACGAGGGATGAGCTCGGGCCGAACAATAAATTGTTTCTAAATGGCTTAGAAACTGTAACGAGTTTATTGGGCTTCTTTCAATGTGAATGAATTCTGATTTTTTAGCCTGGAATTATGGCTTTCATGGGGATTAATTCCTGGGCATGGATTTATTGTTTGGTTTGCAGAGTAACATATAAAAGTATCTAATAGATTTTACTCTACTAAAATTGCCTTACCTAATTACTCCACTCTTGAATGCAACTAACATATGGAGGCAATTTCTACAACAGTATTGCTGCACACCTTTGGTTCTTGTATAAACGCAACCGCCTGCCTTTGACCCTTCAGAGCCCTCCCTCTGTTGACCCTTCAATGAAGTCGATGCAGTTCCCCTGCTATTTTATGCATTTTTTGTGTGCGTTGCTGAATGCAAATAGAGGAGAATCGACAACAATAGAGCTGTCAAAGATGCAAATGTCGAGTGAGTGCGTTTCTGCATTGGGTAGGGTTCTTCTCAATCGATTTGCATCCGCAGGCTACTCCCGGGCTCTTTGTTTTCGGAAAAAAGCGAAGTGGAAAAGGGAACCCTTCCGGTGCGTGCGGTCCTAATTGCCTGGATGAGTATCAATTAAACCCCTCGCGGCGGAGAGGGCTCGATGTCACATAATACTCAATCAAATTAAGGCTCAAGTTGACTCAAGTAATTAAATCTAAAACCAACAGTGCCCCACTTGAAATCCGGTAAGAGGAGGCACGCACACACACACACGCACAAGGCAAACTAGCCGTAAATAGCAACAATTTTCATATTAATTTTCATAATTTTCCAATGTTGACAGCAGAGCAAACACAAATACACGTGGGTAAACAAGGGAACGGAAGGAGTTGTGTGTGTGTGGCCGAAGAAAAAAGTGTAAGGGATACTCTGTCGCTCCAAAGGACTGCAGGGGGTAGAACTTGGTCACTTGTTGGTCAGCGCTGGACAACCTGCTGTGGGCGTGTGTGAGCGAGTGTGTTTGTGTCGACAATTTGCCTAATATCCCAGGGCCGAAACGGGGGCAGGGGGTGCGCATTATACATTTTAGCCTTGTTGACTTGCTTTTCAGCCCACCTCCACCTCCACCCACCTGCCTGCGGTTAGTTTGAACTGTTGACTTTGTGGCGAGCACTTTAAATTGATTAAGTTGAATTTGTCTAGCGGCGCCACCGCCTTGCGGTTTAGCCCGCCCACCTGCGCCTCTCCCCCCAGGTACTTAATGCCACGCAAACAACATGCAACTGCAGCTGCTCTTTGATTAATTCATTGCCCCAGCCTCCTCACAGCTCACATGTATCTTGCACCGCCGCCGCTCGACAACCAACTCGTGAGACATTAAAACACTTGAATGCCAAAAAACTTTGCAGCAATTTGTGTGGAGTTTCCACAGTTCAAGCCTCCGACTCCAGCTTAAGCTGTGACTTTGGTCTGTCACTCGAGCACTCTAGCAGTATAGCCCTCTATAGCAGCGGCAAAAAGTATACATACATCCACATGCTGGAAACTTTCCAAGTCAAGCGCTGAAATTAAACTTTAGAGAGCGAAATTGTGAATGAGTGGCCCAGACAACAACTAAAGTTACAAGTCACACAACAAAGAAGATGCGATGACATCGCCTCCAAAAATTAATTTCCCAACACCTTGTTCTCCCTGGCACTTTTTTGTGTCACTTTGTAGTTCCTGCCTGGAGCGCTCCACTTTAAGTTTTTGCACCTTTAAGAGCAGAAACGTCACTTTGTGCAACGTCATTTAATGCTTGAACACCCTGGACAACTGACCAGAAGTTGTAAACTGTTTGCAAAGATGGCCAGAAACGAAACTTTTGCCAGCCAAGCTGACCTGACCACAAGATATCCTGGTTCGAGCGTCCGCCTCCCGAATGGCTTCCAGCCGATCTGGGACTCCTCTTTCTTGTAGCTTCCAGCTCAGCTTGCAATCATATCAAAGTGTCAATGAAAGTGCCTCAGGCCCGGACTCTTGGTCGGTCAGAAAGAACCACAAGGGACATAGCTAGTAACATAGGGATGGGATAGTTTAAAAATAGGTTCAAAATATATTCCAAAATTAATTAATATAATCTTATTTATTCGTTCGTTTCAGTGGCATCTTTGAAGAAACATGGAGATCTCAACATAAAAGGTAAGTTATTTCCATTCAATTTAAGCATGATTCTTTCTAAAATCCCTCCATTGGTTGGTTATTCTCTTAAGCTGTATAATTAATGTCTTGTGGCCTCAACGTCAAGTGTTCACTGTACTGGGGAGTACTTCTTTCAGGCGCTTGGTGCAGTTTTGTTGCTTCTTCTGTTGCAGCTGAAGAGCCCACCATGTCTGGCATGGGCCTACAATCGACGACGACGCCTCCACACACTCCAACTGTCCTGCCCCGCCCCCCGCCATCCGCAGTGCCCCTTCCCCGGCACCCCCAAACTGTCCTGTTTCTCCTCCCCCTTGTTCCAGGGTGCCTTGTCCTGATTCCCGCGCCCCAGCTACAATTGCAATTTGTGCACTTTACGCTGCCAGTTTGAAAATTGTGCACACACACTCACTCGCTCGTGGGGGGGCATGGCTGCAGTCCCTGGCTAAAGTGAAAATTTTGTATCTTGGCGAGTATGCGCGGAGAACGCTCCGAGACAGGCCTGCAAAAAATTTCATAAATATTGAACACCACTTTTGAGGGAAAATGCAATTTAATCGAAATAATAACCCTTGATGTTGCCACTTTTCTCTTAAAATAATATTAACAAGAAACTTTCCCTCCCGATTTTTAAACATTTTCTTTCTGTGTACTGGCGACGAAATCTGCTAGTCATTGTCGTTGTCGCCCCAGCTAGCTGCATGCCACATAGTTGCTTCCCACTTGAAAAAGTTGCTCATTTTTACACACTTTATTTTTGGTGCACTTCGGGTTTCAGTTCAGCTCAGTTCGCTTCAGTTTCAGCTCGGTTGTTGGCTTCGTTTGCCAGCATGTTGCTCTGTTGCTTTTGTTGCACTTACAACTCGGAACATTGTTTCAGCACTTAAGCGACACACACAACTAGCAGACTAAGCAACCAGCAACAAGGTGAAAGAGGCCCCGGAGGTGGAGGTGCAACTGATTCAACGGAACGTGGTACGGGGCACGGATCGGGAACCGAGGGAGCTTGGCGGGAGGGGGTGGGGGTGGAGATGAGCAGGGAAACAGCATTCACTTTGCCCCCCACAGAGATGTGTGCGCTCAAATGTTTAAACATTGTGCCGGGAGGGGGCGGGGTCAGAGCCAAAAGCAATCCCAAAAACCGAACTGAACTGAACCAATCCACACAGATACCGAGGCACACACATACACACACACACACACACACAGTGCAGCCTTTTGTTTGAAGTTTGTCTTCGAATGGAAAACTTTTGTGAAAATTAATTACGAATTCGTGAGGTCAATCGTTTTTCGGTGATAATCGAGTGGGTGCCAAGCTCGCAGGCAGGAGTGAGGTGGTTGTTGGGTGTGGGACAGGTTGTTTACAGCAGGGGGTTGGCTATCCCCCTCCCCATTTCACCTCCCCTCCCCTGGGCGTCGTGCTGAGTGCGAGAGTCCAGGTGCATTTACAAAGTTCCCACTCGGGCTGGGGCGTCATTGATTTTGACAGGACTCTTCTTTATAGACACTCTCCACACTATTTGTACAACTATGATTGAAACAGGGTTTCGTACTCTTACACTTCTGTAAATAATTACGCTCTTAAAGTTACTCAAGTTTATGGGGATTCTGTAGCATTTTCCCCGAGTGCATATCCCTGTACTCGTGTTTTTTGCATCTTTTGTTGTTTGTAGCGCTTATAATTTGGTAATTTGCAGTTTTGTCGTCGTCAGCATTGTCGTGCCAAAGATTTTATAATTTTGCTCACATTTTCGGAAGTTGCTCCCAGTGCTGCTGCTGTTGGTGCTGCTGCTGCCGTTGATGTTGCTGTTGCTGTTGTGGCAGCAACCTCCGATGATGCTGCTGCTGCTGTTGCATTTTGCATAATTTTCCATTTGGCTGTGGCCCGGGTTGTTGCGTGTCTGCCTGGCAAGTCGTGAGGCGTAATTAAAGAGTTTATTTTATGATTTGCGGTTCGTTGATGCTGCTGTTGCTGCTGCCTGTGCTGTTCCTGTTGCTCCTTGCTGGCTAAAAGTTGCTTGGGTGGCCCAAAAGTCGAAGTTGATTTTCCAGATGAGCGTCTTTTTTCCCAAAGGTGCCTCGCAGCTAGTCGAGCATGGCTGGCATGCAGTAAAAGCAAAAGCAAATTCTGAAGCAGAAGCAGGAGTGAGTTCCAACTACAACTCCAACTCCAGCTCTCTGCCCAGAGCCTTTGACGTTGTCATCGCACTTGTCAGCAGCACGACATTGTCCCCCGATGTCCCCCAGACCGTTTTCGTGTCCTTTGGAAGGCTTTGCCTCGGAGCTATTCGATGATTCTGCGTCGTCTTGTTTGCTTTGGCATATTGGGGAGACATCCTCGACAGGCACTAATTTTAACTAAATAACTTTGATGAGTTGGCTTTCGGGCCGCAAGGCTTCAACCTTTTCTCCCTAGCTTAACCTTTGTTTAACCTTCCTTAAGCTGCACTCCGTTTTTTCCTGTCGCTTAGGCCAATCTAGCATATTTGTTTAGGAAAGGATTGTGTTTGTATATTTAATATATTCAACGCACATATGGCGTCAACTCGATCTCTGGGCATGGAAACCGAAAACCCCAGTCGAAATGCTTTAATTAAATGAAATCTCATGGTTTTTGTGACGGGCCAGGTTGGAGGAGGGAAGGCGGGGAACAGGAGCCACAGGACATTGGCCGCTGGTCCTGGGACACACACGTTTTACAGTTGCACGCACAACTATGCGAGATGCTGGTCGAATGGTCGTAATGGGGTTGGGGCGGGCCCAGGCCGGTGGAGATGGAGGTGAAGGGGCAGGCCCACGAATCCGAGGGTTGTCAGAGGTCTGGCATTCAAAAATTGAAAAACCAAAATTTAAGCTGGGCCAGCTTTTTGAATTTATGACCAAATGGCACAAACATACACAGGCATATGTATGTATATGTATATGTGGAATACGCATGGGAATGCATGTAAAAACTGTAAAGGATCAGCTATGCTTAGGAGCAGGATATATCGGGGATGCGTGGCGGGGTAGTTGCTCTGCCGTTTTTTCGGGGTGGCAAATGCGTAACACGTAATGGCATGAGAAACGGGCATATATTATATAAGCTGGAACATCTTCCATTTAAGCACACATATGCACGGAAAATTTATTTGATTAAAAGTTGATAAATTACCTCGAATACATTAGTTGGCACGAAGTTGGAATTTCATTTCATTTCAGACTGTGTATACTTTGTAGAAGTCCATAACCAGAAGTCAGAACATTTTGTTACTTTTAATAAGGTCATGAATCATATAATATTCAGCTGAAGAGCTGTATACCTAAGAGTTAATGCCAATCCCATGAGCGACCCAAACCCATGACAAATTTCAATATAATCATTTGCAAATAGGTTTGGAATTAAGTGAAAACACGTTTGTGCAAAATGAATGGAAGATGCAAACCATCTTGCTCATTTCCTGAGGATTCCGAAAGATAATTTTCCTAAACACTTTCAAATTACTTTGTTCCTCCTCCGGTCCGGGCTAACCGAAAATCCCCTTTGATTGCTGCAACATGTAGAATGCTCGTTCGGTCGGTTACTTTTGCGGGTATTTCGCATTGGTTCAATAAAGGCACATGCCTTCCTCGAACGGACCATTTCTCCTTTGGCTCTCAGCTCTGAGCCTTAATCCCAAAACCAAAATCGGTTGCAGGAGGGACAGGATATGCCCTCGTTCTCGTCCTTGTCTCCTCTGCATCGGTCTTCGCATAATGTGACACGTTTCGGGGTTGTTTTCTAATCCCAAAACGAAGCAAAGGGAGGGATTGGGATTGTGATTGGGATAGGATACTGCCACAACCTGACACTCTAGTGTCGGAGTTGTGAAATCAGGCAGCAAAAATTGCTCGGCTTACCTGAACCGACCAAAAGCCAGCTCATCATATGTCCCTCGACCGAAGGATTCTGGGTACAAAGGTGGCAGGCGGCCTGGAGAAGTGCCAGCTGTGTAAGATGGACGCACAAAAAGACAATTATTCATGTATGGTCGCTGGATATTCTCTCCTCCGAATGGACGCATTTCACTTTGCATTATGTAAAACATTTTCACAGGCGACAAACATTTGCATGATTAACCATAATTGAAAATGTGAAAGAGACGGAAGCTGTGGGAGCTCGACACCGACACCGACATCGACATCGACATCGACATGGACAGGTAGTAAGTCCAATCAGTAGCGCTCCATTCAACTCAATTTATCTACGCATGCCAGGCATCCAGCCTTCGGATTTCTCTGAGTCATTTCGTTTCAGCTCGGTTAGTTCAGTTCAGCTAACTCGAGTTGAGTTTCCCAGCCCCCACCCAGCTGCCAGGCTTCCTTCTTTGGCTTCAGCTGCCCTCGTTTGGCTTGGGCTGGCTGGGTGGAGAGATTTTCCAATCCGACTTTTCAGAGCGGCTCTTTGTCTCCTTCGTCGTGTCGTGGCGTTGACTGCGCTTTTCCCCTCTCTTGTGGCACGCCCTTTTGGCTGCCACTGCGGAATGTGATGATGGTCTTGTTCCTCGGTCTTCCCCACCCCCGGACTGGATTTAAAACTATTAGAAAGTTGAGAGCTTTTCATTAAACTAATTCTAAAAATCTTATGAAATTAAAGTTAATTCTTCTTTTAATCATCGCACTGACACATTTTTGTACTTTAGTTTTCGGATATTCAAATTAAATACATACCCTTTAAAGCGAGGTAATAACAACTCATTATGAAATGTATTATTTAGGAGCAAAAGGGTTTCCTTTGGGACTCTGACAAACAACCGTCAAATGGAATTCGGTTGCATGAGGCGGACACTGTTGACCTGCGCCGCCTCTGACTCCCCCCACAACCGTAACTGTAATTTAAAACTCATTCATAATTGAATCTCTTAGTATGTTGTGCAGGAAAACGCTTCCTGCTCATTAATGTTGCAAGAAGGAGAGGCCGAAGCAGCCAACCCGGCCACATTGAGGCAAAGGTAATCAGTCAAGTGCAACTTCTGCTACAGCCCAGTTTTCCCCCGGATTTTTCCCCACTCCATCCATCTCATTTTTTTCCCGACTTTTGTTCTTTGGGGGCTAATAGGAGGTTTCCTGTTTAGAGGGTTTTGTTGCTTTAATTAGTTGATCGCACGTGATATGGGCTCCTCTCGACTTCTGGAACTTGGCCCTGTATCTGTATCTGTATCTGTATGTGTCTGACGGCACCTGAGTACCTGACTAGGTGAGTATCTGTATCTGAGCCCGACTATCGCTGGCTATCTCGCTCGCCGTGCTTATATTAGCACTTGTCCGGCTTTAAATTGCTTGTAAAGATTATCTATGGAAAACTCACACTCAATTTGCGCGTCTACTCTGGCATGCAGATACTCTCCATCGCATATGAGGAATAATCTGTGCAAAATCTTAAGTAGCTTACAATGAGGGGCGTAGTTGGCTGCTTTTGGCCCGAAGACAATACACAGAATGTGCAGTATATATGGTGGGGATGGTGGGGATGGCCGGGATAGCTGACCGTATTCAGACATTCTCGGATCCTTGTAAGCCAAAAGGATACATAAATTGCAGCCCAGACAGAAATTGCTCGGCAAATGCACAGCTGTTGCCAGCAAATCTACAAGCAATTCGAGTTTCCATTGAAATAACAATAATGTCCAGCCCTATACCCACTCACACATTGCCAACAGTTGTTGCTGCCGCCTAATGTCCTTGTCACTCCTTGTTTTTGGTGCTGTTGTCGAGCACTTCTTGCAGTGGTTTTTGTTGCTGTGTTGTTCGTTGTTTGTAATTTGATGCGCGCTTTTAGTTAATTGTGGCATCAGGACATGAACATGCTGGCCTATGGACAATAACTAAACCGCTCTTACAACTGCCCAACGATATGCGGTACAGTGCGGAAAATGTTGGGGCATTATGTTTGTCCAATAGAACAATAAACTAAAAGGGGACTACTGTATGTTGCCACTTAAATCCGTTCGATATTTTCGACTTTATTGAAGAAACAAATAATCAGGTACATGACTTTACAGCACTTGCTATCCTTATTTGGGGACTCAATGTAAATGGCCAGCCAAGTGGCATTTGCCGCAGTTGTTGCTTCTGCCCAAGTTATGTGTGGTAGTCTCGGTTTTTGATCGCCTTGTGGGGCGCAGATTGTGGGGGGTCTTAAAGTTGTCACTCCCTTCCCTGCTACTCCAACTTCTCGGCATATTTTAGTTAATTAATTTTGTGGTCAAGTGAGGGAAAATCGTACGGATACATGGACTTTGATTGGCAAGTGATTGCGAGCTGTCTGTCCAGACGATGTCCTTCTCTTGTTTTAATTGCATTCGTTTCATTCATGAATGCTTCAAAAGGTGAAAGGAAGCCTATTAGGATGCGCTCTGCGTGCTGCTGGAATGTTTGGTGAATTTAAAACCGAAGCATTTCGCATTATTGCTCACAAATTCACACAAATCCAATGGCATATAATTGAAAATTGCGGTTGCCTTTTCTTGTCTGTTAGAGCTCCGTCTTAATGACTGAGAATATAATTCATCTTTTGGTTATTATCAATTATCATGCAGATGGCCACTAAAGTTTTGTCTCTGGACCACTGAGGTAAAATAATTGGAGCTTGTTCCGAATTGCCAAATGTACTGATGAACAAATTCAAATCAAATTAATTGGTAAAATCTGAGAAGGAATTCTGATTGCTTGTTTTCATACTTGTTAAGGAGAAATGCTTTGATTCGGAGGCACGTTTCCCGACATCCGCTCGAAAAGCACAAAATGGCCTTGCCCAAAAATCAGGCCAAAAATATGATGAAGCTCACTTCAACTGCGAAAGCCACTCTGATTTCCCCATTAACCCGTGCAGCCTCTCATTACTTATTGAAGCACTTTCCAAAAGTTACAAATTTACAATATTTTTTCGTCATAATTATGCTCGGCATATGCGCGCATTTCAACAAGTTTGGCCATCTGAATAGCAACCCCTTGAAATGGGGGTAAAAAATGTATCGAAAAGGGAGTTTTGGAAACTCATACTCGCATCAGTTTCCATCAATCGCAACACTCTATTTTGCAAGCATACTGGAAAATGAATGGTGGTATGAATCGAGAACTCACTTGGCCACTTGGACATCGTCCAAACACATTAGTCATCTTTGGCTAAACGCTATTTGAGTTTCGCATTACTCAGATCTCGGGTTCAGACTTTTATTGCCGAAGCCGATGCCGATGCCGGACTATACGGAGCGCCTTTCTTTTATTGGGTTTCTCGAGTAGGAAGAAGAGGGTCCACTGATTAGCGTTTTGCATGCGAAATGCATAAATCACTAGGAACTGAAAAGCAAAAAAAAGAGGGGTTATAGCAACGGCTGCAATTGCCATTTGGTCTGCGGCGACGTCGTTGACATTTTTATTGCCTGAGAAAATAGAATTTTTTATTTACCCTCTCGCTCTGTGTGTGATGGGTGCATTTTTTCCATAAACTGTGCAGACTTGGCTGCATAAATTTGGTTTTTATCGCAACTAAATGGCCGCAAATGCTCAGCGGTTGATATGCCGAGCTAAATAAAATAAATCGTCAATAAATAATACAACAAAATCAGGAGTGTGGAGCATAGCAGCAAGAGTCCTTGGCAGTGGGCGTGCTAGTCCTGGCCGAGTCATAAAAGCTGAATATGCAAGGCATGAATCATGGTCTATAATAAAATTAACTGATGGTTAAGACCGCATTAAATCTGGATTGGCAAGACGAATGTGGATTTCTTCGGAAACGGCTGTATCTTGTTTCTTCGCATAAATAAAAAATACCTCAATATTAGTTAAAAAAACCGAAGAAGAAAGGCTGCTCTCCTAAACGTCAATTACTTGGGCAATAATTTTAATATTTAATAGTTGCGCCGCCCCCGAAGGATACGCCCTTTTCTGTTTTAATCTCCTTCAGTCTTTCTTGCCGCTTTGACCTCCCGGTTGCTGCCCCAGTGTCTGCCACTAATATGCAACATAAAGCCGTAACTTAATTTACTGCTGAGAAAAAGAGGAAACTACTGTGAACGGGAAAAGCTAAACCCAAGGCTAAGAGTGTAATGAGGAAAAGTCTTTTACTAATTGAGGCCAAAGAAGCAGCTGAGGCAGGAGCAGCAGCACAAATTATGAGCACGAAAAGAAAATAATAATTTTATTTTACAGCTTTTTTTTGGTTCTGTTGCTGCTGTTGCTGCTGCCTCGACTTCTGCTCCTGCTGCTGTTTGTTCCTTAATAGCCGTCAAGATTCTCGGAAAGAAATAAAGCAAACGGCGCAAGGCACACAGAAAAAACGCCAAGACGAACCCTTTTCTCAGGCTCCCCGAAATGTGCGCAAGCGTTGAGCTGTGAAAAGGCACAACAGCAACACCACAGACCAGCAACAGTGCAGCACGAGCAACAGCAGCAGCAGCAGCAGCACAGCAGCAACATCAACATCCCAACAGCAACATCAACAATAAGTGGCAGCAACAGCGGCGCGAGGCAGCCAAGTGAAGTGGCGTGTGGCGTCATCAGGTTGCAGATGCTGCTTGGTTGCAGGAAAAAATGCGTTCTACTTAATGTTGCATGCATTTATAGCAAATATTTCCCATGCCCCACGCCTTGGCCTGCCCACAATTGCTAATGATGCAGGAGCAGCAGCCGCTGAAGGAGCAATCCAAGGAGTTACACTCGAAAAATAATGCTACCGATCATGGGGGGAAAAAATATTAAAACAAATCCTTGGAAAATTTTTAAATAAATATATCTAAGAAGGCTAATAAGAATTTCTTTCTTTTGATATTCAAATATATTGCACTATTCTCCATGGTTTTTTTTGTTTTGTGCAAAAGTATCTCAAAGATCCCAGTCCTTTCCCAGCTGCTGGCAGTGCAACTTAGTTGGCGCTCTTGTCATTAAGCTGCGCAGCATTTACAGTTCTTGCCCGCTGGCTCCGCTGAGCTTGGCTTACTGCTTTTCGATTTAACTGCTGATAGCTTTTGAAGTTAGAGTAAGTTACGTAGTGCACTTGGCGCACACTTATCTATCATTATCATCAGTAACTCTCTCTCACATACACACACACACACTTACATCGTGGCAACTTTTCTATTACGCTGCATGCTGCACTTATCGTCGTCATCACAGAAGCAGCAGCAGCAGCGGCAGCAACTGCAACTGCAACAGAAGCAGCAGCAATATCTTCTCCACAGCAGCAACAGAGTCGGCTTTGGTTGGGTTTCAAGTGCTGCTGGATGATTATGATGATGATGCAAGATGATCATAATGACGATGATGCAGCAGCCGCTGAGGCGGAGGAGGAGGAAGCACTGGGCTGGCACAACGTCCACTCTAATCACTATATACATCGGCTTGATGGCATTAGTCGCAATGCTCCTCTGCTGGGAGCTGCCATTGGATACATCCCCGCTATCTATGGTGGATGCATGCCACTTGCCACTCGAGCTGCTGCCATCTCGGCTTTTAGCTCTCAGCCCTCAGTTGATGACGTTTGGCAGCTGCATCTCCTCTAAGAAGGGCACTGCGTTTCGGTTGTGTAAGAAGCTTCCGTCTTGTCTCTTGATCTTTGAGAGATCATCAAAGCTTAGATTTTGAAATGTGGTCCTAAAGATTGGGATGTAGTTTAGGGATTATTATCAAGAAGTCGTACACAATATGTCTGCAATTAAATGAGCTCCCCAAACAAGGCTGTTTATTTTATTATATTTAATTTAACATTGATTGGCCCATAAAATTAATATAGACAACGGGTAGATACAATTTTCTTTCTCCCTCGAGATGCACTATCTTGTTCTCGCGCTCCGGCCTGCGGCCTAATTTTGTATAATTTTTTCTGCGTTATGAATTTGCTGGAAAATTGCAATTTTATGTGCAATTTCTTGCGACCCTCCTTCGGATCCGCCCTGCTGCTTGGCTCGGCCCCTCTGGCTTACATTTATTAGAATAATTTAATTGCTTATTAAATCATCTTTGGCTCATGATTCCTTTTTGTTCTCGTTCTCGTTCTCTTTGTAGGTGAGTTTGTCTCGACTGTGATCTACTGCGATGCACGGCGGACTAATTAGTTTTGCTCTAACCTGCCGTATCGGAGGCTGCAGCTGCGGCTACCAGTGCTGCTGCATAGGCCGGCATGTTGCAACTTTATTAACCGCTCGAGGTTTCAATCTGCGGCTGTCAAATTAAATGAAATTTACACTTTACCGTTAAATTGCCAGGTACGTTAGAAAATTGCCCAGCCAGGTCCATAAATTTTTTACTGCAGCCTTTTGTGTACATTTTAAAGTTGATGCGGGCAACAAGAGGCAGCCCGTGCAGCCTTTCTTTGGCCCCCGGTGGCAGCATCCGATTTTGACACAATTTTGCAGTTGAGCGGCATAAAAAATAAATATAGTTATGGGGTGTGGGGCGCTAAGTGAGGAGTTTCAGGGGGGTTGCTATGTATTATGCATTTCGCATTTCACCGGCTCCGAATGGCGGCCATCATCGTCATCCCTTTTTCCTTTCTGAAATTCTGAAACTGCTGCAGCATGCCTCAATGCACTTTGCACTGAAATAGAGAAATTCCAGTATTTGGTTCCTATTGCTGTTGTTACCCCTTTCATGCAACTGGTTTTTGTATGCATCGAATGGGAGAGGTAGTAATAAAAAAATAAAAAATAATGCTTACAGCAAATATAAACATGCAAAAAAGTTGAACAAACTTTGGTTGGCTGGCTGCTGTGCTCTCTCAATTTTTTTTTCAGCCTTCAGGGCTAAAGGAATACAACAAATAGTGCAAACGGAGCGATTTTTGTTGCAACACAAAAAGGCATTGCACTGAGCGTTGAAAGTCGCGTGGGATTAGTCGTTTTGGGGGATACACTTTCACTTCCAGGAACTGTAAAAGTTTAATTTAGATTTTAGTGCCAGTCGGGGGGGAAAAGCATCCATTTCGGGTATTCGAATGGGGAGATTTTGTGAATCAAAAAAGCTTAGCGTTTAGTTTGTTTTACATTTTGGATTATGGAGATTATCAATATCCCTTTGCTGAACGTTTCAAAACTTCATAATTTCTAAATAATCCAGTCATAAATATTTTGAAGCGATCGGTTTATTAATTAACGTATGAATATCAATAGGAATATGAGTGTGACAACGACTTTCTAAAATATTTTGAGTTGGTAATCCAATCAATACACGATTATTGAATAAATTAAATTATTTTCATGATGTACCCAGCACAAATGGGATTACTTTTTCTGTTGCTGTTAGTGACAGAGCAGCTAATATTATTATTTTATTTAAAATATGTATACACTTTATGAAAATGAATATGCCCCTGCTTTGGGAGCTCAGTGCTAGGAAGGGAAATGAAAAAGTAGTGTAGGAAGCATGAAATGGAAACTGCAGCAGCCCAAATATGAATCAAACCAAGGCCCGGGCCCGGGCACGACCCAAAACCAAATGGGCCAGAAGACCAAAGAAGCGGACCAAGAACAGGAGGCTCAAGCCCCCTCGACGCGCCGCCCTCCCCCTCGGCTTTTGGCCAACTGGTTCAGAGATGTCTGTCTGCTGTTGCATTGTCTTGTGGCTTTGGTTGCAGTTGCACTTGGCGCTGGTTTTTCGTTTATTTATTTTCTTTTTCCTGTATTTGGGGTTTTCAGTTTTCTTTTTACTCTTGCCGGCGCTGCCTTTGACCAATGCATTGCGGGCCGGGCCAAGGCGTGTTCACAGCGTGTTCCGTATGTTTTTGGCCATGTTTTGGTTTCGTTCGTTGCAATGCATTAAAAAAGCATTTTTGCGGGCACTGTTGTTGCATTGTTGTTGTACACTAGTTGTTACACAGTTTTTACACATGTCCAGCTGACCCAATTCCCCCAGCGCTCTTTATCTTTTTTTCGACCCCCACATTTGAATATTATGGTGATGCTTTTTCGTTATCCGAAATTCAAATTCAAATTTAAATATTATTCTGGAAAGGCAATTCGAGCTCGGACCAATTAGCCGTCGCCGTCGCCCTCGCACTCTGTGTGACCCAATCAAAAATGCTATTTGGCCGCAAGAGTCCTAAATCAACACAAGCCCATAACCCAAATACCCCGCAGAAGGCGCCAAGTGTTGACAGCAATATTGAAATGTTGGTTCAAACTAAAGTATTTGTGTAAATATTGTTTGGATCAAATTTGATTTCTCTCGGCCCGATGCTAATTTTCATCCAGCGAAAATCGTTAGATAAATAATTCCAACAATGGCAATTGTTGTTGACGCTAAACATTTTCCGGGAAAAGTGCATTCCGTCCCGTCTTCACCTCGGCCCGATGAAAACCACCACCGATCCAGAAAATGCTGAAAATGGAAACATGTTTTCATTAGGCGAAATTATTAGACGCCGGACCAACCCCGAATGTGATTTGATTTTCAATATTGTTCAGAGGGGGCACGGCGCAGAACTCTCTTCCATCTGTCCAGTCATCAATACTTGTCGCACAAATCCTTTTACCACCCGAAGGAAGTTCATTTATTTTGTGTTTAACAGCATTTAGGGATTGGGATTCTCCATGCATTGTCTTATTTGCTTGCACACCCCGATTCCAGGGGGTTGCTAAATAATTTATTTCCTTTATTTTCGGCTGCCGTTAATGCTATTCAAGTGGTGCCAAGTCCTTTTTAGGCCTTTGATTTGTTCGTGGATTAATTTGACCCTGAGCCGGAGTTTCGCGCTCTGGTTGGATATTTAATTTATTTGGGTCCTTTGTCTGGAAAACTGACCGCGAAAACTTTGGCCTTCAAAAAATCTTCCCAGTAACAGTAAGCGGGGAAAAGTAAAAAAAAGAGTCTGGACAGAAAACCCCAAAAAGCAATTTCTATGCACAGGCAGCGACACAAAGTCAATTTACAGCACGAGCCCAGAAAGGAAAAATCCCACAAACAAAACACACACAAAAAAGCGAAAGCCAGGCCGAAAGACGGGCTGCCAATAAATCCGTAACGAATCCTTTTGCCAACAGCGAGCACAAGAACAGGAAAGGATCTACGCTTCAGTGCATTTTTGATGGACGTATCCGAGCGTAGCATATTGATGGCAAGTTTTGCGCATTTTACGGATATTGCACAATTTTCTTTTTTATTTGGCGTGCCCCCTCCCCCATCCCCCAAACAAAAAAAACAGAAATTTGGAAAAGAAAAAATGATTAATTATACAGGCAGAAAAGGGCGTGATTGAGGCAAGAGCTGTGCGAGGACTTTTAATTGGCTTTTGAGTCATCGACTAATAAAGATTAATTGTTTTTTAAGAGCAAAAATGTTGACAATGCTGCCCGAGGAGGAGAGGCAAGTGGAAGAGAAAGTGAAAGAATAATGTAAGGGAAGGGGTGGTCAGGTCCTCAGGGGGTGAAGGAGCAAAGGACACTCGGATATGCGTCTGCGTCCAGGACATGGCCGTTTATCTATGTCAGCACAGAGGTACGCACTCAATTGGAAGATTAAATGCAAGCCAACAGTCTGTTTGGGGTCTGGTCTGGGGGTGATCCTCTCGTGTACAGTGCGATCCGGGACTGTAAGGCAGAAGGTCTAAATCAAATGTTTAAAAAAACAAATAAAAGCCATATCTACAGCTAACTTAGCACTATCATAGTATATTTTATAGAAATGATTTTTATTATTGCCGTTTTGAAACGCACTGTAACCCGCGCCATTCTCCGCTTGTGGCACTTGCCAATGTCGCACTTTTTTGCCGCTTTTCCTCCAGACAATGTGTTATTGTGTTTTGGGCTCGGGCTGCATATGCGGTGGTGGCTACTGTCGACCCAGGTCCTGGCTTCCTCCACTGGCAGGTCGAACGATTCAAATGGGCCGCCTGATGTGGCTGTTGCTCTCTGGTGCTCCGCTGCTCCGGTCCTCTGCGGTGCCTCATCCATTTTTGCGTATGAATTGCAAAACGCCGCACATATTTCACGTTATTGTTTGGCCGGGTCGCTGTCTGTTGCCGTTGCCCTCCGTCGTTATGGGTGAAGCAGGTAACCCTTGGAATGGACGCTCCGCCCCCCTGAATGACATTCCAAGTCGTGCCACACATTTGATATATGTTTTGGTGTCGAGCATGAGTTAACTGTGTCACAGGCATCGTAAATTTGCGCCAAGGGTCCCCTGTTCCAGTGCGGGCGAGTCCGAGCCGGAGCCGGCCCGAGCCGGAGCACATTGAAATTGCTAGAAATAATCGTAAAATGATGAAGTCATGAAGTCGTCGCATTCGTATTCGTTTACCCGGCAATATGAACTCCAAAATAAATGATTTGTGTGCGCGCCTGAGTTGCAGTAAATTATCATACATCTTTCCGGGAGAGTTTTGACTGAGGAAGCGAGTAAATTAGTTGAGAAGTAATTAGGCGGCTGCAATTGCACTTTCAAGTGGCTGAAAACAATGCAACTGTCAAACGGCAGGATACATCAAGGATGAATGTACCTCTATGTGTGTGCTTGTGTATGCGAGCTGCCCGTCATGAAAAATGATACACTAAACTCGCAGTCGGGTTCAGGGGCAGCTGATGCCTTCTGTCTTCGGTTTTCTGCCTTTGGGCCAGGGGCCCTTTTGTTTTATGTCGCCGCAAGGCTTTGTCCTGTCCCTCTCCCTCACTCACTCACGGCTGCCCCTCCGTCCGCCGCCCGGGAGTATAATTTCGTTTAATATTGTTCGTTTTAGTTGTGTAATTGTGCGACGTTGTCAAATGACAAACTCCCCCAGCTCCTCAAAGACTCTGCTTCCTTTGCTTCACTTTCCTTTTTCAATTTTTCATTTCAACCGAATTCCTCCTCTTCTTTTTTTTGGTTTTTGTATTGTTCTTGTGCCACAGATCAGTTTACAGGCCAAAGGAGCAACCTGGCCTGTACCGAGGGTCGTGTAGGTATATGTAGGTATGTACGTATAAATGGAGTACCTTCGTACCTGCTTCGGATCGCCGCTCTGTCATATAGTGGCTTAAAGGCCAGCGCCACATTTTGACATGACATTCTCGAGGCTTTATCTGATCAGTCGCATGGAAAATTTCCTGGTGTCCCAGGGTTCTCCTCAAAATATTCGTATGTCGTATCGTAATTTTCATTAATGGTCTCTCCTCTGTCTGGCGACTCTTCGTTCGGGTTATTTCGGCATCTGTCTGGCTAGGCTAATAAAAATGATGAAAATTCAATCTACATTGTGTTCTCCTCAATGTGAAATATGAGCCACTTGCGGGTTTTGGGGTAATGTGCTGTGACACTGATTTGGATACGTCTTGACGAGATCTGTTTTGAAAAGATTTGACAGGATTGAAGTGGGTCCAAAGCGTTGAAATGGCCAGCCGAGATCAAAGGTATTGCTAGACACTCAGAAAATATAAATAAATTATTTAGTCAACATCTACTACGTATTCTTTTATAACTTGATTAATTATCCGTACATTAGCCCGCATTTTAGGAGTTAGTTAAACATGGTAGGAGCTTCAAGCTTAAAGGTTCATTAAAACAAAACGAATTGGGCCTACTACAGACTTTGAAAGTTGCCTAAACATTACAAATTGCTGCGATCATGATGATCGATATACCTTTTTTGCCAAGGCCAATTGGAGAGAGACCACCCTTTGTTATCATAGTCACGCCTATCGGGGCCTGTGTTTTCAATTGTATCTGCCAGATTGTTAACCCCTCGGATGGCGAAGCTTTTCAGCCGCCAATCTCCCGTGGCGAGTGCGTGAGGCGATCGCAACAAGGCACTTGGAAGTCATTAATCAAGGCCCACTTAAAGACATTTAAACGCTTACGAATTGTAACGAGCCGGAGAGCCCACGATTTACAAACGATAACGATTCATTTTTTGTGTGTTTTTATTTCTCGCTTTATTATTATTATTATTGATACAATGCCGTTTGTGTTAACCGTTGCCATAAATTCACTTCGGAGCGACGACGACGCATGCGCCGCAGATACAAAGGCTTTCGATGAAATCTCAATAAGAGATGGAAGCTGGGAGAAAAAAAGGCGAAACAAACAGATATACCCGGCCTGGCAAATCGGAATGTAAATTTTGTCGCTTCCCGGGAATTGATTTATATCTGCAGCAAGTCTGTTGGCGGGGACTGCCTTGGACTGGATTGGATTGCGCTGGATTGGCGTACTTCACTCTACTTTATTATTCATTGGAAACACACACACAAGTCAGATGGCTTGACGATGAACAGAAGAAGTAAAATTAAGCAGAAAACTCAAAGCCCGACAATGCTCATAAAACCAACTGATGGCAGAATCAGAGCCATAGCTTTAGCTTTGAATTTCAATTAATTTGCCTGACTGATGGACTGACTGGTGATGGTCGGTTTTCTGCCCCCGGGGAGGAGGGGCCCTCGTAAATGTGGGCATTTTTATTTTTATGGGTTAATTGCCATTGTACAGCTCTCGGTTCAATCAAAGCTAAATGGCAAAAAAGAGGAAACACACGAATTTATTTGCCTTGTTGTGCTGCCTTGGGGTTAAAACGCTAATGGAGAAAGAACCGGAGCAAGAACTGTGACAAATGCTGAATTGGAAATTAATCAATGAAAGTTGAAAGGCAAATTAATATTTATGACCAGCGAAGCCCCAATTAATGCCATCAGATTTAAATATGAAATATTATGTCGATTTTTTTTATCAAAGCTGCAAGCGCGCACCCGAAAAAAGGGCAAATTATTAATGTGGGCCCGCATTAATACGGGGGTGAACATGTCAGGAAATAAAAATTAAAGGAAATAATGTAATTATTTTATCACACCGACAATTCATTTGTGCAAAATGGCAAAAGGATAATAACAATTAGGCCCGCGGCTAAAAGTAACATTAAAGTTCAATTTTCAGTGCTCCAAACACGATTCACTGAAAATAAATATGTATGATGCTTGGGACCTGGGACCTGAATCGATGTTTAAAATAAAACTTAAAGTTCCCCGTTCGGGCAGCCGCGCACACATCAAAATAATAATCATTGTAATTATAGTTGAAGCCATAGTAATAATCATAAAATTGTGCAAAATATTCAGACCAGTGGACGAGTAAATTGCCTTGCCAACTTTTGACCGCTCCGCTCCCTTTTCGCAAAGGATTGCCTTTCCATCCTGCCTGTCTGCTGTACACAAATTACGGCTGCATTTAAGTAATTGTTGCAACTGATGACAACGTTGCGGCTGTTTCTGTTGTTGCATGCTCCCCCCAACTGTCTATCTCTGTCACTTTCATTGCAAAGTAAAAAAAAATTAAAATTGCGTATAGAGAAGCCCAGGGACAAGCGGAATTCATAAACTGCACCGACGACAAATTGATAGGCAAAAGTGAAAAAAGGAAGCGGCGCCTGCGACTGCACAGCGTATAAAATTTTATGAAACGCCATAAAAATATTTATAAAATTGTCACCGAGCTTCATGTTAACGAGCGTTTAAAAAATAATATTTTCAATAATGCGAAAATTATACATTAATAAAATAGTGGTAGCATACAAGCTGATAGCAAAACGGAAATTACAAGATCATTGAGATAAGAAGCGTATGCGACTGGGAAGTGTCCTAAAGTTTAAAACATATTCAAGCATTTATTACAATACAAAAATCGAAATAATTATTTTAAGGTATTGCATGAAGGGCGAAAATTGACAAAGATACAGCCATTCTTGGGTCCACATGAAAATTTAACAAAAAATCTAATTGAAAATGTGATCTGAGGTTTTAATACAGATCAATAGAGAATCAGAACACAAATCGTTTAAGGTATTCCGTTCAAGGATCGGGTGAAAATTGGAAAAGATACAGCCATCGATGTGGGCCATATATGGGGCTCCATGGCACTTTCCGATTTTCAAGGGGGTCCATGGCAATTTACAAAAAATCGAAATAAAAATGTGATTGAGGTTTAAAGTAATTAAAGAGAATCAGAATACAAATCCATTAAGGTATTCCGTTCAAGGATCGGGTGAAAATTGGAAAAGATACAGCCATCGATGTGGGTCATATATGGGGCTCCCATGGCACTTTCCGATTTTCAAGGGGGTCCATGGGAAAATTTTACAAAAAATCGAAATAAAATGTGATCTGAGGTTTAAATGCAGAATAGACAATCAGAACACAAATCGTTTAAGGTATTCCGTTCAAGGATCGGGTGAAAATTGGAAAGATACAGCCATCGATGTGGGCCATATATGGGGCTCCCATGGCACTTTCCGATTTTCAAGGGGGTCAATGGCAAAATTTTACAAAAAATCGAAATAAAAATGTGATCTGAGGTTTAAATGCAGATTAATAGACAATCAGAACACAAATCGTTTAAGGTATTCCGTTCAAGGATCGGGTGAAAATTGGAAAAGATACAGCCATCGATGTGGGCCATATATGGGGCTCCCATGGCACTTTCCGATTTTCAAGGGGGTCCATGGCAAAATTTTACAAAAAATCGAAATAAGAATGTGATCTGAGGTTTAAATGTAGATTAATAGAGAATCAGAATACAAATCGTTTAAGGTGTTCCGTTCAAGGATCGGGTGAAAATTGGAAAAGATACAGCCATCGATGTGGGCCATATATGGGGCTCCCATGGCACTTTCCGATTTTCAAGGGGGTCCATGGCAAAATTTTACAAAAAATCGAAATAAAAATGTGATCTGAGGTTTAAAGTAATTAAAGAGAATCAAAACAAATCGTTTAAGGTATTCCGTTCAAGGATCGGGTGAAAATTGGAAAAGATACAGCCATCGATGTGGGCCATATATGGGGCTCCCATGGCACTTTCCGATTTTCAAGGGGGTCCATGGCAAAATTTTACAAAAAATCGAAATAAAATGTGATCTGAGGTTTAAAGTAGATTAAAGAGAATCAGAATACAAATCGATTAAGGTATTCCGTTCAAGGATCGGGTGAAAATTGGAAAAGATACAGCCATCGATGTGGGCCATATATGGGGCTCCCATGGCACTTTCCGATTTTCAAGGGGGTCCATGGCAAAATTTTACAAAAAATCGAAATAAAAATGTGATCTGAGGTTTAAATGTAGATTAATAGAGAATCAGAATACAAATCGTTTAAGGTATTCCGTTCAAGGATCGGGTGAAAATTGGAAAAGATACAGCCATCGATGTGGGCCATATATGGGGCTCCCATGGCACTTTCCGATTTTCAAGGGGGTCCATGGCAAAATTTTACAAAAAATCGAAATAAAAATGTGATCTGAGGTTTAAATATAGATTAATAGAGAATCAGAATACAAATCGATTAAGGTATTCCGTTCAAGGATCGGGTGAAAATTGGAAAAGATACAGCCATCGATGTGGGCCATATATGGGGCTCCCATGGCACTTTCCGATTTTCAAGGGGGTCCATGGCAAAATTTTACAAAAAATCGAAATAAAAATGTGATCTGAGGTTTAAATGTAGATTAATAGAGAATCAGAATACAAATCGTTTAAGGTATTCCGTTCAAGGATCGGGTGAAAATTGGAAAAGATACAGCCATCGATGTGGGCCATATATGGGGCTCCCATGGCACTTTCCGATTTTCAAGGGGGTCCATGGCAAAATTTTACAAAAAATCGAAATAAAAATGTGATCTGAGGTTTAAATATAGATTAATAGAGAATCAGAATACAAATCGATTAAGGTATTCCGTTCAAGGATCGGGTGAAAATTGGAAAAGATACAGCCATCGATGTGGGCCATATATGGGGCTCCCATGGCACTTTCCGATTTTCAAGGGTCCATGGCAAAATTTTACAAAAAATTTAAAATTAAAATGTGATCTGAGATTTAAATGCAGATTAATAGAGAATCAGAACACAAATCGATTAAGGTATTCCGTTCAAGAATCGGGTGTGAATTGGGAAAGATGTGGAAGGATAGAGGCAAGAGATGTTCCCATTGGTACATAGATCATAAAGGAGCCGCATCAATAGTTTTGGAAATAAGGTATCCTATACTCAAATGATTTTTCAATGAGTTTTATTCCGTTACAAACAGTTATCTAACTTTACCATTGTATGCTTCAAGTTTAAATGTGGGTTCCTTGATTTTCGAAAGTTTTTGACAGCCGAATGCATTCTCGAAATCATTTCGGAGGGTTGCAAATACATTAAGAACACATGTATCTGCTGCAGCTACAGCATCGCGTGAGTGTTGCACGTGTCAATAGCACCGCACACACTATAGCCACAGGGGCACAGTGGGGGGCAAAGGAGCAGTGAAATCCGGAAAATATTTCACACTTTGCTGCTGACCCAAAGCAATTCCGGGCACTGAAAAAAATTGAGCAGTTGAATTAAAGCAAGGGTTATTATTATTTTTTCTGGCATTGCAGCTTATTTGACTTGATTAAGAGTATTACAAATTATTCTTTAATTCGTTTAATAAATGAAGAAAAATAGTATTCCCCAACGGTCTTTTTCTGATTACTTTCGTTGGTAATTTTCTTCAGTGTTCTCACCGTCTGCACGCAATTCGAAATTGACTAATCCAAAAAGCATTTCTGACACTTGCTCGCTGGATGCGCAAGCCAGCTTCCCCTCCGTCTGCAATTCCTCTCGAAGTCGCCTCCGTTACTAATGACTTGGCACTTTTCGCAGGACAGCAGCAGGAGCGGGAGCTGGGGGCTGGGTAACAGCAGGCAACCTGTGCCACGCCCTTGGCTGTCAGGCATTTGTCATATTTCTGTCAAATAAGCGCTTTTAATATTGATAGCTGCCGCTAAAGCTGAAGCTGATGCTGATGCTGCCGCATGCCGCCTGCGACTGTCAACAGGATGTTTGCTTCAGCGCGTTGCCTTCAGCTCCAGATTCGAAATTCCAGATCCGTGATTCCTGAGTCCTCAGCCCTCATTCCAGAGTCCCAGCTCATTGCAGCTCTCCGGCGCAATCAGGCGTTTTATGTGAGCAGCTTAATGTGAATTTATTGCATTTCAGCCCGCCATAGCCGCCCGCTTCCTTACATAATGAGTCTCCATTTATTTCCTTTTCATCTTCTCACATTTTATTTTATATATTTCCTTTTTTTCGCTTACCCTCTTGAACCGAAATCAATAAGTATGCAAACGTCTCTCGCTGGGCTGCCAAATTTTGATTATGGGGGTTAACGATTCAACATTTTGAAGGGGTCAGCATAATGATCATGATGAGGATTTATAGGCGGCTGTTTGACTTAACTGTAGCGCCATTTGTTTGCATAACAAATTATAGAAGGCAGAGAAGGCGAACTAACCGAAACCAAAAAATTATGGAACATTAAAAACATTAACTTGCGAATGAAAAGTCAGCTTTAAGGCAGGCAGCACAGCTTGCTAAAGCCACCTGCGCGCCTTTTCCTCCCAATCTTTTGACCACCCGCTGACTCCGAATATGGAAAACAAAAAATTGCAAAAAAAAAATAATAATAAAAATAAAATAAAAAACAAAAAATGATATAAATTTATTTATACTGAGCCCAGAGCTTGGGCTTCTTCCAGCTCGTGTGTACTCTTTCCTTTGTTTTTGGCTTCAAAATGCAAAATGCCAAAAGGTCATCAGCTTTTGGTCCCAGCATGAGGCACATATTTTTTTCGCTGCGAGAGCAAAATTATTGCAACATTTCTGGTTTGGGAGGGCGCTGGGCCAGGGCTTGGGCTACGGCTTGGGCTTCGGGTGGGGAGAGCATTCTTAGACGAGTTTTATTATATTCGGTTATGGCCTCCGGTTATGGGTTATAAAACTAGACTAACAACATCAATCAGGGGCTCTGATATGACTTCAATTGAAGGCAATTAAGGGTTTGAGACTGGGGCCATAAAAAGCCACAAGATAGTGCACTTTTGGCGGGAATTCAAAGTCGGTCTTTCCTCAGAATAAATAAATGCTGATGATCCTAGGTTTCCCTTAAAAAAAGTTCAATAAATAGCATGGTTGGATAGTAAGACTCTACAATTCTCTTCTTGACTTTAAAGTTGTTTACTTAATTTAATTATGAGCAGCCTTAACATTTTGTTTGTTTGCCAAACTCATACATGGTCTTCTTTTCGAGTCAATTACTGCTTAATTGCTAACCAGACTACATTTCGTACCTGTCCCATTGGATCATGTCCGAGCAATCAATTCCTTAAAGTTTACACAACAATTGCGGTTTAATTAGAGTCATGCATACTGCATTATAAATGCCACTGGCAGAGACATGTGTGTGATTTTCCGGTTCTGGTTTTGGGCCACAAACGAAGACTCTGGGAGAGACAGTTTTCAATATTTATTGCTGGGTGTGGCTAGTCCACATACACCTGGTATTAAAAAGGGGCTAGCCTTAGTTCGAAATACGTAATTAATTTATTGAATGCGTTCGCTCGCCTTCGGTTTTGTGTTTGTTTGTGGCCCGGAGGTTGTAAAATTTTAATGTCCACTTCATTATCTCGAATTGAAAATCTAATTACCAAAAGTGACTGCAGTAGTGTTGTCCCTCGGCCCGGCTAAGATCCGTTCCCTTTTCGGTGTTCGGTTTGTTTTAGCGACAGTAGCCTGTCACGGGGACATTCTTGAAGTAACCAATATATTTGAGTTGCGGCGTCCTTTGCTGCAGCTGACGCCACAAAAGTCAACAATTTTTCGGGCTCAATTAAAGAGTCGAAGTGAAACCGCAACTCGGCCGCCGACTTGGCCAACTCGACCGACTTGGCCTGACGGACTGGCCTTTATTATCTTGATGAGCGGCCAAACTATTTTACGAGCTCAACAACAAGTTAATTAGCCGTTGGTATTAATGCCCCAGTGGCGGCATCACAGAACGACAGTTGCTTGAAACAAAAATTTTATGTTGTCAAATGGATTTTTTCTGAATTCTCCCCTCGCTTCCTCCCATAATTAATGAAGACGCACCGCTCCCCAGTCCCACATCATCGGGCTGGGCCTGCCAATTTATTCGGACTTCTTTTATTTCGTTTCCTTATAATTTTTATTGCCCACTGACTCCGGCGGCTATGCAAAAATTGAGTAAATATATACATTTGTATTTGCTCAGCTAATGATTATAATTAGATTGCCCCAAGAATGCTGCCGTCGACTTCTTCAAAAGTGGCTAAATCGATCATAAAGGTGGCTGAAAATAGCTCGGATGTATTTGGGGCGATAAAATAAAGACATTTTTGGTTTCTTACCTCGAAAATCTGAGAAAATGTCAGCCATTTAAATGTTGTACCGACAGTACTGACAAAAGGTGCGTGAAATACCCATTAATTCAAAGCCCGAGCGCCTGGAAAGCGTGTGAATATTTTATTTATGTCGTTTCCGTTGAGCACCTGCACAAACACAAAAATACCAAAAAATAATGATAAATGAAATCGGCGAAAAATTGTCTCGCCTCGCTGTGCAAATAATTTTTAATTAAATGGCAATTGCGCATACGCCGCGTGGACCCCTGAGATGGTAGTTAGATAAATCGTTAGACAGCCAAGTGCCAGCTGACACAGCTGTTGGCAACGTGTTGCAATTGCTGTTGCTATTTTTTTTTCAAGATATAAATACATTTTCTGCTGCAACTCCACTAGAGAGCCAATAAAACGAACAATCCCAATTGTAATTTGCTTGGTCGCCTATTGAGCCGCAATTTGATTTGCTCGGCAACACCTCTCACAATTGTCTTGAGCTAAGGCCAAAAGTCAAACACGACTGCGACTGTCGATTAAGCCAAACGCCATCCAACAAATTAAATTAAGAAAAACGAAACAAAAGCTTTCAAGACAAAATCTTCGGATGTATAAAATGCGTTACGACAAACACGCCCACGCGACATTCAACAATTTGTTGACTGAACCCAACAACTGCAACAAGTCCGGACGGAATTTGTTGTATTGTTGGTTTTGCGGTCGATATTCTGATGATGTTGCATTAAGTTGTTGTTCGTTTAGTTCCTCCCGATGGCCTGCGTGGGCGGAAGATAGTCGTTTCAAATTGAACAGAAACGAAACCTAAGCAAGGTATTCAAATAAAAGGGAAACAAATCGAGAGACCCGCCAAACTTTGACCCCAAGACACAAAGTCAATGGGTCGGAAGTGAAGGGGCTTGTTTGGGGGTTTGGGAATTTCAATGAATTTGATTGATTTATTTCTGAAATTAAAAACTGAGAAATATATTGGAAATGCAATACTCATAAAAACTTTGAAACATTTTTTTATTCACCGGCCTAACTACAAACATTGAGAGATTCACACCACATTTTCCATCAAACTATTGAATCATTTTTCAACGAATTTCCTAATTGTTTTCACGCTCTCCACAAAAATCACTTTCCCAGCAATTTGCGATTGATTTCCGCTTAGCTCAGCAAGTAAAAGTTCAATTCATGACATTTGGTCGACAGTTTTATTGGTGAATAATTGGTCATCATTGAACTATTTGTAGGACGGGTGGAAGCGCTTTTTCGAACCATGATTGATCTATTCAATGCCAATGAAAATGAAAATAGAAACAAAGCAGCTGTTTCGGCAGACAAACAGGGAAACAAGAAAGGAAAATCAGAAGAGGAAAAACTAGCGAAGCGCCCCGGGAAAACGGAGAAGAAATCAGCTTGGTCACAGGGGAAATCGGCTGGGGAACATAAATAATATGATATATTTGTCCTACCCGGTAGGTGTGGAGGTGGCGAGATTGGGCGAGCCGTGTGAGGATTATACGACTGATTATACCCAGTACATAAATATGGGAAATTATTCGGGTATTCTTGGTTCTTAATAGGCCTAGGTACCCAGGTTTGATTATCCAAAAATTTATTGTAAAAGTGAGGTTCTACTTGTATTATTTTGTGATTTAAATAATATAGATATAATATAATATATTATTTTATAATATAAGAATAAGAATAAGACCAGAAACTATTCGTCTTTGACAGAGTATCTCATATTCCACACCCACTTGGCGAGCCTCGTTTGTTGTTCTTTTCTGGCTGCTCGTTGACGAGTCAACCACTAAAATAATCCATTAAAGATAAACTAAAAGCAAACACTAAACTTTTGTGCTAAGCCAAGGAAAACCGCAGCGCACCCACAACCCACGCACTCGATAATCAATCATTTATCAATGAGAGCGCGCGCGCCTTTCCTTTCCAGAAAAATGCACGAGTGTGTATTTAAGCTTTTAGTTTGCGTTTAACGCCTCATGGATTCCCCACTTTCCGGGGAATTGGATTGGCTTGGCTTGGGTTGGGCGGGCCGGACGGATGGCTATATGATAGAGTGATATGTGTGCATGAGCGACTGCAACCGCGCATTATCCACAAGCCCTTTACCTACAGGGACCCCTGCCCCGATTTATAGATAAGAAATTCCACCCTCCGACAGAGCGGGAGGAGACTGTGGGAATTCTGGGGGAAAGTACAAACCGCAGCTGCCACTGCTGGGTTTAATTAATTTTCGAGCATTTTTGGTTTGATTTGAATCTCGGCAGCGGCGACTGTGCAGCGTCATCAACATCAATTGTGGCAATAGCCGCGGGTTCTATTGATTTGTTCGAGATATATTATGGTGGGAATCCGAGATGGCAGCGCATCTATTTTGCATAGACATATGCGGGCGCGGCCCATATGGGGCAAGCCATTTCAAATTTATGCAATTTTCCGGCCAGCCCCGACCGGGCGGGCCTCCCTCTAAATTATTGAAAATAAACGTGGTAAAATGTTTTCGATTTTGCTGACTAAAAACCCTCGTTTTATCTTATTTTGCAGGCGGCGGAGCAGCAGTGGTGGCGCCAAACAAAATGTGATCCCAACAGTCTGGGATTATGCTAAAAATGCTCAAAGTGCGATATAAATTTTTACGAGTGTACGCGTTGAGTTTTTACGACTGTTCAGCGTCGGAGGGTTGTTGTAAAATTAAAGAGAATGCTCCTGGGAGGAGGACAATTTAAAACAATACAAGCTTAAAGCGGCGCGCAAGGAGCCGGAAATTGCATGCAGCAAGGAGGAGCAAGGAGGCGTGCCACCTAAAACTAATAGACGCCATTTGGTAACGGTAATTGCCAGGGCACACGTAAGCAAGTCGCCCCTTGAAATCCGTTCCCTGGAAGAGCGCCGCCTCATCATTATTACGAAACGCCATGGCCGTTAGCAACATTGTCTGCGAGTGGCTGCGGGCTTTGGGCCTGGCCCAGTACGCCGAGAGCTTCCTGGACAATGGGTACGACGACCTGGAGATCTGCAAGCAGGTCGGTGATCCTGACTTGGACGCCATCGGCGTGGAGAATCCTGCCCATCGGCACAAGCTGCTGAAGAGCATACGATCGCTGAGGGAAAAGGGAGCTGCCTCCGTCTACTTTATGCTCAACGATCCCCACTCGCTATCCGGCAGTATGGAAATCCTGTGTGAAACCCCGCCTAACAACGAACTGGAACTGGTCCTGCGGGAGCAACTGGAGACGGACGGAGTCCGACTCACGGCGCATCCTTATTCAACACCGGTAAGTGTTGTAATTGTACCCTTTAAAGTCCTACAATTATTGGAAGAAAAATATACATACCTCGTCCACCATGAGAGCACTGGAATATACAATATATTAAAAGTATCAGACCCTACTGCCTTTCATAAAACTTTCAATCCCAAATGTTGAAAACCCCGCACACGACCGCTGCCTCGCTGGAAGCAAAAAGTTCAGCCGGGGCTTTCTATTACGAAATCCAATTGCAAACAAAACTGAAATTGCACTTCTACACTCCCCCGCATTTTGGCACACTATCTGCATTTTCATTGAGTTGGGTTCGGGGTTCGGAGTTCCGAGTTCCGAGTTCCGAGTTCGGGAATGGGTTCAACCGCCCGACCGCCCACAACAAAAGGGAACTGTAGCTGCTCCCTGGCGAAAAACTATTCAATGTCAGTTTACATACTTAAATTAAAATTCTCGACATGCGAAGCAGAATCAAATAATGGAAGGGAGCGCTTCCAGGGCTCTCAGGGCTCCCAGGGGCAGTTGCATCGTTGGCAAATGTCAACCCGGTCCGGTCCGCACTTGACAGTAAAATGGAGAACATTTAAACAGAGCTTCCCGATTCACCCGACTCCCAGCACCTCCTTCCGCCTCCTGGAAGTCGCAAGTGCTCAACACCAACTCTCCCAACTGACCAGTGGCCGGTGGAATGGCCCTGGCTTTGGGTTTAGCTTTGGCTTTGGTTCGACAGAAACCCCCGTATCCCGAGACTCGAGACTCGAGTGTCATGTTGCTCCATGCCGGTCTCCATTGTTCTCCACTCAGCAAGAGACCCCATCCCTTGTCTCACCTGAATCCCTGAAACTCTTACTCCAACTCAAGCTGCACCACCATCTCCAACTCCGACTCCAGCTCAATTCCTGCAAAAGCATCTCCCAGGTAGGCGACATATCATGTGTTACCAAAAAGGCACCGATGGCCCCGAAAATGTTTCCATTTTGTGACCAGCGTCCACGGAATGCACTGAAAAGTTGAGTACGTCTTTAAAAAAGAAACTGAAGTGCAAAAACTGTCTTCTCCGAATCCCAAAATCAAAGTAGGTGCATCGCTATCAGTCTGAAGTACCGAACCTGAAACATTGTGCTAATCAGCCTTCAAAATACATTTTTCCCAGTGCAGAGAAGCATTTAAAAAATACCTCTTGCCTTCTGGCTTCGGGTTGGGTATCTGGTTTTATTGCTGCCGCCGTGTTTGGGAGCCGCCGGCTTGAGTGTAATTAAAATAATGCCAAAGAGCAGACAAGTTGCCGGATAAATGGCAACATTTGACGGACTTCTTTTAAACCACGTTCCCAGGGATATGTAGCGAATGATAAAGAGGCAGTCCCGGCGGAAGTTTGATTTATTATGCAAAAATATTTCGCAGCTTTAAATTATGGCTCCCTTTCCCCCATCGCCATCCCAAAATAAAACCTTAGTAGGATCTGTTTCCTCACAGTCCTCTGTGATAGCCGAGGTATTTTGCACATCAATTCAGTGAAATTTGATTTATTTATATGAGACAGGATTAGGCAGGGGATCGCCGTCGGAGGATGTGGAAAGCCTCCAGCCCCAAAGCTGGGCATCGTTGGCGGCACAAATCACGTCATTGAGTTGTTTTCATCAAAAGGGCAAGCATGCAAGAAGTATTTGGGAAGGGGTTCTCCGCAACTCGGACGAGAACGTTTCCCATTCATTCATTCATTCATTACCTGCCAGGGAGTCCTACACTATAAAAAAAATATACATGCTGTTTGGGGATTTGGCAATTTCGTACGAAATATGAGGCACATCTTACCTGACCCCTTTTGTCTCTGTGGAGCTCTTCGTGCACTCGTTTGTTTTGTATATTTTTATCCAAAAACTATCTCTGGGCCTGACGTTGGCTGCCTGACGACCGACAAACGGACAGGCGGACAACGAACGGACAGCCGTCGACGTCTTGCAGTTTTGTATCTGCGTATATCGCTGGCATACAATTTTTATTTATTACTCATTCAGCTGCAAAATTGTTCCTTAATTGCCCATATCAGCTGAGAAATGAAATTTATTACCTGGCGTGTGTATATCGCCAGTGTCCAGCGTGTTGAGCTCCTCGGACCCCTTTCCCCCGGATTGACTCCCAGCCACTGCTGTCTGTTTGTATCTCTGGGCCTGTCTGCCGCATCATTATCAGTCTGAACCCGAGTCGGAGTCCAAGTCGAAGGCATCTTCAGCGGAAGATTCCCCCAGCATCATCGACATCATTAGTTTTGTGCGCCGTGCCGACAACGTTTTGTATATTTACTTAATATTGCATTCGGCCTTCTCCTGGTCAGGTCCAGAGTCGAGAGCTGGGAACCGGGAGGAAGCTGAATCCGAAGCCATGGCCATTTATCTCCGAGTCCGAGGAGAGCAGCCTTCTGTGATTTCTGATTTCTTATGCCAATTTACTCGGGACCAGTCGTCGGTTGAAACTGCTCCACATTGTTGGCTCATCCAGGAGCCAGCCCCCTCATTCTCGTGGTCGTCATCCTCCTCGGAGTCGTCGCCGGCGTCGTCTGAAACCACCATAGATCAAAAGCAAGTTTGCTTTAGTTTTCCACACACGGAAAAAAATTGTGGCAATATCGAAGGTTCTATGTAATGATATCTAAACCATTTCTCACTGTGCTGGCCCCCTCGAAGCTGTTGTATAATTTCATTTTATGGGCCTTAGCCTTGACCAGGTCAAGTTGGTTCAGTTTCGGGGTCGTCTCTTCTTTTGGTCTCTCGGCCTTTTGGCCGGGACTCACTCGACTTGACTGACTTTAAGTTATTCCTGCACTGGCTGGTGCTGGTGGGTGGGGCCTTTATTGATTTGTCCTCTTTGATCTTCTGCCTGAGCTGTGGCATGATTTCATTTTTATGAACTTGATTTCCGATTTTCTTTCGACGATTCTGCCACTTTTCTTCGTTGGCAATTTTGCGTAGCGTGGCAAGTAATTGCCGCAATTCAATTTGTTCATTTTGCCTACGTGCTGTGTGGCTTTATTATTGTTGATTTTACTCACCCATTACGGCGGAGCTTTTGTAGGTTGGTGGGTCTGCTCATTATACATTGGATGATGGACCCTGAATGGAAATTAAAATAATATAAATCAGCATGCCCAATGGAAGTGGTGTTCAAACGCTGCCCTTATTTATCTTTCTTGAGAAATTCGGTTTATTGTTTGCTTGCAAAGATACTCGACGGAGTTCGTCTAAGTCTTCGTGGGCCCACTAGCCAACCCTTCACTTGGCCAATTAAAATTAGTAAATTCTTTAGCAGCTTGGCTGAGTCTTCTTTCTTCTGCCCGCATTTTCTTCTTCCATATCTTCTGATATATCTTGGCCTGCATTTAGCAGAAATAGAAGCCGAACTTTTGTCACTGCACTAATTAAGAAAATAATGGGGGAATTGTTATTCAGTTTTTCACCCTTTACCAGGCACCAACATCAAAGCAGCCAATTTCCCGGCGCCCCCAACAGAGAGGGGATGAAATTTGCATAGCTTTCACCATTCAACTTAATCAAGCATTTAACACCAAAAAGTAAAACTGCGAAACCATTCATTGCTCATAAAAAATTAAAGTCTAATTGTGCGCGGCAAAAGGAAAATGAGGAAATTGGTGGAAGCTTTGCGCGCAGGAGCAGGAGTGTGAGGACGAGGACGTGGGCGAGGGAATTTCATGTCCAACAGGGCAACATTGTATTTTTCGTTTTGTTTTTCCTTTCACACTGACGGCCCCTAAACTGAATGGTCTGAAAGTCCGGTAACCGGCAGCAACCGGGAAAACCCTCTTCAAAAAATATCCTGCAAACACAGGAGCACAGGACGAAAAACGGAGGGGAGGACATCGGCAAACCGAACCGTTTGCTAACGTGCTGCGGCTGCGTGCTTTTTAATTAATTTAATTGCAATTTAATTACGCTTGCTATTTAATTAAACACATTGAACAAGCGAACGCGAACAAGTTGGCCGTTTCCAGCGTTTGCTCAAGCCCAATTGCATGTAAAGCTTCAGTTTTACTTTTTACCCTCGTCCGGGATCGGGGCTGAATCCATTAGCCCTCTCGAAAAATTTGGCAATAGTTTTTGGTAGCTTAATTAGAGCCCCAAGTCAAACTTAAATTGATTTGTTACGAGGAAGCCATAGGAAGAAGTGGGAAGGAGTTGGTTGGTTTTTTGGGAGTTTGATTGTTTCAACTTTAAAGGGTGCATAAATTTCAAATAAAGTCTATACCAATTACGTATGACACTTCATTTGTAATAGTAAGTGTCGCAAGACAATGTCCTTTCAGTTCTTAAACTTGAACATTGCATCCTGCTTTCAACTACTTGCCGCTCCCCGTAGGCTCAGATAATTTGCAGCTCCGTTGATAATTGACGATTAATTTAATAGAATGCCCAAGTTGGGAGTTGTGGCCAGCCAGCAACGTACTCTTTCTGCCGTGGATGTTGTCGGCATGCTCAATTGTGCGAAGTTATTTCGCATTCGCCGCAAAGTGGCACCAAAATGCTGTCGTCGCCTGTCGCCCGGCTGTTGCTTTTCCCCTGGTTAGTTCTAAACAACTTGCCACATGCTTTGAGGCAGCAGAAGAAGAAGCGGCAGCGGCAGTAGAGCTACAGCCATGGACTTGGCCTTACTTGGAGTTTATCTCATATTTCACATGCCGCCGCAATTACTGCCGCGCCACAACAGCAGCAGTAAGTAGCTCCCAGGCTCAAAACAGTTTCCTACACTCGAAAATATGAGGTACGTTATGGTTTTGGGGCTCAGTTACTCGACAGAACTCCAGCAATGTTTCGCAAGAATTTTAAAATTATTTAATAAGTAAAGTTGTTTACTTGTCAGGCTTCATGCAATGATACATCAATTTAATGTCTCCCAGGGGTTTTGTTTTGAAGACATCGTTGTAGTTGGTAGTTGGTAATTTCCCCCAGTGCAGTGTCAACTGGCTGGAAAAAGCAAAGAGGCAGAAGAGTAAAAGCCGCCGTGTCCGCTGCCTTGAAATGTTTCATAAATACTTGAGCAACGCGGCAAACATTTTGCTTATAATTCAAAAAGTGACCACGGCGGCGGCGACTCGCCTGCTGCAGTTCCTCCGTCCCGTTCGCTCACTTTGCTAGCTCGTTGACAGGCGCTTATAAATCTTGTCGCGCACTTCTCCGGCCAGCCAGCCAGCCAGCCAACCAGCCAACAAGCTATCCAGCTTTCCAGAGGTCCCTGGATAAAACCCAGAGTCAGAGTCAGAGCCAGAGCCAGAGCCAGGCCACAGCCCATCCTCTGAGCCGCAAGTCCGAGTCCCGTCCCACTTGGAGTCGGCCTACGCCAGGGCCACTTGTGCGTTTCATATAACCAATTACAGAAAACAGTAAGAGACAGCGCGAGACAAGGAGTAGGACAGGCCGAGCGGGAGCGGGCAGTCGGCGGTACCAGGATGAGCGGAGCGGACCCATCTTGTCCTTTATTCAATTTGTTTCCAAAGTTGTGTAGGCTTTTTACTTGCCCTAACAAATAGTATTTTGAATTGCCCACAGCTTTGGTAGTTGCTGGTGTACTTTTCCTTTTTATTTTAAAAATTATTTTATCAGAGACTTGTCAGTCCTCCGCCGTAAACCTATTTAATGGCGTCCTAAATTTATGCTTTTTCATTGGCAGCTGTAGTAAGTAGGTTCGGCGGAGCCATAAAAAAAAGGGGGAATACGATGGCTAAACAAATCGCATTCGAGTTGACATAACTCGCTGTCAATGTGTCGTCTAAATGTCTCAAAGTTGCTGCTGCTGCTGCTGATGATGTTGCTGATGTTGCTTTGCAGTTGCTGATGTTGCTGTTGTAGCAGCAATTACACATTTCACAATTGTGCCACGCTAATGATGGGAGTCCCACGTCCAGAGCGCCGTTGACAACTGCCTGTAGATTTTTGTGACATTAGCCAATTGTACAATTGCGTGGAGTGAAAGGCGGCCTAGAGTACGGACTTCATCGGTTGTACTTCGGTGGCCCCCCTTGAGCCCCCTCACTGGCAGGCACTGTCCTCGCTTTTCCTCCGCCTGTGATCTCTGACTCGGAGTCTGCTTTGGGTTCGGGGTGATTGTGCTGTCCGGCGCATTGATATGCCCGTCGCTGCTAAATGTCAATTAATGTCATCAACTTACTAGTAGTTGCCTTCCCTCGCTGGTTGCCTTTACTTCTTTATGGTTTTATTCTCTGTTTTCCTGTAGGTATTTTTGCCTTTGAACAACTTTGCTTTTTAATTGGCCAGCCTAGATTTAAGTGGGCGTTCTTTTGGGGTCCGGGCAGGGCCTGGCAGATTTCACTGCTCTTGACTTCGGCGACTGAATGGTTTACCGCAGCAAGTGAAAGTTGTTTACCTGACACATTTACTGCCCAGCATTAGTGGAAGACCCATTCAAAAGGATTTTCCACTCCACTGCACTCCACATCGCACTAAGCTTCCTGGCCATCCTCCCTGGCCTGCTCCAGTTTCCGACCGGGCTTAGAAGCTGCAGCTAATTAGAGCAGTTCCAGGTTGCATGCATAAATCACACATTGCACAAGTGCAAAGAGGTTAGAGGGGACGGAGGGGCAGCCAGCAGATGCAGCTTTGGATTGCAGTTTGTGTTTGCTGTAATTAACAAGCAGCTGCAGCGATTAGAAACGAGTTACCAAAAAAGAAGAGTGCTCCGGCGCCTCATCCGACTAGCAGATACTTTCAGCTTTGTTGACTTAGTCAAGTATCGAAAGTCCGTTGCATGGCATCTTCCAATCAAAACTTGGATCCTTTAGAAAGTGATGCCACAAATCACGGCTTTGATTTTTGAAAAGCATCTCAAAGCGCTTAGTTATTCCTCACCATCCATAGTTACAGGGTAAAGAAGCAAATTTCAGTGAATTGAAAAGTGTGGCAGCTAGATGAGAGAGATACCCGGCAACTGCAAGCCTATCTGGCAGGCTTCTTCCCCCAAAAAACCTGGTTGGCGAATGTTGTGCAAATAGTCACAGAATTGGGTGCAAACGCAGCCCGAGGCCAAGTAGGGGACTCAGGGGGGCCAGGAGAAGGAGAAATCTCATCTTCAATTCGAGCTCTTCCTGCCTCGCTTGGCTTTCTGTACTGGATTTTCGGGTCGCTTTGGTTTTTGATTTTTGCCATGGCCATGTTGTCATAATTCTACCCCGTGCCGAGATGCGAGATGGATGTACATAGGTGAGGGCTTTAGGGGCTATCCGGACGTTCACGTTGCGAGATGTTGTTTGGCTTACACTAAGCGACATAAGCATAAATCTCACTTACCTACAACTTGATTTACTTACTCATGGCAGTCCACCCTCAGCCTGGTCTGGCCTTCTCCAACTCCGACTCCCACTCCCACTCCCACTCCGACTCCAACCCTCTACCCCTCTCTCTCTCTGGGTGCTTTCTGTCTCAGTCTCTTTCTGCTCCGACGTCATAACGAATGTGGCCCTGTCAACATTTCAACTTTGCGCCATTTATGTTGGTCAGCCGCCTGCAGTTTTCCGCTGAGCTTGGAGCTTGGAGCTTCGAGCTCCGAGTCGTGGACTTCGATGTGTGTTTTTCTTCGAGTGTGTGTGGTTATGTGGTGGTGTGTTGTGGTGTGTGGGTGCGAGGACTTCACGTTTATTTCTGCATGTGCCCTCTGTCTCTGAAACTGTCCCTGGTCGTAGGCGTAGTTATCCACTCCTGGCACAGAAAAAAAATCTGTGCTTCAAATGGTTTATTTATATGAAGTAATTTACAATTATTTCCAACAATATAAGTACCATTTACAAGTTCTTGATCCTAAATTGATAAACAAAACTTACCAATTTCAAATAGTGACCACACTTTCTCTCACTGCAAGTGTATCTCATGGGTTACTTCATAAATTTATTTCCTGTTTTATGGTGGTCCCCTCTTTCTTTTTCGTTACTTATGATTCATTTGGCAATTTGGGGTCGTCTGACATTTGATATAAATGTTGAACATTTTGTGCAGCCTCACCAGGATTTGCATAATGATGATGACGATGGCTTCGTCGATGATCATTCGGGGCTAGACTAAATAGGATGGGGCTTTCACCCATTCGCCGTCATTCGAGCGTCGTCGGCATGGGTTAAGCCGTCAGCTTCTTTCACATGACACGCTGGGGCCATAAATTTGCATTTCCCCCCAATCCGAATCGGTTGGCCACGTCGGCTAATCCCCGGGCTCCAAAGCAGCCACACCTCGCCGCTGCTAAATACATTTCCATTTAGGTGGCGGCGGCCACCTGCACCATTTTATCACCTCCTGCAAAGGTTGGCAGAAACCAATTTGGAGCACCCACACAAAGGAGGAAATTTAGTTGTTAAACTCAAACAATTTCAACAATATTTCTGCGCATAAATTGCCGCCATTGGAGGGACACTTACAACCGCCGCCGTCGTCCCGTGTTTTTTCGTTGACATTGTTGCACCACTCAGTTGCATCCGCTGCAACTGTCGCACGTTGCACAGTTCAGTTTCAGTTGTGTTGCGGTGGCTGCTCCCCTTTTTCCTCCGTCCTGCTTTATTTCTTGCAGCTTTATTTTTTTGGTCACTCAACGACTTCGGTTGGGGGTCATAAATTTCAACTTGGCGAGGGAGGAGGGTGCCCCGACGACATTTTGGCATTTCCCTGCATGTTGCTTCAAGTGAATTATGTTTTGCAGACGCAACTGCAACTGCAACAGCAATAACAATCAGCAACTGCAGCAACAATGAGTTCTCATTTATTTATTTGCATTGAACTTTGGGCTTAATTACGGCCCAGGGGATAGGTGGTCATAAGAACTATGGCAGAGTTAATATTACTTCTGAAACGTCTGAATCGCTTGTTTAATATTGATCCTATCTAATTACCTATCCAGACCCAGTCCTCGGATTCTTCGACTTCTGCATGAATCCAATCCTTTGTCAGGCCCCTTCCTTTCGTCGATAATATTACACTTTCATTAGCCTCGCTGCCCGTCGGCTGCTTAATTAATTTTAGTTGATTTTGCCGCGCGTGGCATCCACCGAGTTTTGAGTGGCGAGTGCAGTGTCCAATATCCAGCCGAATTTCGAGCCCCAGACTTATCTTGAGACCGTTTCTGGGCGTCTGTCTGCCTTCTGCCTTCCCAGGCGATTCGCTTTGCTTTGATGCTCGGGATGTGAAGCTCGCTCATCAACGGGTTTGGCTCAAGCATATCAGTTTTCATAATTGGCACTGCCCAGAGTACCAGTTGTTTGTGTTGTTGTGGTCTTTGCTGTGCACACATTTCATGTTCAAGCTTCCCACTCAAGTGGACATTTGAGCCTCCTTTTGGGCCAGGTCTTTCCTCCCGGCTCCGGTGAGTTGGCTGTCCGTGTTGTTGTTTTGTTGTGCAAGTATCTCTGCTGATATGTGCAGCATCATCACCTCATTTAGATATGCGATATGCAAACGCTTTGGCTACGCTTTACGACTGCAGCAGCAGCTCCTTCCCTGCGACTCCGGAGATGTATCTGTATCTGGGAGTCTGCTTTTTTCCATTTGCAGCTCGGTTGTCGTTGAACTTGACCCTGGGGCTAAGCCAATGAAGAACATGCCTCTTAAATGCCAGAAAGCAACGAAGGCACAGGAAAAAATAATCAAGACTTTTCGGATTATATAGAAATTAATTTTTCTTGAAGTTCCCTGAGTTTTATCTTCGTAATTATCACTTGATGAAGTGTGTCTTTATTGTAATAATATTTATACGTTTTTTGATATTTTATTTTTTTGTTTGGGGTGCAACATCTGCTTTCTTCGGATGCTGTGTCCAGTTCTCCGTTTTTAGTTCGTGTTCTTTGGTGCCAACGCATTGCACTCGATGAAATGAATTGGTTGACATTAGTGAGCGGACGAGCGGTGGTGCGATGGTGCTGTTGCAGTTGCAGCTGAAATTCTAAACGAGCCGACTGCAGAGCCTTCAACCAAGGACCCATGTAGTCCGGACCATGACCATGACCACGAGGTGTGAGATGTGTGCGAAGTGGTTGTGGGTCTTAGCTGCCTTTAAATGGGGTATATATGTCGGATTGTTTAAGCGAAAATTGAGATGGAGCTGGACCGCTTAGGTTTCGAATGGTCAGGCCGATAAGATACGAAAATTGAATTGGCTGAAGCTGAAGCTGGAGCTGGAGCTGAGAGTTGTATGAAGAGGAGCTACCGCAAAATATAGAAATTAATCAGAATAATAAACATAAACTGGCAAATAGCTCCACGACACTGTGAGCATTAAATAAATATTAACTGATAATCGTATATTATTAAAGTTTTGACAAATTCCTTGGCCTTTTTATGGCATTTAATTGTAAAATATTTCCTCGTTGGTGCTCGTTAAATGTGGCATGACCGAGTTAAGTTCATCAGAGCAATTAGCGATGTATTTCGCGGCAACTAGACGGCATAAAGAATTGACTTCCATCTGTCATGGCCTATCAAAAGTGTTGTCACTTCACAGCTGTCTGAGCTGCTCAGGCCCAATTCATATCAATTTTCATGTAGTGAACCCACCCCCACACAGCAGCTTCATTTCCATTTCCATATCCATATCCATTTCCCAGATGCCAGATCCCCGAGTTGTCGCACATTCCCAAACACTCCACTCAGCGGCAACTAATTTCGCATGCCCTGCCACCAAGAGTCGAGCACTTGAATCCCGCCTCTCCCGGCCAAAGACAAAATGCATAATAATTTCCATCCCCCACTCCCGGTCGGCGGAGTCGGGACTCAACCCAATTCCATAAAGCGAAAATCTCAATGGGTGCTCCAGGGAGGAGTGGAGGGATCTGGGATCAGGGATCCGGGGCTGGTGCCGGGATCCATATGCTAAAACGAATTCGCCGTGGCGCACTTGTCTAAAATGACATAATTTACGGCGTAGCGCAGTGCCGCAGCAACGCCCACCCAACAAAAAGGGCAGGAATTTTATAAATAATATTCACTTGTACATATGAAAATTACCCATATAGTCGTAAAAATACAGTAAAAGAAACGGGGGATCTCAAAGGGAAGCTAGATTCCCTCGAGAGCTTAAAGTTGAGTGACATTTTGTATTAAGAGTTCTTGGAATTCCTGGAAGTGAGTAGGAACTTATCAAACGTATTCCACCCTTGATTGGTAAGATCCATAACTTCTCCGGCATGTCCTTTATGGTTCCCCTAATTAGCGAACACGAGTTTCCCACAGTGCATGTGCGACTATGCGACTGTTTCGAATGTATTCATAGGGCCTCGTACAATTTCTTGACGGTGCTCAGATCCGACTGTCTGTCGGCTTGCTCTTATTGCCAAATAAATTCGTGCAGTAGTGAAAATGAAATGTGTAAAATATGTGGCACGACTGACTGTCTGAGCCGCAGAAAAGCAGCAACAGAAACCGAACAGAAACAGAAACAGCAAAAAGCCAAACAGCCAACGGCCAACAACAAGGGGCAACAACCAACAGCCGGCGGCCGAATAGGAGGAGGAGGCCTTGCCCCAAACTTATGGCCCTGCTCCGGGCAAAAGCCATTTTTATATGGTTTTCACTTTTTGTATGCTGTGCGCGCTGTCTGTTTCTGTGTTGCTTGTTGATTGTACTTGCAGATGCAACACTGCCCTGCCCCAAAACTGGAGTCTCCGAACTCCACCAATTCCAGACTCTCCAGTTGCCAGGACCCAGTTTCGGCTGCCGCTTCTCCGCCTCTCGGCCTTAATTAACTGCTTATGAATCTGCATATGCAGAGGCAGTCATCGTCGTCCGACCTCTTTGTGTGTAGGTGCTGCTTGTTGCAAACTCAAAATAAAATACGAAAAATTCAGGGAAACAGAAACACAGAAAAAACTATAGAGAAGGGAGATGCGAAACCAGAAAAAAAAGAGAAAACAGGATGCTCATTTAAATATTTAATGAAGTGGCCGTGCTGGGCGCCGGATATCTAGGCTGCTGCTGCTAATCGTGCCAAGCTCCTCACATGTAACAGTTTCGGTTTTTTTTTACACTTAGTTCTCTTTTTGGATCTCCCCTCTTGACCCATTTCGAGGCTGTCTTTAATTAGAAATTAATTGCAACAAGCGACGGGACGAAGAATGCAAGAAAGCCAGATGCTCTTGCATCTTTTGCGAGATGCGGCGCCCGCAGCGCCTTGAATTGACGGACATGGGCTCGTTTCCAGCCATGACTTGACTTGACACATGCCAAAACAGGCAACGAGCTATGAGCCAGATTCAGTTTTTTACCGAATCTACACTGAGGAGCTCTATTTCTGGAGCTCGCAATGCCCATATCCGAGACTGTGAAGAGGCCATAGGACCCTTTTTCGCAGTGTACGGTCCTGGCATTGAGTTTGTAGTTTATTTATTTATTTTGGTTTGCATTACATGGACATGCCTTCAATTCAGTTGGCAACACCTTTCAGTCAAGTCATGGTCTGTCTTGGCTGTTTTTGAGACCATTGTCTGGCAGGGTTTCTCTCTTCCCGCACCGCCCACACAGGGCTCAGGGTGATTTTTGCTTAAATTTATATTTACTTTTGCCTGGCTGCCTGTTGGCTGGATGTTGGCTGTTGGCTGTTGAATGTTGGATTGTTGGATGGACCTCATGTTGTTATCATGTGACATATGTGCATCAACGCCCCATGTTCGTTCGAGGCCTGTCAACGCGGCCATGGAAGAGAGACACCCGTGGTGGTGGTGCTGTTTTCGGGGCATCTGCGGAGGGGAGGGGGATTGGGCCAAGATTTATGCTGACAACTCGGTGTTTGATTGGCAAATGGATGGGGTCGAAGCCACCGCGTCGTATGCGTAATTTGACAAGTCTTAAAGTTGCCAGTGATTTAATGCTGGGGAATATACTCAGCTCCACGACGACAAACTGCGGCACCAAAGAAGTGCCAACTTCCGCATGCCACTAATTGGCAGGAGCGGGAGGAGCTTTGAGGGGCGTTTGAGCCACAGGGGGCACCTTGGCTGGCAATTAACCCGCATTGCCCGAAGTCGGTAGTCGGCGGGTAGTTGAACTCCAAGTCGGGCTTTTGTTCTCCCCCAGTCTTCTCCTTTTTTTTTTTTTTTTTTTTTTTGGCAATAAACTAATGAGCGACAAAATGCAAAAGCCGCAGACTGACGAAAAACGGGGCCAAAAGGGGAAGCATTCACACTTGGCATGCAAGGTGTACAGGGACAAATTTTGGGTTAACCATCAAGAGATGCAGTTGTAACTAATCTAAGAAGCTATGATACCGCCTACAGTCTTAGAAGATATTTTCAAATATGCTAATTATTCAATATTAAAGAAGTCAAGTTATGGACAATAAAAGGCATTTTTCCAGTGTAGAGTTCCTTGCACTGGTCCTTAATTAGAAGGCAACTCCCAGCATCCAAGTTGGCTTAGACGATGACGATGACACCCAAACAGCTTGCAACTATGCACTATTAACCCTTTGTGCCTCATGTGACTGTCTATCTGTCTGGCTGTGTGTGAGTGGATCTGAGAGTGCATGCGGGTGTCCTCGGCAAATCTCATTTAGCAATTTAGCCGCACACCCACTCACAGGCCTTGGTTTCTGTATCTGGATGCTGGATGCTGGATACTGGATCCTGGCATTCTCGACTCACGTCCATCAGTCGTTTGCTCGTTTGCCTGCTCGCTCATTTAATTAACAGTCGCGCGCCACGCCATGAGTTCTCCCCAGACAAAAAGGAAAAACATTCGAAAGAAAAAATAAAGGAGGAGCAGGAGGTTGGGGCATGTGGTCTGAGGGAGGTATGGGGTCTGAGGACTGAAACCGAAGCTGGAACTGAAACTGAGCCTCCACCTTAAGGCGTGCTTTTGATGCTGATGCTGCAATGATTCTTTCTTTTGGGCTCTCCTCTTTTTGCCGGCAGATGAGCAAGTTGCATGTTTTTTTAATTATGAATTATCGTTCCGCCCTGCCTCACTGACTGACTGGCTGCTTCACATGGAGCTTGTTGCATTTAAATGACATAATTACGGCGCATAAAGCAACTCCCACGCAGACCGGGGACTAGGCGAATGGGCGGCATTTCAAAGGTAACAAAGGCAAATATTTGCTACACTTAAAGAAGAAATCGACAACCGCTCTCTCGAAAGGGAAAGGCTCCTGCATTCAATGTGAAATTTTTCGCCAGTGTACCGACATCTCTAGTACTCCGTAAATTAATATTTCCGAACTGGGCGGCAGACAACTTGAAAAATTCCCGCACAACAATGCACCACACAAAAAAATCTTTATTCTCTATTTATATTGTATAACAATTTTTATTTGCCCTCTAGGCAGCCACTTAACTGCCACGCCTCCTGCAGACTGCACTCGAATATAATATTGTTTTTTTTTTGGCCCTTTTCGGAGGTGGCCGGAGAGATTCGCAAAAATTTGGACAATTGAGAGCGTATTTGAGCGTTAAGGCGCGTATTATGTGTGCAAATATATTGCAAGCAAAAAAATTATTTCAATTTTATTTGATTTTCGTGTTTTTCCTCGCCCCCCACTCTATTTTTGCGCAACTTCAGAGTGAAGGCCACTTGTGAAAACCATTTTCATTATGAGTGGTGGGCAGCCAAATAAAAAGCCAAAGTGGAAGAGTGGAATAAAAATAAAATGTATAATAAAAGTGCAAATAAAAGGAATAAAATACCATATCGATTGGCGAGAGCGGCGCACACCCACACATGCCACGAACATATCTCCCATAATAGTCGATGGCCTAAACAAATAAAATGATGGGCGCCAATGAAGCGAATGCTAAAATGTTTGACTCTGTGGCAGAAAAAACACATTTTTAAAGGTGGGGACTGTGTCTGTTGATTATCAAGTACGGCACTTGCCGGCTCAGAGAGCCATAAGCGATTGATTAGATTGATTAAGTTTTAATACGAATAAATAAAAAATAGCTGCCCGTGATAGAGATAGATTTCGATTGAAGTGCAATGGGTCTGATGAAGCCCCTGAGCGCTTCGCTCTTTGTATTGCATTTTAGCTCAATTCTGGTTGAAGTATTTAACTTAATTGAAATTCTGTTTGACTTTGCGAGCGAAACCTTAAAAAACGTTCAAACAATGGCCAGCAATGCCAGTGGCTAAATGAAACTGTCCAAAAGAGGATAAGAGACAATGGGGATAGGATTTAGCAGGAGCTTAATGGGAAACAATGTCAGTGGCAGAAAATAGCTAAGCTTAACTCATCTGCGTGCAATTATTTCACGCACTAAATGACAAACACTCGACTGTAAATGCAATTAATATGCTCGAAACCTCAAACTGAAAAAATTTAATAATAATTGAAAGCTTTCGCATAAAGGCTAATTAAGTATCGATTGAGTTTTTTGAAGAATTTAATTTTTTTTTTCACTGAGACTGACGCACTCTGAACAAAAAATATTACATGGCAATTATAAATGCCGGCCAATGGGTTTTGCAATTAAGCATCCATAGGACCGCATACATATTTGCATTAAAATGCCTCGCAATATTAGCAACAGAATCGAAAATAGTTTTTGTCCATAACGCATTCTATGAATATATTTAAGCTGATTAATAAAATGCGAAAATTGTTTGCAGGCTTAAATAAAATTCAGAGAAAAAATACTGCCAGGAGTGGGCGAAACCGGCGGACGTGCCAATGCATATCAAATGATTGTTACAGCCATAGTTTCTCCATTATAATATGATAATTATATCGGAGTAATCTGGAATCTGCCCGAACTAATAATTAATTTCATTGATTGCCCGGGTGCCTAAGCCCCAAGGTTCCCTTCCGCTCAAAAGCGCCAAGATAAATGGCCCTTGAAATGCGCCAAGTATTTGCTGGCAACCATTCATCAAGTTTGGGCTTTGACAAAAACTAAACAACTCAATGTGTGTGTGTGTAAATGTACAACTGAAAATGTAAATGTGTGCGCGCTAATGAGCCTTAATGGCTTTTCACCCGAAAAGTAGGCAACACTTGTGAAAATTTTAATTCCCCGACACACGCACAGCGGGAAAGGCCTGCTAACACCTCAGCCATTTGATTTACGAGCCACTAGCCCAGGAACCCCTTAGTTGGCCACAGAAAATCTGCAGAAGCCGCCAGCAGCTTTTCGCTGCTCTATGAAACACTTAATGGTAATGCATAAAAACGCACTTAAATATTCCCACGCAATTAATTCAGCATTCGGCGCTGTACCGCTGTACTTGTTTTCTCTCCGACGTCTTTGCTTTGTTTGGTTAATTGGTAAACATTTTGTTACATTTTTACGAGCGGCAAGGTGAAGGCAGCAAATCAACCACTCACTCTAGATACACGCATATATTTATAGGGAGTTGGTATACATCATGCAGAACAGCATAGCACAGAAGTCGCTGCACAGTTAATGGAGCAACTTTTAACAGCGTTTACAGCACACACACGCACCCAATTTAATATGGCCTTTTTATTGTTGCTCGCTACTTGCCTTTGTTAATTAAAACACAAACACGTGCAGTACGCATAAAATATTCAGCAGGGAGTCCCCTACCTACAGCCTATTCCTGTGCCAAGAGCCAAGTCAAATGGAAAGTGATATCATGCGGTTTCCTCTCTATCTCTCACAGCTATAATCCAACATCTATGCCTAGGCAGTTGGCTAACATCAATTACGCAACACATCCCAATTGGCTTCCCTAATGTAAAGTAAAATCTCTTGCCTTTGAGTATCTCTCTTTTTAAAATGAGGCTCATCCCTGAAATATTATATTTCGAATTTTTTCGTCGAGCCCAATGTAAATTTAATCCATTTAGCGAGTCGTTTTCATTACATTTATGAGGAAAATAACATTTTGGTTTTATCAAAATATAAAAAAATATACACGTACGTCTTTTTAAAACGAGTAACAAATACTAAAAAAAGGAAATGGTTGTTTCGTGCCCCTTTGGCTGCTTTGCTTTTTATGCCTGTTTGCTTTAACCGGCAGGAATATTTCAGTTATGCTTTTTTCGCATGCCACCATCCTGGCAATCATATTCGTTTATCCTTACAGCCAGATCCCTTTCATGTCTGTTTGTTTGTCGTTATGTGCAAAACAATTTCATGTCCCGTTTGAGCCCTCTCTAGTTGTGGTTGTGGTGCAACATTTTGTGGCTGCCAAAAATATGCGTATGGATGTGCTAGTGGTGAAAAAAATTCCACAAGGGTAATGCAGAGGAAATTCTTTGAATATGTTGCTAAGCTCTAAATTGTACTTTAAGCAAAGGATTATATAAGGAGTGCCAGAACTTTTGTTTAAGAAACAACACATATATAGGTAATTTTTCCCGAAAATGTATAATTTTCAGAAGCAATCCTTATAAAAATGTAAAAAAAGGTAATGCATCCTCACGCCTTGTACCATCATCTGGCAGGTCCTTTCCGCTTTCAATGCCAAAAATATGTAAAATTGTGTTTGGTCCGAAAAGGGAAACAAAAACATAAAATGGTTTCGTCATGAAAGATGCAAAAAGCGTCGACATGCCAAAGGATAACCCAAAAAATGTGTGAAGACGAGGTTGATGGGTGGGCAAAGGGAGGCAAAAGGGCATCATGTATACGAAAATTTCATAAGCGCAAAAAATACTCGAATATGAAATATGAGTTTACGCTTTAAGCTGCTTTCGGTGGCCGAGGTAGTTCTTTAATGTGCTGAAAATGGGAATTAAATTGAAATGAGCCCGGGACGCGGCGCACTCCTCTGAATATTCCGCATCCACGGTGGTCTGCGGTCAACCGAACTTCGCAACTGAAATGCGAAATTCACCTTGAACAGCCAACAACGGAGATGATGTCCAGAGCAGTCGCCCAGCTGCCGCAATCAACTGCACAAGAGTTGGCAAAAATCTTGATGCAATTATTCATATAAAACGCAACACGCACGAAACTCAAAATGAAACGCAGCGCAGCAAGTTGAGATGCAAAACTTTTCGGTTTCGGTTTCGGTTTCGGGTTGAAGGTGCATATAGACGAGACTGAGTTGAAGGTGTGTGCCCAGCGGCAACAGCTGCGATCGGATGTGCTGCGATCTGGCATCTTGAATCTGTCCCAGCTCCACTGATCCTTCACTGACAGTTTTCCTGGGAACTGGTCCTCTCCAATGCGAAATTCATTTGTCATGCTTATAATTGTCTCACTCCGCCGCTTCGTTGGCTCGCCGGGCAAATTGCAATTTTAAGGGGCTGCCTTCGGTGTTTCTTACTTTTTTGTATTTTCTCCTTCAGATGCTCTTGTTGTGCGTGGCCCGCAGATTGGCAAAGGCAGCAATTTTAATGAAAACGTTTTGGCCCAGCCCCACACTGGCAGAAATTTAAATTTAGGCCTGAAACAAAATGTGCTAGCCAGGGGGAATGTGAAGAATTCTTCTGAATGGACTATTTTTAGCAACAAATTAACAAATGCTTACTAAATATTTAGCGAGTGCGGGCTCGAAGACTCCGGTTTTTTCCAGTGCACTTGCAAGCCAGGTCTGAGATCTTGAGCTGCCTTCACGTAGCCCTTGGTTTGGGGCTGCCGCCTGTGTGTGGGGCCGCCTCGATTGCTGTCAGTAATTATGCTTAATTTTTGGCTGTTTGTTTGTATTCTTATTTTTTACTTGGATAGCATTTCCCGGGGCATCGGTGAGCGAGCAGTTCGCTGTTCTCGGAGGCGAAGTGAAAGGGCATTTGAAACATTTATTTCGGCTGCCCAGGAATTTCGAATCCCCCATGCCATCCCATCCATCCGGGCCCATGGCTTTTGTCCGTATTAAGTTGTTTGGCAGCTGCTGCTGCTGCTGCTGATGCTTTTGCTTCCGTTGGATTGAGAAAATAAGAACGAGGATGAGTGGATGATGATGCCCCCAGTTCGTTGTTTAAAATTGAATAATGCCCGCTCATTTGGTTTTATGACATTTCGATAATGATGATTGTTTGTGTGTGCTTTGCCTTTGTTCTGGCATTAACTTTATAAGGCAAACAAATTGTTGTAATTTGGCGGCTGCCGAGAGCGCCAAGACCCACACAAAAAGCACCGAGGACAACAAAAAAGCCAAAAAGACCGCAAAACTCTGAGTCCGTCGACATTGACGCGGTAATTCAATGCAGCGAAATCGTATAATTCCCAGACAGCGGCGATCAAAACGCGCAAGGGCTAAAAAAACAAGGCAAGAAAAAAGAGCAAAGGCTGAAAATGAAATCGATCATGATTGAAATCGAGCAGAGCAGCCAGAGTAGAGCCGGGCAGAACGTCTCTGCAACTTGAAGTTGAGCAGGGCGAGTGTTTTGTGAAACATCAACATTTTGACAGGCACACAAATCCTCTTGAAAATGAGATTTATAAAACACAGACCCCGCCGACCGGCATCCAACAACCAGCAACCATCAACCCAACCAAGTCAAGAGCAACCGGCAACAATAAAAACCCAAACCCAATCCCGACCCGGCGAAAAAAGGCAAAGTCATTGTCAGTTGCGCTTGGCTGCAAAATCTTAAAAGCAAACAGAACAAAAAGATACATATATATGTATGTACGTACCGTGCGGTTTAATGTGTAACATGTAGCCAGGTTGGACTGTGCGCTGTGTTGTCCCAACTTCGATCGTATTTATTTTCATTTCCAAGACATTGTAGTGTCATTTCAGCGACCGCAGCATGAAAAGCAAATAAAGAGCAACAAAAAACCTGGCATCACATTGCAACGCATCCCGTCCAAACCGATCCGATCCAATTCGATTCGATTCAATCCGAATCCAGAATCCAGAATCCGAATCCGTGGAACAATCCCGGACTTTGCTGCAGCTTTTAATTAAGCCAAAGAGCAACTGGTTGCCTGCCGGACGTCTTCGCCTCCGACTTCGTCTTGGCCATCTAAAAATACAGAAAAAAAGCTAAACACAAAAGAAGTAAAAAGCCAAGAAAAATAATTTATCTGCCGCCGCGCGTGTATCTGTATCTGTATCCGTATCTGATTTTGTATCTGTATCTGGGCCTGCAGTACGTTGTTGTATTTGCTTTGTTTGCTCAAGCTACAGTTTATCTCTGGCCCTCCCTTTCCCTCAGAATCTGATTCGGATTCGGATTCTGACTCCACTGCTGAAGTTGCCCCGCTGAGCCAGCAACACCCCAGATATCGCCAGCCCCCAGTGCGTTTTTGTACCCTAGAAAAGTGGGGTTTCCAGGGTAAACATGGTTCCAGACACTTGAAAGAGTCTTCTCTAAAAAGACCCGAAATTCAAGCGTCTAGCTCATAAAGGACATGATTGTATTATTTTTTTTGAAAGTTTAAACGAAGTACTTGCATGTTAAGGTATCACCAGTTCGATAGGATTCCAAATATATATATTTTTTTTAAACCAAACCCAATCCAAGTCAGAGCCGTGGCTCAGCCCGGCAGCATCTCACGTTCATGCGTGGCCACATTTTTTGCCGCGTTGCCTGCGTTTTGTTCGTTTTTATGGCAATAATTGCAACTTGATGACTTAATTGCGGATGCAACTTGTTTTCCAGCTTCAGCTTTAGCTTCGGCTCCAGAGGCAGCACCCCGTATGCCTGGAAATTGAATTTTTCCACCTGGTCTGTCCCGCCCGACTCCAACTCCAGCCCAGCTCCAGCTACGACTCCAACTCCGACTCTATTTTTTCATTCGTTTTTAAGCAGGATATGCTTTCATTACTATAGATGGCTAGTAGATAGAGGCGAATGGGCAGGTTGGGGGGCTGACGGAGATGCAATTTTCCCCATTGCATAAGCAAATAAAAATTCATTAATTTATGACTGCCAACGGGCAGAGCAAACCAACCAAAGTCGCTGGCTGGAGAGTTTGGAGTTTCGAGTTATTTTTATAATCGCGGCAACGTGACATTTATGCGAGTGTTCATGTAAATGATTATTACGTGCCGCAGACGCAGACTCCCTGCTGTCTGCCCCGCTTTGCTTTTGGCCTACGGAACACCTCCTGCCACCGCCACTACCCGTCCCAGTGTATGCCGAAGTAGATTTCATTTGATTTATTTGCCCCAGCAGCACTATCGCCCCCCTGCTCTCGACAGCACCAAAGTAATTTTATGTTTAATTAAAAAGAATTCTGCGTCATTTGCTCGAAGAGCAGCCGGAGAAACTTTGATGGACATTTCTGCTATTCACGCTGTTTGCTGTTCGTTGTCGATTGTTGTTTGTGTTGCTGTTGATATTTATGTTTAATTATAGTTAACATGTTTTGTGTCCACAAGACACACTATCGGAAGCAAGAGGCGCTGGCGGAGGGTTAAATGGAGCCAAGTGGGAATGGTCGTTGGGAATGTCTATGTCTGTGCACGACTTTGATGTTCGTTTTGTAATTACTGTACATTGCGTGGGCCATATTCAAATCGGGTTTGATGTGAGCCTTCAGATACAGTGCGTATCGGAGCTTTAAGACGGCTGTCCATCATTTGCTTTTAGTTAGACAGGCTAGTTATAGGATAGTGAATAATTACGTATTTCCGTAATTATTTTCCGTCAAAATTTCGTAATTTTGAATAACCACAGCTTTGCAATGAAACAAATGAATAGATCGTGTTGGTGAAAATCTCCTATAAAGCCACTTCACTTTGATTGATTGCTATACAATCAATAGGGGCTTCCCAGAGGCTCTTTCTGTTTTATTTTTATAAACTGCAATTACGGAAACCCCAAAAACACACAACTTAATTAACATTTCTCTCCTCTCTCTTTTCGTTCCAGGTAAGTCAAAAGTCGAACCCTCTTCTTCCATATCGAAACGTTTTGTCAGACATTAAAATCGAAACGTGGGTTAAATGTAAAACGTAAGTGACTTCAACTTCCCCCGAAAAACTCCAACTGCCAACTGCAATATATAAGCTCTCACAGAGGGGAAAAAAAATCCAGAAAGGGAATCAAAAATTGATAAGACCCGCCCCACTACGTAGGGAGTTTAAAAACTCATTTAGTGTCCAATCAAGCGGCCATAAAATAAAGTCAATAAATCAAGCATAAAAGTAACAAATGCACGGGCAGTTCTCAGATAACACGCACACTCACAGATACAGATACAAGTGAACAGATACAGATACACACACACACACCCCACCCCACCCCACCCCACCCATGCCGCCGTGCACAGACTGCATTTCAATAAAAATTCGATACGTTTTCGGGCTGGGGCCGGGCCAGATTGAGATGGGGGAATCAAAGCCCCTGCCTCCTCATCTTTATCAAGGTGTGATGATCACTTGCGTGCCATCGGCGCCTGACTTGCATTTCAGTTTTCAGTTTTTAGTTTCGGGGAGCATCGCCACCTCGGCACCTCCGACTTTTTAACTTCTGGCCCGGCCCAGGGCTGCCCTTTGAAATTCAATAAAAATAAATCGAAATGTCACAGCGCTGCGTGTTTTCCTCAAGTGTGAGGTCCCGCAGCTCTCAATCTTCCCCATAAAAATGAAAAAAAAAAAAAAAAGGAAAATCAGAAACTGTAAATGACATTGTGGACAGAAAAATTCATTGGAAATTTAATCCGCCACCTAACTAAATATATTAATTTCACAAAGTGGGAAATTAGTTGGCTTAAGATGCTATTGAATTACGCGAGGGGGCGAGGACAGAATGCACAGGTGATGTACAGGTAATATTTGGGTCATCCGGGATATTAGTTTTTAGTTCCAAAAATCGGACAACGAGAGTCTAATATTTATTTTATGGATTTGTCAGCATCTTCTGGCATTCTTGAATCAACAAGGCATTTTATGAGCATGCGTAAATATTAGATGGTGTCACGGTTTCAGATCAAACGGATGCGATTAGTATTGTTGGGAAAGGTGGGGTATTGGGGCATAAATTAATATTTCTCCCTGTGGGTGTGTGGCTTTCGATTCAGAAAAAATCAACAATCGATTGTATGCGACCGCACATAAATCCCCGAAATGAGATATGTGTAGCACCCCAGCCTCGGTCGTGGGGCCTCATCAGCGGGGGTCTGCCACATCTTTCCCTCGGTCGCCCTGTCTCTCTCGGCCGGCAATTTACCCTTCTCTGTCTCTGTCTGAGGGCAAAAGACTAGCCACAAATTGGTCGTGTTCAGCTTTAAATCGTTTTACGTAGTTTCCATCGAGACAAGTTTCGCGGCCCCGTAAATGTTTGCCAAATGTGGCGCTGTTTGTAAATCACGCACGCTGCAAGTTGCACGCAACCGTCCTCGTCGTCGTCGTCGTCGTCGATCGATTGCCTCTGCCGTTCTGTCTCTTTCCTCAATGTATACCCTTCTCTTTCTCAGTTGGAGCCGTAGCCCCCCACCGCCTTGCGATCGACCGAGTATGTTAATCTTGGTCAGCCGTGACTCGGCCCCGTCGCTCCGCTCCTTTAACCCGACGCAGTGCAGCACATGGGTTAAAATTTATGCGCTGTTCAAACGGCGCGTAATAAATTTGTTTGCTCCTCAACTGTGTGCGCGCATGTTCACTGAAGTTGTGGCAGCGGGGGTGGCCGGGGGCGGATCTGGGGCTAAGCGAAAGCGGGCAGAGGAGCTGTCCCAGTCCCAAACCGAACTCCAATACCAATCCAGATTCCGAGCCCAGTTTCCAATTCCAATCTCAGTTCCAATAACCAAACTTTTCCACTCGAAAAAAATACATTTCAAAGTGTGTCAGGACTAGGTTATGGAAGGAATTGATATTTTACATTCGATTTATTTTGAAATTGTTTCATTGGCAAGCTCAATTTGGCTTAGCTCTTGAAATAAATATGATACATTTCTCGCAGTGCAGCAATCCCATTGCTGCCAATGGCCACTTCATTTTGTAGCTTTTAACAGCATTTCAGCATTCTTCTGTATTTGTTTATCTAAACGTTTTATTCATTTGTGGGCCTGTTGCTGTTGCTGTTGCTCCTGGGCCCTGTTCTCCCGTGCTGGGTTCCCGTGGCATTGCTTTATCTTTTGGTCAGTCTCTCGGCTCTGGCTGCAGTTCGTGCTGCCTGTGTTTTCAAGGCGGCCTAATTGATGCGCACTTGGTCGGGTAAAATCCCAGCCCCCAGCCCCATCGCCCAGCACAGATCCCCTCAAGCCCCTTAATCCCTGAGATGTGTGTTTTGCGCCAGCGCGGCATCTGCGCATGTGCAACATTCACACTTGGCTTGGCTTGCCCGTCGCCATCTCCGGAGTTGATTGCACATTTTATTTGCGCATTTATTTGCATTTTTTCTCACACCGCCGCCGGTTTAACTGGAGCCCAGTTCCGTTCCGATCCGTTTGGTTTTGGGCATTGGGCTTTGGTCCTGGTTCTGGTTCTGGCTCTGGTTCTCCGGAGTTGATGGTCCCCCTTGTTTGTTTTTGCAATGCCACTGCCCCATTGCCAATGCCAATGCAATTCAATTGTCTTCGGGTTGAGCGCATTTCGTCTTGGCCTTCTTCATTTGTTTGTTTGTTTGTTTTCCGCAGCAACTGGGGGGTTCGGGCTTTCTTGGGTTCTTATGTTTGCCGCCGCCGGACTGATGCCGATGACGATGCCGCCTCCTTTAATAGTTCATTTAGTTTGCATTTTTATGAAGTCTTTGTGTGGGTTGTGTAATAAATTTAACTCAGGTTTATTTATGTGCCATCGCCGAGACATTTATCACTCAATTTGAAGGCGTAATTGGGCGCAAAACGACAGGAGGCTGCCACAGGAGTTGCCGAGTCGCTGCTGGAGGAGCGGAGGGGCGACTGAAGCCCAACTGGAGTCAAGTTAAATCAACTCCTGACGACTGACAGCCGATATGGCATCTGTGTTGCATATTTTGCATATCGTTATGCAGTTGCTTTCCCACTTCTTTTTCCGCCTTTTTGCTTGAGGCGGTCGATGCAGTTGCTCTTCTTGATTGGCAACGCCTGCGGAGCCCGAAGTTGGCCAAAATTGGATGATCCCCGCTAAGGGGACATGATCTTAACGGTTTGCGATTCGTGTCGTGAGGAGACAATTTAACTTAATTTGCATATGACACTTTTTTGAATGATGTCCACGTTGAGGGGTGCTTCGCACTCTTCGCGCTTTTATAAAATGCAAATCAACCACCAGCCGAAAATCCCAAAGTGTAGCAGACCTTTCAGATCCATTATCGACTTATCATTGGACAAATGTATCACCTCTATTTAAACAGCTCTATTGGCATTCCCGCCTAAATATGCTAATGAATATCCATAAACCTATTAAATGCAATTTCAGCGTCCACCTGACTGTTTTTGCATACATATGTCAAATTGAATGATTCGAAAATGTCCGAAATTAATTTACTGCTTCATCAAGCATCAATTTTGCCATTTCCCCACTCGAATTGTTTCCTGCCCTGCCACTTGCCACTTGCCACCAGCCGCCAACGAGCGCCCCTCGAATTTCAGAACCCAATTTTATAGTTTGCATAGAACACAGAACAATGCTAACTTTCGCACATTCGAATCAGCTTAACAAGGGAGATACAGGCACACCTGAATGGAGATAGGAATTACTCCCACCCGTCGGACACGTGTAGTCTGGCACCGGTGGTTTGCCCGTCCGAGGCATCAGCGTATTTAAACAATGGCCAGCAGCGCTGAAAATGTCGTTTAGCAGCCAGAGAAAGCATTTAAACAATAAATAAGCAATTTATGCCACAATGGGGCAGTCTGAGTGGGTGGTTGGCTAGTCAGACGGGTGGCATGCAAAAAGGATACAAAAGAAATTGAGCTTCACTCAACACATTTTGTAATTTAATTTCATGAATAGAGGGGATCTGAAATGTGTTTGGTTCAACGTCAAAAACAAAGAATTCGAATAGTCAGTATTTAAAAAACAGGAAACTATTTTATTGTAAACAATGGCCAGACTAGATTAGAGGTGTCAGCCGCTTAAAAAAAGCTTTATATTCTTTAAAGAGAGGGTACTATTTAGTCGACTATCCAAAAGTGAGACACAGACAAATGAATTGTTTTTGTTTTTATTTAGCCCGCCGGCAGCAACAGTGTGTTTGACCGAAAACTTTTGCCTCCAAATTGCTACGCTGCTCTTTCTTTTTCCCACCTGCCACTCCCCAGCAGGCTCTGTTTTGTTCATTCCTATTCCGAATCCGCTTCAGCTTCCGTCTGGCATTTGTTGCTGTCTGATTGCCCGCAAAAGACTAGTGGCCAGTGGGTGCCATATACATATAGAGTAGCGGATCGGAGCAAACAGGAGCGCCACCAGGAGGAACCAGGAGGAGCCTCGCCATCAGTTCTGGGCTGGGTGGGCAAAAAATCGAATTTCCCGTGCGGACTGATTCGATTTGGCGTTGCAATTTCACGCTGTGTTATTGCAAAGTGGCTGCAACTGTCGGCGCCAGCCAACAGCTCCTCTCGACCACCCCCTTGAACCTCCTCTGGGCCATTCTAGCCACTCCGGCGATTCGAAAGCCACAGCGCCAAACTCACTAGTCCGCTCGTCCGTCCAGAAGCTACCAAAATAGCAATTTCGATGGCGCGCAACAATGGCCAAAAACGAGGGAATAGAACACAAATTCCTAACGAAACCAAACCGAATCAAGCCAGGAAAAAAATCTCATTTAGTGACGAATTAAGCGCCAAAACAGACAGGCGATTCAGTTTGTCAGACAAGCGCTAGACACCGACATAGATACTGGCCAAGTAAAGTGAGAGAAACGAATGGTGAACATTTCAAAGGACATTTCAGAGTGGAAAGCACAATTAGGATATTACCAGCAGATATTCTGGGAGGTCTGGGGGGAGCTAAGTAGTTCTCTTTGAAAGTAGCATTAATTTATAACATAAGATAAACGAATTTTGTACGGATTTTTGCAGTGCAGCAGGTTCAGTTTGAGGTCTAGGGCCCGGTTTTGGGTTCGTTTTCGAGTTTCAGTTTCGGTTTGCAGGACCAGCCGGGGCGGTCACCGAACGGGAGAAGGGCACTTGTCAAGTGCAGGAGGGAGGCAGTAGATGAGTCGGCACTATCTATGGCCCAGCATCGATTGGTTTGCCGCGGTCCAGGGTCCTTTGCCCCCACTACCCGCTCCCTCCGCGACTCGTTTGCTGTTTATGGCCTTAAACGCCATTTTGTGCGCACTCATTCACGCCACGGCTTGACATTGCCTCTCAGTCCTCTGGCATCCCGGCATTGTTCGTCTGCTGCAGGATTCAGGAATCCGGGGATCCATTGTCTGCCACGAGCCAGCCCCCAGCTGCCACTGCCACATCCGGATCCACTTCCTGTGGGTGCAGGCACTCGCCCATTCTGACAGATTGTTGCAAGGGCAAGTGCAATATTAGAACATGATTTATTTATGCAATTTTTACCATAAAGCGAGCAATTTTCGTTCACTTTGCAGTGCAGCTAGTTTCGCCCGCGCTTCCATTTGGCATTTGTCTATCATTTTCGAGAGCGAACGCGAGCTTACAATTTGTTTTCGCCCCGGATCGGGGGTATATATCCCCTTATAGTGCCGTCATGTCCATTAGTCGATGTGTCGGCACGTCAATTTGTTTGTGTCTGTCTGTCTGTCTGTCTGTCTGACTGTCGGTTGATGATGGTTTTCCACCATCATCCTGCCGTTCCATCGACGGCTGACTTGCAGGGTTGGCGCTTGGAATTATGATATGGCGGAGTTGAACGGCGGATTCCGCAATCCTCCGGAGTTTCGGGCCGAATGAGTTCTTACTGGTGCACTCGCATTTGGCAATTAGCCGCGGCATTCTGACTGTAATTAGTGTAGGGCCAAAATACTGAGAGGGTTACTAATGGAATGGTTTTAAAAGCACCAGGCACGGAGAAGCTGATGAATGTATCTGCTCGGTTGTGGAGAGCAGATAATTTCGATGGAATCTGGCAGGCTATTAGTTTGGTGGTTTAACTTTTAATATAAACTCACAACTGTCAATGGAAAAGGACTCAAGCCAGGCATGGTCCTTATCCATCAAAGACTCCCCCCAACTATACACCTGGGCCAAATCACTTAGCCCAGCTCATTCATCACACAATCTCCACTCACTCCTTGGCACTTTTTCCTGCTGGAGTAACCAACGCAATCAACCGCAATCAACACGAAAGAGCCAAGAGCAATAAAAAAGAAATGCATAATCAACATTTTTATCATCAGCGATAGAGAGAAATATGCAAAGCAGAGCGAAGTAGGAGCCGGACATTTCATCCAGGGGTGGGGCGGAAAATAAATGAAGCGCATTATAAATGCCAGAGTACATGCTAACTACAACAATTATCCTTAATGTTGCCATTAGGGGCGGGGGAGATAAAATATCCTTGTCCGTGGCTGATCACTTGCTGAAAAGAAATTCAAATTAAAATGCCTCGTCCCGAGGTATGCAAAATAGTTTCAATTTTCCATCGGATGGCGCAGCAGGAATGCTCATTATTCAAGTGGAAAAGGAAATCTATACAACAGAAGTGGGGAATAAATATCGAGGAATTCGGGACAGCGAATCAATATCCCCGCCGGTCACGAGTGAAATTGCAGTTAATTATGGAGCATAGTGGCGCGTTTTCCCGTCCAGCCTTGCGTTTGCCGATTGCCTATTGATTCACGCTAATAAAGCTGGCCCGGGCCGCTAAACAGAGGACAAACGCCTGTTAACAAGGCGCCGGGACACGCGATCGACACCATTACCAACACCCTGGAAACAAGGACCTTCGGGGTGGGCAACCCGGCCTCTCCCTCGCGGATATCCTTTCGGTGTAATCAAAGCCAGCTGCCAACTAGCGTCTGCATTCCATTTACCTTGCTCAGAGCACTTTTCAATTATGTTATTAAAACAAGCAAACGGCCAGTTAAGGACCTTTTGCCAGGACCTGCCCAAACATTGCGTGTCTGCTTGGCTTCCCGCGTTCACATACACATGTATATATCGTTAAATGTGTAATTTCTTTTTTCCCCCTGTTTTTTTCTGAATTTCTTAACAGCCAGTAACTCATAAATGCTGCACAGCAATAGTAAATGGCAGTGCGGCAAACATGAAAATTCAATTATGAATACCCGACTTAAGGTTGACGCCCCGTAATTTCCACTCCCTACCCCTCCAAGTGGCCGAGTCTGTGGCTCAAGGCAATTTGCATGGGTAAATATTGTAAATCTATGACGGGTTTGCAATCATTTGCAATCGGAGAACCGCAGACGGAATGGAACGGATCGGAACGGAAAGAGCCCTCGCACAGACATCGTCTAATTATGTCGAGGAGCAAACAAGATACTCGTACAAACGCATGCAGCCAACAGATGCAAATAAAAATAAATATTTACATTCAATTTCGACAAACCAGCGAGCGCCAACTTGCCAAAGGAAAATTGTGCGTAAAATGCGGGGGGAGCGGAAGCGGGGAGCCGGAGCGGTAGCCGGATCGTGAGCGTTCGACGCATATTTGTTAACCTCAAGCAACAGACCGAAACCGAACCCCAGACCGAACCAAAACCTGAACCCAAACCTGAACCACACGGAAAGAAAATGTATTCTGGCTCTGAAAGACACCCAGGAATTACAAACCTTTGGCATTCAGGATTCCCCAATACCCGCTACCTTTAAGGGCCATCTATTTGCATTGGTTGGGTCCCGACCTTTTAATCATCTTTAATGATTTGCTATAATTTTGTCTCAGTGCCGAACGAGTTCGATAGCGATGCCGCCCAGACAAAATCGATTACGGACTGATTGACTGAAATGGTGGCTCCCCTGGGCCCGTGGAAGGGGTGGCTGTAGGTTAAGTTTGGCATATAGATATATCGCTATCGCTTTGGAGGATATATAGCTATGGCTATGGCAACTGCATCGCGGAAAGGCTTCGACGACTGACAGTTAAAATGGTAATTGACTTTTGCGCGGAACCGCAATGTGTTTGTAAACTTGTTGCCATGTTGTCTATGTATACAAAAACAACCCACTCTTTGCTGCGCTGGCTTGGATGGTGATTCTCCTGTTGCAATATTGCCGCCCCACGCTCCGCCCCGCAGCCCAACTGGAATGCGATTGCAATTTCGCAAAATGCTAGCATAAGCCAAGGCGCACCAGCCATGCTCCTGCTAGCCCGCCATAATGTCATATTAGAGTTTATCAACTGGCACGGCTATGAAAATTTAGAGCACAGTACCAAGCTATTCCGGCTCCTGCTTCTGCTTCTGCTTCTGCTGCTTGCCTGCAATTTTCAATTTCGCGCACACTTTGCGCAGATAATAGAAATTTCTTTCTTTCCTCGACGTCCCAGCTTTCCCTGCTTTCCCGCTTTTATGCTTTTTCCTCTTCTGCTACTGCGTTTATTGACACAAATCGCAAACGCATTTGGCATAAGTACCGGCCAACAAGCTGTCTGCTCCTCCCTCGCACGACACACCATCCTCCATTCGTACTTATTGTTTTTCCCCCCTTGAAGTATCTGGGTTATGAGTGGTTTAATGGCAGAAGCGAGCTTTGTTCAGCTTTGTTGGTTAGTGTTCTGGCCGAAGTCCTAGTGTAGGGACTATTTCCTAAGCTGCTTACGGAGCTGTGTAATGCCCTGCTTAGACAATTGTTAAAGGGAGAAAATGCAAAAGAGAAACTAATTCGAGCAGCGCGGAATGCCAACAAAGTTTGATAGAAATATGGGTCCTTAAATATTTTAACATGAAATGGCTGACTACAAGGATGCTAATGTTGAAAGAAATGTACCAAATATTTGTAAGAAGATATTGCTTATTATGCAAAAGCACTTCATTCACAGAACGGGCTAATCAAATGGCCGCCGCCAACAAGTCATTTCCGAACCGAAGCGGAAAATATTCGCATAATTATGACTTCAGCGGTTACAGTCTGGCAAATTTTCCATGTGAATGAATTTCGCACAATTACACACGCGTAGGCAGGACAGGATAGGCAATCGCAAAAATAAAAAATAAAATAAAGGGGAAATAATAAGAAATATTGCGACAGGGGGCGTGGGCACATGTCAGCACTCGACGGCGGAGGCAGATCAACTTCATTCACAATTAAGCTAAAAATACAAGCCCCCAGCTGGATGAATAAAATTTATTGTCAAGTGCAGAGTCACAGCATTTTCAAGATGTGTAACAGTCTCGTACTGTAGCCGAAATAATTGAGCAGCAGGGAGCACCGGGACAGCCGGGACCGCCGGGAGTAGTCTGGTTCAGGTCTAGAGGTGTAACAAAGCGAGATCTCGCTGGGAAAGCCAGCAACTGAGTGGCAGGCAATGGAAATGGAAAATGGGAACGTTGATGGGAGGAGTCGTGCTGTCGCTCACAGTGAAAAAATCTCACAAACAAAACAAAAAAAACATTGAAATAAAGGGAGGGCTGGGCCGGGCAAATCAACAACGCAATCTTAATGAAGGCAATAATTCAAACAAAATGCAAAATTCCCTCAAGAAAGTCAAGTCAAGTCAAGTCAAGAGTGGCTGGCTGCGTTGAAAAATTGCCGCCAGAGAGAAGGAATTCCTTGTTGAAATTAAATTTTTACAAAATCAAATAAAATCCAGCGTGCGCCAGAGCCAGTCAGTCACTCACCAGCCCTCCAATTCCCTCGGCCCCTCGGCCCGACTCCCTCGATGTTTCTCTTATTAATTAGTTTGTATATTTTTGGCATACGAAATTGTTAAACATTTTAGCCCTGCTGCAACAGCACACATTAAGTGGCAACATTTGTCAATTTGTTTTGGGTTGTAATTTTCGGTCCACCAGAGGTTTTCGGGGACTCCGGGTCAGCTCCGGGCCCTCGGACCCCGGTGTGTTTGTGTGTAGTTAATGGTCGTACATTTGCCTAAATAATGAGCCACCGGTGTATTGCTTTGAATTCGATTTGGCTTGATTAAAAATATATTTCATTGTCGAGGACCGTTTCTGTACAAGTGGGTCGTCGTCGTCGTCGTCGTAGTCGTGGGTGGATCGAAGGCTGTGAAAATGAAACAAAGCCATGGGGCAGCTGAGAAGCTAATCAGGCAAATGTGGCACACTCTCCCGATGAGGTGAATTCATTAGCCCTGGGACGGGGATAGTTGTTTTTCCGGAGAAAGGACAAATGAGTCAAGTCGTAAGCCAGATGGCATTGAGTAATGATTTTGGGATTCGGAAATAGAAAATTAGTAAATTTAAAAGCACGAAATACATACTTCTCACCATAATAGATATCCACCTCCAATTTTTGGCATATAATCAAAACTTCTACCACATGTTTACTCAGCTCAAGGGCTACTCATAATTAAAAGTGGAAAAATGAAAACTCTCGCCTATTTCCTTTTTCGGCTGGCAGTGGCTGGCAATTTTCACTTTTTCCTTGTGTCGCTCCGGTTTCTCGTTTTGTCAAATAGCCTCAAGGCGGAGCAAACAGGGCAAACTTTCGAAATTTAACGCCCGTCACAATGGGGCGCACCAAGAATTGTTGCCTGCCAGCCGCAGAACGCCGTAGAACAATTACAACAACCGGGCCAGGAGCAGGAGCAGGAACAGGAGCTGCCGCTTTTTCGGTCTTATGCAAACAGGAAACGCATAATGAACAAAGTCCGAGTCCGAACGAGTCGCTTACAGCCCGGAGAGCTGGAAATGCTGAAAATACGGCGGAGCACGCGACTCCGGGACTCACAGGAGTCGCAGGGCTCACAGGTCTCCATACGCCGGCTCCCGGCCGTCTCTCATTCTTTCATTTTTGAGCGGTTTCGTGGTTAACAACCGCTTCCTTATCCTTATTATTTTAATGCCTGCGGCAGCGTTCCATCTTACTTACATTTTTCTCTCCATCTCTCTGCTGCCGTGTTGTGGTTTAAATATTTTAACTACTGCACTTTGGCCAACGGAACACTGTAAATTTTTTTTTTGCCAAAGACGTAATGGATTATGGCCAGGAAGGAAAATATATTTTGCTTGCTTCGGGCCTAGTAGGCGATGCCTACACGGATTCCGGGCCTACTTTATGAAGAATTTTACTATTAATTTCACGTATCTCACAGTAGAAACCCTCCCTTTTTTCCCAAGTGTACTAGTTGTCTGTCTGGAGCCTCGGTCTTTGTGCCCATAATTGGGGTTAACTGCGTTCAGCAGGTGAGGCAGCTCCTTCGGTTGGCATTGTGTGCCAAAGTGTGCCAAAAGGAAAGTGCTGAAGTCGACCGTGCTGGGGTTTCATTTTCGGTTTTTATTTTTTTCGCATTGCTAGGGGGGCCAGCAATTAACTTCAATTGAAAGTGAAATTGAATTTGCAGAGACTCCGGAAAAAAAACAAGGAACACAAAGCCAGAAACAAATCAAGAGAAAAGGAAGCTGCAATAGACGCCGTGTTTTTGACAGAGTGTCGGAGTTGACACGCATGCTGGGGAAATTCAATTAAACATTTTTCAGCCATTCTTCACCGCTTTCGGCCTCGGTACTCCCTTTTCTCTCAGGTATTCCCTGTTTCGCCGGCTCATCGTCGATTCAGTTGATAATTATTTTTACGCGCCGAGTTGCAGGGCAAAGTGCATTAAAAATGCAAATGGCAACACTTTGCCACTTTGATGCCAGTGTTGCCCGTGTTGCCAGTGTTGTCACGTTGCCGTTTTATTAATTTATTAAATTAAAAACAACGCAAAAGGAGCGACGAACGCGTGGCCCGGCCGGGCTCCACTCTGGCATGTGTAATTGTAAATTTATGAGCGTGCCACAAATAAAAAGGAGGCAAGCCCAGGCCCAGGCCCAGGCCCAGGACTAAAAAAACAGGGCAGAAATAAAAGCAACAGCAAGAGTTCAACTGGGGCGCACTGTCAATCGTGTTGCATGAATTATTAATTATTTGCTTTTCGCACACACACACACACACGGATATATTTAAAAGATACAAAAATACACAAAGCGGCGACAGTGTTGCAATGCGGCATTCGGCTGTCATCTCCGCCACTTTGACAAGGGAAATACTAATAAAATTGTTAACCAAAATGGCAAAAATGGCATTCAATTCGTTACGTTGCCGATTGCCAATAAAAAGACTGAAACCGAAATTAGTCTAATCTAATTACCTGTCACGCTTTATTGTCTTTGGCACAAAGAACGAATGGATTTTGGAAAATGAAACGAAATGAAAAGTCAATGGTTAGGATTTTTTCACTTGGCATAAAAAAGCAGGGTGGAGGTGATGTCCTCCCTTTTGGATAGGTAATATGAGAGTCCAACCCCGGGGTCCTTGCCATGCACGACTCACCCTCCGTCTCGGAGCTGTCTTATTTATACTGCGCTTTTCCCTCGGGGGACATGGACCATGGCGTTTCGGGTTGATCCTCTCCAGATTCCGCCCTTTGTGAATTATTCAGGCCTCAATCGATGGCAGGCCGAGCATCTTCTCCCTGCACACTATACCATAACACCACGCCTTCCGCCCCCTTTTCACTAGCCCTCAGTGCTGCTGACAGTTTATTTGGCAAATTGCTTGCATGTAATATGAAACTTTTTTCGAGGCTAATTTTAGTTTGGCCAGGGAACCCCAAAGAAAAAAAAATTGAAAAGGAAAACGGGGCAAAGTTGTCTCTGGGTGTGTGCTAAATCGAAAATCTGAAACACGCGTCTGGAACAGCGTTGAATGAGGGGGCACGATAGCGCAGGATCATGATGGCTGCGGAGCAGAAGGATGATTTGTCCAATAATACGGCATGACTCAACCGATTTTCACGTAGAATTGAGCAGCCCTGGATTTATCTGAATTGAAATATCTTGGTAGCCACCCCAAGCACTCAAAAAATATACGAAAAATGCAAAATAAATTCAGAAATATATGTAAATATTAAAGGGAAAGTCGGTTCTCAGTGCACTTAACCGCAACCCCTTGTTTTTGGTCCAATCTCTGACCATAACTCATGGAAAATTTTAAATTCGAAAATCTCGTTCTGCGTGAAGGCAGGCGGAGGGATAAATGTAGGAACAGCACAGTTATTGTTGCGTTATAAATCTAATTAGAATATGTGCGCTCGGGCCCCGGCTCCGGCCCGTATCTGAATATGCACGTAGACTAAACCAATTCCAGCAACCCCCTTTTCCAGTATCGCCGCCACTGGGCTCATTTCATATGCTCACCGCATCTGGCCGCATCTGAAAATTGCCAATGGCGCCGCTGCGTCTGGGGCAATAAATTTGATTTGTTTCAAATTACAGTAGAACGCAAAAAATTGTAAACTTTTTTTGGTGTATTTTTTGGGCTGAGCTGGGCAAATCGAATTGAATCTGTGGCACGAGAATCTTTCGAGTTGCGGTTGCTCTTTGTGGGCAATTTTCATAATTTACATAAGCAAATCAAATTGCGAACGTAATTCGAAGACAAAGGACTGCAGCGAAAAGAAAGGGAGTCTGAGCCGGGCTTAGAATGGAACTGTGTTGAGTGGATGCCGTAGATTTTCTCTACTCCGGCTTTTCTTATTCAGTGCTGTTTGTCCCGGAAAATTGTGTCAGCCTTGCAGCTCTTTTGTTGCTGCCAATGCGTCAAAGAAATTTGGCTCAAGTAGCAGGAGAGGAAAGTTGAAAGGATTGCCACAAAAAGTACATAAAATAAGAGTTCTGCGAAGTGTGAATCCCTTTGAAGTGAAAGTGTTCAATATGTGTGCCACTTTTGTGAGCAACACTACAACGGAATCGATGCTTATTGGGGTTACCCGGAGGCCATCAAGAGGGGCTACAATATCTGAAGTCCTTTCTTAGGACATTTTTCAACGCTCTTTGTAAATCTCCTCCAGACATATTCGAAGCATTATTTTTAAAAATGATATTATTTGTCTTAAATGGCACAACACTATTCACCAACACTGCCTCGGTAGACTTCTAACGAGCTTCCAGAACTGCAAAATGACAGGTAACTTTTTTTTTACGTGTGTGTGTCGTGATCAATCTTAGACAAAAATTGTATTAAATTTCTGTACAAATTGTATGAAAAGTCAGAGTTATTCAGCGTATAATTTTCGTTAGACAACAAAAGACAAACAGAGACAAGAGAAACTGGGAAGCCAAAATTGAAGGCACGAGCACCGGCGGAGGGACCCCACAGAATGAAGGAGCCACTCTAGGGATAGAGTCGGACCAAACCAGACGCATACTTTTCTAATAAATCGAGTAACATTTCGACCAGATCTGAAATCCGAATAGAGCTACCTATTTCATCCAGATTTCCAGTATCGGAACTCCCAATTCTGGCGTTCAGTTTGCTGTCAACTCTTTGCTTTCTTGGAGTGGCAGACAGAAGAACCGGAACACACAACATATTCTTTAGCAATCTGCGCGTACCTACGCACACATATATATGTAGATATATGTTGTTTGGATCGTGAGACCAGGCCGCGCGCATCGGTAGCAATGTCCACTGCTTTGGCAGCAGCAGCCGCAGCAGCAGCTGCAGCAGCGGCGACGGCAACGGCAACAGCAACGGCAATGGCAGCGGCATCCTCAACCGCAACTAGCAACAGCAACACGACTAACAACACACCGACGCCGGCAACAAATAGCACTAGCACCACTAGCACCACCACCACTAGTACTACCACCACGACCACCACAAAATCCACATCGACAGGGATAGGAACACGTCAGGAAGGAGAAGCAGGAATAGAAACGCAAGCGGAGATGAAGACGGAGAAGGACAATGAAGCCGAGATCCAGTCGGAGATGATATATACGTCGAAGACGATTGAACCCTCTACAAATCGATCGGAGCCAGAGACGCATCCTCAGCCCAATCCTGATGGAATGGAACTCAACTTGGTGGCGGCGCAGCAGCAGCAGCAGCAGGATCAGGAGCCGATTCGAATTCGCAACCGGGACATGGAGCTGACTGCCCCGAAGCCACGTAGGCAGCGCAAAACCACGGTGGTGCACACCTGCCCCAGGCCACCGGGTGGCTACAAGTACTCCATGGAATTCCTTTACGGAATCGGGACCAGCATGGCCGGTATGACCCTGAACATACCGACGCCATCTTCGATCACGCCCAGGACTGTGCGTACCACACCTCCATCCCTCACCACCCACCTGCCACTTTTGTCCTCCGCCGGGATGTCTGCCTCGCCGCGGCCCAGTGGTAGCTCGCCAGGAAACCGCTATGCAGGTGGAGCCACTGCAGCCGGAGCTGGTGCGGCGGGTGCAGCGACTAATTCGGCGGGATCTGCAGGTGGAGCAGCATCACCTGGTGGGGTTTCGGCCGCACAGTTCATATACCAAGGCTACCTTCCCAGCGGACCACAGCGCCGCCTCTGGCACACCGAGAACGCCGTCTGGCAGTTCGATCGTAATTATCCCTACAATCAGGGTTACTCCTCGCAATATGGCATACCCATTATGCCGTTGGGCTTCGAGCACACCTATGGTGGCCAGAGAATCATCTATCCGGGCTACTACAATCAGGCCACGGGCGGACTGCACACCGCGCCGGTCCCGGGGATGCCTAGGTCAAGTAGGAACCTAACACAGTCGCCACATCAGACGTCTCCGGCACCGTCGGCAACCCCGACAACAGTGGGCAGTGAGGCAGCAGAAGAAGCTACCAGTCCTACTACGGGAAGTAGCCACCATATAGCCACCGCCTCATCCGCGCCCACTCCGGCTAGCCCCGCCACCACCTGGCGGTATGGAAGGCCTGGTCCGCATCGGGAACGTCTGGCGAATATACGTGGCGGTGGAGCCCCAGCATCCGGATCCACGGTGTTCCACCGGGAGTCTAAGACCTACTACAACAGTACCACCGGTGGGATGGGCGGAGGCCCTCGATACAAACCGCCCTTTGACCAACGAAACTTGGGTAGCAATCGAAACTATGTAGCAGCCGGGACGGTGACTGGAGCGGCAAGCACGGGAACAAACACGACTGTAAGCCCCTCTGCCGGTGGCACCACCTCCAGCGATCCGTCGGCCACGAACCAGAACCGCAACTTCCAGGGATCGGGCAACAACTACCAGAGGCCGCGGAATACCAACAAGCGTGGCGGGAAAAATCCCTTGGGCAAGGAGAAGACCTCCAATTCGTCGGGGTCGCTGTCGACTTCCTCCTCAAAGTCCCACTTGGGGCGACCGAGCTCAAGTACTTCTATGTCGCCCAACAAACACCCTCAGAGGACCTATCGGAACAGAATGCGCTACAATGCAATGGAGTCGACAGAGAGGAAGTCCTTGGCGGTGGGGATGGCAGTACCTATTGGAACTTATCAGCAGCCCCAGCAGCAGCAACAACAGCAACCGCCGCCGCAGAACCAGCAGCAACAGTCGCAGCAGCCGCCTTCGGCCGTGAGAAGGACCCCGAAATTCCAAGGTACCTATCAAGGACATGCAGTCGACTACAACAAGCCATCGCCGGCCCAAAGACAGACGTCGCGTTACTACCAATCCAGGCACATGGACGCCTATGTTTATCAGCCTGGGCACTATATGGTGTATGCCTCGGGACTGGGAGGCGTAGCTGGAACAGTGGCAGTCACTGGAGGCGGAAGCGGAGCAGGTGCAGGTGGACTGGGAGTGGGTGCAGCCGGAGGAGCAACCGCGGGAACTGCGGGAGCTGGAGGACTAGGAGGAGGAGCAGGAGGAGGAGCCGCTACGGCCACGGCCAGCAGCGCCACCTCGGAGGGCGAGCAGCCTCTGGAAACGGACTTTGATCAGCGCCACGATTATGCTGACTTGGGTCTGGATCCAGGCACTGGCGGCTTCTCCTCCGACCTGGAGCCGCTCGGCTACAGCAACAACAGCCACACCATGAACAGCAGCCACATAAACACGCACCACCACCACCACCACTCCCACCATCAACACCCGCACCACCACAAGCCGATCAACTCCGAGTTAGATGCCCACTCGTGCCTCATGTCCCATGCCAGTTCCGACGCGGAAGAGCCGGATGATGGCGAGTCATTTATCAGCCTGGCTCCCAGCCTAGACAGCGACTGCTCCGAGAGTGAGCTAAGCGACGCCTCCGTCGAGTCAGTTGTGCGGAAGATCATGGTGAGTTGCTTGGCACTGGCAACAGGCACCCAAGTCCCAGAGCTGGGTGGACCTAATCTGGTGCCCTATGGCGACATGCACCATTTGAAGGAGCTGGAGCGCAAGTCGCAGCAAACGAACGGCTACAGGTGCCATCACCAGCACCACCAGCAATCGCACCTTACTGCCAGCATGCACCACCCACAACTGGGCCTGGGAATGATGGTGAGTCCCCGGAGCATGGGAGCCTGCTGTGGAGACATGGAGGACTTTGGCGGCTACAAGCTCGATTCGGATGGCTTAGACGCCCTCGACATTGGCGGAAAGGCAAACCTCAAGGGCGGATACAGCGACGAAGCGGACTCCATTTCGGTGGCCTCGAATTTATCCTGCAGCCCGTCAGCCTGTTCAAGCAAGAGTACAGTAGCTGCGGCGTCCCATAAGGCCAACATAATAATGGTAGGTGGTTCTTTTAAAATAGACAAACACAAAAACCCTCCCAACCCCACGCAGGACGACTTCCAGGAGGACGAACTGCCTCTGGTCATACATAACCGCTACTGGAGTGAGTTCTTCGGTTACACGCCCGCCGATCGCTTCCTTCTGCGGGCCAAGCTGGTGGAAATGAGGCGTCCGCCCCACACGGTGCCCAGTCGCACCAAGTGGGAACCGCTGTCCTTGTCGATCTGGAAAAAGTTCCTGGACGCCCAGCAAACTCGACACATGTACAAGATCAAGATGCGCCTGTGGCGCTTCATCTATTCGGTGACAATGGTAAGTGACGGGGGAAATATTTGTGGGGGTGAACAGAGAACTAAGATGGCAGCGCAATTCCAGACAACCTATCCACGCTATGGCCTCTATTTGGTCGGCTCCTCGATATCCAACTTCGGGGCCAAGTGTTCCGACATGGATATTTGCATGCTCGCCTGCACGAATCCCAACATAGATCCCCGCATGGAGGCCGTTTACCATTTACAGCTGATGAGAGAGCTGCTGAACCGCACCAACGTGTTCCAGGACTTCAATCTTATCGAGGCACGTGTGCCCATATTGCGGTTCACCGATCGCCAGCACAAAGTCGAGGTGGACATTAATTTCAACAATTCTGTGGGGATCAGGAATACCCATCTCCTGTACTGTTATTCCCAGCTGGAGTGGCGTGTCCGCCCGATGGCCCTGACGGTGAAGCAGTGGGCCCAGTACCACAACATAAACAACGCCAAGAACATGACCATATCCTCCTACTCCCTGTCGCTGATGGTGATCCATTTCCTTCAGGCTGGCGTCAATCCTCCCGTGATACCATGCCTCCACAAGCTATACCCGGACAAGTTCGGCCTTCTGCAGCCCTGTGATTTCGGATACGTGGACATGAACGAGGTGATGGGCCCGTACCAGTCGGAGAATAACCAGAGCCTGGGAGAGTTGCTGCTCAACTTCCTGCACTATTACAGTATCTTCGAGTACGGAAAGTATGCAATTTCTATACGGGTGGGTGGTGTGTTGCCTGTGGAAGTGTGCCGGGCATCGAACGCACCCAAGAATGATATCCACCAGTGGAACGAGTTGTGCATCGAAGAGCCGTTCGACCAGACCAACACGGCCCGGTCAGTGTACGACAGCGAGACCTTCGAGCGGATCAGAGCCATTTTCCTGGCCAGCTACCGTAGACTGGAATCCACCAGGAATCTGAACTCCATTTTCGAGGGCTATGACGGCCCCACCATTCTGATGCAGCCCCCGTCGGCCGAGTCGGCGGAGAGTGACTTCTACGAGAATCAACTGCTCAACCTGAACAACCGGGGATCGTCGAGGTCGAACAGCGAGATGCCCTCGCCCAGGCCCTCGAAACTGATGGTGGACAAGGCCACAACGGCCGTGTGGAGCGATATTAACGGAAAACCGGAGCAGAAGGAGGTGCCTCAGGATCAAGTGATTGTCCCTGGACAGCAGAAGATGAACCTCCAAAAGATGCAAGCCAACTCTGATGACTCGGTGGCCAGCACAGCTGCCGAGCCACCACTTGCTTAGAAACCACTAACAGCGTCTCTCTCAGCACAACAAACCAACTTAACTTACAGTCACACCACTCAAACAGCATACTCTCCTCGAAAAAAACAGACTAAGAACGCTCTAAAATCATATATATACAATCTCAATACCGATATTTTTTTTAATACAGCAATCAGAATCTCCCCCTATCAGGACGTAAAAAAAATTGAAAGGTTGTGAAAGAAAGTTTTTTGTAGAAGTTGCCGAGCGCGGATTTACACCGATTTGAAAATTTGACGTTGGATAATTATGTGATAATGATGAGTAGGTAGAATTTAATGGTAGATTCGACTCACCTCTAAGTGAACTGTCAATGTGAAATGACCAAAATAATAAAAAAAATCCCAGCAATATGCAATCCATCGCCAAGCAAAGTCGGTCGCAAAAAAAAAAACACTAAAATAGTGAAAAGCAAATTGAATTCATAAATATAGAAATAGCTTCATGAGTTTTGCGCACCCATAAAACGATCAACGATAAACGAAAACAATTTTTCACAAGCTTCAAAAGCAAGAAAATTGCTAACAAATAGGCCTGGAAAAAAATGTTAAAATTTCACTAGAAGAAAAAACACAAAAAATTAAATTTAAAAATGTAAAAAAAAAATCTAAAAAATTACTAAAAAAGAAATGCAAAAAAATAATAGATAGCCAGCTAGAAAAAACGCAGAGTTGAGGTAGAGTAGCTAGAGTAGAGAAAAGTAGAGTAGACTAGTTCAAGCAAGGAGTAAGAAAGCATTTTTTGTCGAGGCAGGGACATCAGTTTTATACTTTAGAACTTTTACACTTTTATATGAGGCCACCTTTCGTATGCTCCAAAATCGACAAAATGAAACAAAACCAACCAAAAATCACAAATCACCCAGAAAACCCTTAAAAAAACAAACAAAAACCTAAAGAAACTTGTAACAAAAAAAGACAATACATTTTTGTAACAAAACAGTGTAAAATGTAAAAACCGCGCTAAGCATCTATACAAAAAACGCTCTAGAGTTGAACGCGAGTTTGGATTCCGAGCTCCACCAAGACTTTAACAAATGTGATGATAGCGCCAAAAAAAAAAAAAAATAAAAATAAAAAAAAATAATAATAGGTCTGATATAATATTTTAAGGATGTGAAGTTGAGAGCAGATTTTTTGACTCGAATATTATACAGTTCCTTGTATAATCAATGCTTGAATTGAATAACAAAAGTTGCAATTGCGTTTTAGTTACCAAATAACCTCTATTAACTTAAGTTTGACTAGAATACAGTAGCAATCAGATCTCAATGAGTAAATTCACCCTCAAATATGCACATACTGTAGCAGAACGAATTCATCCATCATGTAACCATTAAATCCCCGACTCAATGACTTCATTTCAACACTTGGTTCTCTGAATCTCTGGGGGTCTAGACTCGAGAGCCAGGACTATATGCGAATGAAATTATGTAGGATGCTCAATTTGATATTCTGCTCTGATTAATTCTTAGTGGTTGGCCGTCATCATCGAATATCACCCTCGGGACTGGCTGCCTGGCGTCTCCTCTCGGCCTCGCAAATTCTCGCACATGTTTCAGTTTGGCAATTATCTAAGGAAATCAAATCAAATCATCGATGCAGCTGTTACGCAACAAGAGGGGGTGGCAACTGGTCTACAATGCTGAATACTGAGCAGCTTGGTGGGGGCGTGGCCGCCCATTTCCAGTTGCCCGAAACCCTGTTGCCATCATCTGCATCTGTTGGAGGAAAATTTGCAGAGCGCTGGATTGGTATCGATGGCAACCAAAAATGACAGTGCAGCAAATTATTTCGTCAATTGCAATGCTCGATTTCAGTGCATGAAGGGCACTCAGACATCACCACTGGTGCTGTTACCAAAGGGAAAATGGCCAAAGGATTTGGTTCCTTATTCGAAATTTTTATAAATGAAAAATATCGTTTTTTAAGGATGAGATATCTGCGGTTATCAGTTTTAAATGTATCTCAAAGTCTACAACATATATTTTTGGTTGGCTTCCAAAGCGGAAGTTTCAGCTATAAATTAGCCAAATTTTCAGCCCTATTTCAGTCACTCAGGATGAGGGTGTGCAATAGAGTCCTGTGTTGAGTAATTGATATAATGGTACCATTCCCGATTCCGATTTGCTGCCCGTCTGACGGCTGTCGTCGCCCATCCATCCTAATGGCGAAAATTGTCAACGGGACTCGGATTGGGATTTCAAAATTGGGTGGCTGAATGAACGATGAGCTGTAATGCAATATCGTGTGCGACTATAGCCGTCATTATCATTAACACGGACGGCACAATTGTCACACTAATTTGTGCATATGCGCAAAAATGTTTGGCAATTAAACGGTGCACCGCGAAGTCCCTCAACCATTTTTAATTATTCCCCCAAAGTAATTAATGTCTTTTGTTAATGATAATGCATTTGCATTTGCCGGAGGAATCGGATTCGGGATCGGAATCTGAAAAGGAATCCGAATTGGAATTATATCAAAATTCAAAGCCAAGATAATTTGCACAACAAAGGGCGGATGGAACTTCATTAAAATTTTGCACAAAAATAGAGAGCAGCAGCTGCTGCATTAAAATTCCTGCCCGGGATTTGCTCTTTGGTCTCGAATAATTATTCATTGTCATTGTAATTGGCGTGCCAGGCGCTAAATGGAATCATAAAGGCAAGGATGGGGATGGCTTAGGTGAGGCACGAGGGAGAGGGAGTTTTCCTGACAATTTTCCTCTTTTTCATTTTGTCCTCCAACAGCCAAATTGAAGTTGCTCGATTACTTGGACACTTTTTTCCGTCCACATGTCGAGGGTTTTTTGTTCTAGTGAAAGACCGATTACTCCCCATGGATGTCGGAATTGGGATTGGGTTTTGGTCTCGGTTTCGGTCTTGGCTTTTATATTGTTTGGGACACGTACGAGAATTTTCATTCGATGTCGTTTCAATTTTTCTGCCTTCCTCTTTTTTATGGACGCATAGAGACAACAAAAAGGGTTCGAGATGCAGCCTGGGATTGCGTTTCGATCCTTGCCAGAATCCTTTTGTCCTTTGTTTCCTTGCTGGCCACTGAGCAACAAATTACCTGTGGCAGGTAGGGGAAACTGGAAATTCTGAAAATGGAAGAACAAACGAGTGACTGTCAGTCTAACTTAAATCTAAATTTCAAATACTCTTAATGCAATTTACTCTAAAAAAAAACTTTTACTAATTTCCCATATTTGTTCTTTTAATTGCAGGTAAGCTCATTACACCAAACCTATCTAACAAACCACAAAAGCAACAGCCACTGCAGCAGCAGTAGCAGCAGCAGCAACAATAATAAATAATGTTAGCGTAAGTGCTTGTCTACAATTTTAATTAGTTTTAAATGCAATTTAATGCATTTGTTTTTTGTGTGCTCTCGTTTTTTGCTGTTGTTTTCGGTTGCCTAATGCCAAAGCACTTAGCATAATTTAGAGACAGAGAGAGGCTGCTGCACTGAATTTAAATTTGAAAACAATAAATCATTTCAACTTTGTGATAAATGCCGTGCATAATTTCAGTCAGTGGGGGTGTGCACAGCACATCGCATGTGCATTCCCGCACAATTAGAAACGCATTAAATATTTAAAGTCCTTTTCCAGGACACTGTGGCAATGCGTTCGGGGTGTGTGGCCAGCGCTTATGCGTGTCTGCGTACGCCCGATACTATGCAGAGTATCCAACCATAGCTCATTTAGTTGGCAAATATATACATTTTGGCTTTTACGATCCGCTATAAAAAAGTTGTGACACATGACATTTCCATGTTGGCCTTTCTCTAGAATTTATTTCACTATTTTTATGGCTCATTTGGAGTTTGTTTTTCAGGGTGGCCGCCCTCCCGTTTAAAACAACTCAATTTCTGTAATAGTCACGCCCCCAGCATAGTTGGGCTTTCCCGAAAAACGGAAATGACGGAAAAAATCAATCAGAAGAAAAAGTGTAGGGCGTGCCTTTCCAGCCGCAGCTGCCACGCCCTCCGCCGCCAATCAAGCTCATTTATTATGCATTTCTCATATGACATGCTTGCATTTTTCCCTGCTCTTGTTTTCGGCAAGGCCTGGCACAAAATTTAAATTCAACCGCAGAAAAAGCTGCAGGTTCTGGCATGGGCTCCCGGCCTGGGAAAAATAAACTTGGGGTGTGGGAGAAACAACACGCATGCCAAAAATTGCCGCGGTGAGTGACAACAAAATCGATCGATCGATGGTTCGAAAAAATCCACGCGTACACACAAATTACCCGCATTTTTTGTTTATAAGAAAAATTGAAATTCATGCAGCCATGCAGCCCTTCATCATCCGTGTCCATATCCATATCGGCCGGAATATATCCCTGTCGTATCGCTGTCATCGATGCAAGGCCCCCTAACCATCTACATCGATAAGGATTTCTGCGTACATCGGAGGGGAAACAAAATATCAATCAAATTTTTAAGGAAATAAAGTTTTATTTTTAAATCATTTGATAACTTCAGAGTTACTAGAAGTTTCTACTGCTTCTTGTATAGAACATCCATGATATTCAGAGTACTGATATTTCAACCGCTGCTGTATTAACGAAAATTGTTTCTCTTTTTTATTTGGCAATTCTGAAGAGTTATAGAAAAAGAGTTCGGAGGGGGTCGCTTGTTTGCCAGGCCCCCGAGGGTTGCCACATGCACATTTGCATATCGTTTCAAGTGCGACGGCTGAAAAGAGGCGGGCAGTGGGGGGAAGGCTGGGGTCGAGTAGGCGTGGCACTGCTTATCGCCACAACACTTTCCGCGAACGGGGGCAAGTATTTCCGTTGCCTGGGCACGCTTGTTAGTCACAAAGCAGAAGGACGCCTCGAAGTAAAGTGCTGGGGAGGTACGGATGGGGTTTTTGGGGGAGTTCAAGTCGAAGTTCCTGGCTGTCGCTTAACGATTTCGTGTCATTTTTTGCATTTCCTTCTTGTGCCTGGCTTTCAGTTTTATTTTCTTCTCCGCCGAGCTCCCGATTTTCCCCCTGCGGTTTTCCGTTTCGAGTGCGCTGCGGCCAGTCTTATCGCGTGCTACCTGTGTGGCACCTTCAGACAGCGTCAGAGACTCCCAGTCGGGAGAGAGTGATAAAAATTAAAGCAAAGGCAAAAAATTAAAAAGAAATAAAAAATGCTGATCAAGTGTTGAGACTGGGAGCTACCCACTATTCGTTTCATGTGTTGGAAGCTTATCGCAAAGGAGCTACAACGCACAGCATACCCTTCTCCGACTATCCGACAAGGTAAGGACAAGTATAGAAAAACAAGACGGCTTCAAGGAAATTCATACTCTGGAATAAATCACAAAGTAGGAGAAGCAGCCGTAGAAACTCGTAAATTTCTCTGGGCTTTCTCCTTCGTGTACGTGTTAAAAACTTCTCACGTGTCAGTCGTTAGGAGCCTCGGCAAGTTAAGTAAAGTAAAGTCACAGGATACACAGGACTCGGGCGGATGTTCCTGAGTCTGGTATATCTGCATTGCAGCAGCATTTGCATGATTATGAATTTTGTTGTAGTTTCATTCGAATGATGAATGTTGCCAAGGCCAAAAGTGTCTGCAATTAGTGGCCGGAAAGGAGGCAAGGAAGAAGTTGGGCGAAGGCGCTCGGAACTGGAGAAGTCCTAAGAAGTTGTCGCCAAGACTCGCGAATCCGATCAATTAAAAAGCAACTCACAGAAACGGTCGGACTTGGTCCTCAGTGGTCCTGACTGCCGTCGACCACTGTCAGCTAGCGCCTGCTTCTCGCGATTTCTCCGCCCTTTTCCCCGCTTACTCGCTCTGTTTCAGTGATTAATTTCAGTGCCCATTTGCATGCTCCATGGTGAATGATGCCATAATCCTTTCTGGCTCTCAGTCCTTTCTCTTCTGCACTACCTTCGTTGCTTCCACTTCCACCTGCTCATTCCTTTCTGCTATTTTAAGTAATTTTGCACCTTAACGAGCGGGTATTGTGAATATGATGAAGCAATGGAAACTTCTCAGGAAAATGTTTCCTTATTTTAAATATTTCTACAAAGTTTGGTCAGTGGAGTGACCTACAGGAGGCAATGAGGAACTACTTTTGTTAAAAAGGCTTCATAGAAATGGCTCCTCTTTCAGATATACCCTGTAATAGTTGATCAAGGATTTTAGAGTATTAATCCTTTTAATATTTTTCCCTCCGTGGCATTGTAGAAAAATACCAAAAAAATCAAGCCGCTCAGTCTCTGAAGGATAAGGCTTAAGTGTCCGCCCAGAAACCTACCCTACCTGTCCTGGATTTCGTTCCTGAATCCCAGGTCCTGCGTCGTCCTTTTTCCTGGACGTTGCAACGTCCGCGTTGCTGCGGGGAATTTTACAAAAAACGTGCCAAACGTTTATTTAAAAGGATTTATGTGCGTTACGTGCTAAATGTGAAATAATAATTTTTCTTACTCATTCTTTTTCCCCGCTGCAGAAATGCAGTTAGAGAGGGGCGAGTGCCACCTCCCTTCTTACACAACCCTCCCGTGCTGTCTTTCTGTGAAGCATTAACTCAAGTCTTTTCGCAATTTTTATTGAGCTGAGACGGAACGCATGAAATTTTTGTGGGAAAACTCGAGGCTTTCGGACTTTCCAACTGAGATTTTTCCAGCTCCGAGACTTAATTGCATTTGAAGTTGGTGGTTCTGTTGCTGGGGTTTTAAGTGCTCTGTGCAGAAAGGAAAAGTTTTCTGTCCGTCTCCCTTTGGCTCTCGTCCATTTCTGCGGCTGCCATTGCCAATTTCTAGCTTTCTTCGGGCAATTTCTTTATTTGTATTGAAATCGAAAATGCGTGGCCAGGGAATATCAGGGATAAAATGGAGGAAAAAGAGAGTGAAACAACAATGGTCAGGTCCAAGTCCATGGCCATTTTCCCAGTTGGGTTTCCTCGGTTGCTGCTGATGCTCCTGCCTTTTTCCCACTTATTATTATGTTCTGCCAGTCCGTCGCTTTTCCGCCCTGTGTCCTGCCTCTTCATGGGACCTACGTCTGTGCGTTTGTTTTGCGCCCCGCACGCATATAGCATAATAATTAGGTGGAGAGTCGCCCCGTGCCCTGCCGGACAGACTTCTCGTTCTGTTAATGCGAGACTCAGACTGGGGAGATATCCTTATGCACAAGGATACAGAGTGGGACATGGGGTCACACTTTCTACAGTTCATTTTGCGGCGCACAAAGTTTCTTAATTTTTTCTCTTGCCTTTTGTCTCTGGCAAATGGGAAACACGCAGCAAAGAGAGAAAAGTTTTAATATGATTTGCAGTCAGACGTTTTGGTGGCCATCGCCAGTAGCCAGAAGCTAAAAATAATTAAAGTCAGGCAGGTCCTTAAAGACCAGGCTCCATTTTCCCCTTGTTCACGCTCCTGGGCTCTTGAACTTTACTCAGTCATAACTTATGCATATGCATCTTGGGCGCCAGGAGTGCAAAGGATTCTCTAGCCATGTGGGTGTGAATAGTTTTTGTCGCAGAATTTTTACACTGAAAACCCTCGTTATTAAGTATAATTTTTTAAGCTTAAAGACCGTTACATTCGTATTTAAATAAGCTGGTTTTCTGGGTCCTTTTAAGGTCTTTCCTTTGTTTCCTCAGACTTCTTATGCGAAGTAATCCTTGCTTAATTTTCTTCCGTCTTTCTTTTCGAGTGTAGACAATGTGTCCTTTTATTTAAACTTTGCCTCTACTTTTGTGCAGGACTTATTACCTTAAACTTGGCGAAAAGGTTGTTGACTGGCTGCAATTTGTTGACACAGACAGACGACTTCTAAAGTGGGTGTAAAGGATATGCGAGTGAGCCTGCAGTTGTGTGTGCGGGCGAGTCCTTTGGGTGTGACTCTTAGGCATGTGCAATTCAAGGCGCTGGCAAATTGAAATTCATACGCGGGAAGTGTTGCCGCCTACCAGCCTCTCTCTTTTCTTCTGGCTTTTCCGTCTTATCCTACTCATTGTTTTTTATCTGCGAAGTGCATTAAAGGATTTCTTGGTTTCTTTGTCATTTTCATTAGCCAAGCACTTCCCGGTCCTCCGTTTCAGGTCCATTTGACCGGGCTGCACTTTCCCCCAGCCCGGAACTGCGAAAAGCTTTAAATGCGCCCAAGTGAAAGTAATCGCCTTGGCCACTGCACTCTCAGTATTTTATGTTTGTCTAATTCAATAAAGCCAAAAAAGAGACATAAACATAGGACTTGAAACCAGATATGCTTGGGGGAAAATAAAACTGAAGAAGACTCTGCCAACTCCTTAAAGCTTCTGCGCTCGGCGCGAATTAAGTTACGTTCCGAAGCGCTGGCTGCGGCAATAAAACTTCAATTAAATTAAATAAATCTCTGTAAAAATGCGCAACTTTTCCATCGAGAGCGAGAGCAATCAACAAACAGCCTGCGGTCATCATTAAATGTCTAATTTATTTCGAAAACAACAACAAGCCGAACACCGAACACCGAACGGCGAACGGAAAAAGCGGAAAACTCAGTTTTTACAAGATTTTCCATTTTCCTCGCCCTGGCCAGCTCGACTGGCTGGCTCGTCGTAAAAATTGATTTAATAAAACAGGCACGTTTCCATTTGAAGTGCTGTAAATTTTAATTTAGTTGTTGCTTCTCGCACAGCTGCGACACACCCACACTTGCCACACAGTGGGAGTGTTAGGAGGGTGCCATGGGGATGTAGAAAACATCATCAAAGCCAAGCACGAGGAAAACTTTGATAGAGATCACTCGGCGGCCTTCATTAACAATAAAGGAAGGCATTGTAGGGTTTTGCTCGGCGAGCGGAACTGACTTGTAAACCATCCTGGTTGTCATTTATTTTCTTTGTTGTTTGCTGTTTATTATCTCTTATCATTGCAGAAGTTCCACTTTAATGAGTTTTATCAGAGCCACCGGAATTGACTGCTATTTTTTAGGGCCGCGAGCTGTATTTACACCGCAACGAGAACCCCCGAGTCGAGGCAATCAAATGGAAAATATGCTGCTACTGTTACTTTGTTATTTGCTCTTGGAATAATTATGAATATTTATGAGGGTGACAAAAGTTTTGCGCACCCAAGTTCGTTCAGGGAAACCTGTTTAGTTTCGCTTCGCTCCGTTTGTTTATTTTATTTAAATGCGCCTTCAGCTATGCAATTGTATATTAATTCCCCCAGTCGTGGCAGTTCCCGCTAGACAACGACAAATGCTAACTGACAAGACAATTTCGCTGGGGTTTTGCTTCGCTTCGCAAAAGTTTTAGGTCGCTTTCGCAAAGGATCCCTCGCAGCTGACAGACTATACTATTCTACACACATACATATATTTTCTGTACCAACGAAAACAACAACAGCAGCCGCAACAAAAGTGACACACGTTGACATCGAATTATGCAAAAATGTCAAGAGGCGAATTAAAAATGCAAATTCCTTGAAGGACGCTTATTCCAAAGTTAGGGGAGGCTGCATGTCCGAGAACTAATCAAGTCCGCCTGACAGTCGTGGGCTGAAGATTGGAGATTCAAGCTAGACTAGACGCATTTCACGATGCTTGAATTGACTTGGCCAACTCAAGTGGAAATATCACATTTCAGCCAGAGAAGGACAGCTTTTCGGGGCGAAATATTAGCTTAGAAAATTAGCTTTCTTCTTTCAGAACTTGAGACGTGAATAGATTTTAAACTAGCGGACTTCTCCATTCTAATGGATCTTTGTGGAGAGAGTTTCATTTTCAGGAACAATTTACGTAAAACTATTAAAATTTATTTTATATTATATTTAATATCATATCTGTTCGATCTTTTCATTATTAATTGACTCATAAATTATTTATCGCAAATGCCTTGTTTATCTAGGAGCCATCCACCTACACCGAAGATCCACTTTAAATTCTTTATTTTTCTGCCCTTTATTTGTCATCCCACCTGTGCGAAAACATTCCATTATTTCTATTCATTGATTTTAGCTGGCGACTCACGCCTTCAATTGAAATTGTTCTGCGGGTGGGTTTATTCATGTGATTGTCATTCGCTTACGCATGAAAATGCGATGTAGCGTGCCGTGCGCAGGAAAATAAATTGAAAAAATGCCTTTGGTTGACGTTCTCGTCGTAGGAGTCGTCTTCCTCCACACAGTCATCGCTTTGTCAATCTGTCGGTTTTCATATTTCAACATTTTCCCTACAAAATAGCTTAACTGCCTGTGTCAGCTGCATGTGGCTGTGGCTGTGGCTGTGGCTGTGGCTGTGGCAGTGGTGGTGCCCCCAGCCGAAACTCCAATAAGTATGCAGCAAGGCTTGGCATTGTCAACTGCCTCTGATTGCTGCCGGGCGGAAAGAGGGAGAAACTCTGAGGTTAGCTGAGACTCAGAGCCTTAGCTTCCTACCTGGCATTACGTATACGCCATGCTGTGTCGCGCGGACTTTTTATTGCTTTCGATTTTCATTTTGACTGCTCGCACGTGCGACGAACGAAGGAAGCGGCAAGTCCTGTCCTAAACTTTCCAGTTCGATGGCGTAAATTTTCTTTAAGCATTATTTTATTGCATATTTCGCAAGGAAGCTACCAACGGGAGGCAAGCAAAATCAGCCTTGTCCTTTTCATCCGCTGCTTGGCTGGGCTTGTTTTCGTTTTGCGTGAAATTCAATTTCCCATTTGCCACACATACAGTTCATGCTACCATCTGAGGCTGGCGCTTTTTCTTTTAAATCCGCTTTCTTTTTTCTTACTTTCTTTCCTAAAAACTCTATTTTTCTCCTCCACCTCTTGATTTTAAGATGTTCATACAGCCAGCCCCATGACTTCATTTTGGCATAAACGCCAAGATAGGCTAGAATAAGTTACTAAGTCGACTGTTAGTTAAAATAGTTATTGGAGTATCATAGTACGAGAGCTTATAAATAATTAAATTTTTTTAACTTTTTAGCTATAATTGTATATATAACGATTTTTAGATCTGTTCTACACCAATCAGCATCAAAATCTGAAAACTAATTAGGTGTTCGATTATTTGTAAAGTTTTCTGGATCTCCTTCAAAATGTGGAAAATGCATTGGAGGGATAGTATAGACTTCCTCGGATTGTTCTTTTTGTCAAAAAAAACAATCCATTTCTTGAGCGCATCTGGACTCTGGAAACAAAATATTTGTTTAATTTTATGGTCAAAGTGTGAAAATTGCTTGGGAGGGACATGCAAGCTATATATTTGCCAAAATTTGAGGGGAATATCTTAAAGCTTCGAGTATTCTAGTATACTAAATAATACACTACACTGTAGTATATTATACTTTTGGCAGCTCTAAAGCACCCTGTAGCTTAATCGTTTTTCCACCACACCCCCTTTCAATACCCTATGGCCCCCGCTATGCGACTCTGTGCTATCCTTTCGTGTGTGTTTCAATGGCTTCCCTGCCTATCTGCAGACGCCATCGCTGCCGTCGATTTACTTTCCCGTTCGTTGTGTGTTGGTTTTTTTTTCTGCCACTTTTGTTTTTCTGTCGATGCAGGGGCCTGCTTTTCTTAACGGGTGGAAATTCATTGCAAATATTCTTGATTTTTATTGCGTTTGCTCGCAAGTGAAATGGCTTAAAATGTGCTTGAATTTTGCTCCTTTTTTCCATTTTTTCTATCCGATTTTTCCGGTTTTTATTAGTTTTACAATGCTAGACATTTCTGTCCTGTTATCCCGGCTCGTCCGTTTTGGCATGCCAACAAATGCCTGCAAAACAATTTGTTCCAACGGTCTTGCTGGGCTCCTTGGCTTTGCTTCCCTTCATTTTTGTTGTTTTTATGGAATTCCTTTCGGGTTTATTACTTTGTTTTGTTGGGTTGTCGGATGGCGAGATTTGGCCGAAATTCATTCTGTTTATTTGGCTCGAACATGCAAACTTTTTTTCGGTTGGCTCACCAAAGCATTTCTCACATTTTTCATGTGCATTATCTCCAAACGATTTTGACATAATTTATGTGGACAATTCTTCCATCTCGGGCTTCGTTCACCCTCCTTGATCAAGTAAGCCAAAAATGTGCATTTAATTGTGACTCATTTACATTTTACCAAACTTTCTGCAAGAATTTCTTCATCCTTGAAAGGGTACATCGTGAAAGGACCCTTCTAAAACGATAAAAACACAAAAAACCCAAAAAAAAAATGCAAAAAGGAGAAAAAATAAAATATAAATCATACGCACCATTTAACAATGGCGAAAGCTGCTACGCCATTGCCAATCCGCAATACAATGGCACACATAAAAAGCAGCGCAGAAACGCTTTCAATATCACTTATAATGCCACGCCCCCAGCACTCTCCACTCTCCACCGCCCGCCGACCCTCGACACTGCCATTTGCAGCGGAAATCAAGTCGCACATGCGAAAGTAAAAATTCAAACAATTGCCTGAATGCGAAATCAGCGGAGAGTAGCTGGAGGGCGAGGCCAAATACAAACATTTTTTAAAGAGAAATTCTGCAACATTGAGCATAGTGGGTGAAAGTTGAGAGGTTATTTGCCATAAGAACAGCAAATAAGTGCATAAGAATATAAAAATGAAATTTTAAAATACCAAATATATATCAAATGCTACCAGAGGTCTTGAAGATGGGTTTCTCGGTTTCCTCTTGTATAGGTAAAAGTGAAAACTACCAAAACTTTTGTAATTTTGGGTTATTTTTCTAAGGAGCTAAGTCTTGGGAACTTTCGGTGTTCAATTTGACTCTACGAGGCTTCTTTAATGGGTTTGTTGAAACTTTTCCAGTCGAAAGAAACAAAACGAACTTTAAGCCAGAGGACTCATGTGGCCAACCGCATTGGGAGAAACGAGAGAGGCTAAAAAGGAGGGTCGTTGCATACTTGAAGGCTTTTCAATAAACATAAAATAAGCAACTGCAGCACAGGGAACGGCAGTGTGTGGGAGCCTGAGGGGCGAGTTTAATATAATGACACATTTTATGATTGCATTTGCTCGGCCAGAGCAAAGGCATTGCAGCTGGTCAATCTCACGTCTCACGATGGAGCATAAAAAGTTTTCCCGGCTCGGGGTAGGAGAAGGTCCGAGAAGTCCTTCTGGGCGACGCAGCAAAGTCAGCACTTTGTGCTAAAATGGAAGGCGTTGCCTAACGAGCTCTAAGAACTGTTGTTCTGTTGCCTTTTGTCTTGTTTTTCTCCAGTGTCTCGACACTCAAAGGAATTGAGCGGCAATGGCATAACTTCCTTGAAGTATGGATTTCAATCTGATAAAATGCCATCTTATCATATTAAACAAATAGAACTTATAAATTATGGTTTGAGCCTGAAGCAACGTTATTAAGGCTTACAATTTTTTCAAGTGTCGGTTGCCTGATTCTTCTGCTTATGCCTGTGCTTATTACGTTGGACGGCAGTTTTCTCAAGGTGTGTTCTTGCTTCTCCCAGGCCAGGCTTTCGTTTACTTCTTCAGTGTTCATATACACAATTACCAGCTAAGGCGATTTGCGAACAACTACCAAGGCATCGGCATCAGGTGGCCCCTGCACTCAAGTGCTGTGTTATGCCATTGTCCTTACTCTGAGCCACGCCCCTGCGGCCCCAAGATTGTTTGACAATGTTTACAGGTGCAAATTTCAAAGTGAATTGCTTTTCTATCGTTCGGAAAAGTGCTGCAGCACGCAAGGCAGCCAAAGTAGTTCCCCCACATTCCTCGGAGATATTTTCCCGGAAAATTAGTTGCAGGAAACAAAGAGGCGGGGGTAGCGGCGGGGAGAAACCGGAGAAAAGCTGAGCTAAGCGGATTTGTTTATGGCTGCTGCTTCCTGGTCGTGACAGTTTGTCATGCAATCTCAGCCATTAGGCTGATGCCACCTCAGTGCTTCCTAAACATCCCCGCCCACCATCCATCATCCACAAACTGCGAAAACCTGAGAGATTCCTTTTCACTTTGCCAATTGACAGGTTATTGTCGTTTGTCTTTCTTCCAGGCTGTCTCAATTTTAATTGAATTCTCTCCCTTTCAGCGGGACAAAGGGCATTTATTATCAATAATTGCATTTTCGTCTACGACGCTGAACAACAGACAATGCATACTGTCAGCAAATGTCCAAAACTAATTTATCAATAAATTGGGAGAACAAGGCATGGAAAATTGCTTTGGCTAACCATAAATGGTCAAGTGTTTGGTAAACACACAAACACGCACAGCCATCAGCTCGAAACTTGAGTAAAAAGTTTGCAAAAATAATGAAGCTTGGCCTGGGGCAACTACATTTTTATTTTTATTTTTATTTTATTTTGTGGCTCAGGTGTGGGTGCTTCGAGGGGAATGCAAATCCCAAACAGGCGAGACAAACAAAATCCCCAAACTAACCAGCACACCCTCAAAACAGACAGACACACCTAGCTGACCACAGGATCCTGACCAGCCAGCCATCAGGACATCTGTCTACAGCAACCTCAGACCCAACAAACATCCTAGCCTGGACTCGTCCTTTGAGTCCATACATCGTCTCCCTCATATGGTACCTTACCCCTCACATCCAGTGAAAAGCAAACGCACAGGCATGCAAGTTTACAATTTTTGCAACCAGAAGCCATGCAGTCAACAAAAAGTTTGTTTCCTAAAACGGGCTAAAACAAATTTGCAAGTCTCAGGAATATCAGGAATATATTTAAGCTACTGCTGGAGATTGATCTGTACAATAATATAGCATTTTCATAATCCTCAGCTTAATTTGTCTCAGTGCATGAATACCCTCTTAGCCCGGTTTGATTGCTCGTTTTGCCAGAACTCTTCCCATTAGATTTGGCTCACAATGAAATTTTTGTTAAATTTTGCAGTACCCCTCCAACCCAGCCGACTGGCTGACTGACTGCCCCAGTGTGATTTTAAGGCCGTGTCCTATACCGCTGTACCCCTGTCTGGATGTTGTCCCTGAGGATTACCTGTGCTTTGGTCTGTTTCCGTGTCCCTCCGACTGCCTGTCTGTAGGGCTGTGGTCCTGTCGCATGTCACGCACTTAGTGTCCTTCTCGTTCGCCTGTCAATCCACCCACCACCTCCACCTCACTCGCCCGAAAATTTCGGGTTGCATTTGAGGAAAGAGCATGGGCAAAGTCAAGCAACTCTTTCGCATTTCAATTTGGATTTTATAACTGACTCACCTGGTTGCCTCCCAACTCGATTTTGTACTTGACTCTGGCCAAAAGTTTGCTCAACTTGTTTTCAATAGTTTCCATTGAATACACCTAGCCAACTTCCTCTTCCCTGAGCTCCACGGCTCTTGGTCCAGTTCTATTGATTTTCTTAGACTGACAGTGCCTGTCGAAACTGTAAGACTGCATGCAATGCATGAAGTCAAAGAAAGACAAGAGGGTTTATAAAAATATTTAGGATAGGCAATATCGGGCTAAAAATAATAGTTTTTGAATACATGTTCGTTAAGAATTACTATTTATTTTGTTATTAATCCAATACCATTTATGAAGGAAACTGTTCTCACTTGTTTCTCGTTGATGCTGCTTATGGCTTCTGGCCAGAAACTGAAACTGTATGTGGCAGGACAAGTTTATCTACTTGAAACTTATTCAATCTCTAGAGAAATTATCCATTTGCCATTTTTGTTTAGCCCGAACTAAATTCGGTTATTGTTATTGCTGCAGCGGCTGCTGTTGCCTTTCTTTTGCTTTTGATTGCCAATAGATTTGAATTGCAAATTTGAATTTTTGAAGCCAAAGACTTTTCCAACCAAATCTCTAATAAAATGCATCTATTCTTTCTACTTTCAGGTAAGCACCAACCATTTTGGACAATGAAAATCGTATTGGGCTCGGGCTAAGCACAATATGAATGATGAAATATGTCTTTCTGTAAATTTTGGTCGAGTAATACACTCATCATCAGTGTAGAGTAGCGGTGTCAAGTACAAGGTTAAAGATCATAAATCAGTGGAATCAACTGGGTGGGGGCTTCTCTAGTTATTTTTCGGCTCTGGAACGACTTGGCCCCAAAAATATAAATGTCCAATTTGCGCTGCCGGCAAGTTTTCTCCACCAAAATGATTAACTTGATTTATGCGTGCGGCGACAAACTTTCCAGCGAGGCAGGTGGTATTGGCCAGCCCACAGAAAAAAAAGAGCAAACAAAAAAGTTTCGTAAAAAATGGCACAAAAGAAATGACCCAAAAGTGGAAAAAAATACATTTGTCGCGTCGCGTCAAGGCGTTAATTTCTTGGCACTAACTTGAGGCTGCCGCCGCCCCGAAAAAGTATGCTACAGTTTTTGCGAAAGAGCAGCGCCTTTTGTTTTTCGGAAGAACTATAACAAGCTCCATTAGTTCACCCTGTCGTTTGCCTTTTGGGCGGATTCGACAGCTGGTCGACATCGTCTGGTGGCAGTCAGTGGCCTCATTTGTTTTAATGTGTCAATTTGTTGACTTTTCCTGCTGTTTTTGGCCCGGTCCGTCGGGACCTTCTCGGGGGCGGTGGTGAATGTAGTTTGCACACACCTGTAATCTGTCATCGGGAGCTTTAACAAGCATTTAATATGTCGAGCTAAAAACTGAAAAACTTTTTGATTTTAGCCGTTAAAAAAAAACATATTTTTCTGTGAAGATATTAAGCATATTTCGCGCCTTTCCGGTTTGCTTTTACGCTCTCCCGCTAGGATGGAAACTTTGGCCATAAAATGGTGGCCTTCCATATCGTTTTGGGTTTATTGATGCTCTTTGATTAAGTGTTAAGTTTGAGCTTTGAGTAACCTTTAAGGCCATCTTATGGGCTTCATATTTCTGCCGTTTCGTTTAAAGCTCACTTAAGGCAACAATTTCGCCTGATTTACAGGTCATATATTCTCTTCTATATGCTTCTGTGGCTTTTCGTGTGTATGACCGTGTATGCTGGCGGGGGCGGGGACGGGGGCGGGGGCGGGGATGTCGGCTCCATTAAATTTTTATTAAGTGCAAAATGAAATTGCCTTACTTTTCCATTCCCCACCAACCCCCTGCTCCCTGCCGCTTACTGTCTTTTGTTTTTGTTGGGGGACTTAATGCGCTTTAAGCCCGCTGGAACTTTGGTGGCCATTTAAAATTTGTGCCGACATAAAGCATAAATTATGGCGTTTGCCAGCCACTCACCCACATTTCTGTCCCGCTCTTGGGCGTTAAAACAAGTCCATACATGCACACCCACATACTGGCGTACATGTGCAAACTCACACTCTTACAAGAGCATATGGCAAACATATATGTTCTGGCGGTGCTCTACCACCGATTTTCTTTCTTTTTTGCGTTTTGTTTATGTGAAACTAGCGCATTGAAATTGCATTTTTAATGCGCTTATTAAAATGATAAAGTGGCTGGGGATCCCCAACTAATTCTTCCTGAATAGCTAGACAATTGTGTTTAAGAGGGCGTGTGTGTGTGTGTTAGGTGGTCAACAGTTTTGTTGCCTCATTAATGTTGTTTTTTTCTGCTTGTGCATTACAATAAGCTGTACTTCCGTTGAATGCCTTCTTTTTTTGCATTTTTGGCATTTCAGTTTCGCTCCTCTTTTTGGCAGTTGGGCAAAAGTTAATTAAGTTGCAAATGCTGCGCGTAAGTACATTAAAAACTAATTGCTACTGTCGTTATCGTTACGGCTGGGCATTACTGTTACGTAACGGCAACGTAAAGCTCGTTACGTTGCGCTTGGCTACGCCCACACATTCGTGGAGAGCAGGAAATGGCTTCCATTTAAATTCGAGAAAAGGCCCGAAGATTTAAGGTATTGCGATTAGTTGAGTGGCTTGAGGAGTAATTGTTTAAGACTTAAAGCTTCTTAAATTTTAATTAAAATTGATTCTAAGGAAAATATTCTGAGGGATTTCCCAACACACTCTCCTCATGCATATTTGAAATGCGACCTAAGGCATCGAATTCCAATTGATTTCAAAATCAATAGCCAAAGAATGTAATCTGGCGAACATTGCAAATTTTCCACTCATGTTGTTTCTTGGCATTGCATTTTTAATTCAATCGAAATCATTTTGGCGTCATAATTTATTTATACCAATTACACTCTCTGTCCTGGCCAGCAGTCCCACTCCCTGGGCCGTGGCTCTTTAGCTGATTTTTCTGTATCCTTCTCAAACGTTTTTTCTGTGTTTTGTTCTTGCTGTTTTCGACCTTAATTTCATTGACGCGCCCACATTTTGCTGACATGGCCGCAGACACCCACCCACACATGCGAGTGTGTGCTCCTTCCTATCCGTACCATCCTTTCTGTATATGTACATATATGTGGAAAGGATGCGGAACCCACACGTAAAAAATTTGTTTGTGCTCACACTTGAGTGCCAGCCACAGCCGGAATTTCGTCCTTTTTGCTGTCTCTGGATCTCCACCTCAATTTCAGTTTGTTTAGTTGTTTTTTTTTTTTATTTTTGTTCTGGGTGTGCGGTTGTGCTTTTTTTTAGTGTTCCATCGTTTACATTGTCTAAACACCCGGGCAAGGCCAACAAGTGTATGGGTTTTTTGGCATCAAGGTGTATATATCGCTCCGGAGATCTCACTCCCCTATTTCCCGTACTCCCCATCTATTCCCAGCTGTGAATCCCCTTTTCATCGTCCTCTCGGCAGCTTCTCATCTTGCCGGAAAAGTTTGTTTCGCTTTTTTTACGTCGTTGCGCACTTTTTTATTATTTTCAGTTTCAGTTTGCCGCCCAGCCACCCAATCACCCAAACCCCCAAAAATATCTCATACGTGTTACCACACATATACATGTGGGGGGATCAGGAGGTGGTGGCCCCCTGCTGCCACGCGTTGTACATTTAATGGCGTTGATATGGTTTTATGACCTTTGTGGCCTGTTACACATACGCCCCCGAAAATTGCATTGTTGGCTTTATTTCCAACCCTCAACCCCTCGGCCGCCCGGCTTCCTACATTTTTATTACATTTTTTTTATGTTTTTTATGATTTTGTGCTTTTGTTTCTCGCACTGCGGAGTTTAATTTTCCCTCTACGTTCCAGCATCACCAAGGAGTCATAATTTCTAAGTTGATTTTCTTGTTTTCCTTGCGGACGGCCGAGCCAAAAAAAATTTACTCCATGGGCAATGCCAAAATCACACAGCTTTTTAATTCTTCATCATACGGGGCCGGTCGTCTGAAAGCGCATTCATTCTGCTGGAGTGCCAAGTGCATTTCTGCAAATAAAAATGCAATTGGATTTTGCTTTCCTGGCTTTTTACTTTTGTTTGTCATCGTATTTTAAATGTGACAAATTGAGTGGTTGCACTGCAATCCCCGTTTTTTGTGGCGAAACACCTGCAGCTCGAAGTGCAGGGTGGATCTGGTATTTGTTTGCATTTCAAAAAGATTCATTTGAGCTGGGGGCGCAATCGAGATGCGTTTGGGTTTATTGATGCCAGACGAAAAATAACCGCAACTCTTCGAAAATGGGAAAAAATATTTAGAGGCTGTGCAAATACAGTGAGCGTATTAACCCCACTCTCAGCACTTTTAGGGACTTGTGGGAGATGTGGCATTTAAAAAGATAAATAAAAAGAATATTGTGAGTTTGTAATAAATTAAAAAATGACTGGCAACTTCCACAAGAGACAGATATTTGGGTAAGAAGGTAAAAGAATTTTACGCCCAGCTCCTTCAACTTCCGATTAACCTTCTTTCACCTCACCAACCCATAAATCCTCAAAATTGAACCGAAATTGTGGAAATGGTTGATTTATGGCTGCGGAGCAGACAATTCTATCAGGAAATTGCGTGACTGTTTAATTGAAATGAGTCGCAATTCGTGGGCCTCAAAGGCAATAATATGCAAAGCGAAGTCAGAGCCACTTAGGGGCAAAAATTCAGAGCCGGCTAGAAGCAGACATGCCAGACAGCAGACAGTTTATGGCCCAAAGCAGGGCCCTGAAACTGAACTGACTTGACTTGACTGACTCTCCTTGAGCGTGCTCCAAAATTCATGAGCCACGAAAACGCATAAATATTAAGTTTTCCCTCCTTTTTTTGAGGCACGAAAGTGGCACAAAATAAAACCGAAAACGAAGAGAAAAGTATGGCCTAAGCCTAGGATAAAACAGGCTAAAAAAACATAGAATCGGGATGAGGGAGAAACACAGCAGGCAATTTTGATAAAAATTATGACAATAATTGTCATTAAATCAAAAATGCTCAGTAATTGTCTCATAAATTTACTATGCAAATTGTGAGGCATGGCCATAAGGATATAGGGCGGGAAGGGAACCAGGTCTCGTTCGTTCGTGTTGGACTTTGCAAATTTTACGATATCAATAAAAACGTCGACAATATAAACTTTACTCCTGGGCTCTCTCGTCGCGACTACTCTTCGTATTTTCCTTTTTTTCCAAAACACTCCTCCTTGCGGCATTAAATTTGTATAGCATATTTCTAGGCGCACGTGGGTTTTAGTTCTCGTTGTTGGCATGTTTGTTGTTTGGGCCCGAAACGAGCGCATAGCCACAAAGTTTTTATGACTCGCTATAAAAGGCACCGAAAACCGAACTGGCCAGAGGACTAGCAACTTCTCCGTGGCTCCCAAAGGTAAGGGCAGCAGCAGAAACTTGTGCTGCAAAGGATTAGATAAGAGGCATAAACCCAATAGCCCGCTCTTACCTTTTTATGCCTATGCACTTGTCGTCGTCGTTATGTGGGTGGTCACCCTTAAAAAACAGCAAACAAAAATGCAAATAAAAACCAATCCAACCGCTTCCCACACCTCCTCTCGAAAACATGAACTCTGAACCGTCGTCCGAGAGGCGATTTTAAGTTCGACGCCCACAAATTTACACGACGAGCATGCCAAAAGTGGGCGGTGGTCGCAGGAAGCCGCAAAGTGGCTTTTTAATGCACAGCAGGAGCAAAAGCAATGGCAGCAACAGGATTCCCCGAGAAGTCGGTGCAACAGCGCCAAGAACCTCAGCACGACGAAAATCAAAAGCTCGAGTGGTAAAGACTCATTTCAAGGACATTCATACTTAGAATTTTAGTAAAAGCAACTATAGAATAATTAACAAAAGCACCTTTAAAGATGAACCAATAAAAAAAGGCATCTGACCATTGAAAGGCCTGATTAAACATGGCTAAAAGGGTCTAGAAGCAAAAGTTACCATTTTAAAACCTGCCACAAAGATTCAGAAGAGAATATAGTAAATAGTGAATACGTATGTTTCCATAACAGCAGCCACAATATCCACATGCCTCAGCGTTGTGCCATTATATAAAAATCAGCCTGTAGCCGGATGGAAAATCGGAAAAAACAACACTCTCTGAAATTGCTTACTTTTCTGCCCACAAACACGCCCACACGGCGGCTGTGCCAGAGTACATGAGTGGTTTGCATGGATGTGTCGGTACATGTTCAGGAAGAGTGTGTGGTTTGTTGTGTTAATTTAATTAAGGCCCTGTTTGAACAGCACATTAAACACACAAATTTACATTTAAAGCCGAAAACATGAAATTAGGCTTTATGAAGTTTTAGACTCCCCATATACCTCAAGGTCGTGTTGTAGAAATATAATATTTTAAAGCAAAACTGAAGCTAGTCAACCCTGAGAATCAAGATTCGGAAACAAAGTGCTTGTGGCATCTGATTTTGAACAAAGCCATATGCCGGTCCACACAATTTGGTCGCTTCATTAATAATTCAACAACAGTCGGTCGGGCGGCAAGGGACCCGAAAAACAGAAACCTTTTTCCATCCTTTTCCATCAATAGCCCAGAAATGTTGCATATCTATGTGGGATATACACCATACATTATGGTTGGCTAGGTCAATCCCGAAAAACTTTCGGCCCAGGGTGGTTAGGTAGTATTTCTGGATAGAATCGAAAGGAGAATACTCTCTACTCTAAACTAAAAAATGTTAAATTCTTGTGTTTCTTATATAGAGCTATTAACCCATGGAATTAATTTAACAATGATTTTCAATATTGAATATTTTAAGCCTTCAAGTAAATGAAATTTTGTAATAAAGATAGTTTCAAAAAGGTAACCGCATTCCTAGTAAATTAAATCGTCCAAGATTTTAGACAACAAATCCCAGTGATTTATGAATTGAAGCTGACAATCCAAAGGGAAACTCAAGTGGCTGTATATTATTTCTTACTTTCCCAGGGACTACAGGTCCCAGGACCTGGGACACCCTCTCCCAATGCTTTAGACAGCTCGAGAAATTATTATGTTTTGCTTTTAGCGTGATTGAAATGAAATTAAACTGCTTTGCCATGCACACGCGTTTGAGGCGTCTGCCAGCTGCCAAGGACATGTGTTGACATAAACAAAATTAAACGGGAGCGACAAAAACATGAAATTCTAAAAAAATGAAGATAAACTAGAAGACAAAGTTGATGGCGATGGGAGAACGGCGCCACTGAACAAAAATTTCATTTACGAAATGAAAATTTAGTAAAAGGCATAAAAAAAGCAGCCCCCTAAATTGCAAAAAGGGTGGTTCAAAGGAACAAGTACCCCGATAAACATATTTCTTCATGTATATGAAGTATATGAAGGAATAAAATTATTTTTTTTTGCGAAGATCTTAATCACATGTGCTGTTTAGCCTGTGCTTACAATTTGCGCTTCTTATTTATGGGACATTTTTTTTATTGTCAGCTGCATTGCAGCACATTCTTCCACACTCGTATCCTTATTGTGAATGTGTTTGACAGCAAAAGCCTTTTAAATCCTTGTTAACTTCTCTAAATGCTCAGGTTGCCCTCCCCTCACACATCGGCGTATTTATAAACATGAAGACATTTATATTGCTCGTGGGCTCCTTTGTGTCATCAGCAGTTGAAGTAAAAAATAAATTGAAAACCATTTGAACCAAGGATTTCGCAATTTTTTCCTGCTTTTAAATAAACTGAAATTATGCTGATTGTTGGGGGATGCCTGGAGACACTGTGCAAATCGAAACAAATGAGGAAGGAAATCGGTTCTCCTCGGCAGCTAAGTGAAAATTATGTGTGCAAAGTCTCTAGAGGCTTTTCAGAAAATCCCACAGGAGTAGAAATGTTCCAAAATGTGAGGAAAAACTCTGCGAAAGAGAATAGAAAACTCAAAAGCTTAACCCTCACTCGAAACTCGTTTTAAAGTCTCTTACAGCTGATTAATGCCTTTTTGTTTCAGCATTCAGTATTATTCATTCATTTATTCTTGGTTTCCTTTTTTTTGTTTTTTTTTTTGATGCCGCCAAATCTATGCAAATTAGCCAGGCTTAAACAAAAAATGGCAACTTGCAAGAGGATTTACTTATAAAGCATTAAAAAATAGTTGGGCGGCTTGGAAATAGCGGCGGAACCTGGCACGCCCCTCGCCTCTGGGGCAGGCTTAAGTGTAAATGCGGCATATAAATGAACTCATTAAACTTTCGGCGCGGAATGTCCATCCCAGAGGGGGCACTAAGATAATATTTTTGCTATTTGAGAAATGTATTTTTCATTAATTTGAGACATTTAAATATTTACACAGCAGTCGACGCCCCAAACCCTCGTGGCACACAATAATTAATTGTTTGGCCTTCAAGTGGCTGACTGGAAATTTTTCAGTTGGTTGGTAAATTATGTGAATGGTGCCGCATTTCACACTTTAAGCTGACAGCCAATGGGTTGGTTGAGTGCGAAGTGGAAGCACTTCCTTGGGAAGGTGAAAATTTATGCAACAAAATTAATTCCATGCAAAAACAATTAAGTTAATTTAGCAAAAGGAGGCAGCTTCAGCAGAAAGCGCAACAGCAGAAAAATCAGGCTCAACTGGAAATATAATAAACTTTTTAAGGCTGGTGGGGGCTAACAGGGTTGTTGTGTGGCGGGTGGCGAGATGCTTTAAATTTCCATTGCCAGCGCCAGCGCCAGCGCCATCGCCATTTGGCATTTTCATTGCTATTGCCTGGCTGTTGTTTCGGCTCTGTGTGCTGTAATACAAACGCAATTAAAACCCGCTGAAGAGGCGCAAACAACAGACAGCCAAGGAGGAGGTACAGGAACAGGAGCTGGAGCGGGAACAGGATTCTGGATACCGACAAATGAAATGAACGACCGGAGAGCGAGAGAAACGACACAGTAAAACATTTAAATGCCGAAAAATAGACAAAAAAATGAATAAAGAAAGGGGATGAGAATTAAATAAAGGGTAGGACGGTTCACGAGGAGGGGGTGGAGAAGGCAGGGAAAGCGGAGAAAGGGAAAGGACCGGCGAACGGAATTTCGCTTTCAAATTTGCGTTGGCGCGTGAAATATACTTGTGACTGTATGCGCGTACCCTTGTGTGTGAAAGGATTGCGAATTTCACAGTCAATGCATTTAACATTTCGCAGTTGAAAGGCGGCCGGCGGTTGGGAAATGTTTACAACATCCAGTTTAATTTTACAGCTGAGCCACGGGGAGGCACGGTGGCAGCGAAACGAAAATGAGACACAGATAAGGGAACTTATCTCATCTGCTGATTGTTGTTTCATTTATCACGCAAGTGTCAAGATCTGCTGGCACAGCTCAGAATGAATGAGAGCGAAAAAATTCGTTTTTAATTGCATTTCAACTGGCACCCTCGCTGCTTTCGAGGTGTTAAATAGTGCACTGATATAAAATACTTATTATTCTTTATCACGAATATGTGAGGATTATCATTTTAATATGAGCTTCCAAAGAATTTTTCCATTCATTCTTTTGTCATGGTTATGGAGTGATGTTTTTCTACTGTGTTCTACAGAGAGTAGCCACCCCTTGGGCGGCTAAACACTGGCATTGATGGCACAACCCCTGGAACACCTTCGGCCATTCTGTCATCCCACTCCTTGCCAGCAACTCTCCAATTTTCAGCTGGCTAACTCACAAGCGTGCAATAAATTTTTCAATGTCATGCGTCTCGGGCGCACAATCTATAAAACAACAGGAGCGAGTGGGTGGTATCGGATCCGACGGATCGCACAGAAGGACTTAGCCTTCGTCCTTCAACCACTAAGCACCCAAACAGCAAAACAAACTTCCAATCAGACCCAAGTCAGCCCTCCCACCTACCACATCTTTTCTGCTGCGACTTTGTGATAAATGTGCTACAGCTTTTTGTCTTTACTTCATTTGAAGTTGAAAGTCGGTGGAGGAGCTGAAGCTGAAGCCGGAGATGGCTTGCTGGCCAGCTGGAATCGACTCGCTCCATCTTTTTGCCATTCGGAAAGTGTTGAAGCAGCACTTTGGCAGCGCATCAACGCCAACAAGCCCCGCCCACATCGAGTCCCCCCACCCCCACTGTCATGGCCAACGGCATGTTTGCTTTTTATCTGCGTTTTGCATGTGACTCTGTCTCGGGGCCTTGAACGTAGTTTCACTCATGTCCCCCAAAGAGGTAGTTCGGTTTCGCTCATCATTTGGTCAGCTTTCAAGAAAATATAAATTTATTTTATTGATATTGATAAGAAATATAACGTAACAATTATTGGATTTGTATGCCGATAATGATGTTGAGATATATTTCAGATTTTGGAAGAGTATCTTTAGTTCAAAACAAAACGTAAACTCAAGTTCTTCCCAGTTGCTATTGCTTTGGGATTAATTATCCTTCAGGGTATTAAAAACTTCGTCCTCTCAAAGTCTCGCCATTCTGTCTAGTGTTTTTTATTCCTTGTATCTCTCGCACAAGTTACATTTTTAATCGCGCCTTTGAGACTTCATTAGTGCAACGGCAGCCGGGAGAAAATACTTCATGCACGGAAAGAGACGGGACGGGCTGGACGAGGAAGCAAGGAGAGGACCATAGAAGTGGGGGCAAGACTGAAACATGTGCGACGTTGTTTTAAGTGCAGCTGATGCTGATGGTCTCCCCTTGTCTGCCAAATGGCGCATGAAACACAGAGGCTGTGTACACTATCCCTCCGATTATGGGCATCTCCCTCTTCGGCTGTCTGGGCACTTGGCTTGGCCTCGAGTGTTGTCTCCGAACCCTTTCGGCCCGCTCCACTTCAGATTCAGATTGAGATTCAGATTCCGAGTCGGAGTCAGCTTCAGGTTTAAATGAAGTGTGTTTGTCTTGGGCTTCAAGTGTGGCAGGTTGTGATTTTTATTTAAAACTAAGCAAACAAGAGTAATAGCCATAAGCAGCGAGAGCGAAATCGCCAAGTAAAGTGACTTTTTGGCAGAACACGCAGAAAAACAAACAATACGAGATTTCTCAAAAATAACAAAAACTCAATTAAAGCCCTATGAGGAAAGTCAAAAATTGTAGAAGCTGTGGAAGAATTTAGCCCCATTGATGGCCAATTGGAAGAGTAATTTTCCTCCAAGTGACATTTATTCACGCACTTGACATGACTTTGGCAGAAGCACCTTCATTTTTTTGCAGCCCGCCACCCTCCAAAAGTGTACCACATGTCGTATGCGTGTTACGTGCCTTACTTTGCTTGCTGCTTCGCAAAACATAAAATATGCATAAATTCCAGCATATTTCACGATTCGTTCCGCTCCACTCTCTTGTCTTTGTTGGAGTCGTAAAAACGCAAAAGCAAAAACTTGAGCGAAGAATTCAACAACTGGCCAGGAAGGAAGCACTGAAATGTTTTCTATATACACGACGCTGGCATACAATATTTTCATTTCATTTGCAGCTTATTGACAATTGACATGAAATTGCCATTTTCTTCGCCGTGTGGCTGTTGCTTCTTTTATGCTTTTGTTATGCGACTGCAAATAAAGTAATAAAAGTTGGAGTAAAATCCAGCACACACCCAACCCAGAGGCAATGAAAGCATGGAACATGGAACATGGAACATGCAACACAAAATGCACAAAAACATTTTCATTTCGCCGTTTTCCTCATTGTGAGTCAGAGTTGGAAATGACACATAACATTGACATTTTCCAATGTTAGCCCGGCTCCGCAATGACTCATTTTCCGCAGAAGCTTTTTCTCAGGTATTTTTCCCGGGATTTCTTTTGCATTTCCCTGGCTGTACAAATATGATAAACATTTCTTCTGGGGCTTCAGCAGCAACCCTTATGGCTAATTGGGCCTGGGTTATGCGGATGTACAACTTGACTTGGACTTGGGCGGGGACACCCTTTGGAATTCTGTTTCATTTTTTTTTTCAATTTTTTATTCCGACTCCCCAAGTAAATCCCCCAAATCTGTAGCCTTATATCAACTTGCCTATCCGTCTCTGCTTTCTTTTCCCGCCCCCACCTTCACTTTTGGTGTCATGCGATATCTGCCTGCTGAGTACAGCTGAATATAGCCAGTGCCCCGCTCCTTTTTGATATATCCTTTGTGAAATCGCAGCAATCTGTGTGCCAACTGAAACTGAAGAAGATTTATGGTATCTCGAAAAGGAAAATAACAGAAACCAAACAAATTTGGTTGCCTAGGTGTCAAGTGCTTGGACTCGAGAGCCCAACATATAAATAACAGCTTGTGAATTATGCTTTCTGCTTATTGAAATCAAAACCTTGTGACGGCGTGGGGCGACAATTTTCAATCACCAATCTGTTGCACATCCCAGCTCTCCTCGGACGTCTATAAATCACGGCGAAGATGTCGTCCTGACTAACTGGCTAGCTGAAGACATAATTAATTAGCTTTTAATGCTGCCGCTGTTGCTGTTCCGCCGGAGACGGCGGAAGATACAGCGGGACGCACGAGGAAGCCAAGGAATGCCGCTGGCAGTTTGCAGATACAGAACAAGATGGTGGAGAGACTGCATTTAGTCAAACGGAAAATGATGCCGGCAAATGCCAAGGCAGCTTGTGAATCTGACAGATACATATATGCCACATTCCGCCCCACCCTTTGGCCCCGAGATCCAGATCCTTTGTAGACATTTCGTTAAAAGTTAGCACAGAGAACTGCCAACAATCAAATCAAAAGCAAACAATGGGCAAAATGTAAGAAAACATAACCAGAGATAAGCGGCTTCAGTTCAGTTCAGGCAAAAAAGATGGCGACAGCCAGGAAACGCAGACAAAAAACAAAAAAACAAGGAGAAAAAGCTAAAAAAAGGAAATCGGGGGAAGGAGTGCAAATGTCGGCGTGTCCTTGTCCACGCCCACATCCCGACTGTTGTCTGCTGCAAATACCGCAACATGTACTCAAGCAGATAATGTTAAATACCACTCGAGAGCGCACAGGACACAGCAGAAAAAGGACGAAAAGCACCAAAAGCAGCACCAAAGGAAGCAGCAAATCCATGGAACAACAAAAGACATAAGCGCTATGGCGACTGCTCTTGGCCAGGTCTGGAATCCTTATTCGCAACTCGGGCTGGGACTGAGTCTGCTGCTGGACGAGCAGTTAAAAGGACACCAGCAAAGGACACATGCAGAATGCGAAAAACGAAACTGAAAGCAATGCCATCAGCACTGAACAAAATTCAAAGCCCAACTGCTGTTTGTTTTTAAATATAATATTTTGAATAATATCCCTGGAGACATTTCATAATGCTGTTTTTGGGCCTTCCAAAAATACTTGCAGAAAAGGTACATAATAAAATAATGGTCAGTGTAGGTCTCCCAGGACATATCCGCACCCAGCCCAGCGACTCCTGCGCCTGTCCTGGCCAGTCAGACACATAAAGCGAAACAAAAGTTCAAAGACATGCTAAAGTGGGGAGACATTTCCGAAGGAGCTCCAGCTGCTGCATCTCCCCTTGCTCCCTTTCTTCCAGGGCTTCTGCTTCATTCAGTTAGCTGATGCTGAGCCGGAAAATTTAAGCGTAACATTAAATAATTTACAAACAAATGGCGCGACGCCGCCGCTGTAGCCGTAGACGGCGTCTTCGTTGTCGTGTTCGGCTTAATCGCCGGAAGTACGCAAAAAACCCAACTTGAATGGGGCGCTCAATGGGGGCTAACACGGAGGGGCGAATCCCATTGCCAGGGTCGTCGACGCATGTGCATGTGGCAGGCTCCGGCAAGTGAAGAAAATCAATAAAACGTGCGAGGATGCGGCGGTTTTGCTTTTTGCCACTTTTACTTTTGCACACAGCGGCTGCTGGCAGGACAAGCAGCTTCCGCTGTCCTGGGCTGTCTTCTCTGGCGCTTTGTCATTTGTTTGGCCTGCAGCTAAATTTGCCTGTCTATGTGTCCTTTGCCCCGCCACCATCCCCCTCTCTCGGATACATTTTTTTCTTCTCGGCGCCCCCTTTTATGCTCACAGATACAGGCATACATGTCAGGACTTAGGTGTGGCTTCTGGCAGCTGTTCCAGCTCCCGTTCTCACCGTCTCTGTCTTTCTCCAGAGCTGCCATCTCTCTCTACAAAGGCTACAAAGTGCAACAAACCGAATTGAAATGGAAAATATGCGACGCCTTTTGCAATTGAAATACTCTACCTATGGGTCTATACACTCTGATGAGAATGAGGCTTAGGATTAAACTTTATTTAGGCTTAAACATTTTCAAAGGATAAATTTATTCAAAGACTTGACTTGACTTTGCATGAAAAATAATATAAGCCGCGGGAAGATGAAGAGCAAATCGGTAGATGATACAGATAGATACAGAATCCCCGACATCGGCTGGGCGAGAATGAGCACTGACAAGCGTTAATCTCGAAATAAAATATTTGTTATGCATCGCAGGGAAGGTCTAAGGACTAAGGCGGATGCAAATTCAACCACCAAAATTTCGTAGCATACTTAGAAGCTCACAAAGTCGTGAACTGTCCCCCTGTCGTATTCCTTCGTTTTTGGCCCTTTTTTTTATTTCGGCGAGTTGCTGATTATCTTTGGCGGCAAAGGCAAACCCGACTTTCCATAGACTTTGCATAAATTTTGAACTGCACAAAAGTTTTTGGAACACACTCAGACTCAGACGGTGAGTTGCTTCAATGTTTCGGTATATCTTTTACTTCTAAGCTCTGGCAAATTGACAAAGAACTTCACTTTGCTTCTATTCCCATTTCCCGTTTTTCAGTTCGCATTTCCCTTCAATTTGCTGGGGCTTCTTTTCGTTTTTCAAGGACCAGGTGTGTGAGTGTGTGTGTGTTTACCTGGCGAATGTCTCGCAGTCGTCTCGCTATTTGCATATCAACTATATGTCGGGTGTGTGTGTGTGTGTGTAACACGCTAACACTGTGTTTGTATTTCATTAATATTTCAGAGGTGGCGTTGTTTGAAATCAAAACATAAATATTAACATACACGAATTGAAACGCGGTATCGCCGGCAGCGCATTTCCTGCCAACTTCACTCACAAAAAAAAAAAAAAAAAAGGAAAAAACCGCTAGGAAACAAAAAATATGATATAAATGCCGCCCGCAGAAACCGCAAACCAAACAACAAATACCCGTCACACAACACACTCACACATCAAATAAAAATGTACCAAAAACTCTGGAAATAAAATGGTAAAAAAAAATCTCGAAATTTAACCCGCAGCAATGGAAGGAAAATATTTTTGTCTAGCAGGAATTGGATTTGGGATTGGAATCGTACATTTTTCTGGCAGCCGGGCTATTGTGATTTGCTTGTTTTTCATTTAACACGAAAATATTTTGTTCTGCATGCAAAGGACTTTGTTCCATAATTTTAAGCAAATATGGCAAGGAATCAACCCACACATAAGAGTTAATTTATAAAAGTGATATTTATTATTTATCGAACGGCAGATAAGGCCAATTAAAGCTGGCAGATTTATGCCTGGCTGTGACGAGAAAATTGGAATTTATGACTATTGGAATTTATTGAAATTAGCTTGCTTATGGGGTTTTTTCCTCGGCAGTCGGGGGTTATTCTGCGATTAATTAAAAGTTTCCATTTTCTTATTCCATAATTCTTTTCTTCTCGTTCCAGGTAAGGCACTTCATGCATTCGATGTATCATCAATGTTTTTCGGCTCTCTATCTCCGCACACTTCATCCTCACAAAGTTTGACTTTTCATTCATTATTTCATTATACCCGTTTTCAATCATTCGTAACAAGATTCCATGATTTCCATGATTTTTTGATGTAGTCTAGAATTTTGAAAATCCCACTAACAAACGTAAACCGGAAATTTATGCCTAATATGTACGTACGTGTGCTTGCCCGACGCTCTGTTTGTTGTAAGTCTGTGTGTGTTGTGTATGTCCTTTGATTGTCGTTACAAATTGTGGTAAATATTTAAACATTTTCATTATCATTTTGCGAGCGGGAGAATCTGTCAGAGATTGCCGAAACCGCCGAAAACAATTTGTGTCCCTAATTAAAAATTTAAATTACATCAAATAGTGGGCGAATGGGCGGGCTGCACAATTTGTGCGTGTGACAAATTCGCAGCCGAACGAAGGAAGTTGCAGCCATTATGACATGCATTATGGTCAGGACGTAGCAGGCCGCAGGAAGCAGGACGAGGCATATGCCACATGCTGCTGCCACACTAATTTGTGCGTTGTGCCAACTTGGGTGCGAAAAACACAGAGCACGACAAACGACGACGACGATGCCGCCAAAAACTTTTGCCCAGTCTGTGGCAAGTCCTAGCCACGCCCACATTTTCACTCCTCTGGCTTCCCCTTCCTTGTTGAGTGCTGAAATTAATTGCATTAGAAAAGTTGCCCCTTGGGAGAGTGAGACAGCGAGCTGGTGCACATGTGCCCCATCGCAAGTTGCGCTTATTTAAGTTTAGAAATGCCTTCGAAAAACTTTCCAAGCCCCACTCAACCCCATCGCCACCGCCCCACTCCATTTTCTCGAACAAACGTTTGTCAGCAAACTTAATTTCTGAACTTTTGCCGAGGCAAATGGCAGCCAATCCCCCAATTTTCCCACAGTGCCCCCTTACAAAATGCTCGTCACCAACTCTTGAGCTGCGCTTTTTCAACGTCTTTTCCCCAGGGTCGGGGCTGGGGGGAATCCTTGCTCTTGCCAGAAAAATGTTTGTGCATATTTTAAAGGCGAAACTTGCCAGACGCACATTTTACATAAATGTTGCACTTAAATGCACATTTTGTCATAATGCTGCCACCAGCTACCGCTGGGAGCCGAAGTGCCTTCAAGTGCCGGCTCCTTGGGGGTTTCTGAACAAAAAATAACACAAAAAGGCCAAATTCCTTGCCTTTAAGCTACCTCGGAACTCACACAACAACTTGGCAACAAAATTAAGATTCTTGTCTGGCCAAGTCTATAACAATTTTCAATAAATAACATTTTGTTTATTTTTGCCTGCAAAAATATTTCCTTCAAGGGGTTGCAACGAAAATAAATAAAAACTTTTTCCCTGTGACTGGGGGGTGGGAGAGCGCTTTGTGCATTGAAATGGAAATGAAAACTGTTGCCAAATGAAGGTAATGTCGGCTAAGGGTTTTCTTTATATACCCTGCTTGTGTTCATGTGTCGCTTGTTAGTGCAATTGCAGTTGCAGAGAGACAAACGGAACGAAACGAAACGAAGTATTGCAGCTGGCCCGACTCACTCTCCTGAATTTTCTGACAAAGTCACTTTGTATTGAAATTAGACACATTTCCGTTCAATGGAAAATGCCAGCGGCTGCTGGCAACCCCTCGTCCTTTATCTTTCCCTTTACTCAACTCCCCGTTTTGCGGAGCATGGATATGCGAACACACAAAAAGCACTTGGAAAAATTAATAATTACTCCTGTTGTGAAACCTCAGCAAAACGTATTGTTTCAGATAACCAATTCAGGACCAAGCCTCTAAAAGAAGAGGACCTCTAAAAGGACTCCAAAAAGCTTAAATAAATATATGCAAATTGTGAAATATTTCTAGGGACAACATACAAAAGAAATTCCCATTCATATTCGTTACTAGATTGGGTGAGATTTTTCTCTGTGCGTCATTGAGGCATCCACTCTTGGATGCAGCTGCAAAGTATGCTATAGATTTTTGCTCGAGCGCCTCGCACATCCTGAGGTAACGGGTGTGTGATTGCATGGGTGTGTGTAAATGGGTGATTGAGGGTGCGTGTCACAGGAGCTGAGGGCGGGTGGAAGGGGATCCGATGTCTGTCTGTCTGGCGACACTCGTTGACATTGGGGGCGACAATGCGTCAAGGCAGCCATCAGTCGCTTACCCCCGCCCTCATACCCGCGCCTCCCCCCGTTTTCGGCTCACTAATTTGCATATTTATGCAATTATACGCTACCTTTTGTGCCAGCCAACGTTTTTGTACGTACATCAACCCTTTTTCGGGGCACCCGGCACCCAGGACGCGAAACTCAGAACCCAACCTCAACAGTTGGTCGCACTGGCACTGCCGGCACCGGCACAGGCAGCAGGCGCAGGCACAGCATGTCACTTGTCACGCCAAACACGAACACGTTAAATGTCAACAATGAAGTGACGCAGCACGGCAACAGGGCACAAAGGGGTTAAGGTGGGCTTGAGCCGGTGAGGGCTAACGCGGCTGGGTGGTGGGGTGGATGAGTGCCGGTCATTGTCCCCTTGCGCGCCTACCAACTGAGACAACATCCGCAGAGTTAAAAAACACTGAGAAAAAATACCAGATAATAATAAATATGATTCGTCAAAACTTTCAACATTTTTTGGTTTCAAAAAAATCAAGCTATGAGTATTTTTAGAAGAAAAAGTTATACTTTGCAATCATGAATTTATTTGGACAAGTATTATTTTTCCAGTGGACCACCCTTTTTTAAACTTTTCCTGCCCCTACCTTCGCCCTCCCTCCCTTCCTCTTGGTCCCTGACATCTGACACTGTCACAGCGTTTAGTGATTTATTTGATGGTGACATGCGTCGCAGTTGTTGGCCGCCGCTTCACAAAACTGAGAAATGGAAGCAGCGAAAATATTCGAAACGAGTACACATTTTTGTTTAATTTGTATTATTTCTATTTGCTCAGCGCCGGCTTCTACTTATTAAATGCAAATGAAGTTATGAAAATTGCTCAGCAGCCCTCAAACCGCAACGGCTGCCGCGTGCCAAGCCAGGAAAAAGGGTCCGGGCGATATCTTCGCCAAATGATCTCAATCGGGGGAGAGCGAGCATTATGGAAATTGCATAATTTCGCCACAAGGGTTGTGCCTCAACCTCACCCCACAGCCCACCCTTCTCTAGCCAAGGGGCACTTCAATTAGAGAGGCAAATAAAAACAAATATAAATAACATTTTGCGGCGGCGGCTGCGACGGCGGTGGATTGGAAAGTTTTAGCTTGGCCCGACTTTGGCAGTTTCTTGAAAGGACTTCATCCGATCCGACAAGAGTTTATAATCCTCGCAAGACAAGATCCGGGACCCGGCTTGTGTGTCAACAGCTTTAATTCGGCCTTTTATTGCTTGCTTGTGCAGCTACTGTTGCTGTTCGCTTTTCAATTACCAGCTCAATGGCTTCTGCGATAAATCCTTGCAACAATGCCAGCCCGGGTGCTGAGGCAGCCAAATAGTTGCACTTCGCCAAGGAGGCGAGCGTCTGGCTGCTCTCCTCCCTGTTTTCAGCTCCAGCTTTTCAACTTTCAGCTTCATTGAGCAGTGGACATTTATTGTTGCTGCGCATTAAGGCATTAGCTGGTGGTCGATGGCGGGCAGGAGCTGTACCAAGAATTATGAACGTATTTTTGACTTTGTTCGACACTTTTATTGCCCAAGGGCCAACGTCTAAAGTTGTTAAGGTTAACATACAACAACTCGATACCAGCTTCCGTTTTCGGGACATTTTTGAAAGAATTTAGAAACTTTAAGCTTCAATATAATGCAACTACAAGGTCATTATCCTTATTTTATTTATCTGAGTGGTTAATTTCATGTGGCTCCATTGAAACATTCGCCAGGGGTCCTGCTCCTTTTTGATCCGTCTGCATAAAGTTTTTGACAGAAAGGGAATTAGTTTGGGTCTGGGGCTTTTTTTCCTTTTGGAGGAATGGAGTATAAAGCGGAGCACAGCACATACAGGCAGAATTCCTTGCGATTTCGTTGCCTTTGACTGACATGATTATAAGTTTGTCTGACTCTCAGGGTCTGTTGGGCTACCATCCCGCTTCTCGGTCTGAGTCTGGATCTCGTCTCGGCACGTTAACTCAAACGAAACTAATTTAATGCGCTGCAAAAGTATTCAAACAATTGCACAAGGCGACGCCCAAAGTGAAAGCAGCCAGAGCAGCACAATACAAAAAAGAATACAAAACTGAATTCAGTTCTTCGGTGGGGGAATCGGAGAAAAACTCGTGCTCACATCAAACGAGCGAATTTCATTTGCCAGCCAGCGAAAAGGAAAAAGTTTTTGTCTTCTCCGTTCTGTCGTACACTTTTTTAGAAATGTATAGAAATTTCGTGTCCCCATACTCCTTGCAGCAAACTCAATTGTTGGGGCGTGTGCGTCATGAAGGCGAAAGGAGTGGGCGGGCGGCGAAAGGGGCGGGCCTAGTCAGAGAATGCTAACAATTTTATTTATGTTTGCTTTGAACTTGTCTCCATTATTTGCCAGCGACAAAACATCCTTATACTTTCCGATTAAATATGTTTCTGCGGACTAAAATCCAGTGACTCAACAGCTCGAGGATATCAGCTTCGGAAACGTACTAAAGAACTTCCTTGAGTCGAATTGGTAATGCCTTCAACTTAAACTACCTACGAGGAAACCTCTTAATTCCCCACATGAAATATTTTGGCACTGAACTAAATACATTTGTGTTAATTTCCACACACACAAAGAGGCCCTTTACAAAGGAGCAGGAAGTGGCGGCAAACCCTTTTTTTGAAAAATTTGCATACGTGCGGCCGCCCCTTGAATAAAGGACAATGGAGGGGGATCAAGGGCTAAAGCATGAGCAACTCGTACATCAAACTATTAAAAGCCTGGTGCAAAAGCCTCCAGGGCATCGCAACGCAGCCACAACAACCACCTTTGGCATCAACAGTAGAGCCCAACCAGCCGCACATCCTTCGGGCGGGGGGGCCTTTCGTGTGTCCTTTCTGTCTTGCCGACATTTGTCAAATGCTGTTGCGAGGCTTCAGCGCCCGACTGTAAAAGTTGCCGCCTGCCAAAATAGCAACAGTTTCCCCGAAATGAAAGTTCCAGCAGCCCAAAAACTTACCGCAAAATCCCACGGGAACCCCATCCGAACCCATTCTGTCGAGAAACTTTAGGTATATCTGTATGTGCGCCAGGTGTGCTTCTCGTATTTACATATTTAAGGGTGTAGCTAAGATTTTCTGGCCTGATCTATTTGCGGCTAGATGATTTTAAGCCTTTGGATTGGAGCCGCTCACTAAATTAGTTTCATTTATCTACGAAACCAAAGTTTTCTAGATTGGGCTTGGGACTTCCATTTTCATATTTTTTGTTTTTTTTTTTTACTTTCGTGGCTTTGGCTCACGTAAATTTCCATCCACAGCCCCAGACATCATAAACAATCCATGTGGCTATCATAAATTGCTTTTCTTTGGCCATTTCCCCCGAAATCCAAACAAAGTCTGGGTCATTTTTTATGCCAACCCAGGCAGACAGAGTGGAGCAGGAAGGGGGCCAAATAATGTGGAAACTTCACTTGGGGTCTTAGGGGCAATTAAAATAAATTATGATGTGCAGATTTACGAAAATTAAGAGATTGTTTTTCCTACTTTGGCTGGGCGGCGGTGGGCGCCCACTTAAAGTAAACTACAAAATTACGTAATAAAAGAGGCGAAGGGATAAGTGAAATCAGCTGGCAGGTTAAACGGTCGGGGCTCCTATCCAAGGATCTGCCTGTGTGGGACTCGGATGTGGACGGGGGCCAACACGTGCTGCGGCTGCCTCATCAGCAGTCAGAGCACCTGACACACACACATCGGAATTAAGGGTTGTGCCGAAACGGTGGACGGGAAGAAGGGCGAGGAAGGAGGCTTCTCCTTTGGTTTTCCCAACTCCTTCTAGGCTGGGGCAATCAAGAATTCAGGTCATGTGCATGTGAACTCAATTAAGCAGCACATAACTTACAAACCGGATTACAATCATCATCATCAACAACATCTGAGCTCCGAAAGGCCGAGAGGATCTGAACCTTTTTGGCATGCAAAGCAGTACTAGGCAGCAGCAGTTTGGACCTTTGCCTTTGACTTTTCAACGACGTTGCTCATCCGCCCCGTAACCTTTTCGGGTGCAAAACAATTTGCAACCATAAATTGTGCGGGGCAATTTGAGGTAAGGTCAACAACAGCTGTCGATTGTCGAACTTATTTCGTAGTTTTCGCAGTACGTACGACGAGCAGCGCAGGATATGAGAATTTTCACTTGAATAATTAATTGAATGGAACAGTTTTGGGGCGAGGATATCCTGTGTCGGTTTGTTCCCCTGTTTCGCTCCGATTTCTGTGGCCATGTATCCTGTCTTGTCTTGGGGGCGCCCCAGATGCTCATTCTGGCGGTCTCAGGTCCTGTTAATTAAGCCGTACATATCCTGGTGACTCAGTGGCAGGGGTTCGGGGCTGCAACCCACTCCTGCTGCTACTATCACTCGCATTTCATTTTTTCATAAGCCGCTTTCGAGCGTCGCCGCCGCAACAGGCACAACAACATTTAAGCCTTTCGTGATAAGCATTTAAATAAATTAAATCCAAATCCTCTTTGCACCCCTCGTCTAACCGCACGCGAGGACTCTAATGAAAAATAGCGAGAGTGCCGGGAATAAACAAACAAAATGCAAAATACTCGTTCTCGAAAAAAGATTGCAGGCGACATAAAGATTTGTCAACGTTGATAAACAACAACAAAGGCCAGAATTGCGACGCGACGGACATGTCTGCTTTGTGGTAAATTGGTGCTGCCCCTCGTTGGGTGAGTGGGGCGTGGAGGCGTGGCTGGCTGTGGCGACAGATGTGACAAACAAACGAAACCAAATCAAATGTGCAACTGTCACTTTGACGGAAAGTGTCAATCTACAGACGAGGGCAAGCAAAATGACACTTGGCAGATGTCCTCAGGCTTTGATGATATCCTCGAATCCAAACCTTTGTTAGTATAACTCGAAAAACACGTATTAATTTTTTTTAGAAATCAAATTCTACTCTCAATGGTGATCGGGAAATACCCTATGAACCTATGAAGTGCTGGGTATCACTCTGCCATTTCGCAGCCACAAATGGGCATATAGCTTCGCGCTGTTAAGTATGCTATATTAATTTGCATTGTGCGGATTTTGTTTCCAATCCCACAGTCTGCGGCTTAATGAGTTCACTCCTGCCAGGAGAGTGAGTCCGTCGGGACAGTGCAATGTTGTCGCATTGTTGCTATTTTGGGAATGTTTATTGTTCGATTTGCAGCTATCAAATTCGATTCCTTTTCGTGGGGAGCGCACCCACAACACATCCGCAAGCTCATCATTTGAAACGGCACTCCGCCGCAAAGACCGCGCTGCATACGTTGCCATTAGAGATAATCACTTTTGCATTTTTAATGCCGCGAGCATAAAATGAAATTGCAATTGCCAAAGCGCCCAATAGCTTTGATAAGCCATAATCAACTTGATCCTGCCGCGTGCAAGTGAGACGGGAAATTAGCATAATAAATGCCCGGGAAGGAGAAGGTCGCTCGCTTCATAAAATTTTATTAATTTTCCCGGCACTCGGCACTGAAGAATCGGACAAAAACGAGGCACTCAAGAGCTTAACAGATTTACAGCTCGCAGAAAAAGCCAAAGCCATAAATACGACAAAAAAACAAGCGTGCAAAAGTGCACTAAAAGCAGACAATGAGTCACAAAAGGATGGAGCGGGGATTGTTTGCTGTATGTTGCCACTTTCTAGGTCAGCCAATTGGCAAGTGCACTAAAAGCCAAACAGTCGGGGAGCAAACTTGTGGACAGTCGGCCAGTTGTCAACCGGCCGTCGACGTTTGCAGTTCCCCATTTTGCACAGGCATTCTGGCAAGGTATGCCAAGTGAGGGGTTGGGCCCCAGCCCCCTTTCATCTATATGGGCACCTACATGCACACATATGTATTTATATGTGTGTGCACCTTGTGCTGCACCGACTGGCTGGCTGTCAACAGTGTCTAACGGGTTGCCCTGGGCCGACTGACAAGTGTGTACGCCTCACAGATGGCTGGCAGATTGCGATTGCCGGGTGCAGACGCGAGGAGGCACTGCTACAAAAAGAGGGCTACTTTATTCCAGCAGGGACCTACATTATAATGAGAAGTTTATCAAAATACACAATCAAAGTTGCAAAAAGTAAATCTCGAAGACAATAATCGAAATACGAGATTTCAGCGAATTTCTTTGCAGTGCAATCGCGACCGACACAGAGCAGCATGTATGCACTTTTCGGCACAAAAACATGGGCAGACATTGTGTCTGGGCCCGTGTTTTTGGCTGGCTTCATTAGGAAGAAGGGTGCACTTGTCTGTTGTCTGTCTGTGGGACTCTGTCTCTGAATTCCGCCTTCTGCCTTTTTGCTCTGCCAAAGTGCCAACAGAAAACAGCCAACAGGCAACAGCTACAGCCAACTGCCTCTGCTGTCTTTCTGTTTGCCATTGGCCGCTCCTCCTCCTGGCTCGGAGAAACTATTTACGTTGACGCATACAGGCAGTCACAACGCCCACTTGAACCCATGCCTACAGCCCCATACCCCCCCTTGTTTTCCGTTCAAAAGTTCAATGGACGCGCTTTTGTTTCGCAAAAGCGTAAGCGGGAAGCAGGAAAAAAAGAGGCAACAAAATTGTTGTAGGCCAAAAGTTGCCATTTTCTTTCCTCATTTTCCGCGGCTTTCATCGCCGCTCACAATCTGCGATGTCACGCCCACTTTTGGCCCAATGCCAGCCAAGTCTAAAGTTGGTCTTTGGGTCGAGTTTTCAAGAGTCGCCGTGACTTGCAGCTGATAAAAAATTAAGCATAGTTTTAGGCCAGCAAGTGCCTGCCTGCCAGCCAGTCAGCCTTTCTTGATGAAGAAAGTTTTATGGCCCGAGGACTGGGACTTTTCGCTCAGACTCCAGACTCCAGACCATTTGCCTTTTTAATTTTATACAAATATTTTGCCAAAGCGTTTTTCTGGTCTGCCATTTTCGGCTTCCTTTTTGATTTTATTAAAATGTTGACAGCTTGTTTGGCTGTGAAAGTTGTTCGCTTTCTTTGCCTAATGATAATGAAATTATGCGGAGATTAGGCAACGGCAGCTTATCCAAAATGTTTATTGAGAATAGCTATTAAATAGAGCCCCAAATCACGATTATAGTAATATTCCTTTGATGTCTAACAATTCAAAACTTTTTCCCTTAACAAGGAAATTAATTAAAATATTTCTATATCCACGCCTTTGTGATGATCCATCCATTCCTATCGTTTGGAAATCTAATGGGCCAACTGAATGTTTTCGTAAAAAGTTTATATAAACTTGGAAGAATTTAGCTGGGCCCTAACTTTCTTCATGAAAGCATGTTGCCTTCCACGTAATTGCGTGTTTCTCTCAGCCTGCACATCAAACAATGCAAATTGATTGGGGGCAGGCCGAAGAAAGAAAACGCGTAAATTTGGGCAAATATTACAGCCCGACAATACAGGGGTGGGGGCAGCCGTTAAACCGCCCTGATCCAGAGCCAAAGTCTTGCCACATGCCTGCGCATACCAAGTGGGCCCGACTGGCTGGGTGAGGGAGTGTGGAAAACGTGGCAACAAGGCCATATGTGCGGCATAATGAGGCCGGGACACAGGCAAAGAAAAAGGCAAGTCGTGCATGTAGCGCATCCTGACATCAAATCAATTCATATGCCCAGACAGCAACCGGAGTCCAAAAGGGGGCCGGAAAGGAATGAATTCATCAAAACGGTTTTGGCTCCGTCTCCGTGCGAGGCCATTGTTGTGTGCGGTTATATGAACAGCAAATATGACTCGGGGGTGCTGCACATCCATTATATGTTGCCACACAAACGGATTCTCCGAGCCAACTGACAATGGACGGCTCACAGGCTGCGGCCTAATCCATTTTGTCTTCATGCTCTTTGCTCGGACAAATGAAGTCAATTGGATTGCATCAAAGTAAATTGTTTTAAGCATACCACGGATTAGCATCGGTGGGTAGAAGTCGCAGCAGCAGAGAAGCCAGAAAAACCCAACCCCATTGCAGTTTCTTGGACCGAACTTTGAACCCTCGCCGGCCACATTTATTACACACGCTCATTTGTTTCTCGTCCTGCGAAAGGAGCACGAGCAGCAGCTGTCATATTAAGCAACTTTGGCCATTCGAGTGGCCACGCTCGAGATAGAAATCTTTTTTGTTCATTCCGTTTTATGTCTGCCATGGGCTATGAGGCCTCCCACGCACACTCTCACCCATTTTTTTTTGGCAATTTCCTGCCTTCTGCCCCCTGTCTGATGTCTGACCGATGCCTCAATTTGACATTGATGTGCCAAATGTGGAAATTTTCTTCACTGACCAGGCAGAGGAGTCGGAAAAAAACCGAAAATAATAGTGCGGGAAAATTGCTACAACAGCTAAGGGCGGATACTCTGAAAAAGAGCAGTTGGGAGGAAAGTGAAGAACAAAATTCGGAACTCTTGATTTGGATGATGATCCAAAATAGAGCCCAAAAACAACAGTTTGGTATTGAAATTGGTAAGCCTGAAAAGGGTATCAGAAAGGAGGCCAGAAACCCGTTAACAGAGAGAAACTGTAACTGCCGAGAAGGCTGTTGAAATGTAATTTGGCAAAATATTTGGGTGCTCTCGTCGCTTGACTTTGGTTTCGTGTTTTCCACCCAAATGAAACTCAATCTGTCAGTAGCTCCGTCTCCCGCAGTCTGTCTGCTCGTCTGTCTTTCTTGCCAGTCATGTTCCCACCTCACCTCCTCGGCCAGCCTTCGCCCACCTCTCCCCGCCCCTCGTACGTGCGTTAGTCATTTTGGCACTTTCTCATGCTGCTGTCAGGCGCCTAGTCTGTAACACCCTCTCACATGTTCATATTAGTCTGGGGTGCGTTTTCCTGTATTTTTTCCATTGCTGGGAGATTAGTCTCTGTTCTTGGGTTTTTAACGCCATTGTCTAATGTTCTGCTGACTATTTATTGTACATTTTAGCTGTTAACTAGTGGTATATTTTGTAGAAAGTGTTCAGCAATCTGTAATCGCTTCGAAAGACCTTTAAAGACAGTTGAAGCCAGCTCCCCTTTATCAAAAAATTTACTGCCGAAAGTCTAGACACAATAAGATAGACTCCTTCCCTAATCTGCCTCCTTCAACGCCGAAACCACCGATGCACTGCCCATTTGCAAACTCATTTACAATTAAAACAACATTAATTTTCCCCTAATATGACCTCAAGCATTTCTCATTCCTCCCACTCCTGGCCTGTCCTGGAAATTTAAATTGCCACAGCAGCAAGGACAACAAATGATTGTCCATCGTGGCAACGACGCCCCCATCATTGTGTATAAATGCCGCAAAAAAGTAATTAAATTACGTTGCAAGCCAAACCCCTCAAACCCAGTATGGCCAAAACCAAAACCCTAACCCTAACCCAAACCCTTACCCAAACCCACAAAACCGAAAGCCAAGCAAAACTTAAAATGCCACGCCCACGAAACAAGCGTTTAGCCACGCCCCATCCCTTTGGGCGGGCAGAGCTCTGCACCCGCTGTGTGCGAAAATTTCGCATAATTGCGTCAGGCGAACGCATAAATTGCCAAAGACAACCAGCCAGAGGGCACGTGCGTATTCCAGGGGGAAGCCATAGAAAAACAGACGGGGGGCACGCTTGTAGAGAGGGGGCATGATAGTAGGGGAAAGGGAAGGAATCAAACGTTGCACTTTGCGTGTGGCATATGTCAAGCGGACCTGTCTACAGTGCAAGAAAAATTGCAATTACTTTTCTGTATTTATATAAAAAATGCATCCAAATATTACTCAGTTTTGAATGAGAATTGAATTTTAGTGTTGCAAGGATAGAATAAAATTTAATATATAAACCAACTACCTTTTCTGGCTGTACCGCCACGACGACAAGGACTTTGGCATTGTCCTGGGCATTGCATGGCTGTCACTCCAACTGATACTGGCAGAAAAACCACTCATTTTTTACAATAGATAGATTCTTCCCCGGCGAATGTCGTGCATTTTATCAAGTTAAATGATATTAACTATGAAATATTATGCTAATTATGGCTGATTTCATTCCATTTGAAGGCAGCGAACAAAAGAACACACAACAGCAGAGACAATGCAAATGAATTAAAATTAAATGGCAGGGAAAATGGAAATGAAAATGAAAATTGAAATGTAATGCAGTCTCGTTGTGCACCGCCCTCCGCACATTTTGCCCGCCAGCTGTCTGACTTTTGCACTTCCATGGGAAACGCGGCGTATGCGTAATTTTTCACTTTTCCCGTAGAGCCAGAGGAGGAACAACCCTTTCCTGAGCACTGACATTCTCCCCTCGCGCTCCGACAAGCTTTTTATGTTTGAAATGATTTTTCCATCACTTACAAATGAGAAATTAAATTATTTGCTGCTAATGTGTGTTGGGAACGGAATGAAAAGCATCCCCATCCCCAAGCCCTCGGCTCTCAGCGACTCTGCTACCCACTCCCAGCGGAAATGATACAGCAAAAGAGCCGAAAGGGCACCCATCTGAAGATGAAATTTGTGCGCCGTGTGTCGCGTGGAAAACTAAAACTCATTTCTGGCAAATTAAACTTAAATGTGCCACATTTTTCGGGATGGAAGCGAAGAAGGATGCCGAGCAGAAAGCAGAAAGGCACGGGGTTGAAGGCGGTCGGGGGCTTTGAGTGCCACATGTGAGCTTCTCAAATGTGAAAATTAAAAGGCATTTCCGCAGAATGTCAGCGTCATATTGTAAAACATGAGTATTTAATTAGAAAATACTTTTAGGCAGCGCCAAGCAGATAGCTGTCTCGCTCCGGCATTCCACTACCCTTCCCTCTATCCATCCTGTCGAAGCATGTACTGGCTGGCGGCTGGCTAATGAATTCCTCCAAGAAGTTTTGTGCTTTTTAACAACTTAACATAGTTTCGGTTTCGAGTATGCCGACGCCGTTGCCGTTGCCCTTGTCGTTCCGTTCTGTTCCGTTGATGCCGCCTGCTCATGTAAGGATGTAAGTACAAAATAGCATTTTCCTTAATGGAAAACCTCCGCCCGGGCTCACAACTTTGCATGTACGCAGGATATTAACACGGAAAAACCAACAGCCAAACAACAAGCTACAAACTACAGTCGAACTTGGCTAAGTTGAAACATCATAAAACGTAGTGTTACGTGTAAGGGTTTGTACAGAAAAATTTGAAGCATCTGCTATTCAAAGTGAATTGAAAGGATAACACTCGTATAGTGTATAGTTTCTCAATTAATTAATATAACACTGGTTCCAGGAGCTCTACTGTTCCAATGGAAATGGTGTTGGCTGAAAGTGCCGGCCAAAATAGAAGAAAAAGTGGGCGGAGAACGAAAACAGCACAAAGGGCAAGGATAAGCACAAGGACGATGATTACTAGGACGATCATCATCATCACGATGGCTGTGTTAATGGCCAGGCATTATTCAGAGCCTCATTCCCAGATTGTCCCAGCGATAAGCAGGGGCGTGTGTGTGAGAGGGGGTCTATCTAGATTGCTGAAAACAGCGGGGGGATGGGAAGGAAGTAAAGGCAGGGGGACAACAGCCCCGTGTCCAATGTCCACTGGCCATGTCAAAACTCATTTGCCGTTAACGAGCAGCCATTGTGCTTATAAAAGGATTATTTACAAATCACTGACTTTCAAAAATTGTCAACTGCAGGGCAAATGCTGCCGCTTTGATGTACAATTTATGGAATTAACCCTTAAGTGCTCCCCCGTCATCAGAGTCAGATAGCGGAGCTCAGCCTTCCGTGGGATCAACGCTCCAGTTGATTTCTTTCAGCTGATTGCGGCTGAAACGGAAACGGATCTCCCGCCATCCTTACCAGTCAGAGCCGCCCATCCATCTAAAAATCTAAAGGCAATTGTGTGCCACGTTGTTGTGACTTGCAAATAGATTTTGCGATTTACAATTTGCAATTGATGGCTGGCTGACTGGATGGCTGCCTGGCTGGCAGACTCACAGGCTGGCAGTCGTAAATGGTTCAATGAACAGCCAGAGCTCAGAGCTTCAAGGAGGAAACTTTAAGAGGCCGGGGTCGAGTCCCTGTCCCCTTAATTGATGCCCTTTGTTTGCCCTGTGGTCACTCTAATTGGTGTTTGCATGTGGCTCTCGAGGTCTTGTGTAAATATACTGACCAGGAATCTGGCTGACCAGAACAACCCGGACTCCCTTCTTACACGCCTGAGCTTCTTTTGTAATTTTGCGTGCGTTTTGTTTGCTCATTAAACGGATTTGGTCGGGCGCAAATATGGATACACATATTGCCATCGATTTATTGTTTTCATCCACTAAGATATTTTCAAAAATAAATGTTGGGCCCAAATGAATATCTTCCTGACCCCATCCAATCAGCGATATGCATATATACTCGGGAATGTAGCCCCTGGACAGACGTCATCAATTAGCCGGCCGCAAGTCGAGTGCCAGACAGCCAAGTTTGCACAAAAAATGTACAGCTTCGTGCCCCAACGACGCTCGGAGGGCCTGGACCAGGCCTAATGAGCAAACTGAAGGCAAGCATGCGAAACGGACTTAACGCCACTTGCGAAATCACATGTCAAAAGTTATTAGCCCGGCGTGTAATTTGCGCCAGGCTGATTACCGGAATGTGTACATGGAACTAATAAACAAAGTCATTCGGCTGTCGGACAGAGAATAACAAGATATGCTGCCAAAAAGTTGCTGCCGGTCTCCACCGATTATTTGGCCCGCTCCGTTGGTTGCTGTCATTGCCAAAATCCTCGGCCAAGGTTGGCCCCGACCTCCCTTGATTCATGCTGTCAATATCGTGGCAACATATTTCCTCGCTTAATATTTTCTCTGTGCTTAGACAAGTTTCGCCCCGTTTGGCTGTCGACGAGGACGTGAGGGCGTTAAACTCATACATCACTTTATCCCACAGCTTCCATTTGCCATATCCTGCTGCATCCTGGCAAACTAGCTCGCCGGCTGCTGCTGTTTTGGACTGGCGCGTTTTTCTCGCACCGCGATGTGTGTCAAGAGTTGCCAATAAAGCCACAGCCACAGCTAGAGCTTCAGCTACATTTCGCAATTTCTAACCCGATCGCTCTTCCTCGATTGAAAATAAATTTATAACGCATACGTCATGTAAGCCCAGGGGTGAGACAGAGTTCGCAGTTTATTGCATTTGTCGCTGGCATTGCAAAACTTCAATAAATTATTTTATTGCGACAGTTATTTTGCTTGCTTTGCTCTCTCGTCCTCTGAGATGGGTTTCCTAGTTCTTTTTATGAATTTGTTCAGCTATGTAGCCACGAGCATAAGTTGAAAAAGAGTCATATATCCGAATAGTACACCCATCCGGCAGGAATAAACACATTCTGTCAGTTGGCATTTCTGTTCATTTTGGCGCCCAAGTCTTTGGCAGCAAATTGCAAATGACTTTATGACTGAAACAACTTCTCCGGCTTCATCATCGAGATGAAATTGATTCCGCTCTGGGCATAAACTCGGAATTGCATAATAAATTTGTGCACAAGCGCATAATGAGGCAATTGCAAGAGATGCTGAATGAATGGATTCCCTGTCGCACAGTCGCTAGAAATGCCATAACATGTTGATTGATGCGATGGCAACTCCCGTATCCGGTATCCGGTCTCCCGCATCCCATATCTTTTTGTGGTGTGTAAACCCAGCTCCCATTTCAATCGGGCATTAAACACACTTTGTCAGTCATAAAGGCCAAACACTCTCGTTCCCCTTCATCAAAAGTTGACACTTACCGAGTTAACCTTTAATGAAAAGGCCAAACAAGGCAGGAAAAAACGACAAAGAAAGGAGCAGCCCAGCACCTCGAGGGCTCATTGTGAAATTACCCAAAGAATAAAAAGCAGGAGGAAAAAAAATAAGAAAATGGAACTTGTCGGTAGTAGAGCCCAAGGGCTACAAAACTCTGCCTGGATCCCCGGTATCCTAGCGAAAGAGGCAATAAGTAGCAAAAATTACGCTAAACGTGGCAATTTCCTGGTAAATTACACAATATATGTATGTATACATTGTATACCCATTTCTGGGTGTGTCCTGAGAAAGAAACGGAATACCCGTAAGCCTTAAGATATCAATACTGGGAGGTGTGCAGGTAGTTCTTACTACACTTAAGCATTCTTTAAATCAAAACACCCTGCCAGAAAGTGTATAATAAGCCTCATAAAGCGCCGTGGCAGTAATTTTTCAGACGTCAAAGCGCAACGCACCCATAACTGGCACTCTTCTGCAGATGCCCTGGTTAAATGGTCTGGCGGGCCAGGTGGCAATCCGAAGCCTGTCAATTTCCGTTCCAGCAAACGCATGGGGTCCGGAAAGTGGGAAGGACGAGCACGATATTTTAATGCGTGTCATATTTGATTGATGCCAGAGCCCGTGAAGCCTGGGCCAGGAGTACAGGGCCGCGGAACAATGTCAAGCGTTTAACATTGCCCCGGGCGCCACTCAAAGCATCAAGGCAGTGTGTGGGCGCCCCCTTTAAAAACCCACTTTTAACCCCTCGTTTGCCGTCATTTCCGTCGCGCTTTTTTGCTCTCGTGCCTCCGGCAAAATTGCCCCTGCAGGTATGCAATGAAAAAGTGCGTAAGGGAGGCCATTGTTTTCATTGTGGGTGTACGAGAGTGTGTGTTTTGTGTAATTTAACTTGGCAGTTTGTTAACAATTTTATCAGGCCCGAGATGTTACTCCTTGTGAATGGATTTTGGTTGGCTGGGGAACTTGGAACTTGAATTGATGTAAATACGAGTGTGTCTGGCCATAATATATGCTCCAGACTAAGTGCATTAGGCCCCCCTTCTCAGGGGTTTTCCCCGGGGGCAGGCTCAATAATTTGTGGCAGTTGCGCAGGCAGTTGTGCCTACTAATTTGACTTGAGCGCCTATCGAAAGCAAACAGGCAGCTTTATGGGCTAGAACGCATTAAACGCACTTATTTAATTAGACACTGTGTACACTGAGAGATAGGCCAGTCACGCTCAAATTGTAGTTTATTTATGGAATAAAAATTGACAACTTACTTATTTATTTTATATTACCACAGCATTGAATACTTCCTATACTCTCGGAAGAAATTAGTTACCAATACCATTTAAAAACTAATAAAGAAATCGGTCATCATATTGCTTACGTTTAACTAAAATTTAGTAATAGCCCCATTCATGTGTCACGACAATATGCTATGCTTAGAATGCCTTCAGTGTCCTATTACCTTTGTGCCTGTAGCTAAGTAATAGTCCCTATTGATTAACCGCCCGTGTGCCGAATAGGCGCATTAACCCCTTCAATTATTAACCCACAAGATAAACCGATAAACCCATCCAACGCCAACATCAATTTAACATCATTAACCACCCCCTCTATCGCCTCTTTCTCGCCCAGTATGTACGTCTCTTTCTACACATCCAGAGATAGAAACCACTAGAAAACCTACAACTTTTAACCTCCTGCACCCCATTAGCGTTCATAATTCTCAGCCATCTCACTCATCGCACACGCTCCTCTCATTCCCACCTCGCCCCCACTAGACGGTAGTGTGGTAAACAGCAAGTTTTATTTCTCGCCTTCTTTGCAGGACGGACAACGTGGTCATTTAGAGGGCCTGGCATCTGTCTATTGCGAATTGCTAATGGCTCCCTTCGGGGACATTTTGGCCGTTCTAGAACAGGCGCGCCAGGCGGCCTGGGCGGAGAGGAGTCCGCTGCACAGTGCCTCCCAAATGATGGGCGGCGGTGCGAGCGGCAGCACGGGCGGCAGCAGTGGCGGCGGGGCGAGCGGCGGCAGTGGCGCGAGTAGTGGCGGCGTTCTGCACCACCGCCAACAGCACGGCCATCGCGGCCACTCGATGCACGGCGCCGGTCTGCCAAATTCCCACAGCCAGCCCATTTACGTGCCCGGCAAGTACTCGGTATGTATCAACATGGAACCACCCAGAAACCTACTCTTCCTCCCCCCACCACCCACACAAACCATTAGAGGCCCGCCCCCCAAAAAGTTCCAAGGAAAATATTTACAAAATAAGCAATTTACGAAATTTGAAAACCACAATTGATGTTGGCGTTGAAAAAAATGCTTAAAAAACAATAAAAACGACACCATTAAGCAAAAGCTACCATTAGGCAGATACTGTGACCAAATTGACTCAAAAGTTATCAATAAAGCTAAATGTGTGTACAATGTGTGTGTAAATATTTTTGCCTGCTTTTGAGTCTCCTCTTTTAGTCGCATGGTTGTATTTGTGATTTTCCCTTGTAAATAAATAATCTCGAAATGAAAATATTAATTTATTGTCAACCACCTTGCAGCCCTCCAGTTGTTTGTCCGACAAAGAGGAGGACGAGATCTACGGGTTCGGCTACGGCGTGTTTGCGCCGAGGGTAGCGCGAGGCGGCCTCACGCAACAGCAGCAGCTGCTGCAGCAGCAAACGCTGCAGACGCAGCAGGCCATTCAGCAGCAGCAATTGCAGCAGCAGCAGCAGCAACAGTTACCAATTGTGCCAGGCCAACAGCAACCAGCGGGACTTGGCCCGCACAACCACCAGACCCTGCCACCCAATGTCGCACACTTGAACTTTGTGCAGCAAAAGTAAGTTTTCTTTCAAAAATTATCAACGCCAAGTCCTGGCCAAATCATATTTCAAAACTTAATTCCAACGCTTAATTCTCCACTTAGCTGCCTGAGTCCCCGCTCCGCCTACTTCTACGAATTCCCACCGACTGCTGGTGAGTAAGAATATAACAATTGAGATATACGCTAGCAGAGGATTCTAATATTCTCAAAAAATTCTTCGTGTAATAAGCATAAGTTGTTTGTCCTGCACACTTTTAAAGTCCTATCCAAATATGGCGGGTCCCTCTGCTAGAGTATGCAAATTGTTGAGAATAAAAAAGAGAATATGCAAATCAACCTCCGAGTGGAATTCCCCTTACTAATTCAATTTCTGCACGCTTTTCTCTCGATTCTCAGAGGGACGCGAGACAAAAAAACGCACCACGCTGGCCCGCCTGCTGAAAGGCTTGAAGACTGTCAATCGGCGGGATCGCAACAATCAACAAAATGGCGCCCAGGCCAGGGTAAGTACTTCCCCCACGACATTCTCCCGTCAGTCCTGACCGTGCCTCCATCACGGAAAGGAAACGAAACTCATTTTCGCGCTTCGTTTTATGACCGCAAGCAAATTGTTTGTCCTGTCCCCCAGATCCTTTCATTTGAATCAACTGCTGCGGTAATTCTTTCAATTTATTTGCTCGCATTTCGTTCGGTTTCCTTGCGTTTCCATTCTTGGCAGCCTGCCGCCTTCTGCTGGCTGCCATTTTATGACTTTCTGCGTTTCTTCTTGACTTGGAAACATTCGAGTCCTGTTCTGGATAGTATACTTAATCTTGGCCCTGGGGACATGTAAATTTTTATGCGCGCTGCTCCTGCTGCTGCTTCTCTTCTTTTTTGCCGGCTGAAAAGGTTAAAAATGTTTTGCCAGCGGCCATGTCTACATTGCCACTTCTCATTCTTGGCGGCGCTGCAGCGGCAGCGTCCCCACACCCACTCCCACAAGTTCAGTTCGTCCTGGCTTTATCTGCGCCGCTCACAAAGGATTCATTCAGCGCCTTTGATTAGAGCAACCTTTGGGGAAAACCAGGGAAGGAAAAAGAAGGAAAAGGAGCCGAGGCGCCGGAGGTCCAGAAGCAGCTGTAGCAGGCACTATTCTTGAGCCTGGCAATGAAACTGCGGCGCAGATAACGTGCCACAGGACGTCGGCGACGCTGCTCATAAATAAGCAAGGACATGCATAAATTTTTCACAAGCAGTACACAGAAAAGAATAAATAAAGGACGAGCAGGGCACCAGAAAAAAATATAAATAATAAACAGATGGGTAAGGGGAACAAGAAGTATACATATAAATATGTATGTATGTACAAGGAAACCCAGCAAGGGCTGCCGGCAGATAAGCGCAGGAAATGACTAAGGATATGTGCCTAAGTAGCAGCATCCTACTTCCTTTCAAAATATAATTAAACAGCACTCACCTGGCCGCCGTCAGGGCCATTGCCATGCGCTCTCCCACCTGATTTGCTATTTATGATAAGAAAACAAACGCATTAAACAGGGCCAGCAGAGAAGGGTCGAAGTCGGAAGGGCGACCCTAAAACCTGACCCTTGACTCGTTATTAATTAAAAATTAAAGCCCCGCCGAAAGGTGTGAAATACAAAATGGCGTCCTAATGGCGATAAAGCACGACGTGCCCCCTTTTCAGGGAGTTCTTGATTTATGAGCAGCCTTTTCAGCACCACCCCGCCCTACTCTTTTTTTCGGCAGCCTTTGTGCATACTTAAGAAAGTTAATAAGCCGGGCGATTGAACAACAAGCCTTTCGTCTTTGGCAGCCCCTAAAATGAATTTAAACTTTTCCCCAAATTGATTTTCTCCCTTCTAAATGGAATTTCTTTTCAGGCGGCCAACGATCGTCTGAGGCACTTTCAAATGATAAACGGCGGCGGACAGCAGCACAGTTTCGAGGAGACGATTCACAGGGTAGGTATATCCTTACGGTTAAAGGAGACTTTAAAAAGTTTAAGCAATACATGGTGCACCAATTAAGAGTGGGTCGTAATTTATTGGCATAGAGTTCCTAGATAAAAATATGTTTGGCGGGTTTGGAATGCAATAGACGCATAAATATTTATGCAGTAAATTTAACAAGCTGTCGCTGGAGCTGTGGCTGTCGCTGGAGCTGCTTTTCCTTTTGCTTCTGTTGCAACAGCTGCGTCAACCAACAAAAATGTTACCCCAACAAAAAACGGCAAAAAAATTTGCACAAACTGCAGCAGAAACTTTCAAAGGCAACCCAACGCAACCCCCATTTTGACTGCATTTGCAATGCAATTTCAACACGAAAGCTGCGGCTGTTGCTTTTGAGCACGTTTACCTGTAATGGCATGCCAACAGCAACAACAGTTGCACCAGGATCACTGCCAGGAGGAAGAGGAAGTGGCAGCGTACGGATGCATGCAACATTTAAAAGTTCATTGCCGTCAACATTCATTATTAATGACAGCGCGCGCACAGCACCAAACTAAAACAAGCAACAAAATGCAATCAACGGCGACAGCGGCACCAGCAGCAACAACAAACAGACTGACAGCAACACCTGCAGCAGCGACAGCAACACCTGAAGCAACACCAGCACCAACAATAGTTAGCAAATGCATAATGCATAACCACATATAACCGCCCCCCAAACAATCTGGGTTCTAGAATCTGAGGGCGGCGGCCATTTTCGTTTGCAACCTAAAAGTATGCTTTAAAATTCAAAGAAATTAGTCGACCACATCGCAAGTAAACAAGAAGTCACTTAGTAACTCCACGAACGATTTTCTAATTTCAGTTAAAAGTACAAGAGGCCATGCGGAAGAAGGAAAAATTCCAGCGTGAACACGAGGAGGTAAGTGACTTTCGCAATATTCCGACATGTCCTGACCACAAGGCCTAAATGTAAACATACATTCCGAAATGGATAAATGTGAACGGCAAACATGTGTCTGGGCCAGTGGATAAATCAAGCATGTTTGTTCTGAGCACTTTTCACAAATTAAATAAACATAAAACACTCTCAGGCCTGAAGATGGGAAAAGTAAGACTGCACTATTAATTTCACAGATTCCGTAGCATTATATTTGCATGAATTTGAAGACACACAGTTGCAGTTGAAACTTGGATTTCTTTAGACGACAGTGCGTTTCAGATGGGCAGGGCTGGTTGATAAATATCTAAAGCCATCAAGTTAGGTTATACTATTTATAATATATGTATATAAAAAAAGGTATATATATTTTTAATGCCTATTCCACAACGAAAACGATGAAAAGTTATATTAAAACAGTAAACCTAATTAAAGTTACGTGGGTCCTTTACGCAGTCGTAAAGTAAGCCTAATGCAAGTGCCTTATAGTTGTGTCACGCACTGTTTGCACTCGTATTTGTATATTTGCAATACATAAATGCTACAACTTCTACATGCACAAGCCAATTAAAAAAGCTATTAAAAATATTTGATATAAAAACAGCAATTATTCCGAGGCATAAAAGCCTCTCTGCCAAAACCGGCAGCCAGGACCCAAAAGCTCTGGACTGAAATAAGTGTGAGAGCTGGGAGCAAACATGCAAAACAGACACAGACCCAGATACACACTCGCCAGCGCAGGGACAAGTAGGAGCAACAAGGACAATGAAGTGCAACGTGGCAAATGATAAACTTCTGTCTGCCATAAAAAGAATTACTTTCCACACTTGAAAATCTTGTCCGAAAAGAAGGACAGTCCAGGGCATGGCCAGGAGTGAGGCTAGCTTATTTATTTATTTATTTTTCCATGGGAATTGAGGGTCAAAGGCAAAGTATGTCTTTTAAAAAGTGTTAGCCAGGCTGTTTAAAGGATCCCCCATTAGGGGGACATGTAATATATCCCAAAAATGTTTTAAGGACCAGGCTCGGGATGAGGTCAGGAGAATATGCCATTAAATCGATTAGGGAAATCCTTTTCTGTAACATACTCTGCATCTTCAATCAACGTGGCAGCAGGGCCAGTTAATTATGCCAGTTATCAGCCTGAATGATGGATGCCCACACACACACACACACACACACACACACAGCTACCTAGGCACATGCCGCACACTCAGCTACAGACTCAGATACAGACACTCGTGCAGAATACACACAAATTGCGTTGGTGCACGACAATTTGTCGACTGTTTGCCAGTCCGGCACAAAATTTGTGTGAGCGCCTAAGCAAGGCAATAATTTTTGTGCATAAATGAAAAGCACACAGAGCGCCGGACGGGGAGTGGGTGTCGCAGGACAATGTTATTGTTGTTAGTGCTGCCACTGCTGCTCCTGCTGCTGCTTAACTTGTGCAAACAGCATTCTGTTTGTCTAATTGTAATTGCTGTTTTTGTAGCCCAGGAAGAAAGGAGGCTGGCTTGCGGAAAGGCTCCGAAACACACACAAAAAACAAAAAGCTTGTTTTTCGTAGCGAGCACCATGAAATATTTATGATGGGAGTGGGCGAAGTGGCATGTTTTCCTCCTTCTTTCCAGCTGGGGTTTGCATTTGGCCAGGCAATTAGGCAGGCACCCCAGACCCCAGATGTGATTAGAATTGTAAGAAAAATTTCCCCTGTCTCGGTCACGTAAATTTCAATTTGGCATCTGTACTATATATCTAGTCAATTGTATAAAAGTTTCCATGTGTGTCCCCCACATCCTGCAGTGCCATTTGAATGCATTTTTAATGGGACTGGCCAAAAAAGCTTTTAGCTAATTTTTCAGCGCCCCGCTTTTATTGCCGACTGTCTCTATTTCTGTTTGTTGGCCCTGGCATCCTTTTCGCTTTCTAGCAGCAGAGCACATATACGAAATGCTCTCGGCATTAGTATGCAACACACAGAGAATGGCATTATGGCGCAGGACATCCCAACAAGAAATAATATGTATAAAAATAAAGAAGTGCCAAAAATAAAAAAGGAGAAGCAAGTAGCACATTTTAGTAGTTCGTTCGCCCTGCTTGCGCTTGCTTGGGAAAATTGTTTTAGTTTTCAAATGGAATTTTGTAATTTTAACGCCTTTGCAACTGCCTGACTGACTACTGACTACCAACTCCTACTGAGTTGGCTAATAAGATGCCAGCTGGAGATCCCCACCCAAACTTGACAACGTTTCGTCCCCAGTCATGGGTCCTCAATTCGCATTTCGAACAGCAGTCACGTTTGGCATGCAGACAAAGTGCTGCCTGCCCAAATACGAGTCTACTATATATGCATACAAACTCGCAGCGAAGGCGTTGACTTTAATACGCCGAAGTTTTATCCAGTTATAGTCCGGCACAGGATGCCGAAAAATTCGCCAGAAGTTTTCCAAAAGCAGGGGACTTGTTGGGGGTTTCTCTAACAGGTTTACAGAAACTTATGTGGCGATCTCCTTACACTCTCCACTCCTAACGCTTTTTATGCGGATTGATGAAGAATCAACCTAAAAATCGGTTTGTACATGGTAAGGGATCGGAAGACATCGTTCAGGGTCATATAGGTCGTACCAAGCAAAAATCAAAGCATTTCTGAGTTACGTATTAGACTAATGCTATAATTTATTTTGTCCTTAATAGATCTTGCGTGACATCCGACAAGGACTTTTACAAATGAGCCGAGGCGAAGGACGCATGGGTAAGTAAAACGAAAAATTTATAAGAGGCCCAAAAACAATGGGAGCTTTTGCGGAAATCTAGGCGAGCAACATACAGCCAGAAAATTTACACTTGAAGTGCTTCTTTTGCGAGTTGCAAGTTGCAGCCACAGCTGCAACGTCAGAGGGGGCGTGCCACGCGGGCCCGACCGCCCGTCTGGCGAGCGTCACATGCATAAGCGAGCATAAAATCTTATGTCCGTTTCCGGACCAGGATCCGAACATAAGCCTCGACCCAGGCTACGGACTCCGGACTCCGGATTTCAGACTCCGCCGCAGCTTGCACTTCGTGCATGTGGCAAATGGCATTGCAAGTTTTGTGTGCAACGTGGCGTATAATAATATTGTGTTGCAGCCATTCTGCTGGCTCAGCAAATTTTTCGGGCGCTCTCAAACTTTTTAAAGTTATTTTATTTATGCCAAATTCGTTTCCAAACAAGTACTAATCCCAAGCCTTACTTGCGGCTTATTCTCCTTTCAGACGATACGTACATGTACGACGAGGCGCTGAGAACTGGGGTCATGCCCACTGGGGTCGGAGTGGGTGGAGCGGGAGCCGGAGGAGGCAGTGGTGCTGCCGCCCACTACGCAGTCAGTGCGCTGCACCACCAAGGTCATTGGTACGACGAACCACCCTACGAGAGCGATCCCGACGACTTCCTCATGGCCGGACTCAACTGCGGCCCAGCGGCCACCATTCAGGTAAGTACCTATACTATTTGTTAGGCCATCTTCAAGTAGGTTTATCATTAAATTCTTTCAAAACTCCCGTATAATAAAGGCTACTCACCCTGTGATTCCGTTAATCCCGGCAACTTCCTGGCCATTCCTGCTGCCTGGGAATACCAAACGCTATCCAATAACATTTTCCGATACCCATTTCAGTGGCAACCCGCTTTGATTTCTCTGTGGAATTCGACGACCGCAAAAGTTTCGGGGAGCTACTCTTTTTTCTGCCCCTGAGTTCCGTTGGATTTCCTCTACGATTCTCGCTTTGTAGCCTCCTTCTATTTGCTTTATTAAATTATACGCTGAATATATTTTTGTGCTGGCGCATTGATTTCTACCCACTTCGATTTGTGTGTCCCGTCCTCGGCACTCCCTGCTCCTTTGCTGTGTGCATAACTCCGGGACAAACTGCGACTCGAACTCACTTTATTTTTATTGACAGTCAAAAAGTGCATAATTCTTGTTGACTTGCTCGACTTTGACTCCCGGTCTGATGATTGTGAATTGATCGGCGGGGCTGAGGAAGAGGGAAATGGGAAAGACGTCGCCGTCTTGAGACTTTTCCTTTTGCATAATTTTCTTTGCCTTCCTAACCATTATTATTATTTTTTTTTTGTGAGTTGCGCTTTTGTCGAAACGCATTAGGCAAGTTCTTGACATGGGGGAAGTCGGACTGGGACTGGGGGAATTTGTTTTCTTAGTCAATTGAAATCACTCAACGCTGAAGCGCTCGGAAAAGTCTGCTGAGCTCCCTGGAAAGTCGGCCTTTTGTGCGGGCCTCTTTTTGGCCAGAAAACATTGCTTTGATGTGGCAACGAAATTTGTTTAAAATTGAAATGAAACTTTTGCGGTCCTGCCGCCTCCCCCATCGCCCGACAAACCCACAAAAATGTAAAAAAAAGGTTAAGCGCCGTCGTTTGCGGTTCCTTGGCGGAGCAAAGCAGCCGAAGATAATGCATTGAAATTGGATTGTTGGCCCAAATCAGCCTTTGATCACAACAGCTGTACTGAACTGGACTCGACAAATGCTTGATATGATATGGCAATGGCTGTTGGCTAGAGAGCCTCTCCCATATTGGTTCTGCATACCGAAGATTCTGCGGATTAAGCCAACCGGGCGGTTAAGGCCGAAAAAAGTAATCGGAAAATCCAATTCAGATTCAGGAGTTTGGCCAGGCTCCCTGGTCGCACCCGAAAAACTTTGCTGCATTGCTTAAATTAAAAACGAGAAAACTTTGCAATTTCCGTTTCCAAACAAGCATACGCCGAAAAAAAGGCAGGAGAAAGGAAACCCAAATTTGTGTTCACTAAATTTAAAATTCCAAGCGGAGCCGAACACCAGGCAGCACAGCAAATCAGTGCAAAAAAAACAAATACGGCAACCTGCCACAAGAGCAAATAAACCCAGTCTCCATCGCTCCGGTTTTCCCCTCACTCCCATACTACGGTCTCAATTCCTCCCGCCTCCCAGCGCTGTCCCTCGCCCGGCCCATAAACTTTTATAACTTTGTTAATTTTTCATAATTTTGTTGCTCTACAGCGGCCAACAAATTCTACTTGAATGCTAATCCCCATGTTGTGCGAGGCACTCTATCCTCCTCTCGGTTATGGACATGTACACTGGAAAATATTATGTGAAACCTATCCTAAACCCATCCTCCCCATGCCAACTTCTGGGCTGAGATTCGCTAATTTGTTTGATTTAAGATTTAAGAAGAATACATTAATGATGCCTCATTTTCTGCCCGTGTATGTCTCACGTTTCTCCAAATTTTTTTTGCAGGGTGGACGAGTGCGCTTTTCGAACAACCGCGAGAGTACGGGCGTAATTTCATTAAGATCCGCCGGAGATATTTCGCTGCCGCAGCGTGGACCGCCGCGTAGAGGTCTTATCGTGCCGCAGCAGCCGCCAAATCCACCGACAATAATACCCTTAACGCACGCCAGGTGAGTTCAGTGGGCGGTGGACTGTGGAACGGAGTGGAGTGGCGGGTGGGCTGGTTGTTGATTGCCATTATTATTTGCAGTTGAGTTTATGGCCAAAGGGCCCCGGGACACGAAGGTGGCGCATTAATAAATAAAATGAAGGCGCCCTTGTACTCAGATTTCAGTTCGAAGGGTAGTTATGATATGGCAAGCCGAGCCTGGGCCTGACCCCCCCACCCGAACCCTTTTCGAAGGGTTCAAAGGAGAGAGATCGTTGAACCATAAAACTGTGCCACAAATGTGCTCGTTCTGCCATGAAAAGGCCAAACATTGTGGACCAGCCGTCAGTACTAATAGCTGGCCAAAAGCGAAAGCAATCACACCGCTCGGACTCAGGTCTCCGTATTTATTTGTCAATCGGAAAAGGTGCGCCAAAGGATTGAGGATTGAGGACCGAAAGGATAAAATAAGGAAGCTGAAAAGGGGCAGACCTTACTTCATTAGTGCGGTTATCAACGGTCCGCAGACACGAATGAATGAATGTCTGAACGGGCGACTGGATGAGGCTGTGGTGTGGGACGGTGTGAATGAGGGAATTAGTAAGTGACTGACTGACTGAGTGAGTGACAGACGGCACACATATCGAAACGCATCGGAGCGAAAGTCATCAATTTCATATTGTTACGCATGCCACACTCTCGAAGCGAACCAAACGAATGGATCCCAGGAATGGATCCTTGGATCCTTGCAGCGTCAAAACCAATAAGGGCGAGACAGAGACTGGCAGGGACACTCGAATGAAATGGCATTATTGCTACTTCAACGCCAATCCACCAGGCAGGCAGCTCCTCAATCAGCCAGCTCTATACAGAGGTAGACAGGTCCTGGGGAGGGCTTTAGGGGGCATCTGCTCTGCCCCTTATTGTCGAGCTACGTTTTCCACACGTACGCATACAAAAGGACTTGCTGAAATAACTTATACGCCTCGTGCGCCGCTGGGTCCCCAAACGAGCCAAACGAAAAGAAAAACTTTTTCTTCGCACGAAATTCCAGAAAGAAAGAGCAGGATGGCCCGGGCCACTCCAAAGGAAGGTGGAAAACAAACAGCAAAGGCAACCAAAAGTGAAAATCTCAACCCAGTCCTGGAGCAAAACGGCAAAAGGAAAATCAGCCCAAGAAAGCCAAGTCGGAAGAAAGAAATACGAAAAAAGATATCAAGTATTTATTTATATGACCTTTGTTTGCCACTCGACCTCGGGTCGTGCCCGCCGACACCTTCTACTTCTCTCCGGTTATTGTTTGCCATCAAAATGTTTGCCGTGCACGAATTTAAAGTTATTTTTGGGGCATTGTTAGGAGGCAATTGGTGCCAGGATTTTCGCCATTGTCGTGTCAACTGCAGGGAAATTGAAAAGTGAAACAGATATCGATTTTGTATATTTATAAAAATTGTGCTTGGGCATAAGGCTTAGATAAATATTGATTTTTTCATTTATTCTTCTAATTTACTAAAACGTCGTCCTTTTTTCCAGGTCCCACGACAGGGAGAGCGGCGACTATGCGGGATCCATTTCAGACCTCCAAAGCGTTACCTCCAGGCTTAGTGCAGTCTCGGTAAGTGGCAGATTCAGAAAGCCAGCTCCGAATGGATGTGGCTCATTTAAGTTGCAGCCCCCAAGTCCAGCTCCACCGCTTCCCGGCTGCATCTAAATTGATTAAGTGCTCTTTGTGACAAACAAACTTCGCATTTGGCCGAGAATGGACGTAGATAAAGCGGAATAAAACGCACACAAACTTGAAAAGCTTTTTAGCCAAGTTTTAGCCTTTACTACCCCATAGCTCTGAGCTCGATTTTTTTGTGCCGTTGTTTTCTTTACGGGAATGGAATTGGAATCGGAGTTGGATTTGGAGCCTGCAGCATGCAGCCTGGAGCTGGGCACTTAAGCCAGCTAAATGTTGCCCGAAAGCAGACGAGACCATTTCATTTGCAAACTTGGCTAATATGGAAACGCATTCAATCCGCTCAATCCGATTTTGTTCTCCCCCCTTCTCGCCCCACAGATCGGGACCAACAATTGCACGGCTCGCTATCGAACGCTGAGCGGCGGAATCGGGGAGTCGCCCTCGCTGTCTCCCAGTCCTTCGTCAGATTACGAGGACATCGGAACCGCCAGAGGACATAGCTGCCTGCCGCCCAGCTTGCTGGCTGCTAAGGCCAAAAAGAACGGCATGTCCCACGGCAAGGCGAACACCATTTGCCAAAAAGCCACGGTGCATCACGTAAGTTAATTAAACGCTAATTCCTTCCCTTAGCCTTATGTGTCGATAGGATGGGAAGAAGGGTAACTGCATTGGCCAAAAGTGCAGATTGTTGACACAATCTGTGGCCCGCAAAATGTAATTAGCCTTCGATTGGTGATTTGCATATGCAATGGACCACTCATCTAGGCCTCTAAAATGTTCACCGGCAATAGGACGTGCATCTGAAAGGAAATACCAATTTAATGAGTTTTTATGGCCGTCAAGAAGTAAAAGTGAAAGCTCATTTTGGGCAACTTTCGATGCCTGTGTTTGCCAAAAAATATGAGGAAAGTTTGCCGGTTCTCAACCGCAGAGGCTTAGCTTAAGTCAAGGGTTGAGATATCGGAAGAGGCTTAGCCGAAATGGACTGGAAAAAAATGATAGTATATATGAAAATTTTATAGACAGCCTGGTTCTAAATTGAGTGTATGCATGTTGATGCAGCTTTTAATTTTTATAATTTTGTAATTTTTATTTTAGTAAACGCTTTGATAATTACAATAAATATGCCATTTAGTTATAAATTAAATACACAATCTGAGAAAAAATGGCGTTACCATTTACTTTCGCGTTTATGAGTTCTGAGCACTTAAATATCAAATTTTGAACATGTACTCAATTTTGCTCCCCACTATAGATTGTAAATAGAAATAGATTTGTTGAATTTAACTTCGAGTTGTCGGAAAGTCTAGTGTAAGTTAGCAATAGGGCAGAGCGGAAGCGCAAGAGAATCTAAGCTTAGCTCTTGTGTGAATTCGCCCCGCTTCGCCACAATAGATAAGCTAGGCTTAAATGTAAATGAAGAATATTTCGAGTTATAACGTCAAAGCGAGTGCACGCATTTAATTGTACAGCTACCCATAGTTTCGGAATTTTAGCGATAAAATAATCTCAACGAACATTTTCTTAAAATAAATATGTGACACATTTATGATTCATAATTTTTATTTCGGTGTACCCAGGGCCTTGACTCATTCGAAAACTAAGCTACTTTCTATTCCTCCGCGCATCGGCATGTTCGCTTTAAACTTTTTAATGATTTAACTAACAAAACTTTGGTCCTGTTCTTGTTCTGCTTTCTGGTGCTCTCTCCCCTTCAACATGCAATTTATTGCACAACGATGACGACAACGACGATGCGCAAAAAACAAAAAACCAAAAACAAAATGGAAAATGGATAACTTTCACTGGTGCTCGGCTTGGCTTGGGGATTTTCAGTCGGGCGATATGCGTAGCTCGGCAAAGGAAATTGGCGCATTTAATGAGAATGGACGAAACTTTGTTGCCACAAAGGATACGTCGAGGGATTTCAGCAATTCCCAAGATAATACCGACCGTGGCAGCATGAGCGATCAGGCGTTCGCCTGCTCGGCCAGCTCAGTCGAAAGTTTGCCCAGCGCTTCCGGTTCGAGTAAGTATACAGAACACATACATTTGCAGAGTGGGTGGGTATCTGCATCCGTGAAGTTGTGTATCTTTGTCTGAGCTTGCAATTTAGAGTTTTCGGGTTTGATTTTGTCTGTTGCTTCTGCAGCACCAAGCTGTCGGGTTTTGCTAGATTGGGGCTTCTCCTTCAGGCTGACAGTGCACTGAACAAAAATTTTTGAAAATACACGAGAGGAGTGAACATCACTTTTTTAAATTTTAACACGTTCTTTTTAGAGAACTATAATTTTTAATGGAATATTAGTTGAATACACTGCTATAATGTAGGTTCATAATCATCAGTAAGTCACACTACTAATTTTCCGAGTGCATTCGAAAAATTCCCAGACTTCCGTGCTGGCTGGCTTGCATATTGGTCTATTAACAGTTGTAGTTCTTGTTGCGGTTTTTTGTTGCTCCTTCAAATTTTGCAAACTTAATGAATTTTTAATGCACTTGCTGGCTCCTATCTCGAAGCCCAGTTCAGGGGCCAAAAAGAGGGCAAGTGCGCCGTGGAAGCGTCGGGGGCGATGGCGGATTGCAATGTCTGGGGCGTGGTTAAATGAAGGGCAACCGCTTCCTTTTTAATGAACAAAACTTTTGGCCAAATAAAAGGATGCAGCAACATCCCAGAGAAGAGCTGGTCCCGGGGAACGGCGGTAGGAGTATCAACTCTGAAAAGTGCAAGGAAAAATACTTTATTTTTCATGTGGCCAGGACACAAAGCAAGGATTAGCCCAAAAGCTTTGGTCTAGCAAACCAAACAGAAGCAACTCAAAGAAAACAACAGCACAGAACAGAAAAATAATAATGGAAAACTTCAAGTGCATATTTGAATATTTTTTTGGGGGCGTATCTGTGTGTGTGTGTGTGTAAAAATATTTGAAAAGTTTTTAATTAACCAAACGAATGAGTGTGAGTGTGAGTTTAGGCAAAGTGTTTGTCCTTAGTAAATTCCCAGGGTCCTGCGGCTAATTGGCTGTGGGCGCATTAATTGAAAATTCGCCAGGACAAACTTTCAACCCAAGCTGGGCAAATGTTTATCATTTCACTGAACCCAAAATCCTTTGCTCTGCAGGTACTCAGGCCCTGGTTCGTCCTGGCAGTCCGCACAGCTCCATTTCGGCCGAGGATCGTACTTCGATGACCGGCAGCAGCATTTGCAAGGCCAAGGCCCTGGTGGATAGTTTGCCCAATCCCTATGACAAGGAGGCCCTCAAATTTAAGGTAAGTGGTTGGTGTTGCAGCCTTCCGTAAGAAGCGATGCATTGCTAAGCTTTCCCCTCTGGTTTTCCACAACAGAAAGGTGACCTCATCGACGTTCTCTCCATGAATGCATCCGGCATCTGGAAGGGACGCTGCCACGGCCGCGTGGGCCACTTCAAGTTCATTAATGTGGAGGTCCTGCCGGAACAGCGCATGAAGAACTCCAGCAGCAAAACCCTGGGCCATCCCGGCTCTCGGCTGGCCAATCCCGGAAATGGAAGCAACAACGGAGGCGGCGGAGGACCCAATTCGGTGGAGGATCTGCTCATTCGCATCGGACTCAAGGAATACACTTCCGTGTTTGTGCTCAACGGGTAAGTGGTGTAGATGAAACAAATTTACCAACAATATTTTTGTTGGATTGTTTCACCTATCGTTCCATTTGCAGCTATGAGGACCTGGAGCTTTTCAAGGAGCTGGAACCTGCTGATCTGGACTACCTGGGCATTCTCAATCAGGAGCACCGCGCCAAGCTGCTGACGGCTGTGCAGCTGCTGCATGACATTGAATGTGAGTCTACATCCTTTAAGTTACCTTTTTTCTTTGACTTGGGCTGTGAACCGCCCTGTTTGTGAAAGTCGTGGGCCCAAGTCAGAGAGGAATAAGAGAGATTGTCCTAACCTAACCCCGTTTCAAACTAACCACCCTACACCCCACAACTCTATACCCACTTGCGCACACCCACAACAACACCATGAAAACTCACAGCTGCCAATTTCGCCCGCACAGGCTCCGATGTGGACATAGCCGGCTCCAGCTCGGAGAACGACGAAGCCAGACTGAACAACATTAACAAGAAGCACGGCGCCTCGCCCTTTGGAAGGCGTCACTTTCCCCGGGACTCTGGATGCTACGAAGGATCTCCACTACCCAGCTCCCAGACGCCCACCCAGGCGGTGCACTCCACGGACGAGTCGAACAGCCTAGACGATGTTGTAACCAAGTGCTCCAGCGAAATAATGAAGCGCGTGGAGAGCGCACGTCGGTGCAAGGATAACCCCTTTAAGAGCACACTGCCTGGAGCCGGCGGCGGACGACTGGGCAAGAAGTCCTTTCTCGGCGGCGGCGGCCTTATGGCGGACGATACGCTCACGCGTGGAGGGCTTAGCGAGAAGTCGAGCGATTCGGGGGTCAGCAGCAGTTCGCTATCGTCGGGTCCGCTGAAGAGCAGCACTTAACATTTGCCCACCATTCTTGCCCACGAGCTGCTCTTGGGCGTGGGCACGGGTATGGGCATCGGTGGAACGGGCACCCTGACGCCCCACGGTGTCGGAGCCACCTCGCCCACCGCCCACTCAGCACCACTGGGCAACATCTGCAACACTCTGCCGCATGCTCCCAGTTCCTCCGCCGGAGGCGCTGGACTCTCTTCGATGGCCGGCAATCTGCCCCTTAACCGCAACCTGGTGATGCTACGGAACCATCTAAGGAAAAACACAGGCGGAGGAAGTGGCCTCGCAGGTCTCTCAGGATGCGGCGGAGCTACCGGGGCCGTGGGAATGCAGTTGCTCCATGATCAGGATGATCGGCAGGAGGATCAATAACCCATTTACTACATCAAGTTCTTAGTTTAGTCTCCGGTTGAGTTAGGTGTATTTCAATTGCTGTGATTCGATAGTGAAAACAAAAGGCCAACACGCGTCTTTCAGTTCAAATGTATAGTATGTATAAAAAGAGAGATAGACAGACGGGTAGGGAAAGGCATAGAGCTAGAGCTTAGAAGCTAGAATGAGGGATATGGAGATGGAGATGGAGATGAAGATGCAGAGTTAGAGTCAGTCAATCCTTCCTCCGATAATGTTGGCATTTACACAAAAATATACAAAAATACACAGACATATTTATATTAGACAGACTTATATACACAAACCTTCGGTAATCGCTGGGGGGAGATTTTTTATATAACAACTAGTGAAGTAGAACGAGAATGTTTGAAATTATTTTGACTGTTTTTAGTTAGCCTCGAGATATGTAAATGAGACTTGTTTGATTTGCCATTTGTTTACTATTCGATTGCTTTGTGTGTGCATATTTCTCAACGTGATATTGTGAAAACGTCCAACTTGAATTGCATTTTACATAGGTTTATTTCCAACAACATTAACACACACATGAAGACAACACTGAACTTGATTCCTATTTTAGGGCGCTACATCCGAGTGCAAGCAATAGACCAATTCAATTTTAAATAACAAATCATTATATTTACACAACAACAATGGAAATCAAGAACGAAAAAACGAAAGGATAACACCAACTGCCATTCAAACTAATTTTAATATGTTATAAATGTAAAGAGAAATCCGTCAGAAACATGTAAAAATTACTGCCGAAATTGCCAAAATCGAGCAAAATATTCAATGTACGCTAAGCAATATTTTTAAATCGTAGCCAGAGCCGTAATCGTGAAGGATCATGCATGTGTGTATATATAGGACAACGATCCACTTAATATTTATTAATAGGGCACTCTCTTGTAGAAGGTATATTTAAACGTATCCACTATGAGCGATGCTTTCGAGATAATCAAAAAAACAGACAATGAAATTAGTCAGGCAGCGCAAATGTTTTTAATCAGTTTTCCAGCAACTAGTTAAATGAATGAATGAATATTTATCACGGCACAACTACTACGAATATATTTATATATATAAATTAATAATTTAAACTGATTGAAATACATATTAAAGCATAGCATACCCTAGCGTAGAGTATAATATATTAGCAATTGACTTAATGTAAATGAGTTTATTTCGGAAACGCTTTGACTTCTACTCAGATCGTAAATTTAACCTGAAAATAATTTGTGAGCTAAGATACCGATATTCGTACATTGTAACACAATTAACTTTAATCCAAAATAAATTAAATTGAATAAAATACAGAAAAGAAACGAATCGCACGTGTTACAGCCAGACGAGGAACAGAGGGTATATTTCGGAGCGCAGATGGAAATATTGGATCCGGGGCATTTTTCAATCTACCTATCCAACTACAATTAAGTGTTTAAATTGTAAATTGTAATAAAGTCAAAACACAGAGTATTTATATATATTTGGAGACACGAAGTGAGAACAAAAATCCAACCACAAGATAAACAAACCTAGCATTTTCTAATTATCACTGTAAAATGATGTAATGTATAGAAAGAATATAAAAGCAATATTAAAGTTTAATCTTGAAAGAAATTCACTCGATAACGATTGCGAGAAAACAAACCCATACAATTTTATTTCAACACAGAGCGCAAACTAAAGTATTCAGAGATCAGTACATTTTAGAAGAAATTTTCAAAAAAAAAAAATAAACAAAAAAACAAAAGAGGAGCGAGAATTCATGTTTATGGATAAATCAAATTAAAATTCTTTAAATAAAATGAACATATCTAAAAAGTACGTTCCGAAGGTGTTATTATTTGCTGGGCGGGTGGTGTTCCAGCGCACATGCGACTAAACTTTGGGCTTGTCTCTGGAACTTGGAGATCATCCCCCCGATCAACCCGTCGTTACCTCCCATTTACCTTCAATGGCATTGGCTTTCCCACATTCTTCCCATAAGTCGAAGGGGGCAGCACTTAAGGCCTCCTTATAGGAGCTCTCTTGATCAATCCAAAGAGGCCGCCTTTAAGTAACTGTATTTCACCATACCCCTAAACAAAATCATAAGCATGTGGTTTTCGGTTCACGGCAATTGAAAGAAATTGTATGACCTTGCTTGGCCCTGTCACCAAGAGATCTAAGATCTTGACAGAACGTACGAGGTATAACAATTTCATTCTCTGATGATCAAAAGTATATATATTAAATAAGATGGATTCTATCATAGCTATAGGTACTCGCTTAAGGTATGGTGTAAAGTGTAAAGAGGTGCACCATACCTGGCGACCAACCTATCTCAAGTTGATGAAACGTGAACATTTCTCGCGTCCAGAAATCGGGGAACCGAGTACCCGTGAATCTTCGCTACGCTTAGACGAACACAGCGACTTGGTGTCGGTGACAGTCAATAGATTAGCACACCGCCAACGTAATCTGTTCTGATTAAATTTACAGATCTACTCCTTATCCCAGATCTATATAAATCAGCCAGTGCTGGAGGCGGCTAGGGCTAGACGGGCCACTGATTACTATGATGATACGATGTTTATTCATAGAGTGACAGTCGTCAGCGAATGGGCTTAGGTTTTACAGCGTCTAGTCCCGAGAACTGTACGAGACCAAGCTGAATTTTCGCTTAAGTGCCTTAGTAAATTGTTAAATTGCTTTTGTCTTTCGGTCGGCCGCTATATATGAAATATGAAAATGGATATTATTGCATTTGCATAAACCGGTTCAAGTGGACTCTGTCTCATTTTCAGCTGCGCCTCCCCAGAAATTGTTCAGTAGCAGTCGTATTTTAGTGATAAAAACATCAGTATCATAGAGAATATTTGTTGCTTGCTGTTTAGTCCAAACTACAAATAGTAACTTCCGAACTGAGAGTGCAAGTGCAGTGCGAGTTTCAAGAGTATTTTGGCAGACCTCAACTGTCAGCTTAGTCTGATATTTGAAGTAAGGATTAGAGGCGTGTTTTTGCTTTGTCTCGACCCCAAAATATATCTGTAATCCGTGAGCATTTATCTTATCTTATAAAGCAGCTTGTGAACCCTCAGACTACTGTGTTATGACCTTAATAAAAGATGAAATTGCATTTGCCATCGGGGAGCCGCACATCAATCAGAATGTCTTTTATGCAACTGACAACAATCGCAATGTAAACAATTTCACAACCTTATTATTATACAATAAGTATATTCCGGCGATGCGAATCCATTAGCAGCCCATTAACAGTTGATTCCGCTGATTACCATGATGACCCGTAGAGCTCTTATCAGTGGGCCAACGGGAAAAAGTGATTAGATTTTGAAAGCCAAAAAACATAACCTGCTCAAGACCTGCTTTTTGGGCAGGTTCACCTCAGAACGAGCCCTGCAATGGTTATATACATTTGTGTAAATCAAATAGACATGCAGCCTTATCAGCAATCCAGTTTATTGTGCTCCGTCTCCGTTTGGGCCTGATAAGTCGCCCCACAGCCGATCTAGAATTCAGAACAACACCGATGTGTGTTGGCCACAGTTGATGAGCTCTCGACGACGATCGCATAGATTTGACCGTTTCGCGACGGGATGTGAAAATAACAATCGGGCTCTTAGAATCCACCTACACTTTCAAATCTCCCTTAGATTGGGATGAAACAAAGAAACAGAAACTTTAAAGAAAAATAATTTTAAAACCGACTCCAAAGTTCCGCAGTGGTAGCTAAGTTTATCTGTGTTTCAAAAACTTATCAAAATTGATCATTTGTGCCGGCACAAAATAAGTGGTAAGTGGAAAAATTAATGCAATGTTGTTAGCTTAAAGAATTAAAAAAAATTAAAAAGATTTTATACTGCTTACTTTATGCTCAATGCTATAAACCAAATTAGAAGTGTTTGCTTTAGTCTACACTAAAGCATTAGAGTTTAAATTGCTGTTATCAAATGTCTAAACCCTAATTGTGCTCTAATTGTTTAATAACATCCAACAAGACCAAAAGATATAACTCGCCATCAATTTAAAAATTATGAGTTAACATGTTTCCCTATTCATAATTTCAAGATTTTATTAACTGCTCGTGTCTCGGAAGATCCCCTACAATCTCAGGCACCGTGTGCCATAAAGATTTGTCCGACTATCTTTGAACTTGGGAGAAGCACGCACAGAATACCACGAATAGTACAAGATGCGCGATAAGCTTGAGCAGGCGAACAGCCGGAAGGCCTCCCAGGCCTCCCAGGGAAAATTCTCCCAGATGGACATAGACGAGTCGGAGTTCAATGATCCCTTCCAGCAACTGATGGAAAAGGCAGGAAACCACGGACGCTTCCAGACCCTCTACAACTACCTTTTTGTCGGAGGGCTGGCATTCTGTGGAGCCATGATTTACATGAACATTATTTTGGCCCTCAATATACCGGATCACTGGTGTACTGTAGCCGGAAGGGAAAATACGAACTTTTCACTGGAGGAATGGCGGGACATCACCCTGCCCAAGTAAGTATGGCTCCGACCCTTTTGACCGGCTTGGGAAAATAAAGATTTTAAATAGACAGGCTGACAACCGGGGAAAGCTAACCTTCAGCAATTGTGAGGTGTATCGGATGAATTTCTCTGATATTGACAATTGGTCAAGTTGGAATACTACACTGCGAACCAATATAACAGAAAGTGAGTACTATTTATATTCAATTATAAATAAAAAAAACACTGCCAACAGTAGAGGAATTCATATCGATATTATGCCTACATACCTTTCGCTCAAAGTCTTTCTAACCAAAGTTTCCTAAGAAATCTCAGAAGAGCCTCCTCATATTTTACCTTATTCCTTACATCAAAACGATTCAGATGAGAAAGTAAATGTTAGCATAAACAACTGTTGGCAGGATTAGTTGTGAAATCACTTTTTATTCCGGTGGTGTGCTTGCCCTGCTGTCTTATAGATTTTTGCAACTTTGCACTCGAATGCATTTTACGACGGTTCCCACTCCCATTCTCGTTTTTCAGCCTGCCCGAATGGTTGGAGCTACGACCAGACTTGGTACGAGAGCACCATCCCCACAGACCACAACTGGGTATGCGCCAAGGATTTGTTCGTGACAAATGTGTTTGTGGTGGGCCGAGTGACGGAGGTGGCCGGCTCATTTATATTGGGACAAATGGGCGACTCGTAAGTGCGCGTGGGAGTCGAAGTCCGCTTCCACTTCCTTCGCCGTCTAACTAAGTTATGGCATTGTCGGTAATTGAATTTGTCCACTCTTAATACTTGAAAACCGTAGATATGGGCGCAGGTTCGTCTACTACATCAGCGTGGTCTTCTGCTCCCTGGGACGCATCGGTTCGATTATGTGCACCAGCTCGTACACATGGTTCCTCATCATGTCCGGCATCGTGGGCCTCAGCGTCAACAGCCTCTTCCAGTCGCCCCAAATTATCGGCATGGAAATCTCACGGGAGTAAGTTTGGCGAAAGTTTTTTCACAACTTTTATTGCTAACCCAGTCCATCCATCGACTCCAGGGAGGATCGCAGTCGAATTGCCTTCTTCCAAAGCTGTGGCTGGTCCATCGGCACCACACTGATGCCTCTCCTTTATTGGTGGCTGCGCCACTGGGATTCCTTCATGTGGCTCACCTCACTACCCACAGCAATGGTTCTTCTCTTTTCCAAGTAAGTCACGAAAACGAAGCCCAAATCTAATCACTTTCCAAGTTTATGACATGGCATTAATTGTGTATTTGTGATGCAAGACAGTGTGCTTAAATTACTATGTTTTATAAGTTTCCGTTAAGATAAATCGAAAACAAAACATTCAAAGAAATCATTTAAGGTTCTTCGTTTAAAAATCACAAGCCCACAGTTGTTCTATTATTGATATTTGATGTGAAATTATGATTGGGTAAACTTTTCATTTATCCGCCAGATACGTAATTGAATCCCCGCGCTGGCTCATAAGCAAAAGGCGATTCCGCGAGGCCATTGTGCAAATGCAGAAGATAGCCAAATTTAATGGCCACCGCTTCGACGTGACGGAAAAGGAGTTGGCAGAAATCTACAGCCGGGAAAAACAGGACGTAACCTTCGGTATTGCATCGCTCTTTGCAGGCTGGCGGTTGGCCCGCAACACTATTATTATGGGCTTGAATTGGTAAGCTTTTACACCGAAAAAAATACATTGTCCCAAATATGCTTCCCGGGAGAAAATCATTTTAAGGTATCTATTCAAAAAATGTGGATTTTATAAGTATTTTTCGTGCTTTTGCATAGTTTTTGCTTTTTTTAATTCCTTTCATATTAGAATGATTTTTTCCACTTCCCTAGAGTAGAAACCAGCTTTGCCAATTTGCATGTCTAACTGCCGATTGACTCCTTTCCAGGTGCGTGGTAGCCGTCTCCTATTTCACGCTGGTGCTCTTCAGTTCCCGCATGGCAGGCAATCCGTTTCTGAACTTTTTGTACCAGAGCGTGGTGGAAATACCCGCCTACGTTGTTGGCCGCTACATGGGTAAGTGCGGCGGCGAGGCGTGACGTGACTCTGATTGGAGCAGTCCATCACGGAATTTGCAACCTTTTCCATTTTTCCCTTCTCTTGATGATGTTGTAGGTGATACGTATGGACGGCGATTCACAAACTCTGTATCGTTCCTTATCTCGTTCGTCACCTGCCTGCCCATCATCGTCTACTCAGTGGATGAGAGTTACGAGGACCTTATGATCTACCTGGCCACGTTCATCAAGTTCCTCAACGCCCTCACCTTTTTCACGGTGAACCTCCAGTGCCTGGAGATTTATCCCACCTGCATGCGGCAAACAGGAGTGGCGCTGGGCACCATCCTGGCCAATGCCATTGGAGTGTTTGCTCCTTACCTTGTTTACCTGGGTACCACTGTGGACATTCGGGCTCCGTACTACATTTTGGGTGCGTTGTTCCTGCTGGGCGGGATTGGCGCTCTATTCCTACCCGAAACACTCCATAAAAAGCTACCGGATACTTTGGAGGAGGCCGGCCACTTTGGCAAACACGACGTGAGTGTTTATTTTTATTAAATTACGCAATACATACTTTGGTTTAATAAAATAACCAAATCACTATGCAAAATCTATAAGCAGTTCAAATCACAAAGTGCTGTAAAACCCACTTGACTGTAATTACTTTTCCAAAAGTTCTTCTGAACGAGTTCTTTAAACTTCTTCCGCTAAGTTGAGCAATAAGCCGGGGAAGAATTTTTCTGGTACATCGACTACGTAATTTATAATCTAAATTATGCAAAGCAGCCGTAGCCTAATTTCATTTTTCACAAATTTAATTTACAGAAATTCTTCAGTCTGCCGAAACCGCCGCTGGCGGCGGACCAGGACGACGGCTTGTCATCCCATCCGGAGCTCACTAGTCTCAGACGTTCGGAGACGGCGCCTTGAAGCGGTGTGAATCCTGAATCCTCAGAAGTAGTCCTTCGAAGTTCTTGCGATGGCAATCGATTGCGGCTCCCGTTAACCGCGTTCACACTCCTTTTGTTGTGATGTTACATTAAGTTTGGCTCGAGAGTATTGCGAATAAAGTATTGTTATGTAGGATGTCGTAATAAGACCCGCATAAATCACAAATTACCCGAAACCCCTACCGACATACAAAGAAATCTCTGCAGCAATGAGTTTATCAGCGCATCTGTCAGAAATTTACAAATTACCTGACGCGCCCAGAGGCCAGGAGCTGGGGTAGCTAATGCTGTGGCTAATTTAATAAATGACGCTCCACATGGCGTATGCGTAATGCGCGGCAGGCGCCTGATTTATGCAAGTTATGTATCAATTTTTATCACCAGTTGCAGGAATTGAGCCAGGTCCTGTCTCATTCGCTCTAACTCCTCTGCCTTTGGTTGGAAGTTGGCAAGTTGGCAAAGTGTTAAACTGTAAGCAGCCACTGACACCGAAAAAAGGAAACAAACTGACAGAACAGCAACAGGAAGTACAATGTATCGAAACGAAAAGGATTGGAGACCGAATTTGGAATTCCCTATAATAATATCAATATTGAATTTTTAAGAAACTAGTAAGGAACAATTAGATACGTAAATATAAGACTCTTAATATTCAGGATGTCCAATTTAATTTCGTGTTTTCACTAAGATTTTCAGTATATGTTTAAACATCTTTACTAGAGACCGCCATGAACTATCCTTTCGTGTCCCGCAAAAAGTTTTGCTCGTACGGCATGCCTGGAAAACAGGACGTGCAACTTTTCTGCGCAAAGGTGTTTCGTTTTTCAAGTTATTTATTATGATTTATTTGCCAATGTGGCGCGCTGATGTGGCAACGTCTCAGACGGAGACTGAATCTTGGTCGCCACCCTATATCCTTCCCTCCAGCAACTCCAACTCCATCTGGCGTGGCTGCAGCGATAAGTAAATTGTTTATCCTACTTGTGAGTTATGTGCTCCGACGGCCAGCCAGCAAGGAGCTGGGCCAGGACCTGTTTCCACAGGATGAGGGAAGCCATTCAGTTTGATGATCATGTTGATGTTGGCCCTAGGTTTCTCGGGCCGGAGCTGTAATGGCCACGGCAGCTAACATTGTTATGCTTTCATAAACAGCTGAGCGCAATTTTCTGATAAGCCAGGTCCTGCGCCAGGACCTGGTGCTTGTGTTGGTGGCTATTTGTTTCAATTTATCATAAAAGGCAACGCCGGAAGTCAGCCGAGCTGCAGTTGAATGAACGATGGAAGCGAATAAGGCGTATAAGGCGAGCGGCTTCTTGAAGCGGCTTAGCAAGTCCTGGTTCTGCTCTGACTCTTGGTAAGTCCTTGGTAGCTGGATGAGCGGCATTAGAAGAGATTCCCAACCATTCTACTCAAGAGGAGCAGGAGTCCGAGAAGAGGAGACCTTTTAAGGACTACATAAATAGGACTCACAATTATCACTGTCGCCAGCAAAAGACTGCAACACCAGAAATAGTTTCTTGTGTATTTTTATTCGTAAAACTAATATTATCAAAAGAAATAAACAAACAATAAACAAACTGTTAAAAAACGTATTGTTTTAATTTATTTATTTAAAAATTATCTTTCTCTTCGGTTTCTTTCCTCCGTGTAGCCAAATTACCCCAAGCTCGAAAATGTCTCGCCTTGGTCGTTTTCTGGACCAACACAGTCGAACCCTTCCCTACTTGGCTTGGCAGTAATGAAAACAAATGCCCGGCCATTTGCAGCAACGGGGACAATTAAAGAGGCAAACATTAGGAGACTGCAATCTGCAATGGCAGCGAAACGAAAAGTAAATCTGAAGTGGAAGTGCAGTGCTGCAATGCTGTAGAGCTACTTTACTACAAATTTTCTGGGGCTTTTTCATATTTCACGCAATTGAGAAGGAGCCAAACTATTTGCAATATTTCAGGCTGCCACACGAACGAAATCCAGACATGAAAAATGCAATGCTTGCTTGGGCTTCCTTGGGAAGTGAGGTAGGAAGGTCGGGGGGGATTGTCAGCAAGTAGCGGGTGCCACAACAGTGATTGCGCTTTATTTGTGATAATAAAACACACCATCGCGCCGAGACGACGACGACAGAAAACTGAGGGCCGGAAAACAGGGCGGGTGGCGAAAATCGAACCGCGAAATTGCAACAAACTGCGCGTGCATTGGCCTCTGAGAAAATCGTGGGGTTGAAGTGAACAGTAAGGGCAGATTCAGCGACTGCCGCATCAGAAGTCAGGACCTTGCTGGAAGCCGGGGTGAGAATATTTAAGCTGCAACAACGTTGCAACGTTGAAGCAAATATTAAAGGAAAACACGGACACGGACCGGCAGCGGGCGCAAAAGGATTTACTGCATATTTCATGTTCACAACGAACCAATTTTACGCTCTTCAAATCCTATTAGTCAATGGCCCTATGGGGATGCACCACCACCAGATTCAGAGCCACCAGCAGTTGCACCACCAACACCAACACCAGCACCGAGCAGCACCAGAAGTAGCAACATCTGAGCTGAAGCTCCAGCCAAGGCAGCTGTTTCGGCAAAAGGGTTGAGATTGAGTGGTGAACTGTGATGTGGGTGGTGCTGGGTGATTGGTGATTCCTCGGCTCAGATACAGCGACTCACTTGAACACATATGTATGTATATATATTAAATGCACTCGTAAAAACAAATTTTCAAATAAAAAAAATATATAATTAGAAAATAACAGGAACATTGTAAGCAAGTAATTTTTAGTATTGTATCGATTAATCAAAAATAACTGTTTGTATAAATTTCTCATCACATTTAAATAGCATTTTCTACTGTGCTTATAGATACATCCTTTTATTATATATGTGCTTAATATATAAGTAAGACTCTGGCCTGGGTCAGCTTAGTGTGTCTGGCATTTCCGCACGATTATGCATGTGAATGGCGGTGTGGCTGCTGGTAGCTGAATGGTCTGGGTGGTTGGGTGGTTGGGTGGTAGCTCGTGCCTTACGAAATGGGTGGGGATAAGCCCAGTGGACAGCCCGCAAATGCCCGCCTGGAAACGTTCCTCATCAATCTAGTTACTTCGAGGGCATGAATTATGAAAAACGTGCAAAATGCAAACGGAAATTAAAATTTATATAAAAAATTGTGTGGATGGAGAACGGGAACTTCCACTCCGTTAGACAACCCACACACGATGAAAATCAAAGAAAGCCGAAAACAACAGATGAAAAAACTCAGACCAGAGCCGGAGCTAGGGAAATATGTATGAGAAAATTAAACATATTATCCCAGACCGTTGGCATTCAGTTTTTGGACAGACTTCGGACGTCTCCGGCACAGCTGTTGTAAAACAAACCTTGACTTTGGCCGCATACAACATTTTTGTCAGAGTCCTGCCGCTGCCACGGCTGTCCTTTATTAATTTAACAGGCTCCGGCACTGATGCGATGCGACTTTGACTACAACTTGAACTACAGCAGAGCTGGAATCAGAAACAGGGCTCACCAGGGTGTGGGGTGTGAGGGGTGGTGGCAACGACGGGATTCAACAAGCCATAAAACATATGAGGCAGCCGAGTCACATGCATTTTTCATGAGCCGTTGGCTTTTGTGCCCATCACAATCATCGGACCAGGCCCAAAAAGTCCCGGATACGAGGATAGTCCCCCCTTAAATCCCACTGTACAGTAGTAACCCCACCACGACAACGACAACAATCATCATCAGCACCCATCCTCATCGGCTCAATAGGAGTCAGCTGGAGGACTTCTGTTCCAGCTCCTGCTCCTGCTGCTGATTTTCCTGCTCTTGGCTACACTTGAACTTACAATGACACGTTCAAGCCTCAGATAATGGTAAGCAAATGTGGAATATGCATATTTGTTTGGGAATATTCGAGTAAGAGCTCAGTCAGTGATTTCCTATGATTTTTTTCATCCCATACATAATTTTGCTTCAAATGGCATACCATAAAAGAATCTCGGAAGCATTCCCAATCGATCCCTATCAATGCCTTTCCGCTAAGATTTCGACAAGTTTCTTTTCCGCTATTAGAAGTTGCAAAATACGTATCTAAAACGTTTGTCGCCCCCCCCACCCCCCCCAAAAAAAAAATCATTATTACCCCCAACCTCAACCCTTTTTCCCCCTCTCCCCCCCACCCCCCCCCCCCCCGCCTCCAAAATTTTTTCTTCCAATGGGTATTTATTCAAAAGGTGTATTGTTCCTTGCGAAGGCTATCGTTTTATTAACAGACATGCTTTTCTCAATTGGAATTCCTAAGAATTTGGGAACCATTCTCCATCGATCCCCATCGACGCCTTGGGCGACAGCAATCTTATTATTGTCGAGTTTATTGGGTTTCTATTCAAAAATGTTCATATTCGGTCAATGGTAGATCACCCAGAGAACCTTTAAGTCTTCAGTTAGTAGAATGACATATTCCTTCGCATTTGGTAGCCCGTAAGTTACTTCACTTTTCGCCATTTTGTGGGGTTTGGCCAATCTCTGCTAGCAGGAAGCGTCATAACAATCATCAATCACCCGCCCCAGGCATCCAAGCCACAAGGGAATATAAGGGACAGAGACACCACCTGCATTTTCTGCAGTTTTTTCATTTCCCTCCCTCTTGTGCCAAACTTATTGAGTAACATTAGTTTGCATTAAATTTAGGGAAACATCTTTATTTCTATGAACACCAACCTTACAAAGTATTTCATTCAATTGGCCAAAAACGTATGCAAATTTGCTACAAATTTTTTTATAAAACATTTTTTTTTGTCTGTTATTTTCTTTTGATTACGATTGCAAAACATTTGGAGCATACGCTTGCTAAATATTTGTTTTCCACAAATATTCCAAACAGTCCGTATTCTAGGGGTGTATACATATAACTATATAAATATCAGTAAATATATGCATATATATTTACCATGTACGCTTGAATTTATTTGCGGATACCGGGGAATCTGTCACGCTTTCACGCGTGTCCTATTTTCATAAGTAATATTTATTTATTTATTTATTTTGGCAATCAATTTGCTTTCTCATTTTTTTGTTTTTGTTCGCGGCGATTTACATTTGAAATGCTTTCGGCATTAGGCTTAAACACTAACGTATGTAAATTAAAATTGGCCGATTTGTGACCATAAACTTTTGATTGTAAATATACGTATGTATGGGGCTAAGTATATATTTATTTGTTGGTGTATATGTATTTTGTAAATGTTTATAAATTGTAAGTCATTAATATCCATAATAATAACTATTTTAATATACGTATATCTTAATGTCTGTCGGATGCTCATATAAAGACTCGGGCTCCAATAAAGATCCCTCCGTCTCGGTTATTTATTGTGGTCGGGCGAGAAAGTGCGACCCGTCTCCTTGCAACCAAGGCCCGAAAGTGGGCCCATTGATTTATGGCCAACACCGGCCGTCCTAGTTTAAATTATGATTGGGCTTACGCATATATTAATTGTTCTGAACACCTCTCTAGTCTGGTTGTATTCATTTTGGGATCAATTTCGAAATGCCTTTCGCTTGATTGGCAGGCATGCTATTACTACAATATATTCTCAATCAATTTTTATTATTATTATTTATCCAAATTAAAGCGAGCGTGGCATTAAAGCCTGAAATTTGACTTTGTATTTTACAGTTTACGCTTTAATTGCTGTGGTCTATTTCTGCTGATTGCTCTCATTGTTTCTGCTTTTAACCAGTTAACTGGGATCTGTTTCTGTGCATCTGTGTATCTGTATCTGTACCTGTACCTGTATCTGTATCTGAATCTATATGTATACGTGTTATGCCTATTGGTAGTTAAACAATTATATGTATATTAAACTGGCGCACAATTTTACACTTGACTGCCCGTTCAGAGTCTGTTGCTTTGTTTTCACTTTGCCTATATTTAATTTCACCTTTTTTCACTGTTTGCATTTGTTTGTTTGTTTGTCTATACTATTTCACTATTGCTGGATTGCTTGCTGGTTGGATTGGTTCGATTGGTTGGCTTGGTTAGCTGGCTGTTCTGCGTTTAATTTAATTTAAATAAAACAATCATCGAGCCCTGGCAGAGTTAATTGCACGTTAACGCAGTTCAACACAAAAAAAAATCCAATAAAATATTCTATTAAATGGCTGCAATGGAAAAGTTTTGTGGGGGAAAGTTGGATCTGCCTTAGCCATAGTGGGAAGGGGAAAAGTGCTTAAGCTAATTGCTGTTTCGGCAACGGGCGATAGGCGACAACCAGGAGGCGGAACCGGAAACTGGCTTCAAAATGGCCGCCAAACGCACTCACGTAGCGGGTAAATGTTTCAATTTTCTGGCAGCTCAACGTGGCGCCGCAGACATTTAATAATAAACGCAGCTGCAGCGCCAAAGTTTTTCCGGATGTCTGTATGGTTTTTATTTTTAAAGTGCACTCAAAGAAACAAAAATTTACATGGTACTTTAGGACACAAACTAGGTTAACATAGTTTGACATTCAAATGCTTTAAGATTTGAAAACACAACGGAATTTACATATTCTATTCATATGAACATACATATACTGATAACAAACTCGATTCTTAGAGTGTAGAAGAATGAAAAGACAACCGCGAGCAAATGGCCATCGACCATTTTGAAGCCTTTCGGCCAAAGAGCAAACAAAATTAAAAACGAATTTCAAATGCCTTTGCCTGGCTCAAAAATGCAAATCGCATTCTCCGTCCCACACATATATGTACACACACATTCGTCACTCCCAGACACACATATGCAGAGCAAGATAGAGTCAGGACATGTTGCATACTTTCGGGCGCAACATGCAATTAAAATGCAAAAAAGACAGGTTGGCCTGCAGGCTGCCGAAAAACCAAAGACCAAAATCGATGCAGTGCCAAGTTGAAACGGAAATGCCAGAGCCGGAGAGCCCGGAGATCCGGCACCGTCCATCTGTCCGCTTGTCCGCCAGTCTGTGCAACGTCTGCGGTTAGAACAAGTTTGCCAGGCTGCCAGGCTGCCGGGATGTGTGCGTTTGTGTTCTTCGCTCTGTGTGGGTGTATGCGTGTTGATTTAACGTTAAGCTTGTTGGATTTTTGCGTTTTGTCAACATTCCCCCGGCCAGTTGTCGATGCATCTGCATCCGCATTCGCAGACTGTTGCTGCGACTGCTTTCTCGGTCTCGGGGTGTTCAAATAATTGCCGATGGACTTTCAGGGTAAGAGCATTTCGAGATTGATTCTGGTTTGGAAGTGTGTAGTTTATAGTGTACGGTAACGGTCTCAATAATAGCGAAATTTGGAATACAGTTCTTTAAAAAAGTAATAAGAGATAATGAACAACTGTGGCTTTAAGTTTAAATATTAAATTCAATAAATTGTCAAACAGAAAATGCTCTTAAGAAATTCTCTTATATCCAAAAAGTTACAGAATACAAAAAATAATTCGAATCATAGTCAAAATAAAAAAAAAGCAAATATTAAAAAAAATAAATATATAACTATTTGTTTTTAACTATTATTGCATTTCTAGAAGTTCTAATTAATAAAAGCCGCCATCAAAAACCTAACAAAAGGTTCGAAAATTGGTTCCAATTGATTATTGAAATCTAAAAAAAAATAATTTAAAAACATACAAATAAAAAATGTTTGTGACTTCATTGAGTGCCATTTTTGTGACCGTTTTAGCGTCGTTCGATTTATATGGAAAGTGTGGCTTAGGCTAGGCTTACTCTTTATTATTGGTCAGGTGGCTATACTATACAGTGGGTTCAAGTGCTGATTCAGGTAGGGTCTCTCAATTAGTCCTATAGGTACGCTTTAACTCAACGATTACTCTTTAATTCCTACGACTATTTATGATCCTATTGTTAAGTTATGAGTTTTTCCATATTGCTTTGTTGACTGGATAGATTTCCTGTTCTGTTTAGCCTCATCCTATATCGATTATGCTCCTGTTTATTATATCACCTGATTGAGAAAACGGATTGTTTCATTAAGGATCTGGGATCGGGATCTGGGATCCAATATATCCGATATCTGATATCAAGACTTAAGCAGCTGCGCTGCTTAGGGCCGTATCCTAGGGATGCTTTGTGTAATTATTCAGAGGAATTTCGGTCACGTGAGTGTGGGCAACCTCCCCTTTGTTCCTCTCGTGCAGGGCCATCTCCAGAGGGGCACTGGCCGGCTTCTTCTGGGCCGCCTTTTGGTTTTTAAGCTGCAATATAAGAACACTTAATAATGTCGTAAAATGGATGATGGTGAGTTTATTTACTCTCTGTATGGTCTTTTCAAAATCTTGATGAGGCTCTGGTCGCTTCATAGTGCTACAGTTTCTTAGCCTCTCGTTTGTCTGAAAAATAAAGCGAAAAATAAAATACAATTTAAAGATTTCTTGATCCGTCAATTTCTTCTGTTTAAAGGGTCCTAATAATTCTACAGTTTAACATATTTCCCACCCATGATTACTTCATTAAGTCGAGAGCCAACCCAACAAATCGACACCTCAAAACAACCGCAGCCAAGCTTCAGAATAGAAATGTCAAATGAAAGCGGCGGGGCAGCCGAATAAGTGTAATGAAAGGTCAGCAGTCGAGTCCCCGAAGTACGAGGAGCATTTCCGCCGCAGACCGCATAATGAGTGCAAGTTTAGGAGCCGGAGCACACGGTCCGGGCGACCTTTGACTTCTGGCTGGCACTGTGGCTGGCAAAAACGAAGCTGGGAATGGCAACCCCCAAAACAGAGCAACATTGGGCAAAGAAAGGTAATGAGTGCCAGAGGACACGCCGCTACACAAAAGAAGTTATGTCCCCCAAAAACACGGAGCAGAATTGTCGCCTGTGCCAGTGCTTAACCCAAGTCATTTTCAAAATTGACCGCAAAACTGCTGCTGGGCTGCTGGACAGCAAAGTCGAAAAAGTCCGAGCAAGCTGGGCAATCTGCAGTACTGGAGTCCACTCAGCAGCGGCAAATTGTGCTTAAATATTAAATGAACAGCCGGCGAAAGAAAAACCGGACAACAACCGTAAAACACAAAAAGTTATAAACTCTCGCCGGGACCAAAGGACCCCAAAAAATACGGCAAGCCAAAATAAAAAAGACCCAAAAAAGGAAAAGAAAAAACAAGCAAAGTACACAGCGGAGGTACACACACAAAACAAAACACTTTGGCACGCCTGAAATAATAAAAACAAATGCGAACGGAAAAAGCACAATCGTGTGTAGGCAGAGGTGGCCTCTTCATCAACTCACTCCCGTTTCCGGGATGACAACCGCAACAAAGCCCGAAACGCGCCAAGGTGCAAATGACCGGGTACCAGGTTCCAGGTTGCCGAGTTGCGGATTTGCCAGGACGTGCTCCTCCTCGGGTCCTTGACAACGCCCGCGACAATGCGATTGGCGCTCTAGTGCTCTGTGATCCCTTTGCCAGTTACTGGGACACTCAAAAAAATAACTATACTTTTCAGCAACTACTATTGGCCCCAAATACAAATTCAAGCCATGTTCTAAATAGGCTCATATTGTCATCCTTTTAAATATATGAAAGCGCATACTATTTTGCAGTGTAAAGTTCTATTTCATTCTGCATCTGCCACCTGCACTTGCAGCGCGCCCCCTTCCCATCGACAGTTCATATCTCGGAGTCTGGCATTTGCATCCGGCACATGTCCTTGTCCACTGGCCCCATCCTGGCCCACCCCTTTGCGCTATGGCCATTGTCTGGGCTGGACCGTTCACCCGGCGCAAGTCAATGCAATTAACGGTAATTGCCTTTTATCGGCTTAGCCTTGATAAAGTTTTCCCACCCCAGACTCCCACTTTGGCCCACCGAACGCGACCTCCCTAACTAGTGTTGTTGGTCCTGCGGCCATCGTTGTTATTTGTAGGTTTACGCGGTTTTTATATTTTAATTTAATTTTATAAGTAGTCCGGATCCCGACCGCCGGTCCCCAACTCCCCTCCTGGCTCTGAAACTTGTCTATGGCAAAAATTCGACATTAAACAGAGCAGCGGATGGGCATTGGAAAAGTTTTTGTTTTGAATGCGGCTACGAAATGCTTTGAAGTTGGCTCCAAATTATGGAACTTTTCATGGCATTCTGGGGAAATGGGAAGCGGGCATGTGGACGGAGGGGACATCAGGGGACATCCGATCTTCAAATAAGGAACCGGGAATTAAACTGCCACAAAAATGCCAAAACTTCAAACATTTTCTTGAATATCAAGCACTTAAATTTGCCACCAAAACATATATCTTTATTTAAATTATCCATGTATATAATTTATTAACCTTTTTTCGCAAAGTATACTTTATTTAAATCGATTATATCCATTCATTAACGACCATTTCACGGTTTTGGCCCATTTCGATATGGGGTTTTGTTCCCTACGGAAATGACAAAATCACACATGGTGTGAGTGGTTCCAAATGGAGTGACCTCCGACTCACCTTTAGCTGCATTCCCTCGCCGGCGTTCAGTTCATCTCCACTCTGCCGAAGGCCGTGCAAAAATCGGGCGAAGACCGTGCGCCGCTGCTTGTGTTTGTTCCGACCCTCTGCCACAGATACAAATCCAAATCCGGATTCAGGTGCAGATACAGATGCAGAGTCGCGAAGGATACGAAGCGAACAATCAAATCGAGAATCAAACAGACATTCATTTGATTAACCAGACAGTCAAAGTTGAAGCGAAAAAACCAATTTAATTGAATTAAAAGCCATAAAAACCAAACAGCCGACAAACTGTCTCTAACCGCATCCACGGAAGGATCTCGCTCACCTGTTGCCGAAAAGTCGTAAAAGAAATTGGAACGCGCTCCCGGATAACTGTGCTGCATTCCGTTCAGATTCAGAGCCGATTTCGAGTCGATGGCATTCCTGGCCATCCTATTGGCCAAGTCGTTCTGCGTGTAGCTGTAGATCTCGTTCTCCTCGCGGTTCGACAGGCAGCTGGATGGCTTTAAAAATTTACAGCCAAAGGGGGTTTGGAAAATTGATTATTTTCTTACTAAAAACCTTTTTATTTTGCAAACATAATAAAAAGTTTTGGGTGAGTTTCTGTCAGTGCAGTGCCATATATAACAGCGCACATGTGCCTGCATAATAAACGAGCTTGGAATGAATTAGAGTCTGATTAGCTCGGGAGGTCGTAAAAGCCTCCCGCAGGCAAAGGAGGTTATAAAAGGTCATAGGGTACCAGGAGTGGCGTCGCTTACCAAGTACTTTCCGGGCACATACAGTGGCTGGCTGTGGCTGGTGGGCAGCACCGAGGAGCCGACCAGACCCCCGCCCATTCCCGATCCGCTGCAGCTCGGCCCCGCCATCCGACTCCGGCTGAGCGTGTGGCCAGTGGAGATGCGGACGTGGCGCTCCTTCCACTTGGACAGACGCACCTGCTCGATGGCGTCCAGGACGTCTTCGTAGGGCATGTTGATCTGTTTGCTGTAGTGGGCGGCCAGTCCTTCCAGATAGCCTCGTTTGCCCTCCTGCAAAGAGAGCAATAGTATCGATTAGATATTCCAAATATCTTATTTAAAGACGTTTAAAAAATCAATGGAATCTAATTAAGATTATCTAATTGATTTCAGACTTCCCCAAGACCCACATTTCTCTTCTGTATGCTTGTACGATCTAAGGACAGATCTGAAGGAGCCCTTTAAGGCCAGGGTCAAAAGGACCCTGGCTTTCTGGAGTAGAAGGAGGAGGTCGCTGGCTAGCCAGGATACATGGCAGACACACACAAGTGTTAATATCTTCCGGTAATTAGCGTGAGGTTGCCACTTAAATGTGTCCTGTTTGACATTCAAAGCGGTCACTGAAGCGGCAGCATCGTGCTTCTTTATGCTGCCACTGCCTTTGAGTCAGAACCCGGCATCCGTATCTGTATTTGTCCGCATCCGTATCTGCATCTGTGTTTCAGAACCTGCACATGCACCTGCCCCTGTACCCAGCCCCTCGTGCTTGGCAAATTCATTTAGCGCCGCATTCAAGTAATGCACATGCAAACATTTGTGCTGAAATGCAACTTGTCTGCAGCTGTCAGTCAGTTAGACACACAAATACACACACAGACAATCACACAAGCGCCCTAGCAGACTCACAGCAGATACACCCAGAGGGATGTCTGCCTCATCAGCGCAAAGTGCAATTAGTTCAAGTTGCAACTCGCGCCCAGACAGCTCGACAGAGAGGGCTGTACAGGGGGCGAAAGAGACGGGCGGATGTAAGCCAACAAGTCTCAGAGAAAACTACGGCAGACACCTTTCCTTGCCGCCCCATCCCCGGCTTCCCCGCTTTCCCCACTCGCCGTAATTCCATTTGAGCCTTAAAGTAACATTTCAATTTGCGCAACAATCGTAAATATTTAACCACAACTTGGCAAACAAACTATTTCGCAAGCAAGTAGTTGCAGAAAAATAATAGCAACTAAAGCTAATTACAATGCAAAGCAGCGATTTCTGGAGCTCCGCCTAAGGAAAAGTTTCGGCTCCTGCCGAAGGAGATGTCTGCCTTCCTTGACAGGAACTGCCAAAGAGATATGCACAGAGAATAAACTCCAGCACTTTGAATGAAAATTATGATTAATTAAAACATTCGGGCTACGTTTGGGGGGGAACTCTGACTAAAATATGCTTCTCCAAGTGCCTTGCTAAAGGAGGAGCCGAAGTGGAACCCAAAGAATCGCATGTCCTGCATACTAAAAAGCTATCTCGAAGAGTGTCTGCCAAACTGTCAACACTCTGCTATGCGCTCAATAGGCGCCACTGCCACGCCTATTTCAGCTGAAAGCATCACGCCCCCAAGATGAGGCTTGCCTCTTCAAATAACTTTAAATGTAGATGGGCTCGCATCTATTTGCATTGCATTGAGATTGCATTTCTTTTGGCGGAATGCAGGCGTCCCTGAACCAGTGACATGCTTTCAGCCAAACGCAGATGAAAATGCACAGATACACACGCCCGGCACCCACTCGAAAAATGTGGACAAAAGCCCAGGACTCATCACAACCAGCCTGGCTGACAAGTGCCTTTCAATATGAATTTTTTCACACAGATACACTGGGTGGTGGTTCTTGAAATATGCGAAGCGCTTAAAAGAAATTTATTAATCCAAACCAAATATTTAATAAATCTGACATAAAACAGTACAGTATAGATTTAAGAATCTTCTATAAACCATAGACAAGGTAAATATTTAATTTCAGTTTCTAAAGTTAAAGATTAATAAATTTTCCAGCCACAGTAGTTTTTAGTCCATACGTGTGGTTCTGTTTTCCATAAAATTCTACGCGGTTTTTGCCCTGCTGGAAATTCCAATTTGCTGGCCTGGCCATTTTGGCCGATCGTTTAATTTATCCCCCCAGTGCTCCCCCTCTGACCGGCGAATCGTGACCACAATGCAGAGCTTTATCTCTAAGCCAGCAGCAGTGACCAAAAAATACGCGCCAAAATAAACAAAATTAACGCAATGCAAAATCATTTCCCCGGCCAGGGACCACCGACATGCATATAATAAAATAAACAGAAAACCTGAAATGGGCATGGGCCGGGGGGAGGAGGGGCTAGAATGGGTCTGAGGAGGCCCAGCGGGTTGGCCACTCGGTTTAACTAAATTAAAATCGTGTTAATTTCACATTAGAGCGCACACTGAGCGCACTGGCTCCCCAAACGCCTGTCACACACTGCACACTGCAATGTTATGGTGTTCCTGACCCCGGCTCCTGGCCACTGGCCCCTGGCTCTCCGGCCACCCGGTTCCCTATCTTCCTAGCCCCTAACTAGCCCCACGTCGACCCCCTCTTCTCCCGGGGGGGCTCAGTGGCAGCATGCAAATTGCCAGAGCCCTAAACAAAATGACCGAAGATAAGAACAATCGCCTGGCGAGGCGGGCTTGTTGTTGTGGGGGAAACTATTATAAACCTGGAAATAAATTATGTTTTAAACAGGTGAAAATGATGGTATTAATGGAGCTCTAGGGTTAACTCAATCAGTGCTTTTATAGCCAAAAGCTGCAGAAAATTAATTGAAAAATCATTTTAATAATATCTTTTGCCCCTAAAAGTGATGGGCCCCACGAATCCACACTTACCGGAGTGGAGTATGGATGGGCAGTGAGCCGAATGCCATCGGCTTCGAGGTGTCGCTTCATGACCGCCTCGAGCTCCTTCATGGTCACCGGCGTATCACAGTCGGTGGCCAGGATCTCGTTGCTGCTGCTCAAGGACACCGCCTTGGGATCGTTGATTAGGACATAGACAATGGCCGCCCCCTTCTCCCGCAGCATCCGGACGTTCTTGAGCAGTTTGCCCCGGTGCGAGGGCGTATCCACCCCTATGGCATCCAGATCGATCTCCCCGATTTGCTTGCAGATCTCCAGCTCGTCGTAGCCATTCTCCAAGAAGCTCTCGCCGTACTGGCCCATTCCGATGGTGCGCAACCACTCGCAGACAATGTTGGTGGTTTGGTGCTGCGGCATGGTGCCACTGGAATGCGCGTTCGCGTATCACGTGGCCCCACCGCCGAGGGGCAGATCGAGCGGTGCAAACGAGACCTTGGCCAAGCGTTGGTGCGACTTGGACGCACTGGGTGCCCCACATCCGCTAGCTGCGCTACTGGGTGTCCCAGCCGCAGTGGCAGTTCCAGTGGCAGCCGCCTCCGGTTGATTGCAGCTGCTGGCGGCACTGCTGCAACTGCTACTGGATGTCGCTTTCATAGCAGCGGCGGAAGTGGAAAATGTTAAACGGGATACTCTAAGGAAGAAATTTTAAAATATATTAATGTATTTACTATAATATCTAGAAAGTTGAAATAAATTTTAAAAATAATCTACTAATTAAAGCTTAAAACGAATAATCCAAAATGTAATGTCGTAACCAGCCCCCTAACTGATATAATGGATTAAATTGACTTATTGTGGGCATGGAAAGAGTGGCATTATTATGACTTTCATTTGCCAAGTGCAACAGTGCGTATGCGTAATATTGTTTCGACTACTTCCGGTGGCCAGGGTGGCCATTAAATCGAGCACCCCCGCCCAGACAGGTGAAGGTCGGTGGAGACGGCAGAAACTGGATACTGGAAGGTGGAGGGTCAGAGGGTGGGCTGGCATATCAATTTGCGTTAATAGCAGTCATTGTTCACTCGCACCGGGGGAGACGGGGCTCTGAGAGAGTTCTGCCTACCCTGGAGTCCTCCGCCTATAAGCACTTAATGATAATGCTCGGTCATGTACACGGGCCACTAAAACACTTGAATATGCTTAGCCCCGGAAGCCACTTGCATATGAATAAGCCACTTAAAATGACAGATGGACCAACACACACCGTCCCCATCCTTCGAGGATGTCGGGGAGTCTGGAAGACTGCGCCCTCGGGTCACAGACGAAAAGACAAAAGGAAGTCGCCTAACTATTTGCCAGATCCTTCTCCTTTGTTTGTTGTACATTCATATATTTGTGTGTTTGACTGTAAAAATATTTTTGCTTGTCGAAAAATGAAATGCAAATGTCTGCTGGCAGCAGAAATATTGTCCAGCCAGGTGGCACGACTCCACCCAACGAGTGACCCGAAAATCCCCCAAAATACCCCAAAGTGAAAGTAGAGACCAGGGGGGCAGACAATGGCATAATGAAAATAATGTGGCTACAGTTTGCCCAAACACACAAAGCACACAAAATGCTGCAGCTGTCATTGAGTGTTCTTAGATTGGAGTGGATCCATTGGAGTCGGTGCCATTGGATTTCCTGTTTTTCCATCCCGTGGATTTATGTACAAGAAATTCAGATTTGCCGCCCAAAGTGAGAGACAACTAATTGACTCGGCTTGACTTGGCTTCGTCGCATGCCTTTCATATTAATAAACACATGCTAGAACAAGATACCAGGAATCCTGCTGGATGGACAATGGAGCATATGAGTGACCTCTGCTAGGGGTTGAAGACGTCTGAGATGACGACGGAGCTTCATGAAATCTCATGGAGGAAAATTGCTGGAAGGCTCTTGACTGTGGGGCAGGGGTGCACTGATATTCCAGCCAATTTGAAGCCATTTCGGAATTAAAATCGTTCAAGGCAGTAACTAAGGGAAGAGGGTAATCTATTTCTGGCAAAAACACCACAAAACTCTTAACTATTAAAACTTTAAAGGTAAGTATAAACAGAATATCATAGAAAGATATGACACTTGAAACTATATTTATTTATTTATGCAGTGTCTTAAAGTCTCATAATTTCCAAAAACCAAATCAATTCAAGCGAAAATTCTTAAGCTAAGTTATTCAGGAGGCAGCTCCTTCTCGAGTACGCCTCTGGATGATTCCTCGGCTGCTGCAGCTACAAATATTTGACCACACCTCCCCACCATTACCCACTCTCGGAAAATTTTCGGCACATTGTTAGCATAATAAACACATAATAAAATGCAAGAGGCAAAATCAGTAAAGTCAATTTTGAAGATGTTTTGCATACGCAGCCGAAGTTTATTTACGAGCAAACTACCGTTTGTCGTCCTGCCCCAAAAAGGCTGCAAGTTGCAACTTAATGAATGTCGGATGCAGCCTGTACCTGGACGGGATATGGCCACACACAATGTCATATGTGCACTGCGTATGTATGAGCTGCGTAATTACATGAATGTTGGATTGGAAATTTGCATATGCCGCAAACTGACTCCGATAAGCGCCTTAAATTTTCAGTTTCATTGTTTATTAAGTGCCAAATAATTGTGTTTGCCAGAAAGTCCGGCGATCAAAGGTGTTCGTTCGCTCCGCCTGCCCACCGTTTTCCGTTTGTAATTATTGTGCAAATTTTGCGCAACTTCCCCTGCATAAGATTTCCTGTCCTGTCCACAATTGTGATTGACACTTAGAGACCTCTCAGGCGTGTGAAAATTCGCAAATGTGCAGCGCGCTTTCTCCCTAATTACCCCGCTTCTCTATAATTTTGGAACCAATCATTAATAATTTGGTCGGGGCTTAGGCGCCAAGCTCCTTGGACTGGCCGGCACAAAATTAAACTGAAACAACAGCATATGTGTGGGCAGATAAATACAGTCCTATGCCTAGGACAATGGTTCCATTGTTTACGGCTTTCACCGTCACTTTTTCCCATGCAAAATTTTCAGCCGGAGTAATTAATTTTAATATGAAAGCCAAACATGCGCGCTCTAACAATTGTCATATAATTTGCCGTCTAGACAGTGGAAATTTAGTATTTTCAATTAACTGCAATGGCAACTGCGAGCTGCAAGCTTGCCTCTCAACAATGCACACAAAAAGGCGCACTCCCAGGGAGGAATGGGAGGTGATGATGACGGTCAGGTCCTGGAGCAGGAGCAGGTCCTGCATCAGGAGCATGTAGCTTTTCTGGCTGACTGCCATGTTGACAGTGTATGCTCAGAAAAAAATATTGTTCTGAAATCTATTTAGACTCGTTGATACCTGTAGTTAGAGATTTTAAGAGGATATCGTTACTAAAATATCTCATCTCATCATTCATAAATCATAATAAAGTATTCAGTACCATATATAAAGTTTATTACCGTGTACTTTTTAATTACAAATTTTAATTTGAGTATAGAAATAAGAGACTTTAATGCTACCGACCTTTTCCATTCGAATATACCCCTCAGGCTACCAGGTACGGAGGGGAAATCGACCCACTCCAGAGCTCGTTGAAGCGAGTCGGAGCGAGAAAGAGCTGGAAGGACCGCCCCTTGCAGCCTTGACTCTGGAGTAGCAGGCGCTCAGCAGCCACCAGGCGGCGTCCTCAAGGTTGGCAACAAAATTGCAGTGCCAGTCACTCGAGATGGGTCAGAAAGGGGAGGCAAACAGAGCGGAGGGGATCGTGGGGCAATGTCAGTGCACCTGGCGCTGCTGCGGCTGCACTTGCCACTCGGCGAGTTCGGTTCAACAGAACTCAACTCGACTCGCTCCCTTTCCCAGGCCATTACAGTGCGTATTGCGGTTGTCGGAAGGGAAGCCCTGCAAATACCCCCTCTCGTACACGCCCTGGCAACCCCTTCCACGGCTTCGATTTCACTTTTTTCCTTTCTCATTTTTTAAGCCCCGCTCGCACTCGTTTTTTAATTGAAATTTCATTTGCCGCGTTTGTTTGCACATAATTACGATTGGGCGACTTTTGTCGCTTGTTATGCAAATTTTAGACAGGCTCATGCCCGCGATGAATGGGTGTAAAAATGTGAATAGAAGGGTTCGTTGTTTCGGGGCTGGGGGGAAGAAGATGCATGAATGCACTTCTTCAATTTTTTTTCTGATGATTTTTCGGTTTTCTGTGGTTTTTATTGTGGCAGGAGATGGCCCTTAAAAGGGATTGGGGTCTCGCTGGTTGGGAGCGAGAGGACGCAAAAGGAAGCCATCCATCTGCCCGCAGTATCATCAGCTCCATTCAGCGCCAAGTATGTCTGCTTGCTAAACAAATGCGCCAAGAACTAAAAACCCATTCAAATAGTGAGCGGGGAATTGGCAGTACTCGCAAGGACTCCAAGGAGCTAAGTAAGTTTGCCAACGGGATAACTCAAACTGCAGCTTGCAACATTGTGGGCACAAGGAATGTTTTAAATTAAAGCCAACTTCAGTGGCTGCAAAATTTATTCAAAATATTTGCGGAAATTTATTGCTTAGCTCTCAGAGCTGAAAAGTAATTAACCAAAAAGGTTTTGTTGAGGACTTCAGGGGAATTTTTCTGCATTGTTTGATATATCCTATTTTCCTTGTTAATCGTGCTTTCAATGAAGCCTCATCTACAAGTAAGTGACTCTAGCCAACTCCCCCAGAGTCATAAATCCATGCACTTAACCGCGATTCCGGATATGCAATTTCCGCAATCTTTGTAACCCCCCACCCTGTTTACGAAAATCAGGCATGAACCGACTGCCTACTGATTGAGTAATCAGCGAATGGACACTGTAATTCCGTAATTTACTTACATTGCGGGCGCCGTAATCAATAGGTGGGTCCTGTGAGTCCTTCGCTGGTGTACTGCCCACTCAAGACATGCACCCACACACACCGTCACACACACACGAAAACACGCGCGGAAGTTAAGCGGTTTAGGAGTCGCTGCCTATAATCAAATGCTGCGGCACTTCATTTGTCGGGAATTGGCCGACTGCCCGTTGCCCGCAGAAACATAATCCCAGTGCCGCCCACTTGTTGGGAGAGCCCGACCGCAGAACAACACCTGCACAGAGAACTAATCATGGTAATTTCGTATCAATAAATTTCAAATCAAATCGAGTTGAGTGGAGTTGTAAGAAATTATGTTTCTTCTGTCCTTATTCGTCACAAAACTACGATGTGTAAAATTTGCGTTATTTTTAGAGTTTATGTTTTAGAGTTTAATGTAATATTAAATGATTTTGATCAATTTTATTAATCTCTAGCAGTTAGTTTTAAAATTTCAATTTAATTTTAATTTCAATTTCAATGTTCTAAGCATATAAGTACACTGTATTTTTCAATACATTTCTTATATTATATTCAAAATATTTATTCCCATACTTTTTTTTGCTCTGCACAGATCCCGTCCGTTCAAAATACGCACAATTGCCGGACGCTTGATTTACGGCATTGGACACTTTTCTGGTTTTTTTTTATGTCTTTGCAACACCTGAGAAACAATGTAAAAACTGGCCAAAAAACGGGCGCGAAAATGGCAACCGGAAAAAATACAGCAACCGGAAGCGGGGAAGAGCCGGAAGAGCGACAAAACGGCGGGCAAATTACGCGGCCAGACCCGACCCGGATCCTGGCTGATTGCTAGCCGTACGAACTGCCGAAATTGCGAATCGAATAGGCGAATTGGCGAATCGACGAACGATTCAGAATTGGAATCAAAATTGGAATCGAATTCGCGCTGCAGAAGCCGGGCAGGAGCGTGCTAAAAAAACGCAACCAAAGTATGCAAAGCACGCGAGCGTACTGAGCCTCTGCTGTCTGTGTTTTTGCATTCGCAGCCAGAAAATCGCAGAAGCAGAGCAGAGCAGCCGGCGAGGAACTTCTCGAGGAAGGCCGTGCCGTGAACATTAACGCTAACGTTAACGTTAAAAAATTAAGAGAGGGGGTAGCCAGCCGAGTGATGCGGAGTGGGGCACATCGGTGGATATGGAGGTGGCTGGTTGCAAGTGCCCGTTGTAAGCGATACCCAGGAGGGAGGTTTTGCGAGCTCAGAGCTTTTCGTTTTTTTTTTATTTTGTATTTTTGCACCGTGCATTCTCTTTTTTATTCCAACTGCAGCCACCCCGAAGTCGGAGTCGGTGTGCCGCAGCCTAAGAGCGGAAAGTAGGTGAGGCACATGAGGCCGTCGCGTGGGGGAGGGGAAGGGGAAGGGGAAGGAGAGGGGGCGCCGTGGAGGCCCGCCGGGGCGAGAGTGTTTACCCCGGCTTAGACGGCTCTGACAGGCCGTCTGGGCTCCAAAGCATGAATGAGTTGTGGAAGCAAATGAAGTGCCACGCCAGCCGACTCGACTCGTTGCAACCCGCAGCGTGTTTAAATATAGCAGAGAACAAGCAGAAGCAGCAACAGCGCCAATGCAACGCTGCAGCGGCAGAAGCAGCAGTAGTAGCAGAAGGACCATCGTAGTCCTTCACTGAAACAATAATAAATAAATAATGGCAGCTTTGGCAGGAAGATTTATGAATTTAATATTTATACTAAACTTTTTTCAAGCTTTTAAATTCCAACTCACCTACACCCCGGATTTGGGGATTTTTTTCAGTGCACCAGGATGGTCGGCAGACGCTCACAGGCTATCATGTCACCGCCGGCGTCCTCATTTGTCTGTTTGCCTGTGTTTGTGCATGTTTGCGTTTGTGTGAGTCTTGTGCACTTTTTTATTTTAATTTCTTTTTTCGTTTTTTTTTTTTTTTAAATTTTTCCTCTTTTTGCAGCTAGACTGCCAGGCAGTCAGTCAGTCAGTTTAGTTGCGAACAAGCCTCGGCATATTTTGTGCTTCATCATCTCGGCCGCTGATGATGACACATGCGAGCGACGGCAAACAAATCCGGGGAGAGGCCTGTGATGTTCATGTTGATGTTGATGTTGCTGCTGCTGCTGCCAGTGCTGATGATATTGCTGCTGTCATCAGCAACATTTCCCAGGAACTTTCTAGTGGAGCGAGCGACTGTTTGCTGATGCAGCCGAATCGGGGCACTCCCTTTGGCTGCGGGGGCTGCGACCTTGGTGGGTGGGAGGTGGTTCGCCCCGGCCGGTGGGTGACTGCAGTAGTTTAATCATCAAATTACGCCGGATTGCAGTGTTAATAATGCACGTCCGCAGATGGCTGAGTAGACTAATCTGACTAATTGGAAGAAAATTCCATTCAACTGGTAAATTAACAGTTTCCAGCGACTCTCGATCGTAAATCATACATTTGCCCTTTTACTTATTTACTTACTCCCAGAATAAAAAAGTTTCCAAGCTCCCTTCTAATCTGTTTCGAGACCATATGGACATAAAGGCCCTCATCCTAAACAAAGAACACAAAAAATTTAATCAAAGGCAAATTACAAAAGAGTTTAAAGGACTTTATAGCCGGGCCTGCGACTCGGAATCAGTCTCCGAATCGGAGGGCTTGGCCTGCTTATGCTCCATATAGCCGTATATCTAGGTACGTATTCATATATCCCGTCCGGGGCACGTACTTGCGGTGGCTGGAATATAATGAGAGCTGGCTGCGGCACAAACGTGCCATAAACTGTGGCATCCATTTATCCAGCCGCCCATCTACCCCCAGTCTCCAGACTGCAGCCCGCCGATGAATATTCCATGTGGCATGCGTTGACAAAGCCTCGTCATCTGGAGCATGAGAGTATCATATCATAAAGGCAAAGTTTTGCTCCTCGGCAAGTACTATGCATGCCGTATATGAATATGTATATGGATGTATATATTTTTGTGGCGGGAGATATGTATCAGACGGAGTACTGGGTACTGGACTGTGGTGGAGAGGCGGGCTGAACTTTTATTGGTCTTGTTTTGATAGTTGACTCGCTGCTAAGCCTATTAAGGCGCTTGGGTCGACCAACAAGCCAAGGGCTTTTGCACCGACCAGGTTTCCACACCTCCACACATCCAGGGTACAGCAAACCCTCCAAGCCACCCCTGTCAGCATACACTGAAAAACACAAGGTAAAGGGTTACAAAAATGTGAAATTCTTCCTTGAAGGCTATACTCCGTTTCCAAAGTGTACTCCCACCCTTTGAATACGTTTCGTTGCTGGGGTATCCCTAGAAAACGATAGGCCCCACCAGGGAGCTAAGCTCTCTTTAGCTTTTTTCATTTTCTGTTGCTGTGGCTCCGGCTGCTGTTAATTATGGGTGCTGCAAGGGGGTGAGGGGGTGGCATCTGCTCGTTAGTGACGTCCTCGAAGGGCCTCATCGCTCCGACTCTCTGTCTCTTTCTGCATCCGGACAGTGCCGTGTCGCTCCCTGTCCGCTCCGGCTGCAATTTTCTCAAGAAGCCGCACTTAAATGGCTTCCTATGCGGGTGCAAACAAAAGCTGCCAAACACACACTCGCACACATGTGGCATACTTGCGAGTGTGTGTGTGAGTGTGTGTCGGCGACAGTTACAAAAAAAATACTATGTATGGCAGAAATCGGTGCTGCAAGTCTTGCTGAAGTGGTGGTTGAATGCACACTCTTCTTTTTATGATGCCTTTTTCTTGTTTTTGTCTTGCAACGTGCAAATGGAAAAAGAGTTTCAAATTTGTGTTGCTGCCACTGTCGTTGCTGCATTTGTTTTTACCGCTGATGTTGCTGATGTTCTGCGCAACACATGCGCCATTATGCAATTGATTTTTCTTCGTTTTTCGTTTTATTTTCCTTTTTGTTTTCCTAGCTTGGTAGCGTTGTTGCATTGTTTGTTGCTGCCCCGTTTCGTTTCATTTTGCCTTTCTTTCCTGTCTGTCATTCTTTCTTTTTGGCTCGGTTAACAGGTCTGCCAGAGGTCATTCAACTTGGCTCTCACTAATTTGCGCCGTGCGCCTAATTAAGCAGATCCCCTGGCAACCTGCAACCCGCCACCGAAGCCCAAAAGTCGGCAACAAAGCAGCAGGGCGTTGAAAGGCCAACTGGCTAACACACACACTCCTACACCCGGCTAAATAGGTGTCTAAAGTGACGCTTTATGCAGCAAAAAATAAACTGAAAGAACACGCACACAATCGAGCCAAGCAGAGGGGGCAGTTGCAGATGCAGTTGCACGTGCCCTATCTCTATAAGTTGCCTGCCACTTCGCCCCATGGAGTGGGCTCATAACCCTGAATGCAACGCTGCAATGAATGAATGCAAACTGGCTGCAAAGACAGACGACTCACAGACGCACCCACACTCTCGGAAGGGGGGAGCGTCGCTCTCGCATCCTTGCATCCTTGCCACATCCTCCATCCCACCGCCGACTGTAGTGCAGCAGATTGCGTATACGCAGCATTGGCCACTTGCATTATGAAGCATCTACTCCGGCCCTTGTGTCGGCGTGATAAGCCACCGCATCTGCATGTGCATCTCTGCCTCTGTGACAGCGGGCCGCGATTCGTGCGTGTTTACACATAAAAAAATAATAATTCATTCGAATGTGATGGGAAAAGCAGCAAGAAGGAGGTCGACTGGCTCCACATGCGCATTTCTCGAATTTCATATTTTGCCAACAATTATGGCTTCAAATGGAAGCTCCCCTCAGAGGCTCACATTTAATATTTGTAGTGTAACGCCTCCGTGATCTCCGGCTGCATTCATGGCGAATGTCAAGTGTTGTCAGTTGGCTCGCCAAGATGTTTTGTTTGATGCCGGAGCAACATGAACAGCAGAAGGGGAATCCAAGCAAATGCCAGCAACATTTGCTGTGTCAAGTGGCAGTCAAGTGCATTTAACAGGGCGCGTCTTTGATTGACGTTAGTCCGCGTTCAGAACCATGGCCAAAATGGCGGGAGGTACTCGGCGCTCCAGGCAGAATCGCAGGCAATCACAAAAGCTGACTGTGTGCAATTGTCAAACGGAAACGCAGAGGCAAAGAATCTTCTGGCAGCAGCCAAGGAAAATATCAAATGGAAAATAACATATTGGAGATGCCGAAAGCCACGTGAAGCTTCCTTTAATGCCCCAGAAACCTGAAGCGTTTCTCGTGCGTGTCAATCGTCTAATCCGGCTGTTGCAACACCGGAGCCAACCACAAATCAACTGGTTTATTGAATATTAATGAATCCATCTGGTTACCCTAATTAAGTGCGAAACAAGCCAGAAAGATTGGGCCGCGGAACATCTGATCGATGGAGTTACGGCATTCAATATGCAGTTTCTCTTCTCCTTTAATGAATAAATACATAGTTGAGAGGCCATCAAACTGGCATTAAATCACAAATCCGAAACACACAATTACAGAAACATCTATGGAGATTATTGTTTATGTGCATAAGCACTTTTCAAGACTCAAGCATTTGGCAAACAATGCCCTAAACGACCAGGAACACACCCAAAATAAAGACAACTAAAATAGGTTTATGCGATTTTTATAGTTCGCAAGTTAGGCAAGTCATTTGCTGAATCAAATGAGCTCTAGCTGCGCGCACAAACCACATACATATGCGTATTTTTACCTTTTGTCTTCAAGCACATTTGAGCCAAGATTCAACTTTTACTTTTCACTGAGCTTCACAGCATAACTCGCTTCGCAGAAAAAGCAAACCAAATGATGCGAAGCAAATTAAATTACATTAAACTTGGCCGAGGCGAACCGACCTGAAGCGGCTAAGAGCGGTAGAGCCATAAACATTTTCACGGCCCTTGACACTCAGAGAAATAATATATTTACTTTACATTTGATTAGTTATGTGGATAGATAAATACGTTTTATTATTTTCGTAAATGCATACATTTGCATGAAAGTAATTGCTTTTATTCTAAATGAGTTTGTGTATGAAATCAGTTTTATTAAATTCTAGTTGTACTACCATTTTAAAATTTAAATAATACAAAATTTCAACGACTTCCATTATTTTGAAATTGTTAATTAGTACCTTATTTTTCCGAGTGCGGAGAAATGCAGGCAGACAATGTCTTCACTGGCAGGCACTTTAATTATGACAAAATTTGCGTGAGTGATAGTCAAATGATGCCGCAAGCCACAAGCCGAGCAATGTGAAGTGCCGGAGCGGGGAAAACATACATAAATATAAACAAAACAAATAAACGATGCGCCGCAGAGACAATAAATATGGGGGAAAAGAAATTATGAAATGCGAGTTCGAAACTGTTACAACAAATCAAAGAGGCTGAGCAGCAGCAGCCACGACAAATCACCATCCCATCCACCAGACGTTTCTTGTGGAAGAGTTGGCCCAAAACTCGTTTTCGAGTGATCTTCTTCGGTGGCTTGGCTTTGCGGGTGTTAGCCCGTCCGGAGTTCATTTAGCTGCCAGCCGGCAAAGAAACCACAACGCATCGAGTATCGAGTGTCCGAAAAAAAAAGCTAGAGCTCCTTCGAAATGCCGTCCCCTTTGTGGCTTTTGATCTCAATGGTTAGTTTATCGTTGAAACGTTTTTCGGAGTGTAATTTCAGAATTTCCGACGCATTTTTACCCCTCAAAAATCTGCCAATAATAATCTACCGTGATTAAAGTATCAAACGTGTAACAAAATTGTTTATGGTCATAGCTCCAGTGAGATTAATTTAACTGAAAGTAAAATCACCATAAACAAACCCAGATATCAAAGTTTTTCCCAATCGGACTATTAAACATTAAACTAAAATATTTAAATTCTTCCCCCTATTGATTTTTAGCTTGTCCTAGTCGGCTCGCAGGACTACCATTACCAGCCCCCACAAACTCCTTTCACAGCGGAGACCTACCACGCCCCTCAGACGCCACAGCAGCCCCAAACCACGAAGTTTGTGGTGCAAACTCTGGGTCGTACCTATGGCCTGGAAACGCAGCGGGCGCCCGCCGTCTACGAAGATCATCAGACCCAGGTGATCCGCGTCTTGGAGCAGCGTCAGGTGCAGCAGCAGCCCCAGACCTACTACCAGGCTGCCCAGCAGCAACAACAGTATAGCTACCCCGCTTCTATACCCCAGCAGCTGCACACTTCAACCTACGCCAACCCCCTCCTGGTCAGTGCCAGCTATCAGGCTCCGCCGCAGGCTGTGGCCCCTCCGGCACCGGCTCCCCCTCCACAGGCTCTGAGCTACTACCAGCCACCGCAACAGCAACAGCCGCTGCTGCCGGCGCACCAGCGGAGTCCGGCTCCGATTGTTGGATACGCCACTGCTCGCCAGCAGGCGCCGCAGCCACCGGCCCAGTACCTGCAGCCCCAGCAGCCGCCCCCGCAAAAGCTTTTCTTCGGCAACCCTCAGCCATACGCCTCGGTGACCGTTGGCGGTCAACAGGTCTTGGATGCGGGCCATGGCTCAGGAGTGGCTCCCAATGAAGTGCAGGTCCAGCTGGTGACCGCCACGGGTCAGCAACCCCAACAGCCGCGTATCGGTGACCAAGTGGGTCAGTCCCAAAGTGCCCAGATCGACGGCTATGACTACAAACAGTCTTCTCCCGGAGACACCCGTGACTACCAGCGATTTGTCACCGTCTGCGGACCCGGAGGACAGTGCCAGCGCAAGGAACTGAGGCCCGGTGAGGTGGATCCCACCCACCAGAGGGCGCTGCAGTTCACCCGGTCCAGCACCCAGCCCCGTATAGAGGGCTGTTTCAAGAGCCCCGTCGTCTATGTGCCCGTGGGAGCAGAGGTCAACAATCAGGGTCAGCTGCGGCCCAAGAACCGCCGACAGAACGAGCGCCAGGAGCAGATCCTCTCCCGCTATCCCTACAACTAGACTAATCCCCTCCAAAAAAAACCGAATTTCACATCGAATTTATTAGTTTTTACATTTTAGTTGTCAATCGAATTGTTTGTTTTGTAAATAAATCGATCAAAAGTTTACATTTAAAACAGTCGAAATGTTAACCGTTTCGTGGGAGATATAATAGCCCAAAAGTAGGCATCCATGTGGCATGGGGTATATGCATATTATTCACCAACCTGTTGCGGGTTGCCAAATAGGTGTTTTATTATGGGATTGCGTAGACGTTGCCATCAATATGCGGGCCATCAAATGCTAATTAACTGACAAAATCGATGCATGGGGAAAAACGAATGGGTCGAAGTTCAAAAATGAAATAAAGCCAAACACGTGCAAAGGTTTTGGTAATAATGAATACTAAAACAATTTACATCTGTGATCATCAACTTTAAAAAATTGGTTTCGGAAAAAAATACATATGTCACTTTGTTTGATTAGGAAACTATAAAAGTTTCCACAAAAGGTTATTAATCAAAGTCATTTAAAACAGTTTAATAAAAATGTGTATTGTTTTCCAAGCTGATTTTTTCCAGCTCATTAAGTGGGAGTTTCAGTAATAGATTTTAGATTATTTTGTAACTAAAACTAAATTATTTCAGTTCAGTTCTACTTAGTCACTGAAAAGTCGAAATGCCTTCGAAGAGTTCTTTTGTGCTCTGGTTTATTATTACTTTACACAATGCAACTCAGGTAAATCATTACTATTTCCGTATTTAAAAGGTCTTTCAAAAGACCTCTGTATTCTTTTTCAGATACAATCTAAGGTGGAGTTTACCAATATTGAATGCACAGCCGTGGACAAGAAATTTGTTGGGTTCGAGTACTGCTACATCAAGGCTGTAAATCGGAGCTACAAGTACATCTCCCTGAAGGCCAGTATGCACGACTTACCATTAGTTAATCCATCGGTAACCAACTGCACTTCATTATAATAATGGTCTAATTTTAGTCCCTTTTCAGGCAAGTTTACAAATATTACGGAGATTTCGAACGTATACACCTGTTACCTTAAACGCCACCTTTGATATCTGCAAGTTCATGTCCAGCAAAAAGAACTCCAGAAATCCCATGTTGATTCTTTTCGCGGATGTTGCCAAAACCTACACCAATGTATACCACAAGTGCCCTTATGATGTAGGTTTGAAAAGTGATACATATATATATAAGTAATGTGCTAACACCTGATGTTTTCAGCATGATCTTGTAATTGAGAAGATGCCGACCTCATATTTAAATCAACATTTCCTAAATATTTTGTTTCTACCTCCAGGCGAATATGCTTTTTATAGCTCTTGGTTTACCGAAAACGTGGAAAGGGCTAAAATTAAGATTTACTGCACTCTGTCTTGGGAATAAAAGTGACATTATAATAGTTTCATTTCAGGAAACAGCTCATAAACAATATATAAATGCCCTCGTGCCTGCACCATGTTTGAACATTAACAAAATAAATCAAGACATATGTATGTTTCGATATTATCGTGATGCGCCAACTGATTTTATTCACGATTCTCTTTGGAGCTAAAATTATGACGCAATAATTTTGCATAATTCTTAAAGCTGTTTTAAAGGGTTCTCACTAATCGACTCTCCAACTTTTAGTCACTCTGTGGAGCTCAAAGTGTAGAGACATCCCAGAAGCCAACATAGAACGAGGGAAGAATGAAGACAAGTTTGCTGCCAATTATTTTGGTAATACGGTATAACTTGTTTCCCAATCCGATGACGTCAAATGCCTAACCCTTCAACAGATTCTGGCCCTGGTTGCGGTTCTCGCCAAAGGTGATGACGGCTACCTGTACGGAAAACCTACTGGCGAACTGCTTTCCGAATCCCTCCCAGCAGTGCCCAGGGTGACGAAGCACCGCTTGAAGCCACGGGTTTACCCGGCACCTCTCTCCCATAATTGTGGCAGCGACGACCCCGAAGCCCACGCAGCAGCTGTGGCAGCGTACCATGCCGCTCGCCCGTCTCCGCGCCGCTCTTACAATCACCAGGAACTGGTGGTGGACAGCTCCTTCTTCGAGCCTTCCCAGGAAGCAATAGACGAACTGCGCAGGGTTCTGTTAGACCAGGAATAAAGAAATCAATTTAAAAAAAAATGTGTTTAACATTTTTGGTGAAAAAGTGGAAGCGTTTTAAAAAAAAATATGTATAAGAATTTAAATGATGAATCTTGGCCAAGAAACAGAATTCCCTGTGAGCTATATAGGCATGATAATCGATATTGCTTTCATTGCCCATAATATTGGTATGTTTTTTGTCGTGAAGTGATTGTTGATTAGCAATTTGCAATTAAATGGCCCCAAAAATAAAAAGTTGGTATAGCCGCATTCCAACCGAATTTGGTTAAAGACAAAAAACAGTTAAAATAAATAAATAATTTATTGGCGAGCTTAAAAAGAAATGGGTTCAAAAACAAAAACGTAAACAGTCGGTGCTTAAGCCGAAAACGCACTAAGCATCGTAGTTATACTTCTTGCTGTCCCCAGGATTGATGCTGTACAGATCGTAGTCGAACTGGTCCCACTCCTGATAGCCGGCTCCTCGGGGCTGGGTGCTTCCCTTCTTCAGCTTAAGCTGGGTCTTCCTCTCCCTATTCAGGTCCACGTGCGGCAGCTGCTGCCGAACCCGCTTCTCCGCCGGACTCAGAGGCTGCGGAGCCCTTTGAATAGGGGCATTGGATAGGAACTGGGATTCCTCCATGCCGAGATCGGCACCCGGGCTCATCTGGGCGTCATAGAAGTTTGCAAAGTTCTGCAACTGCATCGACTCTGCCGGATGGTGGTCGTAGTAGTCGGGCATGATTAGGTTATAGTTCCCGGTCAGGGTCATGGGCGCCTGGGGCCGGGGGGCGTAGGCCAAGCTGGGAAAACTGGCGGCAGCTGACAAGCCTCTGGGGCGACTCCATCTGGGCAAGGCTTCCGAAACACCCAAAATCACGGCCAAACAGCAGCTGAGAAAAATCTGTGAATGGAAAATGAGTATTTATTTTAAATTTATATCAAACTTGGCTTAAAAGACTTTTAATTTTAGAATTTCAATTTATTGTGATTTTTCTGCTCCAGAAATGTATTTAGGATGTAAACAAATATTTTCCAATTTTTAGGCAACTATTTTTGGCAAGATCTTTATAAAGCGTTTTGAAATGTATTCGTCATTCGACTTACCATTTGTGAGTTAGGAGATTGTTTGCGAGCCATCTTTGGTAAATTATGCACTCCACAGAAATGATTTTATATAATTAAGTTGATTTTAATTTTAGCACTTTGTTGGTTATTCACACTTGCTGGAGTGTCAAGGATTTTTATTTGTTTTCTTCTGACGTCCGATGCGTTTAAATCGAGCTCTTAAACCAGTCTAATGTTCTGAGCGGAGCGATTTTGTATTTAAAGCAAAAAGCCAGGCGAAAGCCGAAAGAATTTCATTTCGTTTGATTTGTTTTGTTTTGGCATGCAAATCCGGTTTCGATTTCCAGCCGAGCGTCAAACCGATATGAATCTGTAGTGTCCCAAGGTGGTGCTGGATCCGAGAGACCGAGATTAAAGAATCAGCGGAATCCGGTAAAGTGAGTGACACACGAAACATCAGGGAACTGCAGGTCAGGAACACCTGAGGGAGCTTCGAGGAGATCCCGGAGAAGGCAACAACATCGAGTTTGTGGCGTCAGGGACTTGGAACAATAGAAATGCAAATCACTGGATGCCGTGAACGCCGATAATTCTGAGAGATAGTGGACTATGAGGCGCTCGTGTTGACACACATTTGATTTGGGGATGGATGTGATTCATGGAATGTGCCCGGCAATTAATCCAAATTATACGTAATAAAAATATTAATTGCACTCGCTTTGTACCAGTGAACTTGTGCCTGTAATTAGCAGTCTCACAAAGGACGGACATGTTAATCGCCGGAATACAAATTGGCACATCAATCACGGCTCTTTATTGGCTCCCAATGATCTGACATTTCAATTTTTGTCACTCCAACTGTCACTGTTAAGCACTTGATAATCCTGCGGCGGTTCAATAACTTCCGTCGCCATATCCCGTCGGGAAAATCCCAGGCAGTGCCTTTTCGACTTTTCGAAAGCCCCCAACTCTCTCGTCTTTCAGATGTTTATCTTCCTCAGCTACCAACAGGTGCCCGAATAAAATGAAATAAAACCAAAATTAGAACACATCCCAAGTGCTAGCTTTTAATGGTGGACCCACTTATTTGATCAATTAAGATAAGCTTGTGGAAAATCTAAGTCAGGGTTAAATACGCAATAATTGTCTGAATCAAATGATACTCTGTAAGCGGAGGCAATATTTCTTAGATATGAAAACTTCAAAAAATAGATTTTAAATGATAAAATGTATTGGTATAACTTCCTCAGTAAAATAGAATGCCTCATTATCGTAAAATGACACACTATAAATATATTCTTTAAACCTACTCTAGAAAGTAATATGGAAGTATTGATAAATCTATCTAATAACTCCCAATGACTAATGGGGAATTCTAATGTTTAGATTAAATAGCAAATCACGCCGTATTTTGGCCAGTAGCATAGAGTCGATGATAAATTATTCCGCATTCTTATGGCCTGGCTTCGATGGTCAATGGCTTGGGTTTATCCGAAGCCAATTTACAGCGCCAGTGGGAAGTTGCTGTCGCTGATGTTTCCCGCCGGTCAAAAATAAATTAGCATGTTCAAAAATCTTCATTCTGGAATGTCAGGCGCACACGCCAAAAAAACAAAAAATAACATGCAACAGCAGGCGGAGAAAGGAGGGTGGGAGTGGAGAAAGGCTGATGGCTGAAGGCCACCCCCGTAATCAAAATATAAAGCGAAGGCATAAATAAGTTTTAGTGTCTCCGGGGAAACCCGTTGTTACTGCCTTTTTCAGCATTTCTCGAATATTTTTGTTCCGATTTTTGTATTTTTTTTTTTTTGAGAATGGTGGGGGGGAAATATTTAAGGCCCCCCGGCAAAGTCAGAACTCATTTAGCATTGTTTTAAGCACTTACATTTTGCTTCGTTTAATTTGTTTGCGATTTGTATTTTGCATATGCATATTTACAAAGTTGTTTTGTTTGCTTTTCACTTTTCCCTTTTGTGTGTAAATTGGCCCGTTTTTAATTTTTGGATTTTTTGGGGTTTTTTTGCACATGTTTTGGAGATCAAAGACATGTTTTCGAGCAGCAGAGAAAACAATGTTTTTTGTGTGTTTTGTTACTGTGGATATATGCATACCATTTTGCTGGGAATTTACGTCGGAATAAAAAATTGGAGTGGGTGAAGGCAGAATTTGTACTTTTGCTTAAGCCTGGCATAAAATTTCAATTATCCAGGAGCAGGAACTGGGATGGGGCCACTGGGTGACTCTGTTTGAGTTGAACTATTTGCCCAAGCCCTTGCCACATTGCCGATCGAGTTGGCAGCCTCAAAGCAACGTGCCCCAAGATACAACCGCAAAATTACTTACTCGCCAGACGCGCCTTTCGTGCCCTCAACAGAGGCGGGGCCCCCAGCCCGGATTCCCGCCATAAACCCGACACCACCTCCGAGTCTCTCTGCGGTTGCATAGACAAACGTTACATGCCATCGTTTTCGACAGATGCACTTGAAAAGCACTTGAGTAATAGTATCTTTCGAAAGGGATTCATGATTTCAGAGACAGTAGAGGTAAGCGTACATTTCTCCCAGTGCCAATACTGAAACAAACCCAATAAACCTTACGAAACCAAGCCAAACAGTCAACTCTTGCCTCGGGCTGCGAGGCATCATTATCCATGCAACCAGCAACGGGCAGCGGCAGATGCAAATCGCATTAAATCTAATATGCAACTTGACCACAACAAACTGGACGCATAATTTGTCTTTCCGCCCAATGTCATCACCCAGCTCCGCCCAGTCTCTCTGGTAGAGGCGAACCTCAAGTTCATTGTTTTCAAGTTAAACCCTCTCGTATGTCACCCGAAGACCCCATAAATTATTGACCTCTTTGTAATAATTTACTCCACTTAGAGCCCTGATGAAAATATGATACAAAAGTCCACCAGACAAGCAGTGTAAATAAATTGTATTTGTTTTCATAATAAATATTTTTTAACGTATTAATTGGCTCTTGATTTGATTTGCTAATTTATGGGCTTAATAATGCCTGATAACAACACCCTAAAATTTGAATTGTGAACTCAATTTTAACCATATTGCCTCTGAATATCTAAAACCCGTTTTCAAGCCATAAATACACATAACTTTATAGACTATAGAGTAATGTACGATAACTATCATCATGTTTATCTTTAGACTCACAATTTATTTAGCTATTGACATGATTTTTGGTATAAGGTAGAGACAGCCAATTTGACTACTGAAAGTGAAATGGATTCATCTAGAACGAAGTCTTTTAAAATCTAGACGTTTAGTGCAGACGATAGACGAGCTTCGGCTTATGTATCTTTTTCGTGGTGATCGCGGCCTGTATTTCCGAACCCATAGTCTGGAAAACGGAAGCCGCCATCTGGCCGTACATACGCCACGCCTTCCGAGGACATTGGCCGAAGTGGATGAGCGCCTGCTGCAACGCCATCCCATTGATCATCACACTCGAGACCAGGACGATAACATATAGACTGGCCACTGCTGTGATGATCATCTTCTGGTTGGCCGCGTTCTCGTTCTCCTCCACCTCCTTCCACTTAGACACAGCGTAGACGGCGGCGGCGCTCAAGGGGGCGCCCACCACGGCCATAAAGATATCGAACCGATAGCCCAGCATCATGATGGCCGAGTAGTGAGCTCGCAAAAAGAAGGTGTCCACGTACACGGTGAAGTTCATCTTAGGGCGCACCATGGAGGCCAAAAGCAACAGATACAGAACGGCAAAGGACGTGCATTGGGCGGTTGTCACTTCCATTGCAAACTGCTGGGACCAGGGGTTTAGTGGATGTTTTTGGGTAATCTGAAAGCAAGAAACATTTTAATTGCTTAGGATGTAACTGGCCCAGTTAGTATTAAACGGGGTCAGTCTTAGCTAATCACCGCATTCTAAAAATGACATCGGCAAACTCAAAGTGAACCCATATCCATCTGATCTTACCTCATCGCACTGAGACTAAGCACCCCAGCCCACTAATTAAGATCCTAATTAAGACCCACTCCCTCGGGCAAGCATATACCTAGTAAGTGTACATAAATATTACTTGTTTAAGTCGAACTGACCATCCATCAACCCAAATAAACTTAAATTAACCGCTGTCCCTTCCTCGCCCGCCTGACGACATCGAAGATTTTCGCAATTACTCAACACATTCGAAATGTCATCGCCACTGCACTTGCAATCGCACACTCACTGTACCACAGTAGTAATCCCGTAATATGGGTCATTAGCACAGCCTGGACACAGTGCTGGACATGTGTGGGGCAACATACGCCGTCCATTAATTACTTGCACTTCCCATCGATGCCTTTTAAGCTTCATGCAACAAAAGCCAAAGGCCACAAAAGTGTGAAAAGTGCCAAGGCAGCGGGGAAAGAGCTAAGAAGATAGTAAAAGTGAAAAAGTAAAAAAGCAAAAAGTTGGGAAAATCATAAGTATAAGCGAGCACGAAAACAATGGCATTAAAGTACTTGGTAATCAATTGTGAATTTTCAACGGCAGCAAGCGTAAAATGAGGAAAATTATAAAGCTCTATCCATATTGATGCACTTAATATTTAAATATTAATTGTTTTTTGTGTTTAAATAATTCCAATCTTGGCATTATCAGCGATTTATCATTGCGAATGCACTAACAATGGCAGCTAATTGTAAAATGATTAAGCGAAAGTGGCAGAATTCAAAATCACTTCCATGTGTCTGTGTTGGTAAGTGCATTAGTAGTAGTGTGTGTGGCGCAAGGCAGACGGGGCGTGGCAGGGAGCGGCACACTGCGGACCGCCCGTTGACAGCGATAAATCAGCAGGTGTAATGAGTCAAAGTTATCGTTATGCATGGATCATTAATCACACACGCATAACAAATTAAGAGTACATTATTCCAATGCCACACAAACACACAAACGACACACCTTTACGCATCCGTGTGTGAGTATATGAGTAGGTGTGGCGGGGGTGTGTGTGTGTGTTGTTGGGAGTGATTGCATACTTTCAGGCAATTACGCCATCCTAGACCTATGTAGTGTCCTTTCATTTTAACTATTTTGATTCTAAACTAAGAAACCCACTTAGTGGAGTTACTGTTGGGAGTTATGTGGAGTTCAATTAGAATAATTAGGATGCACTTTCCAGCAAGAGCACTCCCATCCTCGATCCTCGAATTTAGTTTGTTTTTTTGGGTTTATCTTAGCCCTGGAAGTTGTGCAATCCATGCCAGCTCTCTATTTACCCTCACGCTAATTGTAAATGCCAATCAGGGAGCAGCTGACAAGACAAAGCCAACTGTCTCCCGAGCTGCGAAGAGCGGAGCTGAGTGGTCCGGGGGGCGCGAGGGATCAGAGTCCTGTCTGGGGTACCGGGGAGGGCACTAAGAGCAGAGTTGAGCTGGCTGATTGCTCCAATTGCCAGGCGCCCGGCACGCACGGCTGCCTCATACAAACTTGCAACTAAACAAGACTCCGGTGCTCGGTAGCTCGGTAGCTCGACAGCTCGGGAGCAGCAACAACAATCGCTACTGTCAACGCACAAAAGACAGCGCTGACGTAACGAAACGGTTAATTTAGAGTGCGACAGGGACAACGACAAACGAAGGCAGTTCAAAAGCCGTCAGGACGAGATGCGATGAGGATGAGATGAGATGAGGCTGCAGATGGGCACAAAGAGCACAACAACAGGGAGTAGCAATTGCACTTAGAACAATTTTCAAGGCAATTCCTATTTGGATACAAGTAGGAAACCTGCCCAGATCTTCCATTCTAGATTCCATGGGATCAAAATTAATTAGTTTACATAACTTGAATTTCTCTCAGTGCATTGGCAACAGAAGAAGCGGCAGCTATTGTGCCATTTGCATAGGGGCGTGTTCGCAGCCCAGGATCTGCAATTACAAAGCACAAGCTCGAGATTGGGCACGGACATGGTATGGGGCATCTGCCCCGAACTAAAAGGGGAATAAAGAATCCGGACGGGGCGGGGGGAGAAGCCTGTACACTCGTATAAAACATTTTTTAGTGATGTTGATGCCGGCGAATGTTTAGAATTTAATTAGCCACGCTCCCTGATTATGCGTGCATGAAATTAGAGCCCGCCGAATGGTGCCCTATAAAGTGTCTACCGAACTGCCGATGACAACGAGGAGCGGATAGGACCCAGGAGCTACTCACATCTGCAGGACTTCGGAGGACTTCGGAGGGGATGTGTCAAGGGGCTACATCCACGAGAGCCGCGGCGGAATCCAATTTCAGTTTGATTGTCAAAAGGCTGAAAAAATGGGAACTGAACCAAATTTTATGAAGAAACTTGTAACATTTTAACAATGTATTTTGAAACTTGAATCTAAGATTACTGTGATACAATTTAGGCAGATGTCCTAGAAGCATCTTTTGTAAGTGCCTCGGATGGCTCTTCGGACCCGGTCATCAACTCCTTGTGGCCAGTGCCACAGACTGCTGCAGTCCCGTTGACAAAGCAAAAACAATGGCCGACACTTCAGCACTTTCGTTTTCCCGCTCGAACACTTGCGGAAAGTACAAAATAAGTATAAAACACCTCGCCACAGACTCGTCGCCTCGCCAAACACACATTTTGTGGATTTTTATTTATTATTTTGCTTCTTGTTGCCTGCAACTGGCTCCTGCCCTCTCGCTCCCCCGACAGACTCCCCACAATTTGCGAGTCGCACTCAACGTGAAGTGTTTTCGGTGCGGTTTTTTCGTGTTGCATGTTTTATGTTTGTGGATATGTTCTCGTATATTTTTAGAAATTGTTTTAGTTGCATGTTTTACTTTTATGTTGGGTTCTGTGACAGCCGGATGAAGGGGCCGAGAAGTCAGCAGAGGATTCAGGACTCAGTGCGCACCACTCCCCCAACAGGATGAAGCTGCGATGACAGATAAGTCACATATTGTTCGGAAAGATTCCTGGCTAAGAGAGTGACGTCTAAATCAGTGGATTCTTTGGGATTAAGATTTATTGTTATGTAACAATAACTTTAAAACTTGGGTGCTTCTTTATAAAGTAGATGCGTTATATCATAAGGTATTTAGCTTTTAATATTAACATAAGAAAATGAATGAGCCCAGAAGTATTCACCGTCTACTGCCTTTTAGAAATGTAATGGAGGAGTATATGTTACTTCCTAAAAGTCTCCTTTGACAGCCTATTCCCAATATTACCCAAAACTACCTTGGCCAGTCAAAAATTGTTCAGGATTTAATACTTAAATTTTAAATCGATCTTTTTAAAACATGTCTTTTTCTTTGGTTTTTTCAACTATCTATAAAGCCAAAAGCCCCAGAGTACTGGACGGTACTCCTCTTACAAATATTAATCTGCCACAGCTGTTGGTGTCATTCTGCTGAAATTGCATGCACTCCCATGCATGTCCTGGATACACACACACACACACAGTCTAAACACACATACTCATACTTGATCGGGCATCCTGGAAGTATGCAACACTTGCATCGGCCTCTTCTGGGCACATCTTTATTAATTATGCCAGCGATTTAATTAAAAACTTAACCAACTGCCGCCTTAAGGGCCGTGGCACTCAGAAGCGGGATCGTCTCATAGTTCGTGACCGGTGGACTGGTGGGAGTGCAGCCCAGGACCAGGCCAGGGGGCTTGGCAGCTTCCGGGCAACTTGCTGGCACTGCATTTCCGCCAAAGTGCGGCGTCGGGTGTGGGCTAATTAAAATGCATTGTTTAATGCAAATAATGGATTATATATAGTTTGGCAGTTGCCAGTGTTTACTTACGACGGCAGAGGCTGAGTGCCAGCAATCTGAGTCTCAGAGCGAGGCCTGCCGTTCAAGTGGTGCGGGTGGTGCTGCGCGGTGGTGATAGTGGTGCCCGGACTATGCCCGGGGTGCCTCGATACCGGCGCCCAAACGACGGCTGCAGGCGGCGCCTTAACGATTTTTGGCCCTTCGGCTGCTGTTGCGAAATATTGTGGCTCAGCCGGAGCCTGGGCCAAAGGAAGTTGCTGTTGTTCAGGTTGCACATTGACGCCATTGAACGCGGCCAATATTGGAGGTTGTTGACTCCCAGCCGGAGAGTTTTTATTGTTAGCAAAAAACTGTGCCTGCGGTGGTTGCGGTTGATTTGTGGCAGGCTGTTGTTGTTGCTGAATTTGCTGCTGCTGCCAAATCGGAACATTTTGGCCCAGTAAGTTGAGCAACAATGGCGCCAACGCTTCGCTGCCCGTGATTTGTTGTAAATGCTGTTGCAAGGCAGCTTCCTCAATCATCTGGCCCTCTGCCCGTTGAATGGCCAAAGACCCATGGTTCCTGTAAGCAAATAGTTTACTCAATAGATTGACCCACTGAACACTCATTACAGGAAGAGCACGGAACAACTAAAAGCAATAAAAACCAAATTATTTCAAGGCCAATAGTTATTAAAAATTATAAAAATGTAAAAGCTTGGTGTTAATTAAAAACGAGTTTCAATATATTAATTTAATCTTTAGTCTAATAATTTTTTCGTTGTGCACTCCTACTCACGTGCAAATCGACCTACTTAGTCAGCGGCTGTGCAAATATTTGGCCACAAACTCCCCAACAAGCCAAAGACAAGTGGAGCAGAATGGTCCAATTTGGATACATATTCAGAGGCTTGTCTGGGAACGGAGAACCTTCTGCGCAGAACTCACACTCTAAACTAATCGACTAACTAGCCGATTTCACTAAAATACATCAAATATTCTTCGAAATATGGAACTGAGAGAGAGGAGCTTGTTTTGGGCTTTGACATTCGATTAAGTTCTTGTTTTCGGGCATTAATTATTTTCGAGCTAATTATATATGCACATTAATATGCAAATATTATGAAGTGTGAACATTTTGATATGCCCCATTGGTTCTGGCATGGTAATTACCATTCCGGCTTTACACATTCAAGTAGGAACCCTACGGCGATTCTCCAGTGAGTGGAAGTTTAATTAATAATAAGCATTTCATTAATGTGGTGTAGGCATTACTTGACATAGAGAGAATCGAAAAGTTTCCTCTTATATTTGTCCCATTTTAGCCGCCATATTTGCAAATAAACTTTCCTCATTGCGCTTAATTTGGTATTCCTTTCAAACTGTTGTCTTTACTCCATATATCCTAGTACTTTCCGCCTGCATGGTGATAAATCGCTGCTAAAAATGTCAACCAGCCGCAAAGGCTGTCAAACTGTAAAGTGGCCCTGGCTGAGCTTCAGCTCCTATTTGACCCACCTCTTCCCTGCCCTCGGGCCAAATGTTTTTCCATTAAATTACAAGCCAGGCTCCCCAGCGCTCAATCCCCACATCCCTACCGACATCCCTCCGGCCGCATCATCGCTGGCCTTCGTCTGCGTGTTGGCCCGACCAGCAAAGTCATGAAATTTAGTGTTGGCGGCATAATTAGACCATCAATTGCGGAAAACTCATGACAGTCATGAATGGGCGGCGCTATCTAACTGTGTGACAGTGAGTGTGTGTACCAGTAGTAGAAATGCCACAAGAACGAGGGGACTGTGGGGCATGACCAAGGGCTAGGCATACTCTGGAATAAAGTAATATGGCCCCAAAGCATAAACTCATCAGCGTCGGAAATGCTGACAGCAATGAAAGGACCAGAAACAGAAACAACACAGTCGACACTCTCTAACTCTAACATTACCTTTAAATTGTTTTCCTTTTAGAAGAGGGTTCTTTACAAGCCCACAAGTAGAAGAAAGTTTGCTGACCTCCAAAGTGGGGGCTCGATTAAAGTAACTTTGAGAGTTCCCCATTTAGAGTCACTACTGTTCTTAACTGGAACTGTTGCACCAAAACCCAAAATACGGAAACAACAATGCCCCACAATAAAGTCGGAATGTAAAGCACAATACCTACTTTTGGCGCTCATAAATATTCACTCGAATATATGCGATGTCCTTGTGGCGCGTTCGCTTTCATTTTCCACAGCTTTTCGGCTGGAGGCGCAAAAGTGTGAAATAGCTTCTACGTACATATAAATACTTGTGTGTTTTTATGACGATTTTTTGGTGACTGTGTTAGCCAGCGGAGCGTGAAAGTTAAGCACATAAATTGCGAGCAGAGGAATTAAAAGCACCCAGTGCATGGCATGTTGTCCAAAAAACCAGAAAACACTTAAAATACGGCAACTGGGAGCGTGTGCCAGTGCGAATGCGATGGAGCCGCTTTTTAGTAAAATTACACGCTCTAATCCACAACTTTTGAGTGGGCCACAACCACAGGCCTCCCTGGCAAGGCAAAAATAAAATATATACTAAAATGATAAGAAAAAAAATAAAGAAATCCAGTCGAGTGGCAGAGATGAAAGGCGAGTGCCTGGGGGCACCAAGGCTACAAGAATGCGCCAGACAGCGCCAAAGACCTAAACGCAAAACAAGCAAGCCACACATACTAATGTGTGTACGGGGCAGGAGCGACTGAAAGTATGCAAAACATAATTCATGCTGATGGAATTGTATGCATGAACATATAGCATGAACATATAAGGTGGAGTAGAGTCCTAGCCTGCCCCCTACTCCCATCCCACCCTCCGGCTGGCTAAAAATCATATGCATCACGTGATTAAACGCGTCATGCATGAAAATGTAAAATATTGTGCAACCATATAGCTCCGACAGACAGAGTCGCCGGCCAGGGGGCCCCGGGGTTGACTTCTCCGCGCTGGCTGACTCAAAAAAAGGGGAAAAATTAGAGACTTCGACCCCGCACACAACAGTGTTTACTTGGCTTGGCTGCCAGTCTGGCGTACGACCGTATCTGGTATCCGTGACCAGAACAAACCACAGCCAACAAAACGCTTTGGCTAAAAATGTTATACATGTTACACTTAAAGATACATATTTATTTAATCTTTTTCCAATGAATTTGGACTTTCTAGAACTTTCTAATTCCAAGACAATCTAGGAGGCTTTGGCTTTTGGTCTTAATTTTCAGGTTTTGGGTATAAATACCTTTACCCCAAGGGAAGAAATTCATTCGGCTCTCGGCTTCTGAGCTTTGATTTGATTTTATATTTATTGGTTTATAATTGAAGAAAAAAATTGTTAATTCTGAAATTGATTTTCTTTGACGCAATGGGTTCTGACCGTATTCCAAGATGGTAATATTGGGTTCTTTTTATTTTATTTTTAAATTTTACTTCAAAGTCGAGTTATAAATCAAAAGAGTCCATGGTACTATGGTTTGTTTAGGATTTTTGAAGAAATTTAGCATTTTACCATATACCTCTGGCTCTCCGTATGCCAAAATGGTAGGATTATTGTTTCTCTTCTATTTATTTATAAATTTAAATTTCATTTCTATTGAAAACCCATTTTAAAATATTTTGTTTTGTACATTAGGTTCACCGTATGCCAAGATGGTACGATTGTAACTGTTTTTCTAAATGGTTTTACTTTGAAAAATTAACATCTTTATTTTATCCTTTTTATTTTATCCAAAATGTGGCCAACCACTTGAGTAATTGGGCCACATGGGCAGGAGGCCTTCATTAGCTAGTCCATTGAAATTTCTCATGCACTGCATACTTTAAGATGGTTCCCTCGGTATGGACTCTTTAGTTCTTCCAAGGAAAAAATGGAAACTTTGCTTTGCAGCAAATCAGCGAAAGCGCCAACAAACTATTAAAAACTTTCGCAACAAGAAAAACTTGCAGGACGAAGATTTCAACACTCCTTCTCCCACTGCTCCTTCCTCGTCTGCGGCCCCAGCTCCTGTGCCGCTTTGGGTCCTTCTGGTGACGGCATCCATATCTGACGAGTGCCAAAAAGCAAAAGTTTCCACTGCCAGTGCTGCATACAATGTTTGTGCTGATTGCAGCACAGCAAATGGCTTTTGATTTCACAAATCAAAAGTTTCTTGTGCGCCGCGCCGCACGTGATTTATGCCTGCGGCAGGAGCCGAGTCCGAATTCGGAGTGCAGGACTCTGATGCAGGATTCAGGATGCAGGATGCAGTTTTCTGTCGAGGATCGCCGGCGACATGCACGAGCACCCCGCCCGACTGTAAAAACTTCAGCCCAAGGGGAAAATGAGCAAGAAAACTAGGATGAGGGAGGAAGCCCAGCTGAATAAGAAAGAGCCAAAGAAGTATCCAATGAGCATTCCGGGGAGGAATCCCAACTAAGTTGCCCATTTTGTTTGCAGCTTAATGCACATTTAGATTTCGCATCCAGCATCCAACATCCTGCACCCAGGAGCACCCTAATGGCAGCTCATCAGCAAGCCCGAATTCGCATTCTTAACACTTTCCTCTAATTGCCGGGAAAAAGTTTTCTCGCGAAAAGAAAATAATATGGCTTACCTTATGAGGCTTCAGGTGAAAACAGCTGGCTGGTAAGTGCACTACAAAAAACGAGGTAAACAAGGGGCTACCTGGCTCGAAAATTAAGCATTTAAATTAACCTATTTGCATGTTTCATGTAATTTAACAAAAAGAAAAAACCTTCATTATTGATTTTTGTTTGGGGAAAATATTTTTGGCTTCTTTTCTTTGGGTTTCATGTGGCATTTAATGCTTTAACGTCTGCTTCTCATAAATAACATCAAATAATAGCCTTGGGTGCTAATAAAGTGCCGCGAACAACAAAAAGGGGCAAGAGCAGCGAGTAGCAACACCAACTGTATCTGCAACACTTGGCAGCGCCACCCAGCAACCTGCCACCCGCAGCCCTAAAAAGTTTTGTGGTCGTGCATCCGCTTAGCGGTAAATGCAACACGGTTAACTCTTTATGGCAGTTGGCCCTTAACTGTGAAGCTGGCAACAAACTGGAAGTACCCTTTAAAAAGATGCGACATCAGTGATACTGTGTAGGACACAAGTATAACTAGAAAGAGTTTTAAATGCCCAAGGATACCCTCATACTGTCGCTTTGTTACTCACTTATCAGGTGGCTCTGTAGCCTCCTAACAAATTTAGGCTAATTAGTTGGACTTAAGCGCGGCTTATGTGTCGCCCTGCCACCCACAAATGGTTAGCATACTTTCGGGCGGACGAGCATTTAATATATGTAATTGCAGTTGTTGTTCTTCCAGCCACCCCTCTACCAAAAAAAAAAATACTTTAGATGTTGGCAACTAATTTTTGGGTAGCAACTCCAAAATTATGCGGGTCTGGGAACGCAGAATGCAAAATGGGAATGGATAAGGGAAAAGGACTAACCCTCATACGAACACATTTTCAGTAGACCACAAAACATGCAAAACATTAAGGCCACATTCTAGCCTTTGCCACCAGCTCGCTCTTGGCCCATCTGGTGTGTCGTGTCATTGAAGCGTAAATGAGACATTTGCGACGCTTGTTTAATTAAAATAAATTTCAATTTAATCAAAATTTCGTCTGGATGTTGCCGAACGGTGGGGAAAATCACCAAAAATACAAGCATGTCAGCAACATCACCGGAATTTCGCATTAAAATTTCCGGCATAGTTTTTCGGGCTTTCTGAACCGAAGAACCGAGTTCTGTGCCCCGTCATCGTCCTGACAACTGTCGGTCTGCGTGCTTTAAAATTCCAACAAAAAGTTTTGGAGCTATCTTTCAACAAGCACCTGCCCCGACTCGGTGTCATGTCGTACAGGTGTCTAAGTGGGTGTGGCACTAGATTAAATCATTGTGTCAGTCCTTGATTAATAGTCGTGTGACAAAACATTTTGAGGACTCCTTGTGGCCCTGTCGAAATTAGATGGGTCTATTGTGTGCCTGCAAATTTTGTAATTATAGTTACATATTATAACTATGTTGTATTACTCTGTATTATAGTTAAGACAAGTTAGGCTAATTGATTGCTGAAAAAACCAAAACCCTGAAGAAAAACATATTTTACAACCGACAAAATACGAGTTTTAAAATGCTTTATCCAACTTCAATTTATATGCATTTTAAAATCTGTTTATTCAAACAAGTGCCTGGCCAGAGCAAGCAAAAACTTTCTTAAATATACAGACTTTACAACTTTTATTTTAGGTTTTGTTTCATTTTTTTCACACAGGATGCAGAAGGTGGGGTAATTCAATTAAATGCTTTGGCTTGCGAGAAAAGTTGTTCTAATTTAATTGGACGTTTTGTTTGCACTCGCCGCGAGTATTTTCATGTGGCCACTGTTTTTTGTATCCAATGCTTTCGATTTAGACTGCACGGCGGGAGGCGGACCACATGGCGTATGAGTTTCACATCACTCATACGCCGCGTGGCCCTATCGCTCACACGCTGCATGGCCGTAATAAAAATGTAAGCGCTAATTGCCAAAAATGCTGGTAAATGCAATTTAAGTTTCTGGCCCCGACAAATGTTATTGCAATTAAAAAGAACAGCATTCGCGGGAGAAAAGCCCCACTGAGGCCATGAAAAATGCATATTTGGGTTTAACCGAAAAATAAACAAAGGCGGCGGGGGGCAGAGGGCTGGGCTTGGACTACACATGTATTCACAGAAAATTCCTTTCCGCCCCCGCTGCACTGGGGGCACGGTTCGTTTTTTGCATGCCACGGTGCGGGGCGCTGAGCCGAAAAGTATGCAACAATAAATTTCGCCACGACGCAAGCTTTTCATTTATTTGAAATCCAGCCACGAATAAAGAAAACACAACACACATTTCAACACCCGCTGCGAAATAAAAAACTAAATTGTTTCCCAACTAAAAACATTCTGGCTTGCCAATTTTGTATCAATTTTCGTTTGGAAGGGACACAGACTTGCAAAAACTATCTAAGAGCCGGGGAAAACATTTACAATTGTTCTGTCTGTGGGCCAGGCACTTTGATGACCCCACAACCAAGACTTGTTGCCATTGCGGGCCATTCTTTCTGGCCAATTTCAGTTTATGGCCCATAAATTGTGTCGCCTCGGTGCGACAGAGTTTTCTTGCCCGCTAGCTGGCTTGTTGGCCAATTGATTTGCATGGCTTGGCCAACTGTTAGTTAACAGCCAGGACAACTGTACCACAATTTATGGGCGGGGCAATCGAAACAATTGCCTGACTCCAGCCCGATTGCAGTCATTCAGCCACAAAAGACTCCAAATGCACCTGCATTTTATGGCTGTCAACTGCAACAGGCCGGAGCGTTCTCTCGTTCCAAAAATCCAGGCTAAGTGCATTTTTTGAGTTTCGACTGACATGCAAATACTTTTCTCCTCCACCTCCGGCCGGCTGAGATAAAGTTGATTTTTGATTTGCCAGCAGACTCACTGAGCCATGAGCCCAAGAAGCCATCCAAGTGACTTGGCCCGGGCAGCCCCTCCCAGCCGGCGCCCCTGTTTGTGGGCAGTAATTACAAAAATACGATAAGGCTCCGAGCAAACCGCTCGACTGGAAAGCGAATTCAAATGCGAATATTCATGGATTGTTGATGGAAAATCATCAAAGTATAATGGAATATGTTATGGCAGATTATCGATAATGCATGTTTTTGTGTGTTTTTGCGAATGACAAATGGTCGGATGGCCATTTGATAGGACATACTGAATAAGAATTGCACATGAATATTAATTGTTGATCAGATATTTCGATTTAAATAATTATTTTGAGCACTGTTCGACTTGGATGCAGAAGCTAAATGAGACTTTAAAACATATTGCTAATAAAAATGTGTAAATATTTCGGTTCTCTACACTAAATTAAAATTTAAATTTCGGATGTGGTAGTCGTATGCGACGTATGCGCCGTTCAATCAATAAATCAGGACCCCTGAGGACCCAAGAGCTCTCAAGGGAACTTGCAGTCGATGACTGGCGAAAGAGGTCTCCCGCCCGCCCCCAACTGGAGGCCCACTCGTTGTGGTCTGTGTTTTGTGAATAGAAATATGAAAATAATCCTCAAGTGTCAGCCGGAGAGATTAGTGACAACAAACCAAAGCCGCAAAGCGAAATGAGATTTTTCATTTCGTATCAAATATCCGCAAAACCCAACTAGGAAAACCAACTGAAACAAAAGAAAATCCGAAAAAAATGAAAATATGTACAGCTTAAGCTTGAAGGGAAATGCAAACGAGTGCAATGCTCCGTGAATGGGAAAGTGAAGAGAGAGACCAAGGGGTAAGCCGGGGTAAAGTGCAACGAGGAAAATTCTACAAACTGCAAACTACGGCCCCACAATGCCAGTACTCGGGAAGTAAATTGCAATCAATTAAATCCAAACTGTCGCATCGCGTGCCCCCTGATCCGAAAGATCCATTCAATCGGAAAAGAAGCCGCCTCTGAAAAATGGGGCAATGTGGAGCACAATAAGATGTTTTCTGGAAAAGCTTCTTTTACCTAAATGGATTAATTGTGGAACTCGCGCACAATAAATACACTTCACTTTCAGCAGCAAAGCAATAGGAAATCATGAAAAATTATTATATTTTATTTTATTCAATGTTCAATATTCAACCGTCTTTGTCCCACTGTGATGCGCCTGCAGATGCTTCGACTGGAGCAACGATCACTTTTAGCCGCCAGTTCCAGCCTCTGTCAGTCGACTTTGGAGCACATAGCCGTGTGGTTATCTCAGCAGCCACCTCAAAATCATTTTTAATGGAAAACTTTTACTGGCGCAACAAGGTGGCGGTGGTCACCGGTGCCTCCGTGGGAATCGGAGCCAGCACAGCCGTGGAATTGGCCAACGCCGGAATGCAAGTGGTGGGACTTGCCCGACGAGTGGAGCTCATAAGGGTAAGAACTAGTGACAAGTATCATCAAAAAGGATCTTCTTTGAACCCTAATTAGGCCCTGAGCGACCAAGTGACCGGCGATGGCAAGATCCATGCCCGTCAGTGCGACCTTAGCGATGAGGAGCAACTGACGAGCACTTTTGCCTGGATTCGGGAAGAGTTCCATGCCATTCATGTGGTCATCTGCAACGCTGGCATCCTGAAAGCCAATTTCCTCAGCGGTAATTTGAGAAAAAAATATACATAGTAGAATTTTAACTGATGCTTTTACGTTGGGGGTCCAGAGTCACCGACCAAGGACATAAAGGAGCTCTTCGACACCAATGTGGTGGCCACAGCCACCTGTCTGCGGGAAACCCTGAAGCAGATGGCAGCGGGAGGAGAACGTGGCCACATTGTGGTTATGAACAGGTATTTAGGCTTTTAAATGAAATCAATCAAAGCATCGACTTATTGAAAGTGTTTGGTGTTGTACTGAAAGTGCTTACCCATCAATCGAATAAGAAATACATGACAGTCCATTGTCTATTGATTCGAAACAATTAGATTTTAGCTTGAAAATTAGCACAACTGCAAACACCCAGGACAATGGACAATGAAGGGGGGGCAGAGGGGGATGTTTACACAGCTAAAATAGGAAAATTGGGCTCAAACCGAAATTAGGACGCATACGGACACACAAAGGCGCTGTGCACATACAGGACTCGTGCCGATAGAGTTGGAGGTAAATCATTTCGCATACATATTTGCTTTATAGTTTTGCTTGCGCCGGGCAAACATTCCGGCCAAAAGCAGCTTCTGCCTTGAGTGCCAAAATATTTACCAAATTATGTCGTACCGGACGGGTTGGGCGGTTGGTTGGGTTTATTTCCGATCGGGGCTTAATGAAAGTGCAAACAATGCAGCCGCCCAAGCCAGTCAATTGCAGTGTTCAGTGTTGGTCAGCGCATGCATATTGCATATTGCAATACGGCATTCAAAGAGGGGGAGCTGTGGCGGGAGGAGGCGGGAAGCGGTAACGGGAGGTCTGGCGCGTTATTTAAATTAAATTAAAAGCCATGCGGCAAACAAACAGCACAACAACACAAACATTTATTGATATTTAAATGCAGAAAGCAGAGGGGGCGCTCTCTTGTTGTTGCATGTTGCATGTAGGCGGGTGTACTCAAAAAAAAAAGTATGTAACTTGTGCGAATCTCCATAGTATTCTTATTTGAAGGTGGGAACATAAACCCATATAATTTTTATAGAGATCAGACTAAAATATTGAACACCTCTAACCAGTTTTCATAAACGTTTGTTTTTTTTTTGTGTACTACTATCCTTGTTGCATGGTGTTGCGGTGTGTGGGCGATGCATTAAAAGCTTTGCATCGCCAATGTGTTTGCCCAAACAACAACAATAATAAGAACAACAACAACTCAATTATTCAACATAATTAAGTATTTTGCATTAAGCCGAATGCGTATTGCATTTGCATTTTGCATTCCAGCACTGCCAGTCGCCAATCGCCAATCGCCAATCGTCGATGACGATGTGATTTTTATTATTTCATGGATTCCAATGCGCACCGCATTTAAAATCAAAAATGTTGCGCATTAAGCCGCATGTTTGATTTGCGCTATGGCTTTAATTTCAAATTGCATTGATTTAATTTTAATGAAATTTACTTGAGTGGACAAACACACTGCTCCCCATGGCCAAAAAGGCAAAATTGAATAATTGCGTATACGCACTGTGGGTGGACCCGGACATGCGTTAACTGGAGGACATTTTGTATGTGTTTTATTCACTTTCCACTTCCCATTCCCATTCTTTGTAAATCAGCCAATATTTCTCAACAAGCCAATATTCAAATGAATCAGACTGGTTTTAAAATGATTATTATTTTTTTGAAGCAATCCTGATCCTTTTGAAATCTTATGTATGTTGATATTAAGCGGCGTTGTCACATACTTACATACATCCATCCCTGCCGCAGCTTAACACATCCTTACCGGCAGATGCAACACGGAAGTGTATTATAGACACACGGTAGAGTAAATGCTCGCCATTTTCCGGCATAATGAGCCGGAGCCGGAGCCGGAGCCGAACTCAAGCGTATTGTCCGCAACCGAATACAATTGTGAGTTCCGCCAACGGGAAATTCGCAGCGAAACGGGCAAATGCGACTTCGAACTTCGCCAAACGTTAATTAATGGGAAAATGTATTTATTTTGGCCACGTTGACAATCCAGAAAAAGACAATCCAGAGCTGCAAAAATTTACTGAGGCGTTGCTAATGAGCGTGTGACGTTGCGAGGGGCGTTAGCCCCGGGGGGGCGTGGCAAGATGTCGTCAATATGCATTTCGCTTAATGCCAGTGCAATAATATTAAGACTTAATTAATTAAAAAATGCAAGGGGTGTGCCGGCTGGAAGGCCAGCATCTGCAGCGGTGTCGGCATCTGTTTGCATTAATCTCCCTGGCCTCCAGGACATGCCAGCGCGTCGTATCCCCTTCTATGCACTCGAAGAAATGACGGGGAGTTCCTTCATAAATCATACTCTGGTGGCAGTTCCTCTTCCAACTAGTTGGTGGAGAAAGTAGCGAATCGGACATATTATTTTTCGATTAGAATTTAGAAGTTGGCTTATGTTTAAAATTTTTGCCAGTGCCAGCGTTGAATTAAAAGAAGTTTACGCAATGTTTGCACAAAATGCACAGCGACATATGCAGGCAGGTGGATGCAGAAAACAGGAACAGGACATCCGCACACATTCTTTGAGGCATGCAAAGTGGTTGGCGGAGTGGGTGCAGGGTCTATAGGTTCCGTCAGCTGCGGACCGTCATTTTTTCGCAAGTGTCCGGCATTGTTATTGTTGTTGCTGCTTTTAAGTGCTCCAATCCGTTTTGTTGACTTTATTTACCCACACTCGCTCACTTTTCCTTTTCCACGGACACGCCTTGCTTCGCCGGACATTTGACAACAACAGCGTTCTCGGACATCGGATTCCGGAAGTGCCGGTGCCCTTATTCAGCGTTTATCCGGCCACGAAGCATGCAATTACGGCCCTCTGCCAAACGGTGCGCCAGGAAATACATTTTCTCAAATTAAATATTAAATTAACGGTAAGTTAAATGCCGTGCACACACCGGAGGGGGCACCCTCCACCCTCGATCTCCGGCAAATATGGCAACACGACGCGTCTGGTAACACATCCTCCTCCTCCTTGCAGAGCATCTGCCCGGGAATGGTGAACACCGATTTTCTCAGTGTTTATTCGCAGGCGGTGGCCGAGCTGCCGAAGCTGCAGGCCCAGGATGTGGCCAAGGCCGTGCTCTATGCTTTGAACACCCCCGACGGGGTCCAGGTGGAGGACATCATCCTGCAGCAGATGCGGAGGGTCAATTAACTCATTTGAGAATGGGATTTTCATTGATTTATGTATTTCTTCGATTGAATGTAAAATTATTAAAAATTAGCCTTAGTTTATTCCAGGGATGGCTCCTTAAAAAATTTAGAAATCTAACTTCTACTGTTCAACAGTCCTTCAGCAATAAAAATGTTGATTTGGAAATCAGTCACTGATGTTTTTAGTTGGGACTTTTTTGTCAGCTCCCATTTTTTTGAATTCTTGGCACAGAATCTATATCCCTGGTTTATTCCATTAGATTTATTTACCAGGGAGCATCACAAAATATTTTCATCGAAAATAATGTTCTTAAGTAAGCCATGAAATCAACAATTTCCAAATTCGAACTTTGGCAAGTTACTGCCCAACTCACATCAGTCTGGTTGAAGCAGGACTGTGGTAAGGACCCATTAGATAGGTAAGAAATCTATGTCTATTATAGAATTTATTTTTATTTATTATTTAATATTTATAAATATATGTTAATTTATTATTTATATAAGGTTCCAGGGCCTTCAGTTCCAGGTGCTTTCCGGGCCCTTGGAATTCACGAATCCTCGGATTCCAATTCAGCTGCCGCTGAATTGGACTGCGAGGATTCACTGTTTTATCCCGAAGCTGTCGTCCCTAAGGTTATGAGGAGATGAACATGGAAACCCCATTTGCAACCACATCGGGTTTTATGCCAAGATGGTAAGATTCCGAGGCCATTCAAGCGACTGTAAATGGCGCAGTCTTTAAGAGACTTCTTCTGCCTGAGGCGTAGATATTGTCCTGTCCTGAAATTCTGAAAATCTGAGCTGCCAAGTCCTGTCTTACATCGAGAAAGTAGAGTCTTCAAGTTTGGCTCTTCTTCTCTAGCATATGTATCCCGTAAGTATGCCAATATTAGTTTTATTTACCAATATTTCATTCTGATCTTCAAAGATCTTTTATGGAGGCAAATCAAGGGGCTTCCATGAGACGTCTAGAATCTTCAAGTAGAGTATCACACTGCCCTTAAATCTTAAAACCCCCAGCAATAGAAGTCTGAGCTGGAAAGATGAAAGGAGCCCCCAAATCTGTCTTCTTCCCCAGCATCTACCTGTGTTTAAAAAATATAATAAATATTTTTTTTATAAATGACAAGATTCGTTTTACTTTCTAGAAATATTTGGTTCCTAAGAGTTTTCACTGTTTATTTGGGTTTGCCAGTTATAATGACAGCAAAATAAGGTCTTTTGTGGGATTTTAGAAAATAAAATAACGCAACGTGAACATGAACTTGGGATTGCTTGGATATAGTTGAATTTTTCAAATTTAAACCGCCAAAGAGCTGCCAACTAAGGTTGAAAAGCTAAAAAAAAATACCAAAAAATACCATATGTATATAGAAAAATTCTATCGAAATGGGAAAAACTGCTACGAGAAATATCCAGGGCTGAGCAATTTTAAAAATTCCCTCTTTGAAGCTTATTCATCATTTGCGACTCGGTCATATTGCGATAACTTCTCGGTCACACTGGAAATGTGCTAACATCATTTTTTTGGAGCCTTCGAGTTTGTGGTAAAAAAAATACAAAGCTAATCAATTCGCACAGGGTCGTTTAACTGCAGCGACCAACCGTACTGATGAAAGAACAATGGACTGCCATGCGGCAGCAACAGCGGCGACAGCAAGAGAAAAGCAAGGCTTCAGTGGACCTGCGACCCCGAGCGAATGCGTCCACGTAGTGCAAAATCGGAAGCGAGTGTCTGAAATGTCTGTCTGGCTGGAGGGGTGCGGGTCCGATTTTTGCCGAAAACGGGGTGCGGTGGGCCTGGGCTCCACAGTGCTATTACGAAATGGGCCCACGATCGAAGGGATGGCGTATATTATAAAGTATAATGCGTGTGCTACCACGTAGTTCCACACGGACACACACTAACACACGCACGCGAAAGCACTCATTAGCAGTGGCTTAGGCGGGACTTCGGGAAGGGGGTCCAATAAGGGGGACAACAGCTCTCCAATCATCCGATTCCTCGAAAGTTGCGAGAGTTCTTTGGATAAAATGCCCCAGAACACCCCCCGCCCTACGCCACTGGCCCACACAGACACCAGAGACAGCAAACGGAAAGAAAGTGGTGCCCAGTGGACAAAGAACAGGTTTTTAACCTAATTATAAAGCCCCGAAAAATTCAGTGCTACAGCACTCGCACACCGCCCGGACTCAGACGCGGAATCGGAAGCAATAACGTCGCGTATGCGGGCTCTGTCAGTGTGTCAAGGCCCCGGAAGCAGCTAGTCCGCCGAAGTGCTTGTGATGTTCGAAATTGATTTTCAATAAGTCGCCGCTGTTGCTGTTTTTGTTTCTGCCTCTGGACATTGAACTTGAGAACACGAACTGCGCACTAATGCACTATATTTTTTCTATTTCTCCCGTCCGATCCGGCCTGATCCGAGCAGTCTAGCGCAGCAGCTCTCTTCCCCCCACAAAAACAACAACACACACACTCAGCTACTTCGGAGCCACCACTAACAACCCCGCAACCAAAACCAAAAAAACAGGACACACGCCAAGATGTTCATCTGGGACTGGTTCACCGGAGTGCTGGGGTACTTGGGTAAGTACCGGGGTCCAAGGCCTCCTCCGCCGCCTGTGGGCCTCTGATGACATTGTGCGGCCAAGGCGGCTGAGAGAGCATTTCTTGAGCGATTGCCAACAAAGCAGCGCCAGACAAAAGAAACTGAAATTTGACTGATATACACGGACGAGGTCAAGACAGTAGCGCCGATAATGTCGAGAATATTACACGATATGATATGAGTCATAGTGGACAGTCTTAGTCTCTTAAAAAGAATCTAAAAAAGATAATAAATAAGGTTTTCTCAAGATGACATAACAATTTTTGGAAGTCCCAACTCAAAACCATTCGAGTGAGTTCTTTGTTTTTTTTTTTCAATAAAACTGTGTTTAGGCAGCTACGTGACTAGGTAAACACCCCATACTAGACGCTGCTTTATTGGTTTAGCTGCGAATACAAAGTTTGTGACAATTTGGACCAGAGACTGGCACTCAACACCCCCTTCCTTGCAGGTCTGTGGAAAAAGTCTGGCAAATTGCTGTTCCTCGGCTTGGACAATGCTGGAAAGACCACACTGTTGCATATGCTCAAAGATGACAAGCTGGCCCAGCATGTGCCCACCCTGCATCCAAGTGAGTATTGCATGATGCCTCCATCCAAGCCCCCTTCCTAACTGACGCACTTTATCGCAATCCGTAGCATCCGAGGAGCTGTCGATTGGCAATATGCGCTTCACCACATTCGACTTGGGTGGCCACACTCAAGGTAAGTTTGGGATATTATACTGATAGCCCGGAATACGGCAGTACGGCAAGAATTTGCAATATTTTTGTGCGCATCTATAAACGTGCCCGCCGGCTAAATATAGACCAGGGCGACCCATGCACAACACTCAGATTCGACGACAATCAGCATGAAATATAGCGCAGCGGGTCACCCATACAACCGCAGGGCTTTATACTCTTCACAATTGTTGCGTTCAATCAGCGTCGCCGCTCATGCGAGTGCCCATTGCTCGTTCCCAGCAATTGCAGTGGGTTTTGGAATATTTATCTCAAGCCGAAGAGCGAGATTCCAAGCATAAGCTGGTTGGGAAACATTTTCTTCATCGTCAGAACTTCTCATTCACAAGTAATAGGTTGCTATTTTAGTAAAAATAGTTGAATATTATGAAATGAGTAGCCTCTGGCATGTAATTGATATTGATTAGCACTAGCGCCGCCCCATTAGTATGCGTGCATAGAAATGAACTTGTCATGGTGATGTGACGATCGCTGGAAACCAGCTAACCATGATGGTGTTAAAGATTCTAGCTACTCGGACGGGTTTTGTTGTCTCAGCGCGGAAAGATATCAAGACTCAAGTGCTGATAAGGAAATTTTGTTTAGCTTGTTATATATATTTAAACAAATTGAGCGCTTACTATCGCCAGAGAGATAGTGTAACTAATTCTAATCATTTACTTTGCAGCACGCCGAGTCTGGAAGGACTACTTCCCCGCCGTGGACGCCATCGTGTTCCTAATAGACGCCTGGGACCGCGGCCGCTTCCAGGAGAGCAAAAACGAGCTGGATTCGCTGCTCACGGATGAAGCGCTCTCCAACTGCCCCGTGCTCATATTGGGCAACAAAATCGACAAGCCCGGTGCAGCCAGCGAGGATGAGCTGAGAAATGTGTTTGGGCTGTATCAGCTTACGACCGGCAAGGTGAGTGGGATCTGCAGATCAGAGATGTCGTTGATTTGTGTACTAAACAACCTGTTTCTTTAGGGCAAAGTGGCTCGTGCCGATCTGCCTGGCCGCCCATTGGAATTGTTCATGTGTTCCGTACTGAAGCGACAGGGCTACGGCGAAGGTTTCCGTTGGTTAGCGCAGTACATTGATTAAGTCAGAATTAACAACCACCACCAACTCCATAATTCAATTCAACACACAACCGAAACCCGAGACAAATTGCCACCAAAATTTTGATTCCGACGAAAGAGATGAACCAACTGATCCCGAACCTAAAGCAAAACGAAGCTGCGTGCGCAATTTCTAACTTATACAACAAGAACACAATTACAAATAATTCATAATAAAAATACCACAAAAAGAAATGTACATCTGTAATTAAACGAGACACTGTTTAATCCAGCCACACAACAAACAAACAAAACAAAAAAAGGAAACGCAAGCAAAAAACAAAAGAACATCAAACATCTTTTCTATCTAGAGAACAGCAGGAACAGAGACGAGGATGAAAAGAGTGCGCAAGGGAAAACTTTTAATCATAATTATGAATAACAAATTGTAGCAAATTAAAGGTGATTTATTTAAGAGCATGTGCTTTCACGGAGACACGCTGTTCCATAAATAAAACTAAGCTATCTACCTTTTATTTAAAAATTTATAATTGTAAATGTCACGATTTATTTCCTCTAGTTTAGTTGGCTGCAAAATATTATACATCCATACATACATATATCCTTCCCGCCCTTCCGTTTATGGTAAATTTTAATTTAGCTAAAATTTTTTAAGTTGCATGTCATCGATGTACTTTGTTTCTTTTTTTATACAATACAAAGAAAAGAGGGAAAACAATTTATTAAATAAAATCGCATTTTGTTTGCAAAAATAATTCTAAATAAAACGGAAAAGAGTTTTGTAAAATAAAAGTAACTCGTTCATTTTCTTGGGTGTTGGGCTTCAAATCTAAAAAAAACCGGGAAGAGTCAATAAAACGCATCTTATTTTTACAAATATATTGGATTTATTGTTGTCGCATTTAAGATTTACGCTAATGAGTCACGTTGGAGCATCTATTTAAATCAGGGAGCAGGCTTCCGTGGGGTGAGCACACATTTAAATGGCTGCTAACATGTCGCTTGTCTATTGTGTAGAAAAATATTACAAAACTCTGAAACGGCCAGGGGGCTAGGAGGTGCCCGTGCCCAGCGCTGCTAGCTGCGGCGACAGAGGCGCAGACGCCGACACAGCATTAGCTGCCGGTGGAAGAGACGCATCAGCAGGCACTTGCGCTTGATACGCTCCCTGCATCAGGAACGCATCGAACCGCCCATAGAGCCGGAACCACCGCCCGCCATGCGCCGCTTTTTCTTCTTTTTGGCGGTTAAGCTCTCCTGCCCGCTATCCGTATTGGAATCACCGTCGGACGACGCCGCATCCTCGCTCTCGGACGACGAGGAAGAGCTGCTCGAGGAGGAGCTTGAGTTGCTCGAACTGTCCGAGGCAAAGCCGGTGCTCTCGTTTATGTTAATACTGTCGGCTATCTGGGCCAGCTCCGGACGCTGGTCGCGGAGCACGCGCAACCACTTCCGAGACAGTTTCGGCCTCCCCCTAACAGTTTTGTGCCAGACGCATGGAAAGTTTGTCTGGGAACTGAAGTTCTGGGTTATGGCGATTGTGTCGTCCAGGTTGAGTACCACGTGCCACCAGCCGCCAGGCACAAACACCGTTTCCCCTTCGCCCTGCAGTACCTCTATAGGCCGGAACTGCTCCGGCCAGCTAGGGAGCTTGGTGCGCGGATAAACAGTGCTGAACCAGGTGATGGCCTCGTCTCTTTGCTTTCCACCCATGGCACTGGTCACTTTCAGCAAGTCCTTCGGTGTTTGGGTGGGGAACAGGCACCACCGCTTGTGACCGCGGATCAAGGTGTTCCAAGCACTGGTGCCTAGCGGATCGATGTGGATTCCGGTGCCGGACCGAGCAGGTCCCATAACAAACCAACGGTACGGTGGCCGCCGGCTCTCCCCGCAGTATTGAAACAGATCGTCCCGAAAGTACTTCGGAACCACATAGTCGTCCAGCAGCTTTCTTCTCCGATGGTGTTCGCCGAAGCTGCTGTCAAAGATGTACAGGGGGCTGTCATCCCGCGTGGCCTGCATGTATTCCACGTAGTATTTCATCTTCAGCTTGACACTATAGCCTTCGTTGTCTTCGCCGCACTTGAACTTCTGGTTGCGGTATTTTTTTGCCAGGCGAGCCAGCGTCCACTTTTCCAAGGCCAACCACCCATCGGTGCAGCCGCGGATCACTACCGGCTTGTAAGGGCGCTCGAACCGCTCAATGAACTCCTCGCAGGACACCTTTGAGTCCTCGATCCGCTCCAAGTTGTCCGAAAAGTCCCAGAAGGGCTCGAAATTTTCGCTGTACCGCATTGCCACCCATGCGTTGTCGCCGTCCAGCTCCGGCCGGGCTTTGCGCTTCACTTCTCGAGTGCGCTTACGGGAGCGCTTTGGCAGTTTGAATTCCTCGCTCATTCCGGCTCTTTTTGCTGCTAATGTTCTGATAAAAAAAAGAATTTTCTAAATTTCTAAATCAGCAAGTGGAGTACGTGAGCGCTGTGTGACCAGGCAGCGACACTCAAAATATACGGTTATAACGCGTTTTGACCTGCGCTTCCAATAATTTTTTAACATGTTCGCTAGAACATATAGAAAGAATAAATTCATCTGTTGAATTGTAATATTCATAAAATTAATAACAAATAACTTGTATTCTTTAAATAAATAGATCCTAACACATATTCCAATTTAGTATTTTTTTTCTCACCTGTTCTGAGTGACCAGTACAATTTGAGTAGGCGACTACCCTACACTCATGTGACAGCTGTAGGAAAATAATGATAAGCCAAGTTGGACGAGGTGATGCCTTAAAAAGCAAGAAAGCAAAACCCCATTGAAAACCTATTTTTCCCCATTCTCGTAGAGCTGTACAAGGTGCCGCTTCGCATTCTAGACCACCGGGTGTTCGTCAACGGCGAGATCGAGTCATTTCTGGACAACTTTGAGACCCGCAGGAACGACAGCGAGGTGGAGAGACTTTTCCAGGTCACCGAAGCTGTAGGGTCCCTCAAGTACGATCTATCTGATCGCTGCATTGCGTCTGGAAGCCAGCACCTGACCGAACTGGGAAGTGAGGTAAACCAGCTTCTCGAAGGAGTCTACGATCTCTTGGCCAAAGCGAAAGTGGAACGAACTGTGAGTGGGTCACCAAAATAACTAATGATGATTGATTGACAGCCGCACTGATATTTCCCTTCTTTTTACCAGGCCAGCACTCAGCTTCAGGAAGCTCGACTGGCACGTGAGAAACGGCGGGCCGAATTCTTGACCAATTTGGAGCACGGCTACCGCCGGATCGAGAACTCCTTTGAAGAGAAGGAGGAGGAGATTGCTGAACTTTACTCAGACCTCCAGCTGAAGCTTAACATTCCCAAGTAATCGGCCATGCTGAAGTCACCAATCGTAGACACCAGGGTGCGCCTGTTGCCCTCGCAGAAGCTGCTGAAGTTTCTGGACGAACACAAGGAGCATTTTCATGATGTTCCCGAAAACGTGGCCAATATCATGAAACAGAAGGGCTACACTCTGCCCCTCAGCACAAAGATAATCAAGGACCAGAAAACCGTCTTAAAGCGTCCGAAGATTGATTACGAACTGCTGGAAACCCTTACAGCCGACGTAGATGACAGCCCAGAAGTGCCTGCAACATCCAATTCACCGGACGATGAGGATGGTGAAAAGCCGCCTGCACAGCACAAGACTGTTTTGTTTTTGGAAGACATTCACTGGCTCAACGATACCCTGGCTGAACTTCGCAAGCTAGAAATAAGTGAAGTGTTCCTGCACGAACTAATCGAGACCTGCGACCTAATTTTGCCCGAAAACGAATTCAAGCCTCGTAATCCAGATCTGGAAGCGCGTTGTCAACGACTGCGCGAGGAGCAGCACAACAGAGAGTACCAGAAGATGACCAAGAACGTCGACGCTGGTCTGAAAAACTACCCCGAAGACACCATCGCCTATCAGAGTAGGGTCATTTAGTTGGCTTTCTTCGCACCTGTTTCATTAAGTTCCTTTCCTATTTCAGTCAAGAGCCTCAACAAACAAATTATTGCCGTGGTGCAGTTCATCTTCTCGGTGGCTGCCGGGTTTACATTTGGCTTCTTTGGAGTTAATCTGATGGTGGGACCTCTCCCATTCGGTTTTCGTATACTCCTGGGCGTGATTGTGGCACTAATCATAGCTCTGGCCGAGATGTACTTCTTGGCAAAGAAGCTTCACGAATACGACGAGGTATTGGATGCACCCAAGCGTAAACAGCCGCAACCAGGCACACCATCAAAACGTCCGGTTCCGGCCAAGGCAAGCGGTGTCCAAACCGTAAAGCCCCATTCAGATTAGAATATCACGTTCTAAATTACTTTATACAAAAAGACACACATTTTGGATTATTTCGCGTTGCAATTTAGGTTATATAAATATGTAGCTTTAAAGAGTTGTATTCTTTGCGGGAGAGGGATCGGATACGTATGCATTTTTCATAATGCTGCTCGGCTACTCGTAGTGCGGCTGCGGCTGGGGATTAGGATTGTTCCATCCCTCGTCCATTGCGTCCGATCCGCTACGTCCCAACCAGGCCATTATGTAGATGAACAACACAAATGTGAGCATCCCGGCAAGAACCAGGAACCACGTGCGACGCCAAGGAGGCCGGGAGGAAGGCGCATACCAGCGCCTCGTCCAACGCGAGAAGAGCTCTGCGGGCGTACGGCGCTGGTATTTATTGTCATCCCGATCCGTTCCACCAATTGGCGACTGACGTGGCAGAAGGGGTCGTCGACTGCTCGCTGTGGGAAAAGGTCACATTATTGCGTACTGTTGGATAGCCCCACTAATCGCTCCTACCGTAGTCGCCTGCGCTTGGCGGATTAAAGGCGTCCATTAGGAGAACGGAATGTGGACTCTGGGCGTCGTGGCCGTTGGGCTTCGTCCGCTCACGCTCTCCGCCGGAATGAATGTGGTGCACTTTGGTCATGTTGCTGACTGAAGCCTGACTTGCTGCCGGCTTTGGCTTGATCAGGCTGCTTCCACTGTTCTGATCCTCGGAGAGCTGGAGATGAACCCAATGATTTAAATTGGCAATTTGAAAAGCTCGACGTTTGACTTACCAGGGTCAGTCCCAAGCCGTTTCGGCCCCAGTTCACCTTCGCGAGGAAGTTTTTCAGCGCCTCAGCCACGGGAGACACAAGGTTGGAATTGGGAAAGATCTCCACGCTGCAGGCGGGGCACTGGTGGCCACGCGGCGCTGTGTTGGCGGGCAGTGCAGCTTGCCGGGCATTCAGGCAGTCCCAATGAAAGACATCTGAAAGAGCAGCATCAGTTTTATTAGGTGATCTAGCGGGCAGGAAAGTTCTTACGGTAGCAGACCAGACGCACACAGTCACCCTGCTCCAGGGTGGTGCCGCACAGGGTGCAGTTGGATATGTAGTCACTATCCCGCAGCCACTGCAGATACGATTGCACTATGCACTACCAACAGAGAAGGTAAATAGATTAATCTCGGCTTATTGTGAAGACCCACTTCGCCTACCTTTGGGTGGGATTGGACCATACAATGTTCGCAGACGTTGACGCGGTGCTCGAAGCAGAACTGATTCGTCACCAGTCGCTTGGGACACTTGCAAAGACCCATTGTTGCGGAGTTTGAGATGATCCTCAGGCGATGCGGGAAGTGCACTTGGTGCGGCGGGGGGCCTATTGCATAGTATAAAGGTTTTGTCGGTTTTTATCTACTTTATCCTCTTTTTTGCAAACTTGTTTCTTTTTCTAATTTGTCGGCCACGTATCCAGTGTGACCGCACACGGACGTCTGAATATACTGAAATTGAATGTTTATTTATTGAAAAATACCGTTCTACTGCAAATCCATTTTTTAAAAAGAAAAAATTTATTTATTTTTATAAGCTTTTAGATATTATAAATAAATCTTTTTAATAAAATTGTATTTTTAAATTAATTTTAGATATATCTACGCAGGAATTTTGCGGAAAACCGTGTATTTTCAATCCAACCAGTCTCGCATATATTCACAAGTTATGGCTGTTACATCTCCGCAATTGGAGCAGTTTTTTATCACCGGGCAAATCCCGCAGGGCATCTGCACCAGCCCAGTTGGTGCCAGAGGAGAGTTCACAGCTCGATAGACAAAGGAGCCGTCCTGCAGACGCACTCGTTCCGCGTTTCCATCGTAGACCACAGTTTTAAGAATAGTTTCCAGATCAGCTTCCGCCAGGTTAACTTTGCTGATGCCCAGGTCGGATATAAATTTGTGTACCTCGTTGACCGTGCAGCAGGACATCTGTTTGAAGGCCAAGGGACCTTCTCGCTTTTTCTCGGCCCCATCGCGCTTCATTTGCAGAAACCGTAGGCATTGCTGGTTGAGAACATCGACAAACTCCACCTCAAAGTCCTGATCCTGGTACCACGCGCCTCCAGTGATCGACAGATCCGGCTCCAGATTGTACAGCATGTATACCTTCTTCTTACTAGCCTGGGAATTAAAATGGGTTAAATTACTGTGTATAATTGGGAGAGAAATGGCCTTACGTTCACCGACTTTACAGCCTTGATAAGCTTCTTTGTCTCCAGGTTTTTGAGGATTTTGTTCAGCTGGATCATATTTAAATTGGATTTCATGCGAATGTCCCGGATCCAGATTCCCTTGTTTCCACCCTCCTCCACGATTCCGTAAACGACCTTCTCCTCATTATCCGCATCCTTTGGCAGGGCGCTCTTTTTTTCCGGATCGCGGGCGCGGTAGACAAGCTTTTCGCCCTTCTTCAAGATTTCTATTCCTCCCTGCTGCAGAAGAATATTTAAGGCTTCAACCCGCGTGGCGGGTTCAATGTCTGGAAGCGCTTTAGTTAGGTCATCGTTTGTCGCGCCGCTTGCTATGCCTTGGATCACCGCCAGCAGCAGTTGGGACACTTCTGCAGCCATGACCACAATGTTATAGATTTCAAATTTAAATTAGTTAACAAAATTTAACACGCTTGCGGCGGAAAGAAGAAGAACCATAACAAACCGTCTTGGCCTTGCCACCTAGATGGAAATTGCCTCTTTCGGACACTGGTTTGTGAGAGCTGGCATACCCGTGATTCCCAATCGTTGTACAACACCGTTCCGTTTGTGTATACCAAGAAGTTTGTGCGGCGAAATTAACAAATCAAATTTCGCAATCGGAAGTGGATTAAATCTAAAGAATAGCTATGGGGCCTACAAATTGGCTGTAGGAGGTAATCCGGCTCCTTGGGCGCGGGAAAACAACTGGGTTGGCCGGGTACGAAGTCGCCGATTCCCCCTTTTTCCGTTAATAATAAATGCAGCTGAGGTGCCGACGCCACGAAAAAGTGTGGCAGACGCAAATTGGAAAAAAAAAGAAGAAGACATAGCGAAGCAGAGAAAAATAAGGCCAAGGAAAATCGGAGAAGAAAGACCCGAGAAGAACGCGCGGCAAAAACTATGAAACTAGCTAGAACAAAAAAAAAATAAGATAGTAGAGCAGACCAATACCAGAAAATAACCGAATACTTTTCTTGCAGAGATATACCGACGAGCGGGGCTAGGAAGCTGCTGTCCACCGGTCACCTATGGGAAAGAACGCATTTGACACGAGCTCCAGTTCCAGTGCAGAATCCTCTTCAGAAACTGAATCATCCAGCTACCAGGAACGTGAAGCGAAAAGAAAGCAACGGAATCCAAAGTCCAAGAAAGATGTCAAAAAAGCTGGATCCGAGGAAAGCTCCAAAGGCAGCAGCTCAGAGGAAAGCACCAAAAGCAACGTCTCAGAGACTCCGGCTGTAGATTGTCAATCCGAGGAGGATTCGGAGCTGAAAAAGAAGCCTGTCGTGGGAAAAATTCGCATTGTACCGCTGGAAAAGTTGCTGGCCACTCCTTCAAAAAAGATCAGAACCAAAATTACACCCCGGAGAAACTTGGAAAGCGTTTCCAGCGAGAGTACCCAACCTGCACCTAACAAGCCGTCACCTCGACCGTCTCGCCGGAGCAGCAATAAGAGCCCTATCATCGAGCTAAGCGACAGTGCTGAAGACCTTAAGGACGAAGAGCTGCTTATCCCGTTGGTACCAAAGCCCTTGGTATCAAAAGCCACCGCAAAAAGTTCAGACCCTAAGCCTAAGCCTAAGCCAGCAACCAAAAAGCCTACCTTATCTGTCAAACGCTGTCTAGTTCGCCTGAAACGCGTTTCACTACCTAAAAGCGGCCAAACAAATCGCAAGATGAGCTCCGACTCTGAGCCGGAGGCAGCCACTACTTCTAAGAAGAGCAGACCAAGTCGGCGATCCAAGAGCGAGAGTGAGGAGGATTCGGACTACGAGGCTCCTGCTACTGAGGAGGAAGAGGGGGAGGATCTAGACGAGAGGAAGTCCGAAGACGAAAACGAAAACAAGGAGGATGAGGAGGCGGCCAACAATAGCAGCGACAGTGAGGTGATGCCCCAGAGGAAGCGCCGAAAACAAAAGAGCGACTCTGACAAAGGTTCCTCCGACTTTGAGCCGGAACAGAAGCAGAAGAAGAAGAAGCGCAAGCGTATCAAGAATAATTCTAGCGAAGAGAGTGACGGTGACGACGAAAAAGCGAAAAACAAGCGCAAGCACATTAGGAAGATAATCAAGACCAAGGATTTGGATGTGAGCACCAAGGAAGCTGGCAAGGAGGAAGAGGATCGCAGGAAACGCATCGAGGAGCGTCAGAAACTGTACAATCGCATATTCGAGAAGTCGGAGAATGTGGAGATCACCGAACTGGTTCTCGACTTCGATGAGGAGTCGAAAAAGGCCCTTCTGCAGGTGGACAAAGGTCTCCTCAAGAAGCTGAAGCCCCATCAAGTGGCGGGTGTAAAGTTCATGTGGGATGCTTGCTTTGAAACGTTGAAGGACAGCCAGGAGAAGGCCGGCTCTGGCTGCATCTTGGCCCATTGCATGGGTCTGGGCAAGACCCTACAGGTGGTTACCTTGTCACACACCTTGCTGAGCAATACCCGTCGCACCAACGTGGACAGAGTGCTGGTTATTTCGCCGCTGAGCACAGTGAACAACTGGGCACGGGAGTTCGTCCAATGGATGAAGTTCGCAAACCGAAAGAACATCGAGGTGTACGACATATCCCGCTACAAAGACAAACCAACGCGCATCTTCAAGCTAAACGAATGGTTCACCGATGGCGGTGTTTGCATCCTCGGCTACGACATGTACCGCATCTTGGCCAACGAAAAAGCGAAGGGACTGCGGAAGAAGCAGCGCGAGCAGCTGCAACAGGCTCTGGTTGACCCCGGCCCGGATCTGGTCGTCTGCGACGAGGGGCATCTGCTCAAGAACGAGAAGACGTCGATCAGCAAGGCCGTCACAAGGATGCGCACCAAACGGCGCATTGTCCTCACCGGCACTCCGCTTCAAAATAATCTCAGAGAATGTAAGTTATCTATAGAGCTTGCGTCTAATGAGCTTGTAACTATTTAATGTTCTTTCTTCCAGACTATTGTATGATACAATTTGTGAAGCCCAATCTCTTGGGAACGTACAAGGAGTACATGAATCGCTTCGTAAATCCCATCAGCAATGGCCAGTACTCGGATTCCACGGATCGGGATCTGCGACTCATGAAGCACCGATCCCACATTCTACACAAGCTGCTCGAGGGGTGCATCCAGCGCAGGGATTACTCCGTTCTGGCCCCGTATTTGCCGCCGAAGCACGAGTATGTGGTCTACACGACATTGTCCGAGTTGCAACAGAAGCTCTACGGTTACTACATGACTACACACCGGGATCAGGCCGGCTCTGACATTTGTGGAAAAGGGGCGCGTTTGTTCCAGGACTTCCAGGACCTACGCCGCATTTGGACGCATCCTATGAATCTGAGGGTCAACAGCGACACCGTGATCGCCAAGCGGCTGTTGAGCAACGACGACTCTGACATGGATGGGTTTATCTGCGATGAGACCGATGAGGATGAAGCCGCTTCCAATTCATCGGACAGTGGCGAGTCCTTTAAATCTGATGCCAGCATGTCGGGCTTGGCGGCCTCTGCCCAAAAGTCGAAAAAACGCAAGACTCGCAATGGAAAAGACAATAGCAACGATAGCGATTCTGATGTGGAAATGTTGGGCGAAACTGGAGCGGCGGCTGGCCAAAAGGACGATCCCTCCGAGTGGTGGAAACCGTTCGTCGAGGAGCGAGAGCTGAACAATGTGCACCATTCCCCCAAACTAGTTATCTTGCTGAGGCTCTTGCAGCAGTGTGAGGCTATTGGCGACAAGCTGTTGGTGTTCTCCCAGTCCCTGCAGTCGCTCGACGTCATCGAGCACTTCCTCTCGCTGGTGGACAGCAACACCAAGAACTACGAGTTTGAAGGTGAGCATTTAAACGGTATTCCCACACCAGGCTTACTTAACATTCTTTGCAGGAGACGTAGGCGACTTCAAGGGCTGCTGGACCATCGGCAAGGACTATTTTCGGCTGGACGGGAGCTGCAGTGTGGAGCAGCGCGAGGCTATGTGCAAGCAGTTCAACAACCTAACCAACTTGCGGGCGCGCCTCTTCCTTATCTCCACACGGGCGGGGGGCTTGGGCATCAACTTGACAGCCGCCAATCGCGTGGTAATCTTCGACGTCTCGTGGAATCCCTCGCACGACACACAGAGCATATTCCGGGTGTATCGGTTTGGACAGATAAAGCCCTGTTACATCTACCGATTAATAGCCATGGGCACCATGGAGCAGAAGGTGTACGAGCGACAGGTGGCCAAGCAGGCCACTGCTAAGCGGGTGATCGACGAGCAGCAAATTTCGCGGCACTACAACCAAACGGATCTGATGGAGCTGTACTCGTACGAACTGAAACCGAGCATGGAGCGGGAAATGCCCCTGCTACCTAAGGATCGGCTATTCGCCGAACTTCTAACCGAGCATGAAAAGCTTATCTTCAAGTATCACGAACATGACTCCCTGCTGGAGCAGGAGGAACATGAAAATCTAACTGAGGAGGAACGGAAATCGGCTTGGGCCGAATATGAAGCAGAGAAGACAAGAACAGTTCAAGCCTCCCAGTATATGAGTTACGATCGCAACGCATTCGGCAACCAGGTGATGGGCCAGTTTGGAAACGCTTCAGGAAGCGTGACCTCCAGCAAGATCTTCGGCTTCCGGACGGACATCCTGTTGCAGCTGCTGAACATGAAGATAGCCAAAGACCACAAAGAGCTTACCCAGAATCAGGTCATCCAGCTGGTGCCCAGCTACCTGCAGCAGCTCTACAACGAAATGAACAACAGTGATCCAACCATGTACAAGGACTTGCTCAATTTGCACGCCAACATCGTGCATCCCAGTGGGATGTACATGAATCCGCTACTCTACGCCAACCAGAATCCATCGGCAGCGGGCTATAATCAGGGTAGTGGAGGCCCTGGCATGGGAATGGACATGGGAGCAGGACCTGGAGCGGGACCAGCGACAGGATCAGCTGCTGCGGCTCCAGGTTTCGAACCGGACAAGGTATACGAGATCGATTAGAGGGATCTAAGAGAGCCAACGGATATGGTTACTTTTATATTTTGAATAGTAGGTAATTCGTCGACTTCGTCGATATTCCCTTTGGACTAAAATTACAAATATGGTTTATCCTACCTACACATTTACCAATTACCCCTACCCACGTAAGATTATAGTTTTTCTCAACTTATTAAATAATTATTAAAGTATACAATAAATTTGCGAGGCGATGCTTAAGTTCATAACTGTCCTAATCCATTGTGTGTAGTCGTAAACTAGATACCAGAAACCAATTTAATAAAATATAACTCATGATTGAAATTCTCACACAGGTCTATTCCAGCTTTTTCAAAATATATTCAAGCCTAATGTTAAGAAGCCGCCACACAGTCCATGGATAGGGTGAACGGCTATCACCAGGGTATGTGAGTTCGAGTCAAGCCAGAATCATTGAAATGTAGTTCTTCTCCACAACAGACAGACAGATTCTAAATAATGAAATGGTTTTTGGCGCAAGCCCCTGGCTTAACTGGAATAGGCCTGCTAGTTATAATCCACATAGATACACATCTATATAAATAATAATAATAAAATTAATAATAGTGGCGCCTTCGACTAGGAAGCGCTAGAAATTATTTAACACGCGACAAACAATAAATGGCACAGATATTATGAATAAAACCCAAGTTCTCTTCCTCCATTCAAGCTGTTTTCAGAGGTCATAATAAAACATGCAATGAACAATAACATAATAATTATAGTCAAATTATTTATTTGATTATTTATTTAATTATTAAATTATTCAGAAATTAATACATACACTGAGATCTGAGATGCTCTTAAGGAGTTTTTAGGGTCTGCTCTGATAAGTTGTAATTTCCTATTTCTCCGGCCAGAGTTGCCCAACACTCTGTCAGGGCTAATATTACTTATAACATTAATAATAAATGTTTCAAACTTTTTTTGGATCAAGTAGGCTTTGATTTCGTATGCACTTGGTGAAGTCGGTTTAGTCAGCAATTTAGTTCATTCGTCTTCAAGCCTCTGACTAGCTCGGAGCTCTATTTATTTTAACTACATTTTCGAATATTTAAGGTACAAACAATTTTTTTTATTTTTTTATATTTGAGAAAAATAATTTTATTGATATTATTTTATTATTTTTTGGAATTAAGCATATATTCCTATAGTCCTTTTTTATCTTAATTTTTTTTCGATGGAATCTAACAGGTCAAGTCTGCAAAACAAGACCTACGTACGTCCTCTTATTTCCTTATTATTTTTGTTAACTTTTTAAACCTCTTTGTATTGGGCTTATTTAGTTTGGTCGAGCCGACTCCCCGAGAGCGCTTTGGTCTTATTTTCTTATTTTTTTTTTTACCTTTTATGTCCTTTTATGTATATTTTCTCTTTGGAATCTAACAAGTTTGCAAGTTTGCAAAACAAGCGCATGCCGCTGTACTCTTTTTTAAATTTATTTATTAAAACCTTTTTATTTTGGGGTTAATTCATTTGGCGAAGCCGGCTCTCTGCAAGCTTAGTGGTGTTATTTTCTCTTTTTTTTTTTTTGAGAATTTAAGCTTAAATCCTTTTATGTTTATTTTGCTTTTTTGGGGTCTTACTGGTCACGATTGCAGCGCAACTCTATGGATGCCAAAGTCCTTTTATTTTCTTTTTAAATTTTTTTTTTAACCTTTATTATGTTTCGGTTATTTGGTTTGGTTGAGCCGACTTGGCCGACTGAGAGCGCTTTGGTTCTATTTTCTAATTATTTTTTTTTGATACATATGCTTATATCCTTTTATGTTTATTTTCTTTTTGGAATCTAACAGGTCAAGTTTGCAAAACAAGCGCATGCCGCTGTACTCTTTTTTAAAATTATTTATAAAACCCTTTTTATTTTGGAGTTAATTGCATGTATTCTAAAGTATATTTGTTTTTCTTTTGAATATATAAAATTATTTTATTGAACTACATGAGATACAGGTTCTGTACAAAGTTACATTCTAAAGGGATCCCCCTGCAAAAATCTGCATCACCTTTATTTTGGTGGCAGTTTCCCCATCATCCGGAGCTGCTGCATCTGCTGGGCCTGGAGCATGTGCTGTGGACTTGGTTGCATGGCTCCTATGGGAGGCATACCGCCGGCTCCGGGACCCATTCCAGGCATCATCCCTGGTCTGGGGGGTACTCCGCCCATAGGCGGCATGCCGCCAGCTCCCTGCATCATTCCAGATCCAATGGGCGGGGTGGGACGACTATGAACACCTTGCTGGATGTCGGAAAGACATGCTTTCCACTCTTCCAGCCGATTGTAATGTTTCTGGAGAAGCGCCTCTTTCCTTTGAATCTCTATGCTCAGGTCCTGGTTCTCGTCCTTAATAAGCATATAGGGCTTCAAAGTAGATACAAGGAACCGCTTCTGAAGGAAGAATGCCTCCATTTGACGGGCCACGTCGATAAACCTGTTTGTTGTTTTCTGGACATCTAGTTCGATTTCCTCCTTGTTGGTCCCAGAGTTGGGTTCCTGTTTGGTCAGCGAGAGAAGGCAGGACTGGAAGGCCTCCTCGAACTCATCCATAAGGTTTCCGCCGCCGGGCTCGTTGCTGGCCATGAGTTCACGCTTTTTAAGTTTATGTGGAACCAATGAATTTCACCGGCGAGGAGCAACACAACGTCGAACAGCTAAAAAAAAAATATAAATGCGACAGGATTGCCATTATTTTCGGTGAGTTTTTATCGATAAGCATCGGCTATCGATAAGATCTTGTACAACCTGGAAATCTTTAAAATATTTGTACAATTTTGGTCTAGTTATAAATCCCTTCACCTTTTGCATTTACTGCTCATGACACATGATTTTTAAATAATTACATTTTTATTTATTAGCCCAACCAAACTATCGCTAAAAATTCAAATTAACGGGGAGTGGCAACCCTGAATCTAATGCAGCAAATTAGTTAAATTTTGTTTATTACCCAACGACATGGCAGCCAGGATTATCCAACGCTGCTTGCACACATCCGGTTTGTGCCTCCTGGGTCGTGCTCCCCGACGTGCAAATCCTGGTCTGGGATACCAGCTCCAGCAGCTACAGCAGGAGCACCCTTTCAAAACAAACGATGCTAGCGAAGATTACGCTGATTTGGAATCCGACTTCATGGATGTCCAGAAAACTCATCGGCAGCACGAGCAGGAAATAAAACAGCATCGCGACCGGATCCGACAGTTTATGATAAAGCACAAGTACTTCAGGGATGCAAAACTGCCAAACCTTCTATTTCATGCGGAGAAAGAGCAGATGAGATTGCTGCATCAACGGGATCCCGAAGAATGGAGTGTCGAACGGTTGGCGGAGAGTTTCCCGGCTACTCCGGGAATTGTCGAAAAGATTTTGCGTGCCAAGTGGCGTCCGAGAAGTGTCCAACGAATCCGTACTCACGACGCAAGTGTTATCCGGAATTGGCAGCAGCTCAGACAGGGGAAGAATGATTTCAATCTGCCCCAATCACTGCTACAGCATCTTCAGAACTTTAGTGAAAGGCGGAAGCAAGATTTAAAGGAGTTTAATTCGGCAGAATGGCCCACGAAGTCACAATTGCCCGTTCCCCAAGGGAACGAATTTAGAAAGCTACTTGGGAGCAAGAATAGTCCAACTCATGACCAGCCAGCCCCTCAACTACCGTCTGGATACGATCCTCCTGCTTCTGCCGCCGAGGACGAAACCTACCTGCTCGATAAAATCCGTAACAAAAAGAAAATGCGCCTGCAAGAACTGAAGGAACTTAAGATGGTAGAGTCCATCTCCGAAGCTAAGGTTCCAGAACTTGGTCTTCCGGAGAATCCCAGTGGCACTGGGTTCCTACCTAGCTTTGTGCCCAAATTTGAGAGAACTGAAGTCGTGATTAGTGCCGCAGACCAGCGGAAGTACGAGATCACTCAGGTTAAGACTCAAATTGTTATTCCCCGAAAACTTCGTCGCCCTGGAGCCACTTATCGCGTGGAGGACGCTTACTACGATGACGATGGCGAGCTTCTCTACCGTGTGCCGGGAATGACTGGATCAGAGTCAAGACATTAGTTTTATGATTTACTTCCCTAAAGTTATCAAAATATTCCGCCTTGTTGATTGAGGTATAGGGCTTTAATTATGACTTTCGATTGAATTGATTGTCCAAAAATGTTTATTAAAAAATGTTCTAAAGTTTTTGACTCGATTTTTCTGTCCAATTATTAGGATTGGGGAATGGCCAATGGCGATGGGTATATCTAGTCTTAGATTAATTCTCCATGGAACTGAATTAAAATCTTTGTAAAAATAGATTTAAAATTTTCCCATGGACTCCCGTGAAAATGGGAAGTGCATCGACGCCCCAAAGCGATCTCTTTTCATTTTCATACGATTTTAAAAACGTTTAACGACAACATTGATTAAATTGTTTAATATCAATTATAAAAATGTTTTAAATTGAAGTTTTTACAAAAATATACAATATATAAGGCATTTTTCAAATATATCTGCGGGTGCTCGTAGTTGAATATTGGTCAGTTATTAAAAGCGGCGGCAATAAAATCACTGCCGGCCATTAGGGAATCGGACGCTACCGTAATCTGGGCTCCCGTCAGCTTAGCGACAAAATCACAAGCAGCGATCTCCGCGTAACTGGCTCCTCCCACAATGAAAATAAAGAGATTCCTCAGTTTTAGGGGGAAAACATCCTGTTGAGTACAGTTTGTTGTCTTCAGTTGGGTGGCATAGGCCTTTGGAGTGGCTTTCCCGCTGTCCAGGTGTAGAGTGAGTCCATCAATCATGGTCAACTTGGAAGAAACTTCATCCGCATTGTTACTTTTTAGGAGAATCGAACAAAGCTGCGCCGCCAGAGGGATGTAGGTGCCGTTGAAAACGAAACTAGGACAGGATTGCATGTTGGAAGGCTGATTTTTGGAAGAGCCCCCACCATCCTGACCGTCGCCAAAAGATGTAAGCAGCCGTAAGCGATTAGCGTTGGCTTGAAACTCAGTTTGCTGGAATTTGGGCAGCGGCAGGTTGGATAGTAGCTTCGTTGGTGCCTTCTTCTCGGGCAAGAGAAGAGGCAGCAGTCCTGCATGGCCCAGTCGCTGGAATACACTCAGTTCTTGATGGCCAACCAGATTGCAGTAGTTCCTGGCAAAAATCTGTAATTCTTCTGGCGCTACTCCGGCACAATGGTGGAGGAGGCACAGCAAGCGGAGCGTATTGAAGCGTTGGCCATCAGTGGTGAGCAGTTCATCAATCTCGCCCAGCAGTTTCTTTCTGGACACATTATTGAGAATGTCCTCTTCCAGGGTTTGCAACTTTCGGAAGTTTCCCATCATTTTTATCACAATCTCACTCGCATTCAAATGTCTGAGAACTTTTGCTTTTAGTTCGGTGAGCTTGGGCAGCTTCCTGGCCACATAATCGTGCATCTCCTCCAGCTGCATGTCGTTTAGCTTCTGGAGCTCCAAGCCTAAGGCCTTGACTTGGGCACGAATCAGGCTGCTCACTTGAGCAAAGTGCTTGTATCGGTTGTCGCCGTAAATCTCGTCGGCAGTGGAGTTCAGGCGAATGGAGCAAGGTTTCGGGGACTGGCCCGAACCTTTTATCTGACTCCTTCCTTGAAGCAATTCCACACGCTGGGTGCTGATTTTGTTTTTGGAGTTGTCCACTAGTATTTCCCCAGATCGTTGCTGGAAAACTTCCAGGAGGAGCCCCGCATAAATAGCTGGAGTTAGCAGACTGGCTGGGTAGTCCTTGTCCCTGTCGATGATGAGCCAGGCGCCGTATTCCGCAGGGTTGGTGGGGTCTGGCAGTTTTCCGAGCGCCTGCATCATCTCCACTAGCTGCGCCGAGTGGTGCCCATAGGAGAGAACCACGGATGGATGGCCACACACCATTTGCAGCAGCCTCAGACTTTGCGCCACGGGGGGCAGAGGCGAGGTGTTTCCTTGCAGATAGACGCACTCGTACAGCTACAATGGAAGGGATTTTGTTTATTTCGGGCTTCAGTGTATAGGGGGTAATTACGTTGGGTAACTCCAGACTTAGCACTCCTTGATCGAAGTAGATGAAATCCCAGTTATAGTGATGTAGTTGGACCAGCCCCCAGAGTCCCATCTGTTCCAGGAGCGTTTGAAAGTAGGAGTAGCAACTGGGAACGCACACAATATGATACATCTTCATGGAGATGTCCGGCATCTCCGCCAGGGCCAGAGGTTGCAGTTGTTGCAGCAGGGTGGTGAATGTGGCCAAGACACTGCGGATCATGTAGATGTGCACCATGTCCGCTGATCGGGGCATACTCTGGGCAGCGTCATGTTTGTAGATTCTCTGGATTCCCTTCAACCTGGAATTTATCCCGGATTAGTGACTGCTTTCCCACCATCGCTCCCACACCCACTTCAACCAGGACGCCGTGCAGACATGTTCCAGGGGCTTGATCAGGGCTGGCTCCAAAATCAGCTCCTTCTTTCCGGGGATGGAGCACAGAATGGCCTGCAGCTGCAAAGGAGTAGTTGATGTTTGAGAAGAGAGTATAATCGACCGACCCCGGTCGTCGGCCTCTGCAAGGATATCAAGGATAGCGAATATCTCTGTACTTATGCACCTTTTCCTGGGCCACCAGTTGAAAGCCCTGCAACTTTTTCTCCAGCGTTATATCCATTGCATCTTAGGTTTCAGCCAGTGGGAACTAGTGGTATAAGAATCAATTACTGCGGTGTATTATATTCCATTGAAATTGCCGAAATGTTATTTGTTTTGTTTTCGTGTTTATAACTAACCTGCTGCGCCACCTTATCTTCTACGTCACAAAAATCGCTGTTAACCCGCGCTCTGTTAACCCAGGGCTGCCAAAACTTTTCAGAGCCCGCTTTTAACAATTCTTTCAGGATCATTGTTACCAAGATAATTTTACAATTTATACTGCTTAAAGTTCTCTATAACATTTGAATTTCCTAAATAAAAAAAATATTTAAATATGTTTTAATAGTTTCGGACTCTGATTTTTCATTTTTTAAGTGGCAACTCCAACATGTATTAACAGCGTTATAACAGAGGCCAAAGAAGAACTTGAATTTGTACGAGGCTTAGATTAACGGCCAAGCTACTCATTAAATAATTAAATAAAATTTAAATACAAATTTAAAACTGCAATTTATATTGTTGTGTTGATCTGATCACTCGCACTGTAGTCTTTGTTGTGTATGAATGTGAGGGAGGGAGTCAGTTGAACCATTTCAAACATGTTCGAGCAACCGCAACCGTTTCGGGGCCGGCGCTGTCAGTCTACGCTGAGAGCTCTTTGCGAGAGGCAGGAATAGAGCAATTACGGATCCAAAATCGGTGAAAGATTAGATTGAAAAGGCTACAGAAAATGGCTTGTTTTTACGGACGACACGCGGATTGTCGAGAATAGGGCCTATTTGTAGATATAAATGGAATTACTTGCCTCTTACTTCCACTAAACTAGAGAAAATCGCAGTTGCACAAGTGTTTGTTTGCAATCGCGCTTTCCGTTTTCTCCCGCTTTCCGTGTTTACGTCGCCGTTGTCAGTGTGTACGTGTACGTGTACGAGTGAGGTGTTTGTGAGTTTATGTTTTTATTTTGCTTTTGCGAGGAAATTTAACAAAAAATCCAAATAAAAAGAAGCAACAGAAGAAGCAGGTGAAAATCACGGCGACAAATCCGAATGCGATTGTTACTGTCAGCCAAGCCATCCAGCATCTGAAAATCCGGGAATTTCCAGCAGTCAGGTGAGAGCCCCAAATAGTTGTTGTTTATAAATAAGTGAGGCCGTTCCCCTCCCCCGTCGCCAGTCGGTGGAATTTGTGCGAAAATGAAGGCGCAACGCATCAGCTGGGCTGACGACAAAAATACTTGGCGAACGTTGTTGTTGTTGGATCGCTTGTTGCACTTTCTCAGTTCCGTTTTGGGCCCCCCATTCGCCGCCTGCTAACTGTCTCCTCCTCCTCCTTCTCCGTTGTTGCTTTGTTTTAGTTAACATTATTTTCTTATAGTCCGTGTGTGTGTCTTCTTCGCGTTTTTTCCTCTGTTCCGAGTGTTTGCCATACCGGTTTGCGGCCGTCCCGCTCTGCCACCCTGCACAGGTAGTTGTGCACACACACACGGTTTACTTTTAGATTTTCTATTCTCTGCGCTTCTGTGTTGGTCTATCCTCCTCCCCCCACCAACCCCTCCTCGATCCTATCTCCATCTCCGAGTTGTTGTTGCTGCTCCTGCCTCTCCTAATTATGTTCCATCCGTCTGCTGGGGACCGGGAGCTGTCCATTAAAACTTAATTTTTGCAAGCCACTCGCCGCCGCTTTTTGCCTAATTTATTGCGCTTTTGTGGCCTCCGATTCGGCGTATAATTTACATGATTGCTTTATTTTTCGCCTCCAAGTTGAACAACCTCTCCGATCCGCAAAGGTTACGTTCGTTGGTTCCTCTCACAATTGCCCGAAATCAGGGGGATATCATGTGATTTCAAACATAACTTGTATGAGAAGCAGGTTTCTAAATATTTATTTTATGTTTAAAGACAATATTCCCATACAAGTTGGGTTATATTGGTGCGAAATGAATCAGATACTGTAGCCCAGCCGTCTTAAACTTCCTCCATTTGTAAAGAATTGATGAGAAATGCCTGAAATCCTAGTCAGGTTTCTCAGTTCCAGAGTAAGAACAATAATGAGCAGCGAGCGGAATCGCAATAATTAATAAACAAAACTAATCGAAGGTGATTCCAAAGATCTCAGGGCCGTGGCTCCACTGGAAACAATTCCGCACTAATTGAATCCATGTTCTGGACAGAGGCGGCCACTTGTGTAAACAGAAATAATTTTGGAAAAGAAAGCAAAGCATTTTTGCAACGTGCCTCGCTTTCCCATCAAATATCTCCCCCAAATGATGTTTTTGTTCTTCGAGCGGGGGCGTGTGAATTTTCCTTTGGTTGATGTCTGTTTCTGTTTCTACACGGAGAAAAATTAGAATGTTTTCCTTGGTTATTAGTCTTTATTGGGGAAGGCATACTGGGCGCCTTAGCTTGCCGGCAAAACCTTTTGATTTTTGAAATAAAAAACACAATAAAATATTTATTTTTCGCGACTGTGCACACAACTCATGCCCAGCACACACATCAGCCCCAATTAGCATTGTTCTTCTGTTGGCAGATGGCAAATATTTGCACTCCGGTGCGCTGAATATCCATAAGCGTCCTAAGTATTAGCTCCAGATCCGCTTTTGAGCGATCTCCTGCTTGGAGCAGTTCTCTCATTTCCCACACGGCTCTGGGCTATTTTTGGAAGCTTTTCGGCACATTTTCGGGCCACTGCAGTGTAAGATTCTACAAGTCGGAGGAGTATCACTCCGGATCCTAAAATGCCACAGTAATTGGGCTGAAAATGTTCAGTTTCGAATAAACCTTCTCCAGATATACAATTTATTTCGTTTGAAGCGAAAGCCATTCAGCAATTTCGCTTTTCAGCAAACTCATGACGGACACAAAATAAATAAACCCATGTCTCACTCGGAGTGACTCACCCGAAGCACGGCGTGGAACGGGGGAAGAATAGCGCCAGGCCCCAGTCTTCTCTCTTCTGGCAATTCTTTCTTGGGCCTCTTCGGACTGGAACACGGGATAGGGCTATGGGATTCGGGATAAATGACTGGCGCACCGCCCCGACTGGACTGACTGACTGGCTGACTGACTGGCTCGGGCTGGTATCCGGGGTGTATGTGTCGGCCTGCCTTGAGGAGAGTATTTTGGCGCGTGTCCAAGCAGAAACAAAGAAAAGCAAGGAAAGGTGCGGCCAGTAGAGCGAATAAATCAGCAATGGCTGTAGAGACAACTATACTTGTATATATTATATAATATAACACTTTTTCCGAATAAATGATTGGCAAGGTGGGGAGTAAGTTGGAGTAAATTTCAGTTTGGAATTAAAAAATACTACTAAAATATGTAGTTTCCAGTTCTTTTCATTCAAACTGTTTGTTTGGAAATGCAAACCATCCAGTCATTCACTGAGGTAACTTCTTTCGATTGATTTTCTCAGCTGAGGGCGGATTTCCCAAGTCCGGGGTTTCCACGTCCGTGCTTTCAACCGCAGCTTAGCCGGAAAGTGTCGACACCCGTCCGAAGAAGCGGCAATTTCTAGTTGAGACTACTTGGATTTTTAACAAATAAACCCACAAGATCAGTGAAGTGAACTGACATTTGCCGACAAAACACGCTGGAAAGTGTGGCGGAAGAAAAACATCTTGCTGTTTGTTTACTTTCGGAGGGACTGTTCTCAAAGAATGTTGCAAACAACAGAGAGTTGCATTTTAACACATGATTTCATATGCAAATACGAACAATGCAGGGCAGAGACGAGAATTTATGAGAAATCGCAAAATTTATGGCATTTCCTTGACGGCCAAGTAGGGGGACTGGCAGCCAGCCGAGTTGCCAAGAAGCTGATGGTTGTCTAAGCTGTTCTCCCCGCTCCAGCTCCATCTTCATCTCCATCTCCAGGTCCCGCTCGTTTTTCACTTACTTTCCTTGTTGGCCAAAGTTGGGCAGCACTCGTTCGGGTATATGTGTGCTTTGGCACGTGACAATAAATTGTTGTTTGTTGGCTCCCCCCGACGCTGTTTTTGTTTCTTGCAAGAAAGCCGAGAGGAAAGTGTGTCATAAATGTCATAGTTAATATTTGCTGCTCTGGAAATTTTCAGTTCTTTTCCTCCGACTGCTGCATGTATTTTTCTTTTTGGCAACTTGTTTCGGAGGGGAGGAGAGCTAGGCGGCTAGGGGGCTGGCTGCTTTATAAATAAAAGTACATCGCAGCGCTCTGTCAACCTTGACCCAGCAAGCAACACAAAGGCACACACGACAGAGTGCCAGAGTGTCGGCGAGCAGAAATATAAATTGCAGAGCCGGCGGATTTATGGATCCAACTTGGGCATCGATGCCATGGGTCTGGCTTCACCACCGATAACCCACAAAAGACCCCTAAGCGGGTTACTCTCGCTTTCAATTTCAATTAGGCGACTACCGGGCTTGTTTTTTTATTTTGTTAATGAAGCTCCGTTAAGCTAATGTTTGCTTTCATTGGAAAACAGAGACATTATCAGCTGAGAGCTTAAGCGGCAAGGAATATGTGTCTTTTTTTGGCAAATATTTGCCAGCTTTCTTATCGGAGGTAGTTCTTGATAATTGTGTTTCACAGTCACAAGACTTGGAACTCAATAGGCCATATATCCATTCCTACAATTATAATAATTACTTGCATCCTTGGACCCACTTTCCCCGCGCTGAGCACAACCCTGACCAGCTGGGGAAACTACTCGCGAGGTGGAAACTATCAGAGCTGAAATTCAATCGACTTATTGGGGCTTGGGGTTATCGTTGCCTTGAACAATCGGAGCAGGAGGGAGCTGATAATACGCATTAATCGCCCACCTGGCGAAAGGCGAGGCAAGTGCCAGGGCAGGAGAAGCGCCTCCTCCGGAACTGAAAAAATTGTTGATGATTCTCTTTGTTGCCACTGTTGCTTGCGACGGCTTTAGTTTTCTGATTGCAGTTAGTTCTGGCCCTGCTGGTGCTGTTGCTGGTGGTGGCGCACTTTATTGTCGGTCGACTGCTCTTGGCCCAAAGTTGATTGCATGACATTGTTCTTAGCCAGCTCCTCGGGCGTATTTCTCTTTTTTTTTATGTTCTCCGTGCTCCGTTCGGTTTGTTTACATTTATTTTGTTGTAGTTTTCCACAATCAGAGTCTGAACTGCCCTCGCCCCTCGCCGCTTGCAATATTATCGAAAAAGCACTCGAATCGACCACCGACCTCCGGCTCCCTTTGTTTGCCGTCCGACTTTGATTTCTATTTGGTATTGTGGCGCATTTCAGGCTGAAGTACTCGGAGTGCATTTCATTTCGTGTTGCAACTCGCAATTGACGAATGCCCGAGTAATAAACTTGAAAAATGCCCATTTCGGATGGCCTGCCAGGCCCCAGGCCGGACGGCTCTCGGGGTGCCAGGATGGAGGCCGCCGGGCGACCTGACGAACAAGACAAATAGCTCCCAGCCACCGGGTGCCGCCGCTGTTAAAAATAGTTGAAATATTGAAAATAATTCGGGCCAGCGGAAGGCAGCTCTGCCAGCCGCTCCTCCACACATGTTTCTCCTCGGAAATTAGATCATCTTCGGCCTGCAAAGTGGGCACTGGAGGAGTCAAAGGGCGAACGGGGCGTTGCCTCAAATGTGAGTGGAATTGTTGCCAAAATTCGGCAATCGGCTGCTAATAGCTGCGGCCAATAAAATATCGAAAGGCCCTCATAAGCCCTTGTTATATAAGAGTTATTTGTCACCCCGGCGTATCAAGCGTTCAAAATTACCATTTTTATGTCCGACCTGTCTTTTATTTTACTCTCGCGGGCTGCAGCCACCGGGGTGTTGCAATTTCACTTCGCAATAATGCAGACATTGATGGGATCGTAAAGCAGGGGGCTTCTTGGGAGGCACCAAAACCCATAATATGGCGACCAGTCGGGGGAAAGCAGTTTGAAGAAGACGTTTATAATAATAAACGTTAATACCACCCCTGGAAGACGATGAAAACAAGACGGCAGAGTGGAAAAGAGGATAATGCCAGTGACACTTGGCCCGCTATGGGCTTTCGGGATGGCGCCTGCAGGGCATACCCGTTAGGAAGTAAATGGAATTGTCTCAAACATGTGTTTGTTCTAGACATCTGAATGAAGGCATTTATGCATCTCTAGCACCCATAGTTCTCAGTACTCTACGTGAGTGAATACTATAATTTTCGGGCTTTGAAAAACTGTTTTTTGTCACTTGCTGACTCGACTGACTCGACAGTGAATAAACCAACCATTACTTAAATAATGTACAGAACTGCACCCATCATTTGTAGGCCCTTTATTTGTACACCTGTACACCCTTTCGAGTGAATGAGTTTGTTATTTGTTGAGAATCTAATCGACAAACTAATACTTGCATTCATTCGTATTCATTCTAAGCAGTGCTTCTAAGCAGTGTTTTTAGGCAGTGCTTAGAATAAATCAGAATGAATGATTCATTTCCCGATTGGGATAAATTCATGCAGATGTCTAACACAGTTTGTTCAGCTCTCTTAGGAAACATAATATTCCGATATTTTTGCGGTATTATTTTTTTTTCAATAAAAAAGAGATTTATTTAAAAACTATATAATATTCCACGCTGGGGTCAGCCCCTTTGTTGCACTTTCCGTTGACATTGTTGTTGGGGATTGGAGGCTAATATTTTCAGCCAAAGTCTCCCCCTCAATTGAAGTGCCATTAATCGTATGCATCATTATGATTAAACTTCATTGCTATTAAAAGCTGAGCCGGAGAGCCGGTTACTTGGCCATCGTGACATGACGAGAGCGGAGTGCAAGAGTTGCCGAGCCACTGCCCGCTGACCCGCTCCACTGACCCCCGGACTGAACGGAAAATAGTCCGCTTTCCTGGGCTTGTTGCGCTCAGGTGGCTCGCACAGTTTTGTAGTTTTCGGGAGCCTCTATCTTGGGCACAAAAGCCAGGCTGTTGCCCCACAGCCGACACTGACATAATGAATTTTTGATTTGCTCTGCGGGCTGCTTTAATTCGCTTCCAATTTTGTGATTATTTTCCGAGAGGTGGACAAAAACTGTGTAGCTTAGTCTGTTTGACTTCCTGTGCGGGGCGCTGGGCCTTCTCTGCTCAGGCCTTTGATTAATGTGGTCGTGAACTTGGTTCTGTGATGGAGGGAGTGGTTTCAAAAGCGGTTTTTAATTTTGGATGCAAGCTTCGAGCTGAATCTCTGACTCTGTCGAAGGCCAAAGGTAAGCGGCTGGAGACTCCAGTTTAATGGAAACTTTTGCCTAATAGTCTCTGCTTATCTGGCGGCGCAATGAGATAGCTGGAGATGGCTTCTGTGATAGCTCCTCCTTATTATACCATCTCCCCCGAGAAGTCACGTACGCAAAATTAAAAGCGAGAGGCAAGACAAATTGATTTTCGAGGCTGCCGTCCGGCGGAGAGAAAATAATCAAATCAACCGGCCAGGTCCTGGGCGAAGCAGGCCCTCCGCCGAAGAATCAATCTCTGGCCGAGTAAATTGCGGTCATTAGTTTTTGGCAGAAGGAATAAAATTGGAACTTTCGGCCCCTACTGCTGGCTTTTGTTTAAACGCCACGCACTCCCCCCGCCCCCCGATGCCTCTGCTGACGAGCGGCATCAATCAGTTGGATACACCGCAGACCCAACTACCTGCCCATTGTCTGAGCTTGGAGTCGACTTCTGAGGCCACTCCAGGCTGGCTGCAGAAAGCCAAACAAAAGGCAGGAAAAAACAAACGACCGCAACATAAAAGCCTAATGATCTTGGCCAGCGATTGAGTTACATGCATCGAATCTCAGGCGATCTCCCGACCGACCCCAGTCCGATTGTTCCACTCTCCAGCTCTCAGCAGTTAATCACGAACTGGGCGAAGGAATGCCGGATTAAGGTGGCGTCGCTTTCTGGCGGGGGGCACTGGGAAACCAGTTTTGCGGAGCGCCGGCTCCAAAGTTGTTGATTTTGGAAGCCAAGTCCCTCGATCTGACTGTGAAGCCAAACTATACCCATATATATGTCTTATTAGAAACAGATTATGGGAACAGCTTCTCACAATCAATGTGTTTCAGTAAACAAATTTAAATATAGTTTTCGATCGCAGGAGAGAGCATCTAGAGGCTATGGTTCTCTGGCAACCGCTTTTGCAAATCAAGTTTTGCAGTTTTCGTAGCCAGAGTCGGAGTGGGGGTCTGGCTTTCTGAAATGTTTGTTATTCCACAAGAGCGGGGGGCCCAACCCGTTTATGGCCCAGCAGAGGAGACGCCGTTTCGGGATGATTGTGTCTGGGGTTGCTTTAACTTTTCTGCCTCGCGGACTCTGGTTTTTGGCATATTTGCAGTGCGGGCTCCAAGGCAGAAGCAACAGCAGCAGCAGCAGCAACAACAAGCAAAACGTGCAACGCCAAAATATGCAACTGCAACAAGATCTCTGCCTCAGCGCCGTCATCCCGTCTAGCTTGGGTTGGTTTCTTGTTAGCTGCCCTGCTTGGCTGTGGCTCGGAAGCGACTCTTGGTCCCTCGCTGGCCCGGCTATCTGCCAATTGTTTGGCAAATTAACAGCCCAAAGGAGTTGCCAGCCGCTGCCTGCCAAGAATAACATTTAAATATGCCTTTGTTTGGGCTCTGGCCTTTCTCTCCGCCATCCGCAACTGGCAGTCTCTCCTTTCTGGCATGATAATCTGCCGCTTTGTCCTCCGCCGAAAAACGGAGGAGATTTGGGGACAGCAAGGGTGCATCCTTGTGTGTATCCTGATTTTCATTGCCATTGAAGTCATTCCATGTAACAGCATCCCGCAATGTTGCATGTTTCGCGTTGCGATGGAGCCAGTCTCCATACAATCGCGCCATCCTTGAGACCTTCTGGCAACCTAATTAGGAGAGTTTGCCTTCTTTTCTTGAAGCATAATTAGCAGTACTGCCTCTTCTTGAAATTATTTCACCCACATACTTAATAACTTGTATCCTTTTTCTGTTTGCAGGTGAGCACTGGATCCTTGACTTAGTCGGTAAATATTCTAAGCCTTTCACAAACTTTTTATTAAAATCGTAAATGGGTTCAGTGGCTCGGTGGCTCTGGCGGATGAATTGGAAGTTCGGTCGGTCCATGCTCCTCCCAAAACTCCCGACCTGAGCCGTAAACCACCTCAACCACAAGAGACAACATAAACTCCATAAATATAGAAAAGAACGGCAGTGCAACTGGCGAGTGCAACCTGCAACTTGCAGCGTCAACTAGGCCAACCCGAATGTCAGCAACTTTTCTGCAGAAGTTCGCCCGGCTTCTCCAGTCGTTCTCTTTAACGACGCTCTCCGCCGGGTGCCCTCAAATATGTATCTGCCGGCGTTTTATGGGCTGCCTGCTTCTTGCTCGCCGTCTTTGGCTGACTTCACCTTTTTCCGCTCGATCGATTGGCTCCGAAGCCGGAGAGGTTGGGGCCATCAGCTCACCAGTTATGACACACTATCTATCAGATCCACTGCCAAGTAGACCTTGCAGTCATTCATGAACTGAAACACTCGGACTCAGTTTCTCAGACTTGTCGCCATTTAGAGTCTCCTATTTCGCCCACTAATCGATTATGGAGGCAGCCCCCTCCCTTGGGATTCTGACAGCCGGAATGAGCCTGATGGATGCGTCCAGAAATGCCGCCTGACTCGGAGCGGGAGGCTTAATTAAACCACAACAATTGTTGCACCTGTCTGGTAGTTGCTGATTCCCACTGAAATTAAACGAAATAAAAATGTGAAGAATGCATCAATGGGGCCTGCTCCATTTTCAGTTCCATTTTCCCTCCCCAGCACCGTTTGCCTTTCCCAATCTCGTTCGCCGCTTTCCCATTGCCATTTCCTCGCCGGCTCCTGCGTGCGCGGTGTGTGAAAAATGTAACAATAATTGAAATTTAATAGCCACGACGACAGCCCGCAACCAAATGTCGCCAGCAGCCCCAGCACCCAGCGCCCAGGGGCAGCAGAAAGAGGGCTGTAAGCTGCACCAGGACTTGCCTTCACGAGCAGGAGCAGAAGCGAAAAAATCGCATTCACTTTTAGTTTTATATTCATATTCATAGGCGAGCAAGTAGGTGCAGGGTCTCATGGGGGGTCGACTTGAAGATGCCCTGGAATAGCTCACAAGCTGTTGTCCAAATGGCCTCCACTTCCTGGGGTTCTTGAATGATGGGATGACGAATACACTCCACCTGTTCAGGGTATCGATATGCATACGCTTTTGAGGCTGTCGTCAGCGCCCCTCGGCAGTCCATAAAAAGGAGCTGAGACAAAAGTGGGTCAAAACTGTAAATGATATTTGTTCTACTTGGCTTAAGATGTTGTGGGCCACTCCCCCCGCATCGCTCGCAAAGCAGCGAGTGCAGGGAGACACTTGAGCCATTAAAACACGAAAATCATTTACTTTATTCTGCTGGGACTGCCGTCCGAAAAGTGTACAATTTAACACCGTCCGAATCTCACACTCGACTTGTTGTCGTCGGAACGATGTCGATGAACTTTTCTTGGGAGAGACTCCGATACTCTGATGCTCGGAGGCTGAGCTCACGCGAATTTGTGAAGGGCGATAACGCTCACCGGCTGTCACTCGATCGGCCGGACATTAGCATAGGCCTGCTAACTGCCTGGGAGGAGCAGAGGGGAGTGACTTCAGTGCCCCGAAAACCTGAATTCCAATAATATATACGACTGGTTATTGTTTACCCTCCACGGGCTGTACTAGAGTCATGGGGCTGGAAGGCAAACAAATGGTATCAGCGAGATTAGCAGATAGCTGGATTAAATAAAACAGCGCGGCCTTGAGAACCACTTGCCTGACTAAGCAGAAGAGCCATTCCGGCCCCTAGAACTTTCCAAACTAGCTTATAATATTTTTTATTGTCTATTCTTAAAATTAATTAACTACAATTATAATTATCCAAGACCTATTATAAGTCAATTGTTGTAAAAGTATTTTAAAACTGGAAAGTTACTTAATAAAGTTAGAAATACCAGGGAAGAACCAGACACAAACACAAGCCAATTAAAGGGCAATCGGGCTGCCCTGAGCCTCCGGCCGGAATGGCATCATAATCAAAGCCTCGATTATGTTCAGGCCGATGACTATGCCGGGCTATCTGTGGCTCTCGGGCATGTCCGGAATGCGAATGAAAGCTTAATTAGGAACGGACTAGACAGGGACAGGGCACTCCAGCACCTCTACCACATTTGTTTAAACTTAAAACTAAAATATAAACATGAGAAATTGTTTCAAGTCCAAATATTTAGTTTTGAGATTAAGAGCTTACCTTCAGTGAAGTGAGGGCCTTCAGCTCGGCCTGTCAACGGCTTGACCCTCCGGGCCGTCGTTCGTTATGGAATCATTAAATGACCCGTCATAACCCCTTAACCGCCAGGAGGCTCTGGCTCCGGCTCCGGCTCCGGCTACGGCTCACTAATCCCTTTTGTAGGCTGCCAAAAAGGGTCGGCGGAGGATCAGGTCGGCAGGGTGGGCCAGTCTGTGCCTTTGGGGCCTGTCTGTAAATCACAGGGCACCGAGGGGGTGGGGGTGCCCGGCGCTTAATTTATGTGGTTTGCTTTGTTTGTTTTCCCGGCCGTGTTTCTGTTTCTGTTTCACTCTAAGCGGAAGTTTTTCTTTGACTTTATTTAATTAATGAACTGGCCACTTTCGCTGCCACAACTGCACTCTGTGGCGTGTGCTTTAAGGCCAGAGATAGAGACACTTTTTTGCGGTCGGTTCGGCAATTAATCAATTACGATTCTATGCAGATTTATGCCGAGCCGTTTTTGTTCTCAATTTGCATAATTAATTGTATAAGCAGGCATTTCAAATTAACCATTAACGCAACTCGTTATTGTTGTCGAGAGCTCTCGCAAATAACTCTTAAAAATACAATATTTATTGAAGAAGGGATGCAGTTGCGATGCAGTATCGCGCTTTAAACAGAACACTAAATGTGCATCATGACCCGAAATTAATGGCTTTCCCGGAATTCTCCCGACCCCGCACCCCGTAGCTCAACTCAAAGGATCGCCCTTATCTGGTCCGCTGTGGGGCCCAGCCCTGCTTCCCAAGAAAACCCATTAAGTTTATGCTGGAATCCAATTAGCCATCGATTTTTGATAAGACTTATGAAAATGACAGAGAGACCCATCGCCCCTGTACTAATTTAGCAATAACCGAGATATGGAGTTCCAATTAAGCGCTTCAGCCACATGAGGTCGGGCGGAGGCGTTCATCATATGAGATGATGGAAAATCCACCCCGAGGAACAACTCCCGAAAGGGACAAAAGGTGACAAAGAAACGGGGGAGTTGGCCGAATTCGGGTGGTGGACTCAGACTCAGACTCAGTGCCAGGGCCCAGACTCGGACAATACGTGCGAAAAATGCGGAAAAAAGAAAAGCGGGAAAAGTGTGGACAGCTGGTTGACAACCGAAAGCAATTGTTCTGGCTGATGAAGAGGATGCTGGTTGTGGGACTCTCTACTTGCCCATTGATGAGGGAATTTGTCGAGAAGGTGGACGCCCCGCAGGAGGGGGCGCACCCACATCACAACGTGACTAGAGATCTTGCCTGTGCATTGCGGTTCACTTGGCCACGTGTTTTTCCCTGCGGTTTTTCCGCCAGAGAAGCACTATGCTCATATTGGTCGCCTCCTCGCACCCTCACTCCCCCCGAATAACACCCGTGAAGTCCTCCGGCTCACGATACTCCTGCGCCGGATACACGCGCAGACAGAAAACGGATGTAATTAAGGATTTTGCGTGTGGCCATTGCACTCGGAGATATTTTGGGTAGAACTAGTTTCCCGAAAGGCCTAGACAGTAGCCCACTTGGAGCAATGGCCTCTCTCCTCTGGCGCCCTCTATGCTGGTGTTTGATTAGCCGCCTCGTCCGGAGTCTGGCCTAATTGCTTGGTACGCCGGAGTGAAGAGATGGCCCTTGATTTGACTGCGCTAGTCACTTATCCGCACTGTGGCTGCCCCAAAAATCGAGCTAATTATGCGACGTGGCATTGAAAACCAGAAAAAATGAAGCAGCACTCTTGAGACCCAAACTAAATTAAAATTCCCGGCCCATAGTCGTAGCTCATTGGCTATGCCATCCCCACTAAACCAGACACAAATCCTTGCCTAAATTAATTTCGCACATAAGACACGCCGAAGGCCGAAACATATTCTCCTTTGTTTGTTGTGATATAAAACCCGGGAGGAATCACAAAATCAGGCCAAGCCCGAACCAGAATTAATTTCCAAGTCTAAACCCATAAAAGAAGGTGGAAAAACCCGAAAATCCTGTCAGGACTTTCCTCCAGAAATGAATATTAGGAAACCCTCTGAGGAAGAGATTCGAAAGTATCGACTGGAACGGACCTCTTCGCTAATTGAAGGAAAATAAAGGGCAAAAATAAACTAATTTGGCCAAAAGGCAGCCACAATTTTATTGCAATAACCCAGAAAAAGGGACCGATGACAAGAAGGACCAATAAAATAAAAATCAACAACATGCACATCATAAAACAAACTATGGCGGCAGGGACTCGCAGGCGTTCGACGCGACTTGAATTTCTTTGCAATTTAACTTTCCTATATGTGCGGGAGTATCAACTGTCTGCCGGAATTGGCATAATAAATGCGATAGCAGTCCCGAAACATCGGCCAACTTAAGCGGACCGAAAAGTTGGGCTAACAAGTATATAAGGATGTATGTGCCCACGATACTGGCGTATGAATGGATTCCCCAAGAAGTATATCTTTGGGACGAACTTTGGCGAATATTAAACCAATAAAGGGCCAGGATTTGCTCTTCCTCCGAGGCGCCAGCAGTCCTCTTGGCCAGAAACTCATTTATTCGGCCCTGGGATAGCAACAACAGCGGGATCTGAGCGGCGCACTGTCAACGAGCATGACCAGGAGTTTCTGGCCTCCCGCCGCGCCTAGTACCCTGTAGGACAGGTCGTGAAATATTTCAGAAAAGATCGAGTAATAGATACCTACTTGTCGATACACTGATTTACCCGCCATTCCTGCTTAATTTTGTTTTGGCTTTTTTGGCAACATTTTGCACATCATATGGCACATAGTTGATGGCCGTGTTGTTGTCTGCCCCCATTGTTATTGTCGCATATCCTCAGAGGGGAGGGGGCGGTTCGTATTGGCAGCCCCGTAATGTAATCATGATTTTAAGCGGCTTTAACATTGTGCTCCGTCTCTGCCAGTCTGCCAACCCCTAAGCGGGCGCCCGGCATGCGTTTTGGGCGGAGTTCGGTCGAAGGAGGTTCTGCGACAGGGTGACTGGGTTGTAAGGACCTTGCAGGCATGAAATTTTTATTATTATGTTGAAAGTTTTTTTGCGCCGGCCCTGACAACGAGACCGGAGCTCATGTTATTTTTTGTGATGCTCCAGAAAGATGAACTGCTGGTCAGGAAAAACGGCAAAAAATCTCTCAATTCGTGTGTTTTTCCCCACCGCCCTCCTCGTCGTAATGGGCTGCATTTAATCTTTGGAGTTGCGTGTCCTTCGGTGGCTGTGATTTGGTTTCGGCGTCCTTTTTTTGGTTCTGTTTGGCGCTTCCGCCCTGCCCTCTGTCGGGCTCGTCAAAATGTGACAACAAATTGGCTTTTGACGTGCTTAATGAGCGGCATTTCCCCCGTTTTGTCCTCTGGCTGTCCTGGCCAGGGCGCCTTATATTTTTCCCGTTCGTTACCATTCTGTTGGCGAAAGTTTTACGAGAACACTGGGACTCCTTATCGGGCCTTGGCATGAAACTGCGATTCCCGAAATGGCTAAATAAAGTGGCGGAATCAGAGACACTCTGAGATTTAATTCGATGGTTTTATGACTAGTTAGAGCCCAGTTCGTACTGTAGCAGCTAAACAGTACGGAGTGAGTGAGAGTTAGTCTCACAGTTAACAACAGTTAGTCTAACTAACCAGAAAGGTTAGTGTGTATGAGTGCCTAGTCAGTTCCTAGTCCCTCCGAACTTATTATTCATGATTAATTGCGAGTTTCCAGTGGGCTGTCATGTAAGTGACAGAGCGGGCGAGTAAACAACGCGAGTTATCTAAAACCCATTCTCCCCCGGCACTGGCCATTATGCATTTGTTTTGGTCGCTAACTGGCTCCGCTGGAAACGAAATTAAATGGCCCAACGCTTATCAAAGAGCGAACAGAAACCAGAAACACAAAGGCGGCACAGATAAGCTGCAAATAGAAGAGCCCCCTATCCGAGCGAACCGCCAGCCTTGACATTAAAAAGTGTCATCATTGGGAGTCTGTTCATCAAATATTGAATTTTGTTTGGTTTGTGTTCGGAAGAAGGAGGTCCTGCCTCCTCCCATCACTATCTACTACTCATTAACTATCTGAAATTAAAGGAGTGGCAATTGGGTTCCGCTCAGTGTACACATGACGGATGACAATAACTCATTAGAGGCGAAATCGAATATTTTTCTAACGACGCAATCAATTAAAGTTACAATTCCCCGGCGGTGGGACACAATAAGCTAATTACCTGGCAATCGCAGAAACTGTGTTAAATAATTAGTCGATTTTTGTACTCATGCATTCGCGTCTGTTTATGTTTATCGGCTGATTAGATAACGCGGCGAGCCACAATTGATTGCAAAAGGAGGAAGCTCGGCGGCCAACAGCGCTAAGTGACTAAGCGCCGACAGGAAAACAGCGCCAGACACACGGAACAACATGGGAGTTGGCGTGACAGGAAAACACTCAGAAATCACTTGAGACACGGTGCCTGGCCGGCAACCCCTGCAAGGTGGAATGGCCAGGATCGGCCCGACTTAATTAGAATCCAAGGCGCTGTGGCAAGTCCAGGAGTGACAATGAATACAATCATAATGGCTGGGCAGAGCTGGAGTGGCGAAGACACACGGCACTGCCGCACAAGGATCATTAATCAAATGTCCAGACAAGTGCAAAGCATAAAAGCAGCTCTCCGCCGTAGGGTCTTGAAAATAAAATGAAGTATACTCCTTGAAGGCTGGGCGGAAGTACAGTGGTCATGTAGTAGAGTGAACCTAAGGATTTTTAGCTTGGAAATCTATTAACAAGGCTTTATAGCAGGATCCCGGCATCCCGGTTATCCTTTCTAGGGACTAGCTACAGTGTCCTTTTCCAACATTTTTCACCTCCAGATGACAGGTCGGAGATGGCGCCTAGTTCGGTCGACCGAACACGTACAGCTTTGAAGAGCCAGGCAGGCCCGTAGGCTCAACCAACACTCCAGATACTCCTCTCGGCGCTCCACCCTGCGTCCTGAATGGTGGGGAAAGTGGCACTTGAGGCACCTCCGTCGCCTGTTGACAATAAACATTGCGATTTACCCACGACACCGTGCACCGTACGCCGTACACCGTACACTGTACGCCGTAGACAACGCACTTTGTAGGCGGCGACTGGGTGGTTGGGAGCTACGGGGAAAATCTAATAAGCGGCTGTTGAAAACAATATTAAGCGTCTGGAGCGAGGGGCATCATACGGCAGCGCTGCTCCTCCGCCCGACCTCAAAACAGAGACAACTCGCACTGGCAGATCAGATCCGGCGGGGGGCGAGTCCGTCCGCGCCGCATTGTTGACACGGATGACATTTTAGTGTCCCAGGTGTGATTAATTCCCGTATTGTTGTGGTCGCACGCAGCTGGGGCAGCTACACTGAGCACAAAGAACTTGATTCCTTCTTCTTTACAGTCTGAAATCATTAAATTTTTTGGTAGAAAAGCCCCCTGTTTCTCACAGTGCAGAAAACATTTCGTAATGGAATTTCTACGGTGATTTCGGGGTCCCTTCATTGGATGCATTCGCTTGTAATCGTTTTCGGCTGTGAAATTGTGTGGAAAACTAATTTTGTCGTGCGCCGAGAGATGAAGTTTCATAACTCTGTGACGGACGAGCAATTGGCCGCAGCTATTTCAGGCTCATCAGTCGTGTTTTGGCATCAGCCTGATTACAGATAGACTTGAACTGCAACTTACTCGCCCCGCTTTTATTCAAAACTCAATTAAATGTTATTTTAAGCTTCTCCCTGGCATGTAATTATTTTATTTTTTAGCACGTAATTACTAATTTCATGCAATTTTCGAGTGATGCCAATGAAAGAAGAGGCTGCCAGGGCCGGAGGGAGGACAATCACATGTTGGCAGCTCTTCACCTGGAATTCCCCGCTGCACTTGACTCGCACATTCGCGCGGCAGTTACTTTGTGAAAATGGAAATAATTAAACTAGGAATTAGTAGAGCGTAGCCGGGCCTGGGCCTGGGTCTGGAACTAAACTGGCTTTTGCACCTTTTTGTCCCTAGTTTTCATTTATCTGGGCCCGCATTTTCTGTTTCTAGTTTCCAGTTTTCAGTTTTAGTATTTATTGTGTGTGTGGGGAATTGTGGAAATCGGGGCAAGGTTGTCGGAGGTGTTGGCTTAATTAGATGACCCTGTTGCCGGTCTGTCTTTGGCGACACTGTGGGTTGTGCGGTTGGTCCGGGTCGCTCTTCTGGGTCTTCGTTTCACTTTAATTTTCATTATCCCTGTCGGGATGTCTCGGAATATCTTGAGCGGCTTTATGCCGCTCCTTGAGCATCTTAATTAATTGATTTTTAAGAAACTTTGACATCCGCATGAGTTTCAGAGGATAAGACGACCGAACGAGTTGAGCATTTATGGCCAAACTTTATTAGACCATGAAAGAACACTCTAAGCGCCATTAAGAAATAAATGTCGACAGACTAATGCCCTCCCCGAGGCTGTCTTTTGCCATCAAGTGGTTTCCAAGTCGATTAAAAATGTTATTTCAGAGAGAAAGTCTTGTTGTTGGTTTTATTTTGGTTTTTGGATTAAATTTTTTTTTAAGTATTTATACAAAATGTAGTCTAGAGGCAGTGTTTGTACAATTTTGCGACACATGCCAACAGCAACAGCAGCAACAACAGCAGCAGCGACAATAATGGCGGCATTAGCAACATGTGCCACTAATTGCCGTTTCGAGTGTAGCTGCAACTTTTTATGATGCTGTCGCTAACTGTGCTCGCCCAAAACCATCTTTATAGGAATTGTTACTGATATTGCTGTTGGCAGCACGTGTTGCTGTTGCTATTGCTGTTGCTGGTGTTTCTGGTGTTGCATCTGACATGGTCTCCTAGCGACACGCGTTCCAATTTCCACCATCTGCACTCCCATTCAAGCTCATTGCCCCGCATTCGTTTTGGTTTTTGTTGCTGCCCAGTAGCCTCCCTGTGGCAGCCGCTTTTAATTGATTTCACCGGTCGGAAACACCTCTCAATCGTCCATCCGATTCAATGGCAATTGCAGTTAATGCAACTGCTGCCGTTGTTGCCGCTGCTGGTGTGGCTGATTAGTTGCCGTCTAAATTTGGCCAATTTCGGAGTAGTTGATTGGTTTCGGGATTACCTCTGTGCTGCTCTTCGAAGGCAACTGGGTGCGAATAATGGGCAGCCAAACGATAATTAAAAGAGGGATTGCTAAGCAATTAGGAGAGGGTATAGGTTGCTAGCTCTGCCTCTAATCCCATTTCAATCATAGTAATTTTAACAAATACTTCTCTTCTGATGCCCTTCCCCTGTCCAATAATAATTCAAGCAAACTGCACTCATTTGACTTTCGATATTTGCAATTAAATTAGGAAACCTCATTTGTGTAAACATTTGCCCAGCAATTAAATATTGTTTGCCTAACCGCGCCATTCATTCTGTCTACTTGCAGGTACGAGTTCCTTGAAGACTTCCCAGTCCTGCTCCCCTCCGAGTGCCACTGGGGCGAGTAAATAACACAATATTGCGTATGAAATAAATACAATCGGGTGACAACCTCTAAGGCCAGTGGCTGAATAAAAAAAGCATTCTCTTTCCTTTTCGCCCCGATTCATAAGAGCTGTGCGCGAGCGGAATAAATAAATTTGGCAGTGTGCTGGGAAATGTGCTTACACATTGTGTATTTCGATATTTGACTTTTGATAGCCAGCCAATCGTCGCATTATGAACTTGACACACTTCGGCCAAGTCAACGGATCGAAAGCGCCACACTTCTGGCCACAAAAAGAAGTCTGGAAGTTGGTTTTGCGATTTAAAATGTAAAGTGTACACCAATAAAATTAGTAATAATTGCCAGTATTGAAACCGTCTCTGAGGAACTTGATTAAAAACACTACTCTAGTTGTGAGCTTTTTCTCAGTGCAATGACTCCTCACTCCCCAGACTTGATTCCTCAAATTTCCAATTCAGAACGTGTGAAAAGCATTCTATAGATGGCTGTGAATCAGCTGAGTTGCTCGTCCAGCTGCTGGCAGCGAATTTTGAGGAATGTTGGCTCGTTTTGCATATCAAATTATGAAACACTGCGCCGCTCCTCCATGTGGGCGGATTGCTTCAAAGAAAAGAGACACGTTCAATAAACAAACCTGATTGGAGGCAGCTCTTCGGCGTATTCCTACTTGAACTCTAAGTTCCTTTTTGATTCAAACACTCCAGTAGTTTCAGATTAAATTATAGGTGGAGTCAACTAAACGATATTATCCACACTTGGGGACTCACTCGAGTACCCTTTGTCCTCCCACGCCGCTCTGCCCTTTTCGGCCACCAAATTATCTGAAGAGCTTACATATTTATGACACCGTCTTCTTGGACCTCAGATGACAATGCCCCCCAACCGAATCGATTTCGAAGGTCTGGGATTTATGTGTTTCGAGCCTCATGAGAGCCAGAGATCCCACAAGCCAAACAGTGGCCGGTGTGGGCTAATTTCCATAACAAACACACAAAAGATGAGTTCGGCTGTCTAGAGACCGGAGGTGCTAGAAATATGTAGTTCAAGTCCGAAGTGACGGACAACAGCGCCCATTTTCTTGCTTGACAAAATTGAAAACAAATTTAAATGTTAATGCGTGTCTCGGGCCTAATGTATTCGTATTCCACCGGAGATTAATAAGTAACCGAACTGGACTGGGCCCCGAGAGGCGGTGGTTTGTTTGCTGACACTTGTCCGAAGTCCTTTATTTACTTGCGAGTGTGGGAGGGAGGCAGCTGGCCACTAATCCCATAATTCTGGCAGTTGATTATTGCCTCGAATTTGCATAAAATAACATTTCATAACGAAAGTTTCAAGTAGCTAGGGATATTGTATCTTAAACCTTAATATGATCAGAAATAGAAACACATAGGCTTTAATTGGAGATGAAATACATCCAAGAATCCAGAGTCTAGACTTTCCATTGATTGTCCCAGCCGTTATGGGAGGCACTGTATCAAATCGCTGTTCAATGCTTGGGTGTACATATATATTTTTTTGAGGGCATAGAGTAAACAAAGCGGCCGTTGGAGTGCATCTGCAGCGACTGCATGGGTTTGTTTTTGTTCCGGGTCGCACACAGAAAGTGAAATCAAATATAGCACAGGAACAGGAAGATGTACGAGGGGGCACAGACACAAAGGGGGGCCCCTCGATCCGAAATCATTGAACTGTGCGCCCGAGCGCCGGCATTGATGTGGAATTAATAAAGCGCGGACCTGCGCTTAGAACAACAAAGACGGCAAAGAAAGCGCGGCAGTTGGGGAAAGTGAGCAGAGCGAGGCGGGCATATAATTGCTGTCGATGGCGTCGGTGCAGCTGCAGTTTCTGCTGAGCCTGAGCCTGCCTGCCTGCCTGGCTGGCTGGATGCTATAAAAGCGATTTATTAATGTCAGTCAGACAAGTGCCTGCTGGCGTCAGTGGGTGCGGCTGAGCTGCAGGCGGAGTGGATCGTCATACAGCAGCATCAGCCATGCAGCATGCAGCATGTGGTATACATAGCACCACCGGCTACATCAGTATCGGGAGAGAGCACCACCGGGCAACTGATGACTGGCGGCTGTGGTTGCATGGTACAGGGATACAGTGGAACTATCCTCTGGAAACTATTTCTGAGATTATTATAAGAGATATTTTAAGATACACTGCATGGGTTTCAGTATCAATGTTTTCCATTCAAAAGGTTCTCTTCGACCGAAATAGATTCAATATTCAATCAAATCTTCTACCTTAACCCACTGTGCCTGGCGTGTTTGTAATAATGTTGCCAGTGATGAGCATCGGCTCATGTTGCTTCTGCAGCTTCTGATGTTGATGTTGCTGCTGTGGCGGCGACGACGGCGACGGCAACGGCAACGGCAACGGCGGCTGCATATGTTAACCTCGCCCCGTTCCCCGCCTGGTGGCGGTGCATCTGGCTGGATGTGGTGTAAGTGTAATGTGTTCGAGTCGTGGACAAAGTGATTCATTCATTCATTCGCCCGGCAACTGCTCGCAGCCAACATTAATGTTGATTACATGCCGACAGTTTGTACATAGACTTGTCATTTGCACCATAAACGGCGGCCAAGGCAGCTCTCGTTCTCTTCTGCACTGCACAAAAATCAAAGAGCCAATTGGGAGTAATTCATAGAATGTTGGGGCAGTAGAATCGTCTTCAACACAAACCCATACTTAGGTAAATATCTCACCTTTTGTTTAAATATGAACTCAAGACCCTTTTCTCACAGTGCCACCAGAATGCCCTGACAGAGCCAATTGTCGCTTTGTTATGTGTGTCTTTTACATTTTCAAATTATTAAATTCTTGCATTGCCCGAGGTTTTCCTTTGGGAAAGCGGAACTGAGATCGCACCCTCTGGCCCTCGCCCTCCGCCCTGCGTTTGCTCTTCTCTTCTTGGGATAGGTCCCCCCATATGTTTGTCTTTCGGAGAAATGTTTTGTTTGTGTTTGGCGTTGGTATATTTGGTAATTATCCTAATTATTACGGCTCGGCTGCGGGACGAGTGTTGATTGGCAACTTTATAGCCCCCTTTCGAGCTGGTTCTGTCTCGGTTGGTTAACCCTTTTGCAATCAAAGGCCCCGGAGGGAGCAGAGGCATGTATCTGTCCGGGGTACTCGAGAGCGGTGCTGTTCAGCCGGGCTGAGAGCCATCGAAAAGTTTGCATCGCATCAATTGCATAGTTTCCACTACTACCCAGCCCCTGCTCTCCCCCCTGCCGTTCGGCATTAATTAACCAAAGCAGAAGCAAGTTTCTGATCCAGTGGCTGAGTGGCCGGAGCGATTCAGGTACTCCAGTGCCATTAAGAGCGCAAAAATAAACTTTTCCCCAAAACTTTGACAATGGCGAAGTGCATCGGCAGGCTTCAAGTGGGAAGATGCATTTAATTAGCTGTGCAAATTTCGATGAGAACTCAGAGAGAGGCGTAGATCTTAAAATAAATAAACCATAGTATACCTTTAAGCGATTAGGAAATAAGAGTCACCTTAATCTTGTAACCGACCACAAGGCGGCTAGACGGGAAAAAAGGCTGTGACAAGGGTTTCGAGAAACAAATGAAATTAACAAAACCGCAGCTCGCATATCTAACGCCCAAGCTTATAAAAAATGACCCAAATTCTGGTGTTTAGTGTAACAGAAAAGAGCAAAAATAACTCTCGGCAAAAAATCACGGAAATTATGTGAAAAATGTGCAATTTCATGCGGACGCCGCCTGGCCCCTTGGGTCGATTGGGCCTTTGGTATCCGATTCGTGGCCTGCCACTCCTTTTGGGGCTTCCGTTTCATATTTCTAGTCATACAGTTGGCTGAATTTGACAAATTGTAAAGCGGCCCACAGCCCAGGGGCCCAAACAAAAACACATCAAGGATGGAGGAGCACAAGCTCCTTGTTCGCAGGCAAGAATCATACATTGTAATGCAGTGCCTGGCACAAACTAATGATTATTAATGTTAGCCAGGGTTTGCGAGGAGTTTCATATCCCTTTTTGTTTCAAATCCTCAAGGATTGTATCCCTGCCCGGTTAAATGGCCTGAGAGATGACCCCTTTGTTTTGGCCCCAAAAGTGTCGTGTAATTGAATAGAAATTTAATTCCACGCAAACGTAATGTAGCTGGACGATAAAATTGTACAATTCATTTGAGGCATTGAATTAAAGCGAATTGCAATTTTTTGCCCCGTTTGGTTTTATTGACAAATAATGCAAATAGGAAATGACTTTGTTTACTACAAATTACGCGCAACTGAACGCATAATTATTTGCTAATTAAATCACAATTTTGCAGGAACAGCGTCGGCCCTAAAATCGGTAAAATAATACAGATAAAGCAAACAATTGGCGATGGATAGCAGTTGGCCGGCCAATGCATAGCAAACAGATTCTCACGCAGATTATTGGACAATTAAAACTTCCGCAAAATGACCAAAATTTCGCATTCACAAATTTATGACGATCAATTTTTAATTGCCGGCAAAACAAACAGCAAGCGTTCTAATTGATGTCTAATGAAAGCGGTGCGGAATAAAATTCAAAAGCAATTTGCACTAGTGCGATAAAGAATGAAATATGGGTGTGAAGGCCATCTACGATGACCAGATACTAGAAACAAATCGTCCGAACTGTGGCTGCAAATTGCAAATTGCCAATTCATGACACAGACTCGGAGGCGTAATGAAATCTGGATGGGACTGTTACTACTCAAGGGCCATGTATCAGATAACGATTTTAATTTTGGTGTAATTAGCTGTCATCATACTACACGTATCAGTTCAATTACTCCTTCTACATTATTATTACTGCGGATAGAAGAGCACTTTTTCCAAAGTTTGACAAACCAGCTATTTAATTGTGCCACTAGCAGTGTAATTACTAACGAGATCTGGAAACTTTTCCGTTGGCTCTTCGCCGGCTAATGATTGTTTGATAAGCTCTCTGAAAGTGGAAGCGACAGAAAGAAGCACGAGTAGTCCTGGAGAAGCAGATTATTTATAAATAAGAAGGCTCCTCGAACGGCGGAGCAACTGGGCATAAATAAATAAAACAAAAAGTGAGCGAAAGTGCCGAACTACTTGCACTTGTCGTCGTCCATTGGCCACTGGCCATCCATCGTCCATCCTCTTCTAGTTCCTCTCACCACCAGTTTGTCATTATATATAGGATGCATATACATTTCTTTTTCGGGCATCCTGCTGGGCAGATATGCAGTTGCATGACAAAAGTTTCACAATTAAAACGGCAACAACAGGACACGCTAAAGAGACTGGTCTGCGGAGTGTGGCCAAGGCGTTAAATTTTATATGCTGGCCGAGGGAAATTCATAGCCAAAGTCTATTTTATAGCTGCAACAGAAGTTCCTCCTCGGCCCAACCAGTTGCCCTTTCAGCAAAAGTTTTCCATTTTTCTTGTTGGCTTTTATGTTTTTGTTTTAGGGAATTTTTTTGTCTGCTGGCAAGCCGGAAGTTGTTAGCATGAAATCTGATTTGGGGCGGCTGGGGGAATATTCAGGCTTTTTGGATTTTGTGCATTGTTTCGACTTACGACTGGAGGAGTTATGGGTTTGGGGTGCATATAGTTGAATGAACTGGGCAGGGGCTGGCTTTCAGTGTAGATTTGTCCGATGATTTTCGGAGCAAAAGTTAAACAACTCCTGGTCTTTAAGTTTTATGGCAAAACTTTCAAGAACTCGTTCGTCCATTAAGGTCGACATATTCACTAAATGCGTAATTTGTAAAAGTGGTTTTCCTCTTAATCCAGCCCATGGCACTCTTAAGTTGTTGTCAGGATCTTAAATAAAAACGATTAAGGCCCCGAAACACACTTTGAAAGCTTTGAAAATGTTTTTAACGACCCCAGAATTGAGGCTCAAATTCCGCATATATGCGGCGAAGCGATTATACAAATTAACCAAAAACACCAAATGCCCAGAGAATTTAGTCAGACTGAAGAGGGCGAGTGTCTTAATTAAAAGTTACAGCCCATTATGGGACGGCCTTTTCCCAGGATACCCTCTCTTTGGAACTGTCATTAAAGTCATTTCTCTGGAAAATAGTTTAGTTTTAGGTCATAACTGCTTATTTGATTTATTTTAAATATTTTAAAACGCATATGTTTAGCCTTTCATGCTTCAATAAACGTAAATAGTAGTAGTGTATTATTGACCTGAAGCCGGAGCCCATTATCGAAATCCCTTCCAACCCAACGAGCCCCAATTAGAACTCCAATATCTAAATGGTTTTGACGGAACTGGTCATGTGTGCGTTTGCGGATTTGTCCAGTAAGTCCTTTGTTGCAGCCGCAACTCCCCTGTCTGCCGTTTGGAAACCAATTCAAAATGAAACAGCTCTAATGTCCGACACCAGGTCCTCCCGTGGGCGTGTGAATATTTCAAGCGCTCATAATCCCTACATGACGCGGGGGAAAGTGTGTCTAGTGACAGACAACCGCAAAACATTGCAAATTCAATAAATCATTTTATGAAAAACGAATTATGGGATTTACAACCTGTGGGTTAAAAATTAAATAAATTAAAAAAAAAACCTCCCCACTTGACCCCGACGTGATTTGAACACGCAACCTTCTGATCTGGAGTCAGACGCGCTACCGTTGCGCCACGGAGTCATGTTTGAGTCGCCGGGCCTTATAACGAATGACTTGTTTAGATGAATAAATCAAAGCTATATTTATTCCAGTGACGATAAGATAAGCGCATTTCTTACGCGAAGTCATCTATAGATTGCGGGGTCTCCATATAATATATTGGCAGTGACACAAATACAATTGATAAGCAAGACATTATTTTCCATATTCCAAGTATATATTTTCACAGAATTTTATTTCATAAATTTCTAGTGTACGCTGCGCTTTTAATGGGTGGTTTATTAATGAAAACTTAGTTGACAACTAACAAATATATAGAACCTGGGGTGTAGCATCTGTGTAGTAACTATTTATATTTTATTTAACCTTGCAGCTGGATGCAATTGCATTTAAAAAGAACTATTTGTTAGGCACGTAGAAACGTACTTGCCTGCTAATAATAAAATGAATTCCTTTTGTTTGAGTCATCTTTGAAAAGGTTCCGTAGTGTGCATCAATTCATTGGCTTGGAAACTAAGTAAACCAAATATTATATGGGAAAATATTTAGGTTAATCTGAAAAGGGGGTCATTGACTGTAAAGATGAATCAGACTGGGTGCAATTATGCCAGTCTTAACGCACCCGAATCCATTTTGGAGGCTGCTATTGCTGTTTACTCTATTGCTTGTCAAGTCAATTGCGTAATTAACATTCGTAAGCAGTGCTGGGCACACGGGAAACATCCAAACTACTCAACCTAATTGAAATTTTGGACAGCAGCCAAACTGTTTCACCCTTTGTGAAGCCGAAGCTGGAGCATCCTCCAGTCGAATCTCTGATTCATAATTTCAGAAGCCAGGAGCACCCACTCCGCCCCGCACTGTTTGGATTTAGTTGTGTGGCCAGGGCCCTTGTCATTAGCATATGCTCGGCAACTACAGTATTTGAGTCCTCTTCCCTTGGCAAGACTTGGCCAACTACAATAACAACAGGAGCCATGAGGAGGAACTGAGCTAACAACGCCTGGAGCAACGGCCAACAACATCATCCTCCCAATTGCAGTCAAGATTCAATATGTGCTTAGGGCCCGACGTCCCAAAGCGTGCCTAATAAGGTTTATAATTCATGGACTGTCACATTCAGAATTCATATTCGGCTCCATCAAACCCCTATTAATTATGCTCCTAATTTAATAGCCCGAATTTCGTCAGCAATCGGGTTTAAATGCTTGTTGTTCTGACATCTCAAATATTGTCAACTGCTTATTCCGCGTCAATTAATCGAATTTAAATCACTTAACGCTCTACCTATTCTCGTTGCAGGTAAACAAAGATATTATGAAGCCATGAGAACTGGAATTATTTAAGATACACAAGCGACTTGTTAACAGGATCAGCATAGTCGATTAAACTTTTGCATCTTAGTGTGTAAGTAGCTGTTGGATTCTATTATTCATACTATGGACTTAGAAAAACTGTATTTATGAGGTATTATTCATAAGAAGCATCTAAAATATACTGAGAACTGCGTATCAGGAGATCAAATCGAGGCCATCGGTTCATTGGAAATTCCCCCCGGGAAACCCATAACATTTATTAATTATTTTTAATGGAAGCGGCAGTCACGCTCAACAGTGCTTAGTGCCTCGATGATAATTTTGGCGCGGTTTGAATGCCGCCCACTGGTGTTACGCCGCTCTCCACGTTCCAGGTAGGGGCACCCGCTTGGTAATTACTCTAAAATCCAAACCGCACTTCGAGTGCCGTGTTCGAGGGACTTTCGGGCAGGATGGAAAAGGAGGCGCTAAGCATTTCGATTAGCGTTCAATTGAGTGCACATAACTGTAGATGAACCCGTAAACTGTCAAAGTGGGAAAACTGTTAATTGAATTGCTCTAGAAATTCAAAGCAGAGTCCCGGTTCAATAGGAAAGAAGTTGCCCCTGGGATGGCTTTTCATTAGCGCTCCGTAAATTAGTTGGGCAAAGCCCGTGTATCCAAGTATCTACGTATCTGCATCTTGTATATGCTAATTGCCCTGATTACCGCATTTGCGTGCATATCGTCCGAAAGTTCAGCAACCCTTCTTTGACACAATAATGATTATACAGGTCTTTGTTTACGATATATGATACATCTACCTTTTTTTATAATTGTCCACCTGTTAAGTAATGATATTTTAGTGTCGGATCGTTATTATCAGTCATTAAAATGTGATGTTCTTTTCGAAAGACATTTTTTTAATTTTGCACGAGCCGCGGATGGGTGTATTACATCTCCCTCATTGTACGAAACTGATTATCAGCAATTATTTGAAATTCTGCATTATTATTATTTTTTTTTTTGCCGCTCTCACTTCACCTCGGAGAAGCGCGATTCCCCCGAGCTGCTGATAAGTCCGACAGCCGGGGTTCAGTTTTGGTTAGACCTCAAGCTTAGCCGGTTCAGTTTTTTTAGAGCGGTTGTCTGTCGCGTTATTGACACGAGTGTTATTTTTATTAACATTGTCTATATATTACCAGTTTTATTTCCATCGTAAGCTAAGAGATATTAAATACTTTAAATACAGCAATTCAACACAGTGTGCTTTGCTTTAAAAGGCATAAAAAGAACCATAAACAAATCACCATGTGTTCTAATCATTTCGTTGTTAAATATAAGTAAAAAAATTTCTATAAAGTGCTTTAAAAAAAAATAATTAAGAATATTATTTCTTAGTACAATACAGTGTAGTTTTCAAGTCCGAAAACGAAGTGGTATCTGGACATTCGCTCTTAAATATGCCATCTATATAGGTATATTGTATATTTATTTTTAGTCCACATTTCTACAGGCAATAAATCAAAGATAATTCGATTAGCAACCTTGAAGTGGCTGCTCGCCCACTTAATAGCCAAAATAAATCGAGCAGAGCTCAAGAAAAGCATCTATTATCCGCAGTCACTGGGTATATGTATTTTGTCAAGTCTAGAAATCAAAAGGCATGACACGAAGTAATGGCCTTAATTAGAGGAGCGGGGGAGCTTCCGCATAAAACACGTGCCACTTGACACTGTCTTTCAATTGCATGCTCTTCAGGCCCACTTGGTAGAGTTTCAAGGCCAAGTTTAGGCTATAAATATGTTTTTAGCAATTGAGATAGACTCTTTCCGCTACGATTTCAATTTACATTCGATGCGCCTCAGAGGCGAGCAAATAAAAGACAGACTGCCAGTGCGTCAGTGCGTCAGAGCGTCAAACCGAAGCTAGCAATTAAGAGTTGTCTGAAGAAGTGAACGGACCATGAAGCGCATTTCAATGTCAACGCGGAGATGAAATGAAATGTTTATGCTTTTTAGCCAGGCAGAGAACAACAGCTTCGAAAGGTCAGCTTCTGGGGTCTCTGCTCGATTGAATTGTGTAACTTGAAAACGCTCAAGTATAATTAAGGCGGCCCGAGGCGGCGACGACCAAAGATTGAAGCCTCAAGAGGTCGCTTTTGAAGTTCGCATTCCGAGGGGTGGGAGCGATGGATGGCTGGGCCGATGGGCCTTTGATCTTTGGCCATACTCTGACTAATAACAGACATCGCTATGCCTGGAAAGAATCAGTTGACCAGTCCAATAATAATGGGCTGAATCTTGTTTCGGTTAGACATGAGACTTTGGATATGAGACCTTCCCTCGTTCCCTCTTTAAAAACACTGCTGAGTAATGAACTGAAATGCCTACTGCCTAGTGCTGGCTTTAAGAGTTCAGCCTCAGAAAGTCGGATAAACTTTATTTCCATATGACCTGCTTTTGTTCGGTTTCCTAGCTTTTCTAAACGCCCTTAGACGAGCATGTGAAACGGCACCTCGTCCAACACTCTTGAGTTCCAAGACCTGTTCAAGTTTTCCACTGCAGCATAATTTTCAATTGCTTTGCAAAAGCCAGAGTCTTCGTTTGAATTTGATTCGATTTTTGCTCAATCCACCGCACTCTGGCAGGTGAGAGGGGACAGATGGGGCGCCCAGAAGAGTGTTCCATTGAAATCCATCCAGCAACGATTTTGCTGCCCAAATGAGCAGACCTCGATGTGTCTGAGGATTTGCCTCAGTTGTCATGTCGAAATGGTAGTCGATTCGATACTCAAAAATGGATACGTAGAAAGATTCCCCAGGCAAGCTCTCTCCTAGTTTCGAATCTAACCAGTTCTTGGCCGGCATACTAAATTAATTAAAGCAATCTTGACTTTGATTTCGTGCCCTGATGCCTCCTGAGCTGATAACTTCGTTGAGTTTCGTTTCTGGCGTATGGCTGTGCATACTAAACAGTACAATACTTGTCACTTTGTGGAGTTAGAGCTCGCATACTTTGGAATTAGTAGCGCTCTGAACAGGGCTAAATAAACTCTGACCTTCCCGCAATAAGGGTGCAAGTTGGGGCTCATGTACTCTCAATTTCCATGCACTCACAAACCAGGAAAACAGACAACAATGACTCCTGCCACCCCTCCAGTTTCCCGCCACTCAACCGGCCAGAAAAAGGCAATTTCGCATAAAAGCCACAAACAGATGAAACCGACAGAAGGGCCATGATGGCGAGGCCTGAAGAGCCACACAGATTCATTCCAAGGGCCGGAAATATGAAAATAATGCGTGCCGCACAAGTTTCGATGCAGTTCCACAAACAGAAACCCGACGCTCACTCCCACCTGGTGTGTGTCCTAAAAATGCACCGAGAAACAGGGACGGAAATTGTTAAAGGAATAATTTATTCAATAATGCTATAATGCTAAAATCAAGGATTAAAAATCCCAATAACCCTAAACTATATTATTAATAACTTTCATAAATTTTTTCAATGCCCAATGGCCTAATGACCTAATCCCTATGGTGTCCAGTGGAGATTGGGCCCAACAATTTCAGCCCGTAATAAAGTCAGGCTGAAACACTGTTGTGTGACGGATTAGCTTGCATGTGGATATGTGTGTGAATGTAATTACCAAATACAACAGACACACACCACCCCTCGATTTGGAATGGGCCCTGTTCTGGAGAGGGGCGGTACTTGGCTTCAAAAAGCCTGCAGCCATCAGGAATCGCTTGTCAATCATACAATTATTGGCGCACAAAAACCACCAGAAATCAGGCACGCCACCCCAACGCCGGCCCACTTAATTGTTTTTGCTTGTTTTGGCTTTTGCGGTTTGCATAATTCATGACGACGGAGGAACTGGGCCAACCCTTTAATCCTCTTCTTGGTGCGCCGCTCCTTGGACCTCCCCGTCCTGTGGCCTGTGTCAACTGCAGCCGATTTAATGTTTAAGTATTATTTTTCAGTTCGTCGTTGGCGGCGCTGCCGGGAATTAAGTGAATTGTCAATTTGCTTGTCAATTGCGCATTTACCCCCTTGAGGTCGGTCTGGTGGCTTTAAGTCCCTGGTTCCCGGGGTCAGTGTCTGGGCAGGAGGATTACCCGGGGACGTTTACTCCTCACCGAATTGGGTCAAAGGTGAAGGAACTTTTTACAAGATTTTAGGGGTTGATTTTGGGGTTTACAAAAGCGTAGCAGAGACTTGCTCGCTCCTGTGTTTGTGATAATTTTAATAGGATTGATTTCGTTTTATTTCGGCCATCATTGATGGCACTGTTTGGTCAAATTGCTTATATAACGGAATAAGCTTTTGAGTACACTTCACCAATAATTATTACTCCCACCGCAAACTGCAATTAGTTTGCATATTCTCTCGAAAACTATGGACCCTGGCTGTAATCGTCCTGGTCCGAATAGCGCGCCACATCCCCGAAAGTAGACCGCAGAAATTTTGGAAAATTCCCATTCGTGTCCCGGGGAATACTCTGCAGCGTAATCCACTTAACGAAGCTTCAGCGTGTGAATTTGTTTATACAATAACGGACGGAATGTATAGGTAAACTGAAGCCACAGATACCCGCCGATACGAAATCCCTGTCATATTTACGTTGAAAGCGCTGTCCTGCGTCAGGCTGTCAGGACTCGTGCTAGTGTTCCGGCCAAGTCCTTTGTCAAAATGCGGCTTAAAATATTGTGCGCAAATATTTTCATGACAGGTGCATGAAACAAATTCATACACAAATTCGCCCCGGAACGTGCAACCGCCAGTGTATTAGTGTCAACAGGATTTGGCCAGGATTATCTGTGTGTGTGTGTGGTCGTATCGGACATGCTGTTTTAGTTTCGTGAAATCCGTTAATGAAAGTCAGCTCAACCTAATGGAGATTTATTGTTTTTCACATTCCGCAACATAAACTGTCACATTTATTAGATTACCCAGCCAGTCTTCTCCCATCGACTTTAAAGACTTTTCGGGATCCGTTGGGTGTTGCGGGATTTTAGTTTTATTTTTTTAATGCAGAGTTTCCCCTAATGTGCCCTAGTGCACTGTGATAAATCAGGGAAAAGTAAGCATGATTTATGGCACATTAAAAATGTTGGCTTTGACAATAAGTGTAATTTATTTACCTTGGTGGAAGGTAAGGGTTTGGAACCACCATTAGTGAAGAAAGTATATTTTCTAGACTGACATGTCATGCGAATGTCCATCATTACCAAGGAGAAGGTAGGTGTTGGGATTCTGGGTAATTTAATGTTAAAGCTTACTCTTTGCTGCTAAACTAGCAAATGTTAATTAATCTCGGCACCTGTGTTTGTCAGGTCCAGGCTGCAAATTAGTCTGTCAATCAGCAGTTAATTGCGATTTAGTTTCCCCATCACAAGTCCAGTGGTGGCTGCTCATCACCCATCGACCCCGCATTTAAAGCACGTGTATTTACATCTCATCAGTGATCAGGAAATCAGCATAAAGTCCAGCCGGAGAAGCCTTTCCAACTAATTAATAGAGACAGCAATTAGATGTAATTAAATCATAATGAAAACTTAGCAGTCCATTTGTCTCATGGCTCAGAATGATTCTGCTGTCTGGGGGAAGACTTCTTGGAGGGAGAGTCTCTCACCTTCTCCCGCATTTCCCAACCTTTGCCGACCACTTTCTCTCCATGTCTGTTTATATGAGCCCATCGACAAGGACTTAACCACGCACAGAAGAAGCTTTCCTGAGAAGCTGGGGAATGTGGTGAAAAGCGGGGGACAAGGGAATGCGAGAGCTTCCAAGGAGCCTCCACTTGACACACATACAGATACAGAAACATAGAAACACAGATACTGTAGCTCCAGCAGCTAAGACGCCAAAGTCAACAAAGAGTCCAAGTGGAAAAGAGGGCTTGGGGTTAGTGGTGACGCGGCTTTCGAGGAAAATATGGCCTTTTTTTAATGATTAGTTTTTCTTTCAGAGACGAGCTAATGCTAATTAGAGTAATTAAGATGAATTGAAGTTTTTCAGAAATATAAAGTTTAGCTTGACAAAACTATAAAGCTAAAAAATGCCAAGCAGCCAGCACCAGATACACTCGTTTCAGCCCAGTTTTGTTTCTTTCTGTGGCCTTTCGTTTGCGGCCAACACCTTTGGCCAAAGGATTTTATTTTAAGCTACCAGGCAGAACACCTTTCATTTGTCCAACTGGGCATGGTTTTATTTTGTTAGTCTTAGTCTTTAAAAGGAAGCCATTTGAAACTAAATTATACAAAGTGCGATTAATTATCGGATTAATTTCTAGAATACAAGTTCTAAGGACTTGTATTCGAGGGGTGTGAAAAGTCCATCCAGTTCGGATGCCACAACTTCCCTAGAGACAGAAAACTGGACAGAAAAAAATGGAAAAGTGTGAAAACTGCACCTCATGTATTTGATTTTCTGTTGGCTTTCGATTTTCGATGTCACGTCTTGTCCTTTGTGGACTTGACTTCCATCGGGTTCCAATCTACTGCACTGCACTGCAGCTCACTTTATATCGATTGGTGCAGGTTTTTGTGCATGTGCTTGCTCTTTTGTGGGATTTTTCGATGGTAGTATTGCTGATTTTATGCTTTAAGTTTTTTTTCCTAAAGTTTTCCTAAAACTTTACACTCCACAAAAGTTTTCGGCCAACTGAAGACGTGCACTCGGGAAAGTAGACAACAATTTGCGGATCAAAGGCAGGAGTTTACCCGAAATTATGTGCAAACTACTTTGACAAACACGATTAAACAACAAGCGGGGCTCACAAACAAATGTTGGCGCTAATTTCCAGCCCAGAGATATTGGATATCTTTTTTGGGATTTCGTGCCCCTCCTCCTGAGGAAACCAAACCAAACTAAACTAATTGAGTCTGTCGCACCCACCCATCGGGCTCCAATGCTCAAAACTTTTGCTCATATACAAATTTTTCTCTTATTTATCTTTTGCAGTCTGAGGTCGGTCTGAAGCCCGAAGTCTGAAGAGTTTCTCCTCGCCAGGATACATCTCCCCGTCAAATGTGAGTCTTAATTTATGCGCCAGCGCTGGCATGTCTGGGTGGAAATGAATAACTTTCTAGTCAATGCCATCGAAAAGTTATTTGTTTAGGACAGGCTGGTGTCACTGGGGCGAAAGCGACGCCGGCCCAGAAATGGCATCAAGAAAACAAAGAGCAAATGATGACAAATGATAAACGACTTTGTCCTGGACACAGGACGCAGGACGTGGGACACAAGACACTGAGCGTCCGAGTGTCTATGACAGGCAAGAAAATGTGTATTTAAATATGAGAAAATTATCTTTGAAAAATAATTAATACGGCGAAGATTTAAAGTCAAGGCTGACGTTTTAATGAATGGAAAAGAGATTGAATGATTTTGTCCGAATTTCTGCAGCAAGGTCTTCTTAGAACACGATTTTATGAAAGCTCGTTTCCAAAGCAGCATTGTTCGGCTCTGACGACACACAAAAAAGTACAAAGAAAAATAAGGAGCAAGAACGCTGGAAAATGTCAAAATATCTTTTATTCTCGTTGCTCCTCGAAGTCTCCTCCCATTCAGCTTTGACGGCAAATATTTGTGAATAAAAGCCAGCAAAAATTTTAGGGAATTAAATTTGAATTTTCGGCTCGAGGAGCCCACAGGATAAATGCCTTGTTCAACTATCTTTTTGATGAGCTGCCAAGACGACTGTAAACCAAAATTATTTCGTCCTGCCACCAAAAATGATTGTGTGTGTAAACAAAAGCCCGGCGACAGGACAATAAGCAATGACACTTTGCATAATGAAATGGGCTTTTGTGTCAGGAACATGTAAATAGAGATATTCGAAGAGAGACAAGTTTCCTCAAAGGTTCGGTGACCATCGCTGCGTATGCGTAATGTCTTTAGAAGTAAATTGTTCGAGGTATACTCAGGACTTTGATGAGCCTTGCTTACCAACCACCATGGCGTATACGTAATATATTAGTTTTCAGCATTTTAATGCCATTAAGTCGACGTTATGTGGCCCAAAAGAACGGCATCAGAGTTATGGCCAATGATTAGGGAAGGGACGGTTGCCAAAAAGTAAAAGAAACCGGAAAATCCCAGCTCTTAGCCCGGAGTCATAAATTAGTTGTAACCAGAGACCGAAAAGAGCAACTGGCAGGCGGAGGGGGCGACTGTAACATAAAAACGTCTGTTTTTGCTATAATTGGCCACATATTTTGCTGGCCCCAAAAACCAAACTCAGGTAGCGTTTCCCGTCCGTGCTGGCTCTGCCAGTTTCCCCAACAAACGAACCGGGCCGGGGAGGGCGGCCCATGCAGGATATGCATCCTGTAAACTAGAACAGCCATATCAATATATATTTTCCAGACCAGGGACGGTCTGGATACAAAGCCAACAAAACACAAATACCGAAACAACACTAAAAAAGTGGACGAGCGAATAAAATGGCAAAAACAATCCCATGTTGATGTTTGCCATGGAAATCCTGTGGAGCTGGAGGGTTGAGTGGTAATAATTTTGTAGATAGTTCCATTGGGCCTTCTGGTCGAGGAAGGAGATTCGGGGATATCACGTAAATGGAAATGAGCCCAAAAGAGATTTCCCGGGCAGGGGAGAGATTACTGTGTCCTCTGGACTGACAAATTTGTGGGCAGGGAATGAAAATGAAGTGAAAACATGCTTTTCAATTTAGGAAACTGAAATTTTTGTTTCATTTTAAACTCTCTCTAATAGCATAATTTAAGAGCTGCCGAACATGAATGTTTTTTATCGCAACTTTATTTGGCAAAATGCAAAGTTATTGCCTGGCAATCAAAGTATAATTTATAGGTTGCAATGCCGCCATCCTTTCTAACCAAGTCAGCAGTTCTCAGCAACCTCCTGCCAAAGCAATCAATGAAAAGGGCCTAAAGGAGAGGCGGCGAGAATGCAGCAGAGAGGCACACAAATTGGCAAATGCCGATGAGTTGAGCCAGCTCGTCCTCGGCGTCCTGCGAAGGACAAAGAAGCTGCAGAAAGCTTGTTCAACTAAAATGCCAATTCAATCGCCCGCAAAAGGAGACCCACATACGCCAGCACTCACAGGATACACACTCACAAAGTGAAGGAACCAGTTCTTTCAAACGATCTCTTGTGCCATCTAGCTATCTCTTCCCTAAAACATATTGGCAAATGTCGTTTTCCGAGTCGTTATAAAACAAACACAGGCACAGAGGAATGGCTATGAGGACACAGGGACTCGGCATACACAATGCTCTTCATGCAATTCTAATAATATAAACTTTACATAAATGTTTTCCTAGCAAATAGAAGGAAGCAGCGAAACAGAATGGTTTGAGTGGGTTTGCCAAATAAGGGGGGCTAGAAGCTCCTTGAGGGGGTGTATTTGTGTTGGACGCATCTGCTGAGCTGGCAATCGCATTGCAGTTTGTCAGTCAGCGAGTCAGGGGGCCAGCTCCGCCTGTCTGAAAGGGCCTGTCTTTTTATCTCTGAAATAGTTTTCGTTTTCCAGGGTATTATTTCTGGCAAAGGAAAATACAGAAGGGCTGCAGAAAATGCCAAAAATTCCGACTATGAAATATTTTAAATTGTTTTCATAGAAAATATAAGACAGAAGAGATATTCTGTTGCAACATTTAAAGTAGAGAGCTATCTAGATTTTCTCAAAATGGAGTGTAAAATACGGTAGCCAAAATCCGACCTCGGCTCCTTCTACATATTCGAGGGAATTTCAGGGTTTATTTGCTTTGTGCTTGATGTGTCACACATGTCGTATGATTGATTTATATTACCAAACACAGAGATTGTTGCACTTTTGTGATTTGTGCTGTGTGTCATTGTTTACTTTGGTTATATTTTGTGGGCGAGAGGGAAACCACAATGCGGTGACTTGGCTTTTGCGCTTTTTTTGGCTTTTCAAAATCCCAAATTTTATAATTAATTGATTGTGATGGATGTTCGATTCGAGAGGTCTGTAACAAGCAGAACAGTTGTGAGCAGTCGCCTGGTGATTGTCCACACATTTCCGGTGTCCTGTCTCCAATCCATCGCCCAACTAATTGAACAGCCTTTAGCCGTTGTCCGACACACTCAAATACCAACGGAGGGCTCCCTGTCTCGGTCCCATAAATAAATATTGCCCAAACAACCTGACCACACCTGAACAATCCTTTCGCCTTGCTGGAGCCTTGGCCACGTCCTTCCGTTGCCTCATGTGGGTCATGTCGTATATTGACCACGAAATGGCAAACATTCCCGTGGTTATTTCATAGTTCAAATGTGTGTGGTCTCGGCAAATAAATAATATATAGTGCTGTGCTGTGTTCCCACCATGTACGGCATGTCTGCTATGTAGAGGGCAGGGCGTGAGCGAGTGTGCTGTTAATGACAATAAAATTAAATAAAATAGAAAATGGCACATATAAGATATTACAAAAATTATCCGAAACAGTCCCCTATCCTTAAATAATTTTTTCCTGAATCTGTTCCCTGAGGAATTGTTGTTTTTCAATTCAATGGAAGAGTACTGACTACAATAATAATAAAACCGAACCGCATATATTTTATTTGCCGACCGGAAGGTCCTCTCGAAAGGTCGCTGCGGGCGAATGGGAGTCTGCCAGTCATAAACTGAGGTCATGCATGCCAGTTCCCTTGTGGTCGAGGGAGCCGAGAAAAAAGCAATATACAGAGGTGCTTTAAAATAAAGTTGCTGAATTTTCTGCCACAAAGAGCGACTTATATCGGAAACAATTTATTTGATAATCTAACGTGAATCGCAACTGGGAGAGAACCCTTATTATCCCGCCATCTAGGCGATACTTACTCCCGGCCTCTGCCCTAATTGGCCACGCCCAGTGCCATTTTTTCCGAGCTTGTATTTAACTTCTCGGCCGAGTAATAATTCAGCCCGGCTTGAACTGCCCAGGTGATTTATGTCCTGTATGGAATTGTGTTTTTGTTGTTGTCCGAGCTATATACGGTATATGGAAGGACGCAATTGCATATATATTTTATTGCCGGTGGAATGCGATGCCAGGTGGCGCCACCTAAAAATGGAACATAAATCCACAAAGTTGAAAGGGTTATAAAAAGCGAGGCGGAAACCAATTTGGGGAAAGAGCCAGTTCATCTAGGAGGACGGAAACTGTTTAATATGTTCCCTGATATTTTTCATAGTAAATAAAACTTCACACCCCTGGCATTGTCGCCTAGGATGAGAGCTGAGAAGGGAAACCAATTAAAATTAAGTCCGGCGTAAATGGTCGATCAGCCGGCACAGACCATTGGTTTAATATATCGCTTCATACCTTCTACATAAAAAGTAGCACGTTTTTGCCATTCCCGCAATTGAGGAACAGATGTGTGAAATTGTCCTTTTCGCTTTTTGTTTTTTGACGGGAAGAGGCAAATTTGAACTAACAAGAAAACAAGAGAAAAGTGCGGATAGCAGCAACAAAATATTTCATTATATATTGGCCGCTCCCACCACTTTCAGCGCTCCTTTGGCTCCTCTTATTTATTTACCTGTGCATCGGTATTTATTTAGTTTTTCAATTCAATTGAATTTCCATTAACAAATTGCAAACTCTGTTCTTCGTCGGTTCCGCATCAACGTCAACGTCACGGCCATTTTCCCCATTTTCCATTTTCCATCGGACTTTCAGGTTTTGTTGTTTTTTATCGTATTTATTTTGGAGAGCGCTACATAAAAATAGCCATAAAAATAAATCAGCAGCCATGCAGGCTCCTGGCTGATGTGTAGATGAATTTTAGATTTCGACGTCGAGTTTAACTTCCATGGCACTAAATTATAGATGGAGGAAAATAATTGAAAGCGCGCTTTATTATGGCCACTCATTGGTTTCGTATAAAATTGATTTACTTTTAGTCAGGAATGTGTTCTATTTCTAGATTAAATTGCAGGTGGAAAGTTCCTAAAACACCTGTAAGCACTCACCTGCTCCGATTACCTTAACAAATTCCATCATCAATCCGGAAACCAAATTTCAACACTCTGCGGTCTGGCCCAAGTTCTTAGCCGAGCCGCAGTCAGCAATCTGCCGCATTCTTCCCGTTCTCAAGCTTTCGGGCGACTTTACAAAGCCACACTGCCGACCAAGGACCTGTCCCTGCTTGAGGACTGTTGAATTATAAACTGGCTTCATTACTCGTCCAACCTTGACCGCATGACAAGCTGGAAAATGTTTTGTCGAGTGGCGGAGAGGTCCGAAATGTGGACTCTTTGACATCGCATTCCTTCCCGGCCTTCCAACCCTTCGAAGGGCGACATCCTCCCAGTGTCAGACCATTGAGAGTGGCAATAAATTGTGTGTACAACTTTCAAACCAATTAACCCACAAATTTTGCACTCAATTAGCTTCCCTCCGAGAGGCGCCTCCTCAGTCCTGTTGCATACATATACTTACGCAGTTGTAATTTATTTATCACCACGCCCCGACACATTTTATCAAGTTGTGCCGTGGCCATTGCACTTCCCCCCGCCTTGCCAATTAGTCGGGCCAAAGGCAAATTATTTTCCGCTCCGGAGAAGAAAAAATAATAAATAATTGAATAAGTTACTCATTAGTGTGCTGACTGAAAGTGACTTGTGGGTGGCCGGCAAACAAAGGAGCGGGCGGGCTGGCTGCTGGTTGGGAGGTGCAAGCAAAAAGGAATCCTACAATATCCTGGCAACTGTCGCTCGCTCCCTGCGTTGCTGTCTCTTATCTAACCTTAACATGCACATTTAGTTGCCTCATCCGCTTCCCCACTTAACTTCATTCATAACCCTCCACTTGGTCCTGTCTGGCGGCTGTCTTTATGTCGTACTGTCTTGCTGCGTGAATTTGTCACCGTTTTGTTGGCCACCAAAGCAGCTCCTTTTACCATTGTCCTGTGCCCTTTGCAGGGTATTTAGATTAGGAGTACAAGTGAGAATCTAAAGCATGCTAGCTTGGAGGGATATTACTTCTAGTGGATGTATATGTTTTTCTTGAGAAGAGTATTTAAAACTCTCTAGTACTTGTACTTTTTCTTATACTACACTTTTTCCTCTCGTTGGTCTGTCATTTATCAATCATAATGCTGAGTAGTCTCATTATGTTCTGTGCTTAGCACTTGCCCGCGCCAGACAACTCCTGGCGCCTTTGAGGGATTCCCGCACAATATCCAACCATCCTGCTGGTTTTCTTCTATCTTCGCTTTCTCCGCTTTTGTGCGTAATTGCTTTATGCCCTGATTTATGTTTATCTTTAGCCATATTTTTACATTTACCTTATCACACCATGGCAGAGGTGGAGTAGGCGGGAGCGAGGAGGTGCTTAACGAAGGCTGACCTAATTTCGTTGAACTTAATTTTTTGCTGCTCATGCCTGTGTCAGCACTGCCAAGGACCCGATACTGCTTACGGCCAGCGACAATCATCATAAAAACGACATTAGATCAACGCCGACCAGCGGTAGTACCTGGTGCCATCCGGTCCTGTCTTCTGGGCAGATGTCCTGAGCAGAAAGATGTCTATCACTGGTTTTTCGTGGCCCTACTAAGTGGACTGTATAAATAGCTCTAATATGTATCTCCCACTCTGGCTTGGCGAAGTTGAGCAAAAAATTCCCAAGCACTGCACGTAACGAGGAAGTCGCAGGGCAATTAATGTTGCTCATTTATTCGTTTTGTTTTCGCTGCTCTGGCTCATTTCTGGCTCTGGCGCATATCGCTGGACAGGATGATGGGTGGGATGGGATGGGATGGGATGGTATATATGCATTTTGTATATGTGTTTCGGAGAAGAGAAGCGCAGATAACAGATGATGGAGAACGTGGCTCCAGTGGCGGTGCATGCAGGGTGTCCTGAAATTAAATAAAAATACAATTAAGTCGTGAAGCATGTCCTGCTGGGGCACCAGTTTGGGAAATTTGCGCAAGTCCAATTGAAGTCTAAATGGAGCGGACGTGTATGGTTGCGATTAAAATGCCTGGAAAATAATTCGCAAGACTTGTTACTATTATTTGGCCCATACCTGTACCACCTGGGCAGTGGCGTCTGGGCTCCACACGTGCCTGCAACACCTAAATCCATGAAACAATGGCTTACAACACAGCTGAGAGAAGGAAATGGGTGGGGGTGATGGTTCGGAGCAGCGCAGAGAAACAGACAATGCACATGCAGAGCTTAAATTGAAATTCTTTGTTTCTTTAAACGTCCCTGGACCTAGCCCTTTGCCTGTTCGTCCGCCCCCGGAAAATGCTGCTGTCCGACTTGTCTGTTCCAACAAAAGTTTGCCGCTGAGCCTTAAAGTATGCTAGGGATTTTTTATATTTAAATAGTTTCCCCTGTCTGCGCAGGACTCGGTTTGAGTGAGCGCTCCGGCAGACACAACAGAAGCTTGATGGGCACGTGAGCTTGTGCTTGTTGTGTGTGTTGTTTCCAGAGGAATTAGGAATGTCGGTGTGACTCCTGGAGTAAAAATTAAAATGGAATTGTAAATGCACTTTTCTTGCCACGTCGGGCTTGCGTCACAAAGATTATCTCTTACAGACGTGCCACTCCTCGGAAATATAAATTTTATATAATATAAAAGGACTCTGAGATTCTGAGACGGTAATTGCAATCCTGTCACATTTCTCCGAAAAAAGGAATCTCGCATAACACTCGTCTGACGCCTGCCAATCGAAAATTTGAAAACTGCTCTCAACGCACACGAGTTAAGTGACATGGAATGTGTTTTATAATTGCTGTTGTCATTGTCATTGAATTTCATTATTCTGCCACCGCCTGCACTTTAATGACCCACATCGGAGCCATTCCACACACTGAGAACAAAACACGTAGCATGAATAAATGGCTGCCACGTTATGATTGACAGAAAACTGAATTGAAATTGCTCTTGCATATGGTAATCATGTATGGAAGGTGTCACTTGCCGATGATCGCATCCGACAGGAAAACAAAAACTTTTTAATTAAAAGGAATAAAAGTCGCAAACCCAAAAAAAAAATGGGAAATTTGCATTTGTATGGCTTTGGAAGCAAGCTCTCTGGCTGAATCTCGTTCGGTTGCATATTAGCCAGCTTGTTCTGGCCAAGGCATCACCTCACTATGCATATACCCCGGATCCTACCCCACTCGCCTGGCAATTCAATTAGAATCTAGATTCCAGATTCCAGGCAGAAGGCAGAAGGGCTGGCGCATATACACACATTTTAATTAAATAAATTCAGTGTTTGCCTGATGCTTGGGCGTCATAAACATTTTGAGGAAGTGGCATGAAAATGAAAACATTTAACTGCCGGTTACGTTAGTTTGTCCCAGCAGGGTCGAAGGACCTCGCTGGCTGGGTGGCTGACTGACTGGATGGCTGGCTTCTCCGCCTGTGTTTGCATAAAGTGCAAGAAAATTGCCTGCAGTTTTCGGGACGAAGGAGGGCCGAGCAACAGCACATCGTTTTGCAAAACGTCAACAGATTTGCTTTTGGCCTTCGTGTAAGTTTTCCCTCCTTCTCGCAACTGCATCACCACATAATCAAATTTAACCTGGCTGGAGCTCCACATGCACATGATGATGATGCAGATGATGGCAGTGCTGGATGGGCACAAAATCCGGATATAGTCCAAACGGCTGTCCGAATGCGGCTGCATTTAATTGAACTTCCAGCACACTATCCTCCCGCATTCCCCAATCTGCAACTCACTTGTGCTAATGAACTGATGCAATTTGCATCCACTTTTCGGGCATGGGGCATCATAAATTGAATCTGGAGGTTCTTTAAAAAGTCTAAAGGGTGGGGAACTAGGAATGTGGAACTTGGTAATGCCTAATACCTCTGAAGCCACTCCGAAATAGTTTTGAAATTTAGCTCAATAATTATTCCCAGGACTCGCCACCCTGTAGGCCTTCCTTTGGCACCAGCTGGCTGCATTCCAGCCCAAATATTTACCAAAGCCAACAACTTCAATATTTATCTTGCCAACCGGCAATGGCAACTAATTAAGCCATTTTTTATGGCCCACTCTATCGGTTGGCCAACTCAAAGTTGCCATCTGCCCCACCCGCATCCCAAACCATAGCCACCCACACCACCGCAGACTACAATGGACGCTAGAATGTGGGCTTGGGTCTTCATGTTATCCTGTGGCTTGGGTTTCATACTAAATTATTATTATTATTATTTCCCAGGACGGGGAGGCAGCTGCAGTCGCTGGTCAGTTTCTGTGTGCCAGTGTTGTGGTTGCGGGCAGTGTTGAATTTAAACACTGTAAGCAGATTTCGAAGCCCTCCTTTCTGCAACTCGACGAACGAAATCAAGTTGCCGGCAAATGGTTTTGCGGCTTCTCGGCCATCCGACAAATTAGGCAAGCCAGAGGATAATTATTTATATTCTATTACCGAAAAGGACGAAATATAATTGCCAGTGGCTGTGCTTGGTCAATGTTTTGCCGAAACTCCGAGACACATTGATGTAAACTCTGTCATGGAGGGACATTTGGCTGGCCATTCCAGGAAGGATTCATTTGCATTTATTTTAATTTCCCGGCCAACTTTGTGGGGCGATGGGATTTTAAAAATCCTGCTGAAACTTTTGGCTCATTTAAACTTTTGTTTCTACCTGTAGATCGTTTACTGAAAGTGGCTCGCGACCCTCTCTCCGAAATGCAGGCACAATAATAATAATAACGCTTAGTGCTGGCCAAAGTTTGGGAAAATAAAATCCCGAGAATCGCCCCGGCTGGTTTTCGGGGCTGAAGAATGCCCCAAAAGTCGGCAACCGGAAACTTGGGGAAAGCTTCGGCTTTAATTTAATGCTTGGTTACCTTTCTTCTCCTATCCCGGCTGTTGGGGGCAACCAGTGTTGAAACTGTTCGAGTGGCCCCTCGGCACACTCGAAAGTCGGGCCAACAAGTTTAAAGTATACAATGTCGAAATGAAAGAAATTGAGGCCCGGCGCTTACCTTTATTGTAAGGGATTTGCGCCCAAGAGCCAGTAACGAAACAATAACTAGAAGATTTATTGTGCAGTCTACCTGCCGCCTCGGGCTTCTGTTCTCATTAATATGTATCCCGAAAAACGGGAGGGATGGCTTCATAAATTTCTTGGTTGGGCATCTTAACCGAAACATAAACATGGCAACAGTGCTTAAAATTCGGGAGGTATGTTTCCGTGTATCCTTGTGATGTTTGCTCCTTTTTATGGGTGTTTCTAATTCCTATATATCACTGCTAATGAAATGAGTAACTGGAGTATCTTTAAAACACTCTTATGTATGTTTTCCTGCTGAACTTTGAAATAATCGCATGTAATCATGTCGGGAAGAGAAAAGGCAACTTTCTGGCAAGTCAACATTTGGCTCTGGGGTTCCACGATGTGGTCTATCATCGTGACAAATCCTGCAGGCAAATGCCGTTCTAACAATGGCATTAAATGAATTTGCATAATTAGCTGCAGCTTAGTCAATATCCCCCATATTTTGTCCCTGTTTTTCGCCCCTCGTGGCTTTCGTCCTGCGGTTATGATGCATGTGTCGCATTACCAGGGACACGTTTTGCCAAATGGGTCTTCCCAGCAGGGTGGCCAGCTCGTGGGGGGGATATACATGCTTATAGGAGGATGGGACACAGTTTATTTACTTTAATGCGGCTCTGCATCAAGTATTAGCGGTCGATTAACCAAATTTGAGTCCCAATCATTATGCTTTCCTGGCAAATCCAACAATTAAAGCTACGAATGAAAGCTCTCAACGAATCGATTCGAAAAACGTTGCAAATCCGACTAAGCTGGCCTCTCGATTCATAATTCAGGCTAAAGCGAATCAAATGAACAACAATTGGCGAGCTAATTGATTATGGATATGCAACGCCAGCCAAATGCACACTAATTGGATGGGCTTAAGATGGATTTGGTGGGTTGGGGGAGAGTGGGTTGGCCATAAATCTCTCAACGGCTGCTGGGGCTCTCAAAAGGACTTCGGACGAAGTTTGTCCAGTGAAAGTGAGATGTGAAAGTTTAGAGGCCAAGTTAAGTCAAGTCCCGGCCAAGCATGTTTAGCAAAGTTCATTAAGCACTTAACAAACAGAGCGCACCGAGGGACGTAATGTGCTTTGGCGTAATTCAACTAAACAAAGTACCAAAGTTCTTAGCCCACTTTCAAAAGCCAGCGAAGAGGGCAAAGAGTTGGCCCCAACTGGCCCGGAGGAGGTGCTTTCCTCCTCCTCCTCCCGTGTCATAGATGAAAATCAAATGCGGTCATATCACCCACACCCCAGTGCACACCTAGGCACACTCCACCCACTCCACCTCCGCCCCGGCTCCGGTCACACATGCAGGCTGCATGTTTGGTTGTCCAGTAGCTGCCTGGCATTTTTGCATTTACCGACAACGTCCCATTCAGTGGCTGCAAAACTGTGCCACAGCACAATGTTGCGGCTGTGGCCATGGATGCCACTTCTGATACACTCTAACCCGAATTGGCCATAAAATTCGAGAGTTTTCAAGCTCCTACTCGGTTAAAAGTGTTTAGTCTACTATTTGGTATAGGAAAGCATAATACATAGGCAAGAATAATACATAATTTTTCACAAGGCTAATAACTTTTTCGTTCAGTGTGCAATGTTGTAACAAGCGAGATGGCTCGGAAGGGGGAGAGTTTGTTCAAGCGAACATTGTTAGCCTGCGGCCAAAAGGCTTTCAAAGTTTTCGTGGTTTGGCTGCCAAAGGGTGGCAACATGGGTGCACGAGGGAAGCGACTGGGGGCTCGCTTTGAATTATTGCCAAGCATTCGGAGGGGATGACACAGAACAGTGGGCGGGTGGACGCAGTTGCCCTGCGAAAAGGGGTAACCAATCGAGCAATGCTCCTCTGCCAAAGGATGAGCGAAAAAGTTAATTGGCAAATGGCCAAATGAGTTCAATTTGAAGTTGGCTGAAAGGAAGAAAGAACGGTAGTGCATAAAGCCAAGTTAGTGCCAATTCCATGTTTTGAATTCTAAAAGAAAATTGTAAGCTGAGACCAGTCTTTTAAAACAAGTTTGCGGCCAATGACCCTTAATATATGAAAATAGGGATGTGGAGGGATATTTTTTAATGAACTTAAAATAAATGTTTTTAAATAACTAACAACACAATCTGTACCAATTACAAATCAATACTGAATTGAAGATGGAAAATCGGGAAATGCCCGGCAACGGCATAAGGGCGCCACAGCAATGGCTACCTCGAATCAAATTTTTGGATCCATTTTTTGTGAATTTTTCCCACGGACTCCCTTGAAAATGGGGATATGCATGGGAACTGCATATGGGCACCACAGCGATGGCTATATCTTGGCCAATTTTCATCCGATCATCGAGCGGAATACCTTAATCGTTTTCTACACCGATTATCTATCAAACTGCATGAAAACCTCGAATCAAATTTATGGATCCATTTTTTGTGAATTTTTCCCATGGACTCCCTTGTAAATGGGGATATGCCTGGGAACTGCATATGGGAACCACAGCGATGACTCTATCTAGGCCAATTTTCACCCGATCATCAAGCGGAATACCTTTATCGATTTCTACATCGATTATCTATCAAACTGCATGAAAACCTCGAATTAAATTTTTGGATCCATTTTTTGTGAATTTATCCCATGGACTTCCCTGAAAATGGGGATATGCATGGGAACGGCATATGGGCCCCACAGCGATGGGTATATCTTGGCCAGTTTTCATCCGATCATAAAACGGAATACCTTAATCGATTTCTACATCGATTATCTATCAAACTGCATGAAAACTACGAATCAAATTTTTGGATCCGATTTTTGTGAATTTTTTCCATGGACTTCCCTGAAAATGGGGATATGCCTGGGAACGACATATGGGCCACACAGCGATGGCTATATCTTGGCCAATTTTTATCCGATCATCGAGCGGAATGCCTTTATGGTTTTGTCTATCGATTCTGTATCAAACTGCATTAAAACCTAGTATTAAATTTTTGGATCCTTATATTGTGAAATTTTTCCATGGAATTCCTTGTGGCGTTATCTGGAATACCTTCCCGTTTTTTTCGTACTGACTTATTCAAAAAATAGTTGCGTAGCGTAGTTGCGTAGCGTAATTTGACTGACATAAGAAATCAGCGTCAACAAACATGCGAAAAAGCCCAGCTTTTCCTCTCGGCTTTCCCATCACCAGTACTGGTTTCTTGTCATTGATGAATTTGGCCTGGTTGTCAACGTTTTTTGCCCTGTTGCTATTTTTAATATGCATCCCATTTGGCTGCTGGCAGATACGGATACTCGTATCTATGTATATCTTTCAGCTACTTCTCTTCGTTACTTTGAGCGACATATTTCGGTGTGACTTGTTTTTTGCATTTCCATGGGCCCCAAACTTCCTTTTTCGGTCCCTCCTTTGCCATCCTTGGCCCATTACCATTAGCATAAAATGACTGTCGTTTTGCTGTCCAATTTACTTGGCCACGTCCTCCCACACGGAAAGCTCTTCTTCTAATTACGCTCTTAAAACAAAAAAGTAAATGCATAAAAAATGCTCGTTAAATGTTTTCCCTCCTCCTCCTCCTCCTCAAAGACAACTATAGGCTTTGTTTTTGTTTTTAGGATTATTTTTCTTTTATAAATAGAACAGGTTTCGAACGAGAGATGGCTACAAAAATATTAAACGATTTTTATTTCTTCTACTCTTGCAGATCTCCTTAATTGTGGACGTTTTTATTTTTGGTAAGTTTTACAGTCTCTTATCATATCTACAAGCATTTAAGAAAATCTTGAACCACATGACACTCCCATCCTGTTGCAATTACGAATTTTTAGAACAATTGGCTGACTAATTGGGGGTCGAATGCAGTTGAATTCGAGTTTTAAAACCAGCTTAGCCCAAAACTCATTAACGGTTGGTCGGGTCGGTTGCAATTGGGCGCCGCAAAGTATGCAACGCTCTTTGGCTCCTAATTGCAGTCCTTTGGCATCCGAAAATGTTCTTGCCCAATGAAGCGTTGGCCACATCCCTCGGATCCTGAGCCTGCGATTAAGCAGAAAGATGAATCAAAATGCAGCCACAGCGCAAAGGGAAATGTAATTTAAAATTTTGTGCGACGTTGGCGCGAAAATTCTTTTCGCTCATTCATTCTCCCGTTCCTCTTTTCTCTGATTATGCCGCATTAACTAAGCTCAGCTCATCTGAACTTGCCGCAGCACTACACACTCCTCCTGACCCACTTTGCTACGGAGCAGCCACCACCACCAACGACCCGCATCTATGCTAAATGAGAGCCAAGAACTTTTGATGAAACATGATTGGGTGTGTGGCATTTGGCGTTGATTTGAAATCGTGTTATCTCTCGCAAATTGCATCTGCGAGATTCATCTTGTATTTTGCAATTGGGAGTTTCGCATTCGCCCAATTAGGCTTGCCAGTTTGAAGTGTCTTGCATTTATTACCAGTATCCAGTAACGAATATTTATTAGCAGAAAGATATCTGGAATGCTTATCAGCAAGCTCTATCAGAATATTTCTCCGTAATTGGACTTTTGAAATCAATCCTACCACATCCATAGACGCACTCGCTGTTAATTCAATTACTGCCAAATAATTATACACCAGAGTGTGTACCATCTCCTTCCACTTGGCTAAATCAAACATGTTGATGGACGAAATCACGGAAACATTTGCGAAGCACCCACATACGGAAATGGAGTGGAGCTCCGGAGCTGGGTGGAACGATATGCCAAAGGGACGGGGGAGTGGCCTGTCCCCCGGCTTGGCGGAAATTGAGCAACCTAAACAATTGTCAATTAAATTTTGTCCTCGTGCCTCCCACTGCCTCGGCGGCCTGCGGCGGGTGGTATAAATGCCAAGACACGTTCGATGCGGTGGTGGAATTTTCAATCGGTTCGCACCTCCCACACCACCTCGAAGCGCCCATCACCCGGTCCAAGGCTGCTGGGCTACTGGGGTTCACAGACGCGTCTCTAATTTGCATAAAAAGGTGTACCAGTTGCAGGAGCAGCACCCCTTTCAGTGGCCAGTGGCACACAGGCAACCAACTGTTGCATGAATTGGCATTCACAATGCCGAAAGGGGTACGCAGAACACACCATCGGACTTTGATTAAATTTTATAATTTTAACGCACAATTTCCCCGATAAATTTCGCTCGCAGGCAGCCGTGATTTGTGAAATATTTGTTGAGGGGAAATCCTCTCGCAAACAGAATAAATTATTCACCGAAGAGTGCTGAGCGTTCCAAAATTAGTTTTTACCAAAATGTTGTCACGTTTATTACTTTGTTGTCGACATTAAAATGCATGAGGGCTTTGGGTGGCTTGGCTGGTGGCTGTCCACTTTGATCATGTTTTAAATGAATACATAACAAATTCAGTCTTTAGACAGGAACTGCTTCAAAACTCAGGTCACCCGAAAACATTTATTGAAGTCATCATTTAGCAAAGCCACAAAACATAATAGATAACCATTCAAACATTTGATTTTGTCCCTTAGTTGGAAGCAGAAATTTAATTTCGTAATTGAATGGTTTGCCTTTTCCCTCTTCCAGGCCAATGACTACGCTTGTCTCCTCTTTCTCTGTCAGTCTGCCAATTTAATTGAAAATTTATCAGTTTCATTTGCATACGAACCCCTTTGCCTCGTTCCCAGAAAAGACCCATCTGTGGACCTTTTGAACTGCAAAAGCCAACAAATTTTGCTGCTCACATTCACATGCATAGAACATGCTGGCTCGTAGCCGTAGCTTTTCCTTTTTATTTTCCTTTATCGAGAATCCAAGCCGTCCTGAACATGTTAGATTGGTTTTACGATATGTGGAAAGGTAATTTGCAGCTTAATCATAATTAAAAACTGTATTTCCGTGCGCTTACTTTAATGACTTGCCTTCATTTTCCTCACACTATCACTTTTCGCTTTTTTCCAACGACAACGTGAAAAACTTCACATGCCATCGTTAAAATATTTGCATGGCTGGCACCCTCCCAGCATTTAACACCCGATTCCGCCACCCCGTAGCTTCCTGGAACATTAACTGTCTGTGTCGCACTTTGTCGCTTAATTGAGACTGTCAGTGTGTGGGAGTCGCTCCGCTCCGCTCGCTTATTAATTTATTTTTTATGTTTAATAACGGGCGCAAGGCGGTGGCGCCATTGCAGCGACTGACGCCAGAACAGCACCGATAAACCGAACCGAACCATAACAATAACACTGTGGCTTGGGCGGCGGACGCACAATGAGCTTGTAAATTAATATCGAGCCATACACGAGGAAGGGAGCTGGCATGCGCCACCCACCCGCCGACAATATGGCCCTACCCCCTCGCTATTATCTGTGAGGCATTGATATCGCTGTCAGATGTCAATAGAGCGAGAAATAGGTTCATAAATATCCGCACTTTTGGGGCGATTTCCGTCCGAAAACTCTAAACAAAAGCACACTTCAGACTCTGTGCTCTTAAGAGTCAGTAGGTTTTCCATAACATTTTATCGCACAGCAAATTAAAGCCTTGCCCGGAAGCCACTTCTGGCCTGGCTTGAGAGATTACCTGCCTCACTTTATCCAGTGGTCGTTTAATTAATAGCAAGCTGATTAATTAGTATTTGTGGGCGATATCCTCTTTCGCCTCCAGGGAGCAGTGGCCGGGTCGTGTCTGGAGTTAAGCGCTCCATTTTCCGGTTAAAACCGCGGGAATTGCATTATTTGCATCTACACAGATGCACAGCCGTGTAAAGGCTGTCGCTGCAGGTCCGACTGCATTTCAAATTGCCATTAATTTCATTAGTTGATTGTCGTCATGGAAATTCCCTTTGTGGACTTTATAATTGCCCCAGCCGCAGGGCGGTCGAAAAATGGGGAGCGGGACGGGGCAGAATTATGCATCTGGTGCCTGTGTCTATAAATTGGATTGGAGTGGGTGCGAAAATGGAGAAATTGTGTTTGTTTTGTGGTGGCTGTCAATTGCAAATTCCCTGTAAACATTCGCACGTTAATTGCGCCAGACTGAATGGGGGATGGTGGGAATAGCTTGTTCAATAAAGTTGTTAGTGGCTTAGAATGATTTGGACCGTTCATAAAGTTTAATCAAAATATGAGTTCGGGGTAAAGCGTATTTGGCTTACCTGCTGCCTGCCAATGATTTTTGTATATTGGCCTAAATCCTGCTGCCAATATTATTTCTGCATATCCATCAAAGCAAAATCAATTTATTTCAAACTTCCCCAAAGCACGTGACAAGGGTATTCCTAGCCTCAAAGTATTTCCCGACCCGTTTGAGTACCGTCTTCATTTCATCTCCATCGCTGCCTCCTTGGCTCCGCCCGCGTCCTTGCGGAATCCCAATATCGTTGCCGAATCGCTTTGCTGCAATCGAAACTTTTCAGATTACCGAGAAGACCGAAAGGAGGTAGCACACACAATTTTGTATGGAATTATATTGCATTTTTATTACCCACCGCATATAAATTTTTGTCAAAGCAGCCGCCGGGCACGTAACGTTTTAAAAAACAATTTCGGCTTGATACAATTTCTTGTATTATCACCAGAAATGTATGCAAACATACTCTGAGGCGGCGGAAGCCCCAAAAGGAGGCGGAAAGATACACATCGAGTCTGTACAATGGGGCGTATGGGCAATTTTATTTGGATGCGTGCGCTCTGTCTCTGGCCCTGCGTCTGCTTATCACTTTATATATGTGTTTACCTATATATATATACGTATATGCTTGGGTATTTGTGTGAGTGGTATGGAAGAAGGTATGGCACTGCCAGTCTTAGCCAATCAGAGATGAGGCATAACACGTATACGCCACCGATTCAGGGGATATCCAATATTTATAATCCCAAAGTAAGCAGTATCCTTAAATTTACAACTAATACGCTTTTTTGTCCAACTCATTTGTTTAATACATATTTTTCGACAGTTTATTTAAATTTTTGTTGGCACAAAATCCACAAAGAGACGTGAGAGTAAATAATGCCAGACCATCTTATCGGATGTATTGGGGGAACGAGGGAAATATGTGTACATATCGTACATATTTTTACCCGGAGGGGAAGCTGTTGTTTATTGTCTGACAAGGTGACGCCTTTAATGCGTTTTCATGCCTTATTTAAAATGATTTTCAGTTTACCACTCAGGAAATTGCTTTCATTTATTGCTTTTGTTTTTCCGCTCACGAAATTGTGCGTATTGTGGCATGGAAATCACTCTATCTTCGCACCTGTTGCGGCCGCTGAGGTAAGTAATGTGAGGAATTAAATACGGAATTAAAGAGTGTCATCAGAAAAAAACCACGTCACAGACGAGAAAATGAAATGGACCGCCTTTGAACTAAAACTCAATAAGTGCGAAAAGGCGAGATATTCAATTAATGGACTGGAAGACGCGCCTCGCCACAGACGGGCGACTCAGTTGAATTAGTGGCAAACGGCAAAAGACAAACATCGATGTGTGAGAGGGGCAGAAGCTGCCAATTCCCCGGGCTCAAAGGAAGCCAAAGCCCGGGAAACCGCCCTCGGGGCTCTCGGAGACAAAAGCGTAAAAGGAAAAAGTTCAACAACTCAAAAGGAAACCGAGATATGGCTAGGGGGTTTTCAGAGCAATGGAGCAGGGAAGTAGGGAAAGCGAGAGAGCTTGAGCTTGACAGCTCAGCATATTCTGAAATGGGTAGACCCATCCTTCGTCTCCAAGAGTAAAAAAATTGAGGCATTTTAGGGGCCATACATATGCAGATAAATGACAGGTTGAGGTAATAATAAGTATACTACATCTAGAGTTCCCCTCCAATTTCTCAAAACATTAATTAATTTAATGATGTCTGCAACCATAGCCATGACATAGCCGCATCAAAGAACTATTAGGCTGCCCGGGTTTGCCAAGCAAGGATATCAATGAGCCTGTCCTTTGAATGCAATGATATTGCATAAGATGCCGATTAGGCCCTCGATTAGGCGACTCGGGGCATTCCACGGCCCCACTCGATACACAGACAAGCCGCCCATGAGAGAAATCAATGTCAGTGCGACGCTCTTTGATGTCGTGGGCGTGGCCCGAGGCGAAAGTAAACTGAATCTTATGTGTAATTGAATGTGGTTGGGTGCCGGCGTGTTTGCTTCTGTGTGTCTTAAGCTGTCTAAGACGCCCTCGACTGTCTCGGATTGTTTAGCATAAGTTTCCTACATCCCACAACGGCCCGCCCCACCTCCTTATGCAAATGCGCTCGCACTTTATTGCTTTTATTTATGTAATTTGTAGCATCTTCTTGTCATTTAGGAAGACAAACATTTGCATTTTCCAACTTGGTTCGAGTGGGAGCTCCGCAAAATAGCAAAAAGTTTCAGTTTGCTTTTTAATGGTATTTCGTGGGCTGTCTCTCAAAGGGCTTGTAGTGGGGATATCTTGTGGCAGAAATAACTAGAAATAACTTAGACGAAATAATAAAACAATAACTATAACAAAAAATAACTTTGAAAGTGAAGTTCTGCAGTTCTGCTTGTAGAAACTATAGTATTTTCGTTTATTGAGCCTCAGAAGCTCCCTGCACCCACCTATTCTTATAAAAAATGTCCTCCCAATGTCCCAAAATTGCCGTCGCAGACATATTTGGGCTGTTCAGCAAACTGTTTAAAATGGCACAGACACCAGACAAAGCAAGAGTTCCCTAGCTGAGGGTGGGAGCGATGGATGACACAAAAATGGGTAGGAAGGAGGAGACAGTTGGACAAAGAACACCGGCAGGACCGCCCATGGCTTTTATTGTTATGGCGCTGTGTGTTATCCTTTTTTGTTGGCAAGTCGCCTTTCGCATCCGGAATCCGAGACACAATCGAAACGAAATCGGAATCTGAAAGTGAACCTGAACCTCAGCAAAGCCTCAATCCAACGCCGTCCAGAGGCATCAATCACGTTGTTTTTTTTCTGGAAAATTTCAGGGCCGTCGGGGACCCACACTTTGGTATTTCCACTTCATTTTTGTCGATTTCGGGGGCAATCAAGCGCAAATGCCCACGGTGAGCCGGTGCCACGCTTCGGGACCTGAATAAATGCTACGCGTATTTATTAAGTCATGAAAGGGCGTGAAAACAATCCCTCCTCCTCGCTTATCTTGGCCATTTCGCTGCATTTTTCATCAATGATTGCCCAGCCGCTCGACATTTATTTCGATCTGGGTTTCTTTTCAACTCGAATTTAATTTAACGCATTTGATGTCCTATTCATGCTTCATTGGAGACGTTTTGCTAATATTGTGGATAGCTGTGAGTTCCGAGGATATCGTTCAACATTTGCGGTTGAATACTAGGATATTTTTGTTACTATATGGTCTTTCCATATTAGTGTCTTTAATAGAAAATAATTTACATATTATCTATGGCAGCTACCTTACCTCGTTACTATATGATATTTACTATATGAATTATATATATATGTTACTACATGAATTGTATTTCGATAACAATTTAAGGAAGATGAAAAAATGAATTTTCTTTTTTAAGGATACAACAAAGAAAAAGAGAAAATGGTGGAAAGTTGCGTAGCCCCAGAAAATTTCCGCAACATTTGCCCCCAACGAGAACGGTAAAGGAACATTTTGCCAACTGACCGAAGGCATTTAAAGTTTTCGTTTGCATTTGCGAGCTGAGTTTTTCGGCTTCGTTTCTCATTATTGTCACGACTTTTGCCCGGCTCGGCTCATCTGGCTTGTCCGTCAGAATGAGGGCTGGCGGCGAGGCTGAGACTCTCATTAGTTGAACAACTGAATTGGCCGGGAGCGGCGCCAGCAACTTTTTCAGGAATCGGAGTTGAGGACGGACAGTATATCCGTAGTACGAACACGCCGGAGCATTTCAATCAATGGAACAGAAATGGGGGAAAAGTTGTTCCTGCAACCGGAGGACGCATACTAAAAAGGCCACCAACTGAGGACGGCGAAAAAAATGGAAAGAGCGAAAGTTGCGCCAAATTGAATTTTGTGCAAAAAGTTTTCCATTTCAACATCTCGGAAAAATCTTTTAATTCAATCGACACGGCGAGGAGAGACCTCTAGCTTATCCTAAATTATTGACGTCTTGTTGTACTAGGCGTATGCTTAATATTCTCCGTATACTGTTTTTTTTGGGGCGGAAAACGCAGATTTGTCTGCCAGTTGCAGCTGCTGCTGTTTCTGTTTCTGAGTGGAACGGAAATGAGAAGTCGTGGGCATTTATCCCAGGATCTTTACGATAAAAAGTCCCACCCAACGTTGCTCCTGCTGCTTTGGGTTCTACTTTATTTTATTATTACGTTTTTTGGGTCCGGGGCTTCGGGTCTCCTACTCACATTTGCATATCAATTTGTTCGCCTTGGCCCGGTCGTGCTGCTCCTTTTTCCAACCGGCTCCAATCCTTTTCATCTTTTTGCCAGATGCTTTTGGGAGTCCTCTTTTTAGTGCACTTGCCATTGTCATGAACCGAGAGAACGGAGCGCGTAATCAGGCACAAATCTGTCTAGCTCTTAGATCTGCCTCGCTCGGGGAGTTCCTATGGCTTTAGATGAAATTGGAATAGCTGTGTGGACTCTTCCGCCCCATACTAATATCTTAGGGCCTTGTTTATTGGTGGCTGCTTGCTTGACAAATGGCATCTGACTAGAGGATTGGCGAGACTTGCGATACTGCCGAGTTCACATCCAAATATGTTTTGTATTTATGAAACATAAATCCTGAGGGATTAAATCACACTGTCGTCAAGCCATGATTTACGTCGTCAAGGAGGTGTAACTTTTGCCAAAAATAAACTATGATACAATATTTACGTCGCTTTCAACCACTCTTGTTTTTTTAAAATTTGTCATGGCATGCATGATATTTTTTGTAGTTAGCCTCTCAATTTTTGTGTTTCATATTTTATCCGCAATTCAGAAAAAACTGTCCTCTTTTCACCAATTTTTGCAAACCGAAACGTCATACAAAAAATATAATTGATTGTCAGGGGAAAAGCAAAATAAAAAAAACCGAAACAAATTAGCTGCGAAAGTCTCCCACAGTTATGCAAACGGTCGTTTGTTTTGACATTTCACTAATAACTGGGGATTAGTGCTTCGTTATCATAGTGAAATAATGAAAAAGAATGTTTACTAATTAAAGTTAAGTAATTTAATGTTTTTGTTAATGGCTGTAACAGCTCCGACGGAGGAAAACAGCACTAGACATTCGTTTATTCTGCAATTTAGCGACCTAAAGTGGATTTGTCACTCCATTTTTGCATATGTATGAGCAGGACTCTGCTGATAGTCCTTCCCCACCGCCCCCCTATCGACCTGCTCGCCAGGATATCACGACAATATGGCGCACTAAGCTCCGCCACTCGAGCAACACAATTGGCGCTTAGAAGAGGAATCTGCGCGTTTGCATTTTTGCAGCATCAGCAGCATGTATCCCCTGTGTAATACACAGAGAAAAATAACCAGTCTGAGCTCAAGGTTTCATATAAATGAATCAACTCTAGTTTCTCCGAGTGTACAAAAAGTGGCACTGATTACAAAGCGTTATGCAAATATGAAACTGCCAAGAACATCGGCTTTTGGCGTTTATGGAGCTAAGCCGCAAGTCAATGCCTCGTGCAAGTCCCATAGCTCTTAACCAGCAACTCCCAACATGGTCAACATTAAGGCTCCAACACCCTGACAGCCGGATAGCCGGACAGACAGAAGACGTCGGACAGCAAAACTATTTGTCATGCAAATAACAAGCGAAAAAGTTTCGGGCAACAACAAGAAGTCGGAAATTGTTACGGGCGTAAACTTTCTAATTGTCTAAATTACATAGACACCGCACTACAACTACACCTACGACCTAATGAAAGGATGTGCGGGTGGTGCTGGTGCTAACCTGGTGGGTGGTGGGTGGTGGATGGTGGCTTGGTGGTAGTGTACTGTGGTGCTGATTCGGATGCTGAGGCTGTTGTTGTTGCGGCCGGTGGTGAGCTCTGGTGCAGCTTTACAGCTTTTCGTTGTTAATTTTTATTGACACTCCCAGCCTGGCTGGCTGCGCTTCGTTTGTGTTGCCAAGTCCTTGTTTGTTCTACTTTTGTTGGCGAGTTTAAAGGATTGTTGGTTATATGTTTTTGCTGATTCCAGTGTGTTTTGGGCTATTTCTATGATGTTTGTATATGGCCTGGGCTTATTTACTTACGAGTTATTTTAAGTGAAGCAATACTTTACCATAAATTTCTACTCTTTCAAGTTTATTTTCCATAACTGGGAAACCTCAATCCTTTTGCGTAATCCACTTAGAGGTCTTGTAGATTATCCATTTCAGTGAGCAATTTCCATGAACATTTCGTGAAATAGACTCGCATATTTTTGGCAGCCCTCCCAGCCAAGTGTCTTGCGTATTTCGGGGCCTGCAGAAATTATTAGCGCCTCACAGCCTCTGCTCACTGGAGTGTGTGTTCTATTTGGTGCGCCTGTCATTCGCCACTTTTGGCGCATTTGCTGTGCGTGAACTCTGGCGCGGGCTCGGTCTGGTGGCCTTCGGGAGTCGGGTGCCTCTCCCCAGCGAGCACTTGGCATAATAATGAAAAATTAATCGGTGAAAATTCGCGCAAAAAGCATCCATTGCATACATTTCGGCGCCGTGCTTAATTGAAATGACGACAATCGTCGACTGGGCACCGGGCCGCTAAAAGGTGTAAGTGAAATGGGTTCACAGAGAGAGCAGTAGGACGATGCACTTAAAAAAATGATTTTAGTTATTCTCCAAATAACATTTACTCTCGATGACCTTGTCCGAATTTGTCGCATAAACAATAGACCTTGGACTGTAGTGTAGCATTTATGGAAAAATAATTTCAAAATGGTCTTGTATTTGTTCATTTTTTGGCCAGAGCCACAACATGAGTGAATAGACACGCATAAATTTTGCAGAAACAAGCGAACAAGGTCCCTGAAAGTATGCAGCAAGCTGTGCATACTAATATCGTGCAACGCGGTTGTCGCCTTCGGCTTCGGTACTGGTACTGGTCCTGCTCTTTCGGTGGCACGGCTTGCCCCTGCGGGTAACTGATGCCGTCACCACTCTGGCCCCGGCACCGCTGCCCCTTGACTCCATGTGGCTGGCAATGGGTTTCTTGTTGCTGCTGCTGTTTCCGTTTCAGTTTTTTGGTGCAACTGCAGTTGGCATCAAAAATTTGCGCATATTAAGTTGTTGATTTGTTGATTTACACTTGGCTTCCTGCCTCCGCGAACTTGCCACGGAATTTCAGCCACAAAAACTGTGATTCGGCCGGAGATGGTTACCCCAAAAATCCCTCTGTTTGCGGTGGAGGTGGAGATGGCTCTTTAAAAGGCTTGAAAGGGAAGGTTATACAATTAAGACATATCGAAATATTATTATTTTTATGTTTTTTTTTTTACAAAAAATTATATTTAAGAATTAAGAATGAAAGTAATTATTATTATAGTACTGCTTTTATTTTATTCTTCAGAGATTTTCATTATCATTGTCAATGGGAATGCTGGCCCAAACAAAGTGAAAAAGGCTTCTCTGCTCGCAGGCTTGTGTTCTTTGGCCTTTTGCCAACCATGACTCCCTCACGGCTTCATAAGTTGCACCATCATCATCATCACCATCACCATCACTCCCATCTTCGTCGGCGACGCCGTCATTATCGTCGTCCTCATAATCGTTGGGCTGCTCACCTGTGCTGATGGCTGCCACCGGTGTTGCATTACCCATCTGCATTTCCGCCGTGAGGGTTGTGAGCAACTGTTGCAAGAAATTGCTGCTGCCACATCCTGTAGGAGGCACTGACTTTTCTGGAAGGCTTAATAGCAGTTTCCGGGTGTAAGGAGATCCTGGATGATATTTGTTTTTTTTTTTTTTTGCTCTAAAAAGGCAAGAATGGTTTGATTCTACTGTGGATAGATGATATAGGGTAGAGTATCAATTTTTGAGTTTATCAAAAATTTTAAATACAAAAATTATTATAGGGTATTTAATATCCTTTCCTTTTAAATATCAACTTGCACACGAAGAGCCAACAATTATGTGTTTTTTACGAGCAGCGAAATGGAGTTGAGGATTCCGTGGAGTTGAGTAAGTCATTGAGTGGATGAGTGTCCTTCTTTTGACGGTTTTTGTTTTCGAACCCTCTATTTTCTGTGTTTCTTTCGAGATTGCACTTGAGGTAGGTGCTGTTGTTTGCCGGAGCTGCCTTGAGGCGTCTATTGTTTGGCATGAATTTTGTATGGACTTTTATATCCTGCGTACTTTTAGGTTCGCGCCTCTTTACTTTTCTCCCTCCGCTGCAGCCAGGTGCCCACATTAAGCGTTATTCAGATTTCTGAATGGCGTTTCCAGCTGGAGAGTTAATTTCGCAAATGCACCGATGGAAACAATGGGGGGCAGAGATGCCCTACCGCGGACATGACACATGTCGGGATTGCCGGATTTTCCCAGACGTCCTTCCTCCTCGGTCGGCCGTCCACTTTTGCATTTATCTTACGCCAGCACCGCTGCAAGTGACCATGCAAAATCAATTAAAGCCGCCCGTCCGCCTCAAATTGCATTGCAGGCCCCAAGGCGTTCGCTTCCTCCGTCGTCCTTTTCGCCTTTTTGCATTCGGGGCTTCACTTAATGCGCATCCTTGTTTGCACATTAAAAAGCAATCCGGCGACTCAAGCCGTAACGAAATATGCATTTTCTGTGGAAAGATGCAGACCACCTTGGGTCCGAGGACACACATATCATCCTGCGCCCAAACAATGGCGAGTAATTAAAATTCTGTTGGTCGGAAGAGCTCACGGTACCGTTATCCCGATGATCGCCTCCACGGCCGCCATTTTGAACCGCTTCCTCGCATTGGGGGATTCATTACCGCTTCGATTAATAATGAAGTTATTGTTATTGGATTGTGTTTGGTTAAGTTTCCCCGACCGCAATTTGATTGATTTTAATTCGGGTTTTAAAGGTGGGAATTAAGTTTCAGTCAGAGAGGCTTTCAGGAGATTAATTGAAGATACTTTGTTCGATTCATTAAAACTTTAAACTTGATAGGGAAAATATTTCGTTAATAGAATATAAAATTTAAACTTACTTGGTTTTTGGATAGGGGTAGGTCTGCGCCTCTTTTCCATCAGCCTCCATGTGAAAATGATGGTTTTTCCGAGGCCTGAAAATGTCCCGCGTGACTGTACTTCTTTATTGACTTTCCTCTGAAAAGGTAACCCCGGGGCCTCCGTGGATTTGGCCAAGCCTAACTCGACCTGTCAGCTCATGGCCAACTCCTGCTGCAAATTCTCACGCCGTCATCTGTCAAAGCCACTCGGTGGCAGGGCTCCTGGTGTGGCCCACTTGGTACAGTCACCACATGCATTTGTAGCTGCAGCTGCGGCACAGAGAGTGGCAAGTGGCAAATGGCGTTTCTATGCATTCGGGCGGCCGCAAAAAAGTTTAGCAGCACCTTTTGTTTGGCGATCGTGTGCTAATACGCCGCATAGTGAAAAAAAGCGATGCCGCCCCCAATCCTGCTCATGGTGACTCTTTGCTTGACACTTTGGCATTTCTTTTTTCAGCCATTCTGTGGGCTGGGCTCTATCCTGCTTTCATTTTCCTTTTTTGTACACGGACTGCCTTCTTTTGGGCTTCAGCAGCCGCTTTTCTGCGGGCGTTAACCGAGGCTGTTTTGTTGTTGACTTTGTGCTCCAGTTGCTGGTCGCGGAAAAAGGGCTGCAGCCGGGTGGGCGGGGCAGCAAAAGCCAACGAGCGCTAGAGAGTGCATATTTGCCTTTGTGCAACTATCATTAAACAAGCGAAGCCACCAGCAGAAAGCGCAGAAAACTACACACGAGCCACCACACAACCAAGAGCCCACCTCAATCCGCCGCACGAGGCACATTAAAAGCGAGGCCAGAAGACAAATACACACAGATACACACACAGACAGAGGGACAAAGGAGCTGCTGACGGTGTGAGTTACGCCTTGGCTTTGCCTACACTGGGAGAAGTAGGGAGTAGCCCTGGAGACGACTAGAAGAAATAATACCCGGTACTCTACAACTCATTCATTGCCTTTAATGCTTCCTAGCAATAGAAGTGTAGACTTTCAAAACACAAAACATCTCTCTCTGTTCACTTGCCGCCTTTTGACTTTCCGCCTGCAGTTTTGTAGCCTTTTAAGCCCTCAGCTGGCGCTGCTGCAACTTCATTTTTTCATGGCAACAGCTTCCTTGGCCTAATGTGTTTCGCTGTGGCTTCCCATCATCCCAACACAGCCCTCTCCTGCAGCATCCCAACATCCCAGCATCCTGACCATCGGCTTTAGCCCTTTCACTCCTGCGTTTGACATGGCATTTTGCATAGAGCGGCGATCCACAGGAACTAACAACAGCACTCGGCTTGCGCAGGCAGGCAGGAGGAGCTACCACAAAGGATGCCAAAGCAGCAGCCAAGTGTCGGCTGTTTGCCCAAAAAATGCCTCAAGGACTGTTAAGCCGATGCCTGGCATTGTCATCTCTCTATGTGGTGTGGTCTTTTATTTTCTTGCGTTTGTTTTTCTTTTTCCCAGCCACTGGGAGCTTGTGGCTTAAGCAATTTAAGGATTTCTGTTGGGCATTCGAGTGATTTCTGATTGCTGTGTGTACACTGTACAGTTTTTGCGGAGGTCCTGGGCTGAGCTGTTTGTTGAGTGGAAATAGATCAGTTTATGATGGGGAAACCTCGGGGGTGTTAGGCGGGCTTAGGTAAATGGTTCGGAATGCAAAAATGTAAGCGTACAGAGCTTGAAGCCATAATGGTGAAAAGATATGGACAAGATGGGCCAATAACAGTCGAGGCATTCAATGAAATACTTTAAAGGTGCGCCCTAAATCCCTAGAAATGCCTGCAATTATTGAACGCTTGAAACTTAACTAGCTTCAGCACTTTATTCGTTCGACCCTCAAGGTCTCTTTTGAGGCAAAACAACACTTCAATTTGTCTCAGGTTGTCAGGTCGGGTTGCGGGTATTTCGGTTTACTTTCAAACACTTTCCACACGAGGCCCCGCCATTTTGCTCGCCCTGGAACTTTTCAGCGGAAAATAGTGGTGCTGCCTGGTGCCGTTGACTTTGACACCGTTTTCCACTTTTCGTTAGCATGTGAGCGAAATGGCGTCTCGAGGACTCCCTCTGTCTTCCTTGGCGCGGCACTTATTTTCTTGTTATTAAGTATACGCTTAGTGGGCTGCCGGGTGGAAGCTGCAACAGTGCGGAAGTGCGCCAAGTAATGATTACTTTGTGTCTGCCGCTGACAAATGCCGTCAGTCAAAGTCAGAATCGTGGGGCAAGGGCGAAGGACAATGGCGCAGGACCTTCCTGATGGAGATGGTGCTGACGATGGCTCAATGCGGAAGGAAGTTCAAGCACAAAAGGTGCACAGTCAACCTAAAGGAGTCGCCGGTCCTCGTCCTTCTCCTTCTCCCAGCCCCTTGGCCTCTCCCGGATCCTTTTTCGCCGGTGTGCATTCATGTGCATTGGCTTCCGATGCAAGAGGGAGGCCAGCGAGGAGCAGTAGTATGTTGACAGTCCATTTCATTGCCTTGAAAGTGAGCTGCCAAGCTGGAGGGAGAGCAGTGCACACTGTCTGTTCTGAATTTCTAATAAGAGTTTGACTTTCTGCTGCAAGGCGAGTATAGCTTTGCATTTTTAATAAAGGCTTCGAATGGAATTTTTTATGGCTGCTGAATCATAAGTAATTAAAAGAAGAGCCAGTTTCAATCTACAGTTATTGATTTAAAGAAGAAGTTAATACTATTAATAATAACTTGATAAGAAGAGACACTCTTCTCTACAGGAGCACCACAGTATATCTCTGAGGATTAGGTTACATCATTCAAGTTGATGCCGTGGTCCCTGGCCCATTGAAAGCCCTCCCCATACGAAATTCAATTTCCTATCCACTTAGCCATTGATTACCATTGCGCACCATCGGCTTCCGTCGCTGGCCGTCAAATCCTCCGTCCGAACAACACATCCAGCCTCCCCGGCTGCCAGGACAGTCTCCAGCGCCCCGGCAATCCATCTCCCCGTGCTTGGCATTTCCGCTGTCACTCGCTTTAATTACGCCGCCCACTCCGCCGACTTTCTGGCCAAGTGACTGGCCAAATCCAGAGATCCGCCAACATCCGCCATCAATAGATGAAATATGCCAATCGGAGAGCTGGCCTCTGGCCATCATCAGTCATGGGCATATTTTGACAGTGGCATTAGTCGGATGCTCGGCCGCTAGTTCGGTTTCAGCTCGAATCTGTCGGGGCTTTGGCGGCGTTGATTCTCATTTCCAATCGAAACTTGTCCGCGGGTGACAATCAGTGCAGTAGTCCCGGGGCTCATGTCCGGTAGTGTCTTTTCTCCTTTTTTTTTTGGATCAAAAAGCCGCCATCAAAACGTCCCTTCCAGCAACAATGCAAAGTAGCAATCAATATAAATATATGTATTCTTTCCGTCCAATTAATGGACGGGCAGAGTCTTGTGTGCATATTTTTAGCTGTCCGGATAAGCTTTTTGGGTAATAAGACCAAACTCATCCTCTGGGCCAGGCCAAATTGGATGTGTCAGTTACAGGCAATTTGTTATGTTGATTGGCCCCAGAAAGCCAAGGCCCAAGCTGGCTGCATAATTATCTCTCAAATAAATGAGGTTTCTCTGTCCTTTGGTAACTGGAATTTTAGAATATGAGTTAGAATAACTTGGCTAATGTTTAATTTTTTTTCCTCTTTCTTTATTGCAGTATCTCAGTAGCGTGTTGAGTCTCTTGGCAGCCAGCATTCCGAGCAACGCACGCCAAAAAAACTGAAAAAATACTTACGCACAATGAAAAACGACGTCGTACGATGGAGCGGGGAGCCAACTAGCAACACCATCAGCAGCAGCAGCAGTAGCAGCAGCAGCAGCTTTAACTGCAACAGCATCCACAACAGAGGCTGCCACAAACACAAAAGCAAAGGCAACAAACTAAATGCTCGCAAATTAGGGCAACACGCCGCCAGAAGTTGTCAGCAAAGAGCCGCGCCAGAACAACAGCAAACAATCATTGAATGTGATATAAGAAATTTCAATTTAAACTGCAATTTATTCAAAACTAGTTATATAACGCAATGCCAGCCGAGACTTAGTGGCAGCAGCAGCCCCAGCAGCAGCAGAAACCGAAAGAAAGCAAACAGCAGACACTTGGCGAGAACGAAAGCGTGGCTGCTGTCAATTCTGCAAATTAGTGCCGTAGTTTTTTTATGTAATTTTAATGTCGGTTTCGTGGCCGGAAGTGTGGCATCATCTGCATCCCCGCCACCTGCTCCCCCGTCCCCGCCCGCGTCCCTGGGTCCCAAGCTGGATTCCAATGGGCAGTCGCCCGTCCTTCCGCCCTACGTCCTCGATTACGAGACGGACGGCCGGGCCAAGCTAACGCCCAGCAACAGCAATGGCAATGGAAAGTATGGCAGTTCCGGGTCCGGAAATCAGAACCAAATAGCCGGACACTACACGCACACCTGGGCGGTACACATACCCGACGGAGACAACGGCAAGGCCGATGCAGTGGCCAAGGACCATGGTTTCGTCAATTTGGGCAAGGTGAGTGATAATAATGAGAGCGAAATTAGTATAGTAGTTAGTATTTCTTACCTGTTGGATAGCCTTAAAATAGCTATGTTCCTTATCGTCCCTACCACTTTGCAAAGAACTTCTGGGCAACACCTCAAGCACTCCAGTCAGTCTGACGTCGTTAGCCAGGTTACCATACGATTAGAAGACTCAAATGCGAGACTATTAAAACTTTGACGCACACCGAGAGTCCCGAGGACTCTTGCTCCCTGAAAGAGTTTCTCGTTATGAAAGGAAGAACTTCTGGAAAAGTCCGGGGGACATGTTGATGTGGACAAAGTTTGAGCTGAAATCAGTGCTTTGCCATTTTGCATTGCTTCCCTGGCTTGTCAGTCACTGGAAAGAAGAGGCGGTCGCAGGTGCTTTAGCCGGACAAGCATAATCCGAGAGCATTTGGAGCATGTACTCGATACACACACCTTTGGCATCTCCCACTTGCCTCCTGCCGCTGCTCGGCCGAGACCAGACGCGATCCCGCTAAGTGACTGTCAAGTTATCCTTGCGATGGAAATGGCCAGCACAAATGGAGCTCAAATCGCCCCGTAATGGCATCGTTTGCGATAAAACAAGGCAGCACTCGGCCAGGAGACCGGGGCGAGGCAGAACCTAGGGGTGGATTTACGAAAGCTGGTAGTAAACAATACTGAGAGAAATACGTTGCTAGACTCACTGTTTTGGAATTTGCATTGGAATACTAGTTGAAGTCAGTCATTTTCGACTTTCTATTGAATGTTTTCAGTGTAAAGAGCAACAACTAATGCCCTAACAGCCGCCATCCAATGGAGCATCTGAAAGTAAAATGCAGTCCGAACAGTTCATTTTTTTTTTTTTTTTGGCTGCCAAGGGTTAAGTCCTCCGACGGCGCTGTCAGCCTCAAATGGAACCTGGCATTTGGGTTTTCAATTGTGGAACGGCAGGCGGCACGCAGGTGCCCGGATGCGAGGAAGCGCAAGCCACGAAAAGCTCTACCGTGTCGATTTCCATTACAGAAGATCCCTTTTGTTGGGGGATCGGGAGCCGGGAATAGGGACGAGCTGAAATGTTACAAAGTGGGAGGCAGGGACTTAAGTAGCCTTCGTGTCGGTGGAAATTAGTATCACTCACAATGGCCCGGCGCGGTCTCTCGCCATTGACTTAATTGGCAGAAACAAAAGGCGGAAAATTCAATTTATGGAGAAGGCGTCCACTAAAAACTTTTGTTAGTACTCCCCAACTACGTAGTTGGGTCGGAAGAGGGGACAGCAGATGGTCGGAACCGGGCCGCGAAAGTTAATTGAAAATTAATTTTAAATGGCATTGTTAAAAGAATCCAACTTAAGGCTGGAAGACCTGAATGCGCGGAGCAACAGACACCGTCTGCAAAACGAAATGTTCCATTTTGCATAATTAGATGATGGCCGAAACGGCGTCCACCGTTTGTGGAGCGGAAGCGGAAATGAATCCTAGACTTTCTGCCTTACTTACGTTTATTAATTGCCAACTTGATTGCTGGCAGATGAAAAATGAACGAGTCGTTTGCCAGAAATGGCTAGTAGGAGCTAAACGATTTGTACACTTCAGCGAAACTGGGAATTAAGGGGATAATAACACGCAATAACATTAATTAGTTGTTTTGCGAAAAGTGTACAGTTTCATTGTTGTCCGGAAACTCTGGCTTTGAAACATAAACTATGCTGAAGATTATACCAAAACATGATACTCCTAAAACTAAATATCATTGAAGCGTATTATATATCAAACACATAACCCATGTAGTCAGGTTGCTGAGCGGAACTCTCACCTTTCCAGATGAAATTCTATTCGCAGCCCCATTCCGCTGAGCTTCACTTCATAGGAACTTGCCACCCCTCAACCTTGCTGCACGCCCCTTGAAACATTGGAAACATAACTCGCCGAAAGTGTTGCCAAACATTTCTCACTTGTTCGTGTTTCTGTTTCCGATGTTGTATTTTGCAACCAGCTTCGCCCTTTGCCCTTTGCCCTTTCGACAAGCGTAAAAACTAAAAACTAAACCCTCTCCCCAAACAACAAGTTACAAGTGCGACTGCAGCAGCAAAAACAATTAATAGAACCATAAAGATGAAGTGGCAGAACCCCCCGACTTTTCAAATCTCAACTTTCTGCGTTGCTGGGAGTTTTATTTTGTTTTTCTTGAGGGCGGAGTGACAACTTCCAGCCGAATGCAGGAAACATCAACAAATGCGTTGTGTCAGAAGTTTTAATGAAAACGATGCTCCATCTACATGTACTCGTTGCTCTCTGCTTCCAGTCAGTTTTCTTGTTCTGGCCGTCGACCACCCAAGTTTTCAGAAATAAAGCAACTTTTTGGCACCAAAATTATGATAAAATAAAAATGCAAAGCTTTTTCGACACCACAGTCCCAAGAAAATGAAAAACCTACTATCTAACTATAAAACTTAATAGGCTTTTCTGATAAGACATAGTTGGTTAAAGGTGGAAAATGTATAAGAAACGCATTAAGGAAGCAATTTTTCATTCGGTGAAGTATCACACAGCGGGAGGATCAGTAGGGGGACTTTTTTCTGCTCCACAGAACGATTAAAAAACTCATTAGAAGGCTCTTTTAATTTCATTTTTTACCGAAACAGGATTCAGCTTGATAAACAGTTTTAATGGAAAAGTGCCTAGGACTTACAATAAAAAAAATAGGGCACCTGGGTAAGAAGTGCTTTTTGCAGGACCTCTAATTTCTCCCGCTGTTGTTTGTCATTTGCTTATCTGGCTTTAGTCTTTCCGGTCCCGCCTTATTTTCCCAATTCCTCGCCAGCCAGGAGCATCCTTTCATTGTTCGTCTTTTGTGTAGCGTCATTTACATAACACTCGGTCTTTGTCCGCCTGCTGGTGCAGCTCTTTGGCTTCCTGGTCCTCATGCTCCGTCCTCCAGCTTCGTCCTTCGTCCTTGGTCCTTGCTTAAGCTCCTATTGTCTCTGGCAGCTTTCTGGGCTGGTGCTGATAAATGTTATCCCTCGGCCTCGGCCACTCATCAATTTAATTGGGAAAAAGGAAAATAAAAGAAGGCGGTGGCGGCGACGACGTTAAAAGCTTTTGCCATGGAGTCGAGCCGACTCCACTTCGCGTACCTTATTTGCCTTTTTGGGATGACTTCTGCTTTTTTAATTAATTTGCCACTTTCTTGAGCCCGACCCGGTAGGCCTGAATTATTGATCGAATGACGGATTGATTGATTTTGTGTGTGCCTCTTGCCTGCGGTTGCATCGCACGGTTATTGCATCCGCGTAATTAAAATCACAGGCCTCTGGACTGTCACATCCTTTGAGGACATCCACTGCGCACCTGGAAGCCCTTTGCTGTAAGCCATCTTGGGAAAAGGTCAACGGCTCATTAATAAGGTCCTGGAGCCACAGCCTCAACCCTTTTCTTGCCATTTGGTTTTTTTTTTTATAAACCTTGGGTCGCAAGGGTCCTTAAGTAAAAAAGGTAAATTTCTTTTATAGACCTTAATTGGTTAACAATCTGACAAGATGTCGGGCACTAAGGTAAGACATTAGATAATGAGGTTCGGTTTTTTAAGCCTAGGGGAGTCCCAAGAATTTCTTTATTTGAGTGTAGTTCAAAGGTGAAACTCAAGACATATATCCTCTTTTAACTCTTTTTATCCCAACATCCAGCTGCATCCTTTCGGTTTCCGTGGGAGCTATGCACAGTTGTCATTTTTGCAAAATTGCATTTATAAATTTAACCACGCAGAGTTAAGTAGCTGGAGCAGCAGTGGCTCAACTTTAACCCCATTTGACAAATTTTCCAAATATTTTTTTGCACTTTTCCATGTCGAGGAACTTTGCCACTGCCAGTTGCCGGTTACCAGGCAAAGTTAAATATTGTTGTAGGTGTGTATGGCGGGTGTGCCTGTGTTTGTACACACACACACACACACTCCCATAATGGCAGGCGTATTTGTGTCTCTCTTCGGATAAGCACAAGTGAGTGTGTGTATGTGGAGGCGTGCGTGTCCTTTGTTCGGATTTCGCGTGCCTGCCAGCCGGATATCGTTGATAAATTTTAAGTCAAAAACTCGGAAAATATTTATGACTTAACTTTTGTTTAGTAACAAAGCAACACACACCGCCCCCCGGCTCTGGCACGCCCCGTTCCCTTGACAGGATCTCACAATTGTCACAAAACTTGGGTCCCTATGCAAATAGCAAAAACTGGATGCTGGCTGTGTAGGAACAGCAACTTGCAGAACTTTAATCACATGACATGGCGAGTCCCAGAAAGTTTACATAATTTTCTGCCTCTACGCCATTGATCCTGGAGGCTTGTCGAAGTTTTGTGCCCGGTGCAGCTCGCCTGCACCAGGCAGGACCCCCAGCAGGGCCTGAGCGACTGCTAGTCCTAATTGAATATGTAAGCCCGCAATGCGATTGAGTGTGAAATGAGCGTGAGCCGAAGGACTCAATACAACTCCTGTGTATCCCAGTACAGCCTCACGTAAGGATATACGTGGGACTGCTGAAAGTTTCTCCGCCAACTCGGCGAGCAACATATTTTATTTGTCTGCGTCGAGTGGAATTAAGTTTAGTACTTTTGTGCCGCAAATGAATCAATGATTGAAACCCGGCCAGTGAATGGATGCCGGAATGTCTGTGCCCGGAAAGTTTTTGTGCATTTGCCAATGCTGCGGAAAAGTTCGGATGGAGCTAATAAATATTTCGCAATTCATTGCAAACTTTTTGCCAGAAAATTTGCATTGACCTCGACTCAATTGTCCTGAAATGGGAACACCCAAATCTATTGAGAGACCGACTCTTGTCTTTAAAGAGCTTCTACTATCCTGAAACATATTTCTTTCTGATGACCTGTCCCACTGGCATGGAACATTGCCGGTAATGGTGATAAGGTTGATGTTTATGTTCCACAGCAGGCCGTAAAACTAATTACCTGAATTTATGACACAGGCGCGAGGAGCCATTCGAACGAAATCCTATTATTGCGGCACTTTTTCATTTTCAGGTAATGGAAATTAGAGCCTCTTTGAGCAGCAGATGTCAGAATTAATATGTTCTACAAAGCATAATTATTATAGATTCCTTTTCAATCATCAACTTCATTTGACCCGAAAAAATTGTTTTTGTTTGGCTCTCCTTTTGCAGAGAATATTTCCCATTTTTGTAGCATATTTAAATGCATATTTTGGGTAGTCCTTTTCCGCTTTCCGGTATTAACAAGGAATCGCCAACAAAACATGAATAACGAGGCCAAGACGCTGCGTAAAAAGTTTTCCAAGCCATTCTCCGGGTTTTTCCTCTGTGGTGTTGTTCTTAACACCCAATCGCATCGTGTTTTCTTAGCTTATCTCCTTTTAGGGACGCTGACAGTTTTTTGTTCTCCTCCGCTGCCTGGTGGAAAAGGGAATACCAAAATATTTGTAAATAGGAGTCCTGAATCCGAGGAAGACAAGCGCCAAAGCCGGGGCCCGGCCCTTTTTGGTGGCCGGCTTAGCCACGCCTCTTACTTAGGCTTTTTGTCCCAGAAATGCTTTGGCGAGTTCGGGAGGTGGCCAGGAGGTGGTGCACGGTTGCTTTATTCCTCCTTTACATTCGGGCAAAAATCATTAGAAAATCGCGCTGTTTCTTTGTCTGGCTGTGGACTTTCAGTGGGCACGCCCCGCTTTTTCGCAACTGATCTCCTCCCCTTTGGTGTTCAGAAATTGGCGCCGCTCGGCCCTCAGTGGAGTGGAAAATTGCTAATGGGCAGCAGACACAGAACACAAAAAAATGCTAAAAAAGAATGTTAGGAACCACACTGTGACTTCTGGTAAATGGCCGCTGTGATTTTAATTAAAAGTCACTACTCGATGGGGGAGACAGGAACAACAAAGTACAATCGCCAACAAAAGTCAGAGTTGACTTGAGTTTTAGGGGTCGGTTTTAATTGCCCAGGAAAGCGGGCAATAAAAAATGCGCAAAATAAAACGAAGCTCGTAAATTTATACATTGCTCAATCAAGTGTAACGATTGTGTATTGGCTGGCAGTGGCCAGGAGGAGTGCGGCGATGGAGAAAAGTTACAAAATCACTGCAAATATTGCCACAGCATAAATATTGAAAATTTTCCACTCTGTGCAGCTGTACAGCGTTCCCAGCACCGGCCCGCCGAGCTTAGAGCAAACAAATCGTTAACAATGGCAGTTTTGGGGCCGATGACTGCGGATTGGAATCAAATCAACACTTTCTGCTTGATTAGTCCAATATGGAAATTTAATATTTGACCGCCGACCGTTTGAGGGCAATTCAATCATATTTTCATAGCTACATATTTTGGTTTTCTCCTTTTTAGTTTTTGGCATTGAAAAGAAAGAAAAGCGTTGACATACCCTGCGTATACGTTATGTGAAATCAAGTATACGCCGCGCTGGCCCGTGGTAAGCGCATGCTTCGTATAAAATTAAGTATACGCCGCGTAAGCAGGCGACATGTTTAGAAAGAGCTTTTAAATAGATTTTAGACTTCCGAAGCTTTTCCGTGATGTTGAACATATTCTCCTTAGTCTTGAATGAAAAATAATTCTCTTTGGAATCGATTTTGTTTAGGGCCTTATCGCCATGTGTTTAATTGATGATTGCCACTCGCCCCCTTGTCACAATAAATTATTGATCTAGCTGATGACCTGCCCCACCTGCGTGTTTGTGTGTATGTGTGTGTGTACCTACCGCCATACACTGGCTGCAATTCCACTTAGCCCGCATACCAAACGACAATTTGAGTTATTAGAGCCACATTCATATATCATGGCCGTGTTTGTGGGAATGGATTGGCATTTTAATTGCCACCGACACATTCAAGTGCCGCTTAGCAACGAGGACTATGGGGTGGGAGGGCTATGAGCTGATTTAGATGGATTTGTGCTGAAGTATCCGCGAGTTGGAAAAACGAAAACGAGTTGCAGGCGTTGTGAGGGGATTACCAGCAGTTATTGCCTGATGAAAAATTCATTTTGTCCTACACTCTCGGTTTCATGTTTTATACTTTTGATCAACTTGATGGAAACGGTTTCTAGTTGACAGAATAATAAATTTAGCGACGATTATTCCTTTGTAGAGTCAAAAGCCCACCCACCCCAGCGGGGGGCTGTTGCCATTGAATCTTTGTTCTCGTCACGGTTTTTGGCATGCATTCAAAAAGTTCTACACGATACAAAAGCATTTTGTCCTGCCTGCCAAGTGACATTGAAAGAGGACGCACAAAACGGATGGCAATCAACGCTGCAATTAGGGGCGAGTGTGCGCGTCTGTGTGGGTTTTCCTGTACTCGTGTGTGTGTGTGCAAGGATGTGTGCTTGCTCTGCAGCCTGTTTATTGAACTTGCACGCTGACCTTAGCCTGCATTTTAGTCGCATTTTTGTTTGCTGAATCATTTCGACAGAAAAGCTATAATCCAAAAATAAAATGTGTTGCATAGTTTTAGGCTTTCTCGGTTGGGCCAACCTTCGTCCCTCTCCCTCTGCCTTGCGGTCGATGCAGCCCTCGTTCATGGCCACATCATGGCTTTGGCTAAGGCCTTAGCATCAGCATCGGCTTCAAAGTCGCGTTCAACGTCAAGTGGCCCACTCGGCATTCCACTTGAAGCGTAATGAAAGCATTTTCGCCACTAACACATGTGAAGAGGCGAAAGGGAGGGCCCCAGAACAGGACGTTGTCGCTCAGTGTGTGCGACATCAGATTGACACTTGTCAGAATCATTTCTGTCTCCACCAGAGGATAACCTGCTAGCGAAAAGGGCAGGAGGCATATTAGCCAAAGGACCAAAATAAAGGCGCTGAACTTCCCTATGACTGGCTTAGTGCTGGGCTGCGTCGACTTGATTACACATCGTTCGAGATTCGTAATTCCATTAAGATTTCTGTCTCATTGCGCAGCAGTCAAGTTCATTTATTTGCCCAGACTGTGCAGGCAGTGTGCCACCTGGCTGCCCGAGAACAATAAAACACATTAACACCTATTACGGGGCGCTGGCAAGGGTTGGTGGGGGAGAGGTGGCTCGCTCGGGGCGAAAGGGGCAGGCCGAGTCCTGGCTATTGTGCAAATGGGAGCATAAATAAAAGCGACTGTCTGCCAAGTTATGAATAATAATGACAACAATGGGGAAGAAGGAAAGCTAAGCTAAACTGTCTTTACTTGCCTACGGTTGTGGCCAAAATAATAGGTAAAGGGAAAATGAGAATTAGAAATAAAGTGTCTAACAATGTTGAATGTATCCTTTACCCCAAAGGGTACTTTTAGAAAAAAAATCGTTTTGTCCTTAGGCTTCTAGCCACAACTGTTTGTTTACCTACATGTGAGCTGGTGTAATGGTAATTAAGGATTCGGTCCTTGCCGAGGCCAGTCCAGCTAAAATGGCCCGCCGCTTTGGGCCATTTTTATGGTCATTGTGCAATGAAATGGAACGGGCAAGAAAAAAATTGAATCCGGCCCAGACAAACCACACCTGGGCTTAGCCTGGCCCACAGATGGGGGGGGGGGGGTAACAGCAAACAGGACGTGGCCAGAGATAAGACCATGTCTCTGTGTGCTTGCTTACAAATCTGTGCGCTAATTAAAAGTCATTAGAGTGTGGTAGAATTGCGCAGAAGGCACAGGCTATTCCCCCAGTTTATCCACCATTTAAATCCGGTAGAGCTTTAGCTAGATCCTTAACTATTAATATAACGATATCTAATCAGGCTCTTGTTTTGTCTTCTTCCAGGTAAGCGACTCTAACACGAAACGAGAATTTTCAGTAAGTGAATGGGAAGTCCTGGTTCAAGTTTCGGTTTTAATGTAAATCTAACTAACAAGCCCAAAACCCGACTGAAAGTTCAAAAAGAGCATTTTACTGCCACATGAATATTTCAGCAGCAAGTTTCATTAGCACTTAAGCCGCTTGAGCCCTCAATGTCCTGTGTCTCCTGGTGCTCTGGCGTGCTGCGGTTTCCATAAAACATTAATCGGTTCGAGCCGCATTTCGGATGCAAATGCAAAGCGAATGAATAAATAATAATCGAGTGTGCGAATTATTAGAGTCGAATTCGGGGCACTAAGTGCTTGCCACTGTCCAAGGCACTCGATCGAATCGCGATTGGAGTGCCGAGCAGCGTCCTTTCAGGACATTCCCATCGCGTCTTCATAAATTTGTGGCTCATGAAATATGCAAGTGCAAAGCTGGCATGAAAATGGCGGAGCTTCCGCTGCAGCCGTTCATCCTGTCCCGCCCAGTGCCGCTTCATCCTATTATATCCGGCCAAGGTTTAATTTTTTTCGAGTCTCGAGCTCTTGCTGGTCCTCGGTCTCCTTTTGTTATCCTGCTGTTTTGTTTAAATTGTCAGTTTGCACGCAAAACCCCGTACTTCCGGCGAGTGTTCATTTCGCTGACTTGGCCTGCAAATTAGAGCCAACTTTTGTTCTCAAGCGTCTTTTTTGGTTACCCTTTTCGAAAGCCAATACTTTTAAGAAGACTTAGACAACAACAAGAAATTTAATATATTTCTCTAAAAACAATTTAAATAATACACCATTTTTAAAATATATATCTTAATGGCTTAAATGTAGAAAGAGCATACGATTATAGACGTCGAAAAGTCCTTTCTTATAACGCATTTTCCTTGGCTATTTAAATTCCCTGGAAATAGCTATCTTGTTCTGTTGCTCCTGTCCATACTCCATGGCAAATATTTAGCCGGCATTTTTTAATAAAGCATTTTTCACTTAACTGGGATAGTTGGGTGGCGATTGGGTGGAGTTGGATGGCTCAACTTTTTGTTTATTGTAGCCATCTCGGACCTTGCGGAATTTGGAATTTAATTGACAGACTTTTATTGCTTTCGTTGTATGATTTTTTCGAATAGAATTACGGATTGTATTTGTGGAAAAGGTTTTTATGAAACCTATGAGCCAAACAATTTTCCCCATTAAAATAGTAATAACATTGATTTTACATTGTTGTCTTGTATATTCCAAAGCTTTGGATTATCGCAAGTCAATATTTATTTGACAGAGGTCGTTTATTTGATTGATGGAAATTAAATAAATAATGTAAACAATTATAATTTATAAATGAAACACATAAAGTCACAGTTGTTTGGCAGCCAATCGAATATAATAATATGCTTTTATTGTATTATATAAGGAAATATTTGCAAGGCGGCTTGGGAAAGTACATTTCAGGATACGCCACGTGGCTGTCATTCTCGGGAGCCACATCAAAGAGGTTACTTCCCGAATGTGCCTACTTCCCACAGAACCAAGGGTGCTGCCAAGACACGCAGAAAACACCCCGCAACACTTTATTATTTATTGCCATAATCATTTTAATGGCGGAAAGTCGGGCAGCGAACACAGCACGATAATCATATTTATTAACATTTTAACTTAATCAGCAGGTGCCTCACACACCAGCTCCTTTTGATGTGTGTATGAGCTCGGTCTCCCCGGAGAAAGAGTCCTAATCAGTCAGGTGTTGCCACAACGACAAACAAAGAAGCATTTTAATTCAAATCTTATTCGCACAAGAACACAGATAGACACTCACACTCGTCCTTCCACTCGGCTAAATGCAACAATTTCGCCCACCGCGCCGTCGGAAAGAGGAAAACATGTGCTCAGAATTTTTTTCTTGTCTTTTTTCCTGGCTCTGCCGACGCCTTGCCATAATCATGTCCTGTCATTCCGCCTTGACATTTGCTGTTTTGTCTGAGTTTCGTTTTACATTCAGAGATAAGAAGTTGGTCCGCAGTTTGAGGGAAATTTTCGGAATCAGGGGGATTGTGTGTGGTGCTTCCTTCACAAAGCCATCTATCATTTTGTGTGCCGCAAGCCCCAAACCCACAGCGGACTGATGCAGCTCTAAGCCGTACGAAGCATTTTCATTTAATTGAAACAAATGCGTGCTGCGTATCAATTGATGCCAAGAGCCGGGTAGAGAGCCACTAAAGAGCAATAAAAACTAAATGAGGCTGATGGCTGGTGGGGAACTACGGGTTCTGGGTGCTGGGTTCTGGCACCATTTTCTAAACGAGCAACAGAGATGGCAATCGAGTTTCAGGTGACGCCGTCAATGGGGCAACAAATAATAAAAAACTGACAGCACAAAAACAAACAACAAATGCCCTGCTACCTCCCCCTAGATGAGCGATATTAAAATCCATGTAAATTACACACAATCATCATAATGCTTACGTCTGCACGAGCGCGGGGTGTGAGTGTGTCGCCATTAAGTGACACCAAGCACGACCATTCCTTGCCGGGAGACCTTTTATGGCCTGACCACAGCGCTTTGACACACTCGTTACAATAGATATGGCGTATATTGCGCTATATAGATACGATTCAGCAGATAATGCCAGCGACGTGCTCTTTGAGGTGCAAGTGTACCGACCACCGCCGGTAATCGCAGATTAGAGAGGATGCCGTAATGGGGAATAAAGTAAGCGAAATGGGATATATATGGTGTGCGATTGGACGAATCGCGTGGTAGATACCATCTCCCGCTACTACATCCTGTAAATACATATAATCAACCCACAACAGCTTCGTATTCAACAGAAATAATGTGCCTTTAAAAGACTTCCCCCCCCCTTTCGTAGTTAAATTAAACGACCTTTATTAGAATCGCATTAGTTTCTTTAATTGGGTTTTCAGTTAACTCTGGTAGGCGGTGGAAAAGGGCTGGGCGTATTGAGGCTTGGAATTGCTGTTGCCAGTCTGGGTGTACCAAATACCCTGCGGCTTCTGGGATGAGGAGATACCTGGCTCACCTGGAGGTCCTCGCTGGCCGCGCGGACCTGTCGGTCCAATAGGTCCTCGCATACCTGGCGGTCCAGGGGGACCAGGTGGACCCGGAGGTCCGGGCACTGGAATGGGAATGTAGGCAGTCGGTGGCAAGGGCTCCTCCTTCTCAGCGGCCGGAGACTCACCAAGGAATTGGTTCACGATTGGCCAGTTTAGGCCCGACTGACCCTGGACATTGAAGCCCAGCTGGACGCGGGGAATCATCACGTAGGAAAGACCGCTTCCCTGGTTCTGACTGAGTCCGTTCTTGGTGTTTCCATTGGGAATGATTGGAGGGCCGTAAACCACCGGGAAGTTGGCCAACTGGGGCACCACATACTTCAAGTTCTGATCATTGACCATGGGAATGGAGTTGGAGTATAGGTAGTCGGGAACCTTGCGACTGTCCTTGTCCAGCTCCTCCGATTCCGCCACTTCCTCCCTGATCTGTGGCTCGTGGAACGTCGGCTCGGAGTCATCTGATCTGGCCGAAGCTATGTCGCCTTGGGAGTAAAGCAGAATCTGAGGACCGCTTGGCTCATCCGCATCCAGGTCCACAGCACTGCGTCCCGCTCCAATGACCCGAACAAGGTTGGGGATACGGGCTAGACTGCCGCAGACCAGACCCAAGATCACTAGAGGAAATTGGATTACTTTGCTGTTTGCGGATCTGAACACTACTTGTGGCTCACCTAATATTTGCACTCCGCGATTCATGTCACTACACTAATGAGGCTTTAACTTAGGCGGCCACTTTTATACCCAGCTTCGCTTCAAGATAAGATCTGTGGTAAGGTTCTGGGGAGTGGCCAAGTTCAGTCAACTCTGGGCGATCTGCGAGGCAATCAATCTCAGTGCTCCCATCAAGTGGGTCAACGTGCCAAACTGGTTGAATTTATCCCAAAATCTTAACCATTTAGTCATTGAGTATGGTGTTGGTGAGGGCTGCTGGAGCCCTTTGCAGATAAGAACTGATATATTAGAGACAGTTTTTCGCTTTTAGATACTCGTATACATAAATTTTTAACGTATGTATATTGTAGATACAGAATCGATGTAATGGATTTCATGACTATTGTCTTGTTGGATGAAGTATGAAACACTTTTCAAATATTTTTCTGTAAAAAAACCAAAATGTATTTTAGACCAAATTCCATCCCATAGAGCTCAACCCTTGGTGCAACCCCTGTCGGTTTTTGTTTACCATTTCCTACTTTAAAAAACATTCATTTTCATCAGCCAGACATGGGCAGCAGAGCACAGCTCCGAAATAGAGATAAAATGCAATAAAACGAGTGCAGAAACACACATATTCAGTGTGGCATGGAGAAATAGAAGGTTTGTCGCGCGAGAACGAAATTGAAAGTTCAACACGAAACGATTTTTGGAATAGAAAACCGGGACAGGGTTTAATTGAATTAAATCAAAAACACAGTGAAACGCGACCCCTCTGTGCGATCCGATTGAATTGAAGCACCCGCATCCGCATTTGGGGTCGAGCTGGTGGCTGGCTGGCTATTGTTTTCTAGATTTTTAGAATTTAGCTTGGACATCGCCAGATCGAAAAAGCTGAAGCAGTTGAGCCAGTTGCGCCGTGGCGAGCGCTTCGTTGGCGGCTCCCGAGCGCAAAGGATCGCATCTCGGCGGTCCTGAAATCGCGAACGTCGGGTGGAATTGCCATGTTTGTGTGGCCACTTTTCGGATGGCTGGTGGTGCAGTTGGTGGTGCTGCCGCAGTCCCACCAACTGGCCCCGCCCTCGGGCAACGGCCAGTTGCGCCGCCTGTGGCTGCAGGATCACTGCAGTGCCGGCATCTGCACGAACGTCGAGATCGGTCGCAGTGACTACGTTATCCTGTCGCAGGCGCCCATCGCCGGGACGACAATGCTCACCTTTCTCAATTCGAGCATTGCCAAGATTCCGCACTTGCTTTTCGATACCTTTCCTGACCTGCAAGTGCTGCGCATGGATAACTGTTCTCTGGAGACCTTCGAGAAGCCGCAGTTCGAGGGCGCCAGCAACCTGATGGGCCTCTACCTGGGCCACAACCGCCTGAAGGATATACCCAAGAATATTTTCCTGGGCGCCGACAACCTGGCCACCCTGCATCTCCAGGGGAACCAGCTGAAGCAACTGGGCAACCATAGTTTTCACGCCCTGAAAGAGGTGAAGGAGCTGTCGCTGGCGGATAACGAGTTGGAGCAGCTGGCCCTGGGAGTGTTCAGTGGCATGAGGAAGCTGGAGGAGCTGAATCTGGCAGGCAATCGCTTGCAGGCCCTGCCCCGGGGAGTATTCGACAGGAATTTGAATCTGACCAAGCTGAATCTGGGACGGAATTTGTTCAGCGCCTTCGAATCGGAACTTTTGAGGCTACAGCCTCGCCTGACCCAATTGGATATTTCGGGAAACATCATACAGGAGCTGACCTTGAATTTTACTTCGCTGGACACGGCCATCGCCCACAGTTGCGACTTGCGGAGACTGACTGTCTATGGGGTCGTCCGGGAATTGGACTTGCATAACAACTCGCTGAGGGAGATGCCGCACATCCCGCTGGCCGCCAACGTGAGCAGTTTGGATTTATCGCAGAACCCGCTGGGCAATCTCCAGGGTAACCCCCTGAGGAGGTTCACCTCGCTGCTGCGCCTCAACCTTTCTACCACGAACGCCCACGAGCTACCAGAGGGCGTGTTCAAGAAGCAGAGCCACCTCCAAATGCTGGACATATCCGGAAACTCCATATATTCGCTAAAGATCACCATCTTTGACAGCCTGAAGGCGCTACAGTATTTCTACTTTCAGCAGAATAACTGGAACTGCGACTTCCTGCAGCTGCTGATGAGTTCGTTCGTGAAGCGCAAGGATATCTCCTTCATGGAGGATGTGACGGCCCCGGAACTAGTGGACGACTACGTGGACGGCATCGCCTGTTGGTACGAGAGCGACAAGCAGTCGAAGAAGTGCGATTCTGGGGGCTCCGACGCCGCCATGGAGCTATCGGTGGTGCGGAACGAAATCAAAGCCTTCACCGAGGTGGTGGAGAAGAAGTTCATCAAGGTCTACCGCATGCTGGAGGAGATGAAAATGAAGCTATAAAAGCCTATTTAACCACCATATATTACTCACAACAATATTTAACCCCCCATATATCTAACCAACAATATTTAACCGCATTCTTATACTTATATTGACAAAAACGGGCAACAAAAGGATATTTTTAAGTAAATTTATGTCGATCGAATAAAGTGCAGCTTGGACTCTAGGAAACCAAAAGTCTCTTTTATTTAAATCCTGATTGTTCATCCCATAAGCACAGTAAGCTACCCTCGCTGGTAAACCTGCTTAAACAGACTCATCCTCAAAACAGCTTTATTAAATTATGCTTTTATTCCGCTGGTCCATGTGTACGTTTTTGAAATTCCTCTGTGAATAAACGTTAGAACAGTTTATCACACCATAAAACAAGCTCGCCGCTTGAGAAAGAACTGGCTAACGCTCAATTTAATAGCATAAATATTTTATGCAAAACACAAAAAATATTTACGCAATAAACAATTTTTTGCGCCGAATGAAACTTATCAGCGTAATCGGGCGCAGCGACAACAGGCGCTCTTAAAAACCGACAAAACTTAATTAAATGCAGGCAGCGCACAGATACAGATACAAGTCGTCCAACCGCACAGATACACACTCGGACGCATGAATTAAATTTTTTATTTGGTCGGACGGCAGCGTCATCTACTGAACACTGCCATGATAATAATAAATACATTTTGTAAATATTTTTTGCCGTCTGGCTAAGAGTGTGTCTGTATGCTGGGCTGTGGCAGGGCGGTGAACAAAAAACAAACAAACGCTCACACACATGGGAATACCATTAAAATATGGCTTACAGTTGATTGGGCAGAAAAGTGCGGCAGGCAACTTTTCGCAACTGCCACACAGATATCAAGTTGTGGGTAAATGTCTGTGGGTATGAGTTGGTTGGTTAAGTCAAAGTTAACTGCCAAAGTTTGCTCTGCGGGCACGGATACAGTATGGTAGGGGGCCGGCTCATGATTTATAGACGGCGTAGCCTTAGAGGTCTGGGCCCGATTTCGATAGCGCTTCCAATAAGCATCATTAGCATTTTCGATGCTTTCCGCCAAAGAGACAATTTCTATGCAAAATCCTGGAAAGATGAAAGGGCGCGCTGTTCGGCGGCATCCATAAAGTATGCAGCACATTTTAAAGCTTAAGCCATTAGGATACAGTCCTGCCTTCCTGCAGCTGCCCTCTCTCTCTCATTCTATTGGATGTTCTATCGCTCTCTCTATCGCTCTAAGAATCTCACTACGCTTGTAAGCAACTTCCGTTTCCGTTATCCGACGCGTCGTTTGTTCTGCCATTGTTGCTGCTCCTGCTGCTCTTGCTTCCTTTAATCCTGCTCCTGAATTCCCGTAACCTAGGCAATACACTTTCACAAAATATATATAAATTGTTAAGGTTTCCAAGCTATAATATCATATACCTCTTAATTTTGTTGCTAAAATATATGTATTTATTTACAATTTTATTACTTTTTTTCTATCTACTGAAGTATCCTCTAAGTGTATCCCCGTTAACTAAGTCGTTGTGCAACATATGCACTAACCTTTTTAAGGTGCTCCGTCTGACTTTGTCTTGTCTTCGGCCCAAATGCTTTTTCGGCCAAGTTTATGAAATTGTTGTTTGCTGCTTGTTGCCCCTCTGCCACTGCCGCTAGGATGCCGCAACTCATTAAGAAAACAAAAGCTGCACACACAAAAGTTGCTCGTTACGAGTACCTTGCCAGCACCTTGATTTCCTGCTTCGCCACTTTGTTGTAATTAAGTTGACTTTATTACCCAACAATGTTGTACCGATGCATTTGGCCTTAGTGTTTAAGTGCTTTGGTTGCTGCCAGCAGGATCCTTAATCGAACTTTTCGAGTTTTCGGAATATTCGTTATTGTCGGTAGCCATCTGGCGGGGCAAAAGTTTGCCGAAACTTTTGAGATAATGGGTCAAGGTTGTGGTTCAGAGGTAATAATGCTTAACATCCATTCTGTGGCTATGGATTTCTTTAACTGATTAGCATAATGAGTCGTATCTGTTTGCCATACGTGTTTTCAATCTCAGGACCTCCTTGCCACGCAGAGGTACACCCAGTACAACATGGATGTTTGCGTTCGTCTATATATAGCATCCCATTATCCATAAACAATGCACACGCTCCACTGCAATTATGGGCGCAATTAGGCGTCCGGGCTAATTTTTATCAAATTTTTGCTTTGCCGCAGAAACAAATATATTCCGGCTGGCCGCCAGCAGGCTCATAAATAAAGCTTAATGGCAAAAACAGTTGGTCAGCCGCCGGGCCAGAAAAAAAAATGAAACCTGGGTAGCTCTTCCTGGAGGGGGCGTGGCATTAAATTAAAAATGCGGAAGAGCGGAAGGCGGAAGGGAGAGAGAGTAAAAAATATGTTGCCTACTTTTGTGGGCAGCGCATAATTGGGCAGCATGAATAATATACGAGTATGCGAGAGTTTATGGGCTTGTCTGGCTGCGTGTGTGTGTGTGTGTGTGTGTGCGCGTGTGTGCGTGAGTTGCTAGTTTGGCAAACGAGGCGTATGCACAACATGCGTTTGCATAAATTCACGCTTAATTAGCTCCGACTTCTTGCCGCCCTTCGATACCCCTGCTCCCAGAATTTGGGCCCCTGAAACCGATTCCACCAATTCAACAGGCTGCCAAGCAAGCTGTAACTCTTCTAATTAGTGCTCGCCACACGGGCTTAAATCTAATTTAATTTATTGTCTTTGGTTAAAACAAATTATCATCCTTACAGCTTGTTTTTTGTACAAAATGTGTAAATTTATTGAAACTTCAGAGGGAATATCCCTATGCTATATCCCTATGAATATCCATTAAATAAAGCAACAATTTTTAATCAGAAAATATTTTATATCATACCTATTATTTAAATAGAGCCAAAGCACAACTGCACTCGACTAATTGGGAAACAAAAAATACATATTCCTTCTCGAATTCAATTAAACCCGCTGCTCTTTGTTCTCCCCGGCTTGTGTTTGCGTTGGCCACCATTATTAACTGGCTTTTTGGCGCAATTAGGCTGCCACGCCCCTCTCGCCGGCACACCTGGTAGCGTAGCCTGGTAGGGCGTACGTGTCTTTGGCGCAGTTACATTTAATTTGCAGCAGCACCGGAGCACCGGGAACACAGGAGCAACAGGAAAGTTGCTCAAGTATTTGACTGCTAATGCACGCACGTTTCATCCTTTACCAGTGGCTTTCCTGTTTGTTTGGATGTGGGGTGTGCGAGTGGGTGCGTTGTGTTTTCCAACTTTTAACCAAATTGTTTAACTAAGTAGTAAAAGCGCATAAAAGCACGTAAGACAAATGTACACAGGACGGGCAAAGAAATAAAACTGCGTCTGGAGGGAAGTAGTTAAAATGAGTGCCGCAAAGTTTTCACAATGAATCATAATTTGTGGCGGATTACGAAGCGAAAACTTTGTGTTTTTTAGGTTTTACGAGCGTAAAGCAATTGAAATATAGATGAGTTGGAATAAATAAAAACCCAATTTAATCTCAAGTCCTCAATCAGCTAATCAATGCATCCTTTAAAGCCTTCAGTTTTTCCGCCCAGGAGCACCCATTTCAATTCGAATTTCACATGCAAATAAACCTAGTAATTGAGCACTAAACAAGGAACGATAGCACGATGGAAAGGCACCACGGAGGAATGACAGACTCGCCGGAATCCCAACCAGCTATTTAAATCTCCATTTTGCGCTGCATTCAGCTGCATTTCAGCATGGCCAGTCCCCAGCATTTGTCATGGCAAATTGAATCCAGCGGCATTCCGGAGCGGGGGAGGAGCGGCCAGCTAACATGACAAATCATTTGCTTATTATTCCCAGGTCGCTACCGGGGGAAAATGCTTTGCATTTGACAGGGAAAAACACAGAGAAGGAACAGAAACAGGAACAGCAACAGGGACAGAAATCCGAGTCCTGGGGAGAGAGCGAAAGATTAGATAATGGTTGGAACTCTGCTTAAAGCCACGTAACATGATATTGGCAGTTGACCAAGAGGTGGCTTCCTCCGGTGGAATCTCAGTTGCCAGTACATGCATTCCACTTCAGTGGACAATGCGGCAGCCCCTCCGCCCCCAGTCCTCCAGGGGCCAATGCATTGAGCGTTACTCGCATGGAATGCGCAGCTGCACAATTTATAGGATATCTGTGGGATGTCTGCAGCAGGGCGGGCGCATTAAGAGAGGGGCGTGTGGGTGCCGGTCCGATAACAAGCTTACTCCCCCACCCTCCTCAGTAAGCACAGCCACAGCACATAAAATCTTATAAATTGCAAATTGAATTTAACGATAAACATCGTTGTTCAGCATTCAGCATATTGCTAGGGACTTGACTTGCACCATTGTTGGCTCACTTGACCCGGCAATAGATACTGATTGGGTTTGTCTTGTCCTGCTCCCTGATAGTTGATCGACTGCCTTGTTTACAGGAATGGTTTCTGATTCAAGGAGCTCCCTTACATTAAGTGCCACTCTGAACGCATTTATATTCTAATTCATATTCCTTTCTTCTCTTTGCAGGTAAGCTACATAGATACGTGCATCCCACCACCCACAAGCCTGACTGAATAACGACTCGGAGAACGTGTAACTATATTTCCCCTTCAATCATCATCTGTCTGCCCGACTTCATCATCTGGGCCTCGTGTCTAGACTCCAGGCTCACTCGCAACTCATTTGCCACTCAATGTCTGAGGAAGTGAGCATTCCCCCGTGCCACGCCTTGATTGTTCTCTCGCTCTCCTTCTCTGCCCTGTCTCGCTTCCACTTTGCAATTATGTAGCAGGAAACAGAGCTTACAGCGCCACCCCACCCCACCCGCAAACTTTCTTCATAATTTATAAGTCACCCAAAAAAATACAAGAACACAACACAAAAGGTCCAAAGACCAGACAGCGTGGCGTCGACAATGACGACGGCAAACGTTTTCCAACAGCTGGAAAAAAGGGGTAACAACAACAATGGAATTCGGGGAATGTGTAGGGATCCGACTTGGGTTATACCTATTGATAAGTGGCAGTAATTACTGCATAGGTAATATCCTTAAAACCAGAGTTATTTAAAGGATCTTTCATTTAAAACAATAGCATAGAAATACTTACTTGCTACCCTCCCAGTAGCATATCACTTGCTACCCTGGCATGCCGAAAAAGGGCTTTCTGGGTAACAAAAGTCAAAAACCAACTCCCTTTTGTTTGAGACCAATGCGCCATGTGTCCTTTACGGCAGGAGCTGTCCTCCCTGCCCTCTGCCTTGGTGTGTGAGGCCAAAATGGCGTGTCTCCACTCTGGGGCTGTCTCATTGCACGCTCTACGACTTAACCTTTTTTCTCCCCCTCGGCCATATTGTTTCTGGCCATTTTCTTGTTCCGGCAGCCTGTTGTTATTGTAACTGTTAGTGTTATTGTTTTTGTCGTGCGGGCATAAATATTTCAGCATATAGACAGTGTGAGTGTTTGAGAAGTTTTGGCCGCAGAGGTCTTACCGGAGTAGTAGTATATTTGTTTAAAGCCAAGATGTAATGTGTTTCCCATTTATTTCTAATCACAAGTGTCTATCACTTACTTTCTTGGTTTAAAAGTAAAGAGTATATGGTCTATTTTTCTAAAAATTTGTTTTAAATGTTTCTTGTACCAAATCCTGGAAATTAAGCTGCTTTTGAAGGGGTTTAAAATAAAGGAGAAATTCATGAAATACTCGGCGAATTTCGTCCAAAGTTGCTCTCACAGCAACTTGGCTGCCACATAAATTTCTGGCAGTTTTTCCCCACATGATTTATGTACTGAACGGAGCCCCGTCCTCGCATTTCATTCCTGTTCTACATAGCAATTATTTGGAAGCCAGCTCCTGCCACTTCCGCCCAGCCCAGCGCCACCCACGCTGGTGAAAATACTTGCCTAAGCGATTTCACAATTTGCATATGTTATACACACACACGCGCCCCGCTCGAGGACCTCGAGACTCTTGAGCCGGCCAGGCTGTGGCAGTCAATTTGTTAAATAAATTGAATTATGTTACAGTTTCGGTTCTTTTTCGTTATTTGCCTGGACTCTCGGGTTGACCTCTTGCCCGGCCGGCTAATAGAATTACGCATGTACGACAAGTTTGATGTCCTGGAATTGGAGTCCCAGTGCGGGATCTCTCTCCGGGGCATCACTCATCGGTCTGCTGCGAATTTAAAACTAATTAAAAAGTTACTCTTCGAACCGGAAAGAAACAAACAAAAGGGTAAAAATAAACACAAACGGAAATTCTTATCGTTCAAATAATTTATTTTTGGGAAGAAAAAGCGTCCATAACCCAGGGGGCGCCCCAGAATAAATACACAGAGATATTAAAATTATGGCAGACCGTTTGTGGGTCTGCGAATGGGAAGATCCGAATCCTTCCCGCGGCTTTTGTTTTGTAAGCCAACACATGCAGAGCATAATTAATAACGGGAGCACAGCAGAAAGCAGAGAGCGGAAATCCAATTAACATTTTTTTCGGCTACTTCCGCTTCCTGTCCAAATTCAACGTCGGAATTTTCACAAAACACAGTCGGTATAACAAAATTAATTAAATTTATTTCGTTTTTTTCTCTTATCCCACAACGTGGGGCACAACGTGTGGCATACTTAATATGCCTGCGTGCAACTCATTTTGGAGCAATTTCACTGCAATGGGACGGTCGTAAAATCCATCCCAGTCTTCGGTCGACAATGCCGATTGACAAAGTTGGTCCTCTCGCTGTCATCCTCCATTTTTTATGGCCACTTCAGGGCCATTAACGGTCCATGGGCCCCCGCCTAAGTAGGGTTTGACTAATTAGATTTGTGTGAGTATCTACTACATAATGTATAGTATGGTGCACTGAACCCCGCACGTGTGGCTAGTATCCTTGGCTCCCAGTCAAGTGATGCTCAATTGTTACCATAAAACGTAAGCGTAGTAAACCTTCATTTCATTTTTTGCTCCATTGCCCGTACTCTCCGTTTTCTTATGTTCGAGGAAAGTGAAAGCATCGCTAATGGAAATTAATGTGGGCCCCCGGAAATCGTCTGGGGCACCAGGGGGCAGAACTTATAAAAGCCGCCGCCCCAATGTTGAACAATTTTGGCTAACTAGACATATTCGTAAGTTGCTTAATTAAGTTTCAGGTAAAGTTGCCGCCGCAGGCTGTGTACGGTACTGATTTCAGACTGCAAAAGTTTTCTTAATTAAAGTTGTTATTAGGTGCATATTTTGGTCCAAGAGGGAGAGAAAACTGTGGTGTTTGTGATGCCAGCTACATAAATGTTTATACAAACAAATACTTATCAGTAGTCAATGTTATCTTAGTCCCTCAACGGCTAAGCCATCACTCGGCTTATTTCAACAGTTGGTACGAGCATACAAGCCATTTATTCATTTATATGCTTTTTCCGAGAGCCCTCAGCCTATAAAGCCCAAGCAAAGCTAGCCACACAATCCGCTGATATGTTTACCTTTCGTCGAATGCACACATAAAATCCACAGACCCGGCCGGGGAGCGAAAAAACAGAAGCAGAACAGGCCGGATCGGGAAATGGGGCAGAGGTTGAGGGCTGTTAAAACCGCTGCTGAAAAGCGACTTTCAATTAATATATACAGTCCGGACGGGGCGAAAAATTCGCAGACATTCTTCGTTTTTTGGCGGCTCGATTCGGTGAACCTTAGCGGGCAATAACGAGCAAAAGCCACAGGCCAAACAGGCACACTGAGAGAAGGTACCATCAATATGGGGCATGAATATGAATACTACGAACGCAATCTTTTTCCGCAGTTCATGTCCTGACCCATCCCATATTTGCGAACACCCTCTGGCCACTGAGTTTTTTTATTAATCCCCTGCAGACATTTTTAAAAATACATTCATTGAATGGCGGAAGGAAGAAAGGACTTTGTCTGCCACTCACACGCACTCCCGACCTGAGGGACTCGTAAATTTCGCAATTTCTTCATTGTTGCTAATTTATATGACACGCCCGAGTGCCCCGGGCGGGTGTTAAGCAGAGTCGCCGGAGTGGGGCTTGGGAGCGAGACAGGACGAGCGCTAATCCAAAGCAAATAATGCGTTGCATAGCGCCAAGCATCACGCCAAAATTGTTTCATGGCCAAGAACCATTCGCAAAAAGAAAAACACATCCAAGTGTGAGGGGGAAATCAGAGAAAAGCGAGAAACAAAAAAAAAAATAGAATAAACCCAAGCACGTAACTTTTGGTTAACCAAATGGAATATGATGGGTCGGGTCCTCTTGACCCACTCGGCGGAAAGCGGAGAAACAAAGAGATGGAGAAAGCGCCGGATGGAGAAAGGGCGAGGGGGATGCCAAGGACCCTTCTCCCCAGACCCAGGCTCCGGCGCCCCGACTTGACGCTGTTGTGTTAGTTCCAATTACCTGAAAGTCCTTTTGGGCTTTCGAGTTGCTACAGCTGCATGGAAACATGGGGAAAGTGTGGGAGGGCTGGGGCCGGAGCAGACCACTGCAATTTGCTGATCTTGGCCGGAACCAGGAATATGAGTTTCATATACATGTACAAACATAGGGTCTTATACGGAATTAGAGACGGGTGGAGGAAGATTTCGCTTTGTTCCGAGCTAGATGGTATCATGGAACCTAAAAGGATAACTGGGATGGCTATATTTAATGGAACTTAAAGCCCGAACTATGGAATTTCCTTCCCAACGAATATCTGGAACGAGCCCCGAAAGTATTTAACCTAAAGTTCCGACTTCCCCCCTTGGAGGGAGGCATGGAGTCACACACTCCCATTAACTTGAAATGTTATCATTTAACCACAATTATCCAAACCACAGGAGCCCAACCACGTATGAGAAACTAATTAGTAAGTCTGAAAATCTAATAACTTTATGGCATTCGCCGGTGGCAGCTCAGTCGGACAATCCGCTTAAGTCGAGTGAAATTTTGTGCGAATTAAGACATTTTTCATCCAGCTCCAGTACGTCAGATAGGGAGGGAGCAAAAATATGAAACTCATTTGGCCATTACGTCTCCTGTCTGGGTGGGCTGGTGTGTGCACTGTGCTCCTAATCCAGGACCAACTTTGTTGCATTATGGAGCAAAGGAAGTTTTAGAATAAAACCAAGTTTTTTCGCTCATCTAGGTGATGGAGAATGGGAAAAGGCGGGCACATTGTATGCCAAATATGTGTAGTTTGCATGGCGCCCGCCCATTTCTGCTCGACAGCCGAAAGTTGAAAGAATATTTAGTGCCTGACTATAAACTGAACAATTTGCTGTCAAATTATGCCTTTGAACGGCACAAGTTGGGCATGGTGAAAGCGAGAAGGGGGAGTGCCGTAAAAAGCGCATGAAACTGTGGCAAGCACTTGAGGCAACACAGAAGCCCAGAGAAAGTATGCAACATTTTCGGACATTTTTATGGCTGACAAAGAAAGCGAACGACACAGGACCGGGACAGGAGCGCCAGCCTCAGGATGCGAGACGGAGACTGGACACCATGTTGCCAGCTATTTATTGAACAACAGAGGGCGGCGGCTTGGCAAGGCGAAAGGGGCGGGCCTAGATGCACTTAACATGTGTGAAAAATGCGTTCAAGGCAAAAGCAGGGCAGCCAGGCAAGCCAACTTGGTCAGGTATTAGATAGTGTCCTTCTATGTTTCATTTCACACATTTCATCCAAACAGACCCCTGTTCAATTCGTGGTATTTAAGCTTAAAATAGAACTAGTTTATTGTTAATTTCACTACCATCTTGTTTGTGAAAACAATCTATTTTTGTTTCAAGTGTAGCTGCCTCTCGGGTTGCCTTGTTTCACCACAACAATGCGTTTTTGTGTGCGAGTGCATTGCTGTTGGTCTTCAGCTCCGTTCGCCTGGCAAATTGCCATAAAAAAATGTTTTCAAGCGCCACAAAATATGCAACACACAATTTGCACATGCAGCTGCACGTGTGCTAGTGTGGGCATGTGCCTGTGTTGATATCTGTGTGTACGAGTGTGTGTGTGTGTGCCCCACATAAACTATGTTAAAATGTTGCGCATTGCATTTTCTTCGCATAGTTCGCAGCCACGATGTTCGCGGATGCAACTTTCGGTTTTGAATTAAACAACGCACGTATTTCACACCTGCCAAGCGGCAGCCTTACTCGCCCAGGTGTATTGTTGCCGACTTACTGGCGGGGATGCTGGATCAAATGCTTTTTAGCTTGGGGGCCGCGCAGCGCGTTTATCCATATGAGTGACTGACTGAGTGATGAGATAATTGTGCCACTCGAATTACCACAAGGCCGAGAGCACCCTGAAATTTAATATGAAATCTCAATTGGCCGGGCCAACAATGGGCTCACCTGTTCATTCCGAAGACTGTTTGCGGAACACTTTAAATTGGATGTTTTCAAGTGCCGCATCTTCGGGCTATTAACTGCCATCCTCGCAAATTGAAATCCCTGTAAACACACAAACACCAACTGCAGCATCTTTTGTGGCAGTTTATTCTCCGCAACGGAATGGATGGAATCGACTCGAGGGGCGGCATGTGGGGTGCCTTTCTCCGACCGCGTTTTCCAGACCAGCACACGCACAACTTTCACCGATTGTTTAGACTGCCAGCGCGTCGCCTTAACTATGCAACAAATTGTTGCTGTCGTTGCCGTTGCTGTTGCCGTGCAGGGAGAAGCCCTCTTTGGCGCTCTTTTTTGGCACTTGACTTGACAGGTCGTCCCCTGCACACTCCCCTTCTCACCTCGAGCTCAACTTCTGTTTTAGTTTAGTTTGCGAAACTAGGACTGCATCGGCAAGCGCCAAGGAGTGGGCGGCGGTTTTGAGTGGAACAACCGCCAAAACCGAGAGCCGTTAACTCGACGCGCCTGTGTGTTGCTGTTGACAATGTTTTAAGTGCTTGGGTGTTCGGGTGCGAGGGCAGCCTTCCTCGATTTTTGCTTCATTAAACTCCCCTTAGCGCCCCAGATTTTCCATATGCACTCCGCCGCCGTCCGTCCCTACCTCGCTTTTCCACCCATTTGCCAGCTTTCCCCTTAAGTTTTCCTGACATCCTGACCCTTTGCCTCATGTCTCTTCTTATTTACACGAACATAAATTTCCGGCTTTCCACTGGTGGGATAACTTTTCCCATCATTCACATTCGTTTCTTTTCCGCATTCTCAGCACTTGGCAGTTAAACACAATTTCCCCACATTTTTAATATTTTATCATTAAGCTTGAAGACGAAGCACAGCTGTTATGTCTAGACTAGGGCCAGGATGGTCCACAGGATGTGATTATTCATTAACAAATAACAGCGTGCAACTTTAATCCTTTGGTAGACTCCTTTTACTCTATAATATATGGCTACTTTTTGTGCTCCGATATCTGATCTTTCTGCCCCCTTTTCGGAAAGGTGTCCTTGGGTGGGGGTGGCTTTTGTTGGGAAAGCAATTTTAATTAACTCGTAAAAAATAATGGATCTGGATAACACGTCGGTTTCATTTATCCATAAATTTTGATGGCTCGCCGAGTGGCACGAATTTTGGGTCATATTCCGTTTCAAAGCATAAAATAGACAACATTATGGATCCCCCGTGGGTTTCCGAAGAGCAAGGCAAACATATTTCCACTAGTCGTGATTCTCCATTAAATATCCGCCCATACCCTGAGGGCAAAATTGATACTCGTGAATCCACCCTCGGCAAACAAATTTATATTTCGCTCTCCGGGCATTGCATTATTGGGTAAAGTTTTCCCCTGCACGGAACTACCCCAAACACACACACAAAATCGGAAAGAAAGAAACAAAGCACCTCAACAAATTCTGATTAATGCATTTCAATAATAATTTCCAGCGCGCCACCCAACCCCACAGCTGCCAATTCGCAATTTGTTTCGCATTTGCACTTTGATGGTTTCATTTGATGTTACCCCCGGAAAAGGGGGTGCAGGGAGTCTGACGATGATTTGCAATATGCTAGAAAAAGGAAAAACTTATGCAACTGATGAAAATTTTCCGGGTTGCGGGCTATTTCTGGATACAAAGTTTTTCAATCTTGCCCCGAGATTAAATCATTGATTTCTCTTGACACTGTTGAGTCAAAGGAATCAAATGCAGTTCGCTTGAGGAAGCTGTTTTTTTTTTTATTTCCCCGTTAATTGCGCCTTTGTCGGCAAAGTTTTTGGCTTTTACTCTACTAACAATTACTTTCTTACCCACGTATAAGTTAAAAGTAATTTAACTTCTGGCAAGCTCTTCGCCGGAACAAGTTTTTGAAAAAATCGAAAAATTACCAGACTTTATGCAAATTTTCCTTCAGCTTTTTGTTTGTTTTTTTTCGTTTTAAGCGTTTTAAAATACCGCAGTAAAAATAACCAAAGTTCGGTGGAGTATGAATCAATTCTTCAGAGCGGGAGTTTTTATATAAAAAGTAAAAAATATGAATTTAATTATTAAAACTTTTCAAAAAGAAAATGTTGTCGGGACTTACTAAAGGCGAATTTATGAGAAGTTTTCTGCCAGAAATTAATTACACTCTTTTGAAACTATTGCGCAGCCTTTCAGGGGCTTCAAACAAATTGCCCTCTCATTCTTGGGCTACTCAAGATACTTCTTTGAGAAGCGAAACTTATCGTTGCAGCTGGAGGAAGGGAATGCCGGGCCAAGACCCTCCAAGCCCCATTAGCAATTGTAAAAATTCCTAGCTCTGGAAGCGGCACACATAGAATTCCCACGAGGAAACATCAGAGAGCCAAAAGAGCACTCAGACTAAAGTGGGGAGTCAAGTAGAAGCCTCAGACCTGGCCTGAACACGCGTGGTTCCTCATAAATACAGCAGGATGGCTGGTGGACCCATGACCTGCATTGACACGTGCTAGCAAGTCTGCCAGTCAACTCCCCGTATTGTGTATTTATGATTATTGTTATTGGACTTGTATATGTTGGCAATATATATCCTCCACTCAGCGCTGGCTCCTCCCCGCCTTCGCCAGCCGCCCACCCACCTGTGCTGTGCCCGATGTTGTTTTTCCCGCTGTCGAAGTCAATTTGTGTCACGGCCCCATCGACAGTGGCTACGAAAGTGGTGCCAGCAGTCGGAGAAACGTGGTAAAAACAAGTCAGAAAAGTTTACCCAGAAAAAAGACGAGCCATTTTAACTCTTGCACATTCTTTGAAGAACTCTTTGAAGCATGTACCCAAATGTACTCACAGCGATATCCATATCTTCGATAATTTTGATCCTATCATCAAGCGGAATACCTTTAACCTTTTCTAGATCGATTCTCTATCGAACTACGTTAAAACCTTTGAAACAATTTTTGGACCTATTTTTTGTGAATTTTTTCCCATGGACTCCCTTAAAAATGGGGATATGCCTGGGAACGACATATGGGCCCACAGCGAAGGCTATATCTTGGCCAATTTTCATCCGATCATCAAGCGGAATACCTTAATCGATTTCTACATCGATTCTGCATCAAAATGTATTAAAACCTCGAATCAAATTTTTGGATCCATTTTTTGTGAATTTTTCCCACGGACTTCCTTGAAAATGGGGATATGCCTGGGAACGACATATGGGCCCACAGCGATGGCTATATCTTGGCCAATTTTCATCCGATCATCAAGCGGAATACCTTAATCGATTTCTACATCGATTCTGCATCAAAATGTATTAAAACCTCGAATCAAATTTTTCGATCCATTTTTTGTGAATTTTCCCATGGACTCCCTTGAAAATTGGGATATGCCTGGTAACGCCATATAAGCCCCACAGCGATGGCTATATCTTGGCCAATTTTCATCCGATCATCAAGCGGAATACCTTAATCGATTTCTACATCGATTCTGCATCAAAATGTATTAAAACCTCGAATCAAATTTTTGGATCCATTTTTTGTGAATTTTTCCCACGGACTTCCTTGAAAATGGGGATATGCCTGGGAACGACATATAAGCCCCACAGCGATGGCTATATCTTGGCCAATTTTCATCCGATCATCAAGCGGAATACCTTAATCGAGTTCTACATCGATTCTGCATCAAAATGTATTAAAACCTCGAATCAAATTTTTGGATCCATTTTTTGTGAATTTTTCCCACGGACTTCCTTGAAAATGGGGATATGCCTGGGAACGCCATATAAGCCCCACAGCGATGGCTATATCTTGGCCAATTTTCATCCGATCATCAAGCGGAATACCTTAATCGAGTTCTACATCGATTCTGCATCAAAATGTATTAAAACCTCGAATCAAATTTTTGGATCCATTTTTTGTGAATTTTTCCCACGGACTTCCTTGAAAATGGGGATATGCCTGGGAACGACATATGGGCCCACAGCGATGGCTATATCTTGGCCAATTTTCATCCGATCATCAAGCGGAATACCTTAATCGATTTCTACATCGATTCTGCATCAAAATGTATTAAAACCTCGAATCAAATTTTTGGATCCATTTTTTGTGAATTTTTCCCACGGACTTTCTTGAAAATGGGGATATGCCCGAGAACGGCATATGGGCCCCACGGCGATGGCTATATCTTGGCCAATTTTTATCCGATCATAAAGCGGAATACCTTAATCGATTTCTACATCAATTCTGCATCAAAATGAATTAAAATCTCGAATCAAATTTTTGGATCCATTTTTTGTAAATTTTTCCCATGAGCTCCCTTGAAAATTGGGATATGCCTGGGAACGGCATGTGGGCCCCACAGCGATGGCTATATCTTGGCCAATTTTCATCCTATCATCAAGCAGAATACCTGTATAGTTTTATTAATCGATTCTTCATGAAACTACATTAAAACCTCGGATAAAATTTGTGGATCCATTTTTTGTTTATATTTTCCATGGACTCCCTTGAAAATCGGGAAAAGCCTGGGAACGGCATACGGGCTTATCATCAAAGCTACCTTAAAAGTTTTGTAGATCGTTTCTCTTTAAAACTGTCTCTAAACATTAAATAAATAATATTAAAACCTCCAAACAAATTTTTGGATTAATTTTTTGGATATTTTTCCAATGGAATCTCTAAAAAAAGACATGAGCTTCTTTTGGGGCTATTTTGAGTAAAAAGTTGATTATTCTTGTTAAGTTCCTAGCTGATATCTCTTTTTAACTCCATCATAGATGAAATAATCATCAAAAATCTGAAAGTTTCAACGCCTGAAAGCTAACGTCAGGGAAAGAATGTTTCTTAAGAATTATTCGTAAATTTCTTCAGTTGTTTATTCCTCAGTTATTTCAGTTATTTGTATAAATGTGAATTTTTCTTAATTTACGCACTCGAATGCCATGGCATTTCCTACCTGGCAGCTCTAACTCTATCTCTGAGGTGCAATAGTGGCCCCCTCTGAATCCCCGCTATGCTTCATGTGTGGAAGCATTTGAAGAATGCTGAATTTCTCGAATGCTCTCCCGTATTGCATTGCGCTTGTGGGGAGCAGTCACGGCGTATTGCATTCCTCTGGAGCGCCTTTAATGAGTTGGAGAGGGACGGGGGGAGAAAGCAATTACCAGGCTACAAATCGTAGACAAAAAACCGCCCGGGATCATCGGGCCAGGCAAAACCTAATTTCAATCAATTTGGCCTAACAAGCGACAGATTGCCAACCTAACGAATCAATTTGATTTCCCAAAGAGACAAAAGAAATCGACGAGCGGCAACGGCAACGGCAACAAATTTCGCATTTCATTACAAACTAAAAGGCAGCGTCCGGAAGATGTGGAAATTCGTTTGGATTCGGATTTGGATTGAGAATCGGTTTCGGATGCGGGCACAAAGGGGTTAAGGCGGGCTCACTAAATCGATTCCGGCTGCATTTTCTGGGGAACTGAATGGGCTGATTCCAGGGACTAAAGCAGCAGTAGCAAGTGGCATCATTACTCAAGCAAATGGGGCCATCATCGGCATCAGTTGGTCGCTGGACGAGTTCTGCGGAATGGGGAGTGGGCCAGGACCAGAGCCGGAGCCGGAGCTGGAGCCAGAGCCAGACAACAGACAACAAGTGCAATCCATTCTCGACAAAGGGCAGTGCTATGCCAATGCACCCTTCGCATTCGACCCGTTGGCCCTTAATCCTTTGCCCGTGCTGATGTTGCCAATTGAAATGCAAAAATATTTTGAAATTCCTCGATTGCATTTGGAGCTCCGAGAGCTGTCGATTCGACGAACTCGATGGATGTCTTGATGCGGCAAGCTGTGAATGCAATTCGTGTGCGGTTAATGAGCCTCTGTCGAATGCCGAGTGCTGAGTCCCAAAAATGAAGACCCAAAAACCATAATGCACTCCCTCACCGAGAGAATCGGATGTTCAGTATTCAGACGGTTGGTTTTCGTGGTCTAGCTTGAAGGAGTCTTCCAGCTTTAAGCCCAAGGGAACGTAATTTTTGCTAAAATACTTCATATAGATACGGTCCAATAAACATCATTTCAATAATTTTTTGATCTGAATACTTGGACTGCCTGGCCTTCGAAAGCCAATGTAATCCGACGGTTGGCCAAAAGACATGCATGGCTTGTTTCAGAATGCAAATGACCAAGAAGAGTCTGGCTTTTATTTTATTTGCTTATTAAATAGCCCACTCACGTCAATCCTTTTGCATCCAGCGGATGAGCCGACGTTGGTAAAAAAGAGGGGAATGTGCTTTAAAAACGAAACTCTTGCTGCTCTGAAAGTGATTCATCAAATTCCTCCCTGCCATATATTACGAAAGTACATATTTTAAAGGGCAGAAGTGGGATTCGGATGTCGTTTGTTTGCCCGGCTGCCAGCTGAGCCAGAGCTCTTGTGTTTTGTTCAACAACTTTTCGAGACAAGTGGCCACTCGGTGGCCATCACTCCTCGGGAGCGATGCGTCTTTGATGGGTCAAAAAAAAGGACCCGACAGATTGAGAGTCTGATTGAAGGACACTCGCTGGGACTTTGATCGTTTATCAATGAAACGTAATGGCTGTAATTGTTAATTCGTTTGGAATATAAATTTTCATCCATGTGCCCAGTTTAATGGGAAATGTGAATCGCGTAAATAGTAAAACGATTCCATTGAATTTTAAACACATTTGTTGCCGTTGGTAAGAGCTCCTGTTGTCAGAGCCATTAATATTTCACAACCACCCTTGACGCATAATTTAAAATGATTTTTTGTTGTGTTTTCAATTAATTTCGAACAACAGAAACGTTGAACGGCGTATGCGGTGCATAACCATAAAATTGTTTACAATTAAATTACTGCATTCATTCAAGAAAGGTATCGCATGCAACTGAATTGTAAATCACGAAAGCAATAAATCAATAAAAGTGCTGGGGAAGTTGCTCTTAAATCGAAATTGTGCTCTGTGTCGAAACCCGAAACCTCCAATCTTATCATTTCCCATCAAATATCTTCCTCCTGCATTAAGACATTTTTAGTTTGGTGACCCAGAGGCAAAGGGTAAGTGGTTTTGTCTTTTGTTCCGTCCGTTACAACCCCCGTAGGATAAAGATTTGCGAAAAGATGTGTATTGCTCCCCCAAAAGCCATAAAGAACCAGGAGGCCTCGCAGGCAGATCCCAGACGCCAGCTGATCTCTTGCTTTATTTAATTTTCTGCACTACGTGTTTGCTACCCTTGGCTTGTATCTGGCATTTAGCTACCCCACAGGGGACAGTTTCCGACTGCCGGGGGTTGGCCAAACCCACCTGATTGGAAGTGCAAAAATAGGCAGGAAAAAAAGGCGAAAAGAAGGGCAGGAAAATATTGACGGTAACTATGTGATGGGCACAATCTCTCCCATGGAAACAATTATGTATTTTGGTGTCTAGGAGATTTCCGGCCGGGGCGAAATGGCTTTTCCTCAGGGCAACCTTTTGTGGAAAGCTGCCATATGCAGAAGAGTGCTTTCACAGTTCTGTTTACCCACAAATGGGGCCGGAGGCCAATCTGCCCGCTACCCGTTTCCATCTTAATGCACCAAGATCATGATGAAGTTTGACCTGTGGGTAACATGTTTTTCCCACTTATTGTTTGCCCGGGGCAGGCAGGAAAACAAGCACTCCGACCGCAAACATAAAACCATAAATATGCAATGCAAAGTGCGTGAAGCCAAGTGAACAAAAAAACTTTGCCTCTGACCTGCAATTGGTTGTCGCAAATTGTCGCCATTTTCTATAAATATTTTAACAAAGGGCTCCAGCAACGGCGGGGAAAACTTACAACGATGAAGGCGGCGTGGAAAACATGCTGGTTTTTATGGCATCGTTGTGGCTGATGAGGGGAACAAAAGGAATCCCATGTATCCAATATCCATATGCAAATGGCAAGCACTCGACACCAAAATGATTGGACAAACGGCTCGACATATGGAGGGCGGAGGGATTTTCACATTCGGTGGAATACCAGTCGGTGGAATTTTCAGTACCTGGAAGCTATTGCCATCCAAGCTATTATAATAATATTATTTGATCGTGTTTTAATTTTTATTTTTTATCATTTAAACTGTATTTCACTGAAATTGTATCCTGGACCTCTTAACTTTCCTTTTTTATGTGAATAATGTTTAACCTTTGGGGACGTGTGGGGACTTTTTACAACCTCGGCCCCCCACTTTCCACTTTTCCGGAACCTCACTGGCGTTGACATCTTTCACAGCTCGCTGGGTGACAGTGTACGGCTCTTGTGGTATTTTTTGTAGCCGTACCCCGAGAGCTTCAGGCCCTCGACCTGCACCTGTCATCGCTCTTAACACTCTGTAATATTTTCAGCCCGGGTCCGGGGAAATCGCGCATTCCAGCAGCCGTCTTTCTGCTCCCATCCGCCCTCTTAATTGAAAATCCAAACTGCATTTCCTCCTTGCGGGGGAACTAAATTAATTAGCAGCTAATGAAATGGCGCACACATATTTATACAGGACTGCATCCTGTCTGGCTGTCACCTGGCTCAGATTGTGCCTCTGGTCCTGTTCCGGGTTCAGATCCAGTTTCAAGAGCTCCGCTGTTTGCCCACCCCAGGCCCCACTTGAGATTGTAAAAAATTAACCACTTTCATTGACAATCAAGTGCGTTTTTTTTTTTGCAAAAAGTGAATAAAAATGTGTGCATAGTTTAAAACTTTGAAACAAACAAAGGCATGCTTTTAATTTTTAATAGTGTTTTAATGGACGTATGTATTTTCTTCCCGTATTTCATTTGACGAGCCAGGACCCCCAGCCCAAGCATCCGTTGGAGCCACGACACCCCGAGTTGATTAATTAAATTGTTGACAATTTTAAAAGCAGCCATGAGGAGGGCATTATTCATAGCTTAACATATCCCTCTCCTGTCTTGGTTCTGGTTTTATTGCCTTTTTGTGCCACCGCCTCTTCTGTTGTCGGCGACAAATGCACTAGAAAATTAGCTGCTTGCGGCTAAGAACGCTTCAGTTGACTGACGCGAATTTATAACAATTTTTATTAAATGAGGTGTGCCATGTACACCTTCCAGATGGTATTTTTTTTATAATATATTTAAATATATATTTGGCTTCCTGCCAAAGGGCTTCTAAAGTTTATTTCCCCACATCGCTTTAGCCCTTACGGTTGATTTAAGTGGTGCTGTGGCAAAAGTCAATTTTAATTGAAACCGCAACAAAACAATTAAGCTCCAGCCCCCGCAGAACTCTTGCTGATCCTCTTCATATGTGTTTTTGTCTATTTGCTAAAATATAGACACCCGAAGGGTGGCCCTGCGTGCTGGCTCGTGTGGGTCTGCGAGGTATTAACTTAACTTTTCCACCCAACTCAATTAAAATGTCGGACGAAATTGCATATGCATAAGAGCAGGCAGCAGGTAAACAAATCCGGGTGTGTGTGCGTGTGTGTATTTGGGTGTGTGTGTGCTGCATAAATTAATAAACTTGATAGTTTTGAAGGGCGGGGAGATGGGGACAGCTCTCGACGGGCATAAAAACTAAACGAGCTTTGAGCGCTGGGCGACACGTACGCAGAGAGTGGCAGCAATTAAAATTTTAGTACTTGCCCAGCCGTGCCACGAGGAGCACGGGGGTGGAGGCCCAAAAGGAGGAGACATATGCCTCTTCTACTATCGTCCTGGGCCATTCATATGCTCTAGACCACACACCGCAAAAAACAAAATCTGTTTCTACCAGGTGGAGAATTTTTCGAAAAATTCATTTTGTCAGGAATATGAGTTTTCAGGATATCGCTTTCATATATGTTCAAAAGAGCAGGGCGTGGTTTTCCGCTTTTTCACAGCCAGAGCAGTTTGTTGCATAGTTTTTCGCCTACCTGGGCCTAGGGATCTCCATGTCGGGCCCTTAATGATGTTTATGGGAGCGATGCATGCCTGGGCGTATACATTCTTCCAATTAAGCAGCAGCCATTTGGAAATTTTCGGGCATCCACAAAACACTCAATAAACCAAACAGTATCTGGAAGGTGAGCTGGTTCTGGGGAAACACATGGCGCCTTCCAAGATAGCTGGCATTCTGCGGGTGGCCACAAGAGTTTCACAAAGTTTATGGACCAGCAGTTGCCATAACTAATTCTGTCAGCGCTTCTTCGCCAACTAATTGTAATTGTAGTTTCAGAATAGCCCGGCCCACACAAGCAGCCCCTAAATTGCAATTTACCAAAGAATTTGTCACAATGGAATTCAACCAACAGCAAAGTACAGGCCCAGAGTATCCACATGGAGTCTGCTGCACTGAAAGAGATAGCGAATGGGGATGAGGGGGAATAGCCTACGTCATGCGTCGGTAAATCTGAATAATTTTGCATAAAATCCCAAATAATAAATACCAATTTTAATTACACCAAATGCCATCGAGCTGGCAGCGAACAGTAATGTAATTCTACACTTGAACAATTCTTTTCAATTGTAGAAATTGGAAATTGTTTCAGCTTTGAAATCCAAAGAATGTTTCTCTCCGTGCATCATCCAAACAACCATAGCAGATAGAGGTTTAATCCTTTATTAGCCTTTTACATGCAAATGAAATACATAAGATAGCTGTGGTCGCTTCAACGATCGATCTCGCCAAACACAATGTCGAGGGAACCAATAATGGCCACCACGTCGGCCAGGAAGTGGGAGGGCGCCATTTTGGCCATCACGGCGAGATGCGCGTAGGAGGCCGGGCGAATTTTGCAGCGATAGGGACGAGAGGTGCCGTCGGAAATCAGGTAGACGCCAAACTCGCCCTTGGGCGACTCCACTGCCGTGTAGGTCTGCCCGGGCGGCACCACGATACCCTGCGAGAAGTGCTTGAAGTGATGAATCAGGTCCTCCATTCCCACCTTCATGTGCCGTCGTTGGGGTGGGCAGATCTTCCGGTCGTCCACCTTGATCTCGCCCTCGGGCATCTTGTCCAGGCACTGGTAGATGATGTTCAGGGACTCGCGCATCTCCCGCATGCGCACTAGGTAGCGGTCATAGCAGTCGCCGTTGGAGCCGATCATCACCTCAAAGTCCATTTCATCGTAGGCGTCGTAGGGCTGCTGCTTCCGCAGATCCCACTTGATGCCACAGGCCCTCAGCACGGGCCCAGTGCAGCCCCAGTTGAGGGCGTCGTGGGCCGAGATTTGGCCAATGCCGATGTTGCGCATGCGCCAGATGCGGTTGTCGGTGACCAGGTCCTCCACCTCGTCCAATCGGCTGGCAAACTGCTTGATAAAGGCGTACAGGTCGTCCGAGAACCCCAGGGGTATGTCCGAGGCCACCCCGCCGGGCCGGAAGTAGGCGGCATGCAGGCGGGCCCCCGAGGCCCGTTCCGAGAACTCGTAGAGCTTCTCACGCTCCTCGAAGAGCCAGAAGAGCGGGGTAATTCCGCCGCAGTCCAAAATCGAGGAGGACACCGCCATGGTGTGGTTGGTCAGCCTCATAATCTCCGCGAACATAGTCCGGATGTATCTGGCCCTCCTGGGGACCTCGATGTTCAGCAGCTTCTCCACGGCCAGGGCGTAGGCCTGCTCGTTGGCCATGCAGGAGACATAATCGAGCCGGTCGAAATAGGGCAGAGCCTGGACATAGCTCTTGTACTCGATCAGCTTCTCCGTGCCCCGATGCAGCAGACCAATGTGCGGATCTGCCGCCAGCACTGTTTCGTTGTCCAGCTCGAGGATCATGCGGAGCACCCCGTGGGCCGCCGGATGGGCGGGTCCAAAGTTGATGAACTTTGTGCGGAAGGTGCGATCCACGGGCGGAAACTGCTTGCCGCTGAACTTGGGACGTTGTTTCCACTGATCGCCAGTGGGATACATCACCACGCTGGCGTACTCGGCCAGGTGCTCAGGATCCGGGTACCAGTAGTGCGTGTCTCGGTACTCATAGGGTGGCCCCGGGGGATGCAACTCCTCCCAGGAGGGATCACATTTCTTTTCCTTTGGGGCTTCGTAGGGCTCTGCAAGCATTTTCAAGTCTTATCGGATTCTAGTTAAGTTCCTAAAATGATTACCATCTTTTTTGGAGGAAAACCATCGAAAGCTAAACGCTTTTCCGAAGTCTGCTCGTTTGATATTCGACTTAAGGCCTTCCACGGTTAGATACTTCTGACTGAAGCGACTCTTGTAGGCCTGAAAGCGGCGGATCTCATTGGGAGTGAAAAGCTTGTCCGCCAACTTGCGGATCCCCTCCATTTCTACTAAACTTAAATATAGCAGTGTAAAAGAAAGACTTTCCTCAGATAGACTTATACGCCCTATAAAGTGAACTGTTAGTTTGTATAGAAAACAAAATCGAGGGTTACTTTAGCCCAGAATTTCTAATACGAATCTTAGTTATTCTTAGTAGATTCTAGAAGTGAAATGAATAAATAATTAATTTTTGTACTTGCATTTTTAGATCTTCGACGACCACTACCACTTTGCACATCACAAGGTCTCGAAGCGGTCCCTCTCCCCCGCCACTCACCACCAGACCCGCCTGGATGAGGACGATCGCGTCCATTGGGCGAAGCAGCAGCGCGCCAAGTCCCGCTCCAAACGGGACTACATTCGGATGCGTCCCTCCAGGACCTCCTCGCGTGCCATGTCGATGGTGGATGCCATGTCCTTCGACGATGCCAAGTGGCCCCAAATGTGGTATCTGGTACGTGGTTATCCTTAGTATTCTAAAATTTTCAATATTATAATCATAATCCCTTCAGAATCGCGGCGGTGGCCTCGACATGAATGTGATACCAGCCTGGAAACAAGGCATCACTGGCAAGGGGGTGGTAGTTACGATCTTGGATGATGGCCTGGAATCCGATCATCCGGACATTGAGCAAAACTATGTAAGCCTTATTCGACTTAAAAAATTACACAAGTTTGTGATTAAATTATAAATTTGAAACAGGATCGGAAGGCATCCTATGACGTGAACAGCCACGACGATGATCCCATGCCGCACTATGACATGACGGACTCGAACCGCCATGGAACCCGATGTGCCGGCGAGGTGGCTGCCACCGCGAACAACTCCTTCTGTGCCGTGGGCATCGCCTATGGAGCCAGTGTGGGCGGAGTGCGGATGCTGGACGGAGACGTGACTGACGCCGTAGAGGCACGGTCCCTGTCCTTAAACCCCCAGCATATCGACATTTACAGTGCCTCCTGGGGACCCGATGACGATGGCAAAACTGTAGACGGTCCCGGAGAACTGGCCTCGCGTGCCTTCATCGAGGGCACCACCAAGGGCCGTGGCGGCAAGGGAAGCATCTTCATCTGGGCCTCGGGCAACGGAGGCCGGGAGCAGGACAACTGCAACTGCGACGGCTACACAAACTCCATTTGGACACTCTCTATTTCCAGCGCCACCGAGGAGGGCCACGTGCCGTGGTACTCGGAGAAGTGCAGCTCCACGCTGGCCACCACCTACAGCAGCGGCGGGCAGGGTGAGAAGCAGGTGGTCACCACGGACCTGCACCACTCGTGCACGGTCTCCCACACGGGCACCTCGGCGTCGGCCCCGCTCGCCGCCGGCATCGCCGCCCTGGTGCTGCAGTCCAACCAGAACCTCACCTGGCGTGACCTGCAGCACATTGTGGTGCGCACCGCCAAGCCGGCGAACCTCAAGGACCCCAGCTGGTCGCGCAATGGGGTGGGCCGGCGGGTGAGCCACTCCTTCGGTTACGGCCTGATGGACGCTGCCGAGATGGTGCGCGTGGCTCGCTCCTGGAAAACAGTCCCGGAACAACAGCGCTGTGAGATCAATGCCCCTCATGCGGACAAGTAGGATCAACTACATGCGTTTATTATGCGGATCATTAACCGATTCTCTTCTTTAGGGTCATACCGCCGCACACCCACATCACCCTGCAGCTGACTGTCGAACACTGCCTGTCTGTCAATTACCTGGAGCACGTCCAGGCCAAGATCACTCTCACTTCCCAGAGACGCGGAGATATCCAGCTGTATCTCAGGTCTCCAGCCAACACCAGCGTCACCCTACTCACGCCCAGGTGAGTTCTTCTCAGTTCTTTGATCTAAATGGCCTACTAATGACCTCATTTCGCCCCAGACTCCACGACAATTCGCGTTCCGGATTCAACCAGTGGCCATTTATGTCGGTGCACACTTGGGGCGAGTCTCCACGCGGAAAGTGGCAGCTGGAAATCCACAACGAGGGTCGCTACATGGGTAAGTCGTTTATGCTTTGTATGAAAACCAAACCAAGTGCTGTCCAGATCGATGCTTAAACCCGTACCGTTTTACATGCTGCGCTTTTGTGGATCACCGACTCACCCGAACACCTAACACCCATTTGAACCACTAACCCACTAATCTCGACAGGCCATGCTCTGCTCAGGGAATGGTCGCTGATCTTCTACGGCACCACGAACGCCATCGACCCCAACGACCCCATCTCGGTGCCGAAGCCGATTGGCCCGGAGCCGGCCACCACCCCGAACTCCAGCAGCACCACCAGTAATCTGCACCAGGCCTACTCGCCGCAGTATCCCCGCATACCTCCCAACAACTTTGGCAACTCCCCGCCCCTGGGCAAGGTGCCTCCCCAGCCGAACAAGTCCAGTTACGTGACCAACAATCCCCTGCTGAATCCGGGACCGCCCAAACAGGGCTACCAACAGATATCGGCCACCTATGGCGTAATCTTGGCCAAGCCCAATGCCAACTCCAATGCCAAGGGCGGGAATAATGGCAATAAGGAGAAGAATCCCAACAAGGGTAACAAAGGCGGCAACAACAACAAGGGAAAGTCCGGAAACCGCAAGGAGCAAGCCAGCCAAAGCACCACCACCACCCAGACCACCACCAGCAAGAACAAGTACTACAGGATCTCCCAGCAACAGCAGCAGAATAGAAACAACAAACAGGATCGAAATAACGTTCAGTCGTCGAAGCAAAAAAATAATTCCGGAGAAAAGGCCGTTGACGAGAAACCGCGGAAGGTGGTGGGAGAGATAGGAGGAGGAAGCAGCGGCGGAGGGGCCAACGGATCCACCAAGGCAGCCAAGCAGGTGAAGGAGGGCAACTCCTCGTCGTCAGACTCTCGCATACCGAAGCTCTTTGAGCGCTACGAGAAGATTCAGGCCATTTTCCCCGAACTGGAACCCTTCGAAAGCACCGTGCCGAAGGGCAAGGCCGGAAAACAGGCCAAGCAGGGCAAGCAGTTTGAGGTGGAGCTCTTCCGACCCACCACGGGCGGCAATAGTCGTCAGGGAAACACGAAAAAGTCGCCCTCGGTGCCACCACCCTCGCAAACGATGCCAAGCCTACCGATTCTGCCAGCCATGCCCGCGGGGGGAAGCAGTTTCCTGCCCGACCAGAAGATCCTCAAAAAACAGCAACTCCTGATGGCTGCCGCCGGGGTCATGGGTCCGGCCGCCCAGGTGGAGATCCAAATGGAGGACGTGGAGGTAGAGAACGCCACCCCAGAACGCGAGGAGCCGCGGGGTCAACGGAAAGATGGCCCAAATGGTAGCCACTATTTTAAAGAAAACGGATTATTATTGAAAGTGTTATAAGTTCTTCTTAAATAATTTGAAGCTGTTTTTAGTAACAAGTTGTAATTTATAATTTAAGTTTTTTAAATCCTTTTACCCGTTTATAAGTCGTATATATTTTCATCCATTTTGGAGCTGCCGATAGCAGTTTTTCCAAGCACAGAGTGGCACAATCCTTGTCGCTTTCATCAATCAAAGTTCAACTGCGAAACGCTTTTCCGGCAACACTATTTTTCATTTTATCCTCCGACCCGATGTGGATGAAAGTTGCGATTAGCTTTCGGCACTTGATATCGCAGATTTATTGGCACTTCACATGGCATGTTTGTTGTTTGCCCGGCGATGCAATCGGGCATATATCATACATTTTATACCATTTTTCGTTCGCAGTTTGTTTTTATATTTAATTTTTTGGAATATTTCGGTTTTATTTGGATTATTTAGCACCCTTCCTATCAATCCCTCCGCCAAATAACCAAATTTTCTTCTCTGCTCTGCGTTGCAGCTCAAATCACACAGTGGGGCCTAATATTCTACGGCACGGAAACGCCCGCCCAGCCGGACGACCAGGAGCACCCCCACAATCCAAACCAGTTCACTATGTACGGCAACGAAGTGGCCCGCAACGACATTGAGTACGATTCCACCGGCCAGTGGCGGAACATGCAGCAGGTGAGTGTCGCTTCCATCCTCCATCCGGTTTGGAACCGGGGGCTGCCAAACCTCTTACCTGCATGAGTAGCCGTTAATCGCTAAACGAATAAGCTGTATTTGAATCGGAGATCCTTATATATATCCGGCGAATTTATATATATATACAGTGGGAACTCATTAAAGTCGAAAGCCACTGAATTTACTTGAAGCTGAGAGCCTTCAGTTTAAACTATCCAACCTCGTAGTTGAAAATGCAATCCCAGCAGTAAATAATCCTGATAAATTCATCAACAATTTATTTTGATAATCCTAGCCCACATACACACACATATCGAGTATTCGACTCAACTGTTCCGCATCAGTGGCTTTCGTTCTGAACCCCCCCTGTATATTACTCATCCGCCCCGTTGGCCTGCGCCTTCTGTTTATTTCTTGGTCTTGCAGTGCTTCGTAGATGGTTTGGCGGGCGGCGAGGACTCGAGTAGTGATCAGAGCCCGCATCCGAATCGGAATTTAAATCTCAGCCTGACTCTAAATCGCGGCACAACTCTGCGTGCTTGCATGTGGCTAGCTTGATTGGCAGTGGCTGCCAAACTGCTGTGAAAGTGCTTTGCAATCTATATTGCTTTCCGTTCGGCAGGTAGCTGAGTTCCAGTTACAGTTCCAGTTCCTCAGTTCAGTTTCAGTTTCAGTTTGTTATGTTTGCCAGCATGTCCTTTTTGTTAATGTACACATTTTCTTGCACGCCCCAATGAACAGGAGGCTGGGGCGCCAAAATAAGCAAAGGACTCGCCCGATGGCGCTCATAAATTTGCAAATACTTAGCATACACTGTCAGCAGCTATCTTTCGGCCTATTTTCTCTGGCTTTTTTTAGGCCCCCTCTCCAGGCCCTTTCTGCGCCAGCATCTTAATTCGCTTTTGGCAGCCATAGTCGCCTCGTTGGCAGTCGGCCAAGGCACTGCCTTTGTCAGGGGCAGCAGGACACCGAGAGAATTCCATTTAACTTTAGGCTCTCCACTTGCAAAAAAACTCTATTATAGTAGTGTATACCAAAATAGTTTTCTTTACTGTGCACAGAATCAGATTTTTTCGAAAACTTTGCCTACGATTTCAGATTCGCTGGAAGCCCGGGCTCTATTCAAGTGCACTTCGGCCTCTCGGCAGCAATTTTTAACCTTTTGGCACCTATTGTGCTTTAAAAGCTTGCCTTTTTCCACTGGCCAAGCAGAAGGGAATGTGCGGTAATAAAGGCGAGTGCAGTGACCTTAGTTTTTTATGTCGCACCGCTCGCTGCGCTGGCTAAAAAAACTTTTTGCATAACAAACACTTTGGAAGCCCCCGAGCCGAGCCGAGCCGCACCAAGCCCCTGCCACTTTTCCTTCGACGTACTAACACGCGACGTCATTGCATGTTAGCTTCTAGCAGATAGCGAGACAGACGGACTATTTTTTGGAAAGGGGTAACTATAAATAAAGGCAGCCAGACATACCGCCGCACACATAAGTACTTAAAATGCCAGACAGACCGGCAACATGCAATGAACTATGGCAGGACTAAGGGAATCGGGCGAAGCTGCCCACTCACTGACTGGCCAAATACTAAAAAAAGGCTTTAAACTTGAAACATTAAAGGTCACAGGCGTAGAATCTCTAATGCTGTTTTATTATTGTTTCTATCTAATCTTCTTTAACTACAAGTGCCGGGTATAGTTATGAAATTATTCTCTTGATTATTAAAGCATACTTTTGAGGGCTTTGATGTAGCGGGGCTCTAAATCCCTATGCGTATTATGCCGTTTAAAACTAATATACTTGCAGATCTCTATTACTAAATCACCAAATCTCTTTTTAATCTAATATATTCTATTATACTCTGTTTATCCTTCGCAGGTGGGCGATGTGGGCAACACCGCCGCGTGCCTTAAGTGGAGCGATCGAAAGTGCTTAGGTTTGTCTTTACTATTTATTTTGATCTTTCAAGCCTTTTTCCTAAACTTAAAACACGCCAACGGCAACAACAACAACAACAAGAACAAGAACAAAATTAGATAATTTAGCAACAAATGCAAGAGGAGATTGGCAAAAGCAAAGAAACAAAATTGAACTGTGTAAAAAATGCAACAAAGTAACAAAAAAAAAAAAAACGCAAAAAACTGAAAACAGAAAGCGAACAAAGAATTTCCAATTAAAAGTTTTATGGAAACTGAACAAGAATTCAAAAGAGCAGGACGTGAAAAGAACTTAAACGAAAAACAAAATATAAAGCTAAAAACAAAGTAATTTAGACTAGAAGGGAGCGGAAGAAACACTGCAAGTCCAAAAATATAAATACATACTAAACATTTTGTAGTTAAATTCCAAGGTAAGCGTAGATTAACACACACACACAGACAACACACACGTATGTATGTAGGCGAGGCAGGGCTAAAAATACAAAACAGTTACTTTTATTTGAGCCACCTTTTATGTTGTGGGGAGAAAACAACGGGATTTGTTTTATTTTAGTCATTATGCAATTATACACACTTATACGCACAATCCTAAGAAAATACACTTATACAATACTTTATTCCCTATGTTTAAGAGTTTAGTTGCAATTTATTTTGTACGATTCGTTTTCGATTGTTTTCGTTCAGTCTCATTGTGTTTTTAAGCCTGTTTAGTTTGATTTATTTTAATATTGCATTTTTGATTCCGTTTTTTAACCAATGCCTGTGCCCAGTTTCAAGCTGCACTGGCACTGCCGGCTCCCCCGAGTGTGTACCTTCCTATTTGTTTATTTTTCTTAAAAAAAAAAATAATGCAATATTTCAGATATTCCCAAGCCAGCCAAGTAGTCACAGGCTTTGCTTTTCACTTTTGCCCATAGCTTGAGTTGCCCCGTTTGATTTTGTTGAGAAATAGGAGAAGCAGAGCCGACAAGACACAAATGCAAGATCAACTGCAGTTTAGAGTTCATAGTAAAAGACTGTTTCTTAAAATTAAAACCTAACTTGAGTAACGGGCAGGAGGAGGTAATTAACGAAGAAATCCAAGAGGACGTAGAGAAACCAAATTTAAGTGACTAATGGAATGTTTATAGTGTTAAGGAGCCAAAAAAAAAAAACAAAACTTTTGTAACAATATAATTCAAAACGAAAACATTATCCGTAACTCATAAAAAAACAATTAAATAATAGGGTAAGGTGTAGGGATAAAGTTTAGAATATTAAAGAGAAAGTAGGCAGCAACCAATAAAAAATTAAATCGTAATTATACTTAACAATTTATACAAAAAGTTCCTGCAGTTTTCAACAAAGTTGCAACATAACACAGAATCTTGAATGGTTGCGTCAATTTGAGCCATCAAATAAATAATTAATTACATTTTTGATGTATTGCCGAATTGTTTTGTCCACAACGCACACATATCTTTGTTAACAATTTGTTGCTTAATTAAATCGTACACTGAAAGAACAAATCAAAAGGAAAATCGAGTGCAATAATTATTATTAATTCCTTCTCTTAAGCAGCATCTGAGACACGAAACTTTTCCGCTCGTGCGGAAAGCACATATCATTTTTTTCGAAACTTGGTACAAAATGCTTCATTACTTAAAAATTGAAAAATTCAAATCAAATACTTTTGTATCTTTGTTTGTGATCTGTCATATTATTTGAATTATTTGAATATATCTCAATGTGTATGCATTTTCTCGTATGAATAATCATATCGTAACTGCACAATAATCAATACCAATACAAGTATGAATGTTAATTTATTAGGGAAAAGTTAATGGTGAAATGGACGGACAGGAGAAGGGACATCTTTTTGTTGTTGTTGTAATTAGCAAACACGCACACAGTCACACGAAACACAAAACACACACATATTAGCCAGATCATAAGATATAAGCAGAACTAAAGCTAGCATTTCTCTCTGTGCATACAAGAAAATAGTTGAATTAACCCCTAAACCCATAGCATATACTCTATACTTACTAGCAGCGATCAAGCAGCCAATATTAACCAACAGACACACAAGTATTTACCAAAACTTTGTCAAGTACCAACATAAATTATGTTCAACTTTCCAACTAAGTTTCGTCAAGACCACAAAATAACTAAATTCGGTCCGTTTCTGTGTATTCTGTCGTTCAGTTTTTGCAGTGGCGTAGAAAGGGGGGCCTAAGGCTCATTCAATTTTTAATTTACCTTCGAATATTGAAGCTTTCTCCTGGAATTAATTTTTGTCCACCGTTTTGTGGACTCATATGCCCCTTTTCAACGCCTCTGATATTTTGGTACTTACTATCTTCAAGAACCAGAGTACACCTAGAAACAGACATTGGGGAGAAGGACAATTACTTAATCAAGTAATTGAAATAAAAGCCAAATTAATATTTAAGCTTATACTAAATGAACAATTCGATAAAAAAAAAACGAGAACATAAAAAATGGTACTAGGGCCTGGGGTAGCGATAGTCATTAAAATACATTAACTTTGAAACTACGAAATTGTAAATGAACATTGGAACAAAATCCTAATTTAATGCTTGCAATTACGAAGGAAATTAAACTTTTTTAAGTGTAAAGAACAAAACAAAAAAATGAAATTCTTAGATATGATGAAAATTGAGGATGCCGCTATTCAAACTCAATACAACTTTTTATGTATGTTTGTGTATATATCTATAAATATAATAATATCTATACGAGTAATAAATAAATGCATTGAAACCGTAACCGAGTCGTTGAAACGAATTATTTCCTCGAAACAAAACCAAAGCAGCAGGCCAAATATGCTCGAACATGAAAATTCCATAAAGAATTTTGAGAATTTTGAATTCTCCTTGCAAGCCCGACCTCCGACTGCACTAATTCCGATTGAGATTTTTGAGATTTTGAGAGCCCAAAAGGTGAGTGTGGTCTAAAATGTTCCATTCTACGTTCCATAATTATTGTTTTGTTCTCCTTTTTGTGTCAAAAAGGATATTGCAATTTTCCCTCACTGCTGTGTGACATTAACCACCTATTTATTTGTTTTTTTCTTAACACTATTAAAACTCTCACTTTCATTTTCACATTGGTTATCCGGTGGGGTATTACTATACAGTACAGTACAGTACAGTATTCACCCATGTAAGCACACACCTTTGGCTTTTGTTGATTTATTCCTATTTCTTTTATTTCGAGCATGTTTTCCTGGCCGAGCTTTGCTTTGTAAATGTATCTTTTGATTTTAATTGGTAATGCGTTTCATGCGATAACCTTTATAATTCCTTTATTTCAAGCTATGTGTAACCTGCTTTTCTAATTTAAATTTTAAAATAATCAGTGCATTTATTTTTTTCATTTTTCTTACCTTTTGGCTTCCTCAAGAATTAAATGTTGAGGTCTTAGTTTCTTAGGTCTTACTAATTGTATTTTTTGTTAAAATGCCTTAAGTTAAAACTCATTTTGCCTTGCTAGTTACGCAGATGTTGCTTTTAGTTTTCTGCTTAAAGGTTCTTAAAGTCATTATTAATTTAGACATAACTTTTAAATATTACTTTTGGCAAACACACACACGGTGTTTTGTTTCAACATCTTAACCTTATTTAACCAACTCATACTAACTTCTTTCCACCGATTCGCACCTGCCTGGCAAGGTAACTAAACATACAACCTAAAGACGTGCTTGTGATTGATCTATTGTTAAGTGTATATGTGTTCGACCTTCTCCAGAGTGCAAGGACCCCACCTACATGTTCGAGGATCTCTGCTACGACGTCTGTCCCCTGCACACCTATCCCTTTGACAAACTGGCCGCCGATGAGCTGGTCGAGGATGATGGAGAGGAGCAGGAGGAGCCCGTGAAGTCAGACGCTCCGCCCACAGATCATCCTACTTCCATTTCCAACTCCCTTGATGGGGATAAGCTGGATCCTCTGCAGGCGGAGGATCGACGACGGCGAAGTGCCCTCCTCATCCCACTGGTGGAGATACCCTCGCGAATCTGCGCCATCTGCGACAGGAGCTGCCTGGCCTGCTACGGACCCATGCCCTCCCAGTGCAGCACCTGCGCTGCCGGTAGCCAGCTCCGGAAGATCCAGAACGAGACCTTCTGCTATGCTTACGTGGTGAGGAGCACCGGAACGGCCACCGTGGTGGAGATTTCCGAGGTGTCCGACGAGCAGAAGGCCATGGACTACATGACCGGCTCCACAGTGCTTCTGATGCTGGTGGTGGGCTTCACCCTGGTCGGTGTGGTGATCGCGGGCGGGGTCGTCTACCACCGCCGAAGCACTGCCCGCTCCAACGAGCTCTACGCCCGCGTGGCCCTGATTGGCGACGACGGCAGCGGCTCTGATAGCGATGACGAACTGTACCGAGCCCACTTCACGAAGGTAGTCACCGAAAAAGTCTCGTTGGAGGAGGAGAGCAGTCACCTGGTGCCTTAGCGAATCTACAATTTACGGAATGATTAATTAGTAAGAACGAGTGCATTTAACCTAGCCACATCGAAGACCATGACATAGGAGCGCTCTGGCGGGAAGCTCTCATGTTACATTTAATGGAAGGCCAAACAAGACTAAAAGTATTAAGTGTATCGAGGAGCGAAAATCAAAACCTATTTAACGTATATTTTTATTATTTGTGAATAAAGAAAATAAATGCAAAAATATTTGAATCGGAATTTTAATTTGCCGGTAAGCATAAATACTACATCCTCTTCAGAGTCTATGTCTTACATCTGTGTCTATTTTGTTTACATTGTTTATAAAACTTTCAAAATAATTTAATCTCATTACTGTCGGAGTAGTCACTTAGTTTTATATTATATACCCATTTCTTCTTTGTTAGAGACTTGAGTACTGATAGGTACTCTATTACGGAAGTTTTTGATTAGTTGTTTTCTGGAGATATGGATGATTGTCTAATACAAGTGTTTTGCAATGTAGAGCTCTCCTAACTTGAGATGTAATTATTTGTGTTGATTACACGGCGCGGCTATCGATTTGGGTGAAGTGCAATCTCGGCACTCACATCAATTAGAAAATGGGAAATGTGAATTATAGGAACTCGGGTTGTCCGAGTTATCGATCGCCTTATCACGAACACCTAGTGTGTTTCCCAGGTGAGCAATGAGTTGACATCGCTCAAGGGTTTTATTTGTATAATTTGCCTTCTGGCCGGGGGCTCTTTAGACCCCCCTTATCGCGACTATATTAGGAGCTGCGCTGCCCAACTGACCGCCAGTCGTGTTTGTTATTAGCATCTGAAAATGCGCTTTCTTGTGTTGTCCCTGCTGGTGGCGACAGTGTCCTTTGCCCTCTGGGACGCGGTATCTACCTGCGCTAGCATCGAGCAGCGCTTCAAGTTCCCCAACAGCAACATCTACGTGAGATTGAGGCGTGGCGATAAGCTCCAGTATGAGCTCATGAAGGGCGACACCACTGTGCAGTCGGCGACCTTTGACAACTTCGACAGCACCGCCAACCTGGTGGCCGCCACCGACGGCTCGTACTCGCTCACCGACGGCTCTACCACCGTGCAGTTCACCCTGGTCCAAAACGGAGTGGTGTCCGGCACGGGCAGCGACATCACCCATGTCAAGGTATCCCGCGACCAAGTCCTGAAGGGCACCCAACCCAGGGACTGTTTTCCCCTCAAGGTTGGCTCCAAGCACTGGTTCAGTGGCCCGGAGCAGAAGCAGCACTACTGGCCGGTGGAACGGCAGCGGCACAGCAACTACTCCTACCTGCCCAAGGAGCTGGACAACTTTGGTGTAGGCGAGCGCTACTGGCTGAACAGCGACGGCGTCTTCATCTACGTGGAGAGTAACACTCCGCTCTTCTTAGACCAGAACACGGCCGAGTATCCGGATCAGCTCTGTCTCAGTGCCACCAGCGAACTGCCCTACGATCCGCGTGTGACCTCCGCCAAGTTCACCTACCACGTGGCAGTGGCCAAGGATGCCAGGGCGGCACACAAGTACGCTGTGAAAACATTCCTTGGTCAGCCCACTGGCCATCCGGACGAGCGCATGGTCAAGTACCCCGTGTGGTCCACGTGGGCGCTGTACAAGGCCGAGGTGGACGACACCGTGGTGCGCGACTTCGCCCAGCAAATTCTGGACAACGGTTTCGAGAACAGTCAACTGGAGATTGACGACGACTGGGAGGACTGCTATGGCGCCTTGACCTTCCGGAAAAACAAGTTCCCCGACACCAAGACCCTCTCCACCGACCTAAAGGCGCTCGGCTTCCGAGTTACCCTGTGGATTCATCCTTTCATCAACAACAACTGCACGGCCATCTACGAGGAGGCGAAGTCGCTGGGCTACCTAGTGCTGGACCACGAGGGCAGCTCCGACACCCAGTGGTGGAACAGCCAGCCCAAGGACGCCGCCATCCTGGACTTCACCAAGACCGAGGTACAGGAGTGGTTCTCTACGCGCCTGAAGCGTCTGCAGGACGAAGAGGGGATCGATAGCTTTAAGTTCGATGCCGGCGAGACCAGCTGGCTGCCCAGCGATCCGGTTCTCCAGGCTAACAGCTCCATGGTAACGCCCCTGCAGGCCGTGGGCGACTATGTGCGAACGGTGGCCAAGTTCGGGGACATGGTGGAGGTGCGCTCTGCCCAGAACACCCAGGACCTACCCATCTTCGTGCGCATCGTGGACAAGGACTCCGAGTGGGGCTGGAACAACGGATTGATTACACTCATCACCTCGATGCTGCAGATGAATATCAACGGGTATCCTTTCGTGCTTCCGGACATGATTGGTGGAAACGGCTACTACGAGAAACCGCCCACCAAGGAGCTTTTCCTGCGCTGGCTCCAGGCCAACGTCTTTATGCCCGCTCTGCAGTTCTCCTTTGTGCCGTGGAACTTCGACGAGGAGGCCATCGCCATCAGCAAGAACTTCACCGCCCTGCACGCCAACTACACGCCGTACATCATGAAACTCTTCCAGCGAGCGGTAGACTCCGGAGAGCCGGTGAACATGCCGCTTTGGTGGATCGCCCCCACGGACGAGGTGGCGCAGTCCATCTACGATGGTGAGTACTAATCAGGATTATGAGACTTAAACCAATCTAATTACCCAACCACTCTGTCGCGCAGAGTTCCTTCTAGGAGATGATATCATTGCAGCTCCTGTTGTGGTGGAAGGAGCCACCAAGCGGGACATCTACCTGCCCGAGGGCGAGTGGAAGGACGGCAACGGGGATACGGTGTACAGCGGCCCCACCTGGGTGATGGACTACCCGGCTGCCCTGGACACGCTACCCTACTTTGTGCGCGTAGGCTTTGTACTGGAATGAAGACCAGTTCCGCAAGCCTTCTTAGCCGTCTGAACACTTTTATTTCCTAGATATAACACAAACATAATCAATAAAATTAACTAAATACAAAAATCGGCACACAGTTAATTTGGTAAAAGCAATTGGGACTTCAGTGGCCTCAGCTTTTCGGCTTGAAGAGGGGCGCCCGCTTTCCACTGGGCGGGGAGTAGTCACCGGATCCGGACATCGAGTTGACCGGAAATCTGGGTGAGCGGCCCGAGCGGCGAAATGGGCCATATTCTTGCTCAAAGTCCATGGCGTCCTTGGTGAGGATCTGCTTGAGGTCGATAGCGCTGTAAAGAAATGGTTGGTGAATGGATTCACTTTCGAATTCTGCACCTTACCCGATATTCATGCGATCCCGAGCCCTGTCCACACTCCTCTCGTACATGGTCACTTTGAGGGCGTGGACCTTTTTGGCGCACCGGCGCCACTGCTTTTTGTAGCGCTCCTTCTCCCGTGTCAGATCCGTGAACCGGCTGTTCTGGGACCTCAGCTCGCCGAGTACCTGCTTAAGGTCGCCCTCGTCCGTTCCCTGGGTACGGAGCTTACCAATCTGCTGCTCCATGGTCGCGATGCGGGCCTTCAGCTCCGACTTTTCGATGGCCAGCTGCATGTTCTCCTGCCGCAGCTCCTGACTGCGGGACTCAAAAAGCCGCACTTGCTGCTCCATTTCCGCCTTCAGCTTGGATATGTGCTGTTCCAGCTCGTTAAACTTGGCCTCGTAGTCCACACCGGGTGGTGCCGTAGAACGGGCCTCTTCCGGCATGCCCAGCTTCAATATCATGGCCTCCTTGGATTCCATCTCTTCCAACTGACTTTTATAGTGCTGCTCACGACAGACCAGCTCCTCCTCGAATTGCTTTATCTGCTGGCTGCGCCAGGACTTGAGCTTCTGAACAACGGAATCGTTAGTGGGAGTCAGTTCCACATCAGAGTCTTCCGGTTCCTTTCGCATCGATTTCTTTGAGGATAGCCTTCTTGTTGGAAACACTTCCTCGTCCAAGGGCTCTTGCGATAGCTTTCTCCCCAATTTCTTTGAGGATAACTTTTTTGTTGGAATCACTTCTTCCAAAGGATCCACTTGCGATTCCTTTTTTAACAACATCTTTGAGGATACCTTTCTTGTTGCGACCACTTCCTCTTCCAGAGGCGCTTCGTGGCATTCCTTTCTCACCAATTTCTTTGAGGATACCTTTTTTGGTGGAGCCAAAGTTTCTTCTTCCAAAGTATCTTCTTGGGATTCTTTTCTAACCACTTTCTTCGAAGATACCCTTTTTGTTGGAACCACTTCTTCATCAAATGGTTCTTCTTGGGATTCCTTTTCAACCAATTTCTTCGAAGATACCCTTTTCGTTGGAACCACTTCATCTTCCATAGGTTCTATTTGTGATCCCTTTTTCGTCAATTTTTTCGAGGAAACCTTCCGTGTTGGGACCATTTCCTCTTCCAAAGGCTCTTCCATCAAGCGCTGGGACTTCTTCCTGACAACTTTTTTCTTCACCAACTGAGGCAACTCCATTTCTGGGCCGACATTGCTTTCGCATCCCGCGATAGTAGAAGATGAGGATGACTTCTTTTTGATGACTTTTTTCTTTAACGGTTTTTCTACATTTATTTCCACCTCATTTTCGGGCGGATCATCGCTTCTGGGCTTCTTTTTCGTCACATGTTCTCGCTCTACAATACTTTCTGTTGATGTTAAGGTGACTTCAGAGATGGATATGTACTCCTCCGAGCTGTGGAAGTCCAGCTGCAATTCCACATGTTCCTGTTCTACGGTCACTGCCCGCTTCTTTTTAGGCAGCACATCTAATTGAGACGAGGGGCTGTCTTCCTCCAAAAATGAGCCATCGAGTTCGCTGCCGTGGACCACTTTAGGTTTCCTTGCCTTCACCAATTTCTTTTTAGCTTTCGGAGGATTTGCCAGACCGAGAGCCAGCTGATCCTCGTAGTGGACCTCGTTGAGCTCGGCCTGGCAGGTCTCCTCCAGAAACTTTTCGGTCTCGTCTAAGACCTGCGCCTGCACTTTGTTCACCTCGACCCATCGGGCATGGAGGCTTAAATCCATCTTAGACTTTTTATTGCGGCTGCTGGGAACATCTTCATCCTTTACGTCGCTGGTATCCATGTCGCTTCCCTGCATCTCCGGCGCGACTTGCGAAGAGTTGCCGGGCTTCCCCCTAGAGGAAGCTATCTTTTGTGGCTTTCCGCTCTCAAAGTCGTCGCATCCGTCCGCTTTCTTTTTGACAGCAGAGCTATTCCTTGGTCTAGTGGTACTGACCATTCCAGATCCTGCTTGCAATTCGCCGAGTTCTCGCTTGGAAACCTTTTTAACTACTTTCCTTCGCTCAAGTTTCTTTGGGATGGACTCGCTTGAATGCTCCTCGTAGATAATGTTTAGATGGCTGTCCACATACTCAGTATTCTCGCAGTATAGATCCTCAGCTGCTGGTCTTCTGAGCTTGCTTTCAATAGGCACTACTGCTCCTCCAATTTTGCGAGGTCTTATTCTAATATCCGTCAACAATTCTAATTCTACATCCTTTTTAAACTGCTCTTCCAGCTGCTCAAAACGCTCCAACGAGGTGAGGTCGTCCATAAAGTCCGTTTCTACCAATGGTGCCTTTCTCTTGGGCAGAGCCCGTCCTGTCGATGCAGATCGGTCCCGAAGCAACTCCTTCGATTGTTGGGGCCAAACTTTGGGTTTCCCTTTTTGTGAAATTGGCCGCTCCATGGAAGATGACTTTCTCTTTTGTTCCTTACCCCTGGGGGCGTCGTTAATAAATTCTTGGCTCGTTTCTAAAATTTCATGACGGGTCCTTCTGGTATTTTTCAAAGCTACGACCTCGACCTCTGACTCGTCCATTTGAGACTCAATTTCCACATCAGGGGGGACTTCAAGAATTGCAGATGTCTCTTCTATCTGTCCCTCGGATGGAAGTGCCTCCCGCACTACCAGCGACGAGAACTTCTTGCCCAGGCCTTGCTCATCCTCGCTCTCCTGAACTGGCAGGCCCCCGCCTGCTGTCAGTCGCGTAAACTTCCTGTGACGACTCTGTGTCTTGCGCAAGTCCGCTGGGGTTTCGTCGGAGTCATGGTCCTCCTCCAGCAGCGAAGCTGAGCCGCAAGATCCGACATCTGAGGCCGACAACTCGGCAGTTGTCAGGCTCGCTACGGAGGCAGTGTCGTGGGACAAGGAATACACTTCCGGGTCCTTGCGATCCTTCGGCAACTCCCTGAAAACTCCGCTGCGGATCGAAGGAGTTGGTTCCGTATCAGCTCCCGTTTCCTGCCGCGAGAAAATGGTCTTCACGTCCACACTGAAAGCGTACTCCATGAGCGGCGGCTTGGACTCCCTAGCACTGTCCATGCGTCCAAAACGGTTAAAGGAAAAGGAGCCATTGAAGGTGAACTTTCTGTTGTCCGAGAAATAACTGTCCGGTGGTAGCAAGTTTCCAAAGTCCATTCGATAATTGGCTATAAATGGGAAAGGTATAATGGGAAAGGCTTCTAAGACAAGCTAAGAAGAGACAAACCTATCGCGGTGCCATTCATGTACATATTAATGGGTAGGTAGAAGATCCGCTGAAAGTAGAGACGCATGCTGCGCAGGGAGGTCTTGAATCGGAGGCCCAGGACATCGTTCAGGATATAAGAGTCGGAGTCATTTAGCTTTAATTCAATGTTGGTCACGTTTCCCACAAAATCGAACACCAAAATCACCGAGTTGGGGTCCTTTCCCGAGTTTAGGGACCTGACTAGCTTGCTCACGTTTCTCAGCTGCTTCAACTGCAACACGACCTCGATGATGTCGCAGTCTACCAGAGGATCATTGCCCACCTGCAGCAGTCCCAGTTGCACCAAGGACTGCACATAGACATTGGCCTAATGATGGGAAATAAAAGTTAGTCCTCCCAGAGAGCAGCAATGCAGCACTCACCTGCGACTGGAGCATGTTGGAAGTGATTGAGTGCCCGGGCGATTGCATTGGCGGTGTGGGCGGTAACTTGCTCTGCGGTAGTGAATATATTATCACCTTAAATTACGTTACCCAATTAATAGTAGCTGCACTTACGTCCGCAAACTGCATTAGGTGATCGAAGTCCTTCGTGTGCAGGATGGACTTTTTGATGATTGCCAGAATAAGGAGGACCTCCGGCTTGTGGGAGCGGAATTCGCTACTGATGCAGATGAGCTTATGCCAGAACATCTTCAGCTGGGCGGCGTTGTGGCTCCCCGGGGAACTGAGCACCGGGAGACCCCTTACGGGCAACAGCAGGCTGCCGATGGTCTTCCTCTCCAACCCCCCACCACGGCAGGCGTAGAAGGTGACTTTTACGGGGCGGTGATCCGTTTTAATGCGCTTGATGCCGGCCATGTCACACTCCCAAATGCAGTTGCTGTTGAAGATGATGGTCTCGGCAGTGGAGGACTGGGTGCCCTCCACCTCAAAGTCAACGGTATTGAGAGCCGCGTTCATAACAATCTTCTCACGATCCCGTTCGCTTGAATCCCGACCGACAAAGTTAATGGCTGCATATAGAAAATTGATTAATTTTGGAAAACGATTAAAATATACATTGTTACCCTCAACTACATGAAGAACCACACAGTACACCTGTTCCGAATCCTTGTAGCTCCCGCTCCCGCCGCTGCAGTTATCGCTAGCCGTCAGCGAGCGCGTTGCCTTGTACCGCTTGACCATTTTTACCTATCAGTGTTGAAGCTTTTGCTTTAGTGTGAATTGGACGTTGGCAAAACTGAACAATTTTCGATTCAAGGCGCCAAACTTTCAAAATAAATTTTAACGCGGGCGATTCTGACCATCTGCTTCCCCGTTCGATCAGCTCTGTCTGTATTCCGGTTGCTCGGCTTCTCCTTTTCTGCCGTGACACTTGGGTTGAGCGTAGTTTATTCGTAGTTTCTCGCTCGGAGCGAAGACTCTAAGGCGACTTGGATAGGTTGCCAAAGTAACCGAGCGGTAGGTGTGGAGAACAGGTGTCGCTACCGATGTACATTGAATAATAAAACGAACAACCCCCGTAAATTCATGCAAACACAAGCTGACCATAATTTGGTCATTGAGTCTATATTAATACCATTTATTATCACCTTCATGATTTTTTTTCTACTACAGCCCTTCTTTTTAAAAAGTTTCCGACTATGTGACCTCATTAAATTTGGTTCTAAAGAGTTTTGCGTGCTATTATTTAAATTCAAATTTAAATGTGCCGGCAATACCAAACGGAAAACCATTTAATACCAAATCAGAACTAGTTCCGATTATTCCGCGCTAGAAGCCCGATACTGCCAGCACTATCGAGTTTTCACATCTCTAACTAAGCTTCTCATCTCTAAGTCCTGTTTGAATTGATGAAACACGTGCTTTTTTTTACAAAATAGTTTTGATGCCGGTAATTCAACTTGTAGGTAAGTGAATACATCCTCAAATATGGCTGTGGAACTTATTGGGCTAAATTTATTGGGGCTTCTATTCGTTCTCCGCAGCATCATGTTCCAAAGTGAGTTTGGGACCAACCAGGTTCAACTAGGCTGTGGCCCGACATTGCAAAACTTTGGAGTGACGCCTTTTATTTTTAGAGATGTCCGATGTGTTGCCGGGGATTTTGGCCATATATAATTTCTCTTCAGATTTCAACGTTAATATGGTGTCCCGCCAGCGTAGTTTTTCCCAATCTTCACTGGGATCGCTACAGTCCCGATTACTACCTGTGTGAAGGAACACTTTTTGCCATCTTGATGGTTTTTTTTTTTATCTGGATTAAATTGGTAAAACATGGATTTGACTTCGGCTGTTAAGGTAAGTCAATATTACAATTGTTGAAAATATTATTTATTTTGGATTTAATTGATTCTTTGCAGATCAGAAGATGCAAACTCAAATTGAGCAGCAGAAAAGTAATGGCACGGCAGATGGAGACCTTTGAAGGGAATTTCAACCGTCTTGTTGGAATTAAAAATAGTGGTTCGCATGAAAAATACGATATCTGCCCGCACCTTCAGAGATTTACATTCTTTTTCGTGACGGCCAACAGACTTTGAATTTTTGATGTGTTGGAACTTGAAGTGGTTTCGAGCAATTGGTAATTTATTTGCGTGTAACTTCCATTAATTTTTCGTGTAATTGCTATTCAACTGCTTCTCCGCAGGTACAAGATTTAAAGCATGAATATAGAAATTCTGACGTCCGGTTTCGATGGAAGTATCCGGAGATTTTGCCCATATAGTCCGGCGACCTGGATGACATCAATAATACCGCATTAGCAGAATTCCGACGATCCATGCGTCTGGCGAACCTAGAGAATCATCCAGTTAGAATGCAAGCCGAACAGAGTCGCCGATAGTATTCCAAACAATCAACTTATGGTTATTGTTTTTTTATTTTTATTTTTTTTGACCCGTAAAAGCGGTCAGCATCGTTTGGACCCATAAAAGCGGTCGGCTATAGGCAGGTGTATATTGAATGCCACGTATTAGGTGTTTTGAAAGTTTGTTAGTGTGGCCATACTGCTTGAAAGTTTGCAAATAGTTTTTTCATTGCATATTTGTGTTTTGCGAATTTTGTGATTTTTTTTTAATAAAATTTTGCACTGTCGCTCTAGATCCACGCCCATTTTTTTTTGTTTTTCAGAGGCAAAAATAGTGTGACCAGGTCTACAGAACAAAAAAGTATGACCGTATTCTTGACTTAACTGTCACCTGGTACAAAAATACGGTCATACTTTTTTGTTATGTAGACCTGGTCACACTATTTTGCCATCTGAAAAATTAATAATCCAAAAATACGGTCATACTATTTTATTACCTAGACCTGGTCACACTATTTTTACCTCTAAAAAAAACAAAAAAAAATCGGCGTGGACCCAGACTGTCAGTTGAAATTTTATTCAAAAATTTGCGCTACAAAATTCGTAACGGCAAAATACACTGCTAAATCATGTTACTATAATTATATAGTTTGACCCCCAACGTTTCTTCTAATATAGTGTGACCACACTTCAGCATAAAAGTAGTTTGCATAGCAATATGGCCACACTTGATCCTCAACCTTAACTAAACAATGTGACCAGGCACGTGCCTGACCAGTCTTCGAGACTGTATTTCAATATTTACCTGCGGGAAAAGAGTTTAACAAAAGAAGCTTAGAACTAATTTACAGAAATAAAACTTTGAAAAAATAAATATAAAAATAATCATGGTAATCCGATGATTGATCCGGAGAAAAAGGAGTTGTTTCTCGTCTCCCCTTTAAGCAGCAAACTTTTCTAGGACCGTATGCCTTGCTGTTTCTCCTGGTACGGAGCCCTGGGCAGTGGCACTATTCTCATGGTGGCCGTGTTGGAGGCGATGATTTTTTAAAGCGGTACCCTGGATAAAGCGATCCCCACAGACGCCGCACTGGTAGGGGCGTTCACCTGTGTGCCGCCGGATGTGAAGGGTCAAGTCGTTGGACTGCGTAAAGCTCTTCTCGCAGTAGGTGCACTTATAGGGCCTCTCGCCGCTGTGGATACGCATATGCTGCTGCAGTTTGTAAGATCGGGCGAATCCTTTCTGGCATACTGTGCACACGTGCGGCCTCTCCCCAGTATGCGTCCTTCGATGGCACTGGAGATCTGAGGATCGAGGGAAAGCCATATCGCAATAGTCGCACTTGAAGGGCTTCTCACCGGTATGGCGCCTCATATGGATGATTAGGTTTGAGGACGAGCTAACGGCCTTGCCACAAAATGCGCATAAAAATCGTTTTGGCTCCTTGGGCTCTGAGATCGGTGGCCGGATGGGTGTCTTCTCCACATTGGGCCCATGAAACTTTTTAATGTGCGCCGTCAGTCGGTCCTTGCGGTTATACTTTCGGGGACAGAGACCACATTGAAAGATTTGACATGTAGCTTTGTACGGTTCATCAGGCGATTCCGGGATGGCAGGATCCTGCCCTAAATCTTCTTTTTTGTCGTGTTGCAGTTGCATGTGAAGCAACAGATTGGATTCCCACATAAACTTAAAACCGCATCGCGTGCAGGTGAAATGTTTTTGCTGGTTGCCACACTGCGTCCTCACATGATGGGCAATCAGTTCTGGGCACACACTCTTGAAGATGCACTTGTCGCAGCCGTCCGCAATCTTCTCTATTCGGTGCATGGCCTGCTGATGTTGTTGAAGCTCGAATTTCCGAACACACCGCAGTTGGCACATGCCGCACGTATAAAAGGCCGGAGCTCCTGGTGGTTTACAGCCCTCGTCATCTGTATCAGAATCCTCCAGTGTTAGTTCGTAGCCCATCTGATTTGTTATAGAGTAGTTTTGGAGCGACAGGAGCTCATGGTGACTGCCCACCGGGCTGGTTTCAAGATGCAGACGCAGGGCAGCAATTGTAGGGAAACTCACACAGCAAACGCGGCATTCGATGATTTTGTTACCTCCGGGATGTCCATATGAGTCTAGAAGAGCCTCAGCATAGGGCAGTTGGTTGGCCCGGATCCCGTGGCGGACTATATGCTGAAGGAGATTAGCCCAACGGTAGAAGCGGCGGGCACACCACCGACACCGATATATATTCGATTCCTGGTTATGCATCAAATTGTGCCGCGTAAGATCCTTCTGCATCTTAAAGCTTCGCTGGCATTGTCCACAGTGCAGATCGCCGTCGCCTTGGGGAGAAACTGCTTTTCCTTCAGCTGGAGTCTCATCCTGCTGGTGGCTCACGTTGCTGTGTAATTTTAAGTTCTCCCGCCAACGAAATCGAAGCGGACACTTGCGGCACTGGAACCGTTTCTGGGAGTTTCGGCAAAGAGTTCGGGAGTGGTGTTCTAGCAGAGCCTTATCAAGGAACCTTGCCTGGCAATGTGAGCAAAAGAGAGTACTCTCTTCTCCCTTGTGCCTCGCCAAGTGGTGGGCATACAGCTGGTATTTTCGATGTACCTGCATTCCACAAATATGACAGGTATAAGTACGAGTGGAATGATTCTCTTCTTGGTCCGACTCAGTATCAGTCTCGCTGCTATCTAGAGTCAGCTCCAAGCCTGCTTCGTTGGCGATGGAAACAAATCTGTCCAGGTTGCATCCTTTATCAACATCAGCCATTATTCTTTCTGCCAATTGGGGCCTGTCTAAAGGGGCCGGCAATTCTGGGTACATAGACTTTGAGGCGCTGGTAATATCTCGATAGTCGGAGAAGGTCACTGAGTACTTGTGAGAGGCGAGGTGTGTCCGAAGATCTGAAATTTTGGAGTGACGGGAGAGGCAGATCATGCATTGGATCTGCTTGCAGCCATGTGGGCGACATAGATGGGCCAAAATGGAAGAAGCAGTATCTGCATCATTCAATGCGTGCTCTGCCGATTGATCCAATTGTTGCTCTGTCGAATGCACCCGCATATGAGACTTCAGATTATCCTTGCGGTGGAACTTGCGATCGCAGTGGGTGCACTTATACTTCACATCCGCCTGATGCATCCGCTTATGGCGGGTAAGGTCCTTGTGCCAAATAAAAGTCTAAAAGATAAAATAATTAATTGGGTCACGATATTGTAAAAAAAACTAACCTTTTCGCACTCATCACACTGCAGCTTGGATGCCGAGGAGCATGGTCTCGATGAACGACTTTCTTCCGTCTCCGGACTCGTCTCCTGGTCATGGTGCGCTTTTAAGTGCCGCTCGTAGTTGCTCTGCCACAAAAAATGTTGATTGCAGTCTGGGCAATGGAACTTTGAACCCCTTTTTGAACTGCATCGCCGGCGATGCCTTTGAAGTAGTGTGTTGCAAACAAATCCTTCTTCACAGTCTTCACAAGAGAAGGGCAAGGCCCCTAATTTCTCAGAATGAAAACTTTTCTGGTGTTGAAGTAGGACCTGTAGCCTCTTTGACATTTTTCCGCAAAGAACGCATGTATGATGCGGTGATTCGTCATCTGCTTCCGATTCCTCAGTTTCTGAATCGAAGATATCCAACTCGCGCCCACTGGAGGTAGCAGCGTTGTAATAGCGGTCAAAATCTTGGACTTCAAAGTCCTCAATAATACGAGCACCCAGTTCTGCGGGAGTGCATTCCAAGCCCCTGGGATAGAAGGATTTAAAAAACATGGACTGGAGGTCAGGATTGAAATCTTTTAAATCTTTTTGGTGGCCAACGAGGTGGATGCGTAGCTTCGATAGAGTGGGTATTTGAGCGTCGCACAAAGTACAGAAGATCTGACGTTCCAGGTTCGTCCGATGAGAGCAAGCGTGCCTTTCCAGATTGTCCAGCCACATAAATTTTCCAGGACACTTTCGACAGTTATACTTCTTCAGCCTGTTGTGGCACTGGTACTGCAAATGCTGATTGTAGACGGTGGAGCACAGAAAACTGATTTTGCAGAAACTGCAACGTTGCCAAGGAAGCTCCTCTGTCGATGTCTGGGCGTGCTCCTCCAGGGTGTGCCTCACTATACGGTGCTTGCGCGAAAATCCCACATTGCACATGTCGCAAACGTATTTGCCATCCCCTAGAGGGCTTTCCTCATCGGAGTCATTGATGTCCAGTTCATAGCCATGGAAATTGACTACCGATGCGAACTTCTCCAGAATTCCCTTGGCTATATCTGCTATGATCATTTGCTTGACGCCCTCCAAGTCGCCAGACAGTGTTTGGTAATGCTCTCGAACCACGTCGCTCTCCGGCAATAAGGCGTGAAGACTGTCTGTGCTTATGTGAGTGTCCAAATGACATCTGAGATCCTTGATTCGTTCAAACTTATCGTTGCATAGCTTGCACTCGATTTTTTTAAGGTTGCTGGAGGAGTATAAGCGCTCGGCAAAGAGCCACTCGCTGCCCAGCTTCAAGGAGTCCGACTCCTGTTTAGCCACTTTTTTGTCGTGGCTGCGAAGATGAAACACGTAATTGTCCTTTCGCAGAAATCCCTTCCCACATGTTCTACACACGAAGCTGTTCTTATCGAAATGGCTCCGCGAATGGCGCTGCATGTCACGGTACCAGGAGAAACTCTTTCCGCACGCATGGCAGGCATACCGACCATCGGCGGTCAACGATTGGCTCTTGGCCTTGCCAGGAGGTCGACCCCGTCGGCGTTTTACCGGCGATTTCTCGCTGATGTTAACGCTGTAAACAAATAACAGCTTAGTTTCGTGAGGGACTGGGGATTTCTTTAAACCTACTCCTCATTTTCACTTTCTGTTGGTTGCCTGACTTTCCGGGCACTCCTCCGTAGTTGATACGGCTTTTCATCGACTTCCTCCCTAAAATAAAAATTTTTCAGTAAGTAAAACTTGAAATTTTAAGAAGGTCATCTCACGTATCGCTGGCAGTGACTGGATTTTCCCTCATATCCGTGTCACTGTCCGCATCCCACTTGCATTCCACTGTTGGAATGTCCAAGGCTTCCTTATCCTCATTTCCTGCTTCAGGATCAGCTGCAAGTTCCGTTTTTATTTTTTGTTCCTGGGGTATGTCTATGGGCGTTTCATCAAGACATTCCCTCAACCGAACCAAGAGTTCTCCGTTAACTTTTCTGGCCTGCTGCACAAAAGAGTAGGCATTCTCCAATCTGTTCAAGCATTCGTTGCACAAATGCTGAGGTAGGTTGGAGTCCAAGCCTTCCTGGAGGGGCTGCAAAAGAATAAGAACACAATAGAGAACGTTGCTAAACTGGTCACCAGAAGCAATGCGATGGAACGCTTTGAATAGGAACTGTCAGAGAAAATGATTACTCTTCTGGAGGAGTAAAGATTCTTATCAACGCACTCCCTCGACCGTAGCAAGTCATCAGTGTCAACATTTCTGGTTTGCTGCACAAAAGCGGTGGGATTCTCCAATCTTTTCAAGCAATCGCTAGTGTGGACTCGAAAAATGGAGTACTGCCAAAATGGCCGCCAGAAGTGATGCGATGGAATCTCTTCAATAAGAACATCGATCACCCTATCTTTTACTCCCACGGGAAATGTACCGTTTTACAAGTCTACAAGAAGTCTCCCCATGCACTTACATCGATTTGCGTTAGCTCGTGGAGCACTTCGTAGAAACTCTTATTGGCGTCTTTTTCCAAGCAAGCAGACAGCGGCTGCAAGTCGGGGTTTTGCAGAGCGCAAGTTCGGCAAGTGTTTGGTGGTAGCATGTTGTTACTATTTCAAAAACTTAATTTTTTTTTTGTAACATTCTGGAGCACAAAATATATTCACAAAAACTGAGGATAACTTCACGACGATAAGAAGAAGACTAAAGACCATTCACAGCGGTGGAACTAGTATTGCACAACGCCGATAACTTATCCCCAATAAGCGCCCCCATTCTGAATGCTGGTCACTCTTAATTTGGGGATATCAGCTGTTTGGGTGTATATTTTTGTCAGCGATTTATTTGTTTACGTATTTATTTATTGGATCGCAGTGGATGTGGTGAAAAATGACCAGGATATGCAGGATCTGTGGCGGAGCCGAGGGGCGGTACTGGATCGAAACGCCCCTGGAGAAGTACGCCGGGAAGACTTTCGTCCAGTTACTGACAGAACTGACCAAAATTGAGGTGGCTAGATGGGTTCATTGGTTCAATCGCTCAATTTAGATTCCCTTGACAGGTGACTGCACTTTTGAGTGAGAAGTTTCCGCAGTGGCTATGTGCTGAGTGCGCACGTAAGCTGGAAACGGCCTATGAATTAGTGATGCAAGCCAAAGAGACTCACAATCTGTGGATGCGGAAGTTAGACGACGAAACGAAGGATCAGGACGCGGAGTTGCAAGGGCTTGAAGCGTTGGAGTGTCTTAAGGAGACGCCTATCCACCTGTTTGATATCGAAGGAGTAACGATAAAAACAGAGGAACTAGACCAAACGCCTTCAGTCGCGAGAAAAGACCCTCTTGTCCGTCCGCGCATTGTGAAGCGGAGTATTACACATTTCAGTGGCTCTGACGACGACCAAGAGGATGTACCCCTTCGCCAGACCCGCAAGCACTCGGCTTTTTCTGTTCAAAAGCTGCATATTTGCAATATCTGCAACAAGGCATTCCGATATGTAACAAATCTGTATCGTCACAGGCAGAGGGATCATGGTGCGCCCGGAAAACCAAGAACTGAGTGGGTGATGCTCTGTTTAATTGTTTTATATTTTACCTAAAAGATTGTAATTTCTTAATAGCCCGGATGAAGATGAAAACTACTATAAGTGTGATCAGTGTGACAACTCATTCAAGTATGTAATGGATTTGGTGAAGCACAACAAAAATGAACACGATAAAAGTCTGCTGCCCTCCAAAATATACCTCCAAAGCTGTAAAATGCCTCGTCGAACAACCCCAACGCAGGATGAAGTAACCCGTTCAAGTCCCGCATCTACAGCAGGAACTTCGACGCAGCGAAAAACAAGCAACAGCGACACATTAGTGCACAGCTTCATCAAGACCGTGGTGTAAGCACATTATATATAGTTTTGGTACATTATTTTGAGATCATTTGTTGCAGTCTCTCGGATGAAGATGAAAACAGCAGCTCAGAGAACTACTACAAGTGCGAGGACTGCACCAAGTCCTTCAAATACGTCATTAGCCTAATCAAGCACCAGCATAGCGAGCACTCTGGCGAAAACAGTCAGTTAGGAAGACGGGAGGTGGAGGAAGATCAGCGCGTTGGGGCTTCTACGTCAACTGCAGCTGTACTGCCGAAACCATCAAGGATCAACCGGCGAGTCAATGGATTTGATCTTCATCGATGCGAGCCCAATGGGGCTAAGGAAATAAAGTGCATGATTTGCTTGAAACGGTTTACAAAGCTTCGTCAGTTAAGAGATCACCTTGAAGCCCATCCGACTGATTTTGATTTTGAAGCTCATGGGGAACCAATCGAAAGAATTGCCGAGGGATTTTTCAAGACCGCTGTAGAGTCGACTCCGGAGGGCTTAAAGCGTCGGATATTAAGAGATTTGAGAATGGGCGTTTATGGGCGCTACTATTCCATCACAAATCAAGCTCGTTACGAAATGAGTCTGGATAGTTCGGATACAGACAGTGATGGTGATGGTGAGGATGTTGTGGTGAGACGAAGCTATGTCTGCGATCTGTGCGATGATCCGGATGCTAGGTGGCCGCGAAAATATCAAATTCACAAGCACCACCTCCAGGAGCACAACTGGTTAGATGCTCCCCACGTCTGCCTGCGCTGCGATTCCAGGTTCTTGAATGCCGATCTTCTGGACCATCATACTAGCCAACTGTGTCAAAATACCCTTAAGCGATTCATGTGTGACAAGTGTCCGCAGCGCTTTTTTTGGCGAAGAAATCTTCGCGCCCATCTTGTGGAGCATAAGAGCAAGGTAAGAATTTTACACTTAAACTATAAATTTATGATACGACTCCGTTTAAGTTATTATTGCATTTAACGCTTTGTAAATTCTACCCCTCAGCAAGACATATACCATTGCGATCAGTGCTCCCGCAGCTATCAGGACAAGAGTGCCGTAACCAAGCACAAGCTAATGGTGCACCGGGATAGTAGCACGCAACTATTTCCCTGCCGGTGGTGCACTCGCACCTTCTACCGCCCCTCCTTGTTGCACAAGCATCTCAAACGCCATGGATTTAGTGGTGATGACCTCCCGTTGGCAGAAACTCTCTTGGCTGATGCCGCTAAGGCGACTAGGTCAAAAACCATCCAGTGCAAGCTGTGCGAAATCCAGTTCATCAGCGTGGTAGATCTACGTCGGCACATAGGCATGCAGGGCCACAGTGACCAGCCGTCGGCCTACATGATAAGCACGGAAGCTGGCTTCGAAATGCTCATAGATGACACCGATGACAGTGATGAGGAGAGCTCCTCCGGCAGGTGCTACTCCTGTGATATGTGCCAGCTGAGTTTCCGGCGCAGGAAAGATATAAACGAACATCAGTACTCCCTGCACAGCTTCGATAAGCTGCCCTTTGCCTGCGAGCACTGCATTTTTAAAACGGTGGATAAGGTAAGAGCGAAGCCTTGCGCCCAAAAGATTATAATCTGGGATGCATCTTTCTTTCAGGGTATCCTGGAACATCATTTAATCACTCAGTGTCGAAACAATGAAAAGAAATTTATCTGCCCGCGCTGCGGATACAAATTTATGTGGGAAGAGAGTCTGACCCAGCACTTAGCCACTCAGCATCAAACCAAAAGTCAGACGCTTCCGGAACAACAGACACCACTGCGACGCAAGAGAAGGTTCCGCTATCAGTGCCCTCATTGTTGGCGATCCTTTGTGGCTCAGCCAAGTCTGGACAAACATATCCGAGACATGCATGTGGCCAAAAGGAACCTCGGAAAGAAGTATCTTTGCTCTCTGTGCGGCTTAGAAGCGCAAACTCCCAACAAACTTAACATTCATATGCGGCGGCACATGGGCGAGAAACCATTTAAGTGCGATCTCTGTGACATGCGCTTTACGGTTTTCTACGAGCTGAAGGTCCACCGGCGAAAGCACACGGGCGAAAGACCCTACCAGTGCACCTTCTGCTCCAAGGAGTTTGCCCGCCCAGATAAGTTGCGACGACATGTTTTTATCCACAACGTAAAACCATAGTGAGGCTAACCGTAGAATGATATCATATTTTGTCAAAGAAAAAATAAAGATTTTTTTTCAAAATATATATTTGGAGTCAAAAGATAGGTCTCCCTATAGGCGTATGATCGCAAATCGTATATATCAGAGGAACTCTCTTTCGTATGGAATGCCTAATGAATCATTGTGATGAAGTCTCTCTTACTTAAGTATCTGAGAAATGCACATTGAGGTCATGTGATTTAAGAGAGGGATACTGAGAGCTTTTCATTCAGGATTGTATGTATAAATATATATCCAGTATCTGTGTCGCCGTCATTCAAACGCAAAATCAAAACAATGACGGACCACACAACTCCGGAGTGGGTGAACGAACAACTTTTCCACGAGTTGTTGATGCAGTACGTCGACAACTTCAAGGCTATCGTTAGCTTTGCCGCCAAGTCCGCAACCGGCCAGGGCGAGAACTACCTTACAATCGTGCTCCGGGTCCGAATAACTATGCAGCTGACGGGTACGTTTTAGTTCAGATCTATTGAAGAAACTGTAAACTTCCAATTTAGATGACAGCACTGAAGAAGTCAGTTATATTCTGAAAATCCCCCTGGTCAGCGAGGAAGATAATGGCGATCATGCGTTCCACGACATGTTCATCACCGAATTGGATATGTACGATCGACTGATACCCGAGCTGGAGAATCAGTACAAGAGTACATCGATATCGCCGAAATTCAAACCTTTGCACCTGAAGTTTCCCGAAATGCCTGTTAATTGTGACTACATCTTACTGGAGGATCTAAAACAGAAGGGATACAAGAATGCCGAGAGAACGCATGGCTTGGAGCAGTTTGAGGTGGAGGCTGTGCTCAAAAAGTTGGCCCAGTGGCATGCGGCCTCGGCCAAAAGAGTGGTGGATGTGGGGGAGTACGAACAGGGCATACGGGAAAGCTACTTTACGGCCGAACACCAAAAAATGCTGGACGAGTTTAATATAAACTTCTCTGTCCCCTTTTTGGAATGTATGAAGCAGTATAATCTAGATCCTGCACAAATGGTTTTAATAGTAAGTTCCAGGTAGTTTGGATAAACAAGAATTTGATTCTGCAACATTTTTCATTCACAGAGCAATTACACATCTCTTTTGACGGATTTGAATATAGAGTTTGGTCGAAACGACCCGTTGGAGCTGAGTGTTTTGAATCATGGCGATTTCTGGTGCAACAACTTTATGTTCAAGTACAACGACTTGGGGGAAGTGGAAGATGTTTGCTTGGTGGACTTTCAACTGCCAAAATATGGTAGAGCTTGTTGGATCCAACATGTCCCCCAGCAATAGGTTACTACATTTCTTTTCCTTTCTAGGTACTCCTGCTCAGGACCTATTTTGCCTCCTAATAACCTCACCAAAATTCGCCATAAAGATGGAAATGTTCGACCACTTCATTGAGTATTATCATCAGCAGCTCGTGGAACACCTGGCTATGCTCAGCTATAATCAAAGTGCCCCCTCACTGTCTCAGCTGCACCTCCATCTCAAAAGATATAGCCTCTGGGGTGAGGGTTGCACCGCCTCTGTCTGTTCTAAGTCTATTCTAATTCTCTTGGGTAATTTCAGCATTTATATGCGCTCAACGAATGCTGCCTATAGTGCTGCTCCCGCCGGGTCTGGACTCAAATATAGCCAACGTAATGGGAAACTCGGAGGAGGCGACGGCGTTCAAGCGGAAGATGTTTCTCCAACCGGCTTACGTGGATCAAATGAAACAGATACTGCCGTGGCTCATTGAACGGGGTTACATAAGGTGAATCCCAATGCAGTTCCATAGCAGGTTTCGACCAAGCTCATTATATTTCTAGTGTTGTTCTTTTTTATAAAATAATAGAAATGAAATTGTCTAAGCTTAATGAAATTGATGAAGAGATGTTTTAAGAGAAAATAGAAAACTCTCTTAGTAAATCAAATTTGTGAAATATAATACAGAAACGCATTCTTTCGTCAGATAGTGATCTAAAAAAACATTTTGTATGCATTTTATTATTCAAGGATTCCGACACAAAAGATAACTTCGAAATTTGGTAAAGTATAACCATCAATAGCAGTCAGTCCACCAGTTCCAAAACATGTATATATTTATTTATTATTTATTATTTACCTACCATATATGGGAAAAACTTTATCAAGCGGCTTGTTAAAGAAGAGGGTGGTCAGGTAATCAAAGCTTGATAGAGAGAGGCTCTTCAAATTCTAAAAGCTTTTTGGCCAAATAAAAAGAACGCTTCACACGTTTCAGCTTCAGACCAAGGAAACTACAACCCGCAGTTGTATTTCACAAGTGAACAGTTAAGTTAATATTCACCAACAGCCCATTTAATAACAATGACTGATACAGTTCCCGACTGGCTAACCGCAGAAGTATTTGAAGATGTGCTTACGAGGAATGTGGGTGGTTTTCTGAAGGTCAGGAGTTTTAAAACTGAACTGGGATCGGGAGCTGGTGATAACTACGCCACTATTATGTTGAGAGTTAGAGTCCAAGTCGAGTTAAAAGGTAAGATGTTCTCTTCGATAGGAGAACAGATTATAAATTTGGTTCTGTTGTTCTTAGACGGCAAAGTCGAGGAGGTGTCTTATATGGTAAAGTTGCCCCATCAGCTGGATATTTACAAGGAAATGATGAAGAACTCAAACCTCTTTGAAACTGAGCGAATTATGTACAACGACGTAGTTCCTGAAATGGAGGCAATGTACAAAGAAGTTGGCGTGGATATAAAATTCGGTGCTAAATCCTACGATCTCAAGAATGCACAGTCTGACTATGTAGCCCTGGAGGATTTAGGCCAGAAAGGTTTTAAAAATGCCAACCGCTTGGAGGGACTCGATCAAATTCACACCGAACGGGTCCTTAGGAAGTTGGCCCAATGGCATGCAGCCTCAGCAGTCAGAGTGGCCACAAAAGGACCTTATCCGCGAGCCCATACAATGGGAATGTTCAACCCAACTAACAAGTCGCTAATGAAAGATATTTCAAAGGGCATGGGTGCAAAGTTTCTTAAATGCTGCGAAAGTTTTGAGGGTAAAGAGGCCTACATAGAAAAAGTGGTACGTAGCAGAAATAAAAGGTTTCAACATACCCAATTTATGGAAATTTATAATTCATTCTCTTTAGAAAGCACTGCAGCCAGATGTGGTGGACAGAATGTTTGATTTGTTTTCCAAAGTTAGGGACACGGAATTCAACGTCCTGAACCATGGTGACTTTTGGTGCAATAATATCATGTTTCAATACGATGATCAAGGCCAGATAAAGGTGGTTTATTTGATCGACTTTCAGTTTCCCAATTACGGAACTGTTGCCCAGGATCTAATCAATTTTTTGATCTCATCCACCAAGCTGGAGGATAAGCTGAGCAAGTTTGATTACTACATCAAAGTATACCACGACAACCTTGTGGAGCACCTAAAGATCCTTCAGTATCCTAAGGAACTTCCCAGTTTGCGGGATATTCATAAGTCGCTCTTCCGAAATGGCGTCTCCGGTAAGATTCGCCGCAGATTCGGGATTTTCATTGGCTAACGAGGTCATGGACGATTTTTCAGGCTTTGCTGTGGCTACCGGAGGAATGCCCGCTGTTCTCATGGAGCCCACGAAAGACGCCAGCTTTGAGAACTTTATGGGGAATGGCTCCGATGGGGTCGACTTCCAATTGCAGATGTTCGAAAATCCCCGCTATAGGAAGCACATAGAGGTGGTCCTGCCTTGGCTGCTCAATCGAGGCGCATTGGAGGTTGATTAAGATTTTGTCTTCTCTTTAGACTATTTCATAAGCATCACAGATTTGTAAATAAATTTTATTAAAAACAAAAATTGTATGAGCGCGTATTTGGTGTCAATGGGCCGAAAAACATTAAATCTTCTATAAAATTGAATCAGAAATTAGAGGGATATTTTTTATGCGCTTCCACAACTGTATTCCACAGGAAAACGCCATACCATATATGGTTAAAGTTTAACCGTTAAACTAGTTGGAGTATTAAAAGACTGCTTCAATTATAAGGGTCACTGCTGCGTTAAAAAGAGGCGTCCCGTAATTCCATTTATGGACAAAAAAAGATCAAATAAAATTCTCTTTGAAAGCTTTGTTAAAGAGAAAAAGTTTGAATATAATTAAGGAAGCTCGTGAGAGGATCGAGGGAAAGCCTCGGCATCGAATACGATTCAAAAGCTTCTCCGGCTATAAAACGGTGGGAACCCTCCTCGCTTGTTTATTTTAAAGCAGAGAGCGACCGGGCGTATACGTGATAAATACAAATTGCAACTAATCTATCTAATTAGATTCTAATACAATGGCGGCGAATAAAATACCCGACTGGATCACAGCGGAACTGTTCGAAGATGTGCTGAAGGCAAACATCGAGGGGTACTCCAAAGTCCGGAACTTCAAGGCGGACATCGGATCGGCGGCGGGTGAGAACTACGCCACGATCATGTTGAGGGTGCACATTGAAGTGGAGCTGAAGGGTGAGTTATATACCTAGAGGAAGAAACATTGGGATTCTGATTTTGCCGCCCCCAGATGGAAAAACGAAAGAGGTGTCGTATATGGTCAAGCTGCCCCATCAACTGGAAGCCTTCAAAGAAATGATGAAGACCACAAACATCTTTGAAATTGAACGGACTATGTACAATGAAGTGGTTCCCGAAATGGAATCCATATACAAGGATGCAGGAGTGGACATATTGTTTGGCGCCAAAAGCTTTGATCTCAAGAATGCCCAGAGTGACTACGTCGCCTTGGAAGATCTAGGTGTTAAGGGCTTCAAGAACGCCAACCGCCTCGAGGGACTCGACCAAGCTCACACCGAAAGGGTCCTGCAGAAGTTGGCCCAGTGGCATGCGGCGTCTGCCGTGCGCGTTGCAACCCGAGGCTCTTACCCCAAAATCCTGTTGGAAGGCTTTTTTAAGGAGGAAAGCCGACCAATGATGGAGGAAATGATGAAGGGCATGGGCGGGAGGTTCGTGCGTTCGTGTGCCACCTACGAGGGTAACGAGCTCTACTTAGAAAAGGTGGTAAGTACTCAAAAACATTACAAAAAGAGGCGAAGAGTATGATGTGACATTTCTCAATTTGTATTTCAGAAAGCAATTCAACCAATTTTCGTAGACAAATTGATGGAAATAGCAAAAGCAGACCCCACGGAGTTCAATGTGCTTAATCATGGCGATTCCTGGTCCAATAATATTATGTTCCAGTATGATGCATTTGGCAAAATTAAGGAGGTTTATTTGGTGGATTACCAGATTCCTAAATATGGAACAGTAGCGCAGGACCTGCTCTACTTTTTGATTTCGTCCACCAAGTTGGAAGACAAGCTGAGCAAGTTCGACTACTATATCAAAGTGTACCACGATTATCTAGTTGAGCACCTGAAACTCCTGAAGTATTCCAAGCCCATTCCCACCCTTCGAGACATCCACCTGGCGTTGTTTAAATACGGATTTTTCGGTAAATTTCTCATTTTCTTCGTTAGCATAGCGAGTGTTACCATAACATGTGTGCTTTTAACTTTACAGGCTACTCCGTTGCCACTGGCGTTATGGCAGCCGTTCTTTTGGATCCCACCGATAAAGCCAGTTTTGAAAACTTTCTGGGAGACACTGCCGATGGCGTAGATTTCCAGATGCAAATGTACAACAATGCCCGCTACAGGAAACACATACAGCTGATCCTTCCTTGGTTGCTCAATCGCGGATGTTTGGAATAAAACAAGTCCACTAATTGCGCCACGAATCAACCCATTGAGTAAGAATTTAGTGGCACCTGCGATTGATAAGGCTATCTTTTACTGTATGCGATAATTTGTAAAGGTATTAATAAACGTTAAGTGTCGAACGATAAAGGAGTTCAATCATTTGGCGAAAATCACAATGATTCGCATTTTTTTTAGGGATCCATGCTATGAATCATGCCGAACAACCATGAGAAATCATAACAAACACATACGATTGCTAATCGTTAAATGATTAAATGATTTCCAAACATGTTTATGAAAACAAAAAGCTTGTACCAAGGAGCTTTTAATTCGCTTGCTTAATTATCTCTGTCTTAAAAGCGGATTACACAAACTGACGAAGTGGCTTCTTAGCTAGCATTCTAAAAAATTCTCTAACCCAGCTATTTGGCTAGGTTGGATATTAAACGACTTACTTTTATTACCTTTAGAAACTATCATCTTTGAATGAGTCCCAATGAAAACTTTTTACAAAATGTTCCAACATATGTATGTGCATTTTAAATAAGTTTTCAGTAAGTTCCTAGAAGATCTGACGCAAAAAAGGAAACATAATTTAATGTTTTGTGGGTTATAGGGAAGTGTATTTAATTTTTCATTCAATTGTTTATAACAAGCACAAAAGACCTTATCTACAAGAACAAGTTTATTCAATATGAAATGACCCAAAAAATCGACTTTAAATACCCAAAACATCAGAAATTCGAGTCCATAAAATGGAACCATTTTATAATTTTATTCTATTTTTTAATTGTCTATCTTATCTTATGCACCTTCTCTGTGAGAAAATATTCTTAAAAAACTAAATCTATTCCTAATCAAAGGTCCAAACATGTTAAGTAATTTGCTGTGTCATTTTGGCACAAACGAACCCAAATAAACAAATCTTAATCAAACAGATAGTAGTCTGTCAGCCAAGTGATAGCTTATCAGTTTTATCATCTGAATTTCAATTAGTCTCTGGCGAGACTATTTAAGAGGTGAGCATCGTAGTACATTTTTCCAGTACATTTTTCCTCAACCCACATAGCGCCCCACAAAATGCCGCCACAAACAAAGGACGAAGAGGCTAGCGGGAGGGATATCCTGATTCCAGAGTGGGTGAAGCCGAGCGCATTTGAAGATCTGTTAAAAAAGGAGGTCAAGGACTTCAAGCAGACTAAATCTCTAAGGGCAAAGGCCGGAGTGTCAGCTGGAGAGAACTATGCCACCGTAATGCTTAGAGTTGAGCTGGATGTGGAAACAAAAGGTTGGTACCTCAACTGAGAGAAAATACAACTTCTTTATGGTATGGAAATTGCACTCCAGACAAAGCCCTGCAAACTAAAGCCTTTATGCTGAAGACTCCCCACCAATCCGAAGCCTATCGCAAACTCATAGAAAGAACCGATATATTTGATGTGGAGCGTGGAATGTACCTGGAGGTGGTCCCCGAGCTGGAGAAGCTGTACCGCGATGTAGGTGTCGAAGTCACGTTTGGAGCAAAGGCCTACGAAATACCAGCAGCCGACTTATATGTCCTGCTGGAGGACCTCAGGCCACGGGGCTTCCGAAACGCTGATCGTCTTCAAGGCCTGGACCAAACTCACACCGAGAATGTCCTGCGGAAATTCGCCCAGTGGCATGCTGCCTCTGCGGTCAGGGTGGAAACCAAAGGACCTTTCGAACCCAAATACACAGCTGGTATCTTTAAATCTAAGGAAATCGTGGAGGCTTTGAGCAAAACTAGTGCCAAAACTCTGCTAAAGCACGTCGATAAGTACGAAGGCCATGAGGCCTATATAGAGGATTTGGTAAGTGGATTTGGAGGTCTCCATAAGGAGATATGAGTCGTAATCTTATCTTTGTACCATCTGCTACAGACCAGTGTATCAAAAAGGCTAATTGAGGTGGTAGATGATCTGAAGACCCCGAAATCGGACGAGTTTAATGCCCTCAACCATGGCGATGGCTGGTCGAACAACATTATGTTTCAGTATAATGAAAAAAATGAGATACTGAACACGTACTTCGTGGATCTTCAAATTCCCAAATACGGAACTGTTGCGCAGGACTTGTACTACTTCCTGCTCTCCTCAACCCAATTGGACATCAAGACGTCCAAGTTCGACTATTTCATTTGGTTCTATCACACGGAATTGGTGAAGCACTTGAAACTACTTAATTATTCCAAGCCATTGCCAAGTTTAAGAAGCATCCGTGATGCCCTCAACAGATACAGTGGATGGGGTAAGCTTAATTGTCTCTGCCTTGGGGACAAATATATTAAAACGTATCTGTATTTCAGCCTTTATGTGCTGCGCCGGCGTCATGGGATATGTTTTGCTGGATCCTACTGAGGCGGCTGACTTTGACAAATTACTCGCCCATGAAGACTCCACCTTCAAACAGTCCATCTTCACCAACCCCAGGTACAAAAAGCACATGGAAGTCCTTTTGCCATGGCTGCAACATCGAGGCGCATTGTCATAAAGTGTATATAATTAAATTAAAGACCAAATAGATGAAAATGTAGCTCATTATTTCAGTTATTTATGGGAGTCTATGTGTATGGAATGCGCTTTAAAAGCAATACCACATTCTGCCAACCGAATATGGTGCATTAATGTCGCGTCATGCGGCACAGCAATTGTTATGCCATCAAGTGTCTGTTTATCTTGTGATAAGGCTTATCACTCAGTAAAAATCGCGTCTCCGTAGGGTATTTAAGCGAAACAAAATTTTGAGAGCTAGCAATTTAAACAGTAGTTGTGCATTGAGCTACTTAACTCTATCAGGATGCCATCGCAAAAAAACAGTAATGAGGATGTCCGAAGGGATGTTCTAGTCCCTGACTGGGTGAAACCGGGCGTATTTGAAGACTTGCTTAAAAAGCAGGTGCCTGATTTCAAAGAGACTAAAGCCCTGAGGGCTAAGGCGGCGCTTTCTGCTGGGGAGAACTATGCCACTGTCATGCTGCGAGTGGAACTAGATGTCGAAACTAAAGGTGAAGTTAATCAACTAAGTCATAATTATGACGTTCAATAACAATTAATTAACTTTTGGGTCCAGATAATTCGATGCAGACTAGAGCCTTCATGTTGAAAGCCCCGCACCAATCGGAGGCGTATAGACAGATCCTAGAAGAAAGGGACATATTCGAAATAGAGCGCGGAATGTATTTGGAAGTGGTTCCCGAAATGGAGCAAATGTATCATAATGTGGGATTAGAGGTTAAGTTCGGAGCAGAGGCTTACGAGATACCTGCGAACGACTACTATGTCCTGCTGGAGGACCTCAGACCCCGAGGCTTCCGAAACGCAGATCGTCTTAGGGGCTTGGATCAGACCCACACTGAAAGTGTCCTGCGAAAATTTGCCCAGTGGCACGCTGCCTCTGCAGTTCGGGTAGATACCAAAGGGCCCTATGAGAGCAAGTACACGATGGGGTTTTTCAAAAACAAGCACTTTACGGATGTTTTCCTCAATGGCAGCGTCAAGTCATTGGAACAATTCGTTCATAATTACGAAGGATATGAAACTTATATAAATGAGTTGGTAAGGAATCGGCTCTCCATGCTTTTGACCTAAAGTCTTTTCTTGATATGTTTCCTACAGAAAACGGTATCTGAAAAAGTAGTGGAAATTATTGACAACCTCAATGATCCGAAGCCGGGCGAGTTTAATGCCCTGAACCACGGCGATGGTTGGGCAAATAACATAATGTTCCAGTATAATGATGAGAATGGGCCAGCAAACACATATTTCGTTGACCTGCAAGTCCCCAAATGGGGAACAGTGGCCCAGGACCTGTACTATTTTTTAATATCCTCAACGAGCTTGGATGTCAAAATCTCAAAGTTCGACTATTTCATTTGGTTCTATCACTCCGAATTGGTAAAACACTTGATCCTTTTGGACTATTCCAAGCCATTGCCAACTTTGAGGAGTATTCACGATGCTCTTAACAAATACAGTGGTTGGGGTGAGTATCTTTGTGAAGTATTTTTAAGGACGAAGTTTCAATTAGCCCGATCCTCCAGCCTTTGTATGTTCTGCAAGCATACTGGGGTTTGTAATGCTGGACCCCACAGATGACGCTAGCTTGGAGAATGTAATGGCAGAGGATGCCAGCTTCAAAAAGTCGATCTTCACCAATCCCCGGTACAGAAAGCACCTGGAAGTTCTTCTACCATGGCTAAAACACCGGGGTGCTCTAGAATGAGTAGGATGCAATTAAATGTTATAATTTATACTGATGAAATACATTTCTTACAAATGGAATCTTATATGACCGCTCTGTTTAAAACTCCATATACACATGTTATTTTTCCAGGATTATGTTATTATTTTATAAATCCATTCCTTGTGACGTTCAAACACCCCATAAGTCTCATAAAAGTAAAATATAACTATTACGATACGAGTAACGTTAGTTCAAAGAAATGATTAGCAACGTCATGCTTAGAATTTAAATTAACTTTACACAACTGCACCCCATCAAAGTTGGGATAAAGTGCTGTCTCATCAATCCCATTCTCATATAACGAATACAAAACAATCTGGCCGTCTGTTAAGCCAGATAAGGATTATCATTCTCCTCACAATTCGGATTTCCCACACCTTGATGTATTTAAGAGATACCTTCTGCGGACGTATTTTCCAGTTAAAGTTCTGAACTCAACCAGATAGTAGCACAATGGGAACAAAGGATGATCAAAAGGAAATCCACATCCCCGAGTGGCTGACATCAGAAGTTTTCAAAGATGTACTCAAACATGAGGAGAAGGACTTCAAAAAGATCAAGTCCTTGAGGGTTAAAGCAGGAGTGCCCAGTGGCGAAAACTATGCCACCATTATGCTAAGAGTCGAGCTGGATATTGAAAACAAAGGTAAATACTCATTCCAAAGGTAAAAAGGAAACTTTTCTATTTAAATTATATTTTTATCCAGATAACTCCCAGGTAACCAAGGCGTTTATGTTGAAACTGCCACATTCTTCGGAGGCTTATCGGAAAATAATTGAGAAAACAGACATGTTTGACGTAGAGCGCGGCATGTATCTAGAGATCGTTCCCGAGCTGGAGCAGCTATACCGGGATGTAGGTGTCGAGGTCAAGTTCGGAGCAAGAGCCTACGAAATACCAGCCAGCGATTACTACGTCCTGCTGGAAGACCTCAAGCCACGCGGTTTTCAGAACGCCAATCGCCTCGAAGGCCTAGACCAGGCCCACACCGAGAGTGCCCTTCGCAAATTTGCCCAGTGGCATGCGGCCACTGCCGTTAGGGTGGAACTGAAAGGACCCTATCCTGAAAAGTATACTAAGGGTTTCCTGAACAACGATGACATCGTAGATGCATTCTGCAATCGCAGTGTCAAAATCTTTTTGGACCACGTTCATTTAGTCAAAGGATACGAGCCGTATGTCAATGATCTGGTGAGTCCTATCGATTAGTGTGCATTCACGTTTCTAATAAATCCTTCCACGCAGCGAATTATATCCGAGAAGTTACTGGATATCGTTAAAGATATGAACGATGTCAAGCCCGATGATTTCAATGCCCTGAACCACGGCGATGGATGGTCCAACAATATAATGTTCCAGTACAACGAATCGAAGGGAATAACCGAGACCTACTTTGTGGATCTTCAACTTCCCAAATGGGGGACCGTCACCCAGGACTTGTACTACTTCCTGTTGTCCTCCACACAGTTGGATATAAAAACGTCGAAGTTCGACTACTTTATTTGGTTCTATCATTCGGAGTTGGTCAAACACCTAAAACTCCTGAAGTACTCCAAGCCCTTGCCCACCTTGAGAAGCATTCGAGATGACCTAGCCAAATATAATGGCTGGGGTAAGTAGCCTTGGTTTATATTGTATTTGTAAAACCCATGTATTCCTTTTTTTAGCTTATGTCTGCGCTTCAACTATAATGCCATATGTTCTGCTCGACCCCTCTGATGAGGCTGATTTTGAAAAGGTATTGGCTGACAAGGACTCATCATTTAAGAAATCTTTGTTTCTTAATCCTCGATTTCACAAACATATGGCAGTCCTTTTGCCTTGGTTGTTGCATAGAGGAGCATTGGAATGCACTTACTGAAGCCCCTTAACAGACTAGAAACTATAGGCAATAAAATAATGAAAAATTTCTAGATAAGATAAGAAGTGTTCAGATAAGTTTTGTGCAAAATTGCAGTTAGTGCAATCGAATATAAACTTTCTCATTGAAGAACCTTAAAGGATTGATGTGGGATTTCACTCGGGCCAATAACTTAGTGATCCTGATCAAGAGTTTGTATTTATTTAATTGCAATGTGTCCTTCATGAAATGTCTAACTTTTGGCCAACTTAATATAACCCTCTATCAAAGTTTGAGAAAAACGATTACACATACGTATCTTTCCATGGGAAGCTATTTAGTATTTCTGGTAAAATTAGTCTCTATAATTGCTTTTGCGTTGTTATTCTTTACAAACAGTCTGTCTATGTCAAATATGGTTATGTACTCTTAATATACACAGTGCTCACACAGGTTTGTTTGGTGGGAACAAATGTGTAAACATATAATATGTATATACTTCTATATGAAGCTTTGGGGGCCCTGTCTTTGGACGCCAAACACCGGCGTTTTCTCTTGAAAATATCTAAGCTTTTAGAAAGAAGCCAAAATCTTGCCGCTTATAAGGGAACCGACCGGCAGTTTTGTATTTATTTATTTACAATGTCTGAGGAGTCAGGAGCCGTTCCACTGCCGTCCTGGTTAAAAGCCGATCTCTTTGAGAATCTGCTAAGAAAGCGGTTTGGAGATGAGTTTCTGGCAATTAGGAGCTTCAAGCCGGTCGCTGGACTCCAGCCCGGCGAAAACAACTCCACCATAATGCTCCGCCTACACTTCGAAGTGGAATTGAAAGGTGAGTCATCGCCACAAAAAGCAAGAAGAACAGATCAAATAATTATTTCCGCCAGATCACTCCACCGAAAATGTGAGTTACATGTTGAAAACACCCCACGACTTCGAGATGTACCGAGAGATCTTGAAGAAGAACAATATGTTTGTAGTGGAGCGGGATGTTTTCCTGCAGGTGATACCAGAGCTGGAGGAGATGTACAAGGATGTCGGGGTGGACATGAAGTTTGGGGCAAGAGCTTATGAGATCGATGCCCCCGATGAGTACGTCCTGCTGCAGGACCTGAAGCCACTTGGCTTCAAGAATGTCGACCGTCTGGAGGGTCTAGATATGGCCCATACCAAGTGTGTACTCAAGAAACTGGCCCAGTTGCATGCGGCGTCGGCCACTAGGCTGCATGTCAAGGGCCCTTACTCCCAAAAATACTTGCAGCCCACCTACTCTGATAGCATGGAGGATTCTATCGAGCAGGTGGCAGAAACTTTGGGAAAGTACCTCCTGAAATGCTTGCCACTTTATGAGGGTTACGAAGAGTACAGTGAAGGTGTGGTAAGAGTTTCATAGGATGAATATGGGGGGTTTAAAATATAGCCACATGGTCTGTTTTTAGCACAAGATCCAGCCCAAAATTGTGGACCTCATGTTCTCCATGAACACCCCAGATCCGGAGGACTTCATTGCTCTCAATCACGGCGATTGCTGGACTAATAACATTATGTTCCGCTACGAGAAAGAATCTTCTGAACCTGCAGAGACCTTCCTGGTGGACCTTCAGCTGCCAAAGTTGGCAAGTGTGGCGCACGATCTGATGTATTTTCTGCTTGGTTCGACGAAATTCGAAATTCAGCTGAGTAAGTTCGACTACTTTATCAAGTACTACCACGATCAGCTGATCGAACACCTGGAGGTGTTGAAGTACCCAGCGGAGAAGACGCCCTCTCTGAGGTTCCTGCACTCGCAGTTGCTCAAATACGGATGTGTGGGTAGGCGAAAGCTCTCTCTATCTTCCCTTTAAAAAGCTCAAACCAGATAATTATATTTACTTCCCCAAGGCTATCACACTGTCTTGATGCTCTGCCCCCCGGTTTTGTTGGATCGCACCGACGAAGCTAATGTCAAGGATTTCGTCACGGAGTCGGAAAATGGCGATGGCCTAAAAATGGCCATGTATTCGAATGCGCGTTACAAGAAACATGTTAGCGCCATCCTTACCTGGCTAAACAATCGTGGAGCTCTGCAGTAAATAACTTACAAACCTTTATGACAAATATACCATTACTGAAAAACCTCAGTAATATTTGATACGAAAACAAACCTAAAGTTTTGTGTTTTAGTTACATTCCCTTTTTTGGCAAGGTTGAGATATGAATTTTAAATGAAGATAAGAAGACGAAAATTGAATGTTTCAGCTAGACTGTTGCTCCTAGAGTATAGAGTATTGTTTACTTACGTACTTATAATTGATATGAACTACCAATCCTTGTTAAGTTTAACTATCAAATTTGACTTGAAAAGCATGCTACTTATGTCCTATTGGTGGTATTAAATATGGGAGTCAATTATGATTTGTTGAGTGCGCGGGAATTCAACAAGCCCCCGACCCCAGGGATCTCTATCTCCTCCACCCATCACATGTCCTAAGCAAACAGTAATTACGAGGAATCACATTATAATTAGAGCGAATGGCGAGACCAAAGCGGAATACGTGCACCGATAAAGAATGGGAATCAGTAGTGGAAACAAGAAACATGAAACAGTTGTTCGTTATCAATCAAACAATAGACGCTTCATATCACCTATATTGATATACACCTTTCGTTCTGGCACACTGCTCCGCTCTCGCTCGCTCCACCGCAAATTGCCTATATTTTTGCCGGCTTTGGCAAACCGAACTGAATTACAAAATAAACTTCAATTGAATGCATGAGATAAGGCCATTTTTCTTCACTCATAGCCAAATCGGGGCATAGAGGACGGTTCACAGAACAGCGGTTCCGTATTTCCCGCTCGTCAGTCGTCCGGACCACTGCAGTCGATCCATCAGCCGGATACCTCGCCACTTCCAATTAAGGAAAAAGGTTGGACAAGGGTTCGGTGAATCACCATATCGGGATATCATGGTAGAGCCATGGATCACTATAAGAGGCGGTAACAAATGGCACTTAACTTTATTATTCAGTCTAATTTTCGGTAAAAAACAGTAGTAGTCCCTAACGTTTTTTCCCACAAATTATAAAAAAATGGAAACGGTGTGGTGATTTTTATGATTCTAAAATCAAAAAGTTTCTTAATCAGTTACTAATCAGAGTCAGAACTTAATCTTCACGCCATAAAAGAAAAATCCCAAATCGAAAAGCAGTCGCGTTTCATTAACTGACATGTGACCTGATTTATGGTTTCCCCCATTAAGTTCCGATCGCCCTGATAAATTTCACAATCAACGAAAGTTTGGTAATTATAATTGCTACAAGTAAGCTACTCATTAATTAGTATTATAATACTAACTATTTAGTGGCGATGATTACCGATTGTAAATAAATAATAATAAGTATATACACAACAAGAGCACATTATCTAAGGTCATTTGAGAAAATGAGTGAGTCTATGAGTCAGTTTAGCTTCTGGACTTCCATAATTTGTATCTCTATACATTGTATGTATCTTTAAAATTCTAATCTCAAAAATGAATTCCCTAATTGATTTATAATCGTATTGCCGCCATTCGATTTCTTAGAAGAGTACTTCACATCGGGGTGAACCTTTACTGAAGAATTAATTTCCAGACACTTGATCGTTCAAATAAAGTTATTGTGGTCCTATGATGCAATTCATGCAAGGCAATTATTGTCAGAGTTTTATAAAGAGGAAACATGGGTGTGGCGCGGCGGCCATTGACGGCAAACTCCATTTATGAAGTGGCGCGCCTTTAGAGGCGCCACCTATGTTTGACTATAGCGATGTTTGTGACATTATGTATACGACCCGTTGGTAGAGTTATTTCTATATTTTACCCAATTGATATATTACTGCCAGGTTTACCATGTCTGAAGCCACAAACGGACACAATGGGACTCCCGCCGACAACCTGCCCGTCTGGCTGCCCAACATAACCCTGGAAAAGGCAGTCCAGGCTCAGGTCGGAGACTTTGAGAAGATCCTTTCGGTTGCTCCGCAGAAGGGTAGCAGTGAAGGCGAGAACTACTCCTCACTTTTCCTGCGACTTCTAGTGGAAGTGGAGCTGCTTGGTAAGGTTTCTCATTACATTTGATCCTGTCTTTGAATTCTAAAAATTATCGCACAGACCACAGCACAAAGAGCCTCTCTTTCGTGCTGAAGGCCCAGCACAACAACGAAGTAATGGCCGCCATCCTGGCAAGACTGCAACTCTTTCATAAGGAGGACCAGATGTACCACATCATTTTGCCAAAGTTTGAGCAGCTCTATGCCGAGGCCGGAAAAACAATTCAATTTGCCCCGCGGGCTTTCAAAGTCGATCGAGATCCGGGGGTGGACTACATCCTGTTGGAGGACCTGCACCGGAAAAACTTCAAGAACGAAAATCGTCTGACCGGCCTTGATCTGGACCACATGCACAAGGTGCTGGAGAAGCTGGCGGCCTTTCATGCCGCATCCGCCTGTTACGTTGAGCACAACGGGCTGTTCGGGGAAGAGTTCACCGTGGGTGTGTTTAGCGAGGCCAATCGCCAGCTCCTGCAGGAGTTCAATGCGTCCGGGGCGTTTCTAGCTCAGTTGAAGAAGTGGAAGAATGCTCAGAAGATTTATGAGAAGCTGGTAAATATCCATGGGGCAACAGACTTTGTCATACACGAATCTAAATTATTTTTCTAGGCTGACAGTGACGATTACTTAGTGGATCGCCTGCTGCAGGATCAGCAATACAATGCCAGGGAGTTCAATGTGCTCAACCACGGCGACTGCTGGGCCAACAACATCATGTTTCAGCACGATGCCTTTGGCACCATCAAGGAGGTCCTGTTTGTCGACTTCCAAGTGGGAAAATATGGCAGTCCGGTGGGTGAACACGTATTGGATTAATGTAAAGCCCAACTAATCAACATTTTTCTGTAATAGGCCAACGATCTGTACTATTTGATTCTGTCCTCGGCTGCTCCAGAGCTGAAAACTGCCAAGTTTGACTACCTGGTGCGTTACTACTTTGACAACCTGGTGGAGAATCTAAAGCTTTTGCAATACCACCGACCCCTACCCAAGTTGAAGAATTTGCACGCCGCCCTGTTCCGCAATGGATTGGCAGGTGAGATCAAATTCGTGGCATAAATGAAAATTAATTATTGAAAACTAAAATTCTAATTCTTCAACAGCTTATATGGTCGTCTCCAAGGTGCTCCCAGTCGTTATGCTGGACAAGACGAACAATGCCAACCTAGAGAGCTACATGAACGATGAGTCCAAAATGAAGACCGCCATGTTCACCAACCCCAAGTACGTTCAGGTGATGACGGAGGTGCTGCCATGGTTGGACAATCGCGGCCTTCTCGACTGGAAATAATTAGTCCCAAAATTGAGCGTGTTAGACTTGTACTCTAATTAGGCATTTTACTGCCATATTCCGCCAATTGTTGATGAAAAAATGTTAAATAAATATTTGTCTTGGATGCCTAATTCATGAAGTATACAAAAATATTTTAATTACAATTTATATTATATAAACTTTACTTTAAATGCATAAATAGGTACATATGTACATACAATATGCAGCTTTTAAAAACTTTAAAAAAGTCAAACTCTCTGTTCTAGTAATATTTTAAGGAAATCACTTAAATTTCCTACAGTCGCGACCATAAAAATAGGAACCTGGCCTACCGTTCTTAATCACTCAGAATTTTACGTCACTTTTATTTTATTGTTCTCCCAAAATTCAGTAATACAAATTGTCCTAGTGATTTTTATCTGTCGGTTGTGACCATGAAAGTACCGCGAACACCAGAGTGGGTGACCTCCCTCTCAGTAGACCAGGCCGTCCAGTCCATGCTCGAGAGCGGAGACCGCATCCTGGCCGTTCTTCCCAGTGTCCACCTCATCCAATTCCGCAACTGCACGGTTCTCCTGCCAATTCGCGTCAAGGTCCAGCTAAAGGACTTCTCAGTGAAAAGGGTATGCTTCATTTTAAAAGCCCAGCACGGCAGCAACTTCCAAGCCAAAATAATGAGCCAGCTAAAGCTGTTCCTGCGAGAGCATTACATGTATCACACCGTCTTGCCCAAGTTTGAACAGCTTTACAAAAACGCTGGCGCGAATATACGCTTTGCCCCTAGGGCCTTTAAGCTGGACCACCCAATCGGGGTGAACTACATTCTGCTGGAGGATCTGAAAGTCGATGGATACAAGAACGTAGTGCGGTCTGATGGCTTTAACCTGAAGTGCCTGAAGCAGGTCCTCAAGAAGCTGGCCCAGCTCCATGCCGCTTCGGTGGTCTACGTAGAGAAGCACGGCGTGTTCAGCAGACTGCTGACGCACGGAGTCTACACGAAGGCCAACCGACCCATCCTGCGGGAGCTGTCCGATCCAAACACTTTTCTGACGCAGCTGCGCAGGCTGCGCGTAGGCGAGCGGTTCCACAAGCGACTGGCAGACAAGGAGCAGGACCTCGTTGACGAAGTACTGAAGCTGCACACTCCCAACGCCATGCAGTTCAATGTGCTCAACCACGGCGACTGCTGGATCAACAATGCCATGTTCCGGTTCGACGATGGGGGAAATATTGAGGACACTGTGCTGCTGGATTACCAAATGGTCAAATACGGGTCACCAGTGAGACTTGCACAAATATCATCATTCTGTAATTTATATTTCCTAACCCGTAACCTTTTCAGGCCAATGACCTGTACTACACTATTCTCTCCTCCGCCGAGCGGGACATTAGATTGGCCAAGTTCGATAATATGGTCCAATATTATTTCTACCACCTGCTTGATAGCCTCAAGCTTCTCAACTACCAGAGTCCCCTGCCAAAGCTCGACGAAATTCAGGATGGCCTCAGCAAGAACGGTCTAGCAGGTGGGTGCAACCAAGAGTTAATTGAACAAAAATAATGCCACAAACTCATTTAGCCTATGTTGTTGTGTCACGGGTGATGCCCATTTCGTTGATGAACCAATTCGAAGACGAGGTCAATGATGACTATGCCTCGAAAATGAAGTGCTCCATGTACACCAATCGAAAGTATATTCAGGCGGTTAAAGAGATCCTGCCCTGGATGGAGGAGCGGTCACTGTTGGATTAGGTTCGCAGAGGTGGACTTCAAATGTTTCAGCAATCAGGAGCTTATTTTAAACAATAAAGTTGTATACTTTATTTATATATATTATATATATATTTTTACATAATTGAGTCCCCAAAATATGTTGACAACATGATTGATTTAATAAAAACACGATAAATATCTTGAGTCGCTGGAGTAGTTTTATAGCACCTCTTAAAGAATCATCCTAATGCTATTTTCTGCCAGGCCATATTGTTTGCGGGTCAACCTTTTTAAAGTACTAGGACCCCAGTCTAATCAATAATCTAATCTAATCATTCTTTTCCGTTTTATCCAACTATGTCGTCGATGTTCCAAATTTCGCAACCTTTGCCGAATGTTACGTTTAAATGGATTCGGACTAATCTTCCCTAAAATAAACGCATTCGAGTTCCTAACTGATAATTTTAATTATCAGACCAAAGCAACGACAATCATTCCGATTGGCACTCGCCTCGAACTTGGACATGCCCCTCTAAATTTCCCGATGTCAGATGATGAAGCGTTTTCAATTGACATTGCTCAGTTGGGCAGAGAGGAATATTTATACATACAAGTATCGCGACACAACTGCGGATGGCTGTGTGGAATTTTAATTAATTTGTTGAGCAACAATTGGTTTCTATTATTCGACGATGTCAGCATTGCGTCTATTGATGTTCATAGATATCGGAGATTTCGAATATTGCACATGAGGGTTGATCTTGAATTTTAATTAATGGTTATTACCATTGATTATTAAAATCATATAAAGTGCAACACCGATAAAGCTTGTATTTTTTGGACAGTGCAGTTCTTTTGAAGATAATAATATCTACAAAACCTAATAAACAAGCCCCTAATCTCCAATGTACTTTAGTATTTGGCGTAATCATTCAATAATATGATTAGTTATGCAGCTACGACCTGAAAGTTATCTTTTTGCTTGTAATCATTACTAGAATAGCGACCAGTTTCAAGCATATTTATTTCGGCCAAACATGGCCATAACTTCAGTCAGCGTTCCGCGTTTTCTACAACCAGATCCAAAAAATTTCATTTTTTTATATATCATAATCAACATGGGGTCTATTCCCGAAAATCCCAACGAATTTCTGCTTATACCAAAGTGGATAAACGAGGACTACTTTATACCTATTCTCGAAAAGGATGTGGCCAACTTTGTAAAAATTGTTAGCTTTTTGCCCATTGCCGCCACTGCTCCTGGAGAGAATTATAGCTCTATTATGGTCCGGGTTGTGATTGTGTGCATCTCGAAAGATGGTTCTAAGGAGCAAGTATCTTATATACTGAAGACCGGACTCGACGTCAATAAAGGAGGTGCCATGGTCGAACAAATTGGAATGTTTCCCAAGGAAAAGGAGATGTACCAGCATCACATCCCGCAATTCCAGAAGCTCTACAAGGAGGCAGGAATCAATGTCGAATTGGCCCCCAAGTGTGTCCACACCGAAGAAACACCCGACAGGATTACAATTGTTTTCGAGGATCTGAAGAGGAAGAACTTCCTCAACATTGACCGGCTGAAGGGCCTCGATTTGCCTCACATGCGATGCGTCCTAAGGAAACTGGCCGAACTCCATGCTGCATCGGCGGTTTACCGCGAAATTAATGGGCCCTATGATACCAGATATAACTCAAACATGTTCTGTGAGGAGAACAGAGAACTATTTACAAAAGTAAGGGAATTCCGAGAACCGCAGTATCAGAAGGCAATGCTGGAATGGGGCATCCCCGATATTAACAGATACATAAATAAGTCTCCTTCACCCTCAAAATTTGTCGAGGAGGCACTGAAGTTTAATGATGTCGATGAGACATCCTTCAACGTTCTCAACCATGGCGATTCCTGGTGCAACAATATTATGTTCAAATACAAGGAGAACGGCGAGGTCGACAGCACCCTCTTTGTGGACTTGCAGCTCTGTAAGTGGGGCAGTCCCGCTCAGGACCTCTGGTACGTTATTGTGTCCTCGGCTTCGCTGGACATCAAGGTCAAGGAATTCGACCATTTCATTCAAATCTACCATGAACGACTATCGGAGAGCCTAAACCTACTCGACTATTCGAAACCTGTGCCCACTCTGAGGGATGTGCATGTGATGATGATCAAAGGCGGCATCTGGGGTAACTGACCGAGTCCCAATTTCTAACAAAACTCAACAAACTAATCTTTTTCTTATAGGGTACGTTACTGCCACCGGAGTGATGGTGGCCGTGTTGATGCCCTCCGACAAGGACTCTAACATGGACAAGCTATTGTCTCCAGGACCCGAATCCGATGCCTTCAGGCACAGAACTTTCACGAACCCCCTTTATGTCGAAGCAATGAAACAACTGCTTCCCTTCTTCGATCGGAGGGGCGCACTTGATTTCGACTAGTTTACCTAAATAAATTTCCTATTTATTTAAATGTATTGTTTTTAGTAATTTCCATGTATGATTACATTAAAAACAGTCATCATGAAAATGATAATGGCGTTACAACCCTTTCTTTTCTATTGAACGGCTATTTAAACGCGTCGACCAAAAGATAAGGCACCGATTATACGGATCTATTGTTTCTGGTCGCACGTTTAGTTGGTGTTCGGTTCGTGTGGGTTCAAACAAAACCTGTTTGCTTTATCAGGCCGGGACGCAGCTCTATTAGGGTAAATATAAAGAGCCCGCCAAATGGGCAGAGAGCTCAGTATTTATACGTCGTCAGAAACCGCCGGACGCGACCCCATCTACTCTACCTCCAAACGGGAATTCAAATCTAACATTTTCAAAGTCGGTCAGTAATGAATGGCAATTGAAGCAAATTCGAATGAAGATAGGCTTTGAATTGATGCGGATGTGTGACTTTTTTAATGAAAAATTCAAAGCAAATATGTGAACGAACAGTAATACTATGAGTGTGCTAAAACAAATTATAAATTAATGGAGACACCAACGAAGCTTTCCGATAAAATGACTTGGAATTCACTAGTCAGAATGACACGGCAACTTCCTATTTCAAAATATATGTACATATGCACTCAAAACTATTTCCTCTATTCACACCCAATGTAAAGACATGTTAAGGTTATCCGATTGCAATTTTTTTTTATTTAAAGTGTTCTGGGTAAAATAAGATAAATTTGCATGGAAGTTGTGTAATTCCTCTGAACTTGATCTTGATCATTCCATCATGTGAACAATTAATTTCTCTTTTGATTATAGGGTCAGGGAAAATGTCGCCAAACAACAAAAGCGAAGATAAGCCAGTAAACCCCAACGAGGGCCTTCACATTCCAAAATGGGTGAACGAGGACTTCTTCCTGCCCATCCTGGAGAAGGACGTGGAAGAGTTTGATAAGATAGTGCGCTTCACGCCCATTGCCGCCACAAGTCCCGGAGAGAACTATACGTCGATTATGATCAGGGTTATTGTGGATATCTTGCTAAAGGGTCGGTTGAAGTTTAAATACAATAAATAAAAGAAAATTTAATAATTTCAAATTTTTACTCCTAGACGGCAGCGAGGAGAAGGTCTCCTACATCCTGAAAACCATGTTGGAAGCCGACAGTGGAGCTGATGTCATTGATAGCATGGGTCTCTTCCCCAAGGAGCGAATGATGTACGAGGTGCACATCCCCCAGTTCGTGAAACTGTACAAAGAAGCCGGCGTGGATGTGGAACTAGCTCCGAAGTGTCTCCACGTGACATCCAACAACGACTGCATCACTCTGGTCTTCGAAGACCTGCAGCGACAGAAGTTCAAGAACGTGGACCGCCTGAAGGGATTCGACCTACCGCACATGCGGCGAGTCCTGCGGAAACTGGCCGAACTCCATGCCGCCTCCGCGGTAGCCAGAGAGCTGTATGGACCATTCGATCCTCTCTACTGCGTCTCCATGTACTCCGAGGCGAGTCGGCCGCTTTTCGAAAGTCTCGGAGAGATGCGGCAAGTGCAGTTTCTAGAAGGCCATGAGGACCTGGGGCCTGGACAATATTGAAAAATACATTTCCGGTATCGGGAGTCCTACGGACTTTTTCAACGCGGCCATGGAGGTCAACAAAGTGGACGAGAACGAGTTCAATGTCCTCAACCATGGCGACTGCTGGGCCAATAATATCATGTTCAACTACAAGGAAAATGGAGAGATCGACAGGACTCTCTTTGTGGATCTGCAGATCGGCAAGTGGGGCACGCCCGCCCAGGATCTCTGGTACCTGATCACCACATCGGCATCTCTGGACATCAAGGTCAAGGAGTTCGACCACTTCATATATATCTACCACGAACGCTTAGCGGAATGTCTCAAGTTGCTGAACTACTCGAAGCCCATTCCCACCCTGAGGGACTTGCACATTTTGATGCTAAAATATGGATACTGGGGTGAGTGGCGTTTTAAGTTTCAATTCAATCATGGTTTGTATCTATTTTAATGTATAGGCTTTTTGACCTCCATGGGCGTGTTGGTGGCCATTCTCCTGCCCACCGACAAGGATGCCAATATGAAAATGATGATGGCCCCAGGACCCGAAGCGGATGCCTTGCGCTACAAAACCTTTGTAAATCCCTATTTTGTGGCGGCCATGAAGCAGCTGTTCCCATTCTTCGAAAATAAGGGAATATTGAGCCCCTAGACCTAGACCCTTTAAGTTCATTTTCAGAGTTTATTTAGTGTTTGGCCAATTTAATGTGATATCATGGAATGTATATACTACAATAGGAATGAGCAATAAATAACACTTTTTATTTATTAAAATCTTGATTTAAATGCTAGTGGGTTACAAATTGGTTGTCTAACCTTTGCCTATAGACCAGGTTTGCGCGTAGTCATTATGACTTGCAAATAGTCTTTTTTATACACGAGCCACTAAATCGGAATGAGGCTTTTTTAACCCACAAACGAGAAGCCGGAGATGCGACTTTATTGGTGGGTGATTTCCCTCGGCTTGGAGTGTGGACCCATTTTTATAATAAAAGAGTGCCAAACAACCCAAGAGTATCCGAAATTCCTCGATCTTACTTATTAAAGCCGAACAACAGGTGGTCGAGAGAGTCGCCAACCACAAACCACATTAGTTTTCCACACTCTACTAATTTTTGTTTGTATTTAATCAGTCGACAACATTCCAAAAGATAATTATACACCATAGGAAATGGCACTGAACTATATATATATGTATGACAGGTACTATATGTCATAAATGGGACTTTAATTGCTGATGCCAGTCGTTCTATAATTAGGAACACGCAAATAATTCTCATTTATGATTCTTCCAGCTGGACGACCTGCGCCAAGCCAGATGGAAATTAGCGATTCAAATCAGGTACTTTGTTTGTTTTTAAAATTATCTATTCCGAGCCGTTTCAAACTATTCTTTGAGTGTGTACACTGTGAGAATCATAAGTTCCTAAATAAATTAGGACAGAATCGACCCCACACCCCCCCCCCCCCCCTTTTTCCCCCCAAACCCTTAAAACCCCCCAACCCTTTTTAATTTTTTTTTTTATTTTTTCCCCCCTCAATTTTTAAATGTTTTTTTTAAAGGGCCCCCCCACCTTTTTCAAGAATAGTTATAGAAAGTATTTGCATATATGTATATAAAAGACTATTTATAAATAACAAATATGAATAAATTTCTTAAGATTAGTAAGGAATCCCTTTTAATTTATTATTTGGAATTCTCAAACAGTTTATTCGGGGATAAATCCATTTATGTCTCCTTAAAATAGCCCAAATTGTCCATTCGTTCTAGTATTATTTTAACGTCGTTAATGTAGCCTTTCGAAAACGAACACATCCTACGCTTTTCTTCGTTCTGCAAAATTTCACCAAAGTCCTCGGAGTTATCTTTGAGAGCCCACATAAAAGGCACGAACGTGCTAAGAAGGAAGAACTCTACAGAACAAAATGAAAATAATAGTTTTTTGGAAAATACAAAAAGTGCTCACCATAGTATTTATGCTGATGCATCCGCTGCCAAAGCCCAGCTCGGGTTGGCATTTCCCCTCTATAACCAATTTTCCCCAAAGTTTCCTCGAAAACCGAGTAATAATAGTTGACAAGGTCCTCCCAGTGATTCCAACGGAGTTCGGGCTCCATAAGCATATAAATGGAATACACCAGATCGATTGTCAAGGGAAAGACATTGCTGATTTGAAAGTCCAATAGCATAACGTCCTCGAGGGATTCATTCTCGTACTTGAACATCATATTGCGAAGGTGAAAGTCTCCATGACACAGCGCCGTGTAAGGATCAGTATTTGGGTTGTGACGGAATTGCTTCCACTCAACTACCAGTCTCTCCAGGAAATTTGTCCCAATACTTTCAAAGTAAGTTTTATATTTGTTTAGTTCCGGTTCACTGCCCAGAAGTTCCACAAAGAACACCATTCCTGTTTTTAAGAAAGACTCTTTCAGTATGTGAGGCATTTCAAACAACCCATGGGTAAAGCTCTTTAGCATCTGAGGGCTCTAAAAATGTTCAAACTTTATAAAGCGTTGTATTTGCCATATGTTGTGACTTGCCTCATTCTGTACTTTAAGACTGGCGGCATGCCATTTGGCCAATTTGAGATATGCGCGGCGTATCTCAGTCTCCGTGACGCCTCGGTCTCTTGGAACAAAGTAGCCCATATCAACGAGATCCTTGAAGATCAGCACTTGGTGTGGTTCCATGCTGTGATAAATGCAGTCAACGTAAAGCTTCGTGCGGTCCCCGGCCTGGCGGAGAATTCTTTCGAGCTCCGGTAGTACCTTGATGTACATTCCCACCTCAGTTTCAAAGATGGGAGATCCTGCTATCATGTCCTTTTTGTGACCCTCCGCCTCCGGCATAGTCTTGATAATCAGTGATGTGGTGAGTTCTCCATCCCGAGGTGTAGTGTACCTAACCTTGGCCCGGAACATGATACTCGCATAGTGGTCGCCCTTGGCTGTGGCCGGGGAAAAGATAACCCCGATTACCTTTAGCGCGGGCTCTGCCTGGTAATCCCTAAGGGCCTCAGTGATGAAAACCTTATCTAGCCACTCAGGGGGCACCAATTCGTCATCATTGTAATCGCTATTTTGAATATTTTCGGGCTCGGACATATCTTAATAGGCTTCTGCGTCGTGTTTGGAAAGAGAGGCAACTGAGAAATCCGGTTTCCCCACTGGGCGATACAATTGAGAAAGCTCAACCAAAGTTTAGAAAATTGATAAATAAATGAGCTTTTGTTTTCTTCTGACCTAAACATTGATTCTCTTCTCGAAATTCGAAGAGAAAACTCGTTACTACAGCAACAATCTCTGTGTTCTACGGAAGATCTACAACAAGCACCAAATCAAATACAGTCCGGTCTGATATGAACAACCTATTTAATTAATACAATATCTTATAACGAAATATAACGATCTTTTAAAGATCCTCAAAGTAGCCAGCCCTTTCGAATCTTTGCAGCATGTTTCTGACATCTTGAACATATTCCGGTAGGTTATAGCACAGCCGACGAGTTTCATCATTATGTAGGAGATCTCCCAAATCTAAGCCCTTGGATCGTAAACCCACCGAAATCGGCAGGAAAGTGCTCAGCAACAGGAACTCTGAAACTCTATGCTTTATAATAAAAGCGTTTTAAGTCAAAAGTCACTAGGCTCACCATAATATCTGTGCCTCTTCATCGCTGTCCAAAAGCCCAAAGGACATGGCATTTTCACCCGATAGTCAATCTTCCGTAGAGTTTCCAGTAAAATGGAGAAGTAGTACTTGAACAGGTGCTCCAGTTCTTCGGCCCTTTGTTCAGGTCCCATCAACATATAAATGGAGTACATGAGGTCGACAGGTATTGGCACCACATTGCCACCTTGGTAGTCTAGGAGCATGACATCCTCGTAGCACCCCGTCTCCTTATTGTGCTTGAACATCATGTTCCTTGAGTGAAAATCGCCATGGCAAAGCACGTAGTAGGCTTCGGGCTGGGGGTTCTTTCGATACTCCTGCATTGTCTCGCACAAACGCTCCTTGAACACCAAGTGGATTTTTTCAAAGTACGGTTTGTACTTGGCCAAGTCGTCGTGCTTGGAGAGCATTTCTTGGAAGGGTGCCATGCCGGCGTTCATTATGGGACTGTCCAGGATGCCGGGCATTTCGCACAATCCGTTCTTGAACTCTTTCAGATAATCGGGCCGCTAAAAAAGGAAACAATGTAATCTATCTTGGCTAAGGATGCTTCTTGCGTACCTCGTTGATCATTTTCATACTGATGGCATGGATCTTGGCCAGTTTCGAGTAGGCATTACTAATCTCCTCTTGCGAAAGCCAACGCTTCCTGATCACCTCGTAGCCCATTTCGACCAGATCCTCGAATATCATCACCTGCCTGGGTTCCAAGCTGTGGTATATGCATTCCGCATAGAGCTTGGTTGTGTCGCCCACCTGGCGGAGAATCCTCTCCATTTCGGGTAGGACCTTGCTGTACATTCCAATCTCTGTCGAGAAAAGAGGCGACCCCTCGAACATATCCTTTTTCAGTCCCTCCTCCACGGGCATTGTTTTGATGATCAGGGACTTTGAGAACTCTCCCTTCTGGCTGGCGCACCGTACTCTGGCCCGAAACATTATGCTGGCATAGTGATCTCCTTTGGCGCTGGCAGGTGTGAACTTGAGATCAGTCACCTGGAGCTCAGGGGAGTTCTCATAGCTTTTCAGAACTTGGGTAATAAATTGCTCGTTAAGCCAATCGGGGGCAACCAATTCATCGGCGTTGAAACTACTTGTTTCCTCCTCGGACATGATATAGCACTTGACAATTTTGTTGATAAACTGACTCCTACTTGCCACTATTTAGTTCTTATAGACTTTGTCAATCGAGCTTTTTTAAGCGTGTAATAAATTGTGAAATTATTCCCAATTTTGAAGAGGAGCAGGCGCCCAATCTAAAACTTATCGGTATTTAGCAAACCCCAGCCAGAAGCTTTTTTTAGAGAATAATTATTTTGTTTTGACTCTGTTTGGTTTAGTTTGTTATAAGCTCATACTTTATTTTCTCTTAAGTTTTTGTTTTTGTTGGGTTAAGAGAACATTGTTAAATCACATAATGAAATAAAAAAAAATAAAAGCTCTGAATTTCCTCCTGAGTTTTTTATAAAAGCCGGTAGCCCCCTCATCCAATATTCATTGCAAGAGAAACTTTCAAGATAAAATCTACGGAAAGTCACAATGGCTGGTGAAGATATATTTAATCCAAACGAGCACTTGGAAATACCAAATTGGATAACAGCTGAGTATTTCGAAAAAATTCTGAAGAAAAACGAACCTGAATATGAGAAGATATTGAGTTTCACGCCAGTGGCTGCCATTCCGCCCGGCGAGAATTTCACCTCGACTATGCTAAGAATTTACATTGATCTTCGGATGAAAGGTGAGTTTGAATAATGGGTAGCATTTCATTGCCAGAAACGCATAGCTTAAACTCCAATTACTAAAGCTTCCAGTCTAATTGGCTTCGTTTTACTGAAAGAATAATAATAACTTACATTCTTCATTTATTCCCAGATGGCAGTTCCAAGCACAAAACCTACGTTTTCAAAACAATGCTGGCGGAGGAGCGAGGGGGCAAGGAAATCCGGGAGGCGGGCATCTTCCAGAAGGAGCTAATGATGTACCAAACGTACATACCCGCCTTTGAAGAGCTCTACAGAGCCGCCGGCCAGGAAATTCAGTTGGCTCCCAAGTGTCTGCACACAGAGGAGAGAAATAATGACATCCACTTTGTGTTTGAGGACCTGGCAGTGAAGAAGTTCAAGAATGTCGATCGCATCAAAGGCCTGGATAGAAAGCACATGGACAGATTCTTCCAGAAGCTAGCAGAGTTCCATGCAGTGGCTGCCGTGTACGCGGAACAGAACGGACCCTTCCCCGTGGAGTTTGAAGAGGGCTTTATTGGAAAAAATAACGCCAAGGAAAACGAGGAGGGCTTCCTTGTGAAGGCCAGGACCTACCACAAAGCTATGGCTGGTTGGGGTATGGAAGATGCGGAGAAGTACATAAAAAGTTTTGTAAGTCTGCGTTGAACCCTCTCCGCCTTAAAAACAAATCGTGATATTATCATTTACTTCCGTAGCCAACAGTCGAACAGTATTCAAAAATGTGTCAGAGTAATCTGGAAGCGGATCCTTCAGCCTTCAACACCCTTACCCACGGAGATTTCTGGTCCAGCAATCTGATGAGCAGTTACCTTCCCAATGGCGAAATCGATGAGGTCATTATGCTTGATTTCCAAATATGCAAGTGGGGTAGTCCTGCTCAGGACTTGCTGTTTTTCATCACCCTCTCCGCTGCCAAAGACATAAAGCTGAAGGAGTTTGACCAGTTCGTAAGAGTTTACTGGGAAAGGCTGGTGGAGTGCCTTGCGTTATTGAAATACCAGCAGCCTCTGCCCAAGTTGCGGGATTTGCACACTTCCTTATACAAAGAGAACAACACTGTCTACCGTGAGTCAAGTCCTAAGAAAGAAATCAAACCAATATATCATTTTTTCTACCCACAGCCTTTATAGCTGTATTCAACCATCTGCCTGCGATCCAGTTTCCAGCCGACAAGGACTCCAATATTCACTCCTTGATGAGGGACGACGACGAAGGCGATAAGTTGAGACTTCGCATGTTCACAAATCCCACTTTTACGGAAATAATGAAGGAGCTCTATCCCTTTTACTATAATCGCGGAATCTTTAACTTTAGTGACTTTCAGTAAAAATAGTGAAGTGGTTTGGCAAAATCTTACTTGTCTGAATCTTTTATTTAATTCATAAATCTAATGTGAGCTCCGGAAATCGGTGACCTTTCTAAAAATGGTGGTTTTCACTGAAAACTAAAAGAAACTAGTTTCAAAATATCTTTATGACAAAAAGAGGCAGTGCTTATATCGATTCAGAAGGTGATCCTGATCAAGAAAATACTTCTCTGGGTTACAAAGTTTTGATCAACATTATAACACCCGCTTGAAGAGGAATAGAATATATAATTTCATTCATGTTATAGTTTGTGTGATCAAAAAATACTGTCAGCATGACTGGCACTCCCCCACCACGACAAAAACTTAAGGAAATCCCGAACCTATCATCACAAGAATATTAAACAATTCAACAACTTGAGCGTGTGGCTTATCAATTATAGTATGTGTTTGTTATACAAGTAATTAAAAATAACCGCCACAGCGTATTCTCTTCCGTATTCCATAGGAATATGGTACCTCGGTACTGAGTTTCATATCACACAGAAACTTATTGCCGAGCCCTCTGCTAATTATTGATAATGGCAAGGTCAGAAAAGCCTTAATAGATATGTGAATTTAGAAAACCGCTGGTAATAATACCCTATCAAAAGAGCTGATAGTTAAATTAATGAATCAAAACGTGTGTTTGATTTTTAATCAGCCCCCAAGTGATTTTAGCAAACCTTTAGATTCACAAGTCATAGTGACTGAAAAAATTGTGTTAAACTCATTATGATTAGGACGAGTATAAAGAGTTTATTGTTTTAGATGTCTATGCATTCTAACCTATACTAAAATAAATCACGAATTGATCAAGTGGGCACACTCCAATAAGGAGGAAATAATCATGCATACCCATAAAAAGAGTACACCTAGACACAGGCCATTATCAGGAGGTCCTGATAAGATTAACTGATAGTTTTTTCATTATAAATGTATCAAGTATATGACCAGATTCGCTCGGTTCAGTACAGGCCTAAAGTTGCTTTTCCCGCTGATAAGGTGTAGAAACTCAATAAAAAAAACCTATTAAAGCAAAAAAGCACCGCTGTTCCAGCTTAGTTCTCAAAAAGCTGTTGCAGGAAAACACTGAATTGAGGGAGAGTTGCATAAGTTCTTAAGATGACTGACGAAATAGTGAACCCCAACAAGCACCTGATAATCCCAGGCTGGATCAATGAAAAATACTTTGCAGGCGTTCTGGCCAAGGACGAGCCAGATCATGTAAAGGTTCTGAAGTTCACGCCAGTGGCTGCCATTCCTCCGGGCGAAAATTTCACCTCGACCATGCTGAGGATCCACATTAAATTAGAAATGAAAGGTAAGTTTGCCTGTATTTTTCTGTGGGAAGCTGAAGAGGAAACATCAGGCAACTGGTACTTGAGGGACGGAGTGATACCTTAGTGAATATGATTTGATATCCACAAAAAATAAAGCAGAGACTAAGCCAAAACCCTTTCTTTTACAGATGGCAGCGCCAAGAATAAAACATACATTTTTAAAACGATGCTGCCCGAAGAGCGGGGTGGCAAGGACATCGCCGAGTTTGGCCTGTTCCCCAAAGAGGCCAAGATGTACAACACATACCTTCCGGCTTTCGAAGCCCTTTACAAGAAGGCTGGCTGGGACATTCAACTGGCGCCAAAATGCCTGCACACCGAGGAGCGGAATGGAGACATTCACTTCATCTTCGAGGACCTGCGCGAGGAAGGATTTGGAAACCTGGACCGCACGAAGGGGCTCGACATGGGGCACATGTCGGCGTCATTGCGAAAACTGGCAGAATATCATGCGGCCAGCGCTGTTTACGAGGAACAAAATGGACGATATCCCGAGGAGTTTTACGAGGGCTTCGTCACTCGGGCGGTCAAAAAGTTCCACATAGATGGCTTTAACGTCAAGGAAAAGGCCTACAAGAAAGCCATGCTCACCTGGGGAATGCCAGACGCCAAGAAATATGTCGATAAGTTTGTAGGTTTGGCAACTATGCTAGCTGAATAGTTTAATAAGATTGAGAATTTCCAGCCCAACGCAGAGCAGTATTGGGCCCAAGGCCTGGCCACTTTGAGCTATGAACCAAATGAGTTTTACGTCCTCAACCATGGAGACTTCTGGTCCAGCAATCTCATGACGAAGTATCTGCCCGACGGGAGCCTGGATAAACTCATTTTGCTAGACTTCCAGATATGCAAGTGGGGCAGTCCAGCCGAGGATTTGCTATTCTTTTTGATTCTCTCGTCTCGTAACGACTTGCGAATTAAGGAGTTTGACAACTTTGTGAGGATCTACTGGGAGCGCCTCGTCGAGTGCCTGAAGGTCCTGCAATACAAGAAGCCTCTACCTCCACTACGGGAAATTCAAAGGTCCATGTATCACAAAAACTCCTCTTTCTACGGTAATTGCAATAATCCATCGTCTTTGAATTATTATTGCTTATGTCGGAAATCTGTCTTGTAGCCTTCTTCAGCATATTAAACCACCTGCCGATAATCCTGTTCCCCAGCGACAAGGACAGTAACATCCACAACATGTCTGCGGAAACGCCGGAGGGTGAGAGCCTTAGAGAACGACTGCTATCGAATCCTGCCTTCGGCACCGTTATGAAGGATCTGTACCCATTCCTCTACAACAGGGGGATCTTGAACTTCGAAGATTACGACGAATGATATACAAGTAGCATCTTTTACCAAATAAATGTATTACCAAAAATATGCTAAGTCACCTGTTATATCATTTCATTTTGAGTTCAGCTATCTAATCATACGACTCTTAAGAGTTTCAAGTTTATGGTTAGTCAGTAAAATGGATAACGAAGTGTTTCTGGTTCGCCGTATTTCAGTAAAGAGTTTTAAAGAAACTTTATTGTTGAATAGGTTTGTTTTACTCAAAAATTAAGTATACGACTTGTTACCCACCCAAATAAAATAACCAAAAATACTTAACTGTTAGCACGTGTTTATTTTCAATTAGATTTAATGATCTAAGTTAAGTAGAAAACTATTGCACTATAAGTTACACAACAGGCTGTAGCTGTAATATTCTCAGAACAGGCTCTAGAGGAAAACAAGAAAACTTTGGCGGAGGCGTCCCTTGCAATTGGGTGGCAGTTTTTATGAAAAGATCGGATATGTATTGGGAAAAAGTCCAGGCATCTATCTTCAATTACTACTAAATACTATATATTTCTTAGCAAGGGTAATACCCTTACTATAATACAGTATTTATATGTAATGGCTTATCTTGAACAAACATTGATTTAAGCGAAGTTCAATGAATCTACTTATCATATAAAAAACCACTCAAAAACGACTAGAAATTGTATTGCCTTTCCAAACGAAATACTCGATGGAAAATGGACTATAAAAGCTCGACGCCGACTGAAATCTGGTTCAGTTCTAAAACAACTCTTGCCATAATAGGTTTGGATTCAAAGCCAGAAAATGACTGACGAAATTGAGAACCCCAATAAAGACCTGATCATTCCCGACTGGATCAATGAAAAGTACTTTCTAGACGTCTTGGCCAAGGACGAGCCGGATCATGTCAAAATCCTTAAGTTCACTCCCGTGGCGGCGATTCCTCCCGGAGAGAATTTTACTTCCACTATGCTTCGGATATTTATTAAATTGGAGATGAAGGGTGAGTGTCGGAAAATGGATGCAGTTATATGTAGCTTTGATTAAGTGGCCAATTGAGGGCAATGAAAACAATTGCGAAAAAATTTATCAATGTTTTACATTTGTGCTCTAACAGATGGCAGTATCAACAACAAGACATACATCTTGAAGATAATGTTGCCAGAAGATCGTGGCGGCAAGGACTTTGGCGACTTTGGTCTGTTCCCCAAGGAGGCAAAGATGTACGACACGTTCATTCCGGCCTTCGAAGCTCTCTACAAAGAAGCTGGCTGGGACATTCACCTGGCGCCGAAATGCTTAAAAACTGAGGAGCGGAACGGGGAGATGCACTTTATCTTCGAGGATCTGCGCGTAAAGGGATTCGGAAACCTGGACCGAACCAAGGGACTGGACATGGAACACATGACGGCTTCGCTGCACAAGTTGGCTGAGTACCATGCAGCCAGTGCGGTTTTCGAGGAGAAAAACGGTCGATATCCTGAGGAGTTCTACGAAGGATTCGTGAATCGATCGTGCAAGAAGTTCCACATAGATGGGTTCCGCTTGAAGGAGAAGGCCTTCAAGAAGGCTATGCTCACCTGGGGCATGAAAGATGCTGAGAAATACGTAGATAAGTTTGTAAGTCACAGAGTTCAATCTTTTCTTAATGAATATTGTGTTAAAAAAATCATTAAAAATTTCAGCCAACTGAGGAACAATATTGGGCCCAGTGCCTGGCAACTTTGGACTACAAAAACGATGAGTTTTACGTTCTTAGCCACGGGGACTTCTGGTCCAGCAACCTAATGGCTAGCTACTTGCCCGATGGAGGCCTAAAAAACCTAATCCTCATAGACTTCCAGCTATCGAAGTGGAGCCATCCGGCCGAAGACTTGCTCTTCTTTCTCATTCTCTCCCCGAAACACGAGTTGCGCCTGAAGGAGTTTGACAACTTTGTCAGGATATACTGGGAGCGCCTCATCGAGTGCCTGAAAGTCCTCAAGTACAAAAAGCGCCTGCCAGCACTTCGGGACATCCAGAGGTCGTTGTACCATAAGAACAACTCATTTTGTGGTAGGTGAAATAGGAAGATACTGATTTGTATTTATAATTACTTACTCCTCGTATTCGAACAGTTTTCTTTAGCTTGTTCACCCACATGCCGATAATCCTGTTCCCCACCGACAAGGACAGTAATTTCCACTGCATAATGGCGCAAACTGAAGAAGGTGAAAATATGAGACTGCGCATGTTATCGAATCCCGCTTTTGGCAAAGTGATGAAGGATCTGTATCCCTTCCTCTACAATCGAGGGGTATTTAACTACGAAGATTACGATGTGTGATATAAGATGGGATAATAAATAGGAAAATAAGATATACAGAAGGAGGATGAAAGGAAGGTAGTTTCTTTACGTGTCTTATTGATATGATGGGAGAAGTTGTTATTCAATAAAAGTTTTCAAAACTAATCTTTGTCACTTAGAATCGGTTTAATAACAAACTTGCTTCATCACGCAACAGTTGTCACTTTAACTTTGCCTATAAAGGTGACAACATTAATCTCCAGAAACTTTATCTAAACTTATATCGTGATAAGCTACCTCATAGTTACAATGTGAGATCTTGTTCAGTTTGAGTTATGTCGCAGTCCGAGACAATTGAAAACCCCAACGAACACCTCGTCATACCACAATGGTTGAACGAGAGCAAGTTTGAGCTCGTGTTGGCAAAGGATGAGCCTGAAGCCAGAAGGATTGTCACGTTTACCCCAGTGGCTGCTGTGCCACCTGGCGGCAACTTTACCTCTGTTATGATACGAGTATTCTTGGATTTGGAGCTTAAAGGTGAGAACAGACAGCTATGTCAGCCGACAAATTTATTCAACCTGGTACCCCAGATGGCACCCAAAAGAGGAAATCCTATGTGGTCAAGACCACTCTGGATGCGGACAAAGGGGGCAAGGCGGTGGAAGAATTCCGCTACTTTTACAAGGAGCAGCAGATGTACTCCACCTACCTGCCGGCATTTGAGAAACTCTATAGAGACGCTGGACGGCCGATGGAACTAGTGCCGAAGTGTCTGGAGATTGGTGAAATAGAGGGAAACCTGTACTTCATTTTCGAGGACCTTGCCATCCATGGATACTTAAGTGCGGACCGAACCAAGGGACTAGACATGACTCACATGAGGCTTTCCCTCCAGAAACTGGCTGCACTCCATGCCGCCAGTGTGGTCTACCAGGACCGCCATGGACCCTACCCCACTGACTTTGAGCATGGCTTTATCAAAAAGGACAACATTGAATATAGTCTGCGTGGATTTAATACCAAATATCCGGAACTCCAGGCTGGCATGAAGACTTGGGGCTTGGATGAGAGCTATAAAAAAAAATTTGTAGGTTTTCCGTGTTCTCAGTGGGATTTTTATCTCATCAGTTTATCTTTCAGCCCACATCTAATCAGTACGGGGCGATGGGCTTAGAATCTCTTAACGTCGATCCGGAAGACTTCAATGTCCTCACCCATGGAGATTTTTCTGCTAATAATCTCATGTACAAGTACGATCTAAACGGAGACCTACAGAAAGCTTTTCTGTTGGACTTTCAGCTCTGCAAATGGGGCAGTCCAGCCCAGGATCTATTATTCCTATTAACCCTATCAGCTTCAAAAGAGTTGCGGATCCGAGAATTTGACAACTTTGTAAGGATCTACTGGGAGTATCTAATCGAGTGCCTGGGCATTCTAAAGTACACGAAACCGATGCCTAAGCTAAGGGATCTCCATGGCGCCATCACCAAGAAAACTAACACCTTCTATGGTAGGAAGTGTCAACGGCATTATGATAAAAACATAACCCGTTCTATTTGGTCTCGTAGCTTTTTTCCCAATCATAAATCATCTGTCAACCTGCCTCTTACCAAGTACCAAGGAAAGTAACCTACACAGTCTCATGTCGCAGGACGAAGTGGGCAAGAACTTCCGAACCAGGATGTACACCAACCCCGCCTATGTGGAGGCCATCAGAGAGTTGTATCCCTTTTTCTGCAACCGTGGCCTGTTCAACTTTGACGATTTTGGAGAATAGTAAAGTCAACTGCATTCTTTTAACGAATGGACTTAATAAATTGTGTACCAATGTTGAAACTGGTTTCTTCAAGTTTTTCATAACGAATGTCGGGGTTCTCAGAACCTTGACATACAATAAAAAGTTTATTTCAGATACTACAAAAATTTTATAACACTCTTGGGCAAAAGAGGCTAGATGTTATATCAGAGAATCTTTCCACCATCATATCTCTTAAGAAGTAACTGATAAAGTTAATATTAAAATAAATGACTGGACAAACAAGATCACTTCTACTTCATTTTGAGATAATCAAATAAATGACTTTAAATATTTATAGAAAAACATATTAGGTTTAAAAGTATTAAGAGGGAAAATTATATTTTTAGCAATCAAAATTCTGGCAGCGTTTATTTCTCGCTTTCCTGGACCTCCCCGTCAGGTTATCAAGTATTCCGAGTACCACACAGCTGATAAGCCCGGCGCCTACTGCATCGCTTGGCCATCCCCGATCGTGCACATACTTTTATATTTGTATATTAACTATATATGTAGTCGGGTGTAGGGAAAAGCTCTGGCAATTATCACCCAAGAGAGGCGCTGCGAATCACTTACGATGCCCAGTGTCCGAGCTGTTGACGAACCAGTTAGACGGGCAATTGGCAATGCCGAGACTTTGATAAGTGCCCACTGCGCACCTCACTCGCCCACCTCGACGCCGACTTGTGTTTTGTTGTGCGTGCAGTTAGCCAAAAATAAAAAACACGATAGAGGCAATCGCGAAGCTCGGCCAAGAAAAACACACTCGATAAGGAAGGCGGGCAGTAAAAAACAGTTGCGCCGCATACTTCGGGCGGAGAACAACGCCACTCAGCGGCCCGGGGTGAGCTCACTCCGGCGGAATCCCAGAAGCCTCCCAGCCAGACAGAATGCCCGATAACAGCAACAAGTTCTCCGTCTCTAATGGCTCCGTTGGCATTCCAGACTGGATCAATGCGGCGTACTTTAAGCGAGTGCTCAAGCGGGAGCTGCGCGAGTTCAGGCGCATCCTGAACCTCGCGATCATCCCGGCCACACCTCCCGGAGAGTCCTACACCTCCCTGCTAATGCGCGTCGTCATTGACATCGAACTGAAAGGTGAGGAGGGCGTATTATTTAAATAACAATTAAGATAGCACCTTTGAATTCTCAGTATTCCCAATTCTGTATATAAGACCTTTAGAAAGTACTAGATGGAAAGCAAAGGCTATTATATTCTAAAGGTTATTCGAATAAGTATTGAATAGTTGACCGGACAACACGTTATGCATTAATTCGCTTGTTCCCAGGGCATTTCAATATACATAGTATTTATGTAGATATGAAGGAAAAACTTTTCGAGATTGGGTGTGTTTCGACCTTGTATTGTGATTCATAAAGAATCATATTCACAATCTTAGACACAAGACGATTCAATAACATCCAAGTCTTAAACAACAGATAGTAACAACAACAGATAGATAGTAAGTGCCAACTGTTTCGCCAAGGCCAAGTTTACTCTAAAGACCTTAAAACCTAGTCTTCATGTACTAGAACTAAGGGCGTCTTTATACTTTCCCTAATGCTTTAAAATGCCAGGCCCAAACCGCTTAAACCACTTAAATTTTGGATTATCTCAGACGGATTCTCGCAGCAACGATCCTACATTGTTAAGACCATGTTGAACGACGCCCATGGCAATGGCGGCTTTGTGAATACCCTGAATATTTTCCCCAAGGAGAAGATGATGTATGACACGATCATACCCCAACTGGAGGAGCTCTACGAGAAAGTGGGCCTGTCCGTGAAGTTCGCACCCAAGTGCCTGTGGGCGGAGGACCTAAAAGGACGGATCTGCCTGGTGCAAGAGGATTTGCGAACAAAAAAGTACAAGAATATCAGCCGTCTTAAGGGCTTCGATATGGAGCAAATGGAAAGGGTCCTGGAGAAACTAGCAGAGTTCCATGCAGCCAGTGCCGTATGGCGCCAGAAGCACGGTCCCTTTCCAGAGGATTTTCAGCGCATCTACCTGCCCGCCAACTACAACAAATCCAAGTCCTATCAAGCCCGGGTTCAGAGCTATAAAGCCGCTATGGCCAGCTGGGGTCTGGCCGATCATGAGCAATACGTGAATCGCATAGTAAGTGATCTGAAAAAATATCTAATTTTAAACTCATATTGGGTCTCCCGTTTACAGCCCACAGCCGATCAGTTTGTGCAGTCCTACGCCCGCTGTTTCAACAACAATCCCCACGAGTTCAAGGTCCTGAATCACGGCGACTTCTGGTCCAGCAACATAATGCTAAGCTACACCCAATCTGGCGAGATAAACCAGCTGCGTTTCGTGGACTTCCAACTGTGCAAGTGGGGCAGTCCGGCGCAGGACCTTTGGGAGCTTATCATTTGTTCCGCGAAGCAAAGCATTCGCATCGAGTGCTTCGACTCCTTCATCAGAATGTACCACACCCACCTGGTAAGGTGTTTAAAGACTCTGAACTATAGCGATCGACTGCCAATGCTGAGGGATATTCACATGAGCATGATCAAGTACGGATTTTGGGGTAGGTATCACCAAGATACCTTATTATATTTACTATACCACGCCTAATTATTCCCCAGGTTACTTCACAACTTTTACACACCTGGTGTTCATCCTTCTTCCCGTGGATACCGAGGCCAGTCTAGTGAAACTCACACAGCCCGGAGAAGAGGGAGACCGCTTCCGGGCCAAGGTCTACACGAATCCCCTCTATGTCCGGGCAGTTCTCAGTATATTGCCCTTTCTCTACAGGCGGGGCATACTAGACTTTTAGCCTGTCTAAAGCTGATCGTTGGAGCTGATTTTCATAGTTGTTTCGAAAACCCCACGGAACCAAAAATCGGAACAGAGCCGTATCTTTTTCCAGACTGTATCTCATGCGAGGTATCATGCCTCGCTTTGACTATCTGAAAGATTTATCTTTTGTTTAGCTGCGACAAAGTCTGTTTAATATTTTTGCAAGAAAACAAGACAATGAAATGACGTTTGTTTTATTTTAGATTCGGTTGAATGCAGGTTTAAGCACATCTGAATAATACTCTTGCTAAATTCTGCTTATAGAATGACCAACAACGACTCAAAATAATTATAATTACGCACTTAATTAATCTGTTCAGTTAGTTCGAGGTGTTAATTATTAAATCAAATTTAGTCAATAGTCGCCAGCCTTCAAGGTTGCGGCTTATCGCAACAGGTGCTTCAGTTCAGCTCACGTTTTATTTATCTCAGTTCATAGTACAGTGAACCGATGGTACAAATGCCAGATACTACTTTCTTGCTGCTTTCTGTCTATATTTTAATCAAGCAGTTTTTACTTATTCGACATAAAATTATTATTCCCTTCTTAATTATTTTTAAGCTATTAATTGGAATTGAAAAATTTATAACTTACCCACGTTTTCCAATATTTTTCAAGATGGCGGCCATTCGCTTGTTTTACGCGAGCAATGGATCTTCAAACTCCTTCATTATTTCTGTTCTGTCATATTTTCGGCTGCAAACAAATGCAATTTGTTTTCCATTGTAATGCATTTATAAATCTTACATTACAATTAACTATTTTGCCTTTTTAATCTTACTGTAATTTACTGTAATCGACGATATTAATATCAGAGTTTATTTACTCTGCCGATTATTACGGCCACGAATTTCGTTCCACATGAACGGGATCCACGACCTTACAACATGTTCTCACTCAGCACCCACAGCGCTTCACACATTTACTTAACTCGAATGTTTGTTGTTGGATTCCCAGTTGATAAGCCACAGAAGTAGCGACAACAGAGAGAGCTTTCCGTTTGATGAGAGCAAAGCTGCTTCCACTTGGCGGCCGTCACATGCTTAGCCCCACATTCCCCATATGTTTTGTTGGTAGGCCAGTTGATAAGCCGTTGAAAAGCCGAAAACAGAGAGAGCTTTTCCGTTGGATAAGAGCAAACCTGCTCCCATTTGGGGGTCGTCACATGGTCGGTCCCACATTCCCCATTCGAAAGCCCCGCCGGTTGCAACTCTCAGCTGTTCTGTTTTCGGTTCATTTTTTTCCAGTCAGGTGACTTGATAATCTAATACAAAACTCGCAATGGGAACTGGCAAGAAGAACTACCAGGCACCGGAGTGGCTCACCGCCGACTTCCTGCAGGACGTGCTCAAGGAGCACTTCAAGGAGGAGCAACTGGCGGTGACTGAGCTGATAGTGAAGTCAGCCCAGGTGGGGGACCAGGCAGTCGGATTCGCCAGCGAAATGCACCGGGCCAGTTTCAATTTGCAGAGGGGCTCAGCGGCCAAGAGCAAGTTCTCGGTAATTGTAAAGGACCATCCCAAAGGACAAACCGGTGCAGTAGCTCAGCGAAGCAAGCTTTTCAAGCGTGAGATCCTGGCCTACAAGGAGGTGCTGCCCAGGGTCCAGGAGCTGCTTCAGTCGATTGGGGACTCAACGAAAATTGCGCCTGCCTGCTACTACACCACCGAAACTCCCGAACCCTTTCTGATTCTCGAGGATATGCAGCAGTCCGGCTTCGAGAACTTTGAGCGCGGTCGCCTTCTCAATCTGGACTACGTGCTGCCCACCATCGCCAAGGTGGCCAAGCTGCACGCCTGCAGCGCCGTCATCGCCGCGCAAAATCCCCAAGTGCTGGAGTTTTTCGACGAGGCACCGATCTCCAGGAATCCCGACCGCCGCGACTTCCTCACATTCTTTCCCGTAAACATCCGCTGCGTGGCCGAGGAAGTGGCCCACTGGAAAGGCTACGAAGAGATCACCGAAAAAATGTTCAAGCTGGCCGAGAACGTTCTGCAGAATGCCATAACCATGTTCGAGTCCACCAGTACCGGCTTCCGGGTGTTCAATGTGACAGATTTGTGGATCAACAATCTGATGTTCCACATCAACAATGAGACCAAGGAACCGGACGACGTAGTTACGGTAAGTTATAAGAAATTAGACAGTGTCCTGAGCAGAATTTGAAATGATGAATATTTTAAGTTGGACTACCAATTGGCTTATGTGGGATCCCCGGCCATAGACCTAAACTATTTCCTCTTCGGTTCGATGAATGAATGTGTACGGAAAGTGCACTACAAGTTCGTAGTCCGAGAATATCAACGCGTGCTCCAGGAAACTTTGGAGAAGCTGAACTACCAGGGACACATTCCAAGCCTTAAGGAGATACACATAGACCTTATTAACACAAGTCTAATGGGTGAGTTAACCGCGATAACATTCCGAAATTTCCAATTAAACGAGTCCTTGTTTCAGCTGTTATTGGAGCCACTTGCCTGACACCCCTGATTTTCCGGGAGGGCGCCGGTTTCGAGAACCTTGAGGATCTGAACTCTCGTACTGAAAGTGGTGATCAATTCCGCAGGGAGAACGTGGAGAATCCGAAGTACCGGGCCTTCCTGCAACGTACAGTGAAGGAGTTTGAGCTATCGGGTTTCTTGGATTTTTAGACTTTTAACATTTTTAAAGCGATCAAAAGTATTCGGGCTTCCAAATAGATAAGCTAGATTCCATGAGTATTTTCCATCACAAGCTAAATATAAATCACCAAAAATGTTTATACTTAAAGTAATAGACAATAAAAAAAAACGAGAGAAATTTTTTCACAACCAATGTACTTAAAACATTCCTTAACTAACTTTAAAAGACTATATATTTTACTTAAATATCGTTAAAGTAACCCAGCTCCTCGAATTTTGGTAAAATCTTTTTGATTTCGTCCTTGTAACCGTCTAGGAAATACGCTTTCTTCCTACTATCGTTGTTCTTGACAAGGTCGTCCATCTTAAACGCATTTGTCTTGTCTGCTAAGATCATGGGCAAGAAAATGGACATCAGGAAAATGTCTAAAAGAAAATAGAGTCAAATATTGGTCGGAACAGCCTTAAGTTAAGCACTAACCATAGTTTTTATAGCGATGAATTCTTTCCCATAGACCGTCCTGCGTAGGAAACTCCCCCTTATAGCCAACTTTCTTCAACGTATCCACCAAAACGGAGAAATAACAATTTATCTCGTCCTTTCCAAGTTCGCAACGCTGCTCCGGCTCCAGCAGTCTGTATATTGAGCATAAAAGGTCGACTGAGGACGGGCATACAGTGGAGCACTGGAAGTCCACAAACATGACATCCTCGAAGGCCTCCGAGTTCTTATTGTTCCTGAACATCATATTCCGGAGATGGAAGTCTCCATGGCTGAGAACGTAGTGACCATCAGGCTGTCGATTATTGTGGAATTCCTTTATTTCTTCAACCATCTGGGACAGGAAGGTGTCCTGGATTTTACTGAAGTAAGTCTTGTACTTTGTGAGCTCAGGTTCCGCAGATAACATTTCGATAAAGTTTCCCATTCCGGTGGTCACCAAAGAACCGGTCATGAAGTTGGGCATATCGAACAGGCTATATTGGAAGTCTCTTAGAAATTCCGGATTCTGTAATTATAAAGGTATTTGCTTAGTAGTGGCACGCAGATAACAAACAAATTCTTACCTCATTAATAACCTTCATGCTAACTGCATGCCACTTGGCCAACTTGGAGAATACTGCTGGTTTTTCCTCTGGTGTCATTGGGCGATCCCGAATGACGGCGTATCCTTGCGCCACAAGATCCTCGAATATTAGCACTGACCGTGGCTCCAAACTGTGATACACACAAGGCACACATAGTTTGGTACTATCGCCCGCTTCTCGGAGAATTCTCTCAAACTCCGGAAGAACCTTGGAGTACATCCCGGTCTCCGTCGAAAACAAATGTGAATTACTCAGCATATCCTTCTTGTGTCCCTCCTCGTCAGGAATAGTCTTTACGATGAGGCTCTTGGTAAACTTTCCCTTCATGGTGGTATACTCCGTTGTAGTCCGGAACATCACGCTGGCATAGTGATCGCCTTGGGCACTCGCTGGGCTGATTTTCAGATCAGTTACTTGCAGTTCCGGGGCTCTCTCATGGGATCTCAAGACCCCTTCTATGAACTCGGTGTTCAGCCATCTTGGTGCCACCAACTCATCTTCATAAAAATTCTCCGCACTAGGTTTTTCAGACATTTTTTAGAGACTTGGAATCTATTAGTTGTAACTGCTGGTTTCGATCTGTTTATATTACAACTGCCTGGGACTGGGTCCAATTTAAGTACTTTAAAAATAAGCTTTCCGAAAGCCTTTCTGAGCTTTATACGATGACATATTTCAACTATCATTGTAATTCTTTTATCTAAAGTTGAGTCAAGAATCACCCCAATAGACACTTTTTATTTCTTTGCAGAGGGTTTTATAGGCTGCTGCCTAACTGCAAGGGTATATCAACTTCGGCTCCGCCCGGCTGTTATCCAAAAGTTTGTCAATAACAAGAAAATGGAAACATAGAATGCAGAATATGTATTATTGTTATTCATGAAATCAATGAAGCTCTCAAATAAAGCTCAACGTACTTACTGTAACGAAATTGCCCGAAATGAAATCTGTTTAAAGTCCCATCTTTCTAGCTGTCCCATGATAGCTCCCATGATGAAACCATGTCCCATGACAACTATAGGATATGTTCGACCGATTCCGACTGTTCCGACTTCTAAACTGCCTGTAAACAAAAGAAGGATGTGTTCAAAGTTGTAGGTCGATAGCTTTAAAACTGAGAGACTAATTTGCGTAGAAACTGAACTGACAGCCTGACATCCTTATATCGACTTAGGAGGTGATTCAGATCAATAATATATACACTTTATAGGGTCGGAGATGTCTCCATCACTGCGTAGCACACTTTTGACCAAAATTATAATTTCCTCCGCAAGGCTATAAATAAAAGACATTCAATTTAAACAAAAACAAGAGATACATATGTTTTTCAAAACCAATGTATTTAAAACATTCCTTAACTAACTTTAAAAGACTATATATTTTACTTAAATATCGTTAAAGTAACCCAGCTCCTCGAATTTCGGTAAAAGCTTTTTGATTTCATCCTGGTAACCGTCTAGGAAATATACTTTCTTTCTAATATCGTTGTTCTGGATGAGATCGGCCATCTTAAAAGCATTGGCCTTGATTGCTAAGATCATAGGCATAAAAGTGGACATCAAGAAAAAGTCTAAAAGAAAATAAAGTGAAATTGAGTCGAATCAACCTTTAGTTAAGCACTAACCATAGTATTTATGCCGATGAATTCCTTGCCATAGACCGTCCTGCGTAGGAAACTGCCCCTTATAGCCAACTTTCTTCAACGTATCCACCAAAACGGAGAAATAACAATTTATCTCATCCTTTCCAAGTTCGCAACGCTGCTCCGGCTCCAGCAGCATGTATATTGAGTATATCAGGTCGACTGATGACGGACATAGATTGGAGATCTGGAAGTCCACAAACATGACATCTTCGAAGGCCCCCGAGTTCTTATTGTTCCTGAACATCATATTCCGGAGGTGGAAGTCTCCATGGCTGAGAACGTAGTGACCATCAGGCTGCCGATTCCTTACGGAACTCCTGCATCACTTCAGCCATTCGGGACAAGTAGGTGTCCTGAATTTTACTGAAGTAAGTCTTGTACTTATTAAGATCAGGTTCCGCAGATAACATTTCGACAAAGTTTCCCATTCCTGTGGTCACCATAGGATCGGACATCAAGGTGGGCATCTCGATCAGGCCGTATTGGAAGTCTCTTAGAAAATCCGGTTTCTGTAATTATAAAGCTATTTGCTTAGTATTGGCACTCAGATAACAAACAAAAGCTTACCTCATTAATAACCTTCATACTAACGGCGTGCCACTTGGCCAACTTGGTGAATATGGCTTGTTGTTCCTCTGGTGTCACCGGACGATCCCGAATGACGGCATATCCTTGCGGCACAAGGTCCTCGAATATCACCACTTGCCGTGGCTCCAAGCTGTGATACACACAAGGCACATACAACTTGGTACTATCGCCAGCCTCTCGAAGTATCCTCTCAAACTCCGGAAGAACCTTGGAGTACATCCCGATCTCCGTCGAAAACAAATGTGTATTGCTTAGCATATCCTTTTTATGTCCCTCCTCGTCGGGAATAGTCTTTACGATGAGGCTCTTGGTAAACTTTCCCTTCATGGTGGTATACTCCGTTGTAGTCCGGAACATTACGCTGGCATAGTGATCGCCTTGGGCACTCGCTGGGCTGATTTTCAGATCAGTTACTTGCAGTTCCGGTGCTCCCTCATGCGATCTCAAGACACCTTCTATAAACTCCGTGTTCAGCCAACTTGGCGCCACCAACTCATCTTCATTAAAATGCTCAGCCCCTGCGCTTCCTGACATTTTTCAGAAATTCGAAATCTTTATGTTGTCACTGCTGGTTTCGATCTGGTTATGTTAAAACCGCCTGGGACTGGGTCCAATATAAGCACTTTTACAAATAGAGCTCTCCGAAAGCCTTTCTGAGCTTTTTTATACGATGAAATTTTTCAACTATCATCGAAATACTTCTTATCAAAAGTTTAGTTGAGAATAAGCCCAATAGATACTTTTCAGTTGTAATATTAATATTAATAAATTATGTTATAATTAACGTACAGCTTATCTAAAAGATTTTCAGTGAAAGGAAATGGAATCATAGACTGCAGAATATTATTGTTGTTTATGAAATTCAACGAAACTCTAAAATAAAGCTGCGCAACATTATTTTTATAAGCTATAGCTAATAAGCAAGTCATGCTGAAAATGTGCATTTTAGTAAGAATGACTATCTTAAGTTGCTAGCCTTTGGTACAATTCAAACGACCAGGGAGAAAGCTTTTTATTGTAGGAGTCATGGCTTTCTTACTTATAATTACTTTATCTAAACCCTTTTTCATAGCCAAGATTTCCAAAATAATTCCCATCATTTAGATTATTACCCATTTATTCTGCATAAAATTTATGAATTTATGGTTGGTTTGTAACACCAAAATTATTCTATAAATCATTAAAATACCCCAGTTCTTCATATTTTGCCAAAATCCTTCTGACATCATTCAAATATATGTCCAATTGATATGACTTCTTTCGAATATCGGCATCTTGAAGTAGGTCGTGTATTTTCAGGCTATTTGATTTAACGGCCACCATCAATGGATGAAAAGTACTTAGCAAAAAGAAATCTGAAAATATACAGGATATGTTTAGGCCAAGCCACAAGCAAAAGGATTTTCCAACTTACGATAGTACTTTCCTCTATGAATTTCGTGCCAAAGCTTGTCTTGGGTAGGCATCTGACCTCGGAAGCCTATCTTCTGAAGAGTGTCTTTCAAATTGGTAAAGTAATAGTTAATCAAATCGTAGCCCAAGGACGCGCGCTGTTCCGGTTCCATTAGCATGTATATAGAGTAGGAAAGGTCAACAAAAATGGGAGTTAAATTGCAGAACTGGAAGTCCACGAGCATGACATCCTTCAAAGAGCCAGTGTCCTTAAACATCATATTGCGCAGGTGAAAGTCGCCATGGCAAAGGACATAGTAAGCATCGCGTTGCCTATTTTTCGAATATTCCTTCAATTCCTCATAAGTTCTCTTCAGATAATAATCCAAAATCTTTTCGAAATGTGGCTTATACACTTTAAGATCGGGAGTCGCGTCCAACATTTCAATAAAGTTTGCCATGCCGGTGGTTATGAAGGGATCACTATGGATGGTTGGCAAGTCGAATACTCCATACTTAAACTCCTTTAGAAAATCAGGACGCTGAATAGAATAATTTGATTAAAAAATGTCGTATATTGAAACCTTCAATAAGTCATATTTTGAAACCTACTTCATTTATAAACTTCATGCTTACGGCATGCCATTTTGCCAGCTTTGCAAGGACTAGTTGTAGTTCTTCCTCAGTAACAGGACGATTCCGGATAACCGAATATCCTTGCGGAACCAGATCCTCGAAAATCATTACCTCCCGCGGCTCCAAGCTGTGATAGATACAGACTGCGTGGAGCTTGGTATTATCGCCTGCTTCCCGAAGAACCCTTTCGAATTCCGGCAAAACATGGCAGTACATTCCTATTTCGGTGGCAAACATGTGAGAATCACTCAACATGTCCTTTTTGTGACCTTCCTGCTCCGGCATCGTCTTCACAATGAGTGGTTTCGAGTGCATCCCCTTGGAGGTTGAGTAGTCGACTTGGGTCCGGAACATAATGCTTGCATAGTGATCTCCTTGGGAAGTCGCAGGTGAGATTTTCAAATCGGTCACTTTAAGTTCTGGAGACTTCTCGTACTCTCGTAGAATATCACCAATAAAATCGGCGTTTAACCAACTCGGTGGCTGTAGTTCATCAGCGTTGAACTGATCGAGGTCTTGATTTTTCGACATTTTATATTCTTTTACCCTTAGGAGGTTACTGTTCAGTTAAAAATCTGAACTGCTAGTGCAGGGGATCTGTTGCCCAACGATCTTTTTAAATACAAAAATTCCGAGCTTTTCCAAAGTTTAGCTAAGCTTTTAATCAGTATAAGTATCCTCACCGTTAATGTATTTCATTGGTTATTGTTTTTAAAAGCGTTAAGCTTTCTACGCAAAAAATGTCAATGCATTAATTAAATAAATATCTGTTACATCATCCTGTCATATAAGGAATTATGTAACTTTAATCTAATGAGAATCAAGAGCTAAATACAAATAACTGCTTTACGAAAACTTTCATATTACGAACATATTATTTATTCCTTCAACAGCTTTTATAGTTGGCCTGACTCACATTCTTATCTATTAGATAGAATTTTTAATTTTACACATTTAATCAAACACTTCATTTAAGTAACAATTACAGATCCAAATCTCACAACTTGACCACATGACCATCACTCACAAGCCCTTAAAATAGCCCAACTTTTCGAACTGGGGCAGCAGCTTTTCCACATCCTTGACATAAGTGTCCAGGTAGAAGGCCTTTTTCTGCGTTTCGGGATCCTGGATGAGCTCATTCATTTTGAAACTGTTTGATTTGACGGCCAAAATCAAGGGAAAGAAGGTGCTGATCAAAAAGAAGTCTGCAATTATATAATTTAATATAGTTTATTAATGTGGCTAGAACTTTCTTTTTCCAAACTCACCATAGTACTTGTTCCGATGTATCTGCTCCCAGAGCTTGGCCTGCGTGGGCATCGTTCCTTTGTATCCTATTTTCTGAAGAGTGGCGAGCAGCACGGAGAAGTAGTAATTAATCAATTCCTTCCCCATTTCCCGGCGCTGCTCCGGCTCCATCAGCATGTAGATTGAATATATGAGGTCTGTCGAAATGGGACTCAGGCTGCTGATCTGAAAGTCCACCAACATGACGTCTTCCAATGCGCCTGTTTTCAGGTCTTTCTTAAACATCATATTGCGCAAATGAAAGTCACCGTGACACAGAACGTAGTAGGCATCAGATCGTCTGTTCTGTTGATATTCCTGCAATTCGCATTGCAGACGCTTGAGATAGTTTTGTTTTATCTTCACAAAGTGCGGCTTGTACTTTTTCAAATTGGGAACTTTGTCCAACATTTCGATAAAATTATCCATGCCAGAGGTAATCATGGGATCCGCCACGAAGCGGGGCAAGTCGAACAGGCCGTATTTGTACTCCTTAAGGAAATCAGGTTGCTGCGTGAAAAAATTCAAGTTAACTGTTAGAAATCTTCAAGGATTGAGTTATCTACCTCCTTTATGATTTTCATGCTCACTGCATGCCACTTTGCCAGCTTGGAGAATACGGCTTTGAGCTCCACCAGGCTTACAGGCCGATCCCGGACGACGGAATATCCCAGCGGCACCAAGTCCTCAAAGATCATGACTTGCCGCGGTTCCAGGCTGTGATAGAGGCAGGGTGCAAACAGCTTGGTCATGTCCCCCGTCTCCACCAGTATTCTCTCGAATTCCGGCAGGACCTGGCAGTACATGCCGATCTCAGTCTCAAAGAGGTGGGACTCGGCCAGCATGTCCTTTTTGTGGCCCTCCAGCTCAGGCATCGTCTTGATGATCAGGGGCTTGGAGAACTTACCGTTACAAGTCGAGTACTCCGCAGTGGCCCGGAACATCACGCTAGCGTAATGATCGCCCTGGGCTGTGGCTGGGGAAATTTTCAGATCTGTCACCTTCAGCTCCGTGCAATTTTCATACGCCGCCAGGATTCCGCCGAGGAACTGTGCATTCAGCCAGGACGGTGCCTCCAGCTCGTCTTCATTGAATTGGGTTTTGTCTACTTTGTCAGGCATTTTTACGGAGATTTATTATACAATTATTTTCAACGATCTGCGAGTATCCCGATTGCTAGTTGATTCCATAGTAGGCATGTCGATCGTGGGTTGCAATCATTTTATACAAAAACGTCGAGCTTTTAGAAGTGCTTTGTCAAGCTTTGTACATATCACATATTTTAAAAATTTTTAGAATTTTTAAATTAATAAAATAAGACACTCGTTCTCATTATTTTGATGGATCCAATAAAGAAGATGATCTTTCCAAATAAAATTTAGTACCAAACATTTGGAACCAAATAAAATTTAGTACCAAAGCGAAAAATTGTATTTTAAATTCCAACTACATTCGGAATACCACGATTTTATTTTTAGAAATACTCACCATTGGTACTTTAGATAATAATATTGACAATAATATTTAGTAGTAGCTTTATCAAGACACTTGTAGAGTCAATTGAATTATTAAAGTTTTTCCCTCTTTCTCGATAAGTTGTTTTTATTTTTACCACTCTAATGAAAGTTATATCACTAAATTCTATCGTCTACAAAACAGTTTACAGTGGCTATTTGTATAATATATATATTTATTTATTATAGAGATATAAACCATGCAATCCAAGTATGCGATCGTATATAAAATGCGTGCTTCCTGGTGGAAAGTTATCTGTTAAAGGATCAGTGACATTAATAAGAATACTCTTTAAAACTGATTATTATAATCACTATATTCAGAGAAAAGGAAATATTTTTAATGGGGTATACAGATGTGAATGCATGACCTAACCTAATCTAATAAGAATTAACTAATGGGATTTTTGACTAAAATTTGATAAGGAATTACTGATCTGCGTCCAGCAAGCCCTCGGCCTCATATACGGGAAGGAGCTCCCGCAGGACCCTTAAGGTAATAGGGTTCTGGAAGCAGGCATTCTTGAAGTTAATTGATCGCTGATTGGTCTCCATCAGAGCATTGAAGTCTGCGTTTTCAGTTTCCACATTTCGATGAATTCCAAACACGCACATCGAAACGTGAGCAGCTGCAAAATAGACACCATTTAAAAGTTAATCTCAAAAGATATACCCTAATAGAAGCTTGAAACTAACCATAGAACTTTTTCTGGTGGAGCTGCTGATGGAACTGGTGCAAACTGGGAATGGGCTCCTGATATTGCAGCCGCCTCAGGGTGTCCGAAAATATGCCAAAGTAGAACGCTATCAACTGCTCCTGCTGATCCCGATGGAGCTCAAATTCCAAGGAGGAGTTCATGAAGTAAAAGAGGTCGATGGCGGGAGATCCCCACGCAGAGTACTGGAAATCAATAACGATCACATCTACTGGCTCCCCTGAGTCCTTGTCGTATTTGACCAAAACGTTGTTGGTCCAGAGATCGCCGTGGGCCAGGACGCTGATATGGCCTGGGCTGATGTCAAAGATGCGTTTACCAAGCTCCATGTAGATGGGAACAAGGGACTTCATCTTTTCAGCAGTGGCCTCGAATCCAGGCCACTGGGCCACCCGCCGAGTGGCAGCCTCAAACATTCCCACGAAGGCTGGAGCGTAGTTATCTGTGTAGCGATTGAAGAAGCCCCTATCGTAGATCTCCAGACAATGGTTCTCTCTCTGGTTAAGGACCGCCGAGGTAGCGTGCATTTTGGCCATTTTACGGAGCACTATGTGAGCCAGTTTCAGGTTGAGCCCAGCGAGACGATCGGGCATCACGAAACCCCTTGCATTCAGATCTTCGAATATCAGCGCCGAGTTCGGCTTATCTACAGCCATGGTTTCGGCGAAGATCTGCTCGGTGTCACCAATCTCCAGAAGGAGAGCCTTTTGCTTGGGGAGGACCTTCTCATAGATTTCCATCTCCCGGTTGAAAATGTCGTACGGCTCCATGGTGTTCTGGGCGAATTCGTTTCCCTCAAAGGTGGATTTTACGATATAGTGGCCCAGTTGGGAAGTTCCATCGCTTCTGGTGAACTGAGCCTTGACCCGGGTCAGGACACCGCCGTAGTTTTCACCTTTGCCCAGGGCTGGATTCACTTTCACCCAGTCGATCCTTAGCCGCTGATCGCTGTAGTACTTTCGCAAGGTGTCCAGCAGATAATCTTCTGTGAACCACTCGGGGGCATCCAGGAAAACCGAAGCAGGGACATCTGGAGTCTCGGCTTGGATCTTGGGAATAGCATCTAAGCCACTGATGAGATCGGAAACCGACATAGTTAGAAATACTGATCTGGGAGACTTTTCAACCGCAATTGTGCTCGAAGTTCGAGAGGCTGCCGCTTTTATGCGAATGGCTGGGGAAGCTAAACGGTTCCCATCTGAGAAAGTGATTTATATTACCATAAAATCGCAGATACTACAACTGTGAACGAGTGCTGGAAATGCAAACACGGCGGAAGAAACCTCAGATTACCCCCCTCTTTATGGGCCTTACGTTCTAAGAGGTCCCCCGAAATCTGTACCCCTCCAGAGGCTTCCGCCTAAATTGCGATTTGTTTGAGTTTGTCGAAAGCCACCAGCTCTCATTAATCTATATAGCACTTGTTGTGGGTTTAGGGCTGCACAAGTGTTTATTTTTCATTTTTTTTTTTAGTAATTATACATTCAGTACACACGGGCTCTTAAATGGGTTCCCAGCTAAATCATCCCTACGGGGTGTGATATGTCAGAATGGCTGCTAACGTCAAACGCTGTGAAAAATCTGAGGGATATACGAAAAATATACTGTTTTTGAGTGATAAGTGTGGTGTTTTTTTCTTAAATAATATTCATTTAAAACGTAGTAGATCTTCAAACAGTCTGAAAAATTTTGAAATAATTTAAAAAGTATTCATACGAAAGTAAAAAAATTAAAAACTTAAAATTATCAAAATTTATTGTACCTTTCTTTCTACTGTATTTTTTTTAAATTTCTTACCTTCTCGGTTATATTTAATAAATAAATTAAATATAAGCTCAAAATATGAAAAACTGATATTTCTCCTTACGAGACTATATAGAATTAAACTTCTCCCAAGAATATTTTTATTGTATTTAACCACTGAGCATTGTCCGTTATTAGCTGATAAAATTAGTTTACTTTGTCTAGGTAAATATGAGTATTTAAACTACTTTCTCAATGGTTTAATCTTAAAAGTTCATTTATAAGTCCTTAAAACAAAAAGTAAAAGTTTTGCATTAACAAAACGGCTGATTTTAAAAGCAAGTAGCATATGTGTATAGTACTCCTAAAAAATAGTACTAAAATAATATAAAATAAACAATTTATGATAGGGTCCTGTAAAGAAAAAGGGCTTAGAAGTCAATATGATAGTTGTTACTAATTACAAATTAGCAAAATGTAATGCAAGCCCTAAATAATTGATATCGTAAATCTGCGACTTTTAAGGCAAACATTGTCAAAGAGAAATGTCTCAATGGTTTACAGCCTAGGTAAATATTTAAAGAGTTACTAAGGAAGTCTGGGCAAACAGTCCAGGGAAAAGTAACTGGGCAACAATGCAATCCTGAGGCTCTGAGATAAAGCGCTCTTGATGGGGGTAATGATAAATAAGCAGAAGCCTCAATTGTTTGCGTTTGACGACGAGCGCTGTCAATCATTAAAATTATGGCAATGGATGAGGTGCCGCGTGATAGGTCGGAACATATTCAAATCAGCCTTCCAGAGTCAATTCCCAGAAGCTAATATTTCATATTCCTATTAATTTCCCTTTTACTTATACTTATATTTAAATAATATTTATAAATCTTAAAAATCTCTGCACATATCTACTCGCTGCTTGGCACACGTTACCCTCTTTTTCGACCTGTTGCCAAATGGAGCTCAGCTAATCCGCGGGCAAATAGTTGGGGAGTGCTATCTCTCAAAATGTTTGCCCGGATATAAAAGTAAAGGCGTCATTCGAGGTCTAGATAGGGACATGAGATGCCTGCAATTGCATATACATACACATCAAGAAATCTCATATTGGATTGTATCAAAATTAAACGAATCTGGTAGTGTTATTTTGTCAAAAATGTTCACTTTTGCCGTCATCCATTGCCAAGAGTTAGTTTGAATCCATGCGATTCTGCATCGTCTATTTTCCATAAAAATTCGATTTGATTCGACGGTCTCACATCCATTTCTCCAAGTGCATCCACACTGCATATTTAAACGGTTACTTAACCAAGATTAGTATAAAAGCGACCGCGCAAATAGAGCGAAAGTATTATTCGCTTAGAAAAATTCAACTTAAATTGCGGAATATGGCTGCAGCTCCCGAGTGGCTCACCCACGGTTATATCGACCACGCCCTGCGCTGCCACTTCCAGGATGATGGCCTGACGATAGCCAACCTTGAAATAAATCCTGCTCTGGGACCCGGCGAAAACTATGGCGGAGTGCTGACCCGGGCCCGAGTGACCTTTACGCTTTCCAATCAAAACAAGACCGAGCAGCTTATTAACCTCATTGTTAAGACGGAAATCGATGATGATGAGCTGACCCAGGAACTAATGGCTCCCTACGACATTTACAATCGAGAAATGACCATCTACCAGGAGGTGCTGCCCAAAATAAAGGATCTTCTGGACGAGATCGGCGATGCTGAGAGGATTTTCCCACTGCCATATATGTGGACCGGGAGCGAATGGCAATTATATTCGAGGACTTGTCGGTGGAGGGGTACGTGATGGCGGATCGAGTGCGTCGACTTAACATAGAGCACACCCACCTAATACTGCGAAAGTTGGCCAAGTTCCATGCAGCCTCGGCGGTTTTGAACGAGCGCCAAAAGGGCAGTTTGGAAGGCTTTGATCGGGGCTTCTTCAACCGCTACACAAATGCGTACAAGGGTTACTTCGTGGGAGGCCTTCTGGCGGCTGCCAGGTGGATGAGTCAGGTGCCCAAGCTCGCGGAATACAGCAAAAAGCTGTTCGCCCTGGCGCCCCACTACATGGACATCGGTCGCGAGTGCTTCGCCCCACAAGCTGGGCAGGTGAACGTCCTGGCCCACGGAGATGTATGGACCAACAACGTGATGTTCAAGTACGACCCTGAAACCGGACGCCCCGTGGACGTACTGCTGATTGACTTTCAGTACTCCTTCTGGGGATCACCCTGCATCGATTTGCACCATTTCTTCAACACCTCCCTCAAGGAGCCCTTGCGCCGGGAGCAGCAGAGTAACCTGTTCCAGTTCTACCACAGTATCTTCAGTGAAACGCTGGTGAAGCTGGACTACCAAGAGAATCCCATTCCCAGTCTGCATAATTTCAAGCTTCAAGTGGAGCAGAAACGATTCTTTGGTGAGTATCAGGATACAGATACCTGATGATACAGTGTTCTTATATCATAACCTGTGAAAATATTTGTTTTCCAATTTCAGCCATGCACTCCGCAGTTGTGGTGCAGCCCGTGATGATCAGCCAAGATCCTACGGATGCCTGTTTTAATGCCCTAATGAATGACGACGAACGGGGCATTCGATTCAAGAACCGCTTGTACCACAACCCCATCGTGCAACAAAACCTGCATGCTCTGGTACCGTACTTTGACCAGAAGGGCTTGTTGGAAGTTGACCAGGCCTGTTGAGAACGATCCCTCGGATCCGCTCGCTGCCTTAATAGTCATATTGTAAATAATTTGTTAGTTAGACCATAATGCAATTAAATGTTTTGCTATCAGCACAAGGTATCTTTGTGGAAATAAGCGACAATATTCAATGCAATATACAGCGTACATAGACTTCAAGGTGTTTAAGGTCAAGATTAGCATTAAAGAACAGCAATGGAAAGCCTTTTTTAACAGAAGAGAGCCTATGTTTTCATTTTGTTGTAGAATGGGCCCAAAAGTAGACCAAATGTCGGGTTTGGTTGGCATCCTTCCTCAGAAATCTGTTAAATTAGAGTCTCTGAATACAATTAAATACGCCCAAATGTATGCTATGCTTAGCTACTCAGGTACTCACTTTTAATTATATTTATAAAGTAAAAGGTAAATGTTTGCAAATTTTAAATAAAATTTTATCTGGCATCGTAAGTGTTATCACGCCCATGATGGGCTTCAAGATTTTCATCTTCTGGCACTTTCCGAAGTGAGGAATCCATGCGAAATGGAACAATGCACTTTGCATTTTGAGAGAAAAGTAGAAACTGTCAAAGCCCACACGTGAACAACAGTGAGTTCTATTAATGTCCCTCGTTTATTATGCAAACGAACAGATGGATTTACGGGTGGGGAAGCTTATTACTTAAAGGCGAGACGCTGAGAGCGATCTTCCAGAGCCACGTCAGTGGGAGGCGGGCGATTTACGACGGGCACGCTTACATCACTTGATACACGCTTGATATATGCATATAGTGGACCGTACCCCGATCTTGCTGCCCTGTTATCTCACACGCCAGCGCTCTGAGCTGAATTCCTTTATCTATCCGGCTTTAGATACCCGCCACTCTCCGGCGGAGTCCCACGTAGCTACTACGTAGTTGTCTGAGTCGGCTTGCTTTACGGCTGCCATAATGTGGGATCTGGCAGCGTCACCCAGATTGCGCTGGTCCCAGATGTATAAATTGAGCGGTCCCCTGGAAAATTCATCCAGAAACAGAACCGTAACACATCTCGCATCATGGTGGAGCAGGGTAAAGCAGATTCCACGAAAGACTTTCATCCGGCGCCCGTTTGGCTCGATGAGGCCTACCTGGAGCCCATCTTGAGGGACCAGAAAAAGGACCCGGGACTTAGGATCACGGAGCTGGAGATCAAGCCGGCGACGGCCAAGGGCGACAACTACGCAAGTGTAATGACCCGCGTAAAGGTTCTGTATTTGAATTCCGGAGCCAAGACACCCGAAGTAGGGTACTACATTGTGAAAACCACCTACGAGAATGATCCGTTCGCTTCTGAGATTTTCTCCGGCTACCAAGTCAGCACCACCGAAATGCTCATGTACGACAAGATCCTGCCCCACTTGAGTGCCCTAATTGAGGAAACCCGCCAGCCGGAGCAGGTCTTTGCCAAGACTCTGCACGTGGACTACGAGCATGACGCCATTATCTTCGAGGACCTGGCGGTAACCAAGCACGTCCTGGCCGATCGCCTGGCAGGACTCGACTTGGAGCACGCCAGGCTCAGCCTGCGCAAGTTGGCCAAGATGCACGCATCGGCTGCCGTTCTGAACGAGCGCCAGCCCGGTCTCCTTACAAAGCTGGATCATGGCATTTTCAACCGGCACACCAAGGGCTTCGCCCCCTTCTTCGAGAACTTGATCGGTGTGGCTGCTGATTTTGCTGCAGAAACTCCAGAGCTAGGTGAGAACTACGCCCGGAAGCTGAAGGCTCTGCGGGCGAAAGTAATGGAGTATACGACCCGGGTCTATGATCCCCAGCCGGAGGGGTTTAACACCCTGGTGCACGGTGACTTCTGGGTGAACAACATGATGCTAGTGTATGGGGAGAAGAAGGAACCCCTGGACCTAAAACTGATCGATTTCCAGTTCTGCAGCTGGTCCCCACCGGCGGTGGATCTGCACTACTTCTTCAATACGTCGCTGCAAAGGGAAGTGCGTTTCGAGCAGCAAGATGCTCTGATTCAGTATTACCACACGGTTCTCGTGGAGACGCTCAAGGATCTTAAATTTGGAGGCTACACTCCCACTCTAAGGGAGTTCGTGTTGCAGCTGGAGAAGGGAAAGTTCTTTGGTGAGTGGATAGCTTTAGGATCTGTTTTTAGTTCTTCAGACAAATTTGCCAGGTGGGAAGTATGCAGTAAAATATGAAATATTCAATACTCTGTTAGTTTAGTTTTACTTTGTTAGTTTGTTTAATTAACATTTCATGCCTTATCCTCCCAGCCGTGACTGCCTCATTGACCTGTGCCGCAATTTTGACGAATGATGAGACCGCCGATGCAGATTTCCATGCCCTGATGAAGGAGGACGAACGGGGCAGGCGGTTCCGAAAGCTTTTGTACACCAACAAGTCGCTACGGGAGAATTTAAAATACTTGTTGCCACGTTTCGATCGAACCGGCCTGCTGGAAGTTACTGACTGACAGGACGGATGGTGGTTCTCGCAATTTGTTATCTTGTTTTAGGATATTTTAAAGAAATTGTAAATATAAAAAAAATTATAAACATACACTGCGTATTAGTAGTAATTTATGTAATTTAAATATATATTTACATAAAAATATGGATTTTAATCCTAAGAGTATGGATGAATAATCACATATAGTCGATTAAAATTCAGGAAAGTAACGTCAAAACGATCTATAGGTAATTTCGCACGAGTTCCTAAAAATGGACTGTCATGCCAAGTACATAAACATAGCTCTAAGATTTAAACAAATAGTTTTTTTTTTTGCTTATCATAAAATACTTAAGCAAATCTGTTTGAGGGTTCTACTTTTTACAGCTTTAACCACGAAATTGTCCATTCTATTCTGATTTCACAATGGGAGAGGGCCTGTAAGTGTTATCAGCTGGGACTTGAGTAGTGTTTGCTAAAAATTAACAATTTGGCATAAGATTAGTTATCAGGTGGGAACAATACCGTCTTCATTAAATGGTCAGTTATGGCTCCTATCAATTTAATCGGAAGACGATAAGGATAGCGAGAATCAACAATCAAGTTAAAGAACAAATCACTCAGAACACAAAACGATAAAGTTTTGAAAGAAAACAACCCATATATTACTTGAGCTACAGACTTTATTTATACTTGCATACAATTACTTATAATATATAAAAACTTATGGACATCACATTTCATCGAGCAGTCCGAGGTGGTCCAGGAAGGGAAGGGTAATGCGCAGTTTTCTTTTTACAGCCTCTGATTCATAGACCGAATCCTTGAAGCGGATTCCGCTCTCGGAATTGGACAGGCACTGCTCCAGAGAAGGCTCCTCCGCACCTTCGTACTGCATCACAGGCTCGAATATCAGGGAGCAGAAAACGGCTGGCAATTAGAAAAATTAATATGTCAATCTGTAGATATGTAAAAATTTTAAAAATTTGTCACTTACCATAGAAGCCTTTTGTGCGAAACTGAAGCTGGAACTCAAAAAGGCTGGGAATGTGACCCGAGAACTTGAGCTTCCTCAAGGCCTCCACCAGCCTGTAGTAGTAAAACTGTACCAGTTCCGGCTGATTCTCCAGGCGGAGGTTGTCCTGCACAGAGGTGGAGAAGAAGTAGTGCAGATCAATGGCCGGGGAGTTCCAGACACTGAACTGGAAGTCGATTAGGACCGCGTTGGTGGGATGACCCGTTTCGTCGTACTGGAACATGAAGTTGTTGATCCATAAGTCGCCATGCGCCAGGGTCACAAAGTCTCCCGGACTAATGGAGGTGGTGCGCTCGCCATAGTCCATCAGATGCTTCACCAGCCGATCGATCTTGGCCTGGTACTTCTCGCGCATCTCCTCGTCATCATTTAGAGATCGGGACAGGGCCTCCATCAAATTGGTCATGATGGGTCCGTAGGCCCTGGTATGTTGATTAAAGAATCCCCGGTCGTAGTTCCGCTCGAAGATTCCGGGCTGGCGCTCGGCGAGAACCGCTCCGGCGGCATGAAAACTGGCCATCTTTTCCAGCATCAGGTGAGTGTGCTCCAAGTCGAGTTTCTTCTTTCGAGAAGCCATCTTGTAGTGCTCCAGTGCCAAATCCTCAAAGATTATGGAGTTCCTTGATCTATCCACGTTGATGGTGCCAGCGAAGAATTTCCTGGAATCCTTAAGCTCATTCCTGAGCAGATCCGTCAACTGAGGCAGCACCTTCTCGTACATATCCATCTCACGTGTGTAGACACCATAGTGCTTCAAGACATCTGCGGCCGGATCCTTGTTGGCGAAGGTCGTCTTCACCAGAAAGGTGGTGGCCTCCTTCTCCTCGGCTTGCTTCGAGTCCTCCTTGGTGGCATACTCCACATTGATGCGAGTCAGTACGCTGCCAAAGTTCTCGCCCTTGCCAATTGCTGGGCTGCTGTTCAGTTTCTCCAGACGAAGAGACTTGTTCTGGAAGAAGGAGCGCAGCTTGTCCTGGACGCAGTCCGTGGTGAGCCAAGCTGGCGCTGGATGGGTTTTGTGGCTGCTTTCCTTGGGCATGGTGATTAGTTTCTGTGGCTAGTTGCCCTGATGGCTCAGTTTTTATAGGTCCCAGGGTTCTCGTATAGTATAGAAATATAGTATAATATATCGCGTTTGGCTCCGTCGTCTGTTTGCCAATCGCCAACACTCGAACTACTTGCCGGTCTAGCCGCGAATCCACGTGTTTATTGCGTTGCACTTCCCATTTTATGACTTGACCTAGTCCAATACTGCGAGTGTTAAATACTGCGCATTTAACTAGCCCAGCAACTAGGATTCTTTGGGGCAGAGCAGATGGTAAGTTGTTGTTTTACTCTACCACATTCAAATCTCAAAATAGACTAGCTGGCAGTATGTCGAATCAAATGGAAGCCACTCATGTCCGAAACACCTTCCATACCCCTCCGGAACACCGCCCATTCAGATAGTGTTACGGCATTTCCCAGAACTGTTGGCTTTCTTATTTGCTAAATAGAAATATTTACCGAAGACTGCGAAAACAATTGAACTATTTTCACAACAAAGTATAAGCTTAAATAGTAAAAAACCCAGTATTTTTAAAGTAAAGAAATCTTTGTTAATCTTCATTTTATTTAACTCGATTATTCTAACTATATGTACTTCCCGCGGCAGCCATTTACATTTAATCATTCGATCGCATACATTCTTGAAATAAAGGCACAATTATTCTCTAAGATATAATCTCTAAGGGTGGAAGATTAGGGTAAAAAGTAAAGACATTGAGGCGACAGCCTCGTTGGTTGTACTTTGAAATAATTACTTGAAAGAAATAATTCTGAATCCCTTACCTTTCTTAAACCTATGTTCCTTAAACCTAAATCCCCAATATCCACCCAGCAAAACGTAGACATTATAAATTGAAAAGTATTATTTAAATGTAAAGGTTTGTAAATGTGATTCCTCATGTGCGATAACCAGTAAAAGTTTAGTGAGGATTTTTTATTTAATTAGCATTGCTTTTGGGACCAAACTCGTTAATAAATTTGTTCAATTTCAATCCATGAAATATTACATTTCATCCAGCAAGCCCAATTGATCCAAAAAAGGCAGGACGAGAGGCAGCTTATCCTGAATGTGCTGAGCTTCGTACACAGAGTTTCGGAAACGTAGACCACTTTCGGAATCCGATAAGCCCTGTTCGATGGAAGCCTTCTCCTTGCCAGTATACAGCATGCATGGCTCGAAAATCAGTGACGAAAATACACCTAAAATGATAAAGACAAAATTATAAGTGCCAATTTAGAAATATCATATTGCCAACCATAAAACGCCCTATTCTGGAATTGCTGTTGGAAGTCAAACAAACTCGGGATTTTGCCGGAATAGTTGAGCGTCTTGAGGTAGTCCTTCAGCTTGTAGTAATAAAACTGGACCAACCCCGGCTGCCGTTCCCAGCGAAGATTTTCCTGAATGGAAGTGGAGAACAAGTAGTGCAGATCAATGGCTGGAGAATTCCAGACGCTGAATTGAAAGTCAATTAGGACGACGTTGTTGGGATGTCCTTGTTCGTCGTACTGGAACATCACATTCGTAGTCCAAAGGTCACCATGACATAGAGTAAGGAAGTCATTTGGGTGTACTGAAGTCGATTTCTCGCCGTAATCCATTATATGTCCTATCAGGTTATTGATCTTAGCCTGATAACGCCGCTTCAAATCCGGATTAAGCTCCAGGGAGCGGGACAGAGCCTGCAGGAGATTTTTCATCATGGTTTCATAGCCACGGGTGTGTTTATTAAAAAAGCCACGATCATAGTTCCTCTCAAAGATCCCTGGTCTGCGCTCGGCCAATACGGCAGCAGCTGCATGAAAAGTGGCCAGCCTATCCAGGAGAATGTGAGTGTGCTCCAAATCCAACTTATCCAGCCGAGAGACCACCTTGCATTGCTCCAGCGACAGGTCCTCAAAGATGATACAGTTCTTCTCCCGATCCACACTGACGGTCCCGGCAAACAACTTTTTGGAGTCGCCAATTTCCTTTTGCACCAATTCCGCCAGATGCGGCAGGATCTGCTCATACATATCCATTTCCCTGGTGTAAATTCCATAGTTGGAGAGAAGATCTGAAGCAGGATCCTTGTCGGAAAATGTGGATTTGGCCAGAAATGTGGTGGATTTCTTCTTCGGCGACTCCTTGGTGGAGAACTCAACCTTGATGCGGTTCATCACACTGGCATAGTTCTCGCCCTTGGGCACTGCTGGTCTGATCTCTAGCTTATCCAGTTTGAGGGACTCATCTTTGAAATAAACACGCAGCTTTTGTTCCAGCCAGTTTTCTGTAAGCCACTGCGTCTCTGACGATGCTTTCTCTGCCATTTCCACCTGCTATCTGAGACAAATATTCGTTATTTGTGAATTTTTTTCATGCCGCGTGAAGCTTTTATAAAATTGCGAGAGGTTTTTACAATCAAAATAAATTAAACTAGCACTAGCATTGCCTTGAATTGCACCAAGTCTAAGGCAAATATCTGATGAACCGAGTCAACAGCCTCCGACTGCCTTGACTTTTATATTTACAATAATAAACAACTACTCTTCTTACTAATTAGTCTAGTAATCATCATTTAGTCTCACAACCTCTTAAATTTATATTTTTCAGTTTGTTCCTGATAAAGAAAATAACAGTTCTAGATAACAATTTTAATATACGGAAGTTAAGTTTAATATGGAATTACAATTATCCAAACTTTTCTAAGCTTATTTATGTGTCTTTTAAAACAAATTTAAATTAAGATAATGAATCCTCTCCTCCCAAGATTGTAAAACAAATGATATAGTTATTTTTCAAAAAATAACATATATATAACATAATATATATTATCTAAATACTTAAAAAAATTACAAATCAATTTGAACTAGTTAGGAAACAGATTTCACATTTCATCTAATAAGCCCAACTGATCAAGGAAGGGAAGCGTATCTTTCATTTTCTCCAGAATCTCCCTTGCCTGAAAAACGGAATCCTTGAACCGAATGCCCTTTTCCGAAGTGGACAGTATCTGTTCCATGGAAGCCTCCTCCTTGCCATTATACACCATTGGTGGCTCGAAAATCAGAGATGAAAAAACGGCTGAAAAGTAAAGTTTATTTAAGCGTGAGACACCATATATGTAAGTGGAAAGGGCTTTTCTCACCATAGAAGGCTCTGGCTCTGAATTGTTGCTGGAACTGAAACAAACTGGGAACTTGTCCTGAGTACTTGACCTTTTTCAAGGCCTCCACCAACTTGTAGTAGTAAAATTGAACCAACTCGGCCTGTTTCTCCAGGCGCAGGTTGTCATATATCGAGGTGGAGAAGAAGTAGTGAAGATCGATGGCCGGGGAGTTCCACACACTAAACTGAAAGTCGATAAAGATGGAGTTAGTTGGATGGCCTTGGTCATCGTGCTGGAACATCAAATTAGTGGTCCAAAGATCACCGTGGCAAAGGGTTACAAAGTCCCCTGGGTTTATAGAAGTGGACCGTTCCCCGTAATCCATCACAAACTCCACAAGGCGATCAATTTTAGCCTGGTAACGCTCCTTTAGATCGCGATCTAACTCCAGGGACCGAGAAAGAGCCTGTAACAAATTCCTCATTATGGGCTGATAGCTTCGCACGGATTTATTGAAGAAACCACGATCGAAGTTCTTTTCAAAGATTCCCGTCTGACGACTTGCAAGAGCAGCAGCCGCCGCATGGAAACTAGCCAGTTTCTCCAGCGCCAAGTGAGTGTGCACCAGGTCCAGTTTTTTAAGACGGCAGACTACCTTGTAGTTCTCCAGCGACAAATCCTCAAACATAATCGAGTCTCTCTCGCGATCCACGCTAACAGTGCCGGCGAAAAGCTTTCTCGAATCGTTAAGTTCCGACTTAATAATACGCGCCAGCTGAGGCAGTATCTTCTCGTACATGTCCATCTCGCGGGTGTAGATGCCATAGTGAACCAGTACGTGGGCGGCTGGATCCTTTTCGGCGAACGTAGTCTTCAACAGGAAGTTTGTAGCAAGCTTGGCCTTCGAACCCTTTGTGGTGTACTCCACATTGATTCGAGTCATAACACTGGCATAGTTCTCACCATTGGGAATGGCTGGCTTGACTTCCAAATTCTCTAGTTCGAGCGACTGGTCCTTAAAGTAGGCGCGCAGCTTCTCTTGGACGTAATCACGGGTGAGCCATTTCGGCGCCGGGTGGGAGCTCGCATCTGGCATGGCGATCTTGATCTGCTAGGTGTTTCTGATTGTGATGTCTGTTAGTCAGAGGCGCAGCTCTTATATATAAATTGCCCAGTGATACGTGGTGATAATAATGATCTCGCGACAAGTTGCTTCGTCATGGACAGCAATTGAATAATTTCCTTGTATGGTAAAATATGGTGTATCTCAAGATAGTACCCGGCATCTATCTCAGTTACTCAGACCTAGGAAAATAAATCTTGGCGGGGCCAAGATGGCAACCCACTAAAAGATATTTTCTCCAGATAACAGCCTAAAATTGGTTATTGTAATATGAAATGAAGATTAGTATAACTGACAAGTGCATCTCTTTCAAGATACGTCTAGAACTATAAGAAAAACGTGACGACAGAACAATGGCGACATTTGTTTATCTGGGATTTCATTAGATTGAGACACTTTTCCATTAAGGGACCATAGTGCCTTTTGTATAACAATATTTTTTCAGATTTTTATTGTTTTTATTTAAAAGATACATATCACTACGTTGAATTCGGTCTAGAAATCCCAACCGGCATACTCCTTTACCACATCCTTATTATCCTTACGATGACGATGCACAGCACTGGCTTCTCCCTTCGCCACGCACTTCTTTCGCTGCTCCCGTTTCTCTTTAATGTCCATATTGCGCCTTATTCGGTCGGTGATCACGGATTGAGCAATTGTGCTTGTTGTGGTGGAGTAGGAGCGTTGGCTCCGGGCATCGTTCAACAGCTGCTCGACCATTTTGAGGCGATACATGCGAGAATTTGGGTCCAAGTCCACCAATTCGGGAACTTCATCGGTATCCAGGTCGTTGGAACTTATAGATTTTGACTCATCTAAAATAGCGGAATCAGACGGAAGTGGTTCCCCCGCCTCTGGGATATCTTTTTGTTCTGTACCTTCGCTTTTTTGAGGTGACGTCTGATCTGCATCATCGGTCTTTGGAGGTATTGCCAGATCGGGTACCTCCGGACCGACTGCAAGATTGCCAAAATACTGAGTGCACGATTCTATATAGCGACGCACCGCTTCATCTGACTTCTGTGTCCGCTTGCTCTCGCTGTAAAAGACTTCGTTTTCCACCTGGCGGCGGCACTCGTCTATTTCTTCATCAGCAACAGCGGGAACAAGTACAGGCGGTTCCTGTGCCTCATCAGCCTCATCATCTTCGTTCTCGTTCTGTTCGATCATGCCATACTCTTGCAGTAGATCTTGCTCCATTTCCTTGGTAAAACCGTAGCCAGTGCAATGGACTTCAGCATCCAGATCATCTTCGCGCACCAGGTCACTAAACTTTGGGTAGTCTTCGCTTTCGTAGCCAAACTTTCGACGAAACATTTCTCGCACACAAGTGACATCTCGTTCAAAGAAGCTAATGGTTAAAAAAAGCGACTTAAAAATAATATTTGAAAGATACCGGCAACACCTACAATTCAGCATTCTCATGCGAGGTTGACATCATTTGTGGAAAATCAATCAAGATTGGTTTTCCTGCATCGGTAAGCATCAAATTGAACTCATTAAAATCGCCGTGAATGACGCCTGAATTTCCCAGGCGAACAATTAGATTCATAAGGTCGTCGTAGACCTGTGGAGCGTCTAAAACCTCGTGAACTTGAGTCCTTTCGAAGAATTATAACATAAGTTAAGTAATTATTAAATATTACACATCTTACATGGGCCATCCGTTAACAAGTTCCATAAGGACGCAGTGCCGGTTGAAATCGATTGGCTTGGGAACTGGGAATCCGCGGTCATACAGTGCGGACATGTAGGCAAACTCACGGGTGGCCGAGATGCGAGATAAATACAACCAGGAAGCTTTGTGGCGACGCCCATGGTAATCGCGCTTGGACTTCACATTCCTGAAGCAAGTTCGCCCCAGACGATGAAGTTTTAGGCAAATGGGAGTGCCCTCTTCATCAGCCACCACGTAGATGTTGGATTCCTTGCCAATGCCAATCTGATTGCCAAAGGAACTGACCGATCCTCTCAAGGTGAGCGATTTAAGGGCCAAATAATCGTAGCCGGTGTTGGTCAGCCGGTAGCCATCATCTGCGTCAGAATTATATTAATTTACTGTGATCGTTTCATGGCAAGGCTACTTACATTTTTTGCCTCTCTCGTAGGAAAGAAGTTTGTGCTTACACAGTTCCTTGAGCAGCTTGTGGACTCCACCTGTCTTAAGATTGGCTATGGCAGCAGCGAGTGGGCCTGGCACCAATTCGTGGTTTTTCATGCCCATCTCGATGGCTGTAAGGACCCGAAAATCCTCCTTGGATAAGTATCTGAGCACCGTCACGTTGAGTTTTCCCATTTTTTAGCTGTTTCTGCGTTTTGGGAAATGTTTTCGTTTTACACGTGCGGAAGAAAGAGAGATGAAACAAAACAAAGGTGTTATCGATAGGTTTTTTTCATTCGCCGATGACCATTCGGGATTCCTGAATATATCGAAGGCAGTCCCACTGGATTGCTCATCATCTGGATTGACTAAAAAACGAGGACATGGCAGGCGAGGATTTGATAGCCCGGTTCCAGGAGCTCGGCATGAGCGAGCAGAAGGCCAAGGAGACCCTTAAGAATGTCAATGTGACGAAAAATCTTCAGCTGGCGCTGGCGGAAGTGGGTGCGGGGACGGCCTTAGGAGATGGGACCGGCATGCTTATTTACCACCTGGCTTCGAAAGTGAAGCCACAGACAGCAGAGCACCTGCCTCTTCTGGTCCGCTACATTGTGGAGCGCAAGCTGGACAACACTCAGCGAGTCGACGCCGCTCTGGAGTACGTGCTTAAATGCGGACAGAAACTTAAGGCGACCATTGACCTTCAAGAGCTGGACAAGGAGTGCGGAGTGGGTGTAGTCGTCACCTCTGAGGAGATCGAACGCGTCGTGCAGTCCAAGATCAAGGCCAGCTACAAGGAGATTCTTTTGCAACAGCGGTACCATTTCAACTCCTTCAAGATTCTGCAGGACGTAAGAAGTGAGCTTAAGTGGGCAGATGCGAAGTCCGTCAAGGCAGCTATAGATGTGGAGATATTTGACTTGTTGGGACCCAAAACGGAGGCGGATCTCAAGCCTCAGCCCAAGCAAAACGATAAGCCCAAGCCGCAAGCCAAGCCAAAACTGGAGGCCGCTCAACCGTCTGCAACGGCTGAAGCTACCTCCGATGGAGCCACTACGATTGCAGAACTAATGAAAACCAAGGTTCACTTTCATGCGCCTGGGGAGAACTTCAAAACTGATGGCTACGTGGTCACCGAGCACACGGAAAAACTGCTCAAGGAGCACCTTAAGAGAACGGGTGGTCAAGTGCACACCCGCTTTCCCCCGGAGCCCAATGGAATCTTGCACATTGGGCACGCCAAGGCGATTAATATCAATTTTGGCTATGCAGCTGCTCACGACGGTGTCTGTTATTTGCGCTACGACGACACTAATCCAGAGAAAGAGGAGGAAAAGTTCTTTGTAGCGATTCGGGAGATGGTCGAGTGGCTGGGCTACAAGCCCTATAAGATAACCTACTCATCAGACAACTTTCAGCAGTTGTATGAGTGGGCTGTACTTCTCATTGAAAAGGGATTGGCATACGTCTGCCACCAGAAGGCCGAAGAACTGAAGGGCTTCAACCCTCCACCCAGCCCTTGGCGCGAACGTCCCATTGCCGAGTCCCTTCAGCTGTTCGAAGATATGAAGCGGGGAAAGATTGACGAGGGAGCGGCTACTTTGCGACTCAAGCTGACTCTGGAGGAGGGAAAAGTAGACCCGGTGGCCTATCGCATCAAGTTCATCCCGCATCACCGAACCGGTACCGCCTGGTGCATTTATCCGACCTATGACTACACGCATTGTCTGTGCGACTCCCTGGAGGACATCACCCATTCACTGTGCACCAAGGAGTTCCAGTCTCGGAGGTCGTCGTACTACTGGCTTTGCAATGCACTGGGTATCTACTGCCCTGTGCAGTGGGAATACGGTCGACTGAACATGAACTACGCTCTGGTGTCGAAGAGAAAGATAGCAAAGTTAATTACGGAACAGATTGTCCACGACTGGGATGATCCCAGGCTCTTCACTCTGACGGCGCTGAGGAGAAGGGGCTTCCCCCCGGAGGCTATCAACAACTTCTGCGCCCAGATGGGAGTCACTGGCGCCCAAATAGCCGTAGACCCAGCTATGCTGGAGGCAGCAGTTAGAGATGTACTCAACATCACGGCGCCACGCCGCCTAGTTGTGCTAGAACCCCTGAAAGTCACCATCAAGAACTTCCCGCACAAGTCGCCCGTGCAGCTGGATGTGCCTGATTTCCCACAGAACCCGCAGCAAGGTTCACACAAAATTACTCTGGACAAGGTGGTGTACATCGAGCGTGGAGACTTCAAACTGGAACCCGAAAAAGGCTATCGGCGACTGGCGCCCAAGCAGTCTGTGGGCCTCCGACACGCAGGTCTGGTAATCTCTGTAACCGAAATCGTAACGGATCCTGCAACCGGGGATGTCGTGGAACTCATCTGCTCAAGCCAATCCGCCGAACAGGCGGAAAAACCTAAAGCATTTGTGCAATGGGTGTCGCAGCCAATTCCGCTGGAAGTCCGACTTTACGACCAGCTGTTTAAGCACAAGAATCCGGAGGACCCCAATGAGGTGCCCGGCGGTTTCCTCAGCGACATCAGCGAACAGTCCATGACTGTCGTTAGAGCGTTCGCAGATCAATCGCTGCGGCAGGCGAAGGTCTACGACAAGTTCCAGTTCGAAAGGATAGGATTTTTCTCCGTAGACCCAGACACCACTAAGGACCGCATAGTCTTCAACCGCACTGTCGGTCTGAAGGAAGACGCCGGAAAAAAGTGATTGCTGTGCACTCCAAGAATATCCAAGAATCAACTCATAAACAAAACGAAAAGAGCGTCATATCGCATTAAAAATTGGTTTATAAAATCAGATCTATTTCTTTCCCTCCACCATGATGATGTGGTAGCCAAACTTAGTCTTTATCGGAGGGTCTGTGTACACGGGGTTGTTGACGGTAGAGATGGGCAAGGCGAAAGCTGCGTCCTGGAATGGGCCCACCATAGCCCCACGAATCTGCCAGCCGAGGTCGCCTCCCTGTCTAGCCTTGTCCTCGCTGTAGGCAGCAGCAACTTCCGGGAACTTCTGGCCCGCCTTTAGTTTCTCCATTGCTTCGGTAATCTTGCCCTGCTTCTCACACAGGATGTGGCGCACCTTCACGGCGTTGCCTCCCTTTTTCTCCTTGCCGGCAGCTGCTCCAACAAAGGTCTTTGTTTAGTTTTGGCGTTCACTCCTTTCATCCAAAACTTACATTTGTCTTCAGCGGCGGGCTTTTTGCCTCCTTTGCCCGCATCTTTGCCGCCCTTGGCATCTTTCTTAGGTGGCATTTTTATAAATAATTTAAATAAACAATGAAGTCGGAGCCGCTCTAGGACACATGTGTCAGTCGAGAGATGCCAACTTGTCCAAGGAATGTTCAGCGATCTGGTATAACTTTGCTTTCGCCGACTGGTTACACTGCTGCTGCACTTTCTAATCAGTTCGGACAGGTAACCGCCCACCACCCCCAACAGATTAAAGGCTGTCCATTGGAATTATCACACTCTCCTAGTTTAGCCATGGAAATCAGCTGGGAAGTAGTTCTATGCGTGGCAATCGCCGGACTGGTTCATTACTTGGTCTACGTATTCGTGATGGGCAAGCGGCCAAAGAGCATTGTGGGACGCCATGTAGTGGTCACCGGCGGATCAAAGGGAATTGGCCTCTGCTTGGCGGTAGAGTGTGCCATGAAGGGTGCCAATGTGACGGTGATAGCCAGGGATGAGAAAATGTTGAGTGAGTCATTTCTTTTTTTTTTGAGTTAGGAAGCCCAACCTTAAAAAATATTCGAATCTTTTGATTGTTATCAGTACATAGTGTTTCCGCCAATGGGGCTTCGTACTCTAAAAAAGTTCAAATACATTACTCATTCACTAATCCTTCGTTGTTTGATAAGGTGGAGCAGTGGCTCTGATGGAGGTGATTCGACAGAGACCGGATCAAAAGTTCCAATACCGAAGTCTTGACATCGGAGGCGACTATGATCGAGTAGCCCAAGTGCTGGAGGAGATCGAGGATGGCTTCGGACCCATCTATGCTCTAATCAATTGCGCCGGCATGGCTATTTGCGGAGTATTCGAGGAGGTGTCCGTGCAAGATGTGCACAAGCTAATGAACGTTAACTTCTTCGGCACCTACAACTGCACTCGGCATGTCCTGCCCAAGATGAAAAAGGCGGGAGAGGGAATCATTGTGATTACAGCTTCACAAGCTGCCATGTTTGGCATCTTTGGATACGGCCCATATTCAGCCACAAAGTATGCACTTCGTGCTATGGCCGAGACGATAGCCATGGAGTCAAGGGAACACGGAGTCAGCGTGACACTAGCCATGCCCTGCGACACGAACACGCCAGGATTCGAGGAGGAAGAAAAATCGAAGCCGCGAGAAACGAAAATCATTTCTGGCGGAGGGGGTCTAATTGAGCCAGAAGTCATGGCCAGAGCCATTCTCAAGGATGCGTTGGTAAGTGATTGTTGTGCCTTTCATCAAGTTCATGACTATATTAGTTTCGATTGTAGAAAGGAAATTTCACCTCAACTGTGGGAGCCGAGAGCTGGTTAATCACCACATTAGGCGGCGGTTTGCTGCCGTGGGATGGCTTTTTCACAAATCTTCTGCACTCCATCGCCATTGGTCCACTGCGCCTCTTCAGCTACGGTTTGCACAAATACTTTAATAGCATAATCCGAAAGTGCGCTCGCGAGGATAAAACCAAGTCGACATCGGAATAGCAATATTTAAAACGCAACGTACCTTAATCCATCTGTCGGTTGTCACATTATTCATTCGCGTTATTTAATCAGCAGTAATTCCATGTTTTAATACGCGCATTTATTATTGATTGCATTTTTGTAATAATTCATGTCCTCATGTTGAACCCCTATGCCCCTATATTCATATTCTTGTCCACATCTTGTACTGCTTAATTTAAATAAAAACACGTTTTCTTTTGTTAACCAATTCGTTGAAAGATTAAACTTGACGATTGTGTTTCTGTTATCAAAAGTGCTTTCATATCTACAAGTTCTCCAATCACTTCTATGTTGGATAGAGTTAAGACGCGATTAGATAAAAGAATACCCAATATACGTGTCCATTGCACACAAATGGGTCAAACTTCAATAATTACGGACTTTTTGTTTTTTTTTTTGTCTGTCTTCTTTATTCATAAGACGCACCCAGTATACACTTCCTATAGTTTCAGTTTTCTTTCGCCTTTTTAACATTTTGTATAGTTAACGCTAACAAAAATTTGTATAATTATAATGCAAAATATACATGTTTGTATATTTATTCAGACATATTCTGTTATAGCATCTAATCGAAAATTATTGGTTTTCAATACAGTAAATAATCCTAACTTTTTGGATAAAGAATTGTAAAATTATGATAGGTTTATGATGACGTTTAAATTAGAGCGGATCTTCTAACCTTTAGTATCGTTTGGGATTCACAATAGACGTAAGGCATTGTAAATAAATATAATATATGGTTAAACAAGCATTAAGTTTTATACGTAAACAAGGTATTTTGCACAAGACGCCGTACGACAACACAACAGTGAAAAGAAAAATGCTACACAAACCGAAAACGAATATAATATGCGATTTCAAGCTAAAATGGTGGACTCGCTTGGATCTGTTTCTGGTCAAATTTCGGGGTTTTCGGTAGCAGCATTCCCTAGTAGTCCTCGATTGCTATTATTTGCGGTGGTTTGATGGCCGTCGTAGCTCCTCCACCCACTGTTGGCGACCCCACATCCTTGGTCGCTGCGCTATCGTTAGTTGCGGTAGGAGGAACCGGCGCTGCAGCTTCCACCTCCTTTTCCGGCGTCTGTGCGGCTAATTGTCACTTCGGCACGGCTCCCGCAGATCCCACCGCTCCGGGCGCCGGGTCATTTACCCGCTGATAACGCGGCTTGTTGCGCGTAAAAGGCAAGTACTTGTACTTGATCATATGCTTAATTTGACGCTTCATCGTGATGCAGAACAGCGTAATGAAGTACATCACTAGAATGGGCCAGAAGACAGGCACATTGAAGAAGTCGAAAAACGTGCAAATCAAACCGATGGCCGTACTCTTGGTCACCGATAACCAAAATTTAAACTCGGGCAGGCGGCGGATGAAGGGTCGGAATTCCTCGTTGCTACGCGTTGGTAGATTGGGACCTTCGTCTTCATCATCCTGCGCATAGGGATCGAATTCTGGGTCGATCTTCGGCGTTAGAAAAGCGATGAACAGGTTTAGGTGGTAAATGCCCAGAGCATAGCACACAATATACCACCCCTGGTACACGAAGATGCGCAGAACGAAGAGCAGGAGCAGGAAGCCGGCAAAGACCCAACGCAGTCTCGTGTGCGGTGTACTGCGATCTAGCGTTGATTGGTAGGTCTGTAATGAAGGTTACAGATTGGATTAGTCGTTCAGACTTTGGCGAACTGATAATTCCTACCTGTGATAGCCGCTGAAAAAACTTCTTGACTCCGCCTCCGCTAGCGGAACTGCTGTCCTCGTTCATCATATCTGGAGATTTGCTAGCGCCTCATTAAAAGGTAAACACTGTAAGACAAAAAAAAATATATATTCAATTTCCATAAAAGATATTCATTTCAAAAGTGCCTATGCTGCAAATTTAGAACGTGTCATACCTCCCAAATGCTTGTGTTGACTTTGACGTTGTCTGTCCTCCGGTTCCTCTGTTCGCTGGCCTTCCTACCCACCGACCACGTGTATTGATTTCAAGTTTTGAGATATAGAACAAGGCAGCTAGAACAGTCTAACAAAACAAAAACCAGCCAACTAGCCCTCCGCTAATTATTTTTCATAGTCTTCTTCGCTTGCGTCTTGCTCTTCTTCTTCCTCCTGGTAGAATGTGAGTTTTGCCCTTGGCAGTATTAGCAAATAAATGTTCTCGGCGCCTGCTTGTCCCCCTTTTGTATAATATGATGTAACTTCTCTGTGGAAGTCCTTGTTTGATTTATATGCGGCAATTCGAATTAAAATAACTACAATTGTTCTTTTTCCGTTCACCACGTCATTATCGAATGCAGATTAGTGTTGGCCAACGCGCTGTCGGCATAAGTATTGGAAAACGGAAAGCAGAATTTAGTGCTGAAAGAGACCTTCATGATTTTATTTTAACTACTACACAGCACTACTAAATGGCAAAAAACATAAGCCGCACTTTTTATGCCCTTTCTATAGTTTAATAAAATCGTACAAATTAATTTAAAAATAATAAATACTTCAATTAAATAATATAAATATTTAGGAAATGATTATTTTATTTAAAAACTTCAAAGTTTATCGAGCTTACATAATATACTTAAATATAAACATAAGAACATAGTTAACTATACATGAATATTGTTTTTACTTAATGAATTCAATGTAATATAAAAATATTTTGACAGACGTCTCCGATTTTTTACGCCACATACTATTAGCATGATTGGACATGAAAGTTGCGCATTGTATTTAACAATTTCCGATACTTATTAGAAGTTTATCTGGATTATAATCATGCTATTCATATACTACGTTTTCCTTACGCCCTAACCGTTATAATTTAATCCTTCTACTCGGCGTTAATGACTTCTCCGGCTTCTTCGGCCAATTTCGTGGCACGCTGAATGCACGAGTTTACTTGTGCGAGGAACTCGTCGGCTACCTCCAGCTTCTGGAAACGCACGGCCAGTCGCTCACACACGCCTTCGGTGGCCATCTTGCCTTCCGCGTCCACCGCATAGTTGTAGCCTGCCCACAAGAAGCTCTTTTTCTGCTCGTTCATGTAGTCCATACGCATATCGTGGGAGATCGTCATGTTAAGGACCAGCTTGTGGATCTGCTCCTGCCGCATTAGCAAGCGGAATTTCTTTAGCTCCGTATGCTCTAGCACCTTAATCTCACCAGAACCTGGCAAAGAAAATTTCAAACATTGTTAAAAATACTTATTTTTCAGCTATATTCCTAACACTTACCACGCTCCTTCCACTGCTTAGTTTCAGAATCATAGCGATAAAGCTTCGCCCGCTCGCCGAACAGCTTCTTTTCGTTCTCCTCTCCAGTGGTAACCACTATCTCGTCCGGCAGTTCCACGATCGGGTCGTAGTGTGGATCATAGTTTTCGTCGTTTGTGGCGTCGCCGTCCTCATCGCCATCGCCAGCATCCTTGCCAGACTCGTTATGTGGAGACTGGAAGTTTTTAAACGCGTTCTGGTGGGTCAGGTTGTAGAAACCGCCACCGGCCGACTTCTTAAATCCCACTGCCTCCGTGCCCGGATTCTTTGCGGATATATCGGCGAACGTAGTTCCTGATTTGGCTGCCAAGTCGGCGAAAGTGCCTCCAGACTTTGCTGCGAGATCAGCAAACGTGCTTCCAGTAGTGGCTGCCAAATCAGCAAACGATGTGGTCCCTGGAGCCTTTATATCCTTCGTATCTCCACCTCCAAAAGCAAAGATAGGGGCCTTCTCTTGTTCTTTTTCATTATCCTTTTGCTCGTTGCTCTCGTTACTCTTCTCCCCCTCCTTCGGCTTCTCGGCATCAGTCGGCTTGGCAATATTTGAGAATAAGTTGGTCTTCTGCTCAAAAATAGAGCCTGCAACTTTTCCACTGGTGCCAAACACGAAGCTACCAGCGCCGCCTACACTGGAGGCACCTCCGGCCCCAAAAGCGGACTTTGAATCTTCAAGCTTTTGTTGCAAGCCGCCAAAAATGGGTTTCGAAGCGTCACTCTTTTGTGGGACGCCACCAAACAACAATTTCGGCTCGTCGCTCTTTTGCTGCACTCCTCCGAAAATGGACTTGGAAGAATCAAGCGACGAGCTTTGTTGGTCCAAGCCACCGAAAATGGAGTTTGATTCTTCACTGTTCTGTTGCACGCCACCAAATATTGATTTGGAAGCGTCGCTATTCTCCGGCACTCCGCCGAAAATGGATTTTGTGGAATCAGAAGCCGAGCTTTGGCTATTCGAGCTACCTCCTCCGAAAATCGAACCCAAAACATTGCCCTGTGGTGCGGAGCCAAAACTAGATGGCTTTACTCCGAAAGAGGGAGTTGCAGCTGCAGGTTTACCTAAACCGGGAAGAATTAATTATTTTGCGCGGTGATATTCGCACTTGTTACTTACCAACATTTCCAAAGAGGAAGGCGGAACTGGGAGGGTTGCTATCTTCAGACACTGACAAGTTGCCAAATCCAGTAAATGGCGCTGGGTTGGACGTGCCCAGCGAACTGGCCTTGAAAAGAGGGCTTGTCGTGTTTGCTGAGCCTGGTGTAGGAAGCTTCAAAGCTGGCTGGTACATCGGAAGTGTGGCAGATGCATCCTCCTCGGCGGAAATATTTTCAAGCACACCTTCTGCTGTGGGGAACAAAAAGGTATCCGAGTCGCAGCCACGGCATCCGGAGCACTCTTTTTGTTCTGGCTTGGCCTGCGTCGAATCACCCACGGCTTGGGCATCCCCGGGGCCAGCCACTGCGTTCGTTATGGCGGCGTAGAACTCCTGGGCGATCTCCGCATTTTTGAATCTCAGAGTGAATCTGTCGAGAACACTCTCGCCCTCGCTGAAATCGTGAGCCGCAAACATCCAGGACCTCTCATCTTTCACTTTATACGTGGGGGTATACTCGTTGAGCACATGATTCAGGCAGATCTTGAACACCTGCTCGCGGCGCATCACCACACGAAGCTTCTTGGTTGCCTTGTGGCGAAGGATCTTTACGTCGCCCAGCCCGCGCTCCTTCCACTCGCTATTTTCCCACAGGCGGTAGAGCTTGGCCCGATGCGAATACAGCACCTCCTCGTCCTCCTCACCAGTCTTCACATCAACCTGAAATTGTGGGTTTCGATTGTAGATAAAATAATCTGACGTAGAAATAACTCTTACCTTGTCCGGCAATGGGATGACGGGAGCGAAGTAGGCGTTGTTTTCCTCCTCCTCGTGGTACTCGTTGTCTTCGCCTTCGTTGCCAACGGCTGCAGTGGGGCTCTTTGGCTGCAGTTGGGCAGGTTTGGGCATCGAGAAGTTAAAGTTGGTTGATCCAATCGAGGCGGCTGGGGCAACGACTTGTGCTTGACCGGCGGAAGGGGAGGCGGACTGCGATGGCGTGAAATTAAACGTTGCTGATCCCAATAGACCGCCGGCCGGTTTCGGGGTCTGCTCAGGGACTGAAGACTGATCCTTGCTAGCAGGCTGTGGTTGGAACCCGAAGGAGAATTTAGTGTTGGCGGGCAGGGTGATCCCAGAGCCCAGAGTCTCCTTTTTGGGCTCCGTGCCATCTTTCGGAGTTTCGCAGGCACTGCACTTGGAAGCCTCCGCCGAATTACTCAAGTAGCAGCCGGAGCAGGACCAACTGCCTGCCTTTGGCTTGAAGGCGTCTCCGAAACCGACCGTCCCAGTACTCTTCATTGCAGTGCTGGGAGTCGAGTCGGTGCTGACCTTATTAGACCCGAATGTGAATCCTCCTGAGCTAGATTTGGCGGCATCGGCAGCAAATCCGAAGGAGAACCGGCCAGTGCTGCTAGTGGACAAGTTCAAGGCATTACTCTGTTCCATCCCACCAGATGGCTTGGCAGTCTTGTCCTTGGGCACCTGGCAGGCCACACACGTTGTCTGGTCCTTGTCGTTGCTGGTATAGCAGGAATCGCACGACCAGCTCCCAGTCTTGGGCTTGAAGGCATCACCGAATCCCTTTACTGGCTTTTCTTCCTCCTTTTTCTTTGCTGGCTCCTCCTTTTTAGTTGATGCCATCCCGTCTTGAGCCACCTTTATTGCATCAAGGAATTGCTGACAAAGCTCCGGCGTCTTGAAGCGAACGCACATCAGCTCGGTGGTTAGCTCTGCCTCCGAGTAGTCCTGGCCAGCCCAGGTGACCGCCGCCTTGAGGTTCAAGGCGAACGAGAACTTTGTGTCTGCCAGGAGGCGCTGATTGCAGCACAGTTTGTGGACCTGCTCGCGACGCATTAACAGGCGCACCTGGTGCGGATCGCTGCGATCCCGCAACACCTTCATGTTACCCAGCCCACGTTCCTTCCACTCGTTGGCATCCTTGTCGAAGCGGAGCAGTTTAGCCCGGTGCTCGAAGAGCACTTCCTCGTTCTCCTCCCCAGTGACCACCTCCACCAGCTCTGGAAGCTGTATAACAGGCACAAACTGGGCCGTGGGAACATATTCATCTTCGGCGTCGGAAGCAGACGATTTATTCAGTTGCTGTTGCTGCTGAGGTGTTGGCTGGGGCTGGGGCTGCTGCTGCAGGGTGTTATCTTTGACGAGAGCTGTTGTGAAAAGGGTAGAGTTGCTAGTAGTTCCCACGGCCGATACACTTCCAAAGGAGAGATTGCCGAAGGGTGACGCTCCCGCGCCAAGCCCAGAGGATGTCCCACTACCAGTGCTGAAGCTGAAGTTTGCGAACGGAGAGGGGGCGGCTGACGACGGCGGGGTGGATGTTGGAACGGCCGCGGAACGTGATGAGAGACCGCCAAATAGAGACTTGGCTACCTCTGGAGCGGAGTTCGATTCGCTCTGCTTAGGCTTGGCCTGGTCCAGCGGCTTGCTGAAGAGGTTGGCCGCCGGCGTGCTAGTCACAAAGCTCTTAGGCTGGTTGAAACTAACTGAAGAGGTGGAAACTGAAGCTGGAGCTGCTGGAGCCACTGAGTTCTCTTTGGGCTTCTCAGCTTGCTTCGTTGTTGCACTTTGCTCAGCCACTTTGGTAAAGGCCACTCTGAACTCCTCTGCCGTTTCCGGCGTCTTAAATCGCACCAGGAACTTCTCCAAAGTCAGCTGCTCGTCAGCGAAATCGTTTGCAGCCCACATTAACGACTTATTGCTTTTATCTTGACTAGAGAAGCTTATGGTCATGTCGCCGGTGATCGTATGGTTTGCACAAATTTTGTGGGTCTGTTCCCGTCTCATTAGGACACGCGACACGCCAGTACTGCTGTTGTAGAGGATCTTGATGAGCCCGGTGCCTCGCTCCTTCCACTCCTTGTCCGCATGACGGAAAAGCTTGGCACGGTGACTGAATTTTATCTGCTCGTCCTCCTCGCCAGTTTTTACTTCCACCTCGTCAGGCAGGGGGATAATGGGCTGGAAATCGGGCCTGGGATCGTAGTCCTCCGCCGAGGAGTTATCTGCTGCCCCACTTTTGTTGGCATCGCTGGCTGCACTCTGGTTCTGATCCGCCGCCTCCTGTTCCTTCTCCTTCTGCTTCTCGGCGGCTGCCTTGGCTACCTGGGACTTGAACGAGAAAGGGCTTTCTGTGACGCTAGTTCCGAAACTAAAGTTGAATGGTCCCGTGGCTGCTTGCAGAGGTACTTGCGGTGGCTCCGCCGCGGCCTGCACCAGACTAGGCTTAATGTGCTGGGCGGGAATAGTCACACTGAGTGGGGGCTGGACACTAGGGACAGTCGGTTTCGGAAGTGGATCCGAGCTAGTGATGACCACATTGGCTGGTGGCTCCTTTTCTACGGGTTGGTTGTTCAGAGCACGATTGAAAATCGGCGGAGCAGTGACTGGAGCGGCTTGAGGAGCAACAGAAACTGCAGGGGCAGCGGCAGCAGCAGTCGGTAGGGTAGCAAGAGTAGCAGGAGCGGCTGGTGCAGGTGCAATAACCGAAGGAGTTGCAAATGGCTTGCTTTGTTGAGCAAAAGCTGGCGACGATGTGTTAAAGAATCCACCCCCAGGGGCCCCTTTGGATTCCACTAAGTTAATAGGGGCCGGAGCAGGAACTGGAACAGAACCAGGAGCCGGCTGGGGCGCTGGCGGAAGAAGACTCGGGGGCGGTTGACTGAAATTGGCCATGGGATCAATGTAGGGTGCTCCTTGTCCACCGGGCGGTGGTGGAAACATGCTCGGCAAACCAAAGTTCTGATTACGGGGAGCTGCGCCGAAAAAGAAAGGGGGATTAGCATTTAAAACTATGCATTAAAAACTGAATAGCAATCAACTTACCAAACATGTTGGTCGGAGGAATCCCGGCTCCCGGAGCTGGTGGAGTACGCATAAACTGAGCCTGGGCCTGAGCCTGCGCTTGCGCAGCATAGTAATTGTACATCTGATTCTGGTTGTAAATCGGGCTGGCGTAGGCACCCTGCAGGAACCGATCCTGTGCAGAAGGCGTGTTTGCCACCCCATTATAGTAGCCGGGTGTAGGTCCTCCATATGCCGGCTGGACCACTTGATGAGCTGCGGCCTGTTGCTGCTGCTGTTCCGCCAGGGCATCCTCAATGATGAACAAGTCGTCCAGCCCCAATGCGGCAGCAGGATCGACGTCGCGCGTCGGAGTTTCTCTGGCGCCAATCTTCAGTTTCTTAAGCAGCTCTTCCAGACCATTGAATCGCTCATTGAGGCTCTTGATCTCTTGCAGCATGCCCTCCAGACCCACGCTCACATCATCCTTGAGCAGGCATAAGGACTTGCTGATCTGCTTGACAGTCTGCTCCAGCTCTTGACTCGGAGGAGCGGTGGTCCCCACTACTTTCTGCGGCGTCCCTGGAGTTGTAGTAGAGTTCAGATGGCGGCGAGACCGGTTGGCGGCCACCGTGTAGAAATCATCCTCAGCGTCTTCGTAAGTGGAAGAGTTGTTGTGCAACTCGGGTGTCCCGAAGCTGTCGTCGCCTCCAGCTTGGAAGCTCCGATTCTGCTGGTACCGTCTCAGCTCGCGCTGGATGACGGAGCTCAGGGGGTGCTGGCCATCGTTCCGGAGGAGTTCATTCGTTTGCTGCAGGCACTCGCGACGCCGCTCAGAGTAGCGGGCTCTTGATACACGCGGCGTCTTGCCAGAGTCCTCCAGCTGGCGGTACGCCTCGGCCTGCAGGTAGCTCGCCATGGGTAGGTTCAGGCCGCGAACTTCGTCAACGAACTGCTCGTACTGGCCGGCTTTGAACATCTTCCCGCTGAAGTAGGAGACGGCATGCTCTGCCAGGGACTGCAACTCCTGCCAGGCGGACGTTGAGCCGGGAGATGCATACTTGAAGACGCGCGTGAAGGAATCCAGTTGCTGCTGTTGCTGGCGGCGCATCATGGTGAAGCCATGTCGGTAGAGGGTTTCTATGCGCGACTCCAATGCAGAGCGATCGGCGCGGGACTGCAGAATCTTCCCTAGCCGGAAAACGATGATGGCATCGGCCTTTGGCCCGTTCACCCCTCGTACGGCCTCCAAGCCCAACTGAAGCTGGGCGCGCTGCTCAGCACGATTTCCCTCGGTGCTTAATTGGTTTCGGTGCAGCCGCAGCACCAGCTCCCACCACTGACTCTGCTCGGGGGCTGCCAGCTGGGCCACTACATTCGAGTACGGCATCATGAGCGGACGGGCGTTAGCACTACGGTTTCCCAGGTTGGAGCTCTCGTAGGATTCCCGATGGATTTGCAAGCGCCGCTGGGTCTGGATGACCGTGGCATACAAATAGACATCAACGTCCAACTGGCAGATAGACTCGTAGCCGCAGTAACTCAGATTCTGTTTCACATCGCGGGGGAATCCCTCATAGAACACCACACGGGGGGCATCTCCCAAGTTATTGGCGTCCGAGCCCAGGGCCAGGTAGACATGCATGTTGAGAGAATGCGGCGGCAAGTTGAGAGCTTCAAGCTCGTACCCCTCAATCTCGGCCAAGTCGGGCCACTCTGCAACCGGCGACTGTAGACGCGGGTATCGCACCAGGTGCGAAGACTGCTCCTTCAACTTGTGTTCCGCGTGGGTGAAGAGCTGCTGGTAGAGCTGCCGGCGCCAGTTTTTGTCGTTACAATGCTGGCGCAGACACGAGAACAGATCCTCCGTGTTCGAGAAGAGCCCAGAGTAGGACGCCTGCTGGGGGTTGTGGTTCTCCTTTTGATTCTCTGGTTCCAAGCAGCCCCACAACGTGCGTCCTAGCTGAGCACAGCGGAAAGAGCCGTGCTGGCGCCAAATTCTTAGCAGGTTCTTCTGTTCGGCATCGCAGTGCTTGACCCACAAGTTCTCTAGTCCCTCCTCCTTTGGCGGACGCACCTGATATCCCAAGAACATAATGGGCAGCGCTCCTCTCAAGGTAACCATCCATTTGTTTTTGTTTCCCAGGAGCTCCCGCTTGAAAATCAGCGCGACTGCATGCAGTAGTAGCTGACCGCTGTAGTGGTCCACGCAGGTCTGTTGCAGCTCCCTCTGCGAAGGGTCGCCGGATCGGTCCAGCACATTGTTAAACTTATACAGATATTGATCCAAACGGAAGAGCTGGCTGCTACTGTCGGCCAGACAGTTGCCCGTCTCCAGACTGAGCTGCATTAGTCGGTCGAGGCAGTGTAGGGCCAGGTACCAGAAACGCACATTTTTCTTCACATCCTTGGCCAACTCCATTTTGGCGAGCAACATCCATATCACCTCGTACCACTGGCTAGACTGGCCGGTGCAGCCCGTTGGCTCTTCCAGCTCCACTTTGTAGGCGTAATTGAACGCCTGGTCCAAATTCTTCTTTTCCACATAGCTTCTTAGGAGCCTGATCCGCACATTCACGTCGTGAGGACGTGCCTGCAGCTCCTTGTGCATCAACAACTCCAAGTTGTTGTCGTCGTCTATCGTGGCTCCGATTTTGCCGTTGCTCTCCCTATGTTCCACTCGCATTTTGAGGGCGAAGACGAGTTCGCTCTCGGAGAGATCCTCTCCGACAGCTAAATCCAGCCAGTACTTGGCACGCTCCGCGTTGAACAAGCCCTTCTCGTCGAGCAGCAACTGGCAGGCTTCCTTGATCACGTCCGGCTGGCGGGGACTCAGCTGGATGCACCTCTGGAGGTGCTGCAGAGCCTTTTGCAGATCGGGGGTTTTGAGGTTCTTGTAGCAGTGAGCAATGAGCTTGTGGGCCACCGCCTCGTCCTTGACGCGTAGGTAGCTGTTCAAGTACTCAATGGCCTTTGGGTACTCGTTGATCCTATTGTAAAGCCGCGCCACCGCCAGACCCTTGAAATCGCGCTGCAATCAGAAAAGGTTTTGGTAAATAAGTCATAACTTGTATTAATCTGGTCCTATTGATTTCTGACTTTTAGTAGGTTTTAAACTTTAAATGTCAGTTACCAAGGCACCTTTGCACCTAATGTCAGTTTCTTAAATTATAGGGCCTTCCCACTTAGGCAGTATCCACTGCAAACAGAAGCCAAGGACGCACTCTGCAAGCCGCTACTAACATAACCTCACTTTTCTATTATAATTTTCAAAATACAGAACCGTCTACGGGGCAGCGGTTGAGTGCAATTTCAAAAATAAACATTCGCTGTGTTTTGGGCAGCCAAAATTCGCGCATTTTTTCTTTTTGGATTACCGCGTCGCCCAGTGACGCCGCCTCACACACACACTACAAGGGGGCGCCTCAAACAAACACATGCGCGCGCTTTCAATGGCGGCGCCGACGATTTCGCAATTATGGTTATTTCACCCAATTCCGATGCATTCTTTACCTCTTTGCCCGGGGGCATCTTGCCCAGGAGCTTGTGGACCTGCTCGTCCACTTCCTTCCTCGTAGAAAGCATTGTTTGGTGCTTGTAGACTCCGCAGACGATTAAATTATTTATTCTCGCAAAAATGTGCTTTGCGGTCCACTCTTCTTCACCTCAGATATCGCGTCATCCGATCGACGATGATACCTCAAACTGTGTCTCCGGCTTGGCAATAGCTCTCGGCGTATGAATTCCCAAAATTTGGAACAAATCACACCGTAAATTTAGTAAAATCCTTCTTCAAAATCAAGGGTCGCATGCACGCAAACCACCAAAAAAATCTGCAATACCGGGAACAATGGTTAAGTGTGCCCGTAGATACACTTCCAAGAAAGCCTTAATTCTAGTATTTTTTTTAACAGATTCTCAAAAAAAGATTTAAATTCTAAATAAATTTATTGACTATATATTTTAAAATATAAATATACAATATAATACTATTACTTAACAATATAATCTTAATAAAAATATACCATAAATTTATAACAGACAATATCTGTAATTTTGGTAAAACTCTCATTCCATTTATACATAGAAGTACTCACAAAGATTTATTATTCATATCATTTTATTAGTTTTTGAAATTAGTAAAATTAACTTTAATTTTTTTGAAAAAAAGTATATTAAATTTAACCTTATACTTTAATAAAATTATATTATTGTAAAAAATTATAGAAATAAATTTCAGAAATTATTTAAGCTTTTTATTGCAGTTAGTATATTGCATTTAATTGAAATTAAATAAAATTTTGTTTTTTTTAACTCATCCTATTCATGTATTTAAAAAAAATGTATATTCGCAATTATAAAACATGGTGTATTTTTTATAATGAAATTACAGTTTATGGAAAGTGTAAAAGATTAGATTTTTACTCTGTCTATAATTGGTAATTTTATCCCTTTGGAAAGCCATGTTGTCAAATTTACTTCATCGGCACCCTCCAGAAGTGTAGTTTCCGATCGGAGACGGCAGTGACATATGGTAATCGCTGATGCCACGCCAAGCCAGCAAAAGTCTTCAGGGAAGCTTCGATCAAAGGAACCGTAGACTTGGCTGCAAACACTTTGAGAGTCAAGTCAGGCCTACCAATGCTTGCTATAACCATCTCGGAGCTTCCGGGGGCAAAGCGCACAATTCGCCCTCCATCTTCGTGCACCTGTTTGACATCGGCTGGAACGAAGGGCCTGTTCAAGTCCCAGGTGACAATATCCCCACCGGCTAGGGCCGTGATGAAGAGTCGGTTACTGTTCGCCCAATCGGCCGACAGTAGAGGAAACTTTGGGGACTCAACAGAGACAACAGTTTGTTTGCTGCGCACATTATACAAATGGATGATACCCTTCTTCTCAGCCACAAGAACCTTGTTAGGATCCTCGGGGTGGCTTTTTATCGACATGCCCGCCGACGAGAGGCCGAAGGTGATGACGTTCTCTGGAGTGGCGCCTGTTGTCCAGAACCGGCAGCTGAAGTCATCGGATACAGTAGCCAGCAGCTCACCTTCGCATACCCAGGAGACGTCGTTGATGTAGTCGCTGTGGGCTTGGAGCGGCTGGAGCGTATTAAACTGTCCCAGGTCTGTGCGGATTATGGTTAAATCGGAACCCAAGGCGGCACAAACGGTCACGTTATTCGGCGAGCAGTTCATGGAGGTTTCTGGCGAAAACGCTATCGCCGTCACGCGCCTCTGGTCTTTGTCACCCAATTCAAGATCCTGAAGATGGTTCCATCCGAACTCTCCGTTCTCCTCCTGCAAAAAATCACGTAGGTTAAAAATATTTCATTAAAGTTAGTGGACTATGTAGTTTTCACTTGCAGGCAATCCCACGAGAATGAGACACAAATGATTCTTGAGCGCCACAGCGATCAGATTATATGCAAAGTCTGTCGTGCATATGGCATAACACTCTATGGTCTCATTTAACTGTATCGAAAACTCAGGCTCTGTTACAGTCCGCATTTTGATTATTTATTTAATAATTTTTTGTGCAACAATTGCCCGGCGCCAAAACTGTTTACATGGGTGTGACCATAACTTCCATCCAGAATTTTACCAAATAACATATAATAACAAGTAAATAAGCCAAAATAGCAAAAACAATTGTGTTTATTTAATAAAAAAAAAATAAATATATTAATATAATAACGCTTAAAAATATTTCAAAAAGATTATGTTCAGGGAAGTAAATATTAAATAAGAACAGGTAGAGGTTAAGAGGTTGGAATTCATGGGTTCATCTGGAAAATTACATTTGCTAATAAATTTAACTTTAACAATGAAATAAAAGAATAAAAGAATCGTACTTTTAAACCAAAAATAAAAACCTCGTTTTCAAAAATATTCAGTGCTGAAAAATGCAGTAAAGCTGGTTATAATTAGTGTATTTTTGCCGAAGTGAAGTTGGCTGCGATTTATACCACTTCCTTTTCCGTGTTAGCTGTGAGAGAAAAAACATGCCGGTGGGTCCCAAATTGCGTTAAAATTTGTTTTAAACACAGAAAACTTGACGAGAAATGAGAAAAAATGGCTCTGAATACTTTCGCAAAGTGTCCTCTATGTCTGAGAAGTGCATTTTCCAAGAAAAATGCAGTCATACACCCTTAAATCAATGTGTGTCTGAGTGATTCCACGAGCCACGCATGGCATGGTGATTAGATTTCAAACTGTTGTGAAACAGTAATAAGCTTTTCAAAAGAAAGGTGGTAAATAAAGTGAATTCGAGTGCAATGCGAATATGAATTCGCCAAAGTTATCAACCATAACCTGCAATTTGCGTTGGCGGTTTTGTGTTGTTGTTCTTGATGCTCTTCAGCCTGGATTTGTTGATGCACTGTATCGAATGATTCGCAGTTCCTTAATATTGCAACAAAAATGTTAATCATGTTCTTGGAATTTGTCGGTACATTTGGTGCCCAATAATTTGAAATAACTTATCTTCAAATCATTTTTTGGAAACTACAACAATATTTTTGGCTGGCCAGTTATAATATTTTTAAACGTATTTTATTATTGTGTTCTAATTACAATTTCATCATTACAGCTAGCAAAAGATCTTCTGCACCCTCTGCCCGCTGAGGAGAAGCGCAAGCACAAGCTGAAGCGCCTGGTCCAGCACCCCAACTCGTACTTCATGGACGTGAAGTGCCCCGGCTGCTACAGGATCACCACCGTTTTCAGCCACGCCCAGGGCGTTGTGGTCTGCGCCGGTTGCGCCACCATTCTGTGCCAGCCTACTGGAGGACGCGCTAAGCTGACAGAAGGTAGATTAATCCACTTAATCCTGCTCCTTCAAAAGCTAATTCCATATTTACTTTTCCTCATTACAGGCTGCTCGTTCCGCAGGAAGCCGCAGTAAAATGGGACTCGCGATGAACCACAAATTATTAATTTTTTAATAAAATCTAAAACGTAAAGATACCACAGAATCCATCCGAATGAAGCTTGTAATTCTATTGCGGCGGTCCTTTGGTTCATTGTGTGCTTTGGAATTAAAGAATTAACGATCTTGTGGTCGGCTACGTGAAAAAACACCTTGTCGTATTTGTTTAAATGAGAGACGTAAATTGTTCATATGGTTTTCGGAACACCTAACTAAATTCATAGTGTTCACTCATTGTAAGAGTCGAAACAAAACTTCAGGGATTTTTTTCACTAATTATGCTTAGACCTACAGTTTTAGTGACTACAATAAAGAATGTTTCATAGGCTTTAAAAGTCAATTTGGATACAACGGAGGGAAATTGTTTCCATTTAATGTCAATGCGAAAGCTATTTCACAACGTATGAAACAAGTGCCGATTAAAGCTTAATATGGAGCTTTATAGGTGGCGAAATTCTACGATTGTGCACTTCAATTTGCACCATTGTACATCTACACAGAAATGTACATCCAAGGGATTTTCATTTTCACCAAATGCACTTTTTGCAATAATTTCAGAATTGCATAGAGTTCTCTAGTGGTTGGTATATGCCAGCCAATCTTTGAGCGGAATATTCCTACACGATCATACTTCATATGTCTTTCAAAGCATCCGATTAAATTTAGTTGATTGATTCCCCATAAATCTACTTTAAAATATCCGATCGATTCTTTTATTAGATGTTTTATCATTTTTTCCCACGGACTCTTGTAAATGGGGAAATATATAGGAAAGGCTACACGTCCAACAGCGATGTCTGTATCTCTCCCAATTTTCAACCGATCCTTGAGTGGAATTCCTACATCGATTCCCTTTCAATCTGCATCAAAACCTGTGATTGAATGTATGTTTTCGATTTTTGTTTTTTTTTTTCGTCCCCTGGTGGGACCCCCATCCAGAATGTGCGGGATAGCCTATTGCGATACCCACTGCGAAGTCTATATCTCAGCCAATATACATCTGATCCTTGAGCGGAATACCTTAATCAATTTGTACATCGATTCCCTTTCAATCTGCTTCAAAACCTGTGATCGAAAAATTTGTAAGATTTTTTGTCTACTTTCCTGGTGGGACCCTTTCGGAAATGCGAGGTATGGCCTATATGGCCCACTGCGATGTCTATATTTCAGCCAATATACATCCGATCCTAGAAAGGAATACCTTAATCGATTTGTACATCGATTCCCTTTCAATCTGCACCAAAACCTGCAATCGAATTTTTTTTTAAATTTTTTGTCAAATTTTCTGGTGGGAACCTTTCCGAAATGAGACTATGGTCTATATGCGATATATGAGGCCCACTGCGATATCTATATCTCAGCCAATATACATCTGATCCTAGATCGGAATACCTTAATCAATTTGTACATCGATTCCCTTTCAATCTGCTTCAAAACCTGTGATCGAAAAATTTGTAAGATTTTTTGTCTACTTTCCTGGTGGGACCCTTTCGGAAATGCGAGGTATGGCCTATATGGCCCACTGCGATGTCTATATTTCAGCCAATATACATCCGATCCTAGAAAGAAATACCTTAATCGATTTGTACATCGATTCCCTTTCAATCTGCATCAAAACCTGCAATCGAAATTTTTTTTTAAATTTTTTGTTAAATTTTCTGGTGGGAACCTTTCCGAAATGAGACGTATGGCCTATATGCGATATATGAGGCCCACTGCGATATCTATATCTCAGCCAATATACATCTGATCCTTGAGCGGAATACCTTAATCAATTTGTACATCGATTCCCTTTCAATCTGCTTCAAAACCTGTGATCGAAAAATTTGTAAGATTTTTTGTCTACTTTCCTGGTGGGACCCTTTCGGAAATGCGAGGTATGGCCTATATGGCCCACTGCGATGTCTATATTTCAGCCAATATACATCCGATCCTAGAAAGAAATACCTTAATCGATTTGTACATCGATTCCCTTTCAATCTGCATCAAAACCTGCAATCGAAATTTTTTTTAAATTTTTTGTTAAATTTTCTGGTGGGAACCTTTCCGAAATGAGACGTATGGCCTATATGCGATATATGAGGCCCACTGCGATATCTATATCTCAGCCAATATACATCTGATCCTTGAGCGGAATACCTTAATCAATTTGTACATCGATTCCCTTTCAATCTGCTTCAAAACCTGTGATCGAAAAATTTGTAAGATTTTTTGTCTACTTTCCTGGTGGGACCCTTTCGGAAATGCGAGGTATGGCCTATATGGCCCACTGCGATGTCTATATTTCAGCCAATATACATCCGATCCTAGAAAGAAATACCTTAATCGATTTGTACATCGATTCCCTTTCAATCTGCACCAAAACCTGCAATCGAAATTTTTTTAAAATTTTTTGTTAAATTTTCTGGTGGGAACCTTTCCGAAATGAGACGTATGGCCTATATGCGATATATGAGGCCCACTGCGATATCTATATCTCAGCCAATATACATCTGATCCTTGAGCGGAATACCTTAATCAATTTGTACATCGATTCCCTTTCAATCTGCTTCAAAACCTGTGATCGAAAAATTTGTAAGATTTTTTGTCTACTTTCCTGGTGGGACCCTTTCGGAAATGCGAGGTATGGCCCATAGGGCCCACTGCAATGTCTATATCTCAGCCAATATACATTCGATCCTTGAGCGGAATACCTTAATCGATTTTTACATCGATTCCCTTTCACTCTGCAACAAAACATTTGATCGAAAAATTTTTTTGATTTTTTGTTTAATTTCCTCGTGGGAAATTTCCAAAATGTGCGGTATGGCCTATATGGCCCACTTCGATGTCTGTATCTCAGCCATTATATATCCGATCCTTGGGTGGAATACCCCAATCGGTTTGTACATCGATTCACTTTCAATATGCATCAAAACCTGTGATTGAAATATTTTTTCTATTTTTTGTTAAATTTCCTGGGACCCCATCCAAAATGTGCGGTATGGCCTATATGGCCTACTTCGATGTCTATATCTCAGCCAATGTATCCGATCCTTGAGTGGAATACCTAAGTCGATTTATACATCGATTTTATTTTAATCTGCATCAAAAACTGTGATTGAAATATTTGTTCGATGTTTTGCAAAGTTTCCTTCAAAAGTTTCAAAATGTCCGTTATGGCTTATGGCACTGCCTTGTCTATATTTCAGTCACTATATCTACATTCGAGCCTTGAGTGGAATCGATTTGTTCTACCTCAATCGATTTGTACATCGATATCCTATCAATCTAAGTTTAAACCTGTGATCGGAATATTTTTTATATTTTTTCATTTTCTGGTCAAAATGTGCAGTATTATGGCCTTTATGGTTCACTGTGAGGTCTATATCTCAGTGAATATACATCCGATTCTTAAGTGGGATACCTAAATCGATTGATACATCCATTCCCTTTCAATCTGCATAAAAACCTGTCATCGAAATATTATTAATATATTTTTGTTACTTTTTCATGGCCCACATCGAAGTCTGTATCTTTTACTATTTTCAGCCGATCCTTGAGCGACATACCGAAATCGAGCATAAATTCCGCCTATCCTTTTTCAGATGAATTTAGATAAAACAGGTTTGTAGCTTCTGACGAGTTCAAAACTGACAAGAGGATTAAAATTAATTAGTTTGCCCTTGTGTCACGAGCTATCACGAGCTTTATATCACTTATTATTATGTAATCGGTATCATCGATCATTTTCCATCTCTAGCGACGCAAAGCCCTCAAAATCGCAGACAGCTTGACGCCGCTTGGCTGAAAAAAAAAAGTTTTTAGGCGAAAAATGTTGAATCCCCAGTCAGAAGAATTAGAATTGGGCCGCAATATTGAGGAGGTGCAGGCGCAGCTAGCCTGCCTAATGGATTCCAACTGGAACGCATCGCAAGTGAATCTCTCTACGGCGTCAGGTATCGAAACTGTACCTGGGAAAGTCCCCGATGCCGACAGTAGTGCTCAAAACGTGCTTGCGGAAGTACAGCGCAACTTTACGGCGCTCCACTTGGACCAAGCTCCTCGTTTTGAGTTCCACGGATTGGGATGCCACCAGATGCATTCTAAGAGATTGCGCCAGAATACCGGATTCGAGAATTTGCCACAGGGGGCAGGTGTGCAAAAGAAGCGCAAATCCGATGGTGAAGGCGTCTTAGTTTCGGACGTAAAGCAGCAACAGTTGCGAAAGGAGACCCTGTGGAATATGCAGAATAGGAAACCAACAGGAAAAATGTCTGCGGATTGTGTGTGTTTTCTGGGATTTCAAGGAGACTTGTAAGTACTACTCGATATTTCTATGTAGCTTAATCAAGTGTTTACGTTCCTGCTGGAACATGTTTCAACATGAAAAAAGTTATAAAAACAGACATGTCTATTAAAAATTGATCTTTTACTGTTTTTCAGCAAAGAACCCAATATTGTTTCTCGTTTGATGGATCTGTTTAGGTCCTTGTATGATATTCTTGCCGCTGATTTGAATTTTTCAACAGACGATATGCTTCAGACGCACATTAAGCCTAAAATGCCAAAGAGTGTGAGTGTGCGCTATCAGGTGCAGGTTTTTTGTACTAAGGTTGAGAAATTTTTGGGGGACTGCGCCGCACTCTGGAGGCTAATCGTCTTTTCAGCTTTGAAAAGTACAACGAGTGCGACAAATTGCTTAAAGGGTCTACCTCCTACTTGCAGTCCCTCAATCCTTTCCTGACAGCCGAACTGCGCCATCGAAACTTTCGCTTTTATTCGAATGTGTCCAAAAGTAGGTTTATAGTCCACTTTATTTTATTTATTGGGATTTAATTTCATGTTTTTAACAGACAATTTCCAGCGACTAGAAGCATTACTGTTGGGTTTCCGTGAATGGCTTAAAGCGTCGCACATCAGCGTGCATGTTTTTAACTGGGAAATGGATCTGGAGCATCACTACACTAATGACATGAAGCGATATCACGAGGAGCTAAAAGAGCGAGCATTGCTCAAGGCCTCTGCCGAGTTGAAAGCGGCTAACCCGGGAAACCTTTGCCCTGAGGAAGAGTTTATTGCCACGCATTACCAATTGGAAAGCTTGATCCGATGCGCCAAACAACATGACAAGTTTCTATCCGCCTTACTTGTCAATCCGGAGGATTATTTCCCACCGCACATCGTTGCCATGTGTGCTCGTCCAAGAAACGCATTACCTGGAGCTGTTCAACTGCAAGCAGCTGCAGAGGCAGCCGCAGACTTCGACTGGAGGTTGATGGGCGTTATGGTAGAGCCCTCATCGCCGCCCAGACAAACACATCGGCCTGTCCATCCTGTTCGCTTTAGAAGTTAAAGCAAGATAACTACAAACCATAATAAAGCTTAGATAAATGAAAGCTATTCAAAAACATTCTGAGCTTGTATACATTTAGAACTAAAAAGTAATTATTAAAGTTACACTTATATTTATTCAATCTCAATCAACGAATGATTACAGTTTGAACCCATAACTATTTTAAAAGTCAATTAATATTACTGCAACTAAAAATCATACTATACTGCAATCCAAAATCAAATTAAGAATATTGATAAAACTTATGTGTTTTTATTTCACTTTATTGATATAAATGAAAACTGCCTGAATTTATTTTTAAATTTTATATCATATTTATTAAGGAACATTTTAGTCAAGGTTTGCTTTGCATTTGAATTTATAAAGTCAATAAATGTTCACAAAATCATGCACTCTATAACTTTTTCACTCTATGGGTTAGTTTGAAACTATGAATAGCTGCTCAAGCGGGTATTTGCCAAACACTTTGCTCAGCACTGCTTTGGTGATAAGACCGAAAGCTTCTCCAATACCCGGCTTGAGTTCGTTAAATATCTCCTGCCAGTTTTCGTTGATTAGAGCATGCATGTTATCACTGAGTTCCTTCTGCCCGTTAAAGAGGCCCTCCAAGTGGTAGGTGACATGCGATGGACTCACATCTACCTTGACGTTATCCACCTCGGCAAATGTTTGGTGCTCCCCCTTGGAAACGGGTTTGAATTTAATCACTGCATGGATTTTGCTGTTCTCTGAGGTGATGAAGCAAATAATCATTTTAGAATTAGTTACAAATCATTTTAATTCACTTACTTAGTGTAATTTTGGCACCGCCTGTGCCAACAATGGGCAAAATGAGTACCCTGCCGTCCACGGAGTAGGGTCCTTTTACAACTAGTTCGGGCACATCCATTACCAGCTCCACAGAGCGTCCGAGGTTTAGAGAGAATCCACTAAAAAAAGGTGAACAGATAAATTAATTGTATTATTTAATAACGCTTTCGTATGGTTTTGTGGCCTGTTCTTACCCCACTCTTCTGGGTATCGCATCGCCTAGACCCAGAAGATCCACATCGCGAAAACTAAGGTCTATGTTTACTGGACTGTGAGGGTTCCTGCCGATTTGGAACTTATTGATGTGCAGCGGATCCAGAGGGATCAGCCCAAGTTCTTTGATGCCGCTCTTGGCGTAGTTTTTTAAAACAAACTCCACTCCTCTGAGCAGGCAGCTATCGTCCATGAGTTCGCATCTCTGAACGCCTGAGGCTGAAATGCGCGAAATTTGAAACTGAATTATATCAATTAGATGTTTAAAGAGCCGGATCTCACGTAATTGAAGGGCGTGTCCATGGGCGTAGCCGAGGGCACACCCTGACAGCAGGACGAGGGTAAGTGGTAGCTCCATAATCGACGACGAAATACTGATCCCCTTAGCGGCGAATAATTCCACTTATATAGTCACTAAAGTCAATTGAACATTCGCAAGTGTGAGCTAAAATGTATCATGTTGTTTTTTTTTTTGTTAACGCAAACCGCTTTTGCGCTTCAGGTTGACAGATTTTGACTTTAGACCGTACCCCCTGAGTCAGTTAAATGTAAAATAAACCAAACCGGCAACGCATTCGAGCAAGTGAAGTGCGCTGTTATAGCCGGCGAATTTATTTTACGATTCCCTTTAATGAACCCACCAGTTGAACTTGCACTGCGTCAGGTTTCAGGCACCGTTCGGAAGCCATTGACATCGCCCAAATTCTAATGGATTCAAACCAATTCAATCTCATCTAATCACGTTTTGGCTGTAATTTGTTCGATATATGCAAATTGACTCGGCCGTCCAGCAAAATTCGATCGTTAAGTCCTGCTTCAAGCGCCTCTGACACATTTCAAACGTGTTTAATTAATTGCTGAGAACTTGGCATCGAGTTTATATTTTGTTGTTTTATAATGGGGTCAAGCTAAAGGCCCTTTCCTCATTAAAAACTTTCAATTCATAGTCCTTGTCGAAGTTTAAAAAATGTATCTTACCTGTCACGGTTTATTTAAAGTGACTAAAACAGACCTTAATTAAATTACAACTAACTACACTGTCGAGAACTAGAGTAGCAATTATCGACTTAAATTGTATCCACTTTTCCGGTTCTAAGAATATAATTGGACGCCATTAAGAGCTTCATCAAAGTTAATCACATAAAAAGCTTTGTATAAGTTTCTGGCCGATAATAGATAACAATCACAAGGTTCAGATTATTAGACATGTAATTTAAATCCTAATGTGTTTGCCAATCCCATTTGATTACCTACTCCTGGGCAAAAAACTTGGCATACGGATGCTTGGAAAATACGTCTCTGATAATTTCCAGGAATTTGTCCCCAAACGCTTTTTCAATGGCAGGAGCTGTTTCCTTGAAGATGGCTTGCGAATTTTCGTTCAAAAATACGTTCATGTTGTCACCCAGGGCCTTGTCCCCGTTGAAAAGATTTCCAAAGTAGAAGTGTATGGTTTCCGGCTTGAGGGAAAGTTTTAGATTATCGACATTTAGGTAAGTTTCTCCGTTTTTCTCCATCGCTTTGCCGGAGAATCTGATAATGGCTTTCAAGTTGCCTAGACAAATGAATTTTTATTTTATTCCGCTGTTTCAAAATTTGTTTGTTTAAAAATTAGCCTGCCTGACTTACCCAGCGTTATGTTACTTTGTCCAGTTCCGCTTATTGGCAGGATAAGCACTTTGCCACTGATGGTGTAAGGACCTACCATGGAGAACACTTTGTCGACGCCCTTGATTTCATGCACTGCGGTAAGATCCTTGTCAAAGCCCCTTATATCAAAATTTAATAAACATTATTCTCTTCAGGTCAATACAGTCAATTAATTCGCAATGCAATACTAACTTTACTTTGGTGAACTTTAAATCTTGGATGCCATACAATAAGTTATTCGTAAACTTCAAATTGATGGCTACTGGGCTTTTTTCTTCTCCCTGGCTTATGGTCATTGTGTCAATCTTTAAGGGTTCCAATTGCTTCAGATTCAGGCTGGGATCATCCACTGAAGAACGCTCCGCGAACATTGTGTTTACCAGTTTTACGATGCAGTCGCCGTCGCCATATTTGCATGGCTTGGGATCATCGGCTAAGGAGTGCCAAAATAGTCTTAATCCATTCCTCTAATTCATATTAAATTCATATGCTTACGAAATTCAGCCTTTACTGCCACGGAAAGACACAGCACGATAGCGAGGATAACTCCGGTCATGTTTGCACTTCAAATACTATTATTGACTATGCTCGTCATGAATTCGACTCACTATTTATAGAGCTCCACAAATGCGGACTATCTAAAGTCTAGTGACCGCCTGACACAAACCCGTTTTGGATGCACTTGTTATAATTGTAATTCAATTGAAATAGTGTAATCTGTATCAATCTAATCAAACTAAAACATCTCTATCCATGGGAACGTCGCAATTATTTCTGACAAGGCAGACTTCTAAACTTAAAAGTTTTTATTTAATAGATTTTTAGAAATAGTTTTTCGCTTCAAAATATTGATTTATCATTGAACTTTAGAATTTGAATTTCTACAATTTAACTTGGCCTATTTGTAGAACAAGTTGACTTAATTTGATCACCAATTCAAATAGTTAATTTTCCTGTCCTGTTAGTTGAATACTGGAAGTTTTAAATTGAAATATCTTCCAAGAACACTCAATATAATCAAAATATATATGCCGATAACAACAGTAACTTAACCATATAGGCATGGTATTGAATAAATCTTTGAATTTATATTATTTGTTCGCTGTGATGGATCCAAAACTGGTTTGGAAGACTGAAAAGAAAATGACATATCAATAATAAGCTTGTACTGGTGCAATTAAAAAGCAAACCAAATAAACTTTTCGGTTAACTGCCGCCCAGTGTGCAGCCCAAGTCTAGGGCCAGTTCCAAATATAGCCGAAACTGTGAGCCACAAAAAAATCAAAATCACAGTGACTGGCAGTAATTCAAAGAAGGGCACATGGAATTACTAGAACAGGTCCTAGAACTTAATTTATCTTGGTAATTAAGTCTCTGCCTCTTCCTTTCAGTCCAGCCTCCGAGGAGAACAAAAGCAACTCGTCTGACTTGCAGTTGACTGACTTGGGGGCTTGTGTGGAAGATTTTCATGCCCTGCCCAAGGTCAACTGGGTGGCCGATTCGCGGAACTGGGATTGCAAGTTTACCGTTCGATACTCTTGAACTTACCAAGGAAAACTGGAAAAAAGTGAAGCTGAAACTGAGGTTGCTAAATATGACAGTTGCTGCTCCCCAATATACAACTGAGTTACCTCTCAATAAAAACTTAATAATATACAAGTGACTAAAATCATACACATTTCAAAGCCTAATTTATTTACATAATACATAGTAGCAACTATGAATACTACGCATAAAGAACGTTTAATATCAATTTGTGTATCGTATATTATACCTACCTAATCGTAGCTTAAACCGTATATAAAATAAAACTAGTATGAAAAATGTAAACTCATCATGTAACCTATTTTATTGGCGCTACATTTTGCGCCTTTGTCCAATGGAGCCATCCTAATTGAGTTATCAGGCAGTTCTTATGCAAATTGCCAATCCAAATGTTTAATCACGTGAGCTGCTTGCTGATTTCCGAATGCTTTGCAAAACCGAACAAAAAAAGCGATAGTTGTGCGGAAATGTTCGAACTACGCTGGTTAAATAATAGCCACAACCGGTTTTCTGTTCGAATCATTTTTGTTTATTCTACATGTCTAATGCTTAGCGAGTAAGGAATGATATGTCAATGGCCGGAATGCAACGCTCTTCGCGGGGGAGTTGGCTCGAATGCGGGTGAGGAAATACTCGTACACTTAAATCTAATGCATTTCATAACAGCGATTAGTCCTCCAGGAAGAGATCCTCGTAGGCGAAGCGCTTGAAGAGTTGCGTTAACACACTCTTCATGATTTCGGCAATGGCCACATGGATCGAGGGATGCAGCTCGCTCCAGACATCCACCCAGTTGTCATTAAGGAACTGGTTGAGATTGGTGCCCAGGGCTTGGTCGCCGTTGAAGAGGTTTGCCAACTTGATGTTCATCCTGCGAAAATATACCTTATTTAATATGCTTTCCTCAAATGTCCCTCAGATTTGCACTCACTTTTGGGGCTCCACCAGCACCTTGAGCTTGTCCACGCTCAGGAAGGTGCGACCGTTGCGCTGCTGCGTGCCTGGCTTGAACTTCACGGAGAACTTGGGGCTGTGCAGGACAATCTCTGCATCGCCATCGCCGCGAATGGGCAGGATAAGGATGCGGCCATCGGCAATGTACTTGCCACGCAGAACAATTTTTGGAAACGAGCCGTACATCTCGAACTTGCTTGTGGCAGGATCAGCTCCAAAGCCCCTGTAGTGGATGGGTAAAAGAAGTAATGAATAATATTTAAACCACAAATATACCCGGAATACTTACACAGCTCTATCGAATTTCACTCCCGAAAGACCTTCCACGTTCACATCCCTAAAGTTCAACTTGAGATTGAGCGAGCCAGTGCGTCCATCGGATATGTCGAATCTCTTGACCAGGAAAGGTTCCACCTGGGGGAATCCTGCCGCCGGGTAGCCGGTCCTGGCGTACTTGCTGATTAGCATGTGGGAGACATTGATGATGCAGCTGGTATCACCCTTGTGACAGCGAGGCAGTTCAGCAGCTGCAAGGATTGGCGAATTCGGCTTACATCCCGAAGGCTAAAGAGATAAAGAGAGGGACACTTACGGAAATTGGAGGCGCCGCTGGACAAGCCAGCGAGCAGGACCATGAAGCACAGCCGGAGGAGCAGCATAGCAGTAGATAGTTTGTGAATACAAGATACCGTGAAATCTGCGACGCGTTCGTTCTTCGAGTTTTTGGCGAACACCCGACCAAGTTCAATGGCAAACTGTAAATTGGCTCGGGACCACTACAGACGCCAGCATTTATAAATTTTTAAGAGCGCCGATCGGCTATCGACTGAGCTCGGAGTCGGAATCGCCGGAATCGGATCGGCAGCCCAACCAGTACACTTAATAGTTTATTCATTCCTGACTTGTCTTGCCTGTCTGCCTGCCTGATTGGCTGCTATTTTTATTAATTCTTATTTCTGTCGTTATGTGCTGCTCACCATCATTATGATCATAGGCCACCCCAGCCAGAAATCGCGGCTGAACAACAATGTTATTAATTAATATTATTAGCATGTGCCCGGTTTTCGCCAATATAACAATAAACAATAACAACGGCAGACGTAAAAAAATCAAAAGTGATTCTATAAATTTTAATGCTCGACCTGCCAACGAGTTTTTCGGGCACGACACACTCTAAAATACATTTTTTTACAATGCATTACTTCTCGACTATTTCTACGTGTACTTTTTATAGGTCTTTCGCGTTTTTTTTTCGCCTTGTACAATGAAGTGCAAATAATAATTTAACTTATCATATAAGTATGCCTGTATAATATGTATAATGTTTGCTTTGAGATCAGCTTTTGGAGCTAGAACTTTGGGGGATTTCCAAGTCGTACTTCTTCAAAGTACGATGTGTTAACTGGTGCCAAGTGCATTGCAACAAAATGTGAATATTTAACTGAAATATGAGATCCTTTTCACTATTCGGCTTCTCAAGGTGAAAAGCTAAGGAATTTCCGTTTTACTCGCTAAATAATTGATCTGTCCAAACACAAATCAATTAGCCATCTTCTAGGAGAACGTACGCCACGAAACTGGTTTGCAACGGCGTTCTTATGGATTCGTCAGTTTTTTGTCCACAGGTGAAGCTAATTCGCCGAAAGGCTAGTTAAATTTTAAAGGCTTTCGGCATTCGTCATCGGCAATTAGCATATTCGGTATGTGATTACTTTATATACCACCACATTAAGATTGACTTGAAACCGGCATTTTGTTTATTTACTCATCCAATTGGCGCCAGGTGAGTGAGTCCACACATATTTGCGGCTATTGTTTGCAGATCTAATTCCTAGACGTTGTCGTAGACATCGGGATTTCGTCTTATTGGACTACCTGAAAGAAATGTTGAAAATTATGCTGTTAATTTATGCAAACACGAGCGGATTTAAATACATTAATGAATTTACATTTTATTGCGCAAAGTTATGTATTTAAAAAATTGGAATCTTCTGACGTAAACATGAAACGGCGAAAACTTTACATTTTGTAAATTCTCCAACTTGTTATTCCGCTTTTAATATTTTGTGGAAAGGTTCTGTCTGACTTTTTTCATTTCTGAAATTTATTGGACCTTTTGGAAACTTTTTGAATTAATTGTGTTTGGATTCGATGTTTGGTCATTTTGTTTTTCAAATGTCAAAGTCCAAGTTATTTAAATAAAAATATAAACAATAAAATAAATAATACGCGGTTTAGATTTATCTAGAAATTTTCTATATCGTATTGAATAAGATATATCGAGTTCATCATTACAGATCCTAGCATGGCACATGTAGAGTTGCGATTGATGGGAAATATATTCATCACTGCGATTTTGAATGGGTTTCGAATCAGTTGAAGCTGGAGTTTTTCAAACTATAAGGGAATGTATGCAAATTATTTAAATATTTATTCATTTTTAATAATTATTTACGGCTTTGTTTAGTCGCATATCTAGCAAAGAAGAAAGCAGTGTTCGCCTTTGAAGTAAATGCATCATCTGCTGGTGATCATCTTGGATATTAAGCATAACGCAGAGAGTTACCACTGAATCCAGGTAGAAGAAAAACGTCCAAGCAAAGCAAAGAATGACCGCATTTAGATTTATGTGAAGGTTTTCCGGTCCATTTTTGATGATACTATAGCTTAGATAGACAATGATAACTGATCCGATGTAGTAGCTGACGTAAACAATTAACCCCTCGATGCCGAATATCTGCCCCAATTTCAAGACAATAGACTGAAGTCTGTCCTGGCGTGCACCAATATTGTTCAATTGATTTGCCAAGGAGCAACACTTAACCTTAAGAGCAACATTTCCCGGTGATGGGTAGCTTAGATCTTGGCACTCTCCGACCACTTGTTTCAACTCCGTATTTATCAAATGATAATTGGCCCATATGATTAGCACAAGTATATAGTGCTGTGATAAGGAAAGATTCAGGATGAGAGACATGACTAATTGCAAAGACATTCCGAACAACTGACATGAATCAATGCGCTCCGAAGCTACGACTATGATTAATAATTGCAGAAAATTAGTTATATAGGCCGTGAAAGCTTTGGTAAGAATTGCCCAACGAATCATTCTTTTCACCTGCGGCCTAGCCACATAGACACGAATCACCATTTTGGCCAAGTGCATCATTTGCCGTCGTTGGCACCATCGGTTGAACAGCGTTGAAAGTCCTATAAAGAAAGGACATTTTACGAAATTTATGTATATTGCGTCTGTAAATACCTGCCACGGTCCTCAATCCAATCATTACGATAATCGCAAATTGGTGTAGTTTGTTTGGATTTCCAAGCAACACATCAAGATTCATTTGACCGCTTATCATGTAGGCGATCAGAAGAACAGTAAGGATGTTTATTAGAATTGCGTAGAAGGTACGTCTTTGAGATTTAAACACAAGTCCAGAATTCCAATCGCATTCAAAATTGCTTAGCCCAATGATGTAGCTAACCATGGAATTTGCCTTCACCAACCAGCCGACCCAGTCAAACATTTTCGTAAACTAAATTCGACTGTTCGACTGGCTGTTCCATAATTGAATTGTGGCACTGGCTCGCAAAATCGTAATTGTCTGATCCTAGACAGATTTTGTGATTAGATTTCACCTTAAGGCGCGACAGGCTTTTCCCAGACGATTGTTTTTAATGATTAGGGTGGGCGAAAATGCAATGAAAATTACATGTATATAATACGCCATACAAAGTTTTGTTCAAATAGTTTCACTTACATTTAAATTGATTCATTAATGTGAAAGGTGTGAAAAGTTTATATTCACAGCAATGAATACCGTTACTTCGTGACTATCTCTGACGCTCACGCAACCATCTCTTGCGCCATATCGCCCATCTCCAGCTACGTGTGCTTTACAATACTGCAGTATTTTTATTGAAATGTTTCCGAGCCCCAGACATTTCCCTTGATATTTCGAGTGGTTGAGGTCTTCAAGAGCTACAACCAAAATCAATTCGAATTTTGCAGCAGTACTGCCTTATTAAAAGCTGGAATCGTCACATTGTCGCTATTAGGTCAGCAGACAACGTTCGGTCACAATCTTGGGAAGCATGCGTGGCCGGTATTTATTGGTCATCCTTGGAGCAATCCTGGTAGTGGGCAGGCTTGAAACGGCCGCGGCAACGGATACGGACAACAAAACTGGAGAATTCATTGCTACCAAAGAGTGGCAGGTGATTCAGGAAGGTAAGGAATTGGCGATAGCCTTGCAGTCCTTCGATGACGTGTACTATGAATTAACTTTCCGCAGGTCAGGCCATCCCCAAAGGTCTGCATGTGCGAATCAACATGCAGACTGGCCTCAAAGAGGCAAAGCTCCTGGACGAGGATGAACGTGGTACGGCTTTGCAAAGCCAACCAGGGGACCCCAACCATGAAAACGAACCTCTTTCGTTGGACTACAAGCCGGATTTAGTCGAGGATTCCTTGCGAATAGTTAAAGAAAGCAAGAAAAGCTATGCAGAGTTGAGAAAAGCGTACAAAGAGTTTCAAAAGAACTTTCGTACAGACGGTGAGCTGATTGTCCAACTGATTGATCAGTACCGGAACTTCAGCAAGACGCCTCTAGAGTCGGAACTGCGCTCCAAACTGGAGTCTCTGGAGAACCTTGAGTATCTTCTACATCAGATAGACAATGCGCTGCTGTTCATTGACAACTCAGGTTTAGATGACGTGTTACTTCCCATTGTGGTCAACGATACTAACACCGCTTTGAGAGTTTCCGCCTTGCGGGTCCTCGGATCCCTAGCGAGCAATAACCCCAAGGCGCAAATTAAGGTGTTTGAGAAGAACTTTGGCTCGCATCTAGCACAGATTCTTATTAGCTCAGGAAACTCTGGTGAAATTTCCGCAGCTCTTCACGCGTTTGGAGCGTTGCTCAGGAAGTTCCCCCTGGCCCAGCAACGGGTACTCTCCACATCTGGGACACAAGCTATGATTAGGGTGCTCCAGAGCCCCGAGGTGGAGCTGCGTAGCAAATCCAAAGTGGTCACCCTTATCAGTGACCTGATTCTTGAGAAGCGTTCGGTGCTGGAGACGAGCAAAGATGCGCCCGATGCTGCTTCAACAATTGCACAATATGTACTCTTGGAGTTCGAGCCATGGCTGCAGTCGCAGGGCTTTTGTTCTGCGGTGGACAGTGTCCTCTCCAAGGACTTTTTGCACCTCCTGGAGCAACCGGAGTTAGTTGAGCAGTTCGCTACTGCCCTGGAAACCACAGAGTCCCTATGTGCCGCTTCCTGGTCTCAAAATTCAGGACTCCGGCATGCCCTTTTAACGATTCGTAATAGGTACGCCAACAGTCAGGATGAGTACCGATTAGAGGTCTCTCAGGTCCTGGTCAAATTGTGTGAGCGATTGTTTAGCAAGCCCAAACACACTGAACTGTAAGGTTGTAAAATAAACCTCCCCTTCTTGTAAGTTATTTGAATTTAATTCATAGCCAAACCCGTAGTCCCAAGATGTCCAGGTTAAGATTAGTGAATATGCGATGATGCCAAGTACTTGTGATGTAAACAGAATGCTCCTTTTGCAGAAAATATATTATGCGATTAAGTTTAGTATTTAGTGTTTTTTCTTTGACCAGATCTTAATTTGTCAAAAGAGGCTTTCATTGACTAATTTCTTACTTGCATAAGCTACCTAGTAATTTAAAAAATATTAAAATGTTTTAAAGTATCATTGCCACTGATTGCATCAGAAATCTTACTTATTTGTTGCTGGAATGGTGAAACTAAAATGACCCCCATATATGTATGTATGTACAAGTTCCAACCCTCTGTTACTCCAAAGACCCATTTAAAGCTCGATAAGAAAAGCATAATCGACCTGGCCATAAAGTAAGTCAAAAGTGTCGGAAGGAAAGCAAAAACTATTGAAGCAATGCCCCAAAAACTACTTGAAAGCCGAAGGATAAAAAGGAGCAGGCTGGCACGGAACTGTACAGGAAAAGAAAGGAACAATGGGGGAATGCAATTATGTGCCGGCGGCGTCCAGCTCAAAAAATTACAGCAATTAACGGCAACCACATGCAAATGCAATGTCACCCAAGCTGAGTCACGATAGCCAAACAGGTGGAGGGCAGCGGGTGGAGTACAGAGCCAGGAAGAGAACGAGCCCTCGGTAAACCGGCTAGGACGCCGCCTTCGTTGCCATGACAGTGCCGCACAATGTAAACAGAGAGAGTCTCCCCATAAAAAGAAAGGCCGGTCGAGTGAACGAAAGGGGTGGCAAGCCGGCTCAGTGGAGTATAACAAGCGTACAAGTGGCGAGAGCGAGAGCGGAAGAGCACAGCTCATGTGGGGACTACTCATCAATTTGAGCTGGGGCGCGTGCGCAGTGGCGAGTATTTGTTGTTGTCATGGTGCTGCCACCGCCGCTTTCCGTTTCTTTTTGCTTCCTATGCTGAGCGGCAAAGGAGATGGAGGGGATAGAGTAGAGGCCCTAAGCCAGAGTAGAGAGGAGCTTCAATCGAAACGCTTGACGAGTGATGTGGAAACATTTTCAACACAAGTAAAAGCTGGCGTCCAGAGAGGCTTCCATTTACCCAAAGCACTTGGAAAAATAAGGCCGTGGTCTTCAATTTTAAATTTATTTGGTTATCGGACCAATACTTAAGTAGCTAAAAATAATTGAGCCTTATGGTGATTTTGTGATTGGGTGCACAGGGCGTATGAGTAATTTTATATATTTTTGAAATAATGCCTTATTACGCCTCAGTACTGTAATAACCATTACCATTGACCCATTTCTAGAAGTGTAAGCGGGTATGCATATGTGTGCTTGCATGTTGATAGGGAGCTCAAGTCCGACGCACACCGGCTTTACAGGCTGTTGCTGCTGTTGTTATTGCTTTCCATGTTGTTGCTTGGACGGTTGTTAAGGGGCACGGCAACATTGGCAACATTATGGAAAATCAGTTTGGGTTTTGAACGCGATGCGAGGAGTTCGCTCAGTGCGACAAAGTGGTGGCTAAAACGCTTCGGATTCGGATTCGGGCAGCTTGGTTTTGTGTGCAATGGCAATGATAATTATTTGAAACGGCTTAACCATTCTGCAGTGAAAAAATCCCTTAAAAAATAGACTACGCGGGCTACAGACATAACTGAAGTGTATGTTTTAATTACTGCGGATTGTGAGTCATGCTAAAAGGCATAAATCTGTGCTAAAGTGGAATTAAATTATAATGCTTTGACGGTTAACTTAATATATTGAAAACGATCTGCAATCCCAACATATGCACATATATTTTAAAACCTGTGTAGAGTATACGATAGCATTGTCAGGATCAGGAGCTTTATAAAAAAGGTTATTTAAGTTTCATTCATCTTGGCATCTTTTTATGGCGCCTTTCTTTATTCCCGGAATTCAATCACAAATCTCAATTAAACTTCTCCTGAAGCATAAATCAGTTTATGCTTTAAAAAAAAACGTCGCAAGTAAAAACTTGTTCGCAGCTCGCGAATATTGGAAAATGTAACCGTTTTTTACACAGGTGAATGACTTTTTTGTGCGCTTCCACGAGCTTCCGGTCAAAATAGCGTTTTCATTTTCGCCATCGGACATCGGCCAGTGCCTGCCTGATTTGTATGCAAATGTTTGTCAGTCCCCCTGTTACCTGCCGCTCTTGCAACACGCCTCACTTTCCCCACTACCACCCACCACCACCAGCCTGATGTGGCATGCCATAAATCCTGGCGGAGGGCAGAAGGAAGCGCCTTCAAGCACTGGGGCTTCAAATTCTTCTACTACCAGTCCTAGTGATCCGGAACCAAGGAAACAACAACAAAAACTTTTCAACCGCCTTTAGTGGTTGTTGTCGTTCTTTATACCCTTTGAGAGAGAAGTTCCCTAGTTCTGAATTATATCCTTAGACAAGAAACAATATATTCCTTCCAAAAGATTCAAAATAAATTTGTTATTTTAGTTTATCTCGTCCATATAACTTAAATCTTATATCCTTAACCATTATTTTTCATCACAAACAATGAGGGTATTTCGAAAAGGGTTCTGCAGAACCAGAATTGCCTTCTTGTTTGTGTTATTCTTGGCGTTGCTGGTGGAATAAAATGCCGCCAATTCCAACGGTGACAACCCAACAACTAAGGCAATGTGGCAACCGACCAAGCGGCCCACCTCCCAGCTCCGCAGGTGACATGTGTGCGACATTTGCCCCACAATCAGAAGACACCGAAGCATATGCTAAAGATGAAGAACAACTTTCGGCTGGGGGCCTGCGAGGTGGGGCGGAGCAGCTAATGTTCCAGTTGCTTTGGTTTCTGTGCCAAAGCGTTTTGTCTCTCTAATAATCTCGTAATAATCTAGACTCCAGAAGACTGCAACAGTCTCTTTAGCATTATCCATTTCAACTTCCCACCCACAACAAGGGAAAAGTTGCACATAAATTCTATTTTAATGTTTTTTGTAGTACATCGCAGATATAGGGGAATTTATTGCCAAAGGAGGGACATTTGAGATATAGATTTCGTAAACTCTGCAACGTTTACAGGACACATTCCAGTGCAAACCACCAGCAATAATATAATGTGAATTGAGCTGAAACTACGAATAGTTTTAAATGCCTGTGAAAGTCATATAATGCTCTAAGAAGCTGAATATATTTAAACTGAAAGTATAAGCTAAAATGTGGACAAAACTTCATTGGATATGCTACATAATCTGGTCTCTGGGCTGGCTGAATCATGGTAAGTGTTAAAGGAACTCTGCTTTAGACTTATGTTTCTGACTTTTGTATAGCATATAAGAAGGAAGAATATCGGTGTCAATGAGCTATTCGATGGAAAACTTAAGTAACTGCGTCTCAAAAACATGTCTTCAATAATCGAAAACAAACAAAGTAATTAACCGCATGTAACCCCCCGGAAAGTAAAAACAACTAGCTAAAAAAAATAGTGAAATTCCGAGCCAGACTTGATAAATGAAATACAGGAGAGAAAAGTCCGCCAGAAAGAAAGACAAACGGAGACGTCAACGTCGTTCTGGTCCAACGATTTATGACGGATAAAAGTTTTACGTGAATTTCTTCGGCTGTAAAGCCCCCCCCTATGCCTCCTGGAGTGGAGCGGCGGCTTGCCTTTTCTGGACTAGGAATACTGTGGTCTTGAGGTTGCTCCAGTTTTGAGTCCATTGAGTGCATTAATTTCGGTTCATTACATTGTCATACTCGAGCGAGTTCCCTGCTGATATTATTACTCCACTTTGTAAAGAATCTGACTGCCTTTAATGGCTCTGTCACAGTTCAAGTTCTTTGCTAACGGGGCTTACTGTACTGACACGGCTTGACCTGTGCCTGTGTGCCACAAAAATTGATTGCGAAATAGTTATCCGATGTTTACGATGTTTAACCAGCGGAGCCACAAGTTGCTGGCAGGCCCTATCCATCCAATCGGATTCGAAAAATATATAGAAACCCCCCATATATATCCCAAAGTCAGTGGCCCAGACAGCGGCGTTTGTCGTTTTCGTGGAAATCACCAAGCTGAACGGCTCTTTTTTCCTCCTTTTCGGTTGTTTTATCAAAAGAAACCCAAACAAACCGAATGAAAATTTGTTTTTTGAACTTTTGATTGTTCAAAAACTTTTCCCCACCATATTCATAACATTCGTATGTATGTATGTCTGAACAATTTGTTCAGCCGCCCCACTCACTTTCATTTGTCTTACAGTCTCCCGGTTTGCAAAAATATATAATTTCAAATAAAACTGAAACCGAAAATAAAAGTATAACTTATGTAATCGCTAGGTGGCTTTGGGGTTTAGTCTTTAATCTAAAATTTTGTTTGTGCGAAGCGTCGCGGATTTACGCTTCAGGTATTTGCACCTTATGGATGGGTTTTGGAACCCGCTTTGTTATTCGATGACTCTAATTAGTTGGGGGCCTGCTTTTACATAAAAGGGGATTGCACAAATGCACATTCCACTAATTAGGAGTGGGCAGATTGGGTAATAAATTGAGTATGATTTTTGAGCTACGCACTGGAGTATTTGCGATATGCGAAAAGTAATCAAAACTTTCCATTTGGCGCGGAAAGTTGTGCTACGTGGTACGTGAGGTATCAGTACACATCTGAGAGATTTGGTAATAAATCCCCAGCCATTAGACTAATTTCAAAAGCAACCGAAATGCCGAAGAAAGTGCACGGACTGAGATCTTCATTGCCATGTGTGGATTGCTCAATGTCACAACAATTAACCCACAACGGAGATCTTGAAAACGTGTAGAAGATTTCTCTTCGTCGTCGTATCTCACCTGAGTGGTGCGAGGAGAAAACTCCGCCGGAGATGACTGCCTCCGACCCTCGGCCGGGTCATTGCAAAACCGTTTACCAGAACGGTTGGCGGCAAAAAAAATAAAAACAAACTTAAATTATTCTGTTAGCACATATAATCGAGAACTTGTTTCCAGGTGGTCGAGGGGTTGGGTATAAGAACTGGAACCTTGGATGGGAATTACCTGTCGGAGAATAAGCAGCACCGAGAGCCAAAAAAATTGTTATGTCATGTTCCCAGGGAGCAGGTCCCCAGAGACTTGACCGACTCTTTTGAGGCTTGAGGAGTTAAAGCTGAAAAATGTATTTTTGGAAGAAGGAAAACTGCAGCACTTATCCCCACTTTCTATGCAGAGGATGGATGCATTAATGGTGATTTGCATGACCGTCCCGAGCTAACCCATTGCACACTAACACAATTAGATATCAGAGCTTGTCCGGAAACGCAAATCAGCTGCACAGCGACCAAGCCAAGAAGAGAGTGCAGCCCATCCATGTGGGATCATTCAGACCCATGGTGGTGGTCTTCGGACTCTGGCTTTGAGTTTGGGTTTGGGTTTTGGTTTGTAGCAAAAATTGCAGCATGGTGAATGAAAGAAAACGGAAGCTTAGTAGAGCGTATCCGAGGAACGAGCAAACATGTCTGGCGATTCGGACAGCTGGGCTCACTGGAACACAAACACTGGACCGGGCCAATCACCATTGGAACACTCTCTGTGGTGGCTTCCTCTGCTTGTCGCTGCAATTTACTTTTAACGAAAGTAGGCCCGAAAGAGAGACCGATCCCAAGATGCAGGGTTCCTCTTTTTTGGGCAAAACTTCAAACAAATTAGCGTATTTTTTACTTTAGAAAGCTTGTTTTAAATTGCTATTTTAAATTATATTTTCTCATTCAAGCCACTCTGGGAGCCATACTCGATTCAAGATGCTATTTGGAAGGCGGTGGATCAGCAGAGAGCTTTCTGGCGACCGAGGACTTGGCGGTAGGATCCATTATCGGGAAACTGCGCATCAACGGCGACCCCAATGCTGATACGGGCGACATCAACCTATCGCTTCGAGAAAAGAATGCACCCGTCGAGATTGTGGCGGGAAGCAAAGAGTTGGCTCTTTCGGTGGAACTGGACAAGGAGGGCGTGCGAGGTCCTTCGTCCATCTACGTAAATGTGATTTGTATCAGACGGCACTCAACGGATCCAGTGAGTTAGAACCAATGTATATGCTCTCTATCTATAAGTCTATATTAATTGAAGGTTGAGAACTATTTGAGGCACCACGGAAATGAAACACATTTTTATTTCCGAGATCATGAAATCATAAATCAAAATAACACCCTCCAGGCCCTAAGCACTTGTCGATCAGGTTAACGTCGCAATTAATCGTCCTGGCTAGCCGCCACATCGACCGCATTTCCTCCAACTTCTTCCTGTGGGGCAACCGACCGACCAACCAACCACATTCCACACCTGCCATCTCAGAAAACTTTCGTGCAATGCTCAACCAATTAACCTATATTGAGCTTAGGTTCTACCTCCACCCCTAAAGTCCATTCCCTCAATAGAATAAAAAAGTCGATGCGTGTCCCGGGGGCAGCTTGGCTTGTTAAATTTCGGTTAACACGATTCCCTGCGCCTGTTCCAAGAACTATATAAACAATTGAAAACTTTTGCCAGACAATGAACACCGCCTATTTCAATTTTAGAATCAACAAAACGCGCCAGGACTGCAGCTGAAAGTAAAGAGGATTTGAAGCAGCTCCTAGTCCCTTGCGGCGTCTGCGGTTACCTCCAACTTGGTGGCCATAAATTAGCCATTAAGGCTTCCGCTTTTGGCTAGAAATCGCAGGAATGGCGTTTGGGGGTTGCCCCGGAATCGGGACGGAGCTGGACTGGGGCGAGAGGTCCGCTAAACATGCAAATATATGCAGGACACTCGCGACTGGGCTTGGGCTTTGAACTCTCCATAGGTCAGTGACCTGGAGCTGTGGCTTGCAAGAAGGTGTTTGTCTTGGGGAGTACACAGTTAAAATTAAGTGTGACTTTTTAGGAGTAAAAATACAACATAGCCATATGATACAAATTGTATCATAAAATGTATGATTAATATTAAAAATTATACTGTTTTCTTAGAGCTTCGTCATTCCTGTAAATGTGAGGGTAACGGATGTCAATGACAATGCTCCCCAGTGGATCGGAACACCCTACACCCTAACTCTTTCGGAGGTGACAGTCCCTGGCACCCGAATTCTTCAAGGCGCCCGTGCCGAGGATGCGGATCAACCTGGACCCTTCTCCACGGTGGAATATCAGGTTCTTCCAGGTCCTTATTCGGAGTTTGTGCAGTTCCTCAATCCCCTCGAGGGCACATTAGTCCTGAAGAAAGCCCTGGACTACGAGCAGTTGCAGAACTTTACCGTCAAGCTAAGGGCTCAGGATCAGGGCACCCCGCCCCGTTACTCGGACACGTTACTTCGTGTAGTCATCACTGACGCAGATGACCAGAACCCCAAGTTTCAAAGGGAATCCTACAGCGCCGAGCTTCCAGCGGATGGTCGGCCAGGCGAGCTGCGCATGCGTCCGGAACCCTTGAAAGCAGTGGATCAGGATGAAGGTATTTGTGCGCCCATCCAGTACACCATAGTCCAGTCCCAGGACGCGAAGTACTTCCGCATTCACCCGCACAATGGAGCGATTAGTTTGCTGACGCCGATTGGCTATGCAGATGTGGCCAATGGCGCCACCTTGGTGGTGAAGGCGACCCAGATTGATAATCCCGACCGTTATGCCCTGACAACAGTTCAGTTGACCCGACCTGGCAGCCACAGTGACCTCAGCACCTTGGCCTTTGTCCAAAAAAGATTTGTGATGCGGATTCGCGAGGACACGGCGGTGGGAAACAGAATCCTGGCACTGCCCACCAACAAGCCCGGGAAGCACCTCAAGTACACCATACCCGATCCCGTCAACTCCCAGTTTTTCAGCGTGGGATCACTGGGAGAACTGGTACTGGCTAAGCCGTTGGACTACGAAAAGATGACCAAGCACGAGTTCCAGGTGCAAGCCACCGATGGGATGACTAACAGCACAGCGGAACTCACACTGGAAGTGATCGACGTCAACGACTGGGAGCCACGGTTCCGGGAGACGCATTACGAATTCATGGTGCCCAAAAGCGTAAGTATTTTTAGACTATTAGGAGCATCTGCAGAAGTTTCACTAAACTGCCACAATTTCGTATCCTTACAGCAGTCACTACAATCCCGCGCCGACTCCTTTGATGGCGTTTTGGTCGGGAAAGTGGAGGCGGCAGATGGTGACCGCAATGACAAGCTAGAACTGTCCCTTCGAGGCCAGCACGCCGGGCTCTTTGAGATCGACTCCACCGGCAACATCTACATGCGTCCGGAACAGCTTCAGAGCCTCAATGAGTCTACGGTACACCTGATAGCCATAGCTACCGACACAGGAGTGCCGCCGAGAAGCACCTCCGTGCCTGTGAGCGTGACTATGGAGGGCCTGACGTTGGCCCGATCTGGCTGGAATAGTAATATGCTGGGAATGTTTGGCATGATAGTGGGTCTTTTCCTGATGATCATTGTGGCACTAAGCTGCTACATTGTGCGTTCCAAGAAGAAGGGGAAAAGTGCCTCCAGCGGCTTAGGTCTCGGGCGGAACAGGGTCCACAGTCAAGCCCACAGCAGCGTATCCTCGGCGAATCTAGTGACCCATGAGAAGCTGGCGAGCAATCAGCTCGGAAACGGTGGGCACAACGGCGTCAACGTGACCAGTGGTGGCGTGTCCGTCCTCCATATGAAACACGGCGGCAACATAACCATGGCCAATCCCATGAACAATGGTCTGCATCATGTGGCCAGCGGAGCCAGTAGCAGCATGGCCCTAGGAGGCTCTGCTGCTTTGCTGGAACGGGAACGAGAAAGGGAAAGAGATAGAGAACGGCAGCGGGAGAGCTACGCGGCCACAGTGCGCAGTAAGTTGGAGTCAATATTAGTCTAAAAAGTTCCCCAAAGAGCCCCGATCTTACCCGAAACACTCACTATCAATAGTCTTCTTGCCAGGCATCGTGTCGCGTGCCTCCGCCAATGGGCAGCTCTTCGAGGAGGAGGACGAGATCGAGCATGACTCGCTGCAGACGGACAACAACAACAGGAAGGCGGTGACCACCTGCAATGCTCCAGTGGCAAGTGGCGGGGTCACAACCATCACCACCACCACCAACAGCGGTTCGGTCAATGGGGCTTCAAACCTTCTGGCTGCCACCGATGCCATGGGCTCCTCGGAGAACAATCTGACGGTCTACTTCTAATGCTCCACAGAGGCAGGCTTGTTGTAAATATCGCTGCTAAGTCACTTAAGGATTAATTTTAAGCCCGCGCACATGTATTGTAAATTGAGTAGACCAAATATAGGATTGTAAACAGACCCAGCACCGATTTTTAAGATAGAAAGGAGTCCAGGTCCGAGCGATTTCCATTGTAAAGTTGCTGCTTCCCAGATTAAATAAAGTTTCCATAAAAAAGACAACATGTTTACGAATCTCATTACTTTGTAATATTGATTTCTTAACTTCTACTTCGATTCAGCGCGACCTTCACAACTTTGGCTTACACAAAAAAACAAACGAAAGTTAAAACATGGAACGTTGACTTAGAACAAATAGTTGGTAGGATTTCAAACTTTACTTTGAGTACATAAAGAAATTATATCAAATGCAATATGTCTGTTGTGGAAAGAGTAGAACTACAAGTTCCAAATAATTTTAGTCAAATGACTTTTTCTAGAGACGTTGAACAGAACTCTTTGGTTTTGCTGAAAAACTGAAAAATGCTAAAAGTTCACTGGTGTTTCTAGAGAACCAGACCAGATCAGATTAGCGCTTCGATCTGGGTCAGCCTTCACCTGCCGTTGCGTTTCGGCTTCCTTTTTAGCAGGTTGAAGTTACCATACTGAATGTGATTGTCAGTGAGGAATGGCACGTAAAAGGCACGGAACACCTTATGAGACTTCTCCGGTATGAGGAACGGCAAGCTCTTCATCACAGACCAATCCTTAGACCGCTTCGAGTAGTTGGGCTCCAAGTTCGTGTATTTACCATCATCGAAGTCCACAAGGAAGTCACAGCGATCGTAATCAAAATACATATGCTCGTTTTCTTGGTTGAGATCGTTGAAGTACGGATGTACCAGCTTGGTGGCATTCGCTCCATTCACATAATACGCCGGAAGCATGCCACGGAACTCGGATTTGAGGAAACGCAATCGGAAGTTGTGCGCCGGAAAGAAAAAGCTGCCAGGATACCGATGCCAATCTTTGCCAATGCAGACATTGTAAATAATATCCGGGTTGTACTGTGGAGTGGCTTTGAATTGATGAAGCTCCAGCATCAGATCCATGGGTGCATGATAGTTCCTGTACAAGGAAAACACCCGTGATAGGCCGAGAAGCGTGCTGGTCACCATTACCAAAATGGCAATGAACATACTTTGGTCGAGATAATGCACCCCAGATTTGATTTTGAACATCAGCGATTTCAAGCGAAAAAAGATGCGCTGGTACACATCTACGGTGATGGCACCACAAAGAGAGATCAGTGGGTAAACCGGGAATAAGAACCGCTCCTCCTTATGGGGCTGCGCAAAGAATACCAATAGCCAAAGATAGAGCGGAGCTAGCGATATGTAGTGGGGAAAGTTGAGCGTAGACTTTGACTTCGCCGGCACAATGAGGTAGTCCATTACCAGCATGATGGGCAGTTGGAGAGCTAGAAGCTAGAATTCAAATGTTTCAAATAAAGATGTGGGTGTAACATAGTCATCGGCTTACCCATATTATGTTGAAGTTAAGAAAACCATTGACGATGTAGTAGCTCAGTGGTTCGGTGCCAAATATATTTGGTCCATGGCTGGTGAAAACATTGTACCAAACAATGTTGAATGGAGCGAAGGTTATCTTGCCAAAGTAGCTCGTGTCAATGGCAATCATGGGCAGGGCGACCACGGCGCCCGAGATCAGAGTCCATTGCACGAACGTCTTCCACTCCCGTCGTCTAATCAGCAGCTCCAGGACCAGGGGCAGGCCAATCAGGGCGGCAAACGGCCAGCCTAACAAGGCGGATATTGCAGTCAAGAAAATAGCCAATTCATAGTGGGTCTGCCACCAGGCGGCCAGAGCAGCGCACCCAAAGTACATGGAGAACGAGGACGGCAAGAGTGCGGTGCTGGACACGAACATGCCCACACTGAAGAGCTGGAAGATTAGCCATAGGCGACCGATATGTATGCCAAACTCCCGGCAAATGGATCTGTTTTGGATGCAGATGGGAGATTTGTAAATTTCTAACCATAAAATAGGTCCTGGTGGCGCTTACTTATACATGTAACGTTCCATCACGGCACAAGCGAATCCTAGCATACATCGCACCATGTAGAAAATTAGTATGGGGTTCGGATTGAAAATCTTCTGGTAAAAATAGCCGGGAACGCCTTGAAGGAGCAAATAGGTGTAGGATCGCAGGCCAAACTGTGGACTGTACTCCCACGTCTGCAGCCCATGACCGTTGATGATGTAGTGTAGAGGCTCCCAGTAGTTAAAGGTCTCGTCGCAATCCGCGATATAGGCCCAAATGGCGCTGCAGAGCCGGACGCTTACAAAAGACTTGAAGGCAGTGTTGACACTTGGCATAATTGGGTTCGGGTTGGCATTTTCCTGGGTATTACTCCCCGGTTGTTTGCTATTCCTTTAGTGGAGACAGAATAAGACATTACCTGAGAAGTAAGTTCTGTACTTACCGCTTTTTAGCATCTTTATCCTTCTTATTGCCGGCCTCCTTGTCGCTCTTGCCATTGAGGCCCAAACGCTTGGGCGGCTTCTTGGTGAGCACCTGGTTGTCTGCTTTGTTGGCTATATAGCGAGCCCGCGCTGCTGGAGGCGCCATGACACGGGTCCTGGATCAGGAAGTCGCGATGTGTTGGGATTTTCAAAAACTTTAGTAATTTGTGGATGTGTAAACTTCATAGAAACAGCGAATCCCACAGTGCTGCCAGAGTCTGCAGCCTGACCGCCAGGTGGCAATCCGATTTTATATCGATACTTTGTTTACCATTCCCTAATATTTGATATTGTGGCTTGTGGAGGTTTTGTTGTTTTAAACTTGTTAGAAACGAATACAATACAATATGTCTAAGGACGAAAAGGACAAGGTGCAAATCATCGACAAGGACCTTGACCTTTCGAACGCTGGCCGAGGAGTGTGGCTGGTGAAGGTGCCCAAATACATCGCCCAAAAATGGGAAAAGGCGCCCTCGAACATGGACGTGGGCAAGCTTAGGATCAGCAAGACACCTGGCCAGAAGGCCCAGGTATCGCTCTCTCTCACCCCCGCAGTGCTGGCCCTGGATCCAGAGGAGAAGATTCCCACAGAACATGTACTCGACGTGTCGCAGGTCACCAAGCAGACTTTGGGTGTTTTTTCGCACATGTCCCAGGCCGAGATGGCTGCCAACAACGGCAAGGAAAATTCGACGGCACCTGCTCTGTCGGACAACGAGAAGCTATACATGGAGGGCCGTATCGTCCAAAAGTTGGAGTGCCGTCCCATAGCCGACAACTGCTACATGAAACTCAAGCTGGAGTCGATACGCAAAGCATCTGAGCCTCAGCGCCGGGTGCAACCCATCGACAAGATCGTCCAAAACTTCAAGCCCGTCAAGGACCATGCACACAACGTAAATTGGATCCTTTTACTTCTTTATTATTTTATTTCATCTTCTTCTTTTAGATCGAATATCGAGATCGAAAGAAGGCTGAGGGCAAGAAGGCCCGAGATGACAAGAATGCGGTGATGGACATGCTGTTCCATGCGTTCGAGAAGCACCAGTACTACAACATCAAAGATCTCGTCAAGATAACGAACCAGCCCATTAGCTACTTGAAAGAAATCCTCAAGGACGTGTGCGACTACAACATGAAGAACCCGCACAAGAACATGTGGGAGCTCAAGAAAGAATATCGACACTACAAGGTTGAGGAGAAAAAGGAGGAGGAACATAAATCGGGTAGCAGTGATTCCGAATAACATTAGGTCAACCATACCGCCACAATTTTTATTAAACGATTTTTAAGTAATTTGAATATTATTGTTTTATTTCTTAACGCTGTCATACTAAGCCTAGGAAAAAAAAACTTTGTTTCTTGCACAGTTGTAAATAGACATTCGCTTGCACTCAGGTAAGTATATACATATATGCTAATGCTTATTTTCACCCAGGAATGGGCGGTGTAAAGTTAGGTGATGTTCTCATATGCACATTGGATTTGGTTTAGATTATAATTAATTTTGTACACTACAAGAGATCAGGTACTTGATTTTAGTACTATCAGCTCATGTGGATTCCAAAACACTACAAAACAAAGTTGTTTGCTTTCAGTTTCAAACTGCGAAATTAAAAATTGAATCAAAACCATTAAAACAAAAAAAAAAAAATTAAGCTTCAAAAATGTAAAAAAAGGTAATTTAGAAAATTAAAAATAAAGTGAAATAAAAAAAGTAAATATGAAAAAATTACTTAAAATGATAATGAAAATAAGGAAGAATTGTACTGCAGAATGAACCACTCGGTGTTTCTAGAAAAAACAAGAGCTTAAATAATACTGTTGGACTATTCTAATGTTATATTAAGATTAAGCTTATACACAAAGTTGACGATTGCAAGTTAATTGAAAATAATCCTAGCAATATTTGTACAAAATTATTACAAATCTAAAAGTAATCTATAATTGGGCAGAATTGTGAGCGACGGAAAAGAAAAGGCTCGCCGTTCGTTGAAAATAATTGTAGCAAGATTTGCACAAAATAATTACAAATTTTAAAAGTAATCTAATATATAATTGGGGAAAATTGCAGAGTGGCAAAAAAGAAAAGGCCCCTCGTCTATCGCAGCCTCTTGATCGTGCAATACATCTGGGAGAAGTGAATTGTTTGCGGGTTCTGCAAGGGACACAATATCATATGTTAATTGCTATGGAATCTACAGGGAAGCGGGCAATTACACAAGGATCGCGCTAGAAAACAAAGACTGTTACGTAGGACGGGACGAGGAGGCTACTGGGGAAGACATTGAAGAAATTCCAGAGTCAGTCTCGGAGGGCGACTGGTACACTTTCGGAATGGGCTGTATCAATCGCACCGTTTTGCTAAACACCTGCGGATCATCTATTTCTGTGGACTTTCGTTTCGCCTTCACAGGTTTGGTGGATTTCAAATCTTTAGCAGGTTTGGTGGGTTTCAACTGCACTGGTTTGATGTTGCCCACATCATCCTCGGGATGGATTTCCATCCGTTTCGTGCTCTTTAGCTCCATACAAAACTGGGAGATTTCCAAGGGTTCAGACTTTCGTTTAGGCCCGCCAAAGCTTAGGGCAACATTCCCATGATTCGTCTGGAATAAAATAAATATATAAGACTCGACCCTTACAGCTTAATTGTTTTATCTTTCGCTTACCAATACAAGGGAAGCCAACATATAGCGGCACATGATGCTAGGATCCTTGTCCTTCATTACATCTTTTAACGTTGCTGTTCCGCCGCCCTTTTGACACACTTCCAGGATCTCCGTGCCCAGATCTTTAATGTTAAAATTTTGTCTTTCATGGGCGGCTTCTAAAGCTGGAGCTAGTCGCTGATGCCAGTCTCGAATCTGTAATACGCAAAGTTTACATCGGATGCTTAAAACAAATATAAAAATAATAATTTACCGATGAACCCATTACGGGGACATCCATCTCATAATCCTCTGATTCCGACGGTGAATTACTTCGTAGGGACCCATCACAATCGACCAAGTCTTCCCTGTCACCTGTTTTATCCGCACCCGACTTGTTTGCCGGTGCATCGTCAATTATAGTTGATTCGTCTAGCAAGGTGGTAGTGTCCGCTGCCATTTGGTCAAGTTGCGAGTCATTGAGAGAGCTGCTTATCTGAGTTAGATCTGCTGCGGTGTCCTCCATTGTTGAGCTTAGGTCAGAGTTCAGGGACACTCCTAAACCGCTGTCCATTCCAACACCTGTAGCTTCCATTGTCGTAGTTTCCAACTGTGACTCGTCCATACTATTTTCTCCGGCGACCGAAGTATTGTTTCCGTTGTCAATTCCGGAGGGCTCAGCAGCAGCATCTATGGCTTGATCCGCGGCATCTGGGATCAATGGTGCATCTTCCTGGGCTCCCGGAGCATTTTCGACATCAATAGGTGCTTCTCCTATCGTTGAAACGGTCGCGGACCACTCTCTTATGGTATCAACGTCGAACCCAGAGTCCAAAGTGTTTCGTCGGAACCCCAGAAAGTCTGTAAATCACGCAATTGGGAGATGAATACATCAAAAACAGTCTTCTTCGCTTACTCATATCGTAGTCAAACTCAAGGCTTAGAGGGGAGCCGGGAATCTCTTCGTCTGCTACTGGATTTTCATCCTGTTCTATCCGCAAGTTCAGCACTCTAGGGACCGTGGGAGGCTTAGGAGCTGCTTCTCTCTTGCTTGGCAGGCGCTGACATAAGAATCGAGGTAAAAGTTTAGCAAATAAAACTCAATATTGGCTTGTTTACTTACCGATTGCTTAAATAGTTCGTACCCCTGTGGTAGTTTGAATAGGATCTTTTTGCGCAAATGTTTCTGCGGGATTCCCAAAATATTCCGTTCAATGGGATAGCACACTTCCCTCGGAACATTCACCGCCTCCTCAGCATTCACGGTGATTATATCACAACCTTCAGCTTGCCTCTTAATGGAGCGGATTTCCGTCACGTCCTCGCCGACGACGACACTTATGTTTTCCTTGTTTGGCACGCCGCGCATAATATCCTTTAGCAAGATCCTCGGCGAGAGCAGGCGATGGTCTTCGAAATCTGAAAGAACAACACCCTCATCGTCAAAACATTGGCCTGCTGTGACAAGTGCAATGCCAAAAGATCCAAGAGCGGGATCAAGTACCAAAATAAAAAGAACAAAAAAAGAGTGTGAGTATAATAAAATTCTACAACACAAAAGATTAACAAAAAACTTATCCTTAGTGCGCTTGGCCAGTGAATGGTTGCATTGGATTACCTGTCGGAAGGTGGGCATCGCAGTTGAATTCATCCATATCAATCCCGGAATCGATTTGAATTAGGTCCTCGAAAGAACCCTCTTTTGCAGGCGGTAGATCGATCCGCGTGCTGTCGAGAACACTGGAATCGTTTATGGCCAAAGTGCTACTGAGTGCTGCACTTTCCAACTGACTTTCGCATAAGGTAGAACTCTCTACTTGGCTTTCGTCCTGCGTAGTGTTTATGGCACTGTCCTCTTGACTGCTGTTCAGGGATTCGCCTAAGCCGGAGTCGACGGAGATTTGGTTTTGCAACAATTCCCCGGTGGCCAGAGACTGATCTACTAGGTCTGACTGATTTAAAGTTTCTTCTCCATCTGTGACAGATTCATCGAGCCGTAACTTTTTAGAGGACTCTGGGTCCGAACCTTCGTTTCGGCTTCTTTTTTCCGCTTCAACTATGCTCTTGTCCAGTCTTTTCCTAGTTCGGACCGTGGCTCCATACCGGGACGCCAGCATTTGGTTCTCTAAGGCAATGTACTCATTTAAATAGTCTTTAGTCGTTCTGTGTTCGTTCAGAATCTCTGCCGTATTGACGTTGTTTGTGTGGACGTATTCCTTGATCAGATTCAGCCGCTCGAATGGAATGTCCGGCAGAAGGGTGTTGTACCGATGCTCTACGTGGTAAGTGAACATCTTGTACTGCTTCTTCTCGTCCAGCTCATAGGGATTGTGAGGATCCACTATTGGTGCGTGGCGCCAGAGATTTGGCGGCGTGTGGTCTTGATATAGATATTCGATCGTTCGGTTTCGGGAGCACTTCACAAAGCCCGTCGCAGAGAAACGCTTCTCATCCTGCATTACCCGGAACTTTTTGGGTTCAACGGTGAGGAGATATGGATCCACTTCCTTCTTGGTCAGCTTCTTGGCGCGCCGTTTTCGCGGCTCTTCCGGCTTGGGTTCGTTGTTCTCCGGTCTAATAAATATTAAATGACTGTTGATTAATTGAAACCAGATAAGCTAATATATAAAGACATATATATATCTATAGGCTTGATCATTACCAAAATTTTAGGAAATATATTCGCTAAATAATTATATAGCCCATCAAATTCCATCTCTTCTTCGATTAGTATTGACTTAGGTTAGTATTATAAGTGTGTTTGAAGCGAAAAAGTGCTTTTAACTGTAAGCAGATAACTCAGGAAACGAAGCCGGCTTCTCTAATTTTGAATGTAGTGTCGGAAGATGGGGGCGTAAGAGAAGCCCCGATAAGCGGTCTGATAACAGACAACGCCCAATACAGACAGCATGACGACAATGGCTAAAGCACATGGCTCCGACTTCGTATTTCATAGCTCCTCTACACAGCACTGAGCACTCACCCTTTACTGTCAGAAGGCTCCTTCTGCGCCTCTGATGAGAGCAGGGCCTCAATTTGGTGCTCCACCACCTGGTACATGTACTCCACGCGGTCTCCATAGATCTTTCCGCAGTATTGCAGAGCACTTCCAGCAGCCACAATAGCCGAGCGGCGTGAAACATTCCGGTTCTTCAGACAGTGCCTCAGCAGCTCATCGATGTACTGAAAAAGAATTAACATACATTATTATAGGCCTTTTTGACATAGTCGCTACAAATAGATACACTCTAAACAGGGTTTCTTTTTCTACCTGCCTGCCTTGATCTTTCCACCCTGTTACGCAATCTCTTGTTTAATGTTTGACCAAGCGTGGCTCGGCTGTAGCTACTAGCACACTTACATATCCCAGCGATATCCGTAGATCCGTGGAGTAGTCGGTGTTCTTGGAGAGCTCCTCCAGGAGCAGGATTAGGGCGGCTAGGTCTGACTGCTCGTCATAGGCCTGGATGCACTTGGCCACAAGGGTTCCCGGCCGGTTCTTGGCGATCTCCAAGATCTCTCTTCGGGCTTCACTGCCGGAGGCTGTTGGTTCAAGGGGGTATTTGAAATTCAAATCACACATTAATCTCGGGCCCCCTTCATTGTTTACGTTTCGAGCACCCAGCCCCTTCACATGCAAACACACACATGCAATCATCTATGTATGTGTATGCGTGTGTATCAAAATAGCCTCTGACTTAATCAGGGGAAGATCGCCGGGTCGCTAAAACTAGCGGTGGCGTCACTTACCCGGTTCTTCCGACGAAGCCCAGTCCATGGCTCAATTGAATAAACTATTAAATAAGTTGCCTAAACCATGTATATTACGTTTAACGCTCATGCTGGAGACGGGTTTCCACTCGGACGAGACTCACACGGACACACACACTGGTTCGTTTTTACAAGCACGAGGCGTTCACATTTAAAAATGGAGGATGCACGCTGCCCTTTTAAGTGGCGACTTCACGGACACGTTATCCAAAAACTTGGACTCAAGGATTTAAAGGATATTGCAAAATGGCGCGAATTTTTGTGGGGATATATTCCAATTGACCCACGCTATTTCATTTGTATTTTTATTTTGTTTTGTTCTCTCTGAGAGATCGTCACTGTTGCCAGGTAGAAAAAACCTCGATGTTTCTCCACCTCTAAAAGAAACTGTATCTGGTATTTTCGAAGTTTCATGATATCGATATTTCGATATTTCTTTGTTATCGGCTTTCTTCTTTCTTTCAAAATAATTATACTTAAAAAGCATAATTATATTGACTGACTAATTGTAATTTATAGTTTTAATTTACTCGATTCTCTTTGGTATGAGTCAAGCACTCTTATTTTGCAAATTTTTAATTTATTTTTCTCATTTTCTATCTCTTTCACAATATGGGATATTCTACGATCAAAGCATTCAGGCTGTTCCACCAAATTAATTACTCTGCGATAAAATCAATCCATCCGAATATTATGATCAAGAATTGTTTAAGATAGATGTATCTTCCCTGACGAAAATCGTATGAATGACGTATCAGCCCCTGACGAAAATCTTTTGAGCGATTTATAACCCGTGTTATAATCAAGAAAATCGAAATGATGTACAGAATAAGACCTAGCATGTATATTCCTATAAATGTATTATTTGAACAATTTTAAAAAGTATTTAGATTCCCAATTTCCAAAAAGTGAACTAATTTCAAACATTAGAAACACAAAAAGGCACACAATAGACACACATTTAAAATTCAAATTTTAAACGGGGCTGCCAACTTCGTTAAGTAAAGTGGTCACTCGAAAGGATACATTTCTGCTCTTTTAATGGGAGGTCATACTGATTGACCAAGTAAGAATTAAGAATATTTAGTTTGTCAAAAAGTAAACAATATTTAATTGGTGACCTTAAAAGATCAAAATATAAGATATATTTTATAACCCTCAGATTCCCAACGTTCAGTTCGAAAAATAGTCAACGGAGATCGAGTTAAAGAGAGTGGCATATTTTGTCGAAGGAGCTTTATTGTTTACATTCGCAACTTATAAAAAAATAACTATCTAAATCGCCGCCATGTCGAACCAGGAGACCCAGGTGTCCAGCCTGCCAATGCCCCCAGAACGCTACATCGCCAACTACACAGATGAGAACATTCGGCGGAATCGGGCGCCACGGCCTCCTCCGCCGCCCTCCCAGCACGAAGTGTATAGCATGTTTGGCATCCAGTACAATAACGAAGAGATGATTCGATCTCTGGAGTCCCAGAACATCAAGCGCCTCATACCCATTCACTTCGACCGGCGCAAGGAGCTTAAGAAGCTTAACCACTCGCTACTGGTCAACTTTCTTGACCTTATCGATTTCCTTATCCTGAATCCAGACAGCCCGCGCCGCACGGAGAAGGTGAGGTAGCCCTCCTTTCTTCTATATAGTACAATCTCACGAGTTAACTCTTATTTTGAAGATTGACGATCTGAGTCTGCTGTTTGTGAACATGCATCACCTGCTAAATGAGTTTCGGCCGCACCAAGCCCGTGAAACTTTGCGTGTGATGATGGAAATGCAGAAGCGACAGCGCGTCGAAACGGCCACCCGTTTTCAAAAGCACTTGGACAAAGTCCGTGAAATCGTCAACACCGCGTTCTCCGCCCTGCCTGTTCTGCCGGAGGACGATGACAATGGAGGGGCAAAGATTAAGACGGAAGTAGATCCCTTAGAAGCAAATTCTGCGGCCAAAAATGATCCGAGCTACCAGCACGATCGCATGATGTGCAAGTTGGTAGACGCCATTGAGTGATCTGGTTGTGGAGACAATGGAAAAACATCTCCCTCATATTTATAGTTTCTTCTTTTTAGTATAAGAAATAAAATCCGTATTGTGTGTGATGATGAGAATGTAACATTTCTTATGAGTAATTCATTCATTGTGGCTCACCCAAATGTGTTAAGTCATAATGGACAACAGTTAGTAGATAAGATCACCCTTTTGTCGTGTGGCCGAGATAAAGGTAAGCTGCTTGAGCATCTTCAAATTTCACCATTGATATGGCGTAGTCAAGGAAACGTGATTTCTGGCCGTAATATTGCATTGGCATTTGGGATGAAGTTTTAGGCAGAGGACTTGATCTCTTTTTTTTTTATAAATAGGTAAATCCAATGGTTTTAGAGATTCGTAAAGAAATCATATGAACTATGTTCGGGCTGAGTTCTTAGGGTTTAGAGCATTTTTTTAATAGTCATTGTGGTAACTTCATTTCGTTTCGTTACGCACTGTACCACTCCCCTTACAGCAACTTATTCTTTCTGGATAAACAAAGTTTATATGTTTATTAGATTCTTTAGACTGTAAATCCAGTGATAAGCAAGATGGGAGTGAGTGAATCTTCAGTTTCTACCCAGAACAAATCTCCCATAAAAGCAGGTGGCAGTTTCCCTTGGAGATCATTTCTCGCGCAGCATTGCAAGTGCAAGCACTCGTCGGTTAAATAAAATATATATAGAAATACTAAGTACTTTGTGCCTGTGCTTTTTAATAAAAAAAACTGTGCTCAATTCATTAATTGAGCAATCAATTTCAAGAGCAGCCCAATTAAGAAATATAGTGACAGTTGCCAGTATCCGTTAGGATGTCTAAATCAACTATTGAAGATACAAATCCAAAAAAAATTAAAGGTATAAAGGAGTGTCAGAAAGTTTTAAAAGTGGATTAAAAGTGCATAAGTGAAGAAAACGTTCAAGTTTATAAATTCTAAAAATTTCCTGATTATTTATATCAATTATGAAATGGAAATCCTGTGTATTGTTTTAGTTTTTCCAAAGAAAGCAGTTTTAAATAAAAACTCACACGTTTTTAGTCAAACACACTGTTTGTTTTCTACTTAAGATTAGAAAGTTGTAAATGCAAACCATCCGCCTTATCACTTTTAGATCTGGAAAACGACGGTCATGGGGGTGAGGAGGATGGCAACTCGGATAGCACCACTGAGGCGGATGCGAAGCCCACCAAGGAGGTGGAGGAGGAGAGTCTTGCTACATTCGACAAGGCCATCGAAGGGGCTGGCTTCGGCCTTTTCAATCTGATCCTGCTGTTTGTGTCCATACCCGCCCAGAGCGCGGCTATCTTCGAGTCCAGCTCCATGTCCTACATCCTGCCGGTGGCCGAGTGCGATCTTCGGCTGACACTGGAGGACAAGGGTGTCCTGAATGCAGTGGCCTACGCCGGCATGACGATTTCGGCCGTGATCTGGGGATACCTTGCAGATACCAAGGGGCGCAAGAAGATCCTGTACTGGGGCTACCTTATAGATGCGGTGTGTGTTTTCGGGTCAGCCTTGAGCCAAAATTTTATAATGCTGGTGGTTTTCAAGTTCCTCGGTGGCTTGGTGTAAGTTTCCTTGAATTCTGTAACTGGGACTCCCCCTCTGCTCACCCCATTTTATTATTGATTACAGGGTAAATGGACCAGCGGCAGTTCTCTTCACGTACATCACTGAAATGCACGGACCCAAGCACCGATCGTCGGTTCTGATGATTATAGGAATGGTCACGTCCACGGCCACTGTGTCCCTGCCCCTTCTGGCCTGGGGCATCTTCCCACGTGAATGGGACTTTGTGGTCCTGGGATTGAAGAGTAAGTTGTGTCTTAAAACTGCTTCTCACAGGGATTTCATGTGTACTCTCCTATTTCAGTCCACAGCTGGCAAATTTATTTGTTTGTTCTGGGGATTCCTAGTTTGGTCAGTGGCCTTATCTTTTGTGCCATGCCGGAGAGTCCTCGCTTCTTGATGGCCCAAGGCCGGAACGAGGAGGCGCTGAAGGCATTCAAGCATATCTACTATGTGAATACCAGGAAGCCAAAGGAAACCTATCCAGTAAGATTATCATTGGAAACGTGAAACTAAAATATAATCGAATCTAAATAAAAACAAAAATTTCAGTTCAAAGCTCTGGTCCAGGAGGTGCCGAATCGGAAATCTGAAAAGGGCGAGGCCATCTACACTATCGAGGAAAAATCGAAGGAAGGGCCTGCCACCAAAAAGCCATCCCGCACGCTTGCCGAGAGCCTGCGCTCCGGTTTGCAGCAAATGAAGCCGCTGGTTCGGAAGCCCCTTCTCTCGCTGTCTCTGTGCTGCTACATAATGCAGTTCGGCATCTTCCTGGGCATGAACACCATCCGGCTGTGGCTGCCCCAGCTCTTTGCGTCGATGGCCGAGTTCGAGGCTCTACACTCGGGGCAGGGCGTGGACGCCAGCATGTGCACGATCCTGGAGTTTAGTGTCAATCGCACAGCGGAAACTGCCTCGAATTACGCCGATGCCTGCTCCGAGGTAGGTATCCAGATAAGATATACTGTAGTAGGATGAACTGGGATGAAGCACTGCTCCACAGATCCCACAGGTCTTATCAGCCAGCCAGTTTAGTGCCTCATCATCTTTATAGTGACGTGGCTTTCGCGCAATCTAAGATTATCTGGGAATGGGAAAATACAAACATACGTAATCAGTCATATTTTCCGGATAGTAAATTTCCGATTGTGGGATAAGCTTTTCTGTTTTTTAATTACTTACTAAATGTATGTGTCTTAATTCCATCTCTGCTCTAAATTTAACAGCCCAAAGTCATCTCTATGGACATGTACATAAACAATATTATAGTATCCGCCACAGGATTTGTGGGATACTTCTTTGCTGGAGGAATAATTCGTGCCTTGGGGCCCAAGCGGATGATGAGTAAGTCCCATTAAGAGATCTTATGTTGTTCACATAATTAACATAATATTTTTGTTATTAGCTTATGGACTGTTTCTTTCGGGAACCTTTGGCCTCCTGCTGTACTTCTCAGTTTTTTTTTTTTTCTTTTTTCCCTTCTCCCTATTTATATATTTATATATTTATTTTTTTTATTTTTTTTTCTGGCCCTCCCCTTCCTCTTCTTCCCCCTCCCCTCCTTCTTCTTTCTCTTATATAAATCATCTCCATTCTTTTTTTTTTTTTTTTTTTGTCTTCTCCCCCCCCCCCCCCCCCCCCCCCCCCCCCTCCCTCCCTCCCCTTCCCGCCTCCAATTCGGGGGGGGGGGGTGCGGAGGGGAAAATATATCCACACAACACACACACCACACACCCCCAAAAATATATATTTTATACACACCCCCCCCTCCCCTCTCCTGAAAATTTCCCCCCCCCGGGGCAAACCGCCCGACCCACCCACCCCATACTTAATTTCCCGGTGGGTTGGTTGTTTTGCTCGGATGGTTGCTTGATTCATTGGCTCCACCTGGTTCGACTGGCAGGTGAGTGATCTTATACAGGATAACATCCATCAGATTTCCATAAGCTGCAGTCGCTCCAAAGAAGCAGGTTGAAGTGGAAATTAGTGCCGCCTGAATTGACTAATCCAGGCAGCCTTTAAATGGCAGCGATTGGATTGAACGCTTCAGTGATTCGTGAACAGAGTAGACCCTGAGACCAGAATTCCAATTAATTTCAATCTGTTGCCATCATTCATGACAGATTTGAATTACGAACTATTAATTACTTGGTGATTTTGTATTTTAGTAGCAGAGTGTTTAAGTTTTTCATCCCAAAAAATTATATTTTCAAATAATTTTTTTATTAACTTTCTATTGGTTTTCAAGAGTTTTCAGATTAAAAGTAATAAGTTATTATTCATTACTAACTCATTACTAATGAGTGATGAAATTTTCCAGATTTCTTTGAAGTTACAGAACATCTATTCATCTCAAAAATTATTCGAATTCAGGTGCCTTTTGTGTAGTTTTCAAAATTTTCATTGCCCTTTTTCTGACAATCCAAAAAAAAAAAACTTCGTGTCTCCCGTTTCGAATTTCGACTATCGGTTTCCCGATTCCCATTTAGCGTTTCATTTTCTCCATGGGGGATCGGGGTAAGATCGAGGAGGGGGTCGACTTCGAGACGGCTATTGCCGAGTGCGGATTCGGGCTCTTCAACGTGTTCATCCTGTTCAGCGCCATGCCCTGCCTGGCAGCGATGGTCTTCTCGGCCTCAGCGCTATCCTACGTGATGCCCTCAGCGGAGTGCGACTTGAACCTGACTCTCCTCCAGAAGGGAATGCTGAACGCGGTCACCTATGGGGGCATGATCCTTTCAGCGGTGCCTTGGGGTTTTATGGCCGACACCTTCGGGCGCCGGCCTGTGCTCATTACCGGCGGCTGGTTAGACGGTATCTTCATCCTGTGTGCCGCTCTCAGCCAGGACACCCTACAGCTGATGATCTTCAAGTTTTTCGACGGATTAATGTTTGTCTCTTCGTTCAGCTGGGGATAATCCAATCTAATCCTATACTGCCCCCAGAATATGTGGCCCCTTTGCGGTGGTGGTCAGCTACCTGGCGGAGTTCCATGGCAAGAAGCACCGTCCTTACATAATGCTCTTCGTCGGGCTGGCCGTGTCTATGGGCTCGATGCTGCTGCCCTTCCTGGCGTACATCCTCATGCCGGTGTCCATCTACTTTAAGGTGGGCTCTCTGGAGTGTAGGTGAGTCATAGGGGTGGTGGCCTAAGTTTGAGTTCCTTCTCTCTGCCCATCAGTTCGAACCTGGCATGTATTCTTGGCAATTTCGGCAATACCCAGTCTGCTCAGCGGATTCCTGCACATTTTCCTTCCGGAGAGCCCCAAGTTCTTGATGGCCCAGGGGAACTACAACAAGGCCCTAGAGTCCCTGCAGCGGATCTATCAGATGAACAAACGCAAGAGCAGAGACAGCTATCCGGTAGGTTTATAATCATATAGCTTCCTCATATGTTTGGACAACCCGCAGGTGAAGCACCTATCCGATGTCGTGCCGGATCGATCCGAAGCTCTGGAGGAAAAGAGTCGAGCGTCCTCCTTTAAGGAGCGCTTCCAAAAGACGAAAGAAAAATTCATTGAGGGCACCCGGCAGATCAAGCCGATGTTTCGGAAGCCATACTTGTCCATATCCATTCAAGTTTACTGTCTGCATTTCTGCCAGATCACCTGGTATGGGCACCCGCCTTAATCCGATCTTAATCCGATCTTATACTCAATTCTCCTTCAGCGTCAACTCTGTGCGCCTGTGGCTGCCACAGATCTTCGCCACGATGCACGTCATGGAGGCCCAGGGATTCAATGACACCAGCATGTGCGCCGTGGTGGAGCACAACAACCTGGCCACGACTCTCAATCAGGAGGAGAAGAAGGTGGAGTGCGATCTAGTAGGTAGGCAGCCATGTTGCCTCTGCTCCAGGCTCTAAAATAATTAATCGACCTCGCAGCGCCACAACCCGGATAGCTACCTGGACAACATAACGGTGTCGGGCATTGGCTTGCTTGGATTCATCCTCATCTTTCCACTGCTGCGCATCCGGCTGGTGGCGCACCACATACTGAGTGAGTACTGTACACCAGCGAGATGGTAGATTATGATTTAATGAAACTCATATTGAGAATATATGAGAGTGTAGTTTACGTTTCAATTCACATTCTTTTGCAAAGAATTCATTTAAGCCTTGTCCTTCTGGCAGAAGTGTTCCTGTTCTTCTGCACCTTTCTGGTGGGTGGACTCTACTTTTGCAAGGACACCCTGGTCACAATGCTGGTCTCCGCCGTTTATCTCACGATGATGGGAATTTGTGCCACGACAATAATCAGCATGTCTGTGGTGATTTTTCCCACTCTAATGAGGTGACTTGACTCTCTACCCTAATTGCCCAAAAACAACAACAAAAGGCTTTATTATCTTTTTATCCAGGACAATGGTGCTAATGCTGATCATGACCTTCGGACGACTGGGATCTGTGAGCGGAAACCTTGTGTTGCCAATTTTCATGCAAATCAGCTGTATGGCGCCCTTTCTTTGGCTCTGCTCCTTGATGGCCGGTAAGTGGCTGCCAGGACACTCCAGAGCCTCTTACTCTAATACGTCCTTGCTATTCGACAGTTGCCTTCTGCTTTTCGGTGTTTCTGAAGGTGGACGATCAGCAGGCCCTCGTCTAGACCCCCATGGATCCGTCGATTAATAAAGTCAGCCAACCAACCGCTTTATGCGGTCAACTCAACATAATTACACTTTATTCGCAGTCACAAACACACAACTTTGATTAATTTCTACACCAAGGCAACAAAAAACAAAAACAATAAGCCAGCAAAAAGCTACTCATCTGGGAGGTAATTATGTTTTTGCGGTCGCCAATTAATTTTTGCATGCAAAACTGAATCGCAGCACTCGCGCTTCGCTGGACGCCAAAGTGATTTTTCTTTGTCCGACTAAAAGTTTCGCCATGGCCATCTTCTATCCCCGCGGCAAGAGTCCTGGCATTTGCCACAAACCACACTGCAACCATAAATCAGCTTCTAACCGACACCAGTCGCACGGCGACCTGGTTGCTTTTGGCGACAGAATCAATAGCATTTTCCCAGGGATGCGTACTCACGGCGTATGCTTGATGCTGACACACATGGAGATTCCGCAGTATCCTATTTCCAGCCACTTTCCCTTCCTCCTTTCTCTCACAAACTAACCTATTTCCCCGGCTGTCAAAACAAAGTCAAGCGGTAATTGACACATGTTGACTTGGGGGCGGATGTCTTAGGAGTATTGGCACTCGTCCTGGTCATGTCCTGGAGTCTGGTCTGCACTTTCGGCTCAATTTATTGACGGTGCTCCCACACCCACGCGGATCAGTTTATTGGACGGATGTGGTGGTCTGTCCATGTCTCTTCTCTGGTAGAGGGGAACTACAAGGAAGAGCCAAGTCCAGGGGAATTTCCTTATTTATATTAGTAGACTCTTTAAATAGATAAAATAGGTGACTCGAAGGTTTCTTTTAATGTTCATTTCATTACCATATTTGAAATTTGTTCCAAGCAAATAAAATAGTGGAGTTTTATCCGCCTGACCATGCTTGTTTTTAAAAATTTGACTAAAAGCCTGCTTAATGCATATCTTTATTTGCTCAGGAGGAAGCACAGGTCCTGTTTCTTCAAAGCTTTCTATTTTGGTGGCCCTTACGCTCCGGGCAGCTCCACTCTATAAAAACACAGGAACAGCAAATGCGCATAAATTTATCATAATAAACATGCATAAATCGCCGTGAATATAAACACGGAAAACCCCAAAAATGTGCAGAAATATGCTTTGGGCGAAATGGGGGCGGATGTGCGAGAGATTTAGGGGCGGGGCTAAATGTAGGCTATAAACTAAGCGAAACAAGATCGTAAAAAAGCCAAAAAACATGGGAATCCATATGTGTGCGTGCTCTGGACCGAAATGAGGTCTATAGTTACATGTGGGTGTCCATTTGGGGGGTTGCTGGATGGGCTGGCTGGCTGGGCTGGACGGGCGAAGGACCTGCCCGAATGGCTAGTCATAATCATGGGGAGCACAAGATGAAAGTGTGCTAAGGGGAGGGGCGGCTAAATAGAGAGGCAGACATAAACATATCCAGACATTAGCAAACACAAACGCAACAAACAAACAGGAAAGCAAACAAACAGATACAACCAGGCTAACACAAAATCACAATCGTTCATTTGAACAGTCCTTGAAGAGGCCATTGTGTGTGTGTGCGAATGCGTAGGTGGGTCTGGGCATGGGTGAGTGTATGTGGGTGTCCTGTGTCCTCTGCCATCGTTTACAGGTCATTCATCATATCAACACGCCGCCTGAACCTATTCGAGGGAGCAAAGACAAGGTGAAAGTAATACAAGTGTATGTGAAATAGAATACGATACTGGAGTGAAAATAGAAATAAAAGTAGCTTCAGACTGATCATCTTTGCCGCATTTCCAAGTAAAACATATAGAAATCCGGCCTCTTAGAGTGGGAAAGAGAAAGAGCCTGTCTAGGAGCTTCTTTATTAAGTATTGGTAGTGATATATTTTATTATAGAAATTTGGTCAATTAATCGGGGTATTGATCAATGAACCATGCTGATTCTTTATAGGCAGTAACTATAATTTAAATATATTTAAAAACGTTAACCACCTAAGGTCCCTGATTCCCAATCAAGATGCTTAATGTTTCCATAATTCGCGTGCTACGCAACATGTTGCTAAAGCAGTTGTGTTGCCAGCTTTCTCTCAACAGGTTGTGCGTTCGTTGCCAGTGATTGCGAGCGTGGAAGTAGTCTTCATTGTATACGTGTTGCAACATCACATTGCCGACCCAGCAGCAGCCCCAGCAGCACAGGACATTGTATTCCTTTCGACATAAACCGCTCAGTCGGCGGCGGCACTCGCAGCGCTAAAGAACGCGCGCAGAAACGCTAGTTACAAATTGCGTCGGATCTTGAAATCCAGTGTCCTGGCCACTGTTGAACAGGGACTTCGGTTTGGGGCTCGTGTCCTTCCCCAGGAGTGTGTGGGTGCTGTGTTGTCTTTTAAGCCTGCCAAAAGCACAATAGCCAGTAGTTCTTTTCAAAAATTACCACAAATGGTATTTGCCATAAAAAATCTCAAAGTAAACAAAGGGAAGGGAATGAATTAGTGAATGTGATTTCAATAGCGAGTTTAAATGCTCGTTAAGTGATTAAATCGTGTGGCATTTTAATTATCAATTCATTAATCTGGCTTTTGAATTATGATGAATATGGTCTCTGAAAAAAATATGAAAAAGTTTACTAAAATTAATGAGAAAAGTGGGTGGAAAAATTGTATTCAAATCACTAAATTATAAAAGTGCAATACTCAAAAAATATAATTGAAATTAATAAAATCAAAAACTAAATTTGAAAATATCAAATTAAATATATTTTATGTGTATTAAATACATTCATTGCTGCTGAATCTGTTTTAGTAACTATAGAAGTATAACTATATACAAATTTATAATCGTATGATTATAAAATCTGAAAATAAAAATTACTCCAAATTGCAAATACGTTGTATTGGAAGTGACAGAGAAACGTTGGCCATTTCCCCGAACCCCTAAATGGCGCCAACTTGCCACATGCAGCGGGTAATGCCACTTGTCGCCCACGACCACGCCCCCAAATTAAGCGAGTAGTACGCGTGGCTGGCTGCAGTTAAAAAGAAAGTTGTAAAAAGAAATCCTTGAAGAGGAGAGGTCAGAAATCAGGACTCTGCAGGGTCTGGACGACGGCAAAGGTTACTATGGCGCTATGGCATTAAGTTTGCCACAATTTCAGTAACATCAGCGTCAGCGGGATCCGTAAAAAGCAGTTCGTTACGCAACACTCCTGGGTGATTTTCTGTCGGAAAAATGTCGGAGACCGTGGACACCGAGTTGCTGGTAAACTGCACAATACTGGCCGTCCGGCGGTTCGAGTTGAATAGCATTGTGAACACCACGCTCCTGAGCAGCCTGAACCGGAGCGAGGTGGTCGGCCTCCTCTCGGGCATCATCGAGAATCGGGATAATCTTGAGAGCATCAATGAGGCCAAGTGAGTTGATCCCCAGCCCAGGGGCAGCCCTTTCGCGGCAGTCCTTTGTCCCCCTGTCGTATGGAAATTAAGCGGAAGCGCCAACTTCCTTTCGCGGTATTCACTGATGAGGGCTAACTGATTATCTCGGCAAGGGCCTAGCTGAGTAGTGGTTTACAGGGTCTGTAGGGTCGGGTTACTGATTAAACAAAGTGCCTTTTCTAGTCCGGTTCCTAGACTTACTTTTGTTTACGGGATCCTTCATTATCGCAAATTTATTTAGGAAGGAGCTGATTAACTTGAAATAATATTTACAAAGTTCTAACATGAGGCTAATGTCTAAAAACTTAATATAATTTTTAACATTTATTATGTCAGCTTTGAACAAAATACAAAACGGCTGTTAAGTGCAACTACCATAAAGGCTAATTAGTACTGCAAGGAGCCACAATAACAATCCCATAAGAGGTCCATGTCCCTGCAACATTACAAGTGCCTCCTGAAGTGGTCAGAGCTCATTGGCAGCCACTTTAATGTATATATTTAACCAATAATTTGGATTGCGAGACCACGCTTGTAATTGCAAGGATAAATTGGTCCTTGGGGCGACGGGGCAAGGCCTTGATTAAGCCGCAGTTAATATTCTTTAATCGCTGTAATTATTTTCAGCTGACCAAGAACTTGAACCCCTTCGGGCCATAAATACTGGCATTTCCATTTCCAGCCGCAAAGTGAAATTAACGAGCTGCCCGTCGCAACCACTACTGAAATAATAACTCAAAACTTTCGAAACAGAAACCGGAACTAATGGAAGCGGAAGCAGGGAGACGTCAGTCAGTAAATAAATATTCCGCATCGTATTAATCCGGCTAGTGATGGATCTATTTTGGAACTGTTTGTGCCTGGTTAATTAAGCTCTTAATTTGTTTTTCACTTTCGCATTCAAGGGGCTGCCTGTGGGTGCCATGTCCTTGAAGATCCTGCCCAGAGCCCGAGCAATTTCAGACTGCGGAATCGAAATTGAATTGTTTTTCAACGGAAAATTTGCGAGAGCAAACGGCATTGTTTACGCGTTCGATGGATGGGGACTTCCATTCCCATCTCCAAAGGATGTAATTATAAAGTTTTTTGGAAGCACAGTAGTCGACAAATGGTTGGGAGAACCGAAAATCACTCTATACCTCGACCATTTCTATTGAAATTTTTGAAGTCTTCTGGGCGAAAATAGTTCTTTTTCAGCGGAAACCTTTTTAAACATTGCCTTTAAATTCCTACTTTTAAGACTTTTTTCCTTGGAAATTTATTATGAAATTTTTAAATTAAAATTGCTACGAACTCGTTTCAAAAAAGGATTCAATTAAATTTAGCTTATCAACCTTGACCTGCTTGCAATAAAGTCAAGATAATTCGGAGGCCAACACATTTCCACCTGTCCTGCCATGTAATTATTCCCTTTCAATCAAGGATGCCGGGGCTTTTCGTAACACTCACTCTCACTCTCCGAATTCACTAATTGTTTTATCCTGTGTGGAAGTGACAAACTAGGCAAAAATGGGAAAAAGCGAGGAAACACAAAACAAGAGCGCCGCAAATAATTGAATTCAGGAAAATGCAAACACCCCCACACAACCCAAACCGAAACAAATTCCTCGAAAAACTTTGACAAAAACAAAACGACGAACCATTTTGTTCAATGTTCTATATTTGGGCCCTAAGCTCCCAGGTTTTATGCTCTTTGTGAGTGTCGACAGAAAGTGGATGTGGGAGTGGGTAGGCGTGAAAGGGAAAGGGTACACAGAGAAAATGGAAGGGTGAATTCAATTTGTCGAACTTTTTAGAAGATTTTGTTGATATTGGAGTATGGTAGTATCCAATGATTCGAACCTTTAACCTTTTAAACTTCTTAAATATTCCTCCGCGTGAATCAAAAGAAAAGATACTCCAAACTAAAGTAGTAAGTCTAAAAATGTATAATTTATTCTCTGTGCAGATTATTTTCTATGTCCAGGCATCTGAGCAGGTGAAGCGCCTTCGCTTTTTCCCAACTTAAGCTCATTATGTTTGCTGGTGACTTTGTCCTTCAATCAGGACAAATGCCTCGGATATTTGGCATGGATTATTGATAGAAAACACTTGCTAGCTAGCCGCTCGGCCACGCGTGCGGGCTTTGCACACACTTCAGTGCGAATGAGCAGCCCACGCGGCGTATACGCAATGTCAGAGTTTATTACAAGGCAATGGGATGTCTTCGGCAGATTTAAAGGAAGAGGTCGTCGTATCCTTTCGATTTGATGTTTATGGCATTTCATACGCTTATTGATTTTGATGCTGGCCAATGATAACGGCGTGGCACCCTAACAAAGGACCCCAAACATTAGTCCTTATTGCTGTTAGTCCTGCAGTTGTTGTCGTCGATGTTTTTGTTCTTGCTGTTGCTGCCTCTGCTGATGTCCATCGGGGCTCGGCATTTTTATGGCACGACTCAAATCCAATCAGAATGGATGGCCCACATAAAAACAAGAAGCGTCTGCTTCTTTTCCAGCATACCGAAGCGGGAATGCCCTGAAACGAGCCTCCAATAAAAGTTGCACCTAAACTTTAATTTTGAGTGCTTTGTGGCCAAAGTTTTGGTAAAAAGCCATAGAGTTTCTCTGAAAATTTCATCACTCCCTCCCAGTTTATAAAATTCTGAATCCTTTCATAAAGTGCAATTTATCTGGCTATGCCGAATGACTCCCTCAACGGCCCCAAAGTTTATCCAATAGTGCGAGCAGTTAAGAAAGCTAAGAAACCCTTTGAGGCGCCTTCAACTGTAACATTCCGGATGAAAATCGAGAGAAATTGTTTGGATTAGCCAAGGACAAGGCTTTGGGTGCAGGAGCCGAAGGAGGAAGGACTAGAACAGCTTGTTTATGCCTGCTCATCGATGGCTGAGCTCCAGGATCAGCAGAAATTGCTGGCGAAGCCCGGCAGAATGGATTGTGCAAACAAATAATGGCCCTGGAACGAGGAGTGTAGTCAGGACATTCGGGTTTCCTGGGTGTGAGTCGAGTAATTTGCATATGACAAATTTTTCAATTAACTTTTTCTCACCGAATATAAAACAAGTCCCCAGTGATGGGGTGCCATTTGGCGAAGGAATGGGCGGAAGCCGGATGGCGGAGGGCGGATGGGATTCCAGTGAAACAGATATTTCGGACATGGGCATGAAAATTTAATAGCCACTCCATTGAAAACAACATGGAAAGTTTCATTTGCGCATTGTCCTGCCCGCCATCACCACCACTCTCGATTTCTCTGTCATGAAGTGCGTATGTGTGTCCTGCAGGCATCAGGACGGGGGATCCGAGGAAGCACCAGGGTACCGTGACCATTTCTCTTCATAAATTCTGAAATTGAAAATGGCCTCATTTGCGGAGCGTATCGAAAATCCACTCCGGGTCGCATTGTTTTTGTCCCGTCAACAGTGATGTCGATGGATCCGGATATGGGTGTTGGGTCCGGAGTGACAGAGAAGCTATTTGTCAAGCCCCGAACCTATCTACTGTTGGCGACACCACTTACATGAGTAGTCTCGCCAAGATGGGTCTTTTAAAGCGAACAAATTTGAAGCATTTAAAAACTGTCTCTTAAGTTGTAGGTTTATATTTTTGGAGGGAATTGCATACTTTTATGAAAAGTTCAAGTCAGAATTCCAGGTATTTGTCAGTGATCATAGAGTGCATTCCAGAAAGGCTGTAATACTAAGGCTAGTTAATAGCAGGAGATTAGTAGTGTTTAGTCAGTTTCTTTAGATACCTGAAATAATTATGACCTTAAATAACGCATTTTTCATTAAGTAAGCCCATTAAGACGCACTCAAATCGGCTTTATCGCCTTTTGAAAACAGCACCTCCCGCGACTTCATGCCGTGGAACACCTTTAAGTTACGTGACCCATAAGTTTTTCAACTTTGGCAACTGCCGGTGGCAGTCAGAAGTTACTGCCTGAACTATAAACACGGCGCTGCAACTTTCGTCCTGCGTGCCGCATGCTGCATGCAGCACCTTCAGTGATGGCACAAATATAAGCCAATAGTGAGGTAATTCAATATAGATTGTACAAAATATGATTCCGGGCTAATATTGTGCTTAAAAATAGTTTTTATTGCTTATTTTCCCCATACTTACGGTCTATTAGTGAGTATCAGGGGGGCGCATGTTCCTATGACACAAACGATGTACCTTAAGGACCCCATGTACCTGACGGCGACCTCTCACTTTGTGCACTGACTGGAAAAGGATATGAAAGGAGAGGAGGTAGAGACTGCTAGGAAAATGCGGCAGCCCAAGACCGCCAATTTAGTTGGCATCGCTGGCTTGTCATGCATAAAATATTCAAGAGGAAATAATAACCGAGATGCGAATACGAATGCCAGGCACTGCAGTGAGCTGGCAGGACGAAAGGAAGTGTGCACAACCCACAGGTGCAAAGTGGCAGGGCGGGGCGGGGCTGGGCTAGGACCACCCAGTGAGGGCCGTGAACTATTAGCCAGGTTAATGTGAGCGAGCTACCTCTCCAGCGACTTCTGAGTGAGGGGCGGTAATAAACTCTGCTGGATGGAAGTAAATACCTAGTAATTTGGTCGAACCCCCGCAGATCCGGAAATTGCCAAAGGGTGCACTATAATTGATGATAATTTTCTTTAATGTTCCTAATGGCCTGCCTAAATCATTGAATAATTTGTGGGGGCCATGCTAGAGGAAATTCGGGAATTTAAAATCGTAATGAATATAAATCGTAAATCCCGATTGGTATTTATACAGCCCTATTGAATAGCCTCAATTATGGTAAACATCACTGAAATTAAGTTAATTGCTCATTGATTTACGATAATTGCCTCGAATTATTAATAATTCGCACCGTATACCGCAAAAGGTCAGCCTTTAAATACACATAAAGGGCAATCAGTTGAGCGGAAGACGAAAAAGGATATATGCACTTGCGAATATATTTTTGCGATTATTGTTCGCTACGGAAATCGGAAAAATGGAATTCGCTTTCACGAATCAAAGCAACTGACACTTTGGGGTCATTTCAAGGGGAAACCCAATTCCGTTCCTGCTGCCAAAAACCCGATGGACAATTTCGTTGGAATTTGCGGAATTTTTTTGAATGGTAAAAAATTTGCATATTGAGCCAAGTTGCCAGGAAGTCTCGATGCCAAATGCCAACTTACTGAAGTCGCTTGGGGAAAAAGTGCCGACAAACACCCCAGGGACATTAGTTTAATTTCTGGCGAACCCGACACACGAATTATTATTATTATTTTTCACCCTGTACAGCGGCCGGCCGGAAGTAATTAGTTCTTTGCTGACGGCGAAACACTTCCGTTCATGAGTGATTATTGCTATTATAATGCCGGAAACAAACTGAAGCTCGGCACGGACTTTTCAAACCCAATTAGGCTGCCAGCCAAGAAGTCCGCATCTGGAAAAGAAAAATGAAAAAATACAAATTACGTTAATAAAGTTAAATTTGCTTAAATTAGGCTGAAAATATTAGGCACGACCCAAGGGCGAAAGTTGGCTTTGTCTGACTTTTAACTCCCTTCCCCGCGATGGCGGGCAGCCATAAATCTGCACCGCCAACTTTCTTCCAGTGTTCTTCCAGTGTCATGAATGAAAAGTTCCCTAGACAACAGCAATTATCATAATGGAAAGGCGAAAGTTGTTTGCGTGTTTTGGAAGCTCCGCAAAATAGGCGAAAAGTTTAAACACAAGTGCCGAAAACGGGGGATGGGAGATTATTCGAATTTTCGACAAATATGCAAATCGAGAATGGTATTTTCAGTTGTCAGTGCACTCGCCTAATTACAATGCACCACCTAATAATAAATTCCACTGTCAATGGAATTAATACAATTATCATAAAACAAAAGGCAAACAAAAATAACTATCAATTAGCACACATTTTTTTGAACATTGCCGTAACAACGCTGTATTTCGGCTATTACAGGGCGTATAGTTGATGCTGATTATAGGCCCTTTGTTAGCTCCATAACTGCTAATTGAGTTGGCTCGTTTGGGCCTGGCTAAATATCTAATTAAATGCGAAATCGATAGTCCAAGGAAAATAAATGAGGCTGCTGCAAGTCGAAATCTGAGTCGAAAAAACCAATCAGACTCTGGGCTATTGATATCCTCGAGTATCAAGTCACGCGGTCTGGAAACATAAAACTAATAACTGTTGGGCAATGTTTTAGGTTACTAATGCCATTAATTACAACAGACGGTAGGCCAGATTATAAATGTGGTTGCCAAATAAAATTTCATACAATTTCATTGCTGTTCCGTAGTTTAGTTTTGATGGAAAAACACACAATTCGATCAACCATCGCCCTGTTTGGCCACTGAATTCCACTTCGAGTTCATTGGTCTGCAATCAGAGCCATATGTGGCCTGTTAGGCAAAAGGCTCAAAACAAACCAATCGAGTGGAGCTTGGGACAAAAACCAAAAATCAAAATGTGCCACTTTCAACGGCACACATGCCGCAGTGTTGATAGAATCCGGATGGTAATTCAATGTTTTCCAGACAGGCTGCAGCTCAATGGGTCCCTCAAATCGCAATTAACTTCAAATTAATTACGGCGGCCGACTAGTCGAATATTTTGTGGTCTCTAACAATACCAATCAATCAAGGCATCAATCATGCCTGGGCTCAAGCACACGTAGGAGAGTTTGGTGTTTGATATTTGATGTGTGACTGAACAGAGACAACCGAAAATGTCAATGGAAACGGATGAATGTGAACAATTCGCTTATTGAATTTTCGTCGGAATTGTGTCTGCTGCATTTTGAACAGGGCTGGAGCCTATTGGTATTGCTCATACGTCATGTGGTGTGAGACAAAAGCGTGGCAGAGCGGCAGAAAGGGCGGAACGAGCCTGATAACTAGCTACCAGTGGCCATCATTGTTGAACAAGGTTCCCCTAATTAATAGGGTTTGCCATTCAGCCAAAAAGGAAGCCAAAGAAGACAAAGCGACCCCTGAAATTAATTAGCGACATGTTCCTTCCTCGCATGCTATCATCTCACAGCTCCTAGCTCCTCGTAGTTGGTAGCTGGCCTCCTCCTGATTACCATAATCTGCTACGAGAGTAATATGCTAATCAGTCATGTCCTGGCTCCCAGGACAAACTATCCTCTCAGGCGGTGTCCTTTGGAGTTGCAGCAGTCCGGCAAGATTGTTGCTCATTTCCGCCGGCAAGTCCAAAGGATGCCAGTCCAATGAAATTACCGCACAATTTTCTGGGAGTGCTGCTGATGCCATGCCCGGTCCTGCTTCCATTTCGATAAGGACATTTCTATTGTGGCAAGTTCCTTTAAGGATTTCTCGCCCAGTTTGTGCTTCATTGATTTCCTATTGTTATTGCTGGATGGCTGGCGAAGATGGAGGCGAAAAGGTTTGGCAAATCGGAGGTTTGGCAAAGTTTGGGGCATTCTGTGATTGAATTTGCCAAATATTGTTGCCCTTCGGGCTCGTCCGATAACTTTCTAGTGATTAAAGTCGTTTTTTCGTAGAATAAATTCTTGCTAGTCGAAAAAATATGCCTGCAAACGTTTTCTTTTCAATCGTCCTAGGACTTGGACAAACTTTCATTTTACTTCTGGAAGAAACAATTTGCCGAAATATCCTTCCAAGTTCTAAGAAATACTTAATCCTTGTTTTCATGTCGGGCAATATAACATTTTGGAGGCTTAAGGCAAAGCAATTAAACAAAGCTATTTTTTATCTATAGACTTTAAACATTATTGAGTAACAGATTCCTTTGAGCTATAATTCCAAGTCCTTGAAAATCCCTTGGTCAAATTCAACACTAAATCGCAAATTCAACAATCAATTCTCCCGCAGAGACTTTCTCACCGAGTGCCTATTTCCATCGCCGACCCGGCCGTACGAGTTGCCATGGGAGCAGAAAACGATTTGGGCCATCATTTTCGGGCTGATGATGTTTGTGGCGATTGCCGGCAATGGGATTGTTCTCTGGATTGTAACAGGTAAACTCCTGGCGGCCAATAGGCTTTAAAGCGTTCAACAATCATAGCAGCAACAAAAAGTAAAGAAAAGCTGAAAATCACGTATACGCCGCATGGGCTACTGCGCTCTAATATCCGGCAATTTTTGTCTTTTCCATCACGTCTCTGGCTTCCACCTGTCTCTCTTTCGCCTATTTTCTAAATCGGTATTTTTTCACTTCTTCTCTCTACACTCTCTTTTCTCCACAGGACATCGCAGCATGAGAACGGTCACAAATTACTTCCTGCTGAACCTGAGCATTGCCGACCTGCTGATGTCGTCGCTGAACTGCGTCTTCAACTTTATATTCATGGTGAATTCGGATTGGCCATTCGGCTCGATTTATTGCACCATCAATAATTTTGTGGCCAACGTCACGGTTTCCACATCAGTCTTTACATTGGTGGCCATCAGCTTTGATAGGTAAGACCCCTCCATGCTCTTCATCCTCGTCCTCGACCTCGAGTTTCTTTCAGCGTCATCTAATCTGTGCGTCGGCACATCCGCTTCCTTCTGTCTCTTCCCCCTATCTAATCCGCAGATACATCGCCATTGTGCATCCGCTGAAGCGGCGCACGTCGCGTCGGAAGGTGCGCTTCATCCTGGTCCTGATCTGGGCACTCAGCTGTATCCTCTCGGCGCCCTGCCTGCTTTACTCCAGCATCATGACCAAGCAGTAAGTGGGCAATCGCCACAGAATCTGAATCCGCGAGGGTTTCACAGAGGGAGGATAGTGACTGAAAGGATTCCCTTGCTGCGAGTCCTGCTCTGCAGAAAAGGGAGGAGAAAACGGGAAATTCCAGGCTCTGCTTTTGTTCCACCTGAACGAGACTAAAATCATAAACAAGTTTGTAAGCCAGAGCTTAAGAGTAGCCAGGATCCCTGTGGGGTACGTGCATCCCGCTGCTCCAGTATCGATTTGAGGAGGCAAACAGATAAATATAATGAAATTCCTCCTACCTTCCAGGAATGTTTCCATATTTCTTCTTATATTATCTCCACCGTTCTCCATTTTTTCGGCCATTTTCGGTGTTGATATAAGCACATCCACATCCCCATCCATCTAAATCAGCTTCCCGCCTCTGCGCTCCGACGCCTTCATTTGAATTTTACGCAAATTTGCAACATTTGCGTCCTGGAGCCAGGCGTCCTGGGGAGCGACTGGGGGCGGGGTGTCTTGTTTAATAGAATTGAAGCATTTTTTATTTAGACTCTCCGCAGGCGGAGCCTGGTCGGGATAAAAGGTCTCCCTGGGCAACAGACTTCGGGCATAATAAAGATGGCAAGTTCATATATCAAAATGTGATAAAGAACGACCTGGCCACGACGGCAAATTCAGACAAGGACGTGCGTATTGACAAAGTGTACCAAGTGGATTTCTCTCGAAAATAAAAACGGCTTACGCGAAATTGAATGAATATTTCGGCAGATACCTCGAAGGTGACAGGCAGTTGTAGAGCAGAATAGGCGGGCTTGAAAGGAAATTACCCAGTCAGGACGCGATTGACTAGAAAAAAGTTTATAAACTGTCGAAGCTACGGATATCAATGGGACATTGATGTCTTTTTAATTTGTCAGGAACCAAAGGGAAATTCTCATCGACATTCTTGGCGGAGCTCGATGGTCAAATTATGACCTGTCTGGCTGTTGCCATAGTCCTGTTATTAATGGCCCGAAAAGTGCCGGTAAACAGCCGAGACTTGGTCCTTTCGGGGACTCCCCCCACCGCCTTAACAGCCCTTTTAAGTGCTCGACTACGCTGGGGCATAAAATATTTCATAATTTGGCAAATTAAGTTTTCAATTTGGATGACGGGCCGAACCTGAAATTTGTCATGCTTGTAAAGGGGCCGTCCTTGCTGCTACTTTCTTGGTCCTTAAAGTCGTCGAGGCGCGAAACTTAACAGCTTTTTACGCGTTCACCGAAAACCTGGGGTGTAATTAATGTTAAAATTTTGATTTGCCAGTTACTGGCTGAATGAAAGTGAATATTTTAACCGGAAAAGCACTCTTAACTGATTTATTGAAATAAATGGACCATTTTCAGCTATTACAATGGAAAGTCGCGGACAGTTTGTTTCATGATGTGGCCCGATGGACGATATCCCACCTCGATGGCGGACTATGCGTGAGTAGCTAAGAATATAAAGATTCAGTGGATATTGTTGCATCAAATAATAATGTACTTTACATAATTTTTCACATTTTCCCTCATAAAAACAGCTACAACCTGATCATTCTGGTGCTGACCTACGGAATCCCCATGATTGTAATGCTCATCTGCTACACATTGATGGGACGGGTGTTGTGGGGCAGCCGCTCCATCGGAGAGAACACCGACCGCCAGATGGAGTCCATGAAGTCGAAGAGGAAGGTGGTGCGCATGTTCATCGCCATCGTCTCGATCTTCGCCATTTGCTGGCTGCCGTACCACCTGTTCTTCATCTACGCCTACCACAACAACCACGTGGCGTCCACGAAGTACGTGCAGCACATGTACCTCGGCTTCTACTGGCTGGCCATGTCTAATGCGATGGTCAATCCGATAATCTATTACTGGATGAACAAGAGGTGGGTTTTCTAGTCAGCACAGCTTTTGAAGGCTTACAGATTTGCCATAAACATGCTCCTAACTTTACCCTTTCAGGTTCCGCATGTACTTTCAGCGGATTATATGCTGCTGCTGCATGGGCTTCACCCGCCACCGATTCGATTCCCCGAAGAGCCGGCTGACGAACAAAAACAGCTCCAATCGACACACTCGAGGTGGGTACACCCTCCCCACCTCCTCCCCCAAGACCACTTTGACCAACATACAGTTGCCATATCCACTGTCTCACCCAAAACCCCCCCAAAAATTCCGCAGCCGAGACCAAGAGTCAGTGGAAGCGCAGCACCATGGAGACCCAGATCCAGGCCCCGCCCATCACCCACACCAATTCGTCTAAGGACAGGGAGCGGGAGAGGCACCTCCAACAGGTCCAGACGGAGCTGCACCACAGGAAGGCGGTGGAGTGCATCATGGAGGGGGCGGGCGGTAACGCGGACGGGAACAGCTCGCCCCTCTGCCTCTCGATCAACAACAGCGTGGGCGAGCGGCAGCGCGTGAGAATCAAATACATCTCCTGTGACGAGGACAATAATCCTGTAGAGCACAGTCCCAAGCAGCTGTGATGTTGTCCTCTCCAGGCGGCCGAGGGTTCGGAGTGGCAGGGAGTGTGATTTCTACGACCTGATATCCTACTGTATATATGCTCACTTTGAAAAGGATGCAAGCAGGATGGGTGGGTCGATTTCAAAGGATGCTCATTGCAACAAAAATATTCAAATATTCGAGAAAATCTTTCAGGTTTCAAGTTCAAAAAGGTTTCGCCCTAATAAAAATAAAAAATACTTTTTAATCAAAATGATTTCTGCGGAAAACTTTCGCCCCCCTGTCTTTAGACCTCACCTGGAAGTCCACCCACCCGACTGCATCTCAATGTCGAATTTCCGGTTGTCAAAAGTAAAAAATCAACGAAAAAGAAAAATCTATCCAATAAATTGAATTTGTATGTATTTGTAAAAAGAATGTAGAGACACTTTTTCCATCGAAGAGCTGTAAGTTTTAACTGTTGTAAACATCCTAGCCTAAGCCCTGTTTGTAAATACGTCTACATGTAGTATCTATATACACATATGCCCGATAAATATATATATCTCCGTATATGCTTGTGACGTTTAATGTTGGGTCTTCATGGTGGGCGATGGTGTTTGACTTAGATTTGTAAATATTTATCGAACTGGATGTGAATTGCAAATTAAGCGATATGTATTGAAATAAATGTGTCCATATCCATATGAGTCAAAACAATGGGAAGGCTTAAGCATCCTTAATTGTGGGCTGGCAGTGGTCCTCCAGCGACTTGGTTTTCACCTCAAGGGCTTGGCAAACATTTTCCCTCGAAGTTGATTTATTTGGTTGAATAAATCGTAATTTTCCTGCGAAGAATTTGGCTGCTAATATCATTAGAGATGGCTCCCTAAAGGGATTTCCATCCGGGGCATTATATTGCCACTCGTCCTATTTATGCAAAGCTCCAAACCGATTTATTCATGCACGAGCTAAGTCTTATGCGTCTCAAGTTATTACTCGAAAGGTCTTTTGATGCAAATGCCACAAAGGAGAATCCTCTCAAACGCCCCTAAATCATCTTTGCAGAACCAGAGTCCGGCACCCGCGCAGCCCCTCCTTTCCAATAGTTCAATTTTAAGGGATTTTATCCCCTTTCAATCCAACGCTGTATTTGCTTTTCAGATTCGCGCATAATGGCAGCCGATTACAAAATGTAATTGAAATGCAAACCGAACCAAGCACCGAGCCCCGAAACCGACACCCTTGGGCTGCACTCGACTATCTAATGGAATCACGGACAAGTTTCGGCACACATTTGTAGATTTCCCATTAGGAACCAAGAGACCAAACCGAACCAGCCAAACAAACGCAAACACAAAGGCAGCTACATTTTTATTGGCCTCCAAAAAGTCGCGCTAATGCGTCAAATGGCTTGTCGTAATGGCCTCACAATGAAATCGATGGACAAGGCATTTATTTGGTGTAATAGGATTTGATGGGTTCATGAGAGACCTCGGGCTCCACTGCTTTCGAGGAATAACAATTTGCATAATAGGTCGATGTTTGAGTCGCTTCCCACTCCATTGTCATGGCAGCCGCAGAAAGCCTTTAAGGACTCAACAAAAATAAAAAGGCAAACCGAAAGTCAGTTGAAAAGATTCTATTACCGTCTCGAACATATTGTGCCTGCCCCATCTGGCAGATACAGGGTTTCCCCGGACAACGGCCTCAGCTTCTAGGGCCACCGCAAATTGTATGTGGTCTGGCATCAAATGAGGTCCCTCGGTGCTCAAGGATCGTATCAAATGAAATGGCTAATCAATTTTCATATGTGCCATTCGCCGCGTATGGGCTGTAATAGTTGGTCCACAACTATGGCCATAATAAAGCGATTCGTTCCCCAGCAGTTTAGTCGGCCTGAAGGTGAAGGTTCACTTGCATTACCAAAATTAACGTGATAGTCGAAAAACCAACTGACACTCCCATTTTGCTGTCGGAATATCCTTATGACCTCCCACCTACGTGGGTAAAAATTCTCATTTTATTTATTTGTTTTGCGGAGGCTGTGGCCGTAATTGCGGGCCAAAAATAAACACTGCCACATAGAGTTTGGGACTGCAGAGTAATTGGATTGGCGGGAAAATCGTTTACTAAGTGATTAAATTTGCCGGAATTATATTTTAAACCGATAGTAAATTGACTGATTCAAATTGAGCTTAAGCCAATAAGTCCTGATTGGCCAGAACAGGCTGATGGCTTAAACGGATTCCAAAACTGACGGATGACAATAGATTAACGACTATGTGGAATTCGATTTAAAAAAGGACTTTAAAACTCCCAACCGAAGCAGTCGACACAATTCCAATCATCCGGCCCTCAAATCTCCCTTGGAGAACACACATTGATGATCACACCCAATAGTGAGCTTTGTTGTCAGGTGTTGAGTTCTGATATTTCCAGAAACACTAAAATCACGACAAAAAAATTTTAAAAATTTAAATTTTTGGATAATATTCGTCGAGCATGGACACCTTTAAGTTTCTGGCAGCCGTTTCGGCCTTCTTGTTCGCGGGCTATTGCGTCTATTTTGACCACAAACGGCGCAGCGATCCGGACTTCAAGAAGAAGCTCCACGAGCGCCGCCGCCGCCGCCAGAACAATGTGCTGACCCCACCTGGTGCGTCCGTGCACCTGAGCGAAAAGGACATAGAGATGTACTTCATGACGCAGATTCAGAGGGGCGAGGGCCTCATCACGAGCGGCGACATCGAGGGGGGGGTGGACCATCTGATCAATGCGATTCTCGTGTGCAGCCAGCCGGGCAAGCTGCTCCAGGTAAGTGAGAGCGAAATAACCTGTGGGCGGCAGGGCTTATCTTCCTTTTCAGGTCCTGCAGTCGACCCTTCCAGTGGAGATCTTCACGATGATGCTCATCAAAATGCACGCCTACGAGTCGGCCGAACGCAATGCCGCCGTCGTTGTGGACGAAGAAGGGATCAGCGCTCTTGAATAAGTGGCGGGGTGTACAAATTAATAGTCACGTTTCGGTTTGCTGTTTAATAAGCGCCATGTGCGTCACACGTAAATACAAAAATGGTGGGGAACATCTCTGGTTTTTCCATTCAATATTTTGGTTAGATACCAAAGCGGAAACTGCGCAGCACTTCCCAGCGAAGGAAAATAATTTGAAATTTGTCGTATGAGGGTGTAGCGGTGGCTGAAGGCCGTGTGTAGCCTAGGTAAACGGCTTGGGCGGAGAAAGGGCTTAGCCCCCACTTTCCACCTGCAGGTGGTTGACACTTGAGCCTCGCCCAAGGCTGACACTCTAAACATCAACTTTAACTGTCAAGCTAGAAGCTAGGCAAGTTATAATGGTCTTGTCTTTTAAAAATAATGATTTCCAGGTATAACCAATTTGAAGATTTATTAATTTTGCATAAATATTTATATTAGCTGTTCTGGGGAAAACCTTAATCAGTTGACTTGACAATTAAATGCTGACTCCGCACGGATTATCGTTGGCCTGTCGAGATTAACATGACAATTGAGTTTTATCTGTGAATCCCGTCGATTTGCATGGGTTCAGTGCTCACAAACAAAACGCCTGCCGGGCTATATCCGGTTGCGAGTCTGTGTATTGCGATTGCCATGGCCAACACAATGGCGAATTTACTGTCCTGCAGGGAATGTCCTTCGTGGCTCTGCGGTCTGCGTGCATAATTTGCTTGGAAAACAAAGCTAGGCCGCAGCTCGCCACGGGAATTTACCACCCGGATACGTTTGATTGATGGTCTTGGCTCCAGCGATTGACCAGCTTGCCAACTAACCACGAAGGCTGGTTGGGCCGAGTTCCCCGTTCTCCGACATCTTCAAGCTGTCGTGTCGGCCATTAGGGACATCTTGTTTGGAGCATTAGCCCCTGGAGACCTCTCGCTCGAAAGTTGAACAAAGAAAGATTCTTTGGGTCATTCATCTGCATATAAATTCTAGTTTCAACAAACCCTGTTCCAAGTGTTTACGATGTGTTGAGGTCTGGAGCGGAGTGGCGTTTTTAACGCCATGTGTTGGAAGGATGTGTCCCCATGACAACATTCTGGGTCCAACACGCCAATCAAATATTTACCAGCATACTCTTCTCATACATTTGTTCTAGGACTAGAATTTTCAATTAAACAAACAAGGCCATTAAACTGAAAAATCCAGTAGCCAGCCGCAATCCTTTCTAAACATTTTATTGCGCGTTTAAGGCCCAGCTGGACAAAGGAAAACAATCTTTTAACGCCTTTGCTGGCAATAAATGAATGGAAAGTTCAACTGATTCCCATTCTACGCGACTCCTCGGCGAACGTAATTACATAATGACCTTTTGTGGCGTTTGCTCTTGTCCTTGCACCCATTGTCCAGTAATTACCAGATAGACGGACAGGCAGAAAGACAGACAGACAGACGGAGGGCATCGGACCTTTGCAGTCCGGCACTAATTTCCAACTCGAGCAGCGCTTTTGCTTTGAAAACAGGACCAACAATCCGGCATCAAAGATTCGCCCGGGGAGCGGATAGGGAGTGGCTAATTTAATGAGATATCCTAGAAGAAAGCCGGCACTAAGAGCTGTGCTGTGCTCAATTATTCCATCTCATTTGGAATATTCGGAAATTAATAGGAGGTAATTGACCTTCAATTAGTCAAGTCCAAGGCATCCCGAGATCTTGAAAAAATTCCATTTAAAGACTTGGGCGCCTCTGAGAAATTGTTATTAATTATTACTTAATCGAAATGCATGTCAAGTGGCTAAGACATCCATAAAGGATAACTTTATGTGGCTCCCTTTTGTTTCTTGTATAAATATGTATTAGTACATAATCATATATTCGTGTTTATGGGTGCCATTATCGACAGATGGTCGTCTGTGGAATTCGGTGCCCTTCAGAGGCCATTACCATAAAGATATTAATTAGTGCCGAAAACTGGGTTATTCGGGGAATACTCTCCGTTGAGGCCTCAACTAGGAATCGAAAATGCCATAGCAGCCGGCTTAGGGCAGCCACTTTGTGTGTGTGTGACGACATACATGAATGTGGATGCCACATCAAACAGAGCCGACAGACTAATTGGTCGGCGGAGCCACAGCAGCCAGAATTTGTGGGTCGGGAGATTAATGGCCGGGTAGTGTCATTATCGCTGATGTCGAATCATTTTCAGGCGGGAAAATGTCATTAACCACTGCGAACATTGTATGGGAATCTCATAGCTGGCTCTGAGTCAAGAAAACGTTACCTGAAACCTGAGTGGCTGCCATGGGTTAATTACTAATATGAAAATCACATGTGAAATATCACTCATACGCAGGGCGAAGCATGTGTGTTCTAAAGTGTGGAAAATTCAGTTGTGGTTTCTGGCCACTTCGGATTGGAATTTGTGGTCGGGCTCGTAAACCGCTTAGCAATGTTTCTGTGATGCGAGACATATTTCGCAAATACTACGCATACGCCCCGTGGCACCTGCAATCTCAGCTATCCCATCTCAAGCATGACTCCTACGAAACTTTGCGTGTAACTTTGCCCTTTTTTGTGGCATCCCCTTCATTCCTCACGGTTGACTAAACAGAAATTTTTAATAAACCATATCGGGCCAAAACAAGAATAGGCAGGGAGCGGGACGGGACAGGGCCGGGGAGTTGGCATAACGAAATTTGGACTCACGTCAGGGCACTTTCACCGTCCGCCCCCCATCCATAAACTACGCACGTAAGTTACACAAACAAACAGTCACACTCACACCCATAGCCCCACAAATACCGGCACACTCGCTCTCACGCACGGAGACTTCCATTTCCTGGCAGCGGAAGTGGTTGTTCGGCTGTGTGACTACGGGCGTGTGTGAGCCACGTTTACATATATCTTCCCTCTGCACTTTTTTTCACGCGTCCTCGACTCCCACCCTCAGCTGTTTTGAATTTCATTTTTATGTTTGTTCAACAATATGCGACTGGAGCACGTTAGGGGCACCGAATGCATATTTCGCACAGGACATGTGTGCCACGGAGCTGAAAAGATCGGCATAAAGAAGAGCGCCTCCAGTCACTCAGTCAGCTAGCTATCTAGCCGGCTTTCCGCCTTTGTTTGCCGGCTCTGTTGGCGTTGGCAAGCATCGTGGGACACGAGATTCTCGGCAATCAGGCAGGACTTTCTGCAGGCAGTAGCGCCCAACAATAAGGAAGTGCTAGGTGCGGATATGGATTGTCTTGTAGTCCTCGGCTTACGGGCGAGATTATTAGCAACATTCTGGCAATAATGAAAGACTCATCTAACTAGATAGTGTCTAAAGTGTGATTACGAAATAACCCCACTCCGGGCCCTTAATATAAGGATAGCAGGGAAAAGGATATACCGATGTATTAGGTCCTATATACATGGGAGATACTCCGAAGGTGACAGTGTCTTTGAAGTGACTGTTTTCTTAGCAGATAGCAATTATAATAAATGTTTAAAGCATGCCATGAAATACAAAAATAATGTATATGTTTGTAAAAAATATAAACTGACTGCATTGTTGAGTAGAATTACGAACAGATCTATTTTATTGCAGCAATTTCCCGCTTAAGCCAAAGCCAACATAAGGCGAATATATAAATCCTGCCTGATGCACCGCAGGACTCACACTCACATAAATACGAGGCGAATACGTGTAAGGACCAGTACACTGTATGCGTATTGTTTGGGCTAGACTCTGCAAAGTTTCCAAATAGAAAATCTGTTGGCTGGCATTGCTTTTTCATTTTGTAAGTTTTATAAGTACACATGCTTACTGTGTGAGTGTGTCTCCTGCAGTCGCAGTCCCCTCCGCATCCTACCAGATGGCGATCCAGTACTTCTTCGTGTGCTCTAGTCCTGGCATCACACTGCATTCTGTTTGAACAGTTGCCTAGAAACTACTTTCGTGAAAGTCCTTTCCCCACTGCACCCCAAAAATTTGGTGCCTGCACACGAACAAAATTCACAATGCTCTGACTTTCCTCTCTACGATCTGAGTCCTTTAGTTACATCCTTTCTACAAGCCTTACAAGATTTGGGCTACTGACTTTTGCAAAAATGTGTCGCTATTATTTCTCAGTGTGTATGTTGTCCTGCTACCAGAGCCATGCTGGGAATGTCGTTAAAGGATTTGCGTCACAGCATTCCCAGCGACGACTGCAACAACCTGCAGCACTATCAGGACACTCACTACTGGCAACAGCTGGGGAAAAGCAATTTGTACTTAGTTTTTTCCACACTTCGATCCGAAGAAGTCACATAGATATTCGGTCGACCACCGAAAGAGGAAGTGGTTGATGGCCTAATTGCAGCCGGCCAATATAAATTCGTGCTGGCGGCAGAGATGGCTGAACCAGAAGTATCCTGTAAAGTTCCGCTGTCACTTCCACGCTCGCATTTGTATTCGATGCGTCGGAATGATGTCTGCTAGTCCTGCACCTGAGCCACCCGTATTGGAGTGCCCGATGATTAATGGCGACTGTCCTATGGCACCTACAGCACTCGCAAAAAAAAATTGTCTCTTATTGCAAATCAGCAGTGGCGTTCTTAATATCCTTAAAAATTAGTTCCTTAGGAAGAGGATTTAAGGTGTCCTTCGGGGAAACAGAAATTTCTCAACATATAGGCTGTTATTCTTGGCAAAGGGTTTTTGTTTTTAGTACAACCCAGTATTCTCTTCGGGTGCCTGAGGGTCCTGCCGCTGACAATGAGCCAGCCTGCAGTCGCAGCGGGTGGCGGGACGACAGGGTCAGAGTGTTTAGGGCATCGAGGAGTCCTGAGAAATGGGGCCGCTTGTTTGCGGTGCCTAACAGCGACTTCAGGGACTCAGCCGGTTGAACGAGGGATTACAAAAAGGACATTCAACTCGGGGGCTCGGCCAGCGGGTGGCACTCTTGGCGAGTGCTACAAATTTTACTTAAACTTTGCCGGCCACATTAGAGAAGTAATTGCATTTAAATCTTCGTGTTTGGCTTATAAAAGGCAATAAAGCGCTGGGTCTGTGGCGATGATGAATTTCAATAACTTTTCAAGTGAGACAGTCCAATATTCGAATGTAAGGGTCCATAAAAATCTTTGAGGCCGAAACTTAATTGTGCTCAAAAAATCAATGGACAGTGTGTCTTATAAGCAGAAATAAAAATAATAATGTTCTCCAGGCAAAAGAACACAACAAAATCTTTACTGTTGACTTTAAAACGAAATCACAGCCCCCGACAATCCTGCCTTATCATCATTCACGGCCACGCAGAGTCTGGTGCTGTGTGAGAAGTTTAATCAAAATAATAAACTCTGTTTGCTTTCTAATTTTCCATGCAAAAAGTTTCCAAGGACAGCGTCGCCAGGGCCCGTCGTTTTGTTGTGTCTAAGTCTATTATCTCCGACTTTGAAACACCCGCACACTCACATACACACACATACGCAATCATGGCCAGGATCCAGGACACCTCTGCGGATGTCTAAACAATGTAAGTCGCCTACTGTTACAGTTCATCTGAATGGAACGAATTCATAGGAATTGAAGGCGGAGCGGCATATTAGATTTCCTTGGGCACGAATGGGAGTTGGAATGGGTCGACGGAAAATTTCAAATGCAAATGAACAGCCAGATGGAAATGATTGCGAATATTTATTCATAATAAACAAGATAACAATAACAATAATGGTGTATGATAAGCTCAGTCAAATGTTGTTTCTTTTCAATATTTCTAATTCGAAATGCGATCCATAAATATTTATGAGCTGCCACGATACGCAGGATATGTGACTAAAAACTTGAATTTTTCCAGGCGCCAGTAAGTCGTTGACTCATTAAAAGGCATTAAAATGTATTATTTCTGTTTTATGACTCGAATAGCAGACGCTCCAGTCGAGCAAATCTGTTTAGCATTTTGTAAGGCTATTAAATACCCATTTCCAGCCAGACTGTTTTATTTCGTAGTAGAACCAAATGAATTGTTGTCGAAAGGATTAGACTCGGGAAGCGTTTTAAATATTCAACAGGAGGCTGTGGGGGATTTCGGTGGCAGCCCGTTCTATTTGCATTCTTAACGATCTGGTTGGCGTTGCATCACATAATTAATCCGAGTGCATTTTGAAACGGCTTTTGCCGTGTTATCTAACTTTGACGGCAATTAGCTAAAAAGAAAAATAAGTTCTGGATTCATTCATTAGTTGAGCAATGAAAACAACACCCGATTGATTAAAGACGTATTGATTCTGCTAATTACAAGAGTGTGATTATTTATTTAATATCTTGATTGCAAGCAAAAAAACCAAATCCTGAAATTGGGGCTGTTTCTGCATTGGCTAGAACATTGCGTTTATGAATATATTTTTCCGTGTCCTCTCCAAAAACAGATTTTGGTCAGAAATAAAAATTTTACTCTTGGGGAGGCAACGCCTTAAAAAAATCTGCTTATTGTTAAGTAAGAGTCCCATGTGAAGCCCAGGTTCTTTCCGGTCACGTTTAATGTCCGTCGCATGAGGTCAGCTTAAGGCCACAAAACTAGGGCACAGAAATGCACACGCGGTCGAGGAGTTACCTATCCTTTTCAGTGAGGGTCCCATTGACAGAGCTTTAAACTGTTTTAATTAAGCGCATTCTCCGGCACATTGCAGCTCCTTCCGGAGCCCTCCTGCAGATGACACTGGCATTCATATTTATTATTTACATGCATGCCTGAGTCTCGAGCCCTTCCTGCCTGCCCACCCATCCTGGCGACACACTGTGTGAATATTGTTTAAATAGTGCACATGCCCCACGGGTGAAGAAAATAAAGTCAGACTGCGGCCGTTTGGCAAATTAAAAGCAGCCCAATGTTTCGGTTTTCAGTTCTTAAAGTGATAAAAAACAGTCGGAGACGAAAAGGAAAAACACAATTTAAATGACGGTTCACGGGGCGTATACGTCATGTTGGCTGCCAAATAAATCTGCGGCCACAAAGTGCGCGAGACGGACTTGCGGTTGATTTTATTTCGGTTTTCCGCATTTTTTATTATTCCCTAGCGTTTGGCAAATTTATGAGCCGCGTATAATGTTGATTTAATATTTATAACAGCAATTGCCATTTGCCAGAGTCTGGCACAGACTGAGACCCGTCAAGTTTTTAATGCGTCTTGTTTCAAATTTATACACATATTTGTGCGAATTAAGTTTACTTATTTAGTGAATTTCTTCATCTGCCCACATCTCAGTTTTATGAGGTATTTGTGTGGACTTAGTTGGCCCGAAACTGAAATTTTTATTTCCGGCTTACGCGCGTTTATGGCCCTTGTCGGAGCATAAAGTTGCCAAAATAATTGAAATGACATGGCTTAAGTGAGTGCGGAAGTTTCATTTGTCCGTTTGTTATTTTTCTGTCGCTCTGTTGTGGTCCGGCGTTGTTTATGATATCAGCTAATAGCCACCACAATGCGATGCGGCCAACATGGGGACAGTGGAAAACTTTCTTTCAGAAAACTTTCTAAATTGAGCGAGCACATATACCGTTTACGTGCAAGTAGCGGTAACTGAGTGCGGTGGAAACTTTCCCTACTTTCACTACGCTTTTTAAACACTCGAAAAGCGGAAAATTATCCCTTTTCTCTGCTTTTAACACAAACACTAAAACTACTATAGCTTAGCACTATTTTTGTGGCTGAGAATTTCAGTCAACGTATGACAGTTTCTTGCCACAACCGAAATTTAAGTCTAGAATTATCCAATTCATCGAATGTGATTTTCCCCATCGAATCCCATCTTGCTCCAAACAATTTTGTTCGAATTTGGCTGACTCTGGCAGACTGACTGACTGCCTGTCACTTTGTCTGTCTATCGGTACATACAGAAAAATTCAACAATACGTGAAAAATAATTTCAACAAAATCGAAATCCGAAATGCAATATTCAGCATTCCTGTGAGCATATTCTAGTGTTCTGGTCTGGTCTGGTCTGGATTGTTGGGCGATTGATGGATGATATGTGGCGTGCAATTTTGCATATTTTAGCTATGACTGCGGCGGACTGGGTTTTCGCGGGCACATGTCTGAAAATCCAACTTGAATCACCACATAGAGAAATTGTCCTTGCCAGGAAGAACATGGTGTTTTACATTTTATTTGAATAACCAGCCACAGGGGCGACAAATTTTCGCTTGGGACTCTGTCCCCACTCCCGACATGTTCTACAGCGTTTTCCGGCACTGAGTTTCGCAACTTTTGCGTAACTTTACCGTTAATGCTTTGCCCCCATTTAAGTTGCTAAGGGGCGTGGCACAAGGGAGGGAGAGTTGCAGGAAGGGCGTATTTATGTTGGCACCATGTAAACTTGGCGTCTTTCCCATTAACGATGCTCTTTCCAGCCCCCATCGAGACGGCCATCCCCACCTGCGTCATCAACAACTTTGGCCTAAGCCACTTTGGCCAAAAAGGCAATTAGGTGAGACCTCAATGGGAGTGAGTGTGTGCCGCAGAAACGGGCAGGATTAGGAATATTCTATCCAGATGGGTCCTGGCCCAGGATTCGGTTTCATGTGTATGCAAATTTACGCTGCAAACGTGACAGACCAAAAACAAACTAAAACCTGGCCAACAGAATAATTGACAAAGCACCTGAGATTGCCTCACGTGTAGCCGGATGTGTTTCTCAAATTTAATAGACAGGGCTCTCCGCACACAAGTAGGACATCAATGTTCCTCAAGGTTATGGACAATTGTCCTTCAGTACGGCTTTTCCCAATCAATTTTTTCCTTTTCGGTGACAAAATTGTTGCCTGATTTTAATAAACGTTCGTAACTTTGCCAACTTTTGAGACTGGATATTTTTTTCAGCCAACCAGGCTGTGACCTCAACAAAGCAAACCTCAACGAGGCCCACAACGTGTCCTGCCGGCAGGAGCAGCAGCCTTGAAAGCTCTAAAAGTATGAAAAGGAAACCATTGAGTCGTGAATCCCACACCAGCTCTTTTACATTATGCACTAGAAAAAAATTGTATATTTGTAATAATCAAAATTATATTTGATCCTATTTGATACGTTAGGAATAAAAAGGAAGTACTCAAGATTCATCTTAAATTTTTTCATGCACGCGGAGAAATTTTTGCTTTTATTATCCCCATTTTAGAGAAGTGCAATAGCTCCTAAAAAAATTCCATTCAATCCTTCCAACCCAGACGATACCCCGTCAAATCGTTGGCAAAGTCGACATAATTCAATTTGTTCAGCCTTCCAAAGGCCTGCTGCTGTTTTACGAGGGTCCTGGAGGAGTGAGGAGGTTTCTGGAGCACCACGGGCATAAATTAAGCGTTTTAAATGCTTTCCCTGGGACAGAAAAACAAGGCAGCTCCAAAGCCATACCAATGGAAGGAGTTGAAGTGTCGGCCAGGCTCGGTCCTCGTTTTGTTCGACACGCAATTTGCGTTTTTGTGTGATTGAAATGTGAAATGCTTTCTGCCGGGACTGAGTCGTAAACTTAATTTGACAAATTGCGAGCTTAGCAGGCCACCGACTCCGAACGGGCACACCCCATTGGCATTCATATGAGAAGCCCTGTTTTTATTATTTTTTTTCCGGCAGCTTCTTTTTGCAACATAAGGGGCTTAATTGCGCGCCTTTTGATGGGATCATAAAAGGGCAAACGACTCGGATTCGAATGGGAATCGGAGATGTGTCGGCTTGCCATCAACCGTCTAGATGTGGGCGCAGTTTTCAGCCTGTTTTCCACACAGTTTTCCCAGCTCCAGGAAATTCATAAAAGGCATTAATTAAATGAAATAATTCCACCACATGACAAGCGGAATTGCAAACCCGGCACTTCATATGAATTCCGGCAGAGCAGCACTTGAAAGTAAGATGGCCAATAAAGACGTCCCAGGAAGGCCTGGGTGGAAGGAGAGCCAAATCCTTTAAGCATTTCTCCTGGGCAAAACCGACAGGCGATAAAAATTTGTCACATCCCTTAAATGTTTCCCCTGGGTGCTTACCTTAAATTGATTACGACTAAAATGCAAATTTTCGCAGTCCTTGTTCTCCAAGATAGTGAGGACCTAAGGACTCCGTCGTGAATAATTAGAGCTCCTCTGCTCTGGTGCATTTTTCACTTTCTTGCTCATTTACCTGAAGGGGAATGCGGCTTAAAGCGAATGCCACCCTCACCCACCTTTCCCAAAAATAGTTGAAAAAGAGAAGGGTGAAAGTATTAAATGGCCTGAAGCTGCTCCGACCAAAAGTCGGGTTGTCTTACCTTTGCCTTTGCTTAAAAGTCCTCCACTTGTTGCATTAAGGAGTTGATGAAGGCAGATACAGGCTTATAGCCACATACCCGTAAAAACTTGGCTACTAAATATGTATATAATCTGAGGTCAGCTGCCCAGAGCAGCTTAAAATAGCAAGAATTTGTTCTAGACTAATTAGAAGAACGGCCAAGAGGTCATTCGAGCACTAGAGGAGGGACAGGAAATGAGGGTTCTAGAAACTAAAAGGTTACTGTTGTCCAAACAGAAGCTTTTGCAAATTTAATTAGCCAAAAATGGAGGCCAGCTCCAGCAGGCCATGGCAACGACTAAGTACCAAGAGTCGGACAATGCCAAAAGTAAGAGAATATTTTTAAAATGTAAAGGTTCTTTAAAAATGGTAATTGACCTCTTCTCAGATGCAGCTCCGAGCAGGCACTTTAATTGAATTTACTAAGCAATGCTTATCCGACAGGCTTCTGCTCCATTAGAGCCCGATATACCCATGTTACGTGCCAACGTCCGGACCATAACACTTCAGATGTAATGGCCAGATCGATGGGCCAAAACGCAGATAAATTGACATGGCCAAATGGACTGGTCAATGTCTATCTGAGTGAGCCCAAATGAGCCCTTTTTCTTTTAGCCAGAAAATGTTTCGAAGAAGTGGGCAAGATAAATGACCACTGGAAGAACATCCAAACTTCGCCAAGAGGGGTGGCTCATCGTAGTTTGGACAACTTTCATGGGCGAGGGACACAAAACTTGGTCGAAACCGCATGGCAAAAGTCACAGACCATAAAGCCCCCAAATCGACAGTTAATTAAGGCTTCAGCTTTGTCCCCCAAGAGCACTTCTCACATGGCACAACTTGGCCAGAAAGTTTGCATTTTAATTAGCCAAGCAGTTGACACTGACACTGGGATCGGTCACAGGATATTCCTAGGATATTCCATAATCAGATTGCGGCAAAAACAAAAAGGACAACAGTCGTCCCCAGAACGACTAAAAATACCAAACAAAAGAGATTGCTTCACAGATTCGTTTTGGATTTCACTAGGATATTCCGACAGTTTATATTTTTGGCCAAAAAAATAACAAGGCTTCCCTCCCCCACCAACTGTCTTCTAGCAGACAAAGGCACGGAGTGAAAAAAATTACAAATAATATCAGAAATCGTCCAAAAGCAAACTGCTATTGACGTCACGCAGTCAACATTTAAATGTAAAATACGAGAACGAAACGAAAACAAGAAGCTCAAAAATAAAATAGGACAGAGCTCGGGATTCTTTTGATTTCTTTGATGTGCGTATTTTGGGAGCTTGTTAATGAAGACTAAATTGTATATATTTGTTTATGAAATTGAGAAGAACAAAGCGTAGGGAAGGGAGCTTGGATAGAAACACGGCTATAAATGTGTCTATTTAGGCTGAAAAATAACCTGATAAGCAGGTTGAGCGATGAAGATAAAATGGGATATCATTTAAAAGCTCACCTCTTAGCGACAGCTACAGTTCGATTCAGGATTAAATTATTTTTGATCATATACCTCGTATATTAAAGTTTTTTTTCCCCATTTAGCCCCAGCTGGTTAATTCTATTTTCCTTTGCATAAAAGCCGCATTATTTGAAAGCTGTTGAGCTTAACATTTGCATAAATGGATTCGAAGCATCTGAAAGGATTTGCATAAGTTGGGGAACAATAAAAAAACAACACTCCTGAATTTCGAGGATACTCCTCTCAGCTATGTAAACAAAGTAAACAGTCTCTAGACTGTTCTTAGGAAACTGCATGTGAAGTTTAATTAAAGGAAAGTCCCATAATGTTGCAGCGACACTTCCTAATTTAGATTCCATAACAGTTGCCATCATTTGCGCAGTTAGTTAAGCAAGGGAGGGAGCGAGATTTTGTATTTGTTTAATGCCCCCGCTCCTCGTCACTTGGCGAGGACGTCCCCCGTCGCAAAATCAGAGTCCCGGACCCCTCCTAGTTAGAGCTTCCAGCCTTCAGTCACGCCTCTCCGGTTGGAGATCACGTCGGAATCGCAAATAGAAAAGAAAATTCCTTGCCCGCTTCTGTGCGATTTCCCCCCATCGGGTTTTGTCATGCTTGAAAATCGTAGGGACTGGGAAATATTTGTAATTGCGCAGCGGTTCAGCATTTAAACGGTATTTGACTCAAATCAAAACCCGAATCTTGGCCGCAGCAGGTGTCGGCCTGATCCGTGATTCGGCAGGCTAATTGGAATCAAAATAAATAAAGCGAATTATGTAAATTGCGTAACCTTTTGGGCGCTGCGGCATAAAATAATTACTAGCCTTAAAATCCCTGCGGAAGCACTCGTTTTAATTGTACTCGGTTTTCAGTTGGCTTCCTGCTTCTCGGACATCGGTGCGTATACTTCATCAGCAGGCCGTAAATCAAACGCTGGCATTAAATGATGTATGGGCATATCCTGTGGCAGCGGAAGATGCTTCGTCCTTTTCGGCCCCAGACGGGAGCTCTGTCAGTTATACTTTCGAGCAAACGCCATGGGCGAAGATTAATTGGAAAACAAATGAAATACAAAGTAAAATATTAAGGAACTTTAGATACTCTAGCCATATGACTACTATTACGTCATATATTTCATAACCTTTGATACGAATATTTGTAGACGGAAAGCATGGTTATATGGAGCGTTCTTCCTCCTTCGAGTGGGCAATCAGTGCAAAAGCCTTGCCATTTTTCAGGCTCCGTATCGGGCCTTTTTCAATTCCCACTTGACATTCGGTGGCCGGCACCCACATACTCATATAAATAAATAATGAGACGGGAAACCGCTGCTCAAAAGGCAATTGTGTGGAAAAAAGGTGGCCAGGACCTTTGCTGATGTCCTAAGTCAAGTGTGTGTGTAAATGTTTGGACATCGGTCAGGTGGCCTTCGACTTCGATTCCGACTTAACTTGGCCGGCACAGTCACCCTGTTTCGGTTTGTTTGTTTCTCCCCGATTTGAGTAATATTTTCATGTCCGCAGCCCGACAGGCTAATCAGGTACACGTGCTCCCCAAGAATGACTTGAATTTGTTTGGGTGAAAGTCGAACTTTAAAGCCAATTATGCTGAAATATTTAAATTTAATTTGGAGAACTCACACTGAGAAAAACTGTCTAATTTGTGGCATCTAGAAGTACTATTTTTTCTCAAATGAAAAACTAATTTACTAATCTTTTAGAGCATAGAAAATCAGTTTTAGAGACTCACGAGTATTTACAAACCGAATTTCAACATCCACGACCCTTGGGTGCCAGCTGACTATTTTAGCCCGGTCAAAAGTGTAAGGAAGAGCAAACACGGGCTGCAGTTAACAGTTTTTCCTGACACAAGAGTTGGCACGTCATCAACACAGACACACATGGACCCTGCATTCTGATGGAGCTGCGTGAGGTACTCGGGCGAGAAATCCTGCAGAGGCAGCATCAAATTTTCGCAATGGCCAAATTTTGCACGTTTTGTTTGCATTTGATTATGCCGTGTTGGGGAACTTTACTTGCCTTTGGGGTAAAAACTTTGTAAGGTTGCTTTCCTTTAACCCAAATAACGCCATTTGAACCCTGCAGTTATGGAGCGGTACAAAACGAACATATCGCAGGTATTTTGGATCTGGTGGCAATTATTTTAGTAATTCTACAGGTATCCAAGGGGATCAGAAGCTTCAGAAGAAAAACGAATTGAAAGTACGACCAACCGGTATCCTTTGTTTTCTGACAATGTTTTAGTTTTTACTACATATTTGTGGCCAAGGGCAGACGTGGGGCGTGGCGATGCAAACGGACGTCGCAGCCAAGCGAATAAAATGTTTAACAAGCGCAAAATTCGCGCAAAGTGAAGTGAAGACGACAAAGGCCGAAAGATAAAAACTGAGCGTGATGTTTGCTCCCTCCCTGTTGCGTTTTTTTTCACATTGTTCCCTGTCTTTATTTTTATCGCCCTTAGTGATTTATTTTGGGTGCGTTCTTTGATACCGAGTGGCGTTTTAGGACAAGTTAGAGCCGGCAGGATGAAATCTGGCAGCATAGCAAGAAAATCTACGGCATAGCATCGCCTATATAGCCCACAGCGACGTCTATATCTTTTTCAGTTTTTATCCGATCCGTGACCGGAACACCTTTACCGATTAGTAGATTGATTTTGTACCAATCTTTATTAAAACCTACAAATACATTCTTTGTATCTCTCTCTCTATGACTCCTTTGAAAATTCTGAGGTGCATAAAACAGCTTATATAGCCTTTCTTCCTGTTTTCGTTTGATCCTGGAGAGGAATATTTTAAATCAATTCCCCACCAATCTGCTTCAAAATCTTCAAAACATATTTTTGGATAGATTTTTTATGAATTTTTTCTTTGAAAATTCGGAAATACGGGTTATTTTGGCCCACTGCGATGTCTGAATCTTTGCAAAATTTCCAAAATATCCTTGAGTGGAATATCTTAATCGAATTGTATATAGACTCGCCATAAACCTACATTAAAATCCACCATCACTTGCCTTTGAGCGGAATACTTTAAACGATTTTTAGATCGATACCTATTAGTCTCCATTAAAACTCCTGATTTAATTTGTATTTCGATTTAATGCCTAAATTTTGCATAGTAGGAATTATACTAGGTAGCAACCGTTTTCATTCGCCGCCAGATTTTTTCCTTTTCCTTTTATTTTTGCTGCAGACGGTGGAGAATATTTAATTAAATTTTTGGTCCTAGTTGTTTACAGCAGCCGACGTCTCGGTTAATCTTTAGATTAACTCGCAGTCAGGCAATGAGAGTGCATGTCCCTGGGCCTGACAACTTGATAATCTTAACATCACAGAGAGAAAGAGAGTCGCCGAGAAAGAGAAGCCTGGGAAAGTGAAAGCGGAGAGTTGAAAAGCCCCCATCCGGATGCGACATGTGGCAGCATTTGATGAAATATAAAACTTCAAAACGAGTCTGACAGCTGCTGACATCGCTATGTCCTCTCTCCATTGTCTCTATAAGAGTTCTGTGAGGGTGTGTGTCCTCTGTATCTGCTTGTGTGCGTGTCTGTGTGTGCCAGGATTAAGCCAGCGCATCATTAAACAGCCGGCTGCACATTGCGTATACGTCACGTGTCCTCACGAAAAAAAATTCATGCAAAAAGTCCATTAATACATTCAGTACATGTTTATAAAGCAGGGCTCTTACGAGATTTGTCATATGTGTCAGGGACTCAACTGTCATCTTATAGGTATTCAAAAAATAGTCTACAATTAATCAGTTTATCCTTCCGGCTGACAGAAATGAGATTGGTCGGCTCGCAATTATTTTCCTTTCATGCTCCCGCATATCTCAAGTGCAGTCAATAAGCCCAGTCTCTCTGCTCGTTGTGCTTGACTAAAAATAAAATCGCTTGAGACTTGAGGCATTGTTGAGTTCCAAAAACGACTATTTTTATCGCACCTTCCCAGACAGTGGAGAACGGGTGATTCGTGTTCCAGACGCCGTGTCGGATGAAATGCTGAAGTAGTTTTTGACAATTGATTCATGTTGCACACGCCCCGACAAGGATATTACCAAAGGTATTGAAATTCCATTGAATACAAGCTTAAAGCACAAGGTTAGCTTCGGATGTACAAAACTTAACACAGTATTCACAATGTTGTAGGGATACCACATACAAAGTTTCAGGCAATTATTGAGAAATCAATCCCCATAAATGGCTCGACTGTTCTCTCGACTGCTATAGCCATAAACGAAGGCAATTACCAACACCCTTAATGGTAGTTAGCACACCAACTCGTTCCAAAATTGAAGTAAAATAAACAAAAATAATATCCTGCCACCCGCCGGGGCACGGGTCGTGGCACGTCTAAGCACAATGGACCGCCCGCCGAAGAGTTCCAATATTTGCACACACGGCGGATGGGTTACGTGGTGGTGATTCCCTTGTGAGAATGTGCTAAAATATATATATTTTTAGGATGTATGGGCCCGAAAATTGTGTATTTCTCACTTATTACGTTGCAATGGGGAGAACTGAACGGCGACGCTTAATTTTTATGCACGTGTTTGTAGAGCAAGGAGCATGCCTGTCTGAAATGGGATCCTGCTATCAGGCGAAGTCCTTCAAATGACTGCAGGAGGGTCACATATGACAAACGCCCCGCCACAGTGACAGTGTTGCCAGTAATAAATTTCCCATAAAGACTTATTGCCCAATAAATTTATTTTCAATTTATTTATATTCAATTTATTCCAATTTATAAATATTTCAAAATTTTGTTGCACTTAATAGCTGTGTATATCTGACAGACCAGTTATATATTCGATAAATGATCTTAATTCAACTTGAAGCAAGAGAACATCCCATATAATATTATGTAAAATAATAATGAAATATCTGGCTTGAAAATAATATGATTCTGCTGCTCTGGCACCTCTAGATTCCACTTGTCTGGCCATTCATTAAGCCACGCCGAAATGTTGTTTCCAAAGCATAAAATTAAATATTGCCTTGGCGACTCTTCAAATGCCAACAGGCTTGTTGGCGCAGGATGAACCAAAGGGATCAGGGATCTGGCATGTGGATGTGGAATGCTGGGATCGGGTCCTGGGAGCAACCACAAACACAGGCCGCATTTCATCGCCAAACGGCAGGCCACAATCTCCGTGCGTCAGTGCTTAATTAAATCTCCTCGGACAAGTTTATTTCACTTCGGTTTTTCCCGGTCCAGCCGGCTGTCAAATTAGGGTTTAACGCCCCTTTTCTCCCTGCCCCGAGGCGAGGCGGCCCGGCGGCAGTTGCGCAAGTTACTGCGGCTCTCCATTGCCCAAACTAATTTCGGCTAGATGATGTCAAGTCATTAAGTTATATTTGGTCAGATGGGAGTGGTGGGATCCGAAAGCCCCTCTGAAGTAGTTGTGAGCGGTCAAAACGGGGTCAAAGGGGCATCGCGGGCACAGCCAGTTGGCCGGACTTGTTGCACACTTTTTGGGGGTCCCTCTGCAACTGATAAAACTAAATTGGTCGTAAACGTCGGGGAGTGCGTGGTGACTCTTGAAAGTAAAGTTTGCTAATTGGACTTCATGGGCGGATTAAATTCACGTTAAATATCATTCTCATTTCGGAGCGGCACAACCAATTACGTTTAAGTTGCAAATAACAAAGACGGACGAAGCTCTTGACTTGTATCCACATTAAAGGTCATATTTCCAATATAGGACGTAAGATCCTGAACGAAAATGCCCATAAAGTAAAGTATGTATAGCCCTGATTAGGATCCACACCACAGTCTACCCTTCGTCCTGTTTCTAAGCGATGTTGTGTTATGTCAATTTTGAATCCGACACCCTCAACCCAAGTATGAAATGTTTGCTTCTGGCTCCATCCAAGTTTGTCTCCCATCCTGCCACCCACAAAACAACAACACCAAACACGGCAAACAAATGAAATTACAAAGGTGAAGGGTGACTTCTAAGCCTCTCGGAGACAGTCAGAGAGTTTTAATTTGTCAAACCCACTTTCGAGGAGTGGCGCCAATCCTTGGCAAATCTCAGCTGCTACCATGTGGCAATCAGGACGGCTGAATCCTAGCTACAGCTGATTAAGCCCATTTCTCAAAAATCAGGCTTAGGCCTTTCGCTTAAGTCTCTGGCAATTAAAGAGCCCAAGTTGAAGGCCAAAATCGGCCCGCAGGCGCTCGCAACAGTCAACAACTTTAAGTAAATATTGGTATTGATATTGGGAATCCAGAATTGCCATTTTGCGAAGGAGAGTCCTTCGCGGGACAAGGACGACAGGCCAAGAAATTTCGTATTTGAAAAGTTTCCGCGCGCCCATCAATTTGCCAAGACAAACACATAATCGTTAAAGTTTTAATTATGCTGTGCAAATGATGTTTCAGTTACCATCTAAATTTAGATTGAACAAGTTTAGATACATTAACAAAGTTTGCGCGGGGTGGGGAGGCTAAGGAGTCCAAGCGATGGAGGCCAAATATATCGATTGCGGAAGAAATTTCAAAATCTAATAAAATTGTCTCCCGTTGTGGTATGCAACAAAGTTAAAATCATACGAGGTGTAAATAAATTTGGAATTTCCGGAATATGAATAAATTTTATTTAAACTAGAACTTCAGAATAAATTTTAACATAATTGCTTCATAGTAATTGTATATCGCTTTGGGTAGAGGCAATGAGCTGTTAGTATTTAAAATGATTTGTTTTTGTTCTATTATACACAAACACTTAAAAAATTGTTTTACCTCATCACTTTAAAGGACATGTGTGCAAAGCAAGCAGAAGTTTCTGTGGAATGCAGTCCACGTATCCCGGTATCCGGCTCATGGATTGGATGAGAATTGGCGGAGATATAGCCATCGTTTGGGCCCATATACGAGTTTTCATGGATTTCCAAGGGGGGCCAGGGAAATTTTGAGAAAAAAAAAAAAAATGGCCATCCAAATTTAGATGCAAAATGATGGGAAATCGAAATTGAAAGCGTTTAAGGTATCCCGCTCAAGGATCGGATGAGAATTGGCGGAGATATAGCCATCGTTTGGGCCCATATACGGTATTTTGTGGATTTGCAAGGGCGGCCATGGAAAAATTTTGAGAAAAAATTGGCCATCCACCTTTTCATAAAGAATGATGGAGAATCGATATAGAAAGCGTTTAAGGTATCCCGCTCAAAGATCGGATGAGAATTGGCGGAGATATAGCCATCGTTTGGGCCCATATACGGGTTTTCGTGGATTTCCAAGGGGTTCCATGGGAAAATTTTGAGAAAAAATTGAAAAAAAATGGCCATCCAAATTTTGATGCAGAATGATGGGGAATCGAAATAGAAAGCGTTTAAGGTATCCCGCTCAAGGATCGGAGGAGAATTGGCGGAGATATAGCCATCGTTTGGGCCCATATACGGGTTTTCATGGATTTCCAAGGGGGGCCATGGGAAAATTTTGAGAAAAAATTGAAAAAAAATGGCCATCCAAATTTTGATGCAGAATGATGGGGAATCGAAATAGAAAGCGTTTAAGGTATCCCGCTCAAGGATCGGAGGAGAATTGGCGGAGATATAGCCATCGTTTGGGCCCATATACGAGTTTTCATGGATTTCCAGGGGGGCAAAAATAAATTGCCAAAAAATTTGGCAAAAAACAAAATTATTTGTTTTTTCTATTATACATGGGCACTTTAAAAATTGTTTTACCTCGTCACTTCAAAGGACATGTGTGCAAAGCAAGCAGCGGTTTCTTTAAAATGCAGTCCACGTAAGCCAACTAAACCAGTTTCCCTACAGGCCGCAAAGCCCAGAGGAAATGAATTTCAGCTTTCATCTCGCCTCTGCGCCTGTCTCGAGGAATCCTTGTCTGACATTTGTCAAATAGTTGGCAACTAACTTCAGTTCCCCCTGGTTTCAGTCTGCCAGTCTCCCTACCTTTCCACCCTGTGGCAGCCAACTCGGAACTATTGACGTCTTTCACTTTTTATGGCAGCTCTCCCCAGGGACACAAGTTGCTCCTGTATCCTGCCCTGTTCCCTTTTATATTCTTCGTTTTCCGACTATATTGCAAAGTTGATTTCACGGCATCCTTGCGGTGAATTCACAGTGTTGACAGGCACCAATAGAAGGCCAAGCCGGGAGCAGCTCTGAAAACTGGATAGACAGGACGCAGGCTGAGTGATTGAGTCCGGCATTTGTAAAACAAATTGCTGCAGATTTACCCAAAATCCCTCTCTGCCGTAGAGCGCCCCCAGCATGCCCCTAACAAATGAACAATTTTGCGAATTAATTTGATGTCTCGGCTGATTCGCTTCTCGTTATTCAAAGATACATTTGTCTGCCTGTCTGCGTCCTGCCACAAAAACAAGACAAAACTCTGCATAATGGTCCGAGGCCAATGGCATTTGCAAAAAGAACTTTACGAAAGTCCACAGATGTCACATGTGCCCAGGACAAACGGCAGAGACTAAAGGATACGGTGATGCAGGCAATGATTAATATCATTTCATACAGCACTCCTTGTGCAGAGGATGGGGCTAACGATTGCCTTCAAGCCGAGTTATCTGTTAGCCAAATCACCAGGGTCAAATAGAACGATCTAACTTGATGACTATGAATAAGCCAGTAACGATGCTGATTTATTCTTATGTGCAGAAATTAAGACAAAATGTTGTCGAGACACACAGTATTTCTACATAACTTAAGACTTCACAAAAGTGCTTCTTGGCTTTAAAGAATTCATTTCCTTTTTCATATCGTTGGCTGTCTTTGTGCCCAATATCCGGATTCCAGCTATCGACTGCCATGTCCAGTTGGATGTTTGCATATGGGTATGTAGTGCTTTCAATGTAGATGCTCTTGGCGATAAGCTCCTTTGTGGCCGTTTCGGGTTTTATCTAAGCCTTCTAGCCGATTACACCGACAAGTCGGACAAAGGGAAACAGAAAGCGACCCGCGGCCAAAATAAAAGTAAATAAATAATTCCCCCGACTAGGAGCCCCACGTTTTCCGGTGTTTGTCCATTTGCCTGATCCCTTTTTGGCTCTGTAAAAATATTGTTCCTTTTGTATTCCAGTTTTTTCACTTCAATGAACCCAGGAAAGCTCCAAACGCACTCAAGATTGTAAACTTCGTTTTGGGTTCATCCTATGCTAATTTCATAAGTTCCATTCAACTGGAACTGCTTTTATTTCCATAAAAATAGGTTTAAAACTATATTCATGTCCTGGCGGAGAGCACCAAAAAACAGAAAAAAAGACCAGCAGAAGGCATCCAGCTGGCATGATGTATGAGCTCATTATTTACTTGGCCGCAAGTAGTTTGTTTTGTGCCAGAAGTGGTTGCGTAATTATGTATATGTTCCCACCCGAAAAAACTACTAAAACAATGCGTTTAATGTTCTACATGGTCTACTATTCAAAATTCGAATGAAATGAAATGATGCTGTTTGGACCTAGTTCCTAAATTTGATCCGCCAAAAAGCGACCGAAGCGAGCCATTACAATGGAAGCATGACACATATAAACACACAGAAAGGCCAGGATTGTGGCCTGCAGGACGTAGTCGTTCCGGGTTAGAAAATCCTTTCGCCGTTGGTAGACCACGGTGACCGTGAACTGGATTATAATGCACGCAAATGCCAGACTGACCATTGAAAAGTACCGCACCATGTAGATGTTGCCATTAAGGTAGACGATGATAAAAATGGTGCCCACAGTGATGCTATAAAGTATGGTTAGAGACAAGACGGACACAGCTCCGGGCTGTAACTTGAGCGGCAAAAATATTCCCAGGATATGGAGCAAAATGTTGATCACCACGACGACGCTAATGATGCCTACACCCCAGGAAAACGAAATCGTGCTCCAGCGGTCGCTGGCCGTGAAGCATACAACAGACTCCACTATGACGACGGCCAGGAAGTAGTTGATCGGGCACGTGTTGGTCATGTTCACGCAGGCAAGGATCAGGAAGCAGATCAAAGCCAACAACATCCACGTAGAGCTGGCCAGGGCGTTGTTCACCACCTTGCCGATGTCGAAGTCTAGGTAGCGCATGGTCAGAAGCTGGGCGAACGCACTTCCCAGAAGGATTATCAGGATGCAATAGACCATTGTCACGTGGCGGGCCTTCGACGACAATCTACAATTCCGGCTAAACCCCCTTTCGGGAAAATGATTTGAAGAATTTGAGGATTCAACTGGTGACCAACTGTCCGGGATTGATTCTTGACCAGCATCAGAAGCTAGGTCGGCATGAGGCATTAATTGGGAAAATGGTGGTGGCAAAAACGAATGTCGCGGCGAATGATTGCATACTTGTGGACGGGAGAGCCCCGTCGGCCTTGTCGTAGGCTTTTCGCCCATCGGCCATCTCCTAGGAATCCGACTGTTCATTTTCCTCCACGGTTTAGGGCGCAGCGTGGTATATGCATGTATATTACATTTTTTTTTGTTTTTTGTTTTTTGTTTTTTTTTTTTTGTTTTTTGATTAGCAAGTCAATGTATAGACACTGAAACAAATGAATAAGATGGGTATTTCATACTGTTTTGCATTTTCTCATTTCTAAAATAATGCCCGGGAATGTCATTCCAGTGGGACTCATGCATATATTAATGGGAATTACGGCGCCAGGAGTGCTGGACCGTCACCACACTTATAAGGATGGCGGCACACCTGCGCCTCTGTTTACATATGTACTTGTGTCCTGCGCTGTTGTCCGTCTGGAGGCGGGATGGCCAACTTTCGAGGTCTTTTTGTGGGCGGCTGGCTTTTATTTAGGCTGAATTTTAATTAGGCTTTGGCACTGAAAAGCCAACACGTGCAGAAAGATCGGCAAACACCACCGAAAGTCAAGCCAACAGCAAGTCGGGCATTAAATAACCATGAGTCGGCACAAAAGTCATAAAGTTTGTCCTTCGACGGGACTCAGAACGGAACAATGAAATGTTGCTTTAGAATATTGCTCGATTGTGTCAGAGATTAGCCTGCTTTTGGAAGATTCAATATAATCCCCAGTCATCGATTACAACACGACTTCTCGAACAATAAGTCCTGCTTACGCAAACATAGAACTTACTGCTGTTTGGCCGTATTAGATAATATTTTGTCGCCAGATTACTGACGTAATAAGCTTTGGCATGGAAAGCCACAAAAATGTCTATCAATCAATGGACAATAGGAAGTTTAAAGAGATTTAAACGGACAGTGAAAATACAAGAACAAGCAACACAAGAAGAGAATAGGATGTTTGAGGTATCCTTGGGAAAGTTCCGAGTGATTGCCAATCGATTGCGATGGCTAATTCAAATGTACCTTCCTAACTGGAAATTAAATAGGGACCTGCGTTATAAATAGCGTTTTAAGCCGAAATTTATTTTTGCTTTGTCTTTTGCAAATTCCATTTAAACTTTAATTTTTAATGTCTTCCATTAGAACATAATGATGCATTGGTCAAAATCTATATAATTATAATGCCAATTAAAACGTTGCCATGACGGAGATTTCAAATAACTAATTCGACGTCGACAGCAACGACTGACAATTGATTGAATATTTTTGGCAATACTTGACACATTCGAGTACCGAAAAGGAACAACGTAAGCTCTTTATTGAATTAATGCCAGGAATGTTCCAGCACAAATTGTTACTAATACAACTTGAGCTACTTTTGTCTTTCAAAAAATCCGGCCTTCTTCCTAATCGAGGGTGTCAACCTATTCAATTATCTCGAAAGGCTAATAATAGGAGCTCTCCATAAAATATGCAAAACAGGACTTAACTGCGAGGCTCACAGGTGCTTGTAATTATAGACCGCAACCCTTGGGAAAAGTGGTCATGTGCCTAAATTATTGAAAGCAATGGCTATGAGGCAGTGGTTACGATTCAGTCGTGGTTAAATATAAAGTTGGCCTGCTGAGTAACGGTGGCACCAAAATGAACGTTTAATTTGAACAGTCTCGCAGTGGGGCGTTAAAAATAAAACGCCCTAAAGGGCACGTACCCACATCAAAACCGTGCCCCGCCAACCGTGCGACATGCAATTGAACAAATAAATCAGCGGGCTAATAAATTTTTGGCAATGCTGGAGCTGCCTGAAGCCCGCCAGAAAAGAAGAAATCCCAGCTCCGATAAATGCTACCATAAATGCGCCTGAGCCATTAAGGAAGAAGCCAAGTGCACAAGAAGCAGAGAACAATACCAGGTTTTGGAGCGGGGTTCCACTTCGCTGCCGTGGCTTTCAGTTTCCAGTCCTTTTGTCGCCCGCTGTACCCCACGGCGTATACGTGTTAACGCATGCCCCCAAGAGTCTCGCTTTAAATCCTGCCACACATCGAACATTATGATTAAAGGCCGTTGTTCGCACCTGTTCAGGCTGTTCATAATGTATCGGGCATTAATTGCAATTTATTTTTTACGCCAACACCCAAGACTCGGTGGTAATTGAATTATTCATGCATGAGGACATAAGCTATTGTAATGCTTATTACCATGGCGCTGGGAGTGTGTGATTGAATGAGAAAGAACTGCCGCTAGCAACAAATTGAAAATTTTACGAAACATCAGATCAGTCACATATTTAAAATAATTTTTATAACAAAATCTACGCAACAAGTCGTCAAAAAAGGTTTTAGGTTTTTTAGTCTTTGAGCTTCCAAGATTATTAAGTAAGAGTATTTAAAAAGTCGTTTTAATGGATTTTTCTGACCATTAATGTTCGTTTGGCAAGCCACCAAACTTCCCGTCGGATAATTTTATGAATCATTCTTCATATTAAATAATTTGAATTGCTGAAAGCATGGCGAATAAATAAAAAAAATGTTCATTTCATATTTTCAATATTTACCTTATTAAATAAGTCACCAATATCCGGTGAAATGTGAGGGAATGTGTTCATAAATATACAACCTATTTGTTGAAACATATTTCAATACTGAGCGTAAGCTTTATTTCAAAAAAGTATACAAACATAAATGTAATAAAGCTGAAGTACAGCTTGCAGTCTCAATTTCCAACCAATCTGCAGCCAGGATACGGTCCTGAAAAATCTGGGTGATCTTGTAGGAGATGTTGAAAATTCCTTTAAAGAAAATTCTCTTACTGGCGCAGCTATACCATCCCCTTAATTACAGAATTCCTTCAAAAGACCGCTCTTAACTGGGGTTTTTGTTTTCCTTTCGCCTTTCTTAATAATGGCCAACATTTTTCTACCTCTCCTCCGCATAAGACACATAAATATAAGACATAAGACCCACACATAAAAAAAGCAGCCGCAAAAAGGATTGTCCTCTTTAATTTCCAAGAAACCAGGTCGGGTCTGCAAGTAAACGAAAGCAAAAATAATAAGAGACAAATACTGATAATAAAAACTAAAGAATATTAAACCCATAGATTATAATTCCAGAACTTGGTTTGGCTGACCTACAGAGCAGTATCTACGAATTTTTGTGCAAACAATTCGAGTATAGTGTTCCCAGAGGGACTCGAGTAATTCTGAAACTGCTACCCGCTTGTTGACAACATGTCAGAGAAGACAATGAAGCCAGGACACTGTTTTTTATTGTTCGCTTAAGCTTTCTCATGAGTTCTATTTTTCCATTATTGTCCTTCTCAACGAGTTAAATTCATTTTTAATTGCAGCAACATCACGTTATTTTCCATCTAAGAGACTAATTGAATGCTTTTCCAGTTGGTGTTCGCCCCTACTCTGGTTGGTTTGAGGAGTGTGGTAACGGGGCGTATACTTGATTTCACCCAAAGCGCCAAAAGGCTCTTCGGAGAAACAAACTATTGAGGCCACTATTTCTGCGAAATGCACAACTAACCGCAACACCCATTTAACAGATTAGCTTCTATTGGCTTTGGATTCTGAGAAACATGAATATCCTATTAAGTTCTCATTAAATGATATTAAGCGCCAATATGATTATCAATCAACTTGGGAAAACTTCAAACTGTATACATATTTTTTGTATTTTGTGCATTACATATTTTTATGTCAATATTAAATGTAACATTACAACATAAACAGTCAAATTTCTTGTGTGAGTGACCAATTGAGAACAACAATTAATAAAACAACACGGAAAATGTATATTTACCCCTTGTGGTCCTGTGCTTTAAAAAGTACATACAAAATGACAGAATAACAATAACAAAGCCCGCAATTAAAAATACAAGCGTTTTATAAAAGAGTACTTGTATGGTTTTGTCTACAAAGGCTTCACTGTATGCCGCCATCGAGCCGCATGAGTGACTTGGACTCCAAGCCGGCGGCAGTTTTTTCTTTGGGAAGTTTTAGGATCTTTTGTTGATTGTTGATTTGGTGGAATAGCTTCCCACATAAATTTGCCGCCAGACGCACATAAATTTTGCCTATTTTGGCATTATGAGTGCGAAACACTGACTAAGATATACAGCGAGTGAGAAAACAAATCATTTCTGGATAAGATAACGTCCTGCATCCTGGCCCAATCTTTAAACTGGCTTGGCAGATTAGCTATTAAATTGCCTACCAGGAGACCATGCTCCTGGCAAAACAAAACTCTTCTGCCATTTGATCCATTAAAGTACACAAAGTGAGCTACGAACTAAAACAATTTATTCAAATTAAATTGTGGCTCACGTGTTGCCAATAACAATGTGACAGCTTACTGGTGGTACATGTTGCCCATAAAAAAGCTCTCTCTGTTAACTTTGTTGCCTTCCGCAGCCACTAACTGAGTTTGTTTCGGAAATGTAACATGAATTTCATGGTATGAAATGATTTAATACTTGGCCAACTTTATAAATAGTTATATGTAGTTTTAAGTTTCAAGATTCGCAATTTCAAAAGAATAATTAAGCCTTGATGTTTAATTAAGGACATCCGTATTATAAATATAGTAGGTAAAAAAATTTAATGACCATATGGAATGTTCATTTTTGGCTATCACTGTGCGGGCTGATCCGCCAGCTGATCCGAAGATAAGGCTATCGCCCCGAACTACCAATCGGCCCAATCTACACAAAGTAGTTTTTCAAGAGATCTTGCGCAGGTTGGAGCTCTTTCTCGCATTCCCAGGATCCGTCATGTCTGAACCACCTTACCGGTACTTCACTCAAATTGGGGATCCAGTCCTCCGGCAAAGAGCCGAAGAAGTTCCGGAGGAGCGCATTGATTCGCCGGAAATCGATCAGATTGTCGATCGCATGGTAAAAGTGTTACGTCACTACGACTGCGTGGGCGTGGCAGCGCCTCAAATTGGAATACCGCTGCGCATTATCGTCATGGAGTTCCGTGAGGGAAAACGGGAGCAATACAAACCGGAGATTTACGAGGAGCGTAAAATGTCCACACTGCCTTTGGCCGTAAGTTCTATCTGATAGTTATTTTTATCTGCATGAACGCAATTAAGAAATCGTAATATCTCTCAACTCATTTTGTCAATCTAGAATCTAGATCTATATAATCTAAATAAATAAATAATTATATAGATAATTTATCCAGATTCTGGATTCTAGAGGACAATATTTTCTTTTTAACTATTTCGAAAAACAAAATGTTCAAAAATTTGGAATTGTTAGGAAAACTAATACGAAAAACTGTTTCCAAAAAGCAATTTAATTAAAATTCCAAGTGTAACGAGTGCATCTGTCTCTATTCTACTTTTTTATATTATCACCATAAATTTTGCGCATGCAGGTCTTTGTTAATCCGGAGCTGGAGATAGTCAGTGACCAAATAAACAAACATCCCGAAGGCTGCATGAGTGTGCGCGGATTCTCAGCGGAGGTGGAAAGATTCGATAAGGTCCGCGTCCGTGGAGTGGGCAAGTTGGGTACCCCCTCTGAATTGGAGCTCGAGGGATGGAACGCCCGGATCGCCCAGCACGAAACGGATCACCTCAACGGGTGCATCTACGTCGACCGTATGGACGTGTCCACATTCCAATGCGTCAACTGGGAGCAGATCAACGCCGCAGAAGGTCGCTCTGCTCTTTGGTACCACAAGTAAAATATCTAAAGCTCCCATTCTAAACCAATTTTATGTTTGTCGGTGGCATTTGGACTTACTTAAATAAAGCTTGCTTTTATGAATTATTTAATGTTTTTAATTGTTGTATGAAAGCATGACTCGGTTGGGCGCCAAAAATTGAATTTTCAAAAAACTATCGAATTTTCGATTACTTGCGCTGCCATCTCTAGCCGGTCAGCTGAAACTAAAAGGTTACGGCATGGTACTACAAGTATGTAAGAGAATAGGAATAATAACACGATAAGAATAATAAAATGCTGCACAAGAAACAAGTAATTCTTGCTAAAAACATCTTGGCACACCACCGATCTTTCGCTACAAGTCCTGCGTCCGCTCAATCCTTTCGGAAATGGTACCAACAGCTGTGGACACCAGAACGGACGAACCTGCCGCCGTACAGTCATTTTACCCAAATTGGCGATCCCGTACTCCGACAAAAGGCTGCTCCAGTTCCCCAGGAGCACATACAAAGCCCCGAGATCGAGGCTATTGTTGAAAAGATGGTCCGAGTTCTCCGGAAGTTCGACTGTGTGGGAATAGCAGCACCTCAAATTGGAGTCTCCCTGCGTATTATTGCTATGGAGTTCAAGGGAAGCATCCGAAAGGAGCTACCCGAGGCCGTTTATCAGGCGCGACAGATGACCGAATTACCGCTTACGGTGGGAAACAAATGTAGTTGATTAGAAGCTAATACTAACGTTAAAACAGGTCTTTATCAATCCTGTGCTGACAGTAACGAATTACACCAAGCTCAAGCATCCCGAGGGCTGCATGAGTGTCAGGGGCTTTTCCGCCGAAGTGGAGCGCTTTGAAGGTGTGTCGATTAGTGGGACAAATGACAAAGGAGTCCAGAATGAATTGGAACTGACAGGATGGAATGCGAGAATCGCACAGCATGAGATGGACCATCTGGATGGAAAGCTCTACACCGACCACATGGACCGATCCACCTTCGCCTGCACCTGCTGGGAAGCAGTAAATACCAAGTCAGGTCGCGTTGAGATACCCTTTTACAAATAATTAAGGAGCGAAATCGTTTTGGCACATTTTGTGTATGTTTTGTAAATTGAATATTAAATTGTTGGCAACCGTCCTGAATCATTTTCTGGGTAAACACACTCGCAGGTTGTGTACGGCCATTCCCAGGGCCGTCTTTGCCTTGAAGTACTCCGGACTGTCCCACAGCTCCCGCTTATCCATCATATACGTGAACAGTTGATCGTATTCCCGCTGCAAAAGCCAGTGCGAAGCAGCGACCTTTGACTGCTGCGCCTCAACTAGCTGGGCCGGCGTCTGCTGCACATCGCCGACTTCGTCGGGAATCGGGATTCTCTTGCTGAGCTTGAGCCAGTCATCCCACTGCTGCTGCAGACACTTGCTCAGATAATTAAGAACGGCGGTGCGAAGAATAAACTGTCGTATAACCGGGTGTGCAATGTTGCGCCGGTACATGTTTGCTTGTTGACCAGTTCCCGGGAAAGTGGTGGCTGGACTCCGCCTCCACCGGCTAGCCAAATTTAATCGGAGACAATCCGAAAAAAGGTACTTGCTTGTGTGTTTCACCTGACAAACTAATCTATGCCCCACAGTTTGAATCGATAAAATAGAGACTTTTAGAAAACTATGCCAGTAAAAACTTCAGTACCCAAAAACAAACGAAAAATAAAAAATTGCAATCGAGTTACCTTTGACCGTTGATGTTTGGAAGCTTTAAGGGCCATATAAATTATGGCTCCTGTCACAAAATAGCATTATAGCTGCCTCAGTATAACTTGCTTGAGCTATGTTTGCGTCCAGAAAGTTTTCGGCAGAGTATTTTGTTTCTTTCATGCGCAAAAAGGAATATTCTACATGTCCTTGTAATCCTTTTAATAATTTTATCACACGCTTTAAATAGGGGAAACTAACAAAATGTCTTTTCTGATACCTAATGAGCCTTATGGACTTGAATTAACTGCTCTTTTATCTTAAGAACCAACTCTATTTTATCCATATATCCGTTTAGTCCCAAATCATATCAACTTGGGCCACAATGTCACACTTGCTCATCTAGGCAAGTTAAAATTGGGGTTTTGTAGCCAAAACACATAGATAATCCCAACTACGATCCATACACTCCATTAATAATATTTCTACACAAATCAACTCAGCAAGAAACGGTGGAAAGATTCCACAACAGTTACAATGAAACGTGTCCATGTGGACAACTACGCCCCTAAATACTACAGTGGCAAGTGGTCGTGGGACCTAAAAAAGGACGCCCTCCACTTTGAGCCGCACAATGACCTGGAGAACGCTAGAGAGCGCTTCGTCCTGACCAACGGGTTCAAGTTCCTGCGCACTCTGGACCAGGAGGAGGAGCTGATCTTCCGACAGGACTATATGCGGGCCACCAGCACATTTGACGGCGACACGGTGATCCTCGATGACATACGTGACCTGGTGCTTTACTGTATGCCGTCCGAGTTTATTTCGTACAAATTCATAAAGTTCATGCACACCGAGAAAGTGTACAACCTCGTCCACTCCCTGATTATCTACTTCGAGTACTTCCTGCGCATGGTGGAGTACGTGATGATACGCCGCGACGAGATCTCTGGAAAGATGGCCCAGATCCAGAGCGCCCAGACTAACGAAATGAAGCAGAACTACTCGACCTATCTAAGCCAGTACCGCATGCTGGTGGCCCGCAACTACTGCGAGATCGTCAAGGGCGAGGGCGACATGGCGGAATTCTACCACATGAAGGAAGTCTCGAATATATCTGCCACCATTGCCGACAAGGCTTTCCACGAGCATTTTCTGGCCTCTGCCATCCAGATGGTGTGGATTTGCATGCACCGGAGGGCCTATTTCGTAATCGAGATGGAAATGAATCGTCTCTTTCGTTCGGAGCACTTTGTGTTCATCCGGCCTGAGTACCTTAGCTATACTGCCGCGGAGCGCAGTCTACTCTACGGAAAAATAAAAAAAACTTGAATTACCGGGCCCAGCTGTCGCCTCTCATTCAGGAGCTGGAACTGGTCTCCGAGGAGAACCTGCCGATTCTGTGGATCGGGCGTAGAATGTATCGCGGCACAAACAACCGTATCGCCGAGATGGAGCTGGAGTACCTAGTGCCCGGAGCTCAGTTGCGCCTTATTGACGTGGCGCACGGAATTCTGGGCCACCCGAAGGAACTGTACAACACCCTCTTGCAACTGGACTGGCCTGCTGTACGATGGTGGAACTTTTCAGAGAAGTACGATCCCTACCACATCATCCGGCATCCTTATTTAGAGATCCCAAAGATCGGAGCAGCCAACGTCCGGAAGATGAGCCAGTACTTGGAGCACTTTTACGAGATCAAGAACGAGTTTGAGACTGCCAGCCACCATTTGATTCTCAAATGGGTCAAGCGGGATCTAACTATTCAGTTCTACCGCTCCGGTGGCCTTCTAACCAACGTGGTGTCCCGCTGCGAGAAGGAGCTGGCCAGCACCAGCCTCGGCCCGTCCGTTGATCAGATTATCGCCCGTTACTTCCGGATTATGGCCAAAATACGTAAAAAGGATAGCCTTACAGAGGAAACTTTGTAGGCATATCCAGAACAAAGTTCGGGGTGCTATATACAAATATTTCTATGTGATCTTCTACATAGACATATTTATAATAATAAAAACTTATTCATGCCCAGCATTTTCCGGACTTTATTTATCCTTCCTTTTTGTAGCCAATATTCTTTTGTATACCTATGAGTAGGTGTATGTTTGTCTTGTAAATTTTATAAAAATCTATAGTATATATAGTTATAGTTATAAAGTTTTATTGGGAATGAACTCCTTATTGCCTTGCATGTCCTCCAATCATCTCCAGACCTAGAAAAGACCCTCGATTTGGCCGGTTTCGGTGTTCAGGTCAATGTCGTAAATAGCCGGCCGGGTGGGAAGGCCTGGCATTTTGGTGACTTCTCCGCACATGGCCACCACAAACCCGGCTCCGGCTGAAACGTACACATCCTCGATGTCGAGGGTGAAGTCTCGTGGGGCGCCCTTGATTTTAGCGTCGCCTGTGAAGGATCCCGATACCTTCGACATACAGATGGGCAAGTTTCCAAATCCCTTTAAAAATGAAAAAAAAAAAAACATTGTTAGAAGACTTTTAAAAGTATAATTTTAGGCCAACTTACCGCATCCGTCAGCCGTGTGACCTTTTCCTCGGCCGACGGCGACAGCTTCACTTGCCCAGCACCGTACATCGTCGTGGCGATCTTGTTCATTTTCTCCACCAGCGGCAGCTCCAGCTCGTAGAGCAGTTTGAACTGGTTTCCTAGCGAACTGGCCTTGATTACGGCTTCCGCCAGCTCCACGGCGCCAGCACCTCCATCCGCCCAGTGAGTGGATACTACTGCTGCAAAGGCGCCCGCCTGTAGAGCTGCCTTCTTCACCAGCTCGTGCTCTGCCGAAGTGTCCGCCCCATGGGCGTTTATGCAGACTACTACTGGCATGCCGAAGGCCTTTCCGTTGGATATGTGCTGCAGAAGATTAGGAAGGCCTTTCTGCACCAGTTCTAGGTTCTCTTCGGTGTACTGCTTGTTGAGCGGAGCTCCTGCGGTCACAGGAGCACCGCCGCCGTGCATCTTGATGGCCCTCACTGTAGCGACCAGAACCATGGCGTTGGGCTTACGGCCCGAAGTGCGGCACTTGATGTTACAGAACTTCTCCATGCCGATGTCCGAGCCAAATCCGGCTTCCGTGCAAACGAAGCCATCCTTGCCGACCAACTTCAGACCAATCTCGTCGGCGATGATCGAGTTGCAGCCATGCGCGATGTTGGCAAACGGACCCGCGTGAACCAGAACAGGCGTGCCTTCAAGGGATTGCATCAGATTTGGTTCCAGGGCGTCCTTCAGAAGCACCGCCAAAGCCCCCGTAACACCGAGATCGTCGGCTGTTACTGGCTGGCCCGACTTGCTGAAAGCCACAACCATGTCAGCCAAACGCAGTTTCATGTCCTCCAGGCAACGGGACAAGGCCAACACAGCCATTATCTCGCTGGCTACGGAGATGGAGAAGCTGGTGCTTCGGGAAATACCCTTTTCCGTAGGCGACTGTCCCACCGTGACGCTCCTCAAATACCTGTCATTGATGTCCACCACTCGCTCCCACATGATGGTGTTCGGATCAATGTCGAGACGTGCGAACGCTCCGTACTCCTCTTCAGTCAGGGAGTCTGGATCGGTTTTGTTGATCCCCAACTTCTTCAATCGCCTGAGCTGGATAGCACTGAACTTGCGCTGTCCCTTGACCTTCGGCACTAAACGATCGTACAGGGCCTTGTCCTTTTGGGTGTTCTCGTGGAAGATGCGGGTGTCCAGTTGGGCGGCCAGGAGGTTGTTGGCTGCCGACACAGCATGGATGTCTCCGGTTAAGTGCAGGTTGAACTCCTCCATGGGGATGACTTGGGAGTAGCCACCGCCGGCAGCTCCGCCTTTTATTCCAAAGGTCGGACCCTGAGAGGGCTGTCGCAGGGCAGCCATTGTGTTCCGACGTTTGTGGGCTCCGAGGGCCTGTACCAAGCCCATCAGTGTGGTGGTTTTGCCTTCGCCCAAGGGAGTGGGCGTCATCCCAGCAACCACAACATAGTTTCCAACTTCGTTTTCCTTTAGTCTATCCAGCACAGACAGCGAAATCTTGGCCTTTTTGTTTCCATACAGGGAGACCTCCCGCGGCTCCAAACCAATCTCCTTGGCAAGCACGGCAATGTCCTTGGGCTTCTGTGCCCGGGCAATCTCTATGTCGCTGGGCACTGGGCGCTGAGGCTTCAGGGACAATGGCTGAAGAGACCACAGTGTCCTGGATAGACGCTCTAACGACCGGGACGCTGACGTTACTGTGTTCTTCATCAGCATGGCCACCGTCATGGGACCCACGCCACCGGGCACGGGTGTGATGTGTCCAGCTACCAAGCGAGCCTGCTCGTAGTCGACGTCTCCCACCAAACGACTGCCGCTAGCCTTGGTCGAGTCTGGAGGGGATTGGAAGGGATCAAGCTTTAGGTGATGGCTCGGGATCAGGCATTGGGCAAAGAATTCAAATCGGTTCGCTCCGATCAAGAGATGTTCCCAAACTGACTTTTGAGATTGGAACCATGTTTGAAAATAAACTCAAAATAATGTCTTATCTGGAAGAGGGCCGGCAAGCCTCCCGGGAGGTCATCCCAAATGATAAGGAATAGAGCGATTGGTAAACAAGTGGCATGGCTGATATGCCGATAGATTTTAGAATCTAATTCGTCATGGACCGAATATCCCAGGCAGTCAATAAAATAAATATAAAATTTCCAATTTGAAAATAAGCTTCCATTCACATTTTCAGGCATTGGAAATTTCCATCATGACACTGATTGGAGTTTCTCGGATGATCAGATGAACTGGGGCTTGATAGAGGCTACCTTTGGCACTCACCTGGCTTCACATTGATCCCACAATCAATTACTACAGCGCCGGGTTTAATCCAAGATCCCTTCACCATCTCCGCCACGCCGATTCCAACAACCAGGATATCAGCACTACGGGTGATCTCCTCCAGGTTGCGGGTTTTCGAGTGACATACCGTCACCGTGGCATTAGCCCACTTAAGGAGCTCCGCCGCTGGTGTGCCGACGATCTTGCTGCGACCCAGGACCACGGCCCTGGCCCCAGCTATCTCCACGCCCGACCGTCGAATCAGCTCCAGACAGCCCCACGGCGTACAGGGCAGGAATCCCCCGAGATCACCGATAGCAAGGCGTCCCTCGTTAACTGTGTGCAAGCCATCCACATCCTTTTCCGGGGACACTGCATCCGTGATCCGGTGCGAGTCGATGGAGGCTTCGCTATCTAGGGGCATCTGAACGATAATGCCATGCACTCGTGGATCGTCGTTTAGGTCGCTGATCTATGAACAAGTGGAGATGCATCGTTTTGTGAGAACTCTTATTTAAAAAAAACATTAGGAAATATGTATATATCAGCTGGAGATATTACTGTGACTGGGTTGGGAAACTTAAGATAAATAAAAAATGGTATAATTTTAACCCTTAAGATATGCTTGAAATTCTACCTATTATTACCCATTGCATAATAATACGCACCTTATCGAGAAGCTCCAGTTCCGTAATGGATCGGGGCAGCTGAACGTGGACGGCATCGATGCCGATCTCGGTGGCCGCCTTGATCTTCATCCGAATGTACACATTGGAGTCCTCGCGGCCGCCCACTTGAACGATTCTCAAGCCTGGTGCGAAGCCCTTCGGCATTGCCGCAACCTCGATGCGCAGCTCCTCCCGGATAGATCTGAGATGGGAAGTCGGGACTTATTTAAGGATAACTTTTGGGTGTCCCCCACTTACTTGGCTACCGCTGTGCCAGATATGATCTTTGCCTCACTCATCTTGATCTCCGACTCTTCACTCCGCTTACCGCTGAAAATAGAACCCGTAACAAACTTAGCTCCAAAGACCCGTAAAATCCTCCGCCGCAATAGCCACGCCAACTCGCTCGGATCGCGCAAAGCAACTGAGCGTATTGCCCCGAGGGAACACCTATCTATAGCCTAGGTGCACCGCTCGGTTCCGTCCCTGCCCGGTCACTTTATAATCCCACTCTCTTATCAGCGCCGTCTCCCAGATTATCGGTTTCGGATTTCTCGCGGGTCACACACATCTTTCGATTGGCAACCGTAAACAACACCGACTGACGTATGTCAGCCATGGCTCTAAAAGCCACAACATGATCCATCTCTTTCAGAAGAGAAAATCCAACCACAGATAAAAACCAACCATGGTTAGGATCGCAGAAAATTGGTAGTAAAATTTCCATATCAAATCAGTCAAAACTGATAAGCGAAGCAACAAAGTACTCAAAAGTTCAATGAGTTCATAAATCATTCAGTTAGAAGAACATAAAACTGTTCCATAAATATCTCAGGAAATATCTCAGCTTCTTTTATAAGTTCCCTCCAAAAATTAAGAAAGATACAATTACAAAAAACTATTCATGTTATTCATGATATTTACATTTATTTATACTAGAGTTTTAAATTTAGTCCCACTGTGCCGGACCACTGCTCTACCTGACAATTAACAGCAATTTCCTAATCTAACTAAACAAAAACTGAGCCGCGCAGCCAAACAATTCTGCACGGGAAACACACAAATAGCTCCGACAAATAGATAAACCAGTCCTTATCTGAAGGTGCCAATTGGTTGGATAGATAAGAAAAACTCCAAAAATTTGTTAGAGAGAAAACTAAAGAGGTTGGGAAGAATCTGGACTAGATTGGGGAACTTTATTGACGTGCTCTTTTAGTTTACTTTGACGGCTGCTCTTAGCTTGGCGGAGCGACTCCTGCTGTTGCGGGCTACCTCCTCGGCGTCCGGGACGATGACATGGCGATGCAGCGGCTTCCAGTTTGTTTGTACAAGGGATTGCAGCATTTCCGGGTCGTCGATGATGTCGTGTCCAGAATATTTGAGGGGCAAGGGATTGGCGGCACCGGCCACGACGTTTCCATTGATGTGACGCTTGACAATGGTATCCTCCAACGAGTGAAAGGTAATGGTGACCAAACGGCCATCGCGGCGGAGGATTTCGTTGGCCAATACCATGCCGTAGTTGATCTCGTTTAACTCATTATTGACAAAGATGCGAAGGGCCTGAAATGTCTTGGTGGCCGAGTGAGAGGGCCTCTGCAGCTTATCCCTCCTCGGACCACTTGATAGGATATCCTCCACTAAGTCCGCCAGCTGTTTTGTGGTCTCAATTTGTACTAGGGCTTTGCGCGCGTCAATCAACCCGCGGGCTATTTTCTTGGCGGCCTTTTCCTCGCCATAGATCCTGAGGATTCGCGCCAAATCGGATTCTTCTATCTTAGACAACACTTCAGCAGCCGTCACTCCGCCACTGTGGCCTCCATCCATGCGCATATCCAACGGACCGTCCTTGGAAATAGAAAAGCCCCTATCAGCCTCATCAAACTGCATTGAGCTGCAGCCAAAATCGAACAAAATGCCATTCAGTGAGTTTCTGGAGAGACCATGTTCCTCAAATAGCTTGGGTATATCCGAGAACTTTCCCAGCAAAGGGATCAGTCTGCCCTTGTACTTTTCCTTTTGGCACAATTCCCTGGCCAGTTGGTGGGCCACTGGATCGCGATCCAAAGCATAGACCTTCGCCTCGGGACACTTCTCAAATATACGTCTGGTGTGGCCCCCAGCTCCAAAGGTCATGTCGATGTAGGTGCCTCCAGGTACGGGTTGAAGATGTTCAATGGCAGTGTCGCAGAGCACGGGAACATGGGGTGGTTGGGGTGCCGCTGCTGCAGCCGCCTCGGTGTGGTTTCGTCGTTGGACTTGCCTCAGTCTAGTCGGGATAAGAAGTCGTTTCATCGTTGCGCTTTCACTATTTCTTCGAGCCCTCGTTCAGATACTGCAGGAACTCGGAGCTCAAGACCTGATTGCACTGGGCCGCGTTTAAGCCTGTCGCGGTAGAGTCAAAGGTGCGCGGATACTTCCGATTGTAGACGTTATTTGACAGCCTCTCCAGAGCCCCAATCTGAAGATCCAGCTTCTGATCGGTCGCGCCTCCTACAAGACTGGTCGTCAGCTTTGTCACCTGCTTGCGGATCTGTTCGCCAAGATCCCTTTAAAATTGGATTAGAGAGAAAAAGGTTTAATGCAATCGGCCATGTGGTTCTGTTTGTGTGGCGGATGTTCGTTCCAAGCAGAGCAGCTAGGGCGGAATTGCATACATTTCCACGAAAACACCTCGGTAATTGGATTCCAAGAATCCATCAGTACTGAACAGCCGTCCAATAAAAGATTAACGTCGATTGGGTTTAGTTACAATATATTTACATATTTACAAATATATAAAGCGAAGTTGGGCTTAGGTTTCCCAGGTTCCCATTTGATAATACGGGAAAAGGAATTGTACAGTAAGAATAATATCAAACTCAAAGTACAAACTGGGAGTATTTAAAAAATATGTAGGAAGTCCTACGTCCTGATGGAATAAAAACTCAACTTACAGTTCCGGGCCATTTCCCAAAATAAATTCTTCTGGCTCTAATTGATGCACAAACTTTGAAGCCATGCTGATGGAAAAGTAAAACTACTGGACGATCTAAAAGCTGGCTATACATTAAGTCCCAATTATTAAAGCCAAGATTGACGGATGGCGTTAAACTCAAGGTCCACCGGCAAGATCCACAGCCTAGCCGGGTGAAGAACCATCATAACATTCATGTAACGTAAAGGTGCCAGCTGACTTGGCGGGACGAAACACCTTGATAAAGTTCTACTCCAAATTTTTATTTAAATCCAAAAAACTTTCCCTAAAAAAAAAAAAAAAAAAAAAATTCCAACCCCCCCAAAAATAAAACACCACAAACCCCAAACCCCAAAATAAATTTTTAATATTATATCTTATGGTTAGTGGCTCTACGCTAGGACATTTTGATAGCCTACCAAGCTAGGAATATTTATTTGGACACCAAAAAGCCTAATCCAAATAGCAGACCTCAACGTTTAGTCAACACATGTAGTTTAAAAGCGATTTATACGAAACTGCTGGTTAGATAATCCGAACACCCAGGAACGAACATTGCCGCCACGCAGGTGTGTCTTGTAATCTCTTTACTCACCTGCCGGCTTTTGATTTATCCGCTGGCCACTTTTCGAGTACTTTCAAAAACCTCTGGTACTGCGCCGACATACTTATTTTAAAGTTAAGAATAATATCACACGTTTTTACGTGTGTTGAGTTACGTAGTGTGGCCGAATAGGTTTTCACCTTTTCGGCAGGCGTTAAGATCCACTAATTAATACTACTTTTCCCCTAAATTCAAAAGTTAAAATAACAAAAAGCTCGAAAATAGTTAATATCTGTGATCGGACAGCTATGTCATACAAAATATAAATCTATATCTATATCTTAACAAAAGAAATGGCCATCTAATGCAGGAGTAATGCTCGGATGCGATGTGACCTTATTTCTGTAACGACGCGCGCATTTTTAAATTGTGTGATTCAAAAATATTTGAATCAAATCCAATATATTCGAAAAATTCTTAGTTGACCGATGACATAACATATATACATTAAATAATTTTAGATACAGTATTTAACACGGTTGGTTAAATGACCAGAAATTAGTAATTTACTCACTGTTAGTACAGTGTTTCCTACACTTTTTCCTTTCACCAAACAACTTAAATGAAAAAGGTAGCATGGATACATGTATACGTATAGGCATAAAACTCCTGTATAAAGGCGGAATCTCGACGTTCGGAGGGCATGGGAGGGGCTAGGACCAAAGAAAAGCTCACAAAATCCTCGCAACACGCAAAATGGGATTAAAACTGTCAACGTAAATTTGCACCTTTTCGGAAATAATTGCAACTTTGCATTTAGCGGAAATATGCTGACTAGGGCGGTTTTACAGACTGCAATGCAAACGAAAGGAAAACCATAAATGGAAAACCTTGCAAAAGTTTCCCCTTTTGTTGTACACGTTTCCCATGAAGTACTTATTTTCCCTAGAATATGAGCACATAGAACACATAGTTTATTATTAAAAGGTTGGAGTTACTAGTTTTTATTTTTTATCTATAATTTGATTCATTTTATAAAATCAAAGCATTTTTACTTAACGGTCCAAAAAATACAAAACCTCGTTCAGCTTCCATTCACATCCGGCACTGGAGGACACACATGCTCTCCACATCACACCCACAACGACATCCCTGCCAACACCCACTTATATTCATGGACTAGCACTAAGCCGGCATTTCTTAATTCACGACGATGTGTTCCATCAATATGCATGCTCCCGGTGCGTAGTATTTTTCCCAGCTGACTTTCCGTCGGCTCATTGCCACTTGCCATCTGCTGTAATGCATATGCCTGGAAAATCCACTCGGAGATACATATACATATACAAATGCAAGCAGACAACATGGCCTCAAGCAGGCCGCATCGTTTCTGGCCAACAGGATTTCCGGCTGCGCTCAGGACGCTTGCTGTTCTCTTTTTACTATTCTGTAAGTTCTCTACCAGCAACTTAAAGTCAACAAAAATGTAAATTCGCCGGAGAAAAGCTTCCAAAAATCTCTGGAACAGGACATTATATATCTCCGGTTCTCAAAAATTGTAAGAGATTGAGGCTTCGAACCAAATCTATCGGATCCTCAAATGGTAAATATGGATAACATTAGAGTCAAACATTTTGTGGATTGAATACCAACTCGAAAAGGCTTGAGCTTTGTTTCATTAATGTTTAAGTTTGCATTCGGAGCTTAAAATAAAATTCAAAACCAATTTTTTTAAATGAATCCTAGTTTTCTTCTAATCTACCTCGATTTATTTCCACCGTGGTGGGGATACAGCTCAGCATCTTTATAGAACCATTATCTGTTTATAAAGTGAGAATTTTTAAAAATATAAATATTAAATATTTTTTTAATATTTTAAAACAGAAAAACATATAAGATATTTATACTTATATACCTTGTTCCTAGGCGAAAAGGGTATAAGAGCTTTAGAGCGAAAACTTGCCAAGAGAAAGAGCTTTCGCCTGGACAAGGTAAAAGCGAACAAGTGTGTATAAAAAGGACATTCGTTCAGTCGTCGACTCTGTTAATTAAGCGAAACTGCGTTGCTGAAAAGCGGAACAAATTTCACAGCTCCAAGTTAAAAACGTTGCGATTTCACGCTCAAAAAATTGTCTAAATTCCAGTCCGATATTGAGTTTTCCAATTTTTCTGCACATAGTAGTTTTTGATTATCGTATTGCTTGGTCATAACCGAAGGTTGACATTGTCGTGTGTGGGTAAATAGAAGCAAAACGGCCAGTCCTGAAACGGTTTGCAGCCTCAACTGCGTAGAAACCTGGAAAAAACTACAAGGGCCTGCTATTAATCAGTGTTCCCGTCGCGCGTTTCGAAGAATCCTTTAAGAAAATTAAACAAAAATCCGAGGGCGGAGACCCGCTGCTAATTAACCCTGGGACTGCCCTAGGAGGCTGCAAATGCATTAACCAGGTTGCCAAAACGCCGCTCGTAAATAATTGAAGGTAGGTGAAGCTGGACTGTCAACGTCCGTAAAATTAATGGTGGGATTTGTGTGCACTTCTGGATGGGACTTTTAAAATTTTTTAATTATTCACGTATTTATTTCTGCTACTCGAAAGCGGCAACGCTTGCCCCACGAGAGTATCCAGGTACTCGAAACTTTCTGCACAGCGGCACAGTTTTAATGATCAACTTGGCACCTGCATATGTATACTCTCCTTAGGAGCAATGGGGCTGGCCCCCTTGAACTCTCAGGTGGCAGATCTTGGGGGAACGAACAGCAAATAGCAACAAAGTGGATAATACGTATACATATTTATATAATCCTTAAAGGGTTGCCAGTACGCCATAAATTAGATTACTTTATCAGGTGAATAAAGTTTTATTGCAAATCATGGAGCGTTTTCAGTTCAGAAGTATTTATTAAGAATTTTCCATCATTCTGCCATTTATTTATTATATGAACCAGTCTTACTGCGTGACAATTGCCAACCAGAACGTTTTGTTTCGGGCTCCTCTTGGCTTGTCACCAGGATATCTTTGGGGCCGAGACGGCGGGCACTCATAAATATTTGAAAATGTCAAAGTTGTGTGTGTTTTTTATTCGCAACTTGTTAGCATGTGTGGTGCTTACGCTCGGCTTTCTGTGTCAACCCTTTCTTCTGAAATATATGTTCACGCAGCACTGTATGAAGTCTCCTCATCTTAAGCTTGGCTCGGTCCTAGGGCTTTGTGGGTATAATTTTAATTACCACTTGGGCGACTTTTGCGCCAAGAGTGAATGAATGCTGGAAGACAAGCTGGAGCATCTAGTCGACACAAAAGCCCGTGATGAAGGGTGCTTTGTGCTTTGTACCTACATATATATGTGTATATAGTATGTATTTCTTTCTATGCACTCTGCATTATTCGCCAACCAAAGCCACGCACTGACAATGCGCACAATTCCCCAGCAAGCCGCATTGTTTGGGTTTTTCTTCTATTGCCACCAATATTGCTCATACGTCCCGTATTGCAGCTCGACATCGGAATCTTACTAAGCATAATTGCTTATTTGCCGCTCCGATGGCTATTTAAACCGCACCTGATACAGGAAAGCGGGTATACATATTCTCTATTCCTAAAAGCCGAGTATCGATTGTAATTATATCGAAGCCAATGACCACAACAGCCGCTCGTCCTCTCCGTCCCTGGTTCTCCACTTTGTAAAGGGAAATCGAGGGTGGAGAAAATTAATAATTCCATAGACGAGTTTTGCTTTTCCTGCCAAACATTTTAACGTCAGTAGAGCTATTCAATATGAGTCTTAACAAAAGTGTAGATTTAAATGGATATCCTAGAAGTACCTCATATTTTTTTCAAACGGGAGCCTAAAAAATGTAGCATCTTTATATCTTAAACCGTTCTAATTAATCTTTCATTTTAAATACTCTTCGATAGAACTTCTTCAAAAACTTTGAATGGGCTTATATTTCGATTGGTGTACGCTAAGGATTCGTGTGTGGGTTTCGAAGGATGATGAAACGAGGCAGAGTTTGGCAGCCACTCAAGGAGCAGGCACCGTAATTGCAATAGAGGCAGCCAACGATAACCACATTTCTGAACGATCATTATAATCGAGCAATTTGGCCAACGTCCTTTTCTAGGACTGGACCCTTATGACTCCCGGAACGGTTATTGCAGTTTGCAAACAGTCCTTTGGCTGAGCTGCTGCACTACAAACACATATGCTTGAGTTTTATTTGAAATTCGGTCGCTTTTTCAAATAATTTGCCATAAGAAACAACACCATTTTGGTGTACTTAGAATAGTTGGGAGTTTTCAGTAAGTGACATAACCTGTATTTTATTACTGAAAGTAAACCATTTTTCCCTGTGTCCATCCACGGCAGGCTCGTCTGTTGTCGGCTCCTAAATTTATTAAAAGGAAAACTCATTAACGGCTCGAACTGTGTCCTAACCGATGGCAAGGACCTTCGGTTCGGTGGCTTTTGCCTCTCTGGCACATTTGTTGGCAGCCGACAGGCAGGATCCAAAAGCCGCTACATATTGCATGTTGTTTTGGCTTAAATAAGCCCCAACGGTCCGGCAATTTGGCAAACATTCGAATGTTCCGGCCGGGGAATCGGTATCGCAGTCGCATTTAAGTGTTTGTTATAAATTATTCGCCGCGTTTTGCGCGCTGGACGGCCGAGTTGCAGTACCAGAAATGACTTTTTATGCAATTCTACCGCACTGTGGACTGCCCCATCTGACCCCAAGACCAATACATGCATGCGGACACACTACTGAGTGTGTTTTGGCCACATACAAGGCGCACATACATAACTTTCCGGTTCGCTAGCTTTAAATTCAGTTCACCCAGGGGGTTGGTGCTCAGGGGAGGGTAAAGGGAGCCAGGTGAGTGGCCAGGTTTGCGATTGAATTTCGATTTGCCTGTAGACATTTTAATTATGCAAATGAAAATGATTCAAGTATGCCACAGGCCAGTGTTTGCGGTTTCATGGTAGGAAAAGTTCCCCGTCAGATTCTATTTCAAGCCTGGAAATTTTTGCAGCTGTCGCTCTCGAGACAAGGGAACTAATTGAATTTGAATTTATTCAAGTCAATATCGTATGTCTGTGACAAATTATTTACCTTATATTTTTTAAATATAATAAGGTCTTCAATAAGAAAATTAATTTGTTAGAAAAAAGTTATCTAAATAGTTTCGAACTATTTTAAAATTCAACCTTCTCTGGTGTTAATTGAGCTGCACTAAGTTAGTGCCTAAAAATGGATTAAAAGAAGGGAAACAAACTTGCCATGAGAACCATGCCACATGCCGGAGTTGTCTAAAGTAGTTTTTGAAAGCTTTTCCATCGCGCAACATGTTCTTCGCAACCTTGCAAAGTTGCAAATGTCTGGCAGAAATGGCCAAATACACAGATACAAATACAACGGATGGAGTTGCGTGACACAACCAGCCAGACACGTCTGACATTTGGAAATGCCAGAAACGGGAAAGGATCAAACCGATGGGTAAACAAAAGTCGCAGACTGACTGACGGCCTGTTTGCCGATACAGACAGATGACCGGGAGCGCCAGAGACGGCAGCCTAGCAGCCCGGCAGCCCGGCAGCCCGGCAATTAGAATTCAATGTGATGGCCATAAAAAACAATTAAGGACCATTTGGGGAATAAACAAGCCATGTCAGTTATGGCTATATATACATATTGATTTTGCAGAAGCAAACGAACTGCAACCAGAGTCGTGGTCTGGCAGTTAAGTAAATCATTCGCCTGTCGGAGCAGTAAAGCAAATTTATCGCCTTTAATGACGTCCCGAGTCCTTGAGCCCTGCAAGTGCATTCGATTATTGAATGTGGCAGACAGATAGCACACACTCGCTCTCACAGTCCCCCCTGACATCAGGGGTGGGGTGAGATGTCCGCAGATGATGCATAAATAACCGAAAAATTCATAGCATTCCTCGAGGCGTGGTGCATGTCGCTCGCCAATTAAACTGCCGCCAAACAACGCCAACAATTCCGCTCATTTTCACTCCTTGCACTTGGCTTTCGCAAGCCGGCAAATGTGTTCGCGTGTCGAGTTTGCCTATTCAACTAGTTGGCCAAAAAGAGACTTACTTGCGCCATCCCCACATTCAGTTTCGCTTTTTTATATTACATTATAAGGGTTGCACTTACATATATGCTGTATTTAAGGGGGGATTTGTTCAATTAATTCAATGTAGAACGGCTCATAGAAACTATCTTTAAGTCTTGTTGAGAGATCGTAAAAGCTATCCTTTAGAAAGAGGATTAAAATGTATTGTTTGAAAGCATGTTCTGCCTGGTCTAGCCTATCTAAATTTATCTTCACTCGGTTTGGCACAAAGCAAAAGTCTGTAGCGGATGGGAAATTAGCATTTGGCCTTTAACATTTAACGAAGTGACTACACACTCCTTGTGCAAAGGACGTGGGGTAGGCAATCCAATTAGGGATATGCATCGCAATCGATGCCCTTGCCGCAGAGTGTAGATGCAATCAATGTTGCAGACTTCCAATTTAGATCCATTGAAATGCTAATTCTTTCAACTTTCTTTTTCAATCCAGCAACCTAGCAAGCTCCCAAAATGTTGAACTAAAGACACAAATTGCGCGATACATTTCCCCAAGATCATGTCAAATGTAAGTGTTTAAGCTTCCACTGGGATAGAATTGCAAAAAAATATAATATTTTTTGACTCATGACAGCTTCTATTCATGGACAAGTCTAACGGCAATGGAGTCTATGCGGTGAAGCCGAATGGAAGTGGCCACACCGACAACGAGGCTGGAACAGCTGGAACGGGAGCAGGTGGTGCTGGTACCGGCGCAACGGCAGCCATGGCCGCCACAAACAACATAAGCATAATGAACGAAGCTGCTGCTGCGGCCGCTGCTTCCGTTTCCGGTCTACCCACGTCCGCTTCTAGCGAGGATCTCAGCCAGAGCCTTTCGGAATACACGGATGCCGACGAGAGCATATCTGCACCCACAGAATTTTTGGCCGAGGTAGGAAAGCACTTTCTCTATAATATTATAATTAATTATATTATAGTAATTATATTATTACTATAATTACTATCTCATGGTGAATGAAAATGTAAAAACTTTGAATATTGTTAGCCAACATATTAGGTATTATAACCCTTTTGTCCAGGGCGGGATCCAATATCCAACTTTTATGAGTTAACACAAACATAAGATAAACGATAAAAGCGGATAAAGGATTCTTGGCGGGCGGACAAAGGCGAAACACAAAACTTATGCAAATGTAAATTGCAATGCCAACGAAGATTGCGGATTTAGTTAAAGTCCTTTCAAAGGGAGGATTGCGCTGCCGAGTGCTTTTGGGGGGATTATTGATTGCTAATAAATTGCATTCGAGCGAACTCGACTTTCGAGCACAGTCAACTTTTTATTCGTCCTGCAAAGTGGGCCAGTGGATCAGAGGTAGGCGGTAGGCGGTGGAGAGGGAGGACACACTCGTCCTTTGTTGTTGAGATATTATGAGAATTTCAAAAGGATTTGATGGCGTTCGTTCACAACACAAAGTACCTACTGCATTGTGCGTTTTTTGTTTCTCCTGCAGTTTCTGTCCGCGGTGATGCTAAAGGATTACAAAAAGGCTTTGAAATACTGCAAATTAAGTGAGTGGCATATAAATCAAGGTTCTTCAAGGACCCTATACATTTTTCTATAAATTTTCATTCGCCCAGTTCTCCAGTACGAGCCGAACAACGCCACGGCTAAAGAGTTCTATCCCCTCATCCTGGACAAGCTACGTGGAGGTGAGGTGTGCCCGGGTGCTGCGAAAGGTCCCGTTAATTAATCCTTATCCATTTGCCGCAGTGCCCACATCCAGCGACAGCGATGAGAACTACAATAAATCTTCATCGCCAGACCTGGCTCTGGATCTGCATGCCTCTGATGTGGAGGCGGATGCCGACGGAGATGGAGACGGGAACTGCGATGGAGACGGTGAGCCCGATGGCGACGGCAGCGAGAGCTCTGTGGAGGACAACGAGTGGGGCGACGACGAGATTGATAACGTTGATATGATGGATGGCGAGGACGAACAGGAGAGCAGCAGCAGCGGAGATGACTTCGAGTTGCCAATCGACGACGCTGGGCAGGATCCCATCCCATTAGCCGTCCGCCCGTCGCACTCCCACCCCCATTCCCACAATGATTCCGGATCCTCGAGAAACTCTTCGAGTGGAGGCAGCGGTCGCAGCGACAACACCACGCACTCGTACTCCAGTCTGCTGCTCGAGGAAGAGGACGACATTGTTCCGTCCAGCTTGAACTTTGGTCTCAAAGAGAACCAGGCAGCTGATTTGGACGTGAGCAATGGTAAGCAATTCGATAGCTGACAAAAATATCTGAATCTCAAATAATCCTTTCGTTTCAGGCAACAAAGTGCCCTCTGCCTCCTGCAGTGATTCCGAGTCCCCAACAGAGCCTCTGACCCAGCGTTTGGCGGCCATCCTTCGCTCCAAGTGCGGGGTTGCCGCCGGCGGGACCGATGAGCCCTACTAAGAACCTATCCGCTCTTAGGGAAGGACTGTCGACACCATATACATACCGTTGATCGCAGAGCCTAGACAGAGTTTAGCAGCTGCGCATATAAAATAAAATTATATATATTCTTGTATCTCTTTAAAAGAAACCCCGAACCCTGCTCGACTTGTCGACATCCCACATTAGCGCGGTCGATCGCTTAACGAACCTAGAAACCGTCCCAAGCTGCATACTCTCGTATTTCGTATCTCGTACTTGTATTTCTTGTATCTTGTATCTCTGGTTGCAAATGTATTCTTCGAGCGCGAATCTCCCTAGGAAAAACATATCGTACAAAACTCAATAAGTACTTGTATACATCAATACCTATAAATATTATATATTATTATATATATACTCTGTACGGGGCTGGATAAGAAGGGCCCCCACTTTGGAAAGAACTTTCTTTTTTGGAATTGTTTAGATAAACTTTTTGGTTTTTATGAAGGGCCCAGCATATGGGCGAGGAACTTTTGTTTTTATTTTTTTGTGTGTGGACTGTGGCGGGCATCCTTCATCTGCCCCTGACTATATAATGTACATGTTAAGCCTAGAAAGCTAAAATACTCAAATCGTAGTCTCGCGAAACAGAATCAGAATATATTTTACTAAGACACCCATTCAGAACGCACAGGACACGGAATGCTTTACATATTTGCATTTGATAGAGACCGATTTTTTCCGAGACGTAAAAGGATGCGAAGGATAAGTCTGATAAGTTATGGAACAGCGACCCAGGAGCGATCGAGAGTAGAACTACAATTGAAATGGTCCAAAGTCACAAAACTACGTAGATAAATGTAAATAGAATATTTTTTATCAATACAGTGTATACTTTAGTTTACTTTCTAACCTGAAACATCCTTAAATACTAAAATTCACATTTGTAACTGTAGCTAAGTATTCCTAATTTTAATGTTAAATTATATATATATATATATATACAAACATAATCGAAATGGTCTATATTTAATACTGAATGTTTCTGAAAGAGAATTGTAATAAAAAAAACTGAAGAGCATGGAAAGAAAGCTGGAAAAGAAACAGTGTTTTTATTTAAGGGTAATAAAGTAATGGAACTCAGGTTTTTTGAAACATTTGAATCTTTATTTTTGAAATCCACTATCATAGGGCTTTATTATTTCAAGAATTTTTTAACATGACTAGCAATCTTTTCGAATAATATTCTGTTTCACTTATAGGTTTTTATAAAACGTTTATGGTGATTTTCCAAAATGCGATGTCTTTAAAAAACATTTTTATGGTTTTCCTTGTTTATATTGATTTATGAAATGCGTAAAAAATATACAAAATGCTGTGTTGGCCTGTATCTTGTATAATGGTATAAAAAGTTTCTGCAACACACGGGCAATGCGTATTATTAGTTTCGTTAAAGACTATTCCATCTGATATGTAACAAACTACTTCGATTAAATATACTATTTAATTTTTCTTCGCTCGGCAAACATGTCTCTCCTTATTCTACATTTTTTTTTTTATCATTTTGTTCATGATCTTCCAGCACCAATTTAAATTAAGTAGAAATTAAATACAGCGTAACAAAATTCAATCTATTATTAATAATTCGTTTCTTGATGTCGCATAAATTATTTTTTGTTGTATGTTGCTAAAGAAAATCAGGTAATGAAGCTTTGTCTTGTTTTGTTTCGTGTTGCGTATTGTGTGTATTTTAGTAGGTATCTTAATGAGAGTGTTGCGCAAACCAGTTTCAAATCAATTGGAAAGATACATAGATGCTTTTCGAGAATATTTGAATATAAGTATGTACAAACGCTGTAACATGGTAAGACTTACTGGCTGAGTAACAATATTTAACATACTTACTCGTAACATATTTTCTGTGTTCTCTCCCACTGCTGGGGAAATATTCTACATTCGAGTCTGATTCTGATTCTGATTTTGAGTCCTGTGCACTTTATAAACCTGCCTAGTCAGCATGTACGTGTGAATATTGGTGTGTGAATACATTATGTGTATATGCGCTTAAGATAGATTCTCATTAAAAAGAAACTTTCATTTGAAAACTTCAGGTGTTGCTTGTACTTTCCAGTAGAATTAGAATACATTGTTATAATTACACATTCAGGGTTCTTGGCACTACGAGTATAACCTTACTACAAAAGGAGGAAATTAAAATCAAAAAATAAAATTGTTAGGATAGAGTTTAAAGTATTTTTTTTTTTTTATTCAAAATACAACATTAAAAACACATGCAAATGTTCTGGAAATAAAAATATTACGACTACAGGGTAAAATTAAAATTTAACGTATAGTTATTTGACAGAAACTAATATTACTCTTATGCTAGATGGAGACGATCTCGATAACGCACAAAAAATTATGGTTAAAGGCTTCAAAAACAGTTTACAGCTGCACAAAAAACTACTGCTGCCGGAGGCAGCAAACAAATTGTACGTCATTTTCTGGATTTTATATATATAGAACTATGTACGGTTATCAGTCAATGAAGTCAATATGGGACGAGTTGCTAACACATATATGCCACTTAGCGCCGCGTCCTATGGTTTTTGTTCTTTTTCGCTTTGGGTATACAGTATAATGCACTTAGCTGCCTCAATGCTTAGCTGCACCGATAAGAGACCACCAGCTGCCTTAAATAATATTGTATGTATTGTATTTGTATGAAAATTACGATTGCGGCATCCACGCAAGCTGCTTGGTACTCTTTCATTAAAAAAAATATGCTGCCACTAAATCTCTGGCAATCGACTCGATGCAGTTAAGCGAATTATACTGTATATACCTGCCTTACTCAAAGATTCAAGACCACGGCAGATTACATCCGACTTGATGAAGCGGAAAGTATCTACAAATTATATATCTTCTACGCTCAAACGATTCTTCATCCCCGACTACTTTTATGAGCGATAGATGCTGATGACATTACTTAAACTATTAAACTACAAACGAATTCTCGACTGATTTTGCTTGAGAGCCACAGCTGAAGTAGCCTGTGGCTTAGTACCGCTTCTATAAGCAATTTGTAGACTCCTTTGCGTCATCGATATTGGTGTGGTTCTTGATCAGTAGCTGGGCCGAGGGATATTTGTTAAGCTGTGAAAAGCGCTCCATTACACAGGATGAGCTGAGCCGCGCTTCCGCGTCGTGGTCCCAGCACTCCTCCATTGTATCGCAGAACACATTGAGTCCCTGTTCGGAAAATTCAATTGGTTTACCAAGTTCTGGCGGTTGCAGATTTCATTTTGGACTCACCGAATGCGTACGCCACGAGCTGAGCAGGCTCGGGCGAAGTTTTTTCATCACCACACTTTCCTGCACCTCGTCCAAGGTGGGTCTTTGCCCCAGCTCCGCCTCGAACGGCAGTTGGAACTCGCCGACAGGTCCCACAACGTCGCAGCGCGATACCATCTCCCACAAAACCAACCCGCAGGCATATACATCAATGCGCAGAAAAGCGTCGCGGTTGAAATTAATGGCTCCCTCCAAAACCTCAGGGGCCATGTAACGACGGGTGCCCACTTGGCCGTGAGTGTCGCCACACGGCTTGCCTGGCTGAAAGATCATGGCCAAGCCAAAGTCCGCAATGCAAGCGGTCAGATCGCCCTTGAGCAGGACATTCTTCGACTTGAAGTCTCGGTGAGCAATGGAGGGCTTTAGTCCGTCGGTTTTCGAGCTCGGAATCTCCTCGTGCAGATGGGCCAGTCCATTCGCCATGGATTCGGCGATGCGACACAGTTCGGGCCAAGTGATGGTGTGCGACTTGAGGTAATCACACAAAGAGCCATTGTGCTGGTACGTAGAGATTAGCCAGTACTCCGGTTTGTCCATGTGTTTTTCCACGCCTAGGAACTCCAGTATGTTCGGATGGCGCATGCGCGGCAGCTTGTAAATCTCGTTCTCTGTGCACCACGACTCTTTCTCCTGCATGCGGAAGATTTTAACGGCCACATCCTGGCCATGCAGCTTGGCCTGCCACACATCGCCGAAGCGTCCGCTGGCCTTTTGCTCCAGCAGCTGGATGGGGCGATTGCTTAGCAAGGGCGACGAATTCGTAATCTCCGCCTCGTGCTAGAAAGGTGCTTCATGAACAAAATTCCCGAATCGATTTAAGAAAAATACTCACCGTGGGTATTTCATTGAAGTGGGCCTGCTTTCGCCGGCGATACAAGGATAGAGAGGCCCACATGATGACCGTGAGCACTGTGAAGATGGAGGTTCCCACATAGATGTACAGCAGGTTGCTGCCGTCTTGCGTCTTTTCCTTTGGCACTGCAACAAATGCGAAATGGAATATTAAAGCGAGCTTTAAATGGTGCCTCTGCTGCCACAGGTGAACAACATCTCGAGTGCCACCTGCACTCCTGCACCCGACTGCAAGGGGTGACTACGGCAGAGGCAAAACGAAGACCAAAAAACGAAAGTTCGCCCCCAATTTCGCATCTCTTTTCCCCCCATTTTGCATCGAGATAAAAGCGAGCTAGGGCCCAAGAACAAAACAACAAAGCGCAAGGCACAAAGACGCTGTGGCATTACAGGGATACCAAGTCAAAGGCAGGAGCAACACCCCAAAAAGAGAAAAACACAAACAACCTACAAAAAAGTCGAAGGGAGATGACGTGCAAACAACTTTCAAAATGGTAAGGCATTTTTTTTTACCAAATATTGTTAAAAAAAAGGCAACTTTAAAATGTCGAAATGCAGTTTAGATTTCGAATACAAATTGATCTTATCGTTATTGGGGAATATAATGGAATAGCTACAAATAGCCTCTTATATCGTATCAGAGGCACTAATCAGCATACCCTTGCAATGAGAGGTAGCCCTGCTATAAAAATAAAAACTCATCCAGTGAACGTGCACGGGAGAGCAGAAATTGCAACACATGCTGCCAGCAAAAAGGGTTGCTGCCGGTGCTCATAGCTCATAGCGAGATGGTTAGGGTGCGGGGCGCCACTTTGCGTCGAGAGTTCGTTAACACGAAAAGCGCTGCCTGTGGAAGGCAGTGAGGGAGTTGCAGTTTGAAGATGCAATACAAATGAGTGACAAAATAAACAAAAAATAGATGCTCTTTGCAAACGGAACAGTAACGAAATTGGGGTAAACACGGGAAGAACAAACCCCACCGTTCGCTTCTAAACCAACCTTGTGTGGTCGCCTCTGTAGTGGTTCTGATATACTTGTGGTCGGAGTTGCAGCGGGATCCCATGCAGCAGCAAAAGTGAATGTTTTCCTTCCGTGGCTCCGCGCTGGTCACGCACTCCGTCTGATTGCATTCGTGCATGAATGTGAAGCATCCCTTCATCTTGACTTTCATGTCGCCTGCGGAGGAAGAATCATAATTAATTCAGATGCAAACTATTCTTTGGTGGCGCCTTGTCACTTACCGGTCTCCTCGTTGTGGCTCCACAGGACGTAGCAGCTGGGCACCTTTCCACCTTCTTCCTGGCAGTGTTCGATTCGCGTCTCGCAGTGTGACGTCTCATTCGCTGACTTGTTGCACCACTTTTCATCATAATGCTCGCACATAATATTGTGGTGGGACTCGGGCAGGATGGATCCTTGTATGCCACTGAGGATGGAGGCTGGAAGAGACGATGGATATTATGTAAGGAACCAATGATTCGAGAATTCGGCTGCATGAACTCAGTCACGAATCAAAGCTAATGCAATTATCGGACGGAAGGGTGGTCCAAGGGATGGCCAAGTAACTCCGTGCCTGTTTGAGGCCTATTTGGGGAGGGAGGAGATCGGGTTGGAGCTCTTTGTGGGCGCTATCCTTTGTACACATATCGCATACCCGCAAGAAGAGCCCAGGCCGGAGCCCGCGCCATTGAAAGCCACCCCTTTCGGGCCACAAATTAGCTCCACTGGCCACACACCATCCTTTGAGTGGGCATGGCCTCAATGCACAGTTGCCCTGTTGCACAGTGAGACAAAAGCGGCGATTGCGGTCACTTTGGGTCCTGTTGTTACAAGAGATCGTTCGTCATGGGTTTAATTACTGCTACTAACTCAAATAGTCTCTATTCTAATTAACACATGAGAACGGTGGTCGAAGATTTTAACACAATTAGCAAAGACACAGCTGAGTCGGTTAACCTAGGACTCTTTTAGAAGCACATGGATGCCACCCTGCATCCCTTTGTCCAACTATCCTTCCCATACCGCGACGCTTTGGCCCCACTGTGCCTCTGGGGTAATCGGATCGCAGGCAGTGTGTGTACGTAAGCGAGCATGCTTATAGTAAAGTAGATACATAAGCAGGCACATTATGCAGCCAGAATGGGATGAGTTTAAAGTGGCGCTTGTGGGGAGAAAGGAAACAGCGGCAACAACAACAACCACAGCAGAGAGGGAGAAGCGCCACAGAGCGAGGTGGACGGGGCGGGAGAGGAATGGAGGAAACCAGAACCCGATTTCGTATCCGAATCCGAATCCGAGTCCCGAACCCGACCCTACAAGTTTCTAATGCACTGAAATCCATTCAAAGAAACTCTGCGTACACACACACACCCGCGGGATTCAAGTTTAATGTTGATCATTTGGGACATACCCTGTATTTTTGGGACGAACTAAGGTCAAATTAGAGTTGGCTAAAGTCTATGAGCTGGAGCTTCGTTTATAGCGATCTCATGTCTGCCAAACTAATATGAATGCAGTGGCGGATCCCCAGCCCATTAGTGGCACTTGGGCGCCAATGTGTCGCTCAAAAATATACACGAATACATACCCAGCACTAGCTGCGCCGTTAGATAAAGCAGCACCTCGTAGTTGGACATGGTCGGCGTTATCACTGGGGCAGCTGGTTAACTCGTTTACAGCACTCGCTGCGTATACGTAACGGGAATTCAGTTTTTGGACACAAGTTGTGCTGTTATTTGGCACTCCGTTCTGGCTGGGATCTGGGATGTCGCCTCACTCACTGTGTATACTATATGTGTGGGTGCTTGTGCGGGCGGATTTGCTGCACATGCACATTTTATCGCGATTGCCTTTCGTTTCTCGACGCCACTCATTCACATTGGGCAATTGGCAAATACAACGCACTCTCGCCGACTTGTTGGCCGATTTGCCAAGCCCCTAATCCGGATTTCACGTATTTCTTTTAAAATTCTTCCTTGTCGTGTGGAGGTTGACTTGATTAAGGTGAGTATTTATATCTTCTGGTATTTATTGAAGGTAGGTATTGAGGTGTGAGTATATACTAAAATTCGATAGGAAGATGGCAGCACTATTAGAGTGCTCAAGTCTGGCAGCTTCATTTGTTACAGTGTTGGTCAACGGAGTATTGATATTTCTCCATCCCTTTCATTCACAAGTAAGATTGTGTGTTTTGTTGGTAAAATTAAGTAAATAAAAGTATAAAAAAGACTTAAAAGTTGGAAAATCGGGTTTTAGCCATGTTTACTCCTCTGAATCACGATGTTTGAAAAGAACTCTTCTAAAAAAAAAGAGTTAAATGGCTGAAACTCCCTTTTTCTCTAAACGGTAACATGGCGGACGGCTAATTGCGTCTCCATATTTTGCAGGGAAAATCTTAAATTGAAAAATGACTGGACGCGGAAAAGGAGGCAAAGGACTGGGAAAAGGAGGTGCCAAGCGCCATCGCAAGGTTTTGCGTGATAACATCCAGGGCATCACCAAGCCCGCCATTCGCCGCTTGGCTCGTCGCGGCGGCGTAAAGCGTATCTCGGGATTGATTTACGAGGAAACCCGCGGTGTACTCAAGGTAAGTTTGGGTGAATCGTTCCTGCTATTGAAAATCTTAATCTGGCGCTTTAACCCCACCAGGTATTCCTTGAGAACGTGATCCGCGATGCCGTCACCTATACTGAGCACGCCAAGCGCAAGACCGTGACCGCCATGGACGTCGTTTACGCTCTTAAGCGCCAGGGACGTACCCTGTACGGATTCGGAGGTTAATAGGTTCGCAGAGGACTCACTGGGTTCTCCACTTGAACCACATATAACCAATTGGTCGCTCTTCAAATCAATATTAAACATTTATCCAGCAGTATAACCAATATATTCCAACTCAAACTAACTTAAACTCCACTTACTCAAATTACGGAAATACATAAATAAAGCAAAAATATACAAGTAGAGCACAATAATGATGAAATCTTTAATGGTAATACAATGCTCAATGTGTATTTTTTTACATTTTTTGGCAGCTTTCGAAATCGCAGAAGGTAGCAGAGCACTTGCAAAGAGTTTCCCCGCGTGTACTTCCTGAGAGTACAACTTGAAATTTAGCTCTCCAAGTGGGGGTGATCCTATGGAACGTTCGTTTGCACTGTTTTCGGTATTGATGTTGGGCAGAGGTGTCGCTGCTCCTCCTGCTGCTGCAAATGAAAGTTGGCTGCTTGGTTGCAATTTTTGAGTAACTAGACAACTACGAGCTCTGCTCCCGCTTCTTGCGCTGCAATGCCAGGTAGACTTCCCGCGGCGAAAGAAGCTTTTCTCCCCCAGTATCGCCTCCACCCCCGCCATCACCGTCGCCTCCGTTACCTTGATCCACAGTGTCTTCATAGTTTTCGTCGGGGCAGTCGTCCTCCATGGACAAAGACTCTGCATTCTTGCGCCTCATAAATACCTGCATGGAGGAATAGTTGCTTGCTTCCCGCCCACTGGCACTGCCCCGCAACGTGGACTCTGTATTTTCCGCCTCAGAGTCTGAGTTGTCACCCGTGGTTTCGTCCGTGGAGGAGAACTCGTCGTAGCTGGCCATATACGATTCCATATGGACCTCCTCTTGCTTGCCTTTGTGACGCTGTCTTCCCGATTTATTGCCGGTGTTTCCCGCCTTGCGCTCCAGGTTGCTTACATATTGGGCCACATGGCCGTCTCCGGATCCCCCTCCAGCGCCGCTTCGTTTCAGAGCCTCGCCTAAGCTCATGGGTTTCCGGCAGCCGTCACCCACGTAGCCGTTCTCGTAGCCCCGATCTCGTTTTACCGGCTGATGCTCCTGCTCGTAGTTGTACCCAGGGTAATCAGGGTTGCCCGCGCCATCGTAACGCTTGCCGGGATTAACCTTCACACTGTCACCAATGTCTGTTTCGAACTTCAATGCAGGATTAAGCTTGAACTGGGGAAAAAAGAGGTTAAAGCTTGGAAACCTATTCGGGCATAATAATATACATCACGCTCATTGGCGAACTCGTGGTCCGACTTGGACTCGCGGTTCTTGGGTTGATCCTTTAGATTAGCCTCCACATACTTCATCTCGCTGCGCACCTTGCGCACCTTCAGCGGCTTGCGTTGTTGTATTTCGGGCAACTGGTCCACCTCGGACTGGCTGTCTTCTAGTTGTTCGGTTTCCTCCTCTTCCTCCCGCAGTGTTCTCAGTGGCTGCTCCATTGGCGAATTCTGCATCTGTAGGTGGTGGGATTGCTGTTGCTGTAGCTGCAATTGATGTTGCTGCATCTGTTGCTGCTGCTGCAATTGATGCTGCTGCATCTGTTGCTGCTGCTGTAGTTGCAATTGCAATTGCTGTTGCTGCATCTGTTGCAGTTGCTGTTCCTTGCGCAGCGTGGCCATTTCACTGCGTGGCGTGTTCTCCGGACTAGTGACGGTGCTGTTGACAAGCCTGTTGAAGTGCGTCTGGCGGTAGCTCTGGGAACTGGACAAAAATTGTATATTTCCCGTCAGGGATTTCCCCAAATTCACTCACTCCTTGACGACCTCTTCGTTCCTGGCTCCGTAGTTGCTCTGCTGCTGGAGTGATCCGCTATCCGAGATCTTCTCCTGCGACATATTGCCAGCTTCGGAGGAGCTCATCAGCGAATGCAGCAGCTTCTCGTTCAGTTTCTCCGCCTTCTTGCGCAGAGTTCGCTCGAAGGATAGCTGCTCCTCGAGGGCCTTGGTGTGGCTCAGCAGTTGGGCCAGCGTAACCTTCTTGTTCTTGGGTAGGCTCTGCAGCCCATTTGCAAAGCTGAGGTCGAATTGCGGCTCCTGCTTCTCCTCGACGGGCTCTCCGAAATGGTCCAGGATGCTTCGCTGCAAAAACTTACTGATGCCCTCGTTGTTGCGGGTATTGAACTCCATAATGGCCGTATTTAGCTCCAGACAGTCAAGGATCAGGTTGGCCCCGATGTCCGTAAGCCCACAATTCTCCATGTCAACAGCTGCATAAGGTAACCCATAAAAATGCTTATTATTCTGGAACGCTTGCTTACTTTTAATCCAGGCATCCTCCTTTAGGACTTCAGCAATCAGGCGAACGCCGTCGTCTCCCATCTCCGGATTATTGGCGAGCAGGATCACACGCAACCCGGCTATAGTGTTCACATCCACGCTACGGTAGCGCAGGGACTTCTCCCATCCTTCGGTGAAGCGGGTAATCTTTTGCATCTAAGAAGGATATGGCAATTAGAATCGAAGACAGTTTTTAGGAGTATCCTCCCACCTTGATCATATCGGCCACGTGCTCAGCTCCCTTCGAGGTCAAACCGCACTCGGAAAGATCAAAGGTCTCGATGCGGTTCAGATACTTGGCCGTGTTGCAGACCACCTCGCATCCTCGGTCGCCGATATTGGACTTGCGGAAGCTCACAGTCTCCAGACACTCGTTGTCGGCCAAGGACTGGAAAGGAAATTGTCTTCCGAGTTGTTGCTTAGGATATCAGACCCATTTGGACTTACCTTGGCTATAGTGTCGATATAGCCGTCGTGCAGTGGCAGGCCCTCCAGCTTCAGGACACTCAAATTCTTGTTGCTGGAAACGCAGTTTGCAATGGCTTGAACCAAGCCATAAAATATGAATTTCGTGTAAATCACGGGACGCTGGCGGAAGAGCCGAGCTCGTTTCTCGGTGTCAATGGGGTCAATGTTAGCTGTCGGAAAGAGAATCAATGAGTACCTAGTCTCGAGTACATCCCCTTTTTCTATTGTGGACTCACTCTGCGGATAGGTGCGTCGCAGGCGCACCGTCAGCTGCTGGAGCACCAGGTCGTATTGGAGCGCCTCGGTTAGCAGCAGCCAGTCACTAACTCCCAACTTGTCGCCGCAGAGCTCAAGAAAAGTGGTTGTATTGGACTTGCTCCGGATCTCCGGAACTGGCGTCAAATTCTTGGCGCGGCAGAGTTCCATGTAGCGAAAGTGAAAAGACCGACTCTTGCTGGACTTCTTGACCACGGGCGGTAGGTTGACCACCACGCCGTTGGGCTTGCGCGACAGGTCGCTGGCACTTCCCTTTCTCATCGCCATGACTCTACCTAGGGACATACTCCGGGTGCCAGTTGCAGATGAAATCAAAATTCTGAAAAGTGGATATAAGCAAGCCAATATTAAAGTGAATCTCTACTTTCCGAACATCAACACCCCCATTGTTCAGCGGAGTAACCTTCAAAGTTGCATAAGCCCTACTTCCGGGGCAGCCCAGCCACCACCGGCTATCCCTTCCAGTACATTCTTCCAGTGAGCGGATCAGCTATGTGCTTGCAAATTGTAAACAAACAGAGCTCCCCCGGCTGTGGAACGCTTGCCGGTGGAATTTACGCTCGGCTAATTACTCGCGTGCCTGCACTGCCGCTCTCTGTTGGCCAACACGCGTTGCCATGGCTTTCGGCGACAACTCGAGTCTCCCGCAGAGCTTCCACCTGGCCCATTGCCAGTTGTCAGTCGACAATCGGCTCTTGGGGAAGACAGTTCGACTGCGGTCTGAAGAACTCTGGCTTAATGGTGTTTTAGGTTTCGAAAGTGCCGATTCGGGATTGATATCTTGGCCAGAACTACGAGCGACGATCGTGTTTTGGAGGCACGTTCCTTCAGCGGGTAAAAGTGTCACCAGAGCTAAGTGAACTAAGTGAATTCCTACCGACCTCCCACCACTTGTAAGTCGAGTTCCGGTCCGTGCATTGCCCAATTTCGAAGCGTGCGACACGTTTATTTTACGCGGCTTCATTCTGTACTTCTGCGCCGCCATATGGAGTTCATTCTATATTGTAATGACACTATATGTTCCGCGGGGTTCTTGACTCATGCCTAATTACCAGTGACGTTGTTGTCGCAGCCTTTGGAAAATGTGTCAGCCACGAAGTTTGTCAGTTCTTTGATAGTTCTGGTGGTTGAGAGACGTTCGAGTGTGACACTCGGAATAATTAACTCAAAAGCAAGCCGAAGGATATTCGAAACAGTCTGCTTAACGAAAGGATAACTGCAATTGCTGCTAAACGCATTGCATCGGGGGTAAGTACGCAACCGGTTTTCAGGACATTTCTGTCCCGGCATGTGAGCTTAACTGGGCTCTAACTTACTTAGGGGGTTTCCTTGCTTGGGAGACGTGAGGGTGAAAACGAAGCTGTATAATTAATTAATATCGCTACGGCTTTGAGGAATACTCCTCTTCGCTGTCCCACCGAGAAGGTCACAGCCCACTTCAAGGACTTCTCTGCTCTTCCAAGACCCTGAGCCGAATTGTTTAATTGCTCCATATGTAGAAACACTTGAAGCCAAACAGAAAAATGCAAAATTCAAGCCAGAAAAGGAGCCGAAGTGTAACGGACAAATTGCTGAAGCCAAGATTCAGGGCTCTTTGGCTCCAGTGGAGAAGTGAGTCGGATGCGGGCGTCGCTTGAACCCGGGCTATGACTCAAAACCAAGCTACCGCAACGGCCAACTCCAAAGCCCTGCCTCCCCGACTGGTCCCCAGCCCCGGTCTCCGGCCCGGTCTTTTGTTTGTCGTCGCTGGCTGCTGCTGGCGTTGAACTTGACTGTATATCGGAATCGATGGGCATGACAAAAGGGCCCTAATACGGGGGAGGAAGTGTTCAAATTGGAGTACTCGAAACGCCAGGCCAGGGGCCCCGATTGTTTGCTCAGCCCGCGGGCCGGAAACTGGAGGCAACATTGGTCACAATACAACACGATCCGCGGCAATCTCAATCTGCACTGCCATCGCGATCTGTGCACTAAGAAAAAAGTGTACCATTTTCCCGAACTAATTCAACTTAAATTGGGAGAGGAGGAATGCCTACACTATTGTAATGAATTAACTAAAAGTATCATTTTTAATTTCATGAAATTGATGTAAATTTCTCCGTATGTGCCCGCCACTTTTCGACGGGCTTAACATTTTTTTAAATATAATTAAGTAAGTCTCTGCCTGGCGTGGAAAGTCATGAACCGGCGATTATGTGGCTGACATGAGCCGGAGAAAGAGCCGGGGAACTTGTCGCCCCGAACAGCAGCAAACAAATCAAAATTGTTTATTGGGATTTTCATTTCTGTAGCTTTGCATTGCGCGAGATTACCTTGGAGCTGTTTGTTTTGCGGTTGCCCAGAAAGCCACAAGTGTTGTATCCATTGGAGACTCGCCATCCCCTGGACGTTAACGTGCAGGATTTCACTTTTGGCCAAGTCGGACAGCAGGTCAGAGCTCGCCAAGCGTGAACCCTGGAACCAGAGTCATTAGCACCCAAGTTCGCCCGGATTCACGATACATGTGTAGCTTATAGGCCGAGATGTATCACAGTTGCGGAAAGACGCCGTCGTCATGGTGGCTTGGCCAAATGTTTCGTTAGACCTTTTGGCGCAGCCGCTTCTGCCACACTTTCCACTTACGTAAATCGGGGGAAATGGCAGACCCCGCCTGACTCTGCCGATCTTTGGCGGCGTAACTTATTAATTTGGCTTAATTCAGTGAGTTTTCGCCGTGTGGAAAATTGCCAGCAAGAAAGCGCCGCCAATAGGAGTGGAAGTGCGTTAGCTACTAATGGACTTAATTAAGCCCATATGCGATTTTGAATGGACCAATTTGGGGAGTGATACCTTAGTAATAGGTATAAAACATTTTAGTCACATCTTCGATATTTTTTTTTTAGTTGGTACAATTTTGTATCCTAATAAAATTGAAATTTGTACAATTCGAAAATAGCTTGATTAGTTTTACTAATCAAGAAAGAAATAACAAAAAAATATATGCCGGAAAGATTTAATGCTTATTGAAAAGGAATAGTGACAAAAATCGATTGAGGTATTCCACTCAAGGATCGGATATATATTGGCTGAGATACAGACATCGAAGTGGGCCATATAGGCCAACCGCACATTTTGGAATTTCCCACGAGGAAATTTAACAAAAAATCAGAAAAATCTTTCGATCAAATGTTTTGAAGCAGATTGAAAGGGAATCCATGTACGAATCGATTAAGGTATTCCTCTCAAGGATCGGCTATACAATAGCAAAGATATAGACATCGCAGTGGGCCATATAGGCCATACCTCGCATTTCCGAAAGGGTCCCACCGGGAAATTAGACAAAAAGTCGAAAAAAAATTTCGATTGCAGGTTTTGGTGCAGATTGAAAGGGAATCGATGTACAAATCGATTAAGGTATTCCTCTCAAGGATCGGATATACAATAGCAAAGATATAGACATCGCAGTGGGCCATATAGGCCATACCTCGCATTTCGGAAAGGGTCCCACCAGGAAATTCGACAAAAAATCTAAAAAATATTTCGATCGCAGGTTTTAATGTAGATTGAAAGGAAATCGATGTACAAATCGATTAAGGTATTCCTCTCAAGGATCGGATATATATTAGCTGAGATGTAGACATCGCAGTGGGCCACATAGGCCATACCTAGACTTTCGGGAGGGGTCCCACCAGGAAATTAGACAAAAAATCGAAAAAAAATTTCGATCACATGTTTTGATGCAGATTGAAAGGGAATCGATGTACAAATCGATTAAGGTAGTCCTCTCAAGGATCGGATGTATATTGGCTGAGATATAGACATCGCAGTGGGCCATATAGGCCATACCTCGCATTTCGGAAAAGGGTCCCACCAAAAATTTGACAAAAAATCTAAAAAATATTTCGATCACAGGTTTTGATGCAGAGTGAAAGGGAATCGATGTACAAATCGATTAAGGTATTCCTCTCAAGGATCGGGTATACAATAGCAAAGATATAGACATTGCAGCGGGCCATATAGGCCATACCTCGCATTGCCGAAAGGTGCCCCACCAGATATAGACATAGCCATGGGTCGTATAGGCCATACCGCACATTAGCCACAGAATTTTGGAAAACTAGACTAGCGAGGTTGGAACCACTATTTAAGTATTCAAATAGTCGTACTTACTTTTTTCAAAAAATCTCCTAGTGTTTAAAAGGGTTACGAAATATACATAAACAATTTCTGAAAGTATACAAAAAAAAACAAAAAAACATTAGCTAGCTGCGGTATGACTTGTGATGGATTGAAAATAGTTTTGATAACCCCGATTTCGGCAAGTCCCATTTCTATGCCATCTACCCGAGCCAGTGCAGCATGAAATTGCCTGAAATGGCCAGCAGAGTATCCACGTCCCTCCACGTCCCAACCGAGCCAACTGACCAAACAACCCAATTGGCGTCGTTACACAAATGCGCTGGCCACGGATGCATGGATAATTATCGCAGAGAGAAGCTGCCGCCGAAAAGCAGAAGCTGAGGCAGAAGATACACAATGTACCTACGAGATACTCTGTTGCATGCGGCGCGTGTTGAAAGCGAAATCGGGCGCGGATCGCGATGGCTTTTGAATCACTTAACCGTGATCAGATCAGGCGACTCTCTAACGACCTTGTCTGCTGATTTTCCCGCCACTTGCAGAGATAAATCCGAAGCCGATTAGCCCAGAGGTTGATGCAACCTGGCTGGTAATGAGCTCTCTGGGAGATACACAAATCAATTACCTTGTAGCGGAGGCATTTACGATCTGCTTGCAATCAAGAAATAGCCACTTAATTGCGAAATCAATGACCCACGATTTTGAGCTGGCTCTCCAATCTGCTCCGAATGTAAAACCAAACTAACCGCGTTGAACTCGAACACTCGAACAATGGCAATGTCTGGCATTAATAATGCATGTGTTTCTGCATCTGACAGATGCTGTCATCACAACTGCAGCGATACAGATACATTTTTCGCACGCCGGCTTTGGGAAAAGATAGGATTTGCCACCAAAAGTGAGGCAACGTCGTCGTGGGTTGGGTTTTCCCAGATTGCAGTACGTGCAACTTTCGATTTTCACTCCGCCTGAGTGAGAACTTATCTGCAATTAGCCGGACAATTCGCCATGAGACAAATGTGGAACATCTGAATAAGCCAATGAAATAATTGGCGGGCAGTTTGCAAAACGTTCCGGTCGTTAAACCGCCAAGAGAAACAACAACAAGCCGAAGCATTTCTTCAGCCAGATTCCAGGTTGGCGCTGAGCAAGCTCTAAAAGTGGAATGTAAAGCGAACTAAATGGAAGTAAAGCCAATAAAAAGTCGACGCTTAATTAATTTGCGCATTAAACTTTCGCAAAGATCTTCACGCAGAACATACGGACATAAGAACAAACGGACAGACGGACACTAGATCGGACAGGCATGCTCATACCATATACCATATACCATATACCACATGTGGCAAGTCCATTGAGATTTCTTAACGTGCGACCTAATTGAGTTCTCTGTGGCAACAGCAGAACGAGTTGTACAATTTTCATTTCGGAACTTGGAGCTGGCTCTTCTCAAGCCCGGGGTCACAGAGCCACAGCCCATAAAACGGCGACACATGAGGGAAAATGGGTCATCACTTCTTTCGTAACACTCTACCTTTTTCTAGGTGTCGTGACCCAAGAATACCCTGTCATGTGGTAGTCGTTCTCGACTCCAAAGCAACACACACACACGCCACAATGCACAACGAACCGCCGTCGGATATGGAGTACAAGAAGGTCCGCTTAAAACGGGACCCCCACCGAAAGACTCTTAGTGTCGTAAGCAGCCACCCTTATCAAGTCATCCAAATCATAATACTCACCACACTTGTGGGTTTCGTCTCCTCCAATCGCCCGCCGCGGTTCGCAATCGATGGGCACTCCGAGATTGTATTGCGTCTGAAGGAGAGTCCTGAAACGAAAGTCGGTAAGTTAGAAGATGCATTAGTATGTTTTACTCTACGCATTAGTTTGGTAACTCCCTTTTTTTTATCCCACTCTAGGAACCCTGATCTATACGTTAAAAGGCTATGATCCGGAAAACGACCCGCTCACCTTCGGGAAGCGAAACTCCCATGACAGCGAAATAATTCGGATTGAAAATAGTGGAGGCAACGAAGCCAAGGTGTATCTGGCCAAGGAACTGGATCGCGAGGTGCAGGACGAGTATGCCATAGTACTGACACTGACCGACAGCCACTACAATGACCAAAACTATGTGACGCAGAGCTTTTTGCTCCTGGTGGAGGACATCAACGACAATGTTCCGACATTTCTTCCATACCAAAATGCCATTGAAATTCCGGAGGGAGGCCCGCCAGGTGTGTTCACCACCTTGGAGGCCACGGACGAGGATGAGGGAGCCTACGGGCAGGTTGTGTACTACCTGCAGGAGCTGGATGGCGACAACGAAGTCTTCTCCATAGCCACGAACCAGGGAAAGGGTGTCCTGAGGCTGGAAAGGGAGCTGGATTACGAAAGGAAAAGCCTCTACCAACTACGGATCCTGGCCATCGACAGAGCCAATCAGGGTCCAGTGAACACGGGAACTGCTGCTATTCTGGTGAAGGTAAAGGATCTGGAGGACCAGCCCCCAGAGTTCGTAGAAGTCCAGGCAGTGGCCAGGATAGCAGAGGATGCCCCAGTTGGCACAAGGGTGCTCAGAGTCAGGGCTATCGACGGAGATCGGGGAATCAACAATCCCATAGCCTATTCCCTGGAGGCCAATGACCTGTTCGACATAAATCCCCACACGGGCGTAGTGCACACTCTGACCGAACTGGACCGCGAAGAGCAGAGCGACCAGGTGAACGGAGCCCACATCCTGCGGATCACGGCCACCGAGCTCTCAAAGACCAACTCCCAGGTAGCCTCTACGACGGTCCGGACCGAAGTTACCATCATTGTGAGCGATGTGAACGACGAGATCCCCACGTTCGGGGAAACGGTGTACCGATGCGAAGTCAACGAGAACGCCCAGACCAATACGCCATTGAATTTCATGGACCAGGACGTCCAAAACGTGGTCTTCGATCACGACGAGGGCAACAATGGCACTTTCCGGCTGTTCCTCGATCCGCCGAACGACCTCTTCGAAATCGTCCCCGAGCTGGCGGTGAACGAGGCGAACTTTATGCTGAGGGTGAAGAATTCCAAGTCGCTGGACTTTGAGCAGTTCACGGAGGTCAACTTTACGATATTTGCCAGGGAGATCGACGAGCCCAGCAGATGGAGGTTGGTTTCCAAGTTACCCTAGCCTATGATGATTCTCTAATCCCTAATTCATCTTACAGTTCCGCTCATATTCAAATATTTATTCGCGACCAGAATGACAACTTTCCCGAATTCAGTCGGAGCATCTACAACGCCAACGTCCTAGAGAACAGCGAACAGGGCACGATGATAGCTCAGGTTCAAGCGGTGGACGTGGACTCTGGCGACTTTGGCACCACCGGGATTAGGTACACCAATCTCAGAGGGGGCATAGCGCACTTGTAAGTAAATGATTTTGAAGCTAAAACTGAGTTCCCAATACATTCCAAACCAACGTATTTTCAGACTCCAACTGAACGCCATTACGGGAAGCATTACGATCGGACAGCCGGGCGGATCTGCATTTGACCGAGAGATCATCTCCCGGCACTACCTCACCGTGGAGGCAATCGATAACGTTGGCCAAGGCAATAGGAACACCGCCCAGATAATAATTGACATCCAGGACGTGAACGACAATGCACCTACTTTCCCGCAAAGACAGTACGAAACCAAGCTGCTTGAAAACCAGCCAGAATTCGAGACTCCTCTCCAGCTGGAGGCGAGGGACGCGGATCTCAACGGCACGGAGAACAGCCAGGTGACCTACGAAATAGTGGAGGGCATGTACCGGGCCAATTTCAGCATTGATCCGCAGACCGGGTTGTTGCGACCGCTGCACCGCTTTGATTTTGAAGATCTTGTCGAGCGCAGCTCGCAAAGAGAAGCCATTTCCCAGGCAGGACGCATCTCCTCCAGCATCCGGGAGATCGATCTGTTAGTGCGTGCCCGCGACTCGGGAATACCCATGCTGTCGACTGTGGTTCCTGTGTTGATTTACGTACAGGATGTGAACGACAATCCGCCGATATTTCAGCGTAGCTTCTATGCGAAGGCAGTGCCTGAGGACCTGCCCGGGGGCAGTTCAGTTCTCCAGGTGACAGCCGTAGACAGGGATGGTTCGGCACCCAACAATGCTGTCGTATATCGTATCCAGACGGGCGCCAGTGACAAGTTTATAATAAACTCGGAAACGGGGGTAATATCGGTGGCGCAGGGCGCGAATCTTGATCCGGACTTGACCGACAACAAAAGGACGCTTTATACTTTGACGGTGGTGAGTAGTCCATACTTTACATTAGACATTTTCTTAAGGATTAGAAGCTATTATTCACATTTAATATTTCCCGGCAGCTCGCTCTGGACGGCGGCTTGGGCAACTCCCAGTTGATGACCACCGCCACCGTGAACATCAGCATACAGGATGTGAACAACAAGCCACCGGTGCTGGGAGAAATGCCCGCCCTGAAGGTCCTGGAAAACACGGTGGTGGGGACACAGGTGTACCGCTTCCATGCCACGGACTCAGATCAAAACTCCATACTCCGGTATAAACTTAACCCAGAGCACTGCGAAGCTCGCAATGAGGAGGGCGCTCTGGTAAAGAATAGCGAGTACGACTTCCTGGGCGCCTTTGACGTGGACGCCATTGAAGGCTCTCTCAAGGTGGTCAAACTACTTGATCGGGAGAGGGTGGAGCACATAAAGCTGGCCGTAATAGTGGAGGATTTGGCCGCCGCGAAGGGCCGGCAGATGACAGAAGGTATTTATTCAATAGTTTGTTTTTTTTTTGGAACAAGGAATATTCTGATTTTGATAACATCCTGTCGGCAGGATTCCTCACTATCCATGTTTTGGACGAAAACGACAACAACCCCAAGTTCCGGCAGCCGTTCTACCGACAATCCATCACCGAAAACAGCATCAACGGGGCCATGATCGTGAATGTGTTGGCCTCCGACGTGGACAAGAACCGCACGATTACCTACGCGCTCGAAGGGAATCCGATCTTCCGATCCCTGATGCATTTAGATCCCCAAACGGGGGAGATCGTGGTCGCCAGTAAGATTGACCACGAGCAGCACCAATGGCTGAACTTTAGTGTCCGCGCCACCGATTCGGGTCTACCGCCGCGATCCTCTCTGGTGGACGTCTATGTGACAGTTCTGGATGAGAACGACAACAACCCGTACTTTGTGGGAGGCGCCAAGAACTACACAGTTAGCGAGAATGCCCCACCGGGCACTAGGATTGCCACCTTGCAGGCAGCCGACGCCGACTCTGGAGACTTTGGCAAGATCACGTTCCTAATGGATCGGATCAGTTCCCAGGGAAAGTTCACGATAGATGCGGACACCGGGGTCCTGGCTGTGGCCGATCGTCTTGACAGGGAATCGAAGGACGCCTACAACCTCGTCATAGAGGCCTGGGACAACTACCAGTTTGGCTTCCTGGCTGGCGAGAGTCGCAATGCCTTCAAGCAGGTTTTGTAAGTAGATTTCAGTCCAAAGAGAATCCATTTGACTCTCCTCTTTCAGTATCTCCGTCCTTGACGAGAACGATAATCCTCCGGAGGTAAGTCTGCCCGGCAGCTGTGTACTCATTACGGAGTACCACGAGTTGCATGAGCGAGTGGCTAGCTTATCGGGCAAGGATGCGGACGACCCCACAACACCCAATGGACGTTTGAGTTTTTCCATCACGCAAGGAAACAAGGATGGTAGGTGAACTCTTCGGGGAAATGGGAAACAGAAGGTTAAGTTCTTTCTCCCGCAGGCACTTTTGAGCTCCGGCAAGTAGACGCTTGGAACGCGCACATCTTCGCCAGCCAAAGCCTCCGCAACCGGTATGGAAACTACAGCCTCACCATAACCACCCGGGATCTGGGTTCGCCACCCAACATTGTGCACAGCTCTCTGGACATATGCGTGTCGGACTTCAACGACCATGCTCCGGTTTTTGTGAAGCCTCTGCACAACACCACAGTCCGCATTCCGGAAAACGCCACTGTGGGCACCTTGATACTACAGGCTTATGCCAGCGATGCCGACATGGGTCAAAATGCGCTGGTTAGATACCGGCTGAAGCCCGATCCTTTGGGCAGCTACAAAATGTTTCAGGTTAATGCCGACACAGGCGAGCTATTCCTGAGGGCACCTCTTAACCGAGAGAAGCAAAAAATTCACGAGGTATGAAAACGACTAAGTAGATTCTGCCCAAGACCATTTCCTGAATAGAAGTCTTTCCTTCCAGATCCGTATAGAGGCTTATGACCAGGGTCTGCCCACCTCCTTGAGCTCGGATCTGGATCTAAGCATCTACGTGCGCAATGTGAACGACTACCAACCGCAGTTTATAGTCAACGAGATATCCGTGAACTTTACGGAGCACTCGGATCCAGGCGCGGAGAGAATAAAGCTTCCAGACACCATAGACAAGGATCAGCTGGATCTGGATGACCCGAACGAAGCACCCAGCCAAGTGTGTTACTTTATAGTGAGTGGGAACGAAGCTGGTTACTTCCACCTAGATGCCGACACCCACGTCTTGAGTGCCAGCCGCGAGTTGGATCGCGAGGTGGTGGGGAACTTCACTCTTTACGTAAGAGCCACGGAAAACTGTGGAAATGAGTCCCATACCGCTGTAGAGAAACGCCGCCACATGGGAATAGAGATAAGTAGCCGGTTGGACAGCCTCCTGCATCAACGTGAAAGTGGAAGAGATCGCTTCAAGCTCTCCCGGCAGCTGAGATCCGCTGAAAGCGGTGAGTATCAACTGGAAGAGGATCGTGACGGAGAGTTGGTGTCCTACGAGAGTTACGATGGCAGCCAGGAGGAGCGTTCCCAAGAGCCTAACCCCGAAAAGGACAGCACCGTTGTGAAGGTTAAAGTAAGAGTTTTGGACATAAACGACAACCCGCCGCGTTTCCGGTCGAAAATCTTCACCGGCGGTATCACCACGAATGCGGATTTCGGGCTCAAATTCATGCGCGTCGAGGCCACGGATGCGGATGAAGGAAACAACGCCAAGATTGGATACTACCAGGTGGGGGAAATCCGGCAGACTCTGTCCGAGGGTCTGGAGAATGTGAAGAAGGCACCCTTTCTCCTGGATCCTGAGACCGGAGAAGTGCAACTCAACTTCGACCCACAGAAGGGCATGAAGGGCTACTTTGACTTCATGGTACTGGCCAATGACACTCTGGGCATGAAGGATGTGGCGCACGTATTTATCTATTTGCTCAGAGAGGATCAGAAGGTGCGATTCGTGTTCCGACTGCAGCCGGACGAACTGCGATCCAGGGTGGACACTTTCAGAGAGTAAGTGAAAAGGGTATTCTTTACGACCTTCCGCTAACTCTTCCGTCGCAGCACACTGGGCAACATAACCGATTCCATTGTCAACATCGACGAGATCAAGGTGCACGAGAACAAAGACGGATCGGTGGACAAGACCAAGACGGACCTGTACATGCACCTCGTCGAGCGCGAGGACAACTCCATCTACGAGGTCTCCGAGGTGCTGAAGCTGATAGACTCGCATATCGAGAGCTTGGACGGGCTATTCAAGGACCTCAACGTGCTGGACACGCAGCCGGCAGAGGCGCAGCTGTTGACGGCAGGACCTGTGCGCGGTCCGCTGTTCGTATGGCTGGTCTTCACCAATATGTTTCTGGCCACCCTTCTGGTGGTCACCCTAGCTCTATGCGCCTCCCAGCGGAACGGCTACCGGAGGCAGCTGAGGGCCGCCAAAGTGAACATATTCCGTAAGATGTGGGACAAAAAACCGAAAAACATTTTATAATCCTTGTGAATCTCTTCAGGTGGACACTCGTCGCTGTCCCTGCACCACGCCCAAGAGCCAGCCACCCGCGTTCCAAATACCAACAAGCACAGCGTCCAGGGATCAAATCCAATATGGCTCAAGGGCTACGAGAACGAGTGGTTTAAAACGGAGGAGAGTGGCAGGTAAAATAAAAATTAACTAAAATATATTCGGCAAAAGGATAAACGGTTCCTTTTAACCAACTCCAGCATTGGCGGGCAGGACTCTCTAGACGACAACTTTCTGGCGGTCGCCACACAGGACATGCAGGAAACCTTAAAAGGAACTGCCAAGCTCTTCGGGAACGGCAACGACTTGAACCGGACCTTCAATCTGTATAACCAAATCGACAAGCTAACGAATAACGCTCACATTCTGGCCAGGAAACTGGAAACTACGGAGTTATAGCGGGGAACAGTCTCTTCTATTTATTGTACCGACTAAGTGTTAGTCTAAGCTCAGGTTAAGATTATATTCTAAACCGCAGTGTAAATACAACTATGGTAGTGTACGAGATGAGAGTTTAGTTTTTAATAAATAGTCCATCCAAATGAATGCGACTCTTAATCAAAACCTCTCATGTGGCGCATCGGAAAACTCGGGAGGAAGTAAATAATAAACAGAAACTTACCGGGCACGCTTCAGATCCTTGGATGGAAAATAGTGGACAGGCGTTCGTGTTTCAGGAAAGATAATATACAAAATATACTCAGGCTGCACAACTGGGGGCGGAGAGTTAGTCGTGGTAGTGGTGGATACGGATACGGGGGCAGCTTACAACTCACCACGCTTGGGATCCCCCTGGCGCCGCTCTTAAAACTGGCGGCAGCTTACAAACGTAAAAAAAAGTGACTACTCGGGGATGCGGCTGCTCTGATAGACATTTGTTAGCATGACACGACCGAAGGCAATTGACTGACACGCCTGCTGAGAACCCACTACGTTACTAGGGATCGGAAGTGAATTAGGGATCCGGATAGAAGGCAGTATCGGAACCGGAATCAGTGTCTCATGCTCCAAGTCACCGCTGCCAGTCCACACTCACCACTCACCTTGGAGACCAGGTTATTCCACGCGACTCCCGACCTCTATAAGCGTTAATTGTCTATTAACAGGAGAATGAATTAACCGCTCAATTTGAACTTCGACCACACGACGATAATAACGCACTGGAACGATACCTAGACGGATATCCGGGTTGTGGTTTCTTGATCGGCGATCGGCGGTCGGCAGTCCCGTGGCTGTTTTGTATTTTGGTTTACGGGAGTTGTCTGGAGTGTGTCAATGCAAACGAACTGATTCCCAGGAAAATTATATGGTGAAATCGCTCTGAGGCTTGGAGTGTCTAGTCGGCGCCTGCCAAGATCGAACAACCAGTCTGCATCCTAGATCCCATTTGACAAAAAGAATGACAATGCATGCTTTTGTTTTTGTTTTTTACTAAAAATATTGCATTATATTTTCAGGGTAAAGTATTCAGTTGCCATAAAATCAATACAATTCTGTTTCTTTGCTTTGTTTGGTTTTTATTGTTTTTTTGTTTTCATTTCTTAAAGTATTTTGTTGTTTTTTTTGTTTTTTCGTTTAAAGTAGTTACACAAATTAGATCACAAAAATGCACGTAAATTACAAAATGAAATCGTACCTCATACCGCGAAAACAAACAAACAAAAAAAAGTCGAATGGAAACGAGGCTGCTTGCTACTGGAGGGATACGTGGGCTGCTCAGTGGTTTCATCTCTGCAGTTTCTTACAAAGTAAAGTGGTATAAAAAATAGGGTTTAAAGCATAAAGTCGAATACATTTTCGTTTCAAACACACAAATTTTGTTCGCGAGTAGATCTGAGTGGGCGCAGGCCAGAAAACTTAGGTGTAATCAAGTCAGTAATCGGTAACCAAAACTAGCTCGATCCAATACATTATATTCTAGAAAGGATTTCAATTTTTCTGTTTTTTGTTTTTTTTAGAGATACAGAGTGAGACTGTAGGGGAGATTTAATAGTATATCATATATTACAGAGTTCCGCTATTATGTGTAGAATCGTTTCCTTCCCTTGATTTTCCCAAATGGAAATCCCAATGAGAGATGTGCGATGCCTGTGCGATGTGCGATGGGGATTGTGGGGTGCGCTGGGTGTGGGCTGTGGGTTGTGGGTGGCTTCAACACAAATCGAAGGACATGATACATTTACAATACATAGTTTCGTTAAATAAGGTTCTAAACCATCAATTCATTCCGTTTAATACTTGGCGACAGATGAGAAATGAAAACTTACAATGGACTTTGATCGATCTTATGAATGGGGATGGAATGGTTTGGTTTTCTTTGATTTGGGCGTGACTTGGGAACGGGCTAAAGTGAGTGGGCATATATGTATAATCGTATTTAAAGCGTAACAGTTTTCTTGCATGTTTTGTGTTGTGTATATATATATATATATCTCGCTTCTATATATGCTTACTTCGTCTACAGACTAAAGAAAATTACATCTCATTTAGATCTATTTTATATTTATGTTATTTTTACAAAAATTTAGACGACGTAACGCAAGGTAATAAAATAGCTTTAAAATTCTCGCTCAGCCTAAGCTCGCATTTAAAATTTGTTAGGCTTAACAAAAAACTGAAATCAAGTGGCTCAATAAAAAGCTTACAAAATTAAGATTTTTTTTGTTGATTTTTCTTTGTTTTAGGTGTTTTGTGGGTTCGTTTAAATTAAAGCTTATACTTAAGTGTGATATATTTCATATATATATATATAAGTATATAGTTGTATATTTAGTAATACGATTCGCGGTTTCAAACTAGACCCTTGTACATTGTATGTGTGTATGGGTGGGGGTGTGGAAGGTGTGTTTGTGTTTGTGTTTGTGTGGGAGTGGGTGTGTCAGTGTGTCTGTGTGCAAGCCAAAAGGTGAACCAAACTGTAACTCAGACGCTGCTTCTCCTGATCTAATATAAAGTTGTTTACGTTTAAGGGATTGGGCGCGGATTCTCAAAAATTGTTCAGTAGAAGTCGGGGCCTACTTGGATGGTAATTCAAAATCTGGATTCTATCTACGGTTCCTATGTTTCTGCTGGTTTTAATTCAATTTGTTGATTGTTTTTAAGTATTTAATAAAGCTGCTCGCTACAATCCTTTCTTGGCTCACTAACAAATTATTTTACGTTTACGTTTACGTTTTAATTTATAATTCTATTTCTATTTATGTGTTTAAGTTTTTAAGTTGAACTAAACCTTTTTTTTTGGACATTTCTGATTTTTTTTTCTTTTTTTGAAGTCAGTGCTATTTTTAGCTTTTTTTTATATTTTATACATAAACCAATAAATATATATATATATATATATTTATATATTTGAATGTATATATTTCCTAGCGTATGCTTTCATATTTAGGCAGCCTACAGAAAAGTGAAAATGGGCCGAGAAAATTGCCAAACGGAAGTGTGGGACCGAAACTGAAGCTGCCCAGAAGTGCTCAAAGGTAGGTTTAGTTTCTTGGCGGGTGTTCCTCTAAATTAAGTCTGCACCAATCGCGAAATGTCGGAGCCGCCGTTACTGCTGCTGTTGCCGCCGCCGCTGCTGCTGTCCACGAACAACGTGGATGCATCGATACCGGAGGTATTCGGCGAATGCATCACGGCATCCGCTAACAGATCATCGCCCACGTCGAGGAAGTCATTGAGGAAGGCGCTATCTGCCGAGCCACCAATCGTCTGCTGCAGACACTTGAGGTTCTTGTCGGCAATCTCGAGCGCCCGGTCCATAGCTTCGCACTCGGCTTGTTGCACTGCAGCAGCATCATGGATTCCAGGCGAAGGCGAAGGCGAAGGCAGCAGCGGAGGCACACATGGATTAGTACAATGAAAAGCAGAACAATTAAAATTGCGGTTATATACACACCAGATTCGAACAACTCGTTGAAAGCATCGTCCGGCAGCGTGTCGAACACATTGACCAGATCGTGCTCCTCCAGCAAGTGGGCACCATTTGCTACCAATGCTATGTCATCTGCAACCGATATAGATTAACATTAGTTGTGTGTTGAATGATTCAAAAGATAAGATTCGGCCCACTCACCAGCATCGTTAGCGCCAATCAGCTCGGACTCGCTCAGGCCTCCCAATCCAGTGTCCTCCGAGCTGGCGTACGCCGAGCTATTCTCACAAATACTAAGCATTTCCTGGCCCAGAATATCCGCCGTATTGGCCAGACTTGCTGATGCATGTCCGTTTTGCGCGATGATCGGCTGACCCATAGCACTTCCAAAAGCCGTACTAAATGACGGGAAACTGTGTTGCTGTTGACTGTTGCTGTTGGTGAAGTTCATGTTGTTGTTGTTGTTGTTAAAATTCACGCTATTGTTGTTTTGGTTGCTAATATTGTTGTTATTATTGTTGTTATGATGGTGCAAGTCACCGCCAGCTGCTGCCAATTGGGCCACAATCTGGCTAATCTCTTCGGCCTTTATGTTGGCATTTGCCAGCAAATTGAGGCCACTGTCCACGGGGACTCCAGAACTCAATTGATTTTGCTCCACAAACTTGAACACGGGATCAAAGATCTCCAATTTGGGCACCACCTGTTGCTCTTGCGGCTGCGGCTGCTGCTGCTGCTGTTGCTTCGAATGGAAATCGCCGCTGAGCGGTACCAGGGCCGGCGGTACGGAAAGCTGTGGCATATTCTGAACTGACGCCACCGTGGAGTGCGAGGAGTGCGAGTTGCTGGCAATAGACTCCAACGAAGTGGTGCTACTCTTGCGCTGCATCCCCGAGGATGGAATTAAGGGCAGAGTGTTTGCCTGGAGAGTCTGGGTTTGGAGTTGCGGCACGAACTGCTCCGCCAGCGGTTTTCTTCCACGCTTCTGAGGACGTGTTACGGGACTCGAGTTGGCCTTACGCTTGCGCTGCGTAGCGCCGACATTTGGTGCGCCAGCACCACTACCGGCTACTCCAACTGCTACTCCAGCGGAAGGTACACTGTGTCTCGGAGCTGGTCGGGCCGCGTCTAGGCCCGTCCGCAGGTGGCTATGCACCTTGCACAAGGCCAGCGTGTGCAGGACATCGAAGACCGGAGCCTGGCAAGCAGTTCCATCCACTCGCCAGGCCACACAAGGCTGGAACAACTGCTGGGTGTCATTGTTGACGATGTGGCGTTCGCAGTGCGCTGCCATGCTCAAGGTGGGAAGCTTGCAGTTGGCCACTAGACACCGATTCCCAATGCCACTAAAATGAGACAAAAAATTAGTGAAAATTTCACCATTAAAAAACGATTCATGCTTACATTCCCTGCTGCTGTGCGGCGTGATCCTGGTATTTAACCAGCAGATTCTGGACACTCTGCAGCCGCTGCTTGGCGGCGCGCAGCGGCAGCTCCTGCAGCGAACGGGTAGAAAGCAACTGCAGAGCCTGCCGCCGCAGTAGACTTTTCTTCAGTGCAATCCTCTCCTCCCGCTTGTTACTGGCCGAGAGCTGCGTGTCCCCGAACACATCTTTGGAGTACTTCAAGCCGGAAGGGTGCATCCAGTACTGTTGCAGGCAATAGGGCGAGTCCCTCGAAAAGTTCTGATTCTCATTCAGAGCCACGGACCCGAGCTTCGAATCGGATGTGGGACGTCGCTGTCGAGTCGCCGGTTCATCCGTCTTGCTTATAAGAGAAGTCACCGATTCCTGGGGCGGTGGCATTACTTTCTTGGCGGCTAAGTTGATTCGGTTATTGTTGGTATTTGAGTTGCTCTTTTTGTTGGCGACTTTGGAAGACATTTGTTCAGTTTTCTTGGCTGAAGTGGGGGCTATGGCCGGTGCGAGACTGGCCGGTGTGGAAACTGATGTTTTCTGCAGTGAGCTGGGCGCACAGGCTGGAGGCGGTATCTGAGGGTGCAGTTGGGCCAGCAAAGGTGGTGGAGTTTTGATCTCCGGCGGAGTGGGCGGCGTCAATGGGGTAATCAGCTTGACTCCCCCCACAGACACTTCCGCATCTGCTGTTCCTGCCACTTTCGGCTTCCTGAATATAACATTAACGGGTATGTCACTGAGATCGCTCTCCTCCACATTTTTGCCGGCGGAATGTTTCTGTGATGGGACGGCAGTCTGCGGTGAAACAGAGGCCTTGAAAACCGTCAGAGGGGGTGGCTGGGTGTAGTTGTAGGTGACCGACTTGTTGAGTGACTCTCCAATGCTGTTGTTGTTTTGGATCTTAATGTTGTTGTTGTTGTTGTTTATTTGGCATACCAACGGCAGGGACTTCTTCTTCTTCAAGCACTCCACCTTCTGCAGGTGCTGCGCCAGCGTAGTGTGATGGAACTTCGAGGGCGGCAACGGTAGACCGCCGCCCTTGGGGGACACCGAGATCGGAGCCACCATGGCGGTCACTGCTCCGTTGGCCGGCGGCAGAGTTGGCGAGGGTAGTGAGGCGGGCGATGTGGGCGGGCTGACCAGCGCAACCGCAACAGTCTGCTGCTGCTGCTGCTGCTGCGAGAGATTTTGCTGTTGCGGGTGAATGAGCTGCACCGATTGCTGCTGCTGCTTCTGACTGTTGTCCAGCAGCAGCGGCGTCTGCCAGAGCGACGGTGTATGGGAATACAGCGGCGGTGGTGGACCAGTCAGCTGCTGGCAGGGCTCGGATGGCTCGGACTTCTCTTGCTGCTGCTGTTGCGGGCGGACTATGCACACATTGGCCCGTTTCGGGGACGCCTGCGACTGCGACTGCAGCTGCGGCGTTTGCTGCGACAAGTGCAGCTGCAGATGCACTGGCGGAAGGACTGGTTGTCTCTGAGATTGCGTGGCATAATGGAAATTCGTTGTTGTTGCTGTGCTGTGCTGTGGAGTTGCTAAAGACGCCTGCGCCTTTGCGGGTGCTGCCTGCGGGACTACTGCGGAACTGCGTTGGGCCACCAGGCCCACCTTCCTGCCGCTCGTGGCAGCTCCTGCTGCTATTTGCCTCTTGTTGTTGCTGCAACTCCGGTTGCTGATGGTGTCGCTTAAGCGGGCTCGAGATTTCTGGAGAAATATAAGTCATAAATTCGGATATATGTACAATCTGGTCGCTACGCTCTAGTACCTGTGCATTGAATAAAATGGGAGGTGCAACTGCCACGGCCTCTGTGAAGGCATAGGGATCCGCGTCCTCGGACGTCGTCTTGCTGGCTATGCTCTCCACTGGCGTCAGCGTTGCTGCTCTTCCTGCCTTTGCTGAGACACTGATTGAGGTTGCTGACGAGGCTGCTGCGACGAGGCTCCTGTTTCTGCTGGCGGGATTCCTAGGTATCGTGGCTGTTGCGGCGGCTGAATGGAGTCTGTACACTTGCTGACATGACATGTCCAATGTGGAGCCGATGCTGTTCTTCCGCTTGCTCTTCTGCTCTTCGGGCTCTGCTGTGGCTGCTGTCGTCGGTCGGTGCTGGTCCTGGGTTGGTTAGGTGTGTGTGCTCTGCGCTTGACTCTCTCTACTTGATCTGCAATGGCATTTGGGGAGAAAATCGATAAGCTGAAGTTCAGAAGGAAGACGTCATAAATGGGCGTTGTCACGTGCTCTCGACCGAATTGCATTCGCGCACTCGCTTCCACATCTGGACACACAGGCACACCGCCCCACACAGACACCGTTCCCGTCCCAGTCGCCCAAAGCCGAGCAAACGAATGCGATAATAAAAACAAACTACAATCAAAATAAATAAATCTGCTCGCCGAAACCAGTTCAAGTGAATCGTTCGTCGGTTCGTTGCTTTCTTTCTGCTCCGCCTGCTCTTCCCCGCCATTTCTCTTTCGTGTGCTTGCTTGCTGCCCTGCCCCCAGCCCCCGTCCTCTTCGCTCCTTCTTCTCTCTTTTGCGCCGCTGGCCCCGCCGCGCTAATAACAAATACTGATAGCGCAGCAAAATCGCAATAATTAAAAATAATAAACCCAGACACCCCATCGCCAGGCGACAGTGGCGGCCGTGAGAATAGTACCACTACGGCCTCCTAATACTGAGATCTTTGTTTTATACCAGCTAGGACTATACTAGCTAGTTCCATTATTTCACTAAAGATGTAAGATGTAAGAATTGAAACCATTTTCCCTCGGCCCTGCATACCGAGCAAATCGAAAACAACTGCGTTGGAATATTATTATTGAACTTGGCCATTATTGGGGAGAGGGAGAAAATGGAATTCCAGCAGATAAGCACAAAGGGGGAAATAGCTGGAGGAATTGGTGCTGGTGCAATTACCCACATCTCGCTGGCTAAAAAGTTGGGGGAAAACACTTTTCTGGTGCGAAGAAAGCACGCTTCCGCTCCCTGTCTTCGTGCTCCGTCCAGCTTATGATTAGTTTCGCACATTTCGATTCTCACTCGTGATTACCAGTCCAGGAACGAGTTATCCAACTTGGTTGCGAGTGGAATGCGCCTTTGTTTGTTTATGCTTTCCTCACATTTTCCGAGAACGAAGGAAATGAATTTCCAGCGGCCCCCATTGACTTTGTGCCCCTAACAGAGCTCACTGAATACCACCAGCTTTTTTTATAGAAGCAAGTATGCATATTAAAATCAGCCTTAACTTGACTTGACTTAATAATGCAACTTAAACATTCTATTTTGCAGATCCTTCGGTCCCCAGGAAAGCCATCTGGTCATCACCTGCTCCAATCCACTCCCACTAACTCCCGCCCGGTGCGTTTGAGTGCCAGAGTGTACGTGACAGTTTTGTTTATGATTTTTATGGTTTTTCATTTATTCCTCCACCGCCGGGTCGCTGGGGGACAGACATTGAAAGATCTTAAGGTTAAAACACAGCACACACGCACGCACACGGGAAGTGCGAGTAAATCAGTAAACCAACAGCAGCAGAGGTTTTTGATCCTAAGCCAGCAGTCGAGACGAAGTCCAAGATTTTAGCGAACAAACAAAAGACAAGCGGAGGGAGATGAAGGAAACCGCACGAAAGCGAACTGTCGATAATTGCAAATAATGACGATGCTGGGAATTTGTTATTGTTTGCTTTTGTTGTTGTAGCGTCAGCCTGGCACTGTCCGTAGTATTTGTGGTTCTGTCGAGCGATCGCCTGGCCCCCCGTCCGTCCCCCCACCCCACCCATCCGAAGCAAAGCCAGTCGCCGCTTTTGGCCATTTTAGGTCTTAAATGTTAACCCGTTTTTTGGGTCCAACTTGGAAACACGCTCAAATGATAAGAACCGAGACCAGCAAACGAGAAAAGCCAAGACAAAAGAAGCCAGAGCCACAAGACAGCCATCGAACCCGAACAAAAAGTCGAGTCAACAAGCTGGTGGAAGCCTTACAAATCGCCGCTGGATGTTCGGAAGAAACTAAGATCAGTGATCTCTAGATAGTTACTTCAGCTCCGTCTGAAGTTTAGACTCTAAACCGGACGAGTAGTGGCTAGGAAAACCCGATATGGAGAGTAAAATGGTATTATATTGCAACACAATCGCAGTTATCATAGAACAGTGGAGAGTATAGCTTCCGATTTCAAAGATCTTACTATTTTATATCTTTCTTAATGAACAATGTTGAGATAGTTTGTGAATAAATGAATTGTGAATTAAATGAGGCAAACGCATGTCGTGGAACAAAACACGAAGGTTGTTGGCTCGCAAAGGTCTGCTGGTTGAAGAGCTGGTAGGGCCACCAGGTATCGCTGTCGCTCAGGTAGGGTAGGCCCCAGAGGCAGGCAGGCAGGCAGCCGGTCGAGAGGTTAATTACGAGAGCAAATCGCTGGCAGCGTTACGCTTACTGGGCTGGAGCTATTGCTTCGGCAACAACTACCCGAGAACAGCTACCAGTTGGTCGGTTTTCGAAATCTACATATAGTTTTCTCCTCAGACTAGCTGCTGCTGATATAAGCAATCAATTCCGATTTTGTTGTTTCTCAAACCAGACATCGAACAGATCTACCTATGGGTTTGGTGTTTCCGTGCTGCAATACCTGTTTTAATTTTTTCACACGAAAGATGCCAATAAACACATTGCTTTCGCACATCTTCGCTTTCAATTTATCAACCCGATACTCGTCATAGGTATTTCTGGCATAATCACAGCCATATCTCTTTCAGGAACGGATTTGAAGCAACACTACGTATGCTAGGAAACTGATAAGATATGCTGATTTGGTACAAGAATCGTGTACTCTGAAGGCCTTTAATTCGTTATGTTTCAGTTGCAGCGGCATTGACGCACCACTTGGATTGCATTTAAATGCACGCTGCAGCCCCAGAGGCAGGAGAGGCGGCCAAGAGACCGACCGAGCAAAACCCGTTTGCCGCTTCCTTCATAACCGGAAACTGAAGGCTAAATTTCGCAAAGCAGAAAAGGAGAAAAACAATACAACACAATGACGACATGGCGAGGGGCCAGGCCAGGGAAAAGGGGGCACAGCGGCAGCTGGAGATTGGGATGGAAATTATGGAACGGAGATGGAGTTGCAGATGGAGAGCCCGACATGCGGTTCAGCCAACGGAGCCAGACGAGCTCGAAACTCTGCCTCAAACTCCATCTGCAGCTCCACTTGGCCACTTTTGAGCGGTTAGCGGAGCCGTTTCTTCTGTTTACACCACATTTACGTGGGCTGGTCGTCCACTTCCCAGCAGAGACCCAGGGGGTACAGTGGTCTGTGCCGAGGGAGACCATGGAAGTGCACTTTGCCGAGAAATCATAGACAGTTGTTATCGCTGTTCCCTCATAACCTTATCCGCTTTGATTTGATTTGATTTGATTTGATTTGATAATTGAGACGCCCAATCCGTGGCAGAGTGGCCGGAATACACAAACAGTTTCCTGTTCTTTTGTTGGCAGAAGCTGAGCTTTGAAATAAATTAGAGGCAGCAATGACTCCTCGAAACAAACCAAGGTTTGTCACTCTTTCAAACACACGCTGCAGTTTTGTAATTTTTTTCCAAGTTTCAGTTTCAAGTAGATGATTTTTTCAGTGACAGGCGGGCGGGCAGCTGTTATTGCTACAACACACACACACACACACACACACATCTGTTCCGTTAAAGCCAGGCCAACGATTGTCTCGGTTTCTCACGGACTTGTTTCCACACTGGAAGATTTTTGGCAAAATAAACACCAACACACATGCACGCGATCGTCACGGTGATTAAGAGGCAGTTGGGGCTGGCCGGCAAGGCGGCGGGGGGTGGCAAGGTAATAGAGCTCCCACACATCTGTCGCCAGCACACATACACGTACCAATGTGCCAATAAACAAATCCAAAAAAAAAAAAAAACTAAAAACAAATTACGAATTCCGTGTAAATGAACTTTGGTGGGGAGCGCGTTTTGAATTTCTTTTGCGTTTTGCTTCGTATGCGGGGCGTTTGGGCGGATTGTGGGTGGAGGGGACTCGAGAACCGCTGTTGCCGGCGTTTTTATGATTTCTCTCCTTCCTGATTCGTATACTTTTTTTTTAAGGCGGTGGCGGTGCGCCGCCCTCGCCCTTTTTCTCTTCGCTTTTGCGCTCCTTCGCTTTCTTCCCCACGGGCCCCCTTCCAAACACAAAAACACACTGACACTCACACACAGACACAACACTTGCGCATAGAGTTGCACTTGCACCGTCGAGGGTTTTCAATTAACTGCTTTTACTTCGGAGCACCAATTTCTGCAGAATCAATGCTGCTTTTGTTTTCGGCTTGACAAGCTTTTTTCGTTTTCGTTTTTGCTTTTCCGTTTCTGCTTTGGGGCTTTGATGCAAAACAAGAATGCGTCACGGGCAGTACACACACACACACACACCCCAGAGTTGGGGCTCACTCACACAGGCCCACAGAAAACCGAATACAGCCGCGAGAGCCGAAACCAACCGTCTGATGGGAGTCGCACGTCAAAGTGGCGCCGCAGCTTTTTTGTTGTTTGAGACACCCTTCGTGTGCCAGGGTTGTCGGCTCGCCCGCAATCGAAGAGAGAACTGAACACTACACCGATTCGAAACCGAACGCATTCACTCTGTTAACTGGCAATTAAATAAGATTTCTAATCCCAAAGTGGCTAAGATTTGATTTGATTTACTCAGCAGGAATACTTTTAATCCCAATTCAGCAGAAACGTCGACAACTCTGAGCCTCCTCTCTCTCTCAGCACGCACACATGCACATATTCGATACACAGACCTGGGAATTTTCTGCTGCAAAATTTTCTTCTCAAAGTCCACTTTCAAATGCAAATTGTACCATGTAAACTGTTGTCTGCGAACTCAAGAACACTCCATTGCTTTGGGTGGATGTTTATTGCAGCCCATTCAGGTCTCTCTGTCAAGGGGGCGTTGCTTTAAATGCGTTTTTCGAATAAATTTGTTGAATCGCTTTGCAATCTGGCGACACGCAACTCGATGGTACACCAACACACACACACACTTTTTCCTGGGTGTGTGTTCGTGAGAGAGAGGTCTTCGGTATTCTTGGGGGGTTTGTGATACGGGCATCTTTTCTGGTATTTTTTGTTTTGGCCGATTTCTTCGGAGTTTTAACCAAAAACATCGATGAGAATTCAATGTTTTCAATAGTAAGATATTTTAAATTTACACTTTATTTACTAAAGCTCCAAAAATATATTAAAACAAAAGGAATATTCTTAATTCATGAATTTTAATCTTTTTAAGTTCGGTTTGAGACGAGGTTCTTCGGCCATGCCGAAAACTCTTGAAATCTACGGCATGCTTGATTGTTTAGCACGGGAAACCCCTGTTTTCATTCTATCAAGCTCGATGCCTAAATTCACATATAAAAAATCATAGAAATAACAAGAGGGATCGAGGGGGACTTGCCCCCAAAATCTTCTTATTCGCTTAGTTGAAACGAGACGGTAATGTCGCACAGTTCTCCCAATATCGCGAGTTCCTTTGCAGAGCATCTTTAGTAGCCAGAATTCTTACAACCATTTGATGCGCCCAGTTCCATCTGGGGCTTGGGCAACCGCTTGGAACTTCGCTTAATACGTGCATTCGTTTCGTCAAACGAATACGGATGGATTACAATTAAGTTGGATCCATTCCCACCAGATTTTGAAATTTCCCGTACGCACATATTGCCCTTGACTTGTCCGATTTCATTTTTTAAGTGCCACAAACACTAGAAGATTCTCTCTTCCTCTTGGGGTAAGCGTCGTTGTTGTTTGTTGTTCCTAAAATATGATAATTTTATTTAAGTAACTATTTTGTATTGTAAATGTAATTTGAGTTTAGTTCCTGTACTCCAACCGCTCAAATCCGCCCAAAAGCTTTCAAAAATACTTACGCATTAAGAAATTATCCATTTCAGTGCCGTCGAATCGAATTGAAAAATCTTATAAATTACGTACATTCTGCTTTGCTTTTTCTTTTGATAGTGATGACAAAGAAACATCGATGGTCAAACATAAACATCGATATTTTTAAAATATCGATGTTTCTGCAATCCTTAACAGTAAGACTCCTCAGTACACAGCCAATGGTAAATCCATTCCTGGGGAAATCATCAGTGATTCCTCGGAAAATTTCCCTCTGGGATGAATCACCTGTGAAATGTGCTGGAAAATACTTTAAAATGTTTGCGGATGGTTTGTATAATAATTTTTAACACAACATTGAATTTAATTTCTTTAAAAATTATAAAATCTGGAAAATGTAGGGGTTAAAGAAAGCATCAACTAGATGGACGTACGGAACCGAAGCTTATATACCCTACTGGTATTGAAAGCAATATCAATTGAAATGGGATGTTTAAACCCTATAGGATATTTTTTGTTTTCTTGTCCCGGACTTGAAAGATTTTTGTTTTCTTGTCCCAGAAGTCTTGTCTTCTATGCTCTGAACAACAGGACACGAAGGATTCCATAGGGTGGTCTTGTTCATTTATTAGTAACTTGGAAAGTGATTATACACTCTGCAAGAGTATATAAAGCCCCGATTGCACAACTACGATTACGTTATCTGGACCCGGCTCCACTCGCACCAGAGTATAAACACGACTCTACTCTCCGGTAATCCACAATCTGAGACCCCTACTCGAAATTAGTCTCATTTGGCCGTTCAGCAGTTCGCTACCCACATCGTCTGAAAGTTGAAGCTGTATATCTGATCGATCCGGTCCGGCATGGGAAGTTTTCCAATTCTACTTGTCGCAGCGTTTGTTGTTGTTGGCCTTGCGAGTGGTGAGTGTACGGAATCATAAACAAGTCCGGTACTAGAACGTACGCGGCTAAATCTCCCAACCACCTATCTCCGATCTTCCAGCCGAGTTACCCCTCAACTGCGTGTCTAAAATCCAGAACAGAAGGGTCACAGGTCACTGCATTTCAATTTGGGACTGTGACTACTTCATGCGTCTCCTGGCCACTGGCAATCCCTCCCAGAGCGACCGAGGTCTTCTGCGGGATAATCAATGTGGAACAAAAAACAACGTCGTTCAGGTAGTCCGCTTCCGCTGGAAAAATCCCTCACATTTGGGGATTCAAACCGAAAGAAGATAACCGAAAAATGTGATAATTAGAGGTATTATTTTACTTGATCTTTTTAGGTTTGTTGCCCCAGCACCGCAGGTTTGGGCGCCTTGACTCATCCATTACTGCCTCAAAAATGTGGCAGGGTTCGGTGGCAACGATCAAATGAGACGGCAACAAAGATCCGGGAGTTTCCCTGGCTGGCCTTGATAGAGTACACAAGGGGTGAGGAGTCTTAGAGTAATACAAAAAAACCCCATCTGACCATTCTTAAATCGCTAGCTAACCAAGAGAAGTTCCACGGCTGTGGGGGAGTCCTGATCAGTGAACGGTACATCCTGACGGCAGCCCACTGTCTGTCCCAGGCTGCCGCTCTGAATCTCCACATAACAGCGGTTCGTCTGGGCGAGTGGGACACAAGCACCAATCCGGACTGTCAGTACCACGAGGAATCAAAGCAGGCGGAATGCGCACCACCATACCAGGACATCGCTGTGGAGCAGCAAGTCCCACATCCTCAATACAACCCCACTAACCTTAGTCAAGTATTCGATATTGCTCTGATCCGCCTGGCTGCTCCCGCGGAGCTCAATGAGTTCGTCGAACCGATCTGCCTGCCCAACAAACAGCTCCGAGCCGATGAGCTGGAGGGTCTGGTCACCGAGCTCGCTGGTTGGCAGGCGAAGAGCAGTCCACGGATGCAGAAGAGCACCGTCACCATTTCCTCGATTGAGGAGTGCCAACAAAAGTACTCCGCCCAAAGCTTGCACATTCAGGCCTCTCAGCTCTGCGGGTTGGCCAATGCGAAGGAGTGCCACGGCAACGCCGGAGGACCCCTGATGCTCTTCAAAAACGATGCCTATCTGTTGGGAGGACTTGTGTCCTTTGGACCCGTACCATGCCCGACGACCGGTTGGCCGGACGTCTACACCCGGGTAGCCTCCTACATCGACTGGATACATGATAATTTAAGGGCCTAAAAAGGACTGTTGTATGGATGAGTTTTCAAAAGTTTCAAAAAGTAATAAAAAATGTTGAGCCAAAAGTTTTGGTTTTTTTTTTTGTAGATGGGAGGATAACATAAGGACTATGAGGAATATTCTGTCGCGAAACGGAAAAGTTACTTATTAATAATCAGTCACTTTGAATTACGCGCCATTAGGAAAAGTCAAACCTGGAAAGTTGTAAGCCTTATAATCGAAACTCAGGACCCATAAAAACTACTTTCGTATTATGAAACTATTACTGATTTGAACAAATGTTACAATGAAAAAAGAAGTACTTATGCATGATTAATGTGCAAATATTTGTTTTAAAAATTAAGACATTTCTGCGCCAATATTTAAATTCGAATTCCCTCTTATCTTGGGAACTGGAAGGATCCACCCACACTAATTTCCCTCTTTTTCCACCTACATTCACGAACCGGGTGGGAATTTTCAAACTAGGAGGAATCTAGAAACGGCCTCTGGGCACACTAATCTGACAAAAAAGTCCCACAGTATCAATACAGTGGGCACAGGTAAAAAAAAAACACAAAACAAAAGGAAAAATAATTGCCACTGTGCGGACGTGTGTTGAGTTTCGGAAATTGTTTGGATTCCGGTTTAGAATGTTTTGAAGAGTCTGAATTTTCGCAAGCTCGATTATTTTCCAAAGTACGAACTATCAACTACCAATTGAAGAGAGCTCCGAGGGCGACGCACCTGAACTTCGGGACAATATCATGGCAGAATCGGTGAAGACAGGTAATAATTCGAGGAAAAAAAGGAATCCTAAAGGCGATGGGCCTATTAGGCTGGTGTCTTGACTTCTGTTGCTGATTTTTTTGATGGCACTTCGGCGTCCGAAATTGAAAGTGAAGATTTTATCAATTTGTTCCTTCTCAGATAGCACCAGTCAGCAAAGGCCTCTGGATGGTGGTGGCGGAGGAGGAAGTGGAGCGGGCAGTGGCGGAGGGGGAGGAGGAATCCCAAAGCGCAAACATCGTCGCGGGAAGAAGTCCAAAATGCTACCCAAGAAGACCAAGAACCAGTATCCGCAGTGGAAGCTGGACATGCCAGCCAAGGGTGCGGGAGGCGGCCATGTGGAAGGAAATCCCCGTCAGAGTTCCAGTCGGACCAAGTTGGTCCGCTCCAGGTCGCTGCTCGTACCCTACAATACCAATCGCTTCTTGATGGAGGAGCATATGTCGGAGCTACCCAAAGACGACTCCGACGACAATTGCTTCAGCTCACAGACCGAGGACCAGGTGCTCTTCCTCTCCAAGGAGTTCTCCAATGTCTACGAGAGGGCCCGTCTGGAGCGCTTGGAGACGATGAGCAAGCAGGACTTGATCCAGGAGTGCTTGGCAATCGAGGACCGCTACTCCAAGGCCCAGAACGTGTCCAAGGAGTTTGGAGCTAAGATACGAGGATTGGAAGATAAGATACGCCAGCTGAGCAGGGAGAATCAATGTGAGTGTTTTTGGAAGATGGCTTTTGATTAGAAGATTGGTTAATATTAAATATTCTTTCAGTGATCCGCTCTTACTATCTGCGATCGTGCCCGGCTTCAGCCGGACCGGCAGCAGCCGCTGCGGCCGCCGCCTCACCACCATCTGCGGTGGCGCCCACACCCAGCTCCGCTCGAGAACTACAAGCCAGGCAGCAACCACCGCAGCAGCCACAAGAGCTGCTGCAGCCCACGCCCATGGACTCCTCGAGCGAGGACAGCGAGAGCGATAGCAGCAGCTCTACGTCCAGCACGTCCAGCAACTCCTCTTCGTCGAGCAGCGATGGACACGAAATGGGCGTAGCAGGCTTGAACATAGCCAACGGGCATGCCGAACGGCACGACAAAAGCCGTTCTCGCTCCAGATCCCGTTCCCCCATCCACCTAAACGGCCACGCCAATGAGGAGGAGCGCCAGGCTCTTTTGGACAGCAACCAAATGGATGAGGACGACAACTCCAACGACGGCATAAAGCAGGGCGATGCTGATGTAAAATAAGGCGGGAATGGCCCCTCCGACAGTGTATATAAACGAAAAGAAGTTTTGCATCCTGGGACCATGTCCCTGATGTCCAACCTTGTTTAGTTTTAAGCCATCATCATCCGCATTTTGTCCAAAATATTCATTAGCATTACGAGCCTCCCCAATGTATTTTGTTGGCATCCAATCTGTAACATACTTCAAAGCTTAAAGACGTTGCCTCGATTTTAATGGAATTTTTTTTAATGAATCCGATTTGTAGGAAAATAAAACGTTTCGATTGTGACAGCTCGTATTTTATTTTAAATTCACAGACTTTACTATTAAATGTTAACTTATATTAAATGCAAGCATTAAATGATCTAAGACTCTAGTTTTTGGGCCAGAATCTTTCATTTTATCGGCGATTAGCTTTACCATAGATTTGTATTCAGTCGCATAGAGGCTCTTGGAAATTGCCGCGTATCTTACACCTAAGAGGTTCTGTTCCTCTAAACTGGCATCGGCCTTAACATGTATCTTCTTCGGTCCTCGCACTGGTATCCAGCCACTGATTGGTTCTTTATTGGCCAGCATAGTCCCGCGAATAGCCAGGTTAAGTCCCATCACAGAAAGGTGGTCATCTCGGTACTCGTTTAACATGCAATCCGCCAAACCCATGTCGTGAATGGCGTCCACAATGTCCTCAATATCCTTGAAGTGGGGTAGGTAGTTCGCGTGGATAAAATTCACAAAGTTTCGCGGCTCGGTGCAAAAGGATTCGGTTATGACCTCTGGACTATGTTGCAGCCGCTTCGAATCGTTAACTGAAAGCATTCATGATAAGAAAAGATTAGAGGATGCATTCCTTCCAGAACTTACTCTTGGGATTCATCACCCTGCCCATGGCGTGCATTAGGGTGATGGACTCATCCCGTCCAATTGACTTTAAGGTGCTCTGAGTTTTCGTTTTGCGGCCCTTGGTGGTCGTAGCTACACTCACATCGAGCTTTTTGGTAGGCATACTGGGCACTCCCAGCAGGGAGCTGAGATGCAAGTTGATCAACGCGTTTCGGATGTCGCCCTGTGCTCCCACCACAATGGACTCCAGTACTGTTTGCGCCGGCACCTTGTAGATGGTCTTGTTGTGCGGTTTTTGCATCACGGAGCAGAAAGACTTCATGGACTTTTGCATGATTGTTGTTGCAATAGGATTGAAAGTGATGTGCTCAATGCGGTGCTTGGCCTTTAGTTGCTCCGGAAATAAACGATAGCTGATGTTTAGCCCACGGGACTTGGAGTCCGCAACTATGAATATCAACGGTGACTTCCCATAGGAGGAGTAATCGCTTTACAAAGAGATTCTTGTAAATAACAAAGTGCTTTCAACAAGAGGTGTTACTTACTCCAGCAATTCTTCGAAGGAAGCCTCTCCTTCACTAAGGAAGATGTTGGGAAAGTCCTCGACCAAAAGCAAACGCTTCTCCTGTGACACCAACAGGGATTTGTAACGCGAAGCTCTCAGCAGAAAACTCTTGAACGCCTCCAAGTGGGAGCCCACATAACCGCTGCCACTTGGCTGGTCACCCAGCACCGTGACAACCTCGCAATCCACTGGGTTAATCCACTCCTGGACCTGGTAGCCCATTTCTTTAGCCAGGACCCGTAGGGTAGCGGTTTTCCCCGCCCCTGTAGGGCCCGTCAGCAGGCATATTTGTGCGGGAAACTTCTTTCTAACTGCTTCACAGTGGAGCAGCCAGCTGCGAACCTCGCCGACCTTCTTTGGGTGCACGGCCAGTTCCTCGCTAGAGCCGGGAGCAAAAGCCTCAATCCAGTTCTCGCTGATGGCCAGTGCGAGGCTCCTCATCATTTTCCAACGACGTGAGATCCACCACATCTTGGCTAATCGATGTATTCTCACTCTTAGTCCTTGAAAGGTGGGAAAAGCTGGAGGCACGGTTTCTCTTCGCTGGAGTGGCGCCCGAGGAAGCTGGGCTTGGGGTGAGGTTCATCTCGCTGAAGGCACATTTTACCCATTTTGCCTACGCAGTTCCCCCAGATTTAAAATTGTGTAAAATGCTAAAGAAATTTAAAAGATGTTTACCTTTCGTGCGCTCATGCTTCTTCTTACTATTTAGTGTTGCCAGATTATTCATAAATCGCGGGAATCGTTCAAGAAGCTGTTACTTTTTAAATTTTGAAAGATGATTACCTAAAATTGTTTCTTTTTAACTTTTCAATAAATAATTAAGCTTAATAAATCAAATATCTTTTTTGCTTTAATTTTCCACAAACCATTAATCTTTTTTAATGTCCTTCAAAATAGAGATACGCTTTTTTTTCTATAAAAGATGACAGAATCAAACACAATTTTTTTTAATTTGGGTGAACATATATTTTATAACATAACTTCGGTTCTATACACGTTTGATATCTTCGTTACATACATAGGAGCATACAACGTAATTCGCAACATTGAGACAGTTAAAATTGATTACCCTCATTTCTTTAATTCCAACATCCCAGCTGTACATCTTTTTAATTGATTACTTCGAGGCGGCGCTTTGTTGTGACAATTGAACTTCTTTGGTTTCTATTTACAAAAGCATACTTCTTACTGCATACAAACATGTTACATAAATACAAGGTATCTGCGAAGGGCTAAACTAAACTTAACAAGCGGCGCTTAAACAATAACCATTGAGATACATAACTTAGCACATGAGTCAAGCAATGCCTAGTCTAAATAGTGTGGGTCGATCGGTTCAGGAATGATTATCAGAGTCGAGTCGGGCTTAGTTGCAGTCAGAGTCAAATAAAATTTGATTATATCTTAACTAAAGCTTAAAAGTCGAAGCCACAGTCGAAGGCGGGAGCTTCCTTCTCCTCCCTCGGGGCTGAGGTGATAACCACTCTGACTTTTTAGATTTTTCAAAAATAAACTGTCATGATCTTCCATAGACACAACTCAATCTCTCTTAACATTGTTTTTTAAATTAAATAAAGATAAATATACATGTGTATTTCATTAGATATAAACTCAAAATTCTGATTTCGTAAGAATAAGTTTAAACCTAAACAATTTCTCAGATTATTTACACTCAAATAAAAAAGTATTCTGCACTCATAAATAAGGACTTTTCAAAGTATTATCAAAATGAGTTTTGAAAAATATTTCACATACATGGTGTTCTTAAAAAACTAACCGTAGGCAACGGAATCATCTTCAACATAAACCTAAAATATCTGTAAGGAACTGTGTCCTGTCTCACGTCCTCCAATCCATGTCTAGCTAAGTCTTCATCCTACACCTCGGCCTAGCTCCCGCCCCCGGCCAGTGCACGGTCTTAGTCTACTTGTTCTGCTCGAATCGTTGCGCCAGCGACGCGATGCTGGATTTCGGTGCCGTTGTAGTCTTCACGGTGGGCGGAGTGGGGGCCGTCGTCCCGTTCAGCCGCTTTCCCGGAATGCCTCCAGCTGCTCCGCCGCTAAACGATGGCTTGGCCGAGAGCGGCTTGGGCTTCTGGATAGTGGCCGAGGGCGCGGATGTCGCCCCCGTTCCATTGGGCAGTGTTTTGCTTGTGCTTTTCACAAAAGACTTGGGACGGGAGGCCGGGTTGTTTCCTCCTCCGGTGATGCTACCGCCGCTGCTCCGCTTGGCCTGGTGGAGAGCCACTGGGGCCATAGGCTGACCGCCGGTTCCCGCCGGCGGCTTGAAGCTTGACATGCTGGGTGGCGGCGCAGACTTGTCCGCCACTGTGGGCTTAACCCGGGCCACTGGGGCGTTTACAGCCGCAGGCCGATGATATGTGCTGGCTGCCACTGCTGCCTTCTCCTCCAGGACACTGCTAGCCGGCTTGGGCGGGGCAGGTCGTTGGGGACTCTTGGGAGCATCTGCTGGAGGTGCTGCGGCTCCCACCGCCACTGGCTTGCCCGAGTATACTGACTCTCCGTTGATCTTCTCCAGCTCGTTGACGATCTCATTCAGCAGCCCCATGTCACTGCCATTGCTTGTCCGGTTGGCCACCAGATCGCTTCTCTTCAGAGTTTGGGCCGCCGGCGGAATCTCGTCAATTACCGAGTAGATGTCGTCGTTGGAGGCGCGGGTTTCCCGCTCGACAAACTCGCAGTCGTCGTAGGTGTTCTCCACCGACCGCTGGGCCGTGGAAACTGGTCGCTGGTAGCCCGAGGCGGATGTGATCGAGTTCGTCTTCTTGACCACCACTGGTGGAGGCCTGGGAGGGGGCGATTTGGGTCTGGAGGTTCCATTTGAGCTATTCACCTGACCACTCTTGGGACGCGGCAGCCCAGGTGGAGAGCGCATCGAGCCGAAGGACTGCAAGGGGACCTTCTTGGTAGGAGATCTCATTGATTGGGCCCGTTTCACCAGATTTTGGGTTTCCTCCTCGCGGGGAGTGGTCTCCGAGTCGGAGTTCGAGGACTCCGTCTGTGGGGCAGCCGGCACCGGCATGGGAGCCGATATCTCCAAGGTCCTCAACCGCTCCCTGTCGATGTAGGTCTTCTCCTTCAGAGGGGGTTTCTCGTCCTTTTTCAAAAAGGAAGTCAGCCGGCGAATGGTGCCATCGCGTTTCATATTCAACTTGGGGTCCGCGTGAAGGGGCACTGGCGGAGGTGGAACAGAACCAGAGCGAGCGGATAAGTCATCGGTGCTGCCCTTCAGGGGAACCATGGTCAAGGTACTGGAATCTAGTTTCGGCGGCGAAATTATTGGCCTCGCTGTCGATCCCGGATTGGGAGGGGGCAGTGCCGGTGCCGGGCGCACATATGTGGTTTCCGGTTTAGGACTGGACGGTGTCTTGGTAGCCGGCGGAGGAGGAGCAGCTCGCTGGGGCGCACCTGCATCTTGCTGCACGGTCGGCTGTACGAAGGCCACGTTCGGCCCACTGTAGTTCCCTGAGGGCGTCGTGGCGTCATTCAAGGGCCGCAAGGTGAAGCCATCGAATTTTCCAAACATTCCAGCGGTTGCAGGTGCTGATTCGGTCGGCGACTTCAGCAGGGCGGAGTCCATGTCGTCCGTGCTGCTCGGCGTCGACTTGAGTAGTCCGTTGCCCGGCGGGGGACCACTGCCGTTTTGGTTGCTTCTGGTGGCAACGGGCTTGCTCACCCCCGAGGTCTTTAGGCTGCAAGGACACGAACAAATGTGGATTAGCGATGGCTCCGAGGAAGGACCCTTAAAGTTCAAGTGTTTGCGTGTAACATACCAAACGTAAGACGTGCAAAAACCAAGCACCAGTGATGGATCACCGAAAGATAGCTTATGGGGAGGCAAGTAGCTTATAGATACATACATACATTCAAGCATCAAGCAAGTAACATTCAAGTGAAAATAAAGCCAACACCAAAAGCAATTAACACTAAGGGTTTATTTCAAAACACACACAAAATCAAATAGACTCTAGAACTAGAAACAACACAAAATTCAGACTGCGTAGTTAGTATATATGTTAAAAGTTGTAACTTAAAACTTTAAAGGCGTAAGGAGGCGTGGCAGGTTAACATGAAAATCTGATTTCGGTAAGCCGAAGTCGGAGTGCATCCCTGCAGATCCTTTTCATTGTCATTTTCTGTCTATAAATATCACAACATTTGTTCACAACTTGTGATTGGGCTTAGGAATGCGAACTGGATTTAAATTCAAAATTAAACTATTACTTAATTACTCCTTTGCATCTAGCTCTGGTATCTGGTATGTTTCGGATATATAACTATATATAACCCTATAGCTCTGCAAGGATACCACTAGCTCGGTCCAAGTCATTGACAAAAAAAGTGCGAATAACTGAAGAAATTCAAGAAATCTCATATGTGTATATAGTTTTCTAAAAACTTTCAACTTGGCCAGGCGCAGTCATGCATTGTTGCAACAATTTGTGGCAGTGTAAGCGGCAGTGGCCCTGGGGCCTATTTTTTGGTGGGGGCGCACCTCGCGGGGCCGCTCTGTATGAACTGGGCGCCCTCGGTGAGCGCCAGCGGATTCGTGGTGGCATGCAACCGCGGAGCCGTGATGTCCAGCTTCCGCCTCAGTGTGCTGTTGTCTGTGATCTGGGGTTCAGTGTCGATGTGTTTAGAGTTCGAATAGGAGCTGCACGCGGGAACAGTGGCGAGCTTGCGCGGCGGCATCTCGTAGCTCTGGCTCTTCGGCACTTGGGGCGGCTGTATGTGCACATGATGCACTGCGTCCGGATTGGACTTGTAACGCGACAGGGTGTGAGTGTTAGTGATGGTGGCCGGGGCCGTGTTAATAACCAATGCCGGGTGTACAGGGAGGGGAAGGGTGGTAGTGGGGGGTGCAGAGGGTGCAGGACGATTTACGGGGGGTGAGGAAGTAATAGTGCTGCTGTCGGGGCTGCTGCTCCCCTGAGAGGCGCTGCTGCTGATGGAGGAGGTCGTCGATACATACATATTGTCCTTCAGCTTGCCGCTGGTAAAGAATCCGTTCTTGTGGCATTGGTAGAGCAACCAGCAGATCGCCACGATCGGCAGGACGAAGAAGAACAGAACGCACAGGAAGCGCTTCAGGCCCGGGGATCCTGGAAAATATATAGCATTCATTTAAAGAAGGATTGCGAGGATTTGGTAAGTCGGTACGAACCATTTGGATCCGTGGCCGGTCCACTGTCCGGAGATCCTCCTGATCCCGCCTTGCCGCAGGACTCCCCTCCGAAGCCCACGTCGCAGTGGCAGTGTCCCATACTGTTGCATATTCCGTTTCCGTTGCAGTCCTCCGGACAGGCCTTGCCCATGCCCGTGGAGCGAACGGTGGACACGGGAAGGCATTTCTGGTTCACACACATCTTATCCTCGCCGCACTTGGCTCCGTTGGGCGTCAGACCCGGATCTGTGGTTTGGAGGCCCAGGTCCACCACGGCGGTGCGGCAGGCCACAATCTTGCGATCGTGACTGACGTAGGAGTGCGAGAGCACAGCCGCTGACTCCATTCCGAACTCGAGACGCTCGTTCAGGTGGATGCAGTGCAGCATTCCGCACTTCACGTGCTCCGGTTCACAGCGCAGGTAGGTTTTGTTGAGGCGGTTGTAGCCACAATTGCCCATCCGGTCGCCGGACGTGTTCTTGTCGTAGCAGTGCTCCGAGTTCTCTCCCGTGGATCCCCACAGGATGCGACACTGGTTGGAGTGGGAGCGGCAGTTTCCGTGGAAGCAGTAGGCCTGCCCTCCGTCGCAGGGCTCCGTGTCGCGCCGAAAGACATCGGCCGGGCAGTATTCCGATTCGCCCGTACAGTACTCGGGGAGGTCGCACTCGTTCTCCGCCTCGCGACAGGCACTGCCCGCCATCTTCGGCCGGCAGGTGGCCAGGTCACAGCACTCTCCGGTGGCGCAGGAGGCGTTCGAGTGCAGCATGCAGGTGTGTGCATTGCAGCAGGCATTCTGGCAGTGCTGCGGCAGGCCGCAGTCGCACTGCTCCCCCGGTTCCACGAATCCGTTGCCGCACGTTGGCGACTCAAAGAGCCGCTCCGGCTTGTTCCTGAGGCAGTAGTTCATTCCCCGGGAGAAGGCTATGGTCAGCTGGTCGATGCTGCAGCTGCTCCAGCTGACGGGAACCACCGAGGTGCTCGAGGCAGCCATCACGCACTTCTCGTCCGGGCAGTGGCAGTCCGGCGTGTCGTGCTCCATGCCGAAGTTATGCCCCATCTCGTGGGCCATCGTGGTGGCCACCATCGCTGTGTTGGGACTGTGCTGCATGCTCACGCCGCCGGAGTACTCGTAGGTGCAGATGGGGCCCTTCAGCGCCTTGCCCACCACGCCGCCCGCGAAGATCTCCTTGGTCAACAGTTGGGCGTTGTCGTTGGGGTGCTCCACCACCAGCTTGGTGCTCCTGTAGTTCAGGAAGTTGCGCAGGGTCACGTCGCCATCGCTGGAGAACTCGATTTCGTTCGACTCGTTCCAGATCACCACGCCCACCAGGGCCACGAAGATGTTAAGGGGCACATACAGCTGAAATACAAGGAACGATCAGGACTTGTCTCCGATTCGGATTCGGATTCGGATTCGAATTGATCTTTTCTTCACTCACCGCGTTGATGATGTTGGCCAGGTTCTTGCAGTGCTGATGCACCTTCTTGGCGCTCTCCTGGAAATGCTTGTACACCTTGTTGTCCACCACGATCACCAGCTCCACGTAGCTGGAGTACTTGTTGGCGTTGTAGGGTCCCCGGATCAGCTGGCTGCTGCCGTCCGTGCTGCGGCGCTTCCGCAGCAGAGTGTGCTGGAACTCCCCGCCGTCCAGGTGGTGGAAGGGCGGCAGTGACGGATTCTCCCGAACTGTGTTGTCATCCGTATCCTCGTCGTGGCTGTGGTTATCCGTGTGGCTGTCGTAGCCACAGGTGGCGTTCGTTGGGAGCCTGTCCGCCTGCCTGTTGGGAGAACAAATCGAAGGTAATTTGATATTTCCGTGGCTGCCAAAATAAATTAGTAGCGGAAGTGACCGGCAACGGCGTAACCCGCAAATATAATGAATAGGCGGTATCCACGGCTGGGGATGCTCTGGTACGGACGTTGGGCAAACATGGCCCTGTCATAACAAAACCCGCAAATATTTGTAGCCTACGGAAAGGCAAACATTTGCGCAGCCCCTTCGCTGACCTCGGTTGTATATCTAAAACCCAAGTGGAGTGGGCGAGCAAGAGTTCCAGCACAGCGGGACAAGACTGGATAAGCCGAGGAAGCCTCGACCTTGATCAATATCATTCAACGCACGAATCGATCCCGAACTTTAGGATCGGATGATTATTGGCGAAGATACGGAGTCCCTCTCACAACTTACCTGAACAGGTAGTGGTGGTCCTGCAGACGGCCGGTGCTCTCCCCGTGGGGGTGGATGAAGTACGTCTCCCGTCCATCGAAGACGATGCCATCCAGGACGCCGTCGCAGGTGGACAGCGCCACTACGGAGTCGGGTTGCCCCCGAACATGACCCTGGTTGAGTAAAAAAATCAATTGTTGAAGGAGAAGTACATTTCTGAAGAGATTCAGAAGCATACCTGATAGTGGCACAAATCGACCTCAGTCTTGGTGAAATTGCGCACCACGTGGCCGCCACCAGAGGCGGCTCTGGTGGAGTTCTGGTAGCGGAGGAAATGCTTGTCCGGGAGCAGGCCGTCATTCCTTTGCAGGTCGATGATGGTCCGCTTGCCCCCGTGTATGTAGCTCAGGCTGATGTGCGGCGTGTGAAGGCCGTCCTGGAAAGGCGAGGGGAGAGGTGAGAGGCGATAGAAGCCACCTTAACGAGATTAAGCCATTCCAGGCCCCGCGGTCATCCCCGTTTATTTCGTTTTCACATGCAAATTGCGGGCGTGTCGATGTGCAAACGTGTAATGTCCTTTCCACCGTGTTGCTAACTAGGAACACCGCCCTGCCCCATGTCCTGCGCCCATGTTTCGGTCGGATGCTTGTTGAAACTAATTAAAACGGGCTTGGCTGTTTTCCGCGACATGTTTTGAATTCTAAAACTACTGAATTCCAAAAAGGATCATTGTTCTATGAAACTTTATAACCTTTTTAGGATGTCATTTAAACTTTTTAGTGTCGCAACTGTGGAAGCTTATCTAATCACACAATCCAGGTGACTAAAGTTAGCAATGCTGGAACGATACTATGGTATAGAGCCCCCTTGTTGGGTACTTACGGTGGCATCCAGGGTGGAGAGCAGGCTGCGCTTAGTGCGCCCATGTTGCACCTTGGGTCGTATCACAGTGTGAGCTGAGAACTCGTGAGTGGCAGGGAAATAGTCAGCTGGAAGGAAGAAGGAAGAGGAGACGCAATAATTAGGGGGATGTAAGTTCTGTTAATTACAAGCCACTTATTCCACATTATTCCGTGTTTCAGAAGGTGAACAAAGCTCTCTGCGGTAGCCGGGGGAGTATCTAATATGTGGTGTATCTAATGGGCTTAGAGTCGTCGCGCCGCCAGGCATCCGAAATGCTGACAACTTGAGCCCCGAAATGAAGGCGCGGCGAATGGCTTGCTCTGGTAATCATTTAACATGTTGCCGGCATGTTGAGATGCTCGTGATAAGAAGAACCTGCGTATCTGGGAGCAGGGGCAGAGCTAAAATTAGCAAGTGCATAAATAATATTAAAGAGACACGGGGCCAGACTTGAGGATGAGAATTGCCCAGAATGGCGTCTAATTAAGGCGGCTGCCAAGCAGCAGAACACGCACATGTCTGAGTATCTCGCAGATACAGATGCGATTCGCATCTCCACTTACCAGTGGACAACAGCGGCCCGCCTCCCGGGCCGGACCGGAGCAGCCCCGCAGCATCCTCCGAAATGGCATTTCAAAGGAGCTCCCCTTTTTCCAAAAGTCACTCTCCAGCGCCAAATGTCACACGCGTCAGGGCTTTTTGTTTTACACGATGCCACAGCGCCCCACCATGCCACAAAGTGGTGCAAGTACCCCCGGAAAAAAGAAAAACAGAAAACAAGATTTCGTATTTATTTTTACCACGCCCGCCGTTTAGCGCAGCGTCATGAAGAGGCCGTCAACTTGTTCGGAGCGGGTTGTATATAGAAATATATTTATTTTGAGTCTCGCCTTTCTTTTGTGAATTCCCCGCCCACTGCTCTTGCTTTCTGGCGAAAAAACTCCTGGGGGTCGGAACTGGGGGGCATCGGGGGTTATGATGGCCTAAAGCGGTTCGTGGAACATGTTGCCATATTCGGTTTTTGATTTAAAAGTGGCATTTGTGCCACTAAGTTGCGATACATAGGTTCTATGGGGATTACAACTGACGGATTACCTGAACTTTGGCGCACGCAGACCAATAAGACATCTTTAGTATAATTCGGAAACAAAGATGGATGGGCTTGTTCGTTTTCTGTTTTTGGCAACTGCCAGGGAACTGCCGTGCCACGCAAATCGAAATTGGAATGGGATTCCGAGGAGGCCATTAGATGGCTATGAATAGGCCGGCGAGGGGCGGCCGAAACTACTCACTGGGTGAGAGACATCATAAAACACAGCTAATGACGGGCAGACTAATGAAAATTCCCATCGACCCATATCCATTCCCGTTCCATCTGTTGCCTGCGTCTTCCCGCGTGGAAAGGGGAGAGGGCGGCTCGCGGGTACTTCTGACTTATTGTTTACGGAAAACAATTAACCCGCAGTAAGATTGGGTGATTGATTGGCCGACATGACTAATGGGACGATCGGCCAAGCCCCAATAACTTTTCCGCCCATGGCTGCAACTTTCTTCAGCAAGGCTTGTCTTCGAGAAAGTGTTGGATTTCTCGCAAGATAAGCAACTGCCCGACAAACGCATTCCTGCTGGCAATCTGCATCCAGGACGCGTTCAATAGCGACACCAGATTGTCGGGCGACTGGCGCCAGGAGGCGCCTCAAGGACTGTTGTCCTGAAACCCGCGTCGAGTGGAAACTCATTAAAACTAGAACACAACACAACACAACACAAACGCCCACGCCCACACCCTCGCCCAGATAGCACTCGACATGGGGAAATTATCACTCGCGAGACACTCGGAGAATGGCTTGTGTTTTCCACACGTTTATTGCAGAAATATCTCAAGAACGCATCTCCAACTATCCGTGTAGTTTCTTCCAGTGCCGCCCTCGGAAAATGGGAAATTATCACACGCTTGAGCCAAGACCTCCGGATCGGGTTGGGTCTTGAGCCGGAGGCGGCCATATGGCTCGGCGAATGGGTTTCCACGGCTGTCCGTCTGCCCGTCCGTCATCGCCCGGGTCATAAGCGAGTGTTGATGGATTTCTCGCGGCTGAAATAGGACAAACGACACCCAGACGCTGCTACATATTTGTACACAGCTTGCCTGGCGAACTGACGTCGTCGCACTTTGATGTTTCCGCCTGCCGTTTCCGAGGATGTGGCGGCTAAGGATGCGTCTGGGCCGCGTTTGTTGCCATTTGTTTGTTTGCAAAGCGGAAATCCCTGGGCCAAAAGCAGCACTCTCCTCACACGTTATGTCTGCCTGTGTCAGCCCCCAGTCGGGCCAATAAAGACTGGCTCCCCTCCTCGGGGACCACGCTCGTATAACAATCAGCGAAGGCATCGAACAATTTATTAATAACTGCTGGCGGGCCATAAAAAATAAAATGAAACCACTGGATGGCTTGGGGTTTTAAGTGAACTTGAAATGGAACATCGAGGAGTATAGTAGTAGATGGGTTTTCCAGTTTGGGAATCATGAGCAATGGCCAACCTTTTCAAGTGGTCGCCCCCATCCCGGTCCACTCCTCAATCATGGCTGGGAGGCATTTAAATATTTTGAATTATGACGGCCGGGTCGCGAGATATGCCAAACTCAATTTGGGCACTAGATCCCGGGCGATGGGATCATAAAACTTCCAACACTTTTAGGGAAACATATTAATAGAACCTCGCTCGCAGCCATAAACAGATTAGTGCCGAGCTCCCCTTTCCGATGGGGGAGTGAGGAGATAAGGGCGTGGCTCCCGTTTCTGGGAGGGGAAATTCCTCCCGATCCTCACCCGGACTCCCGATCCCCGAAAACAAAAATCGAATCGAATGTGTGGCTAATTGATAAACAAGGCGAGGAGACGATGACGTCGGAGTCGGGCCATCGATTCTGAATACAAATTCGAAATGCATACACAAGTCCGTCCTCCTCCTCCGCCGACTCACAATGCATTTGCGGCCTCCAGTGCCGTTCGAGTGTAATTGAATAATAAAAAAATAAAAACTTGAATTGAAAACGCTGGAGAAATTCAAAACAAGAAACGACGAGACCAACCCCCGAAGCACATCACAGTTTAATTAAATTGTTTTGGGTTCCCCAAATTGGAAAGAGCATTTTCGAAAATGTTTTAAAAAGGAAACTGGAATTATTTATATACGAGCTGCTCTGACATGTTTATGGAAATGGGAACTATAAAGCATGCATAGAACTCATCGATATTGGTGTTCGGGGCATAAATTCGAGAGAGTCGACATTCGAAGTGGTCTGCAGACTGCAATTTAAATGCTGCCTAATAAGATGGATAGAAAGTGTCGGGCACCGCGAAAATAAGACATCAGCTGGCCAGGGTACTGGCGGCATACAAATCGGCAGTCTTTATCGGCCATCTGCCAAATGGGCGAAATCGGATGGCCAGATCGCTGCCTCCGCTGGAAACAGTAGTCCGCCTTTCACCTCAATTTTCACCTGACAACAAGTGGCAAGCTCGGTGCCCAGTCAGCTGTGCAACACGCCACGCCACTCGAGCGCCAGACACGAACATTGCCGGCAATCTGGGTTAGGTCTGAAAGCTAAAGAGTGCGCAGGCGCAACTGCAAAGCGGGAAGATTAGTATGTATTCTACAATACAGATATTTAAGGTCCTCATTTGCATATGCCTTGCATTTATTTTATTAGTTGTACTTGTACATGTTCCTCACGTCCCGGCTGGAAGCCATTACAGGCCAGGCTTCCGTTAAATTCATTTCCAGAGCACTGCAAGAAGTGCTCCAACATAGTCCAAAAGTCAAATTAAATGTCCTCCCAATCGGTTATTTAAATCACACTTAGTACAATGTTTCAATAGAAGCCTGCTTGGCCAAGATCCTGTCAAAGGTCACGTTTGACTTTCAACCGACATGCTCCTGGGGCACCGTTTGAATTATTTATAAGCTACCCTCGCTCCCCAGCCACTCACCCAGCCCCAGGCACCCGGGTATAAATAAACTTTGGCCAGGGCACGGAACCATCCGAAACGAAAACAACAAACTGCAGAGAAACGGAATCAGAAATCAAATTGTAACTCGAGAGCTCCGCGACTCCACGACTCGGAGCAGGACAAAGGAGCTGTTGCAGCACTTGTGGGAGTGGAGTGGGATAATGGGGCTGCCAGGCCACAAAGCGGCTTTGTTGGAGTTGCCTTTCGTTCCGAACGCCACTCCGGGGCGTGAAGAAAAGCACTTGGAAAGCGGGGGCTTGGCACTCACCAAATGAAGTTGGGAATCCTTTGCGGGGCGTCGGCTGTCGGATTTGAAAACAAAGAATCATGCCAGAGGAGCAGCCAAGGCGCCAGCCAGCCAGCCAGGTAACTCTAGACCTCGCATCCGATCAAATCAAACAATCGAGAGGTGGGTCTTGCCTTTTTGGGATCATCCCCGTGACTTTCAGTTTCTCCCGTTTGCGTGGGGTCTCCTCGAAATACTGGACACCTGCCTGTTTAAAAAGGGATAAGCTGCCTTCATTAGAGGGCCATAAAACGGACGCTGATCTGTCCATAAAATGCCGAGACATCTAAATAGTCAGACCCCAGAGAACTCCATAGGACTGTCCCTCTCTATAAATAGGCCTGGGCCCAGCCCCACTGCATTTCTATTCCAGATACGTCTGCCTCATTTCTGTTGCACTTCCATTGAGTATTTTTTACGGGTTTCCTGTTGATGCTCCCCCCACTTGGCGGAAATTAATTGCCTACACGATTTGGCTGGCGTTGTGCATAAATTGTGCTCTCGAAGCGGCCATTTGAATAAATCAATAGTGTCTGTGTCGCTGACAGGGATGCAGGCTGACAGGCCGGCAGACTGGAGGCGGCGGCTCGAGGATGTACAGATGGAGGAGCCGTGACCCGATTCCGCTCTGGGTTACGAGGCTGTGCCTTGAGACTTTTTCATTCAAATCGAAATTTCTAAGGAAATGTTTTCTGTTCCATAGTTTTTAGTCTCTATACCTCCTCTATGGACTCTGTCCTGTCAATCAAATCTAAGCCAATTATATCCACACATCGCTGAGCCAAATCAGCCAAAGCCTGCTCTGGGATCATCCCTCCTTCAGACAAAGGACTAACAATCGCAACTCACTGCAAATAGATTTCATTGTGGAAATCATGAAAGCATCTCTCCGATCTACAGATTCATAATCTCTCTGCTGCACCTGCCTACTGGGCCCTAGATACTTCAGGGTCCTCACAATAGCCCGGCGGGTGGCCAGATGGCCGAGTGATTTGCCGGCCAGGTCCTCGCCCCGGCAATGTGCAAAATCGACAACAAAGCGCTCCGGGTTGGGAATTCGAGTGCAAAACAGCGGCCGGAGGACCCCCGGGACGTGTCCGGACTCTGATCTAAGACACTTCAATGACAAGGACCTTGCAGTTGCCTGTTACTTTCCGCTCTTCCGACAGTGCCAAGGTCAAGTGCCTGTGCAATTAACACCCTGGGTACTCCCACAGGCCTCGGCTCACACATTTTCCACAAGCCGGAAGACCTAGCAAGTGTCTGCCAAGGTGAGGACCACCCATAGGCGGAATACTTCTTTCTTTGACGTGCCAAGCATGCCAGGTGCTTCTGCGCGAGGTGATCCGGGGAAATGCCCAAAGGACAAGTGCAGAGGCCACAAATATGGCAAGTCCATAGCCCAAACTGTGCTCAAGTACTGCCATTTCTCCAAGTGTAGTTCCAGGCAGCACAACAAATCAATTTCGGATAGACACCTACCGATAATCCGTGAAATTTCACACCCGCTGCGGTTGATTTTCATCAGGAGTATGAAGTCGGAGGTAGGTAGAAATAGTCGAGGGTCCTACCTGCCCACCAGTTCCCATTATTTGCAAAAGGATTTCGGTGTCTGTGACTCCTCTCTGCTTTTTTCCTCCCAGTTCCCAATCCATTGTTTACTCCGGCATTAAAATTGTCAACTCTGCTATCTGAGAAGTGTTGTTTCTGTGCCAGGCCGGCTCATAAAAAGCCAACAACCTGAGTCAGCCATTGACGGCTGGCGCTGATAAGGCACTCGCACTACAACTTGTTGTAGTTGGTTAATTGCGCAGATATCACCTGGAGCTGCCCCGCCTCCTCTCAGTCACTAGCTCGTAAAAGTCCAGAAAGAAATGGGCGGCAATTAAAGCTCGGAGCTCAAAAGGTCAACAAGTGATTGAGACTTCACCGTAAGAGGCAGGCTTTATGGCTTGCTGGCCTTCGATTGGGGGTTCTGGAATCTAGATTCTAGATTCTAGCCCATGGGTAGATGTTTTGTTAACATGAATGGGCATTAATGGCCTTATGTCATGTTCACCCCCTAATTGGGGCACCTGATAAAGGCACCCGTCCTCTTTGTTTACCAATCTTGGTAAAAAATGTTCAATAAAGACGCACTTACAGATGCTTTATAGACACGCTGGCGACTTCCGGGTTGCACCTCTTTGTCCTACATTTGATTTATCCCATCACACTGCACTCGAATCCTTATCTCGCTTCGCACTTCGCACATTCCGACTGTCGTCAGCTGGGCGACTGTATATAGGAAGTGCATCGAATGCAAATCCATACAGCCACACGGAGCGGCGTAGTGGGGATAAGGCGGCTGCCCGAGATCATTATGATGTTGCTGACCGACTGACTGACAGACTGATTGGTTGCTGAAATAAATCTCAATTGAGCCGGGGCGCTGTTTCGCCAGTCCACCACATTTCTCGCTGGCAATCAACAATAGTGGACAGATTGATTTATATCCCCTGGCGCCAAGTCGGGTGACAGCTTTTAAGAACCATGGTTCTCTGTCGAAGGGCTATAGATGAAAGGTGAACATAAGGGAGGAGACTTGCACGCTTTTCATGAATCAGACTCCTAGATACATTTTTAAATTCATCGCTTTGCTTCTCCCTGTATACATTTCTCCGTCTGCTGCAATGTTTTCTCGTTCTGGCCATTTTTAGCACCAACTTTACGCACAATGCGAGGAGAGAAAATTGCACATAAACTTTGTTTTGGCCATTTCGGGACTGCAATATTGTAGGAGTTGTGGCAGCTACATAAAAGAACTTGGCTGGCTGCTTCTCCTTCTGTCCCAGCACTTTCAATGCAGTTCGGACCAAAAAAGGAAGTAAAGAGCTGGGAACGAAGAGTGCTTCCTTCTTGCACTGCGGCCATAACGGACTTTTATGTGGTCATTGATCCTGGGGCGACGCACTCGCTTCCCAGGAAATGCCTTTGTTTGCGAGCAACTCGAATTGTTTGCATAAAAAGCGGTGGGAGAGACGTTGCAAGGAGGCATACAGAACATCTGAGACAAAGGGCGGTGGTGGTCATTCGATAGCTTAGCAGTTCTTGTCCAACTCGGCAACTGGACTTCTACCAAACTAGGTTGCATCCGCAGTCCTAGCCTTAGGGATGTGCCAACATTATCAGGGAATATCAGGTATTCCATTTGATGATACAGATTTGATTGGAAAATGGTCATCTCTTACTAAAGAAATCTGCTGGGACGGAGAGAAGAAGGTACTCCTCAAGACTGGTTTTCTCTAATCAATCTCTTTATGGCTTCCATTGCCAGTTTGCCTGAAGCCGACCCAGAGCTTATGGCCAGGCCAAGAGCGAGCGCCTGTCAGTCCATTTTGGGCCGCCGCGATGTGTCAAACATTCCGGTTCATTAGCATTTTGCGAACGTCTCTGAGCTATTAGCTCATGGCCGGCCTTGACCATTTCTGGCGCAAGAATTTTCTCATCCAAGAGCCGCTTTAAAGAGCATGGGCTGCCCGATTTGACACTGCTTTCCTGCCTCCATAAACTGAATCTAATGCGCGGAGTTGAACAAGTTGGGAATTCGTGAGCACACTCATGAGGCGAATTATCCAGACATATTCCTGGCGTCCGGGCCTATGGCACAAGAGTCAAAGAACTCGCGTAACTTGAGGACAAGACCGTAAGTTTCCTCCACCAAGTCCCTAAAAACGAATAACTTTGGCAAATATTTGTCAGCAGAGGCATATACACATATAGAGCGAATACAAGTACGATACTTGTTTATCGATTTTTTCGGTTGTCAAACTTGGTTTACTCGGCACAGATAAGATTTATGCCAGCGGCAGAAAGGGGGTAGGGCCCAGAAAGTGTTCTCTGGCCAGAAAAAGGGGACTGCCAGCAAAAAAAGACATATAATGAGCACATGCCGTACCATGACTAACAGCTGTTTGGCCAAAACAAAAGGCAATAATGCCAAATGACAGGCAGAAGTGCAGCCACAACTGGCACAAGAACAATAGCCACCGAGCGCGGCATATGGAAATCCAACCATGATTATGGTACTGATGACGACTCAATTCGGTTCCCCAGCAGGGCTTTGGATTGGTAGCTTTTGGGGTCAGACACAAACCTTCGCATACACTCGCAAGATAGATTTCTGGAGGTAAGTAGACACCTCATAGATAAGATTTAACTTTTATTTTGCATTTTTCGGTTGCTGATACCGACTGTGCGATTACTCTCTTCTGCCCGTTAGCCAACCCAAATTTCTGGCCCCCAACCCGCCGACTTGGCAGCAGTTCTTAGTCACTAAAACCTGACTAAAATACAGTTGAAGACTGGAGCGCAGAGGCAACCTCAGGGGCGATTACCATCTGGCGTGGGTGAGTCAGCCGCTTCTGCGACTGCGGAGAGGGTCGGCCTCTTCCACTCCTCCAGACAGGAAACGCAGTATTGTGTCCCATGGCTTACCTGAAAGGAAGAGAAGAAATTATTATTGAATTAGCGTTGAGGAAAAGGATTAAACAAAGGAGCAGACAGAGGGCAGTTATGGTGATTAATAAACGCTCATTGTGGTCGCGCCGGGAAAATTCCCATTTTCATTCTACATTCAGAGACAAGAGTGCCTGAAACTTTCCCAAGATCCGTCAAGATCGAACGCACACGCGCCTCAAATAAATCATAAAGACCGAGTACGCACTCTCTCCATATTTCAGCTTTCAGGTCCCCCTCTGCCATCCACAAAACAACAAATGTGAGAAACAAGTTTAGATCAATGGAAAGGGGTGTCTGTTCACATTGTTCATATGGCAGAGCAGAGATCTCTGTGTGCTTTTATTTGCAGTGTAGCTGCACTCACTTGTCGCCAGAGCAATTAAGCCCACTTGCCACATTACTTGTTCAGCTCGGAGTGAAATCGATAGCGCGGCGGAAATGCGGTTTCGGTTGAACATTTTTCGAGGCGAGTTTGGCGGCATTTGGGTTTCAAACGCAGGCACTTCCCGCCCCCAGAGCAGGCCACTTTCCAAGGTCGACCGCTCGGCTGAGTTGGGTCTTGCGGTCGGAACTCTGCCAATTCACTCTGCGAACAGAGTCCCCGGCGGGATAGAGACTGGGTGGCTCCAAGGTGGAAGAGCAACAGCTCTCTTCCACTGGAGAACAGAGAGAATGGCGCGAAATGAAAGCAAATTTATTTTAATGATGTTATTTATTTTCGCGGAGCCCACATGCGAATGAAATAACAAACTTGGACCGGGGGTTCGGTTCCCTCCCATCGCCATGGGCGCGACCTTCAGCTGCACGTCGAAATGCGAAGCTTTCGGGTGGGATGGCTCGGAAGGCTACAACAAGTTGTGCTACTAGACCCAGTGGTGGAGGCGGCAGTCGGTTACTTCTCTACAGAAAAATGCAGAGAAAATCGCTTCAATATGGAACCTATTGTGTCTCGCCCTATTAGAGCCGAATAAACAAACGAAAACGATCAAAACCGGCCAGATTGGCGAGCTGAAAATTTGTGAAATTTCTTTTTGTGTCCAGGTGGCAAGCCATCAGGCCATATAGGAAAACAGCCAATTAATTGTCATCATGGTGGCTGGCTTTTATGTTTTCGCAAAAATATGAATTCGGGCATCGCCGGTCCACTGGAGTTTATCCGGTTGGGCGGCTGCCGCAAAAGGCAGTCGGAGGAACGGGGTGAGTGAACGGATTTAATTGATTGGCTGCCTCTGTGATACGTTTTCGGTCTGCCCGACAAACTCGAAACGCGGAATGCGAAAGTCAAGCGGCCAACTAATTGCTCCGGAGTCCGGCCGGTTCACTGGAATCCGCCAGAGAAGCACACAAAGGCCACATAATTGCTAATTACGGCGATGCGTTACTTTAATTGCCCAAACGGGTCGCAGGACGCGGCTTTAGGGCCTTAATTAAGGGGCCAGACCGAAGTCCTCCCACTGCCAGGGCAGTAATTTAATGGCAGATATAAAGAATCCATCCGAAAGAAGTATGGCGGCAAATGCATCAAGCCCGGGGGCGTGGGCGCTGCACCAACTTGTGCTTAATGCAACAAATAAAAGGGGAAATGCCTCGCAAGAAAACACTCTCCAGACCCACCCGAGCACGCCTCGCCAAGGCTCTGACATGGAAATGTCGCTCTCCTCACGAAATTTCCTGCAACGCCAATAACAACAACGGCGAATCGCAACCAGAACAATGGGTCATGCCGGGCATGTCAGGGACATCGGCATGCGGCGCGTGCCCCACCCACTCGCCCCAAGGCCGGCCATTAAAGGCTTAGAAGCGAGGACGCAGCCAGGACCCGACAATGCGTCGTAGTCGTATCTTGTGCCTCTTCGGTGTGGCGTGTGGGATGAGGGGTCTGCGATGTAGGATGCCCCGTCTGAAGGACGCATAAATTAACACTCGTTATCGGCGCTCAGTTTCTGTTTTGACACAATCGATTGCCGGGAATCTGGCTGGAAATTAATTGCGGGCATCGAAGAGGGCAGGACCCGCATGCGTGGTGGCTTCCCAGAACTCGTGAAAGATTACAATTCTTCCAAATTCTCAGAGACAGGCACAGCTGCAGTGAGTCCTAAGGGAGTTTCCTCTCAAGTCCTTTCCAAGGTCCTCCCAAGTGACTGTTTCGAGCCACATGTTGAAGGGTTGAGTTTGGGGAAAGTCTTCTTAAAACTCAGCCAAGGGCAGCTATCAACTGACAACAAAAGTTTGTGTTGTGTGGTGAATACTTCAGCAACTTTTGTGGCAAATCCTTCAAGCCTCCAAAGTGGGTCACGCCATTAGGCATTGAAGAATCTATTTCGGGGCCCAAAAGTGAAACCCGCGAGATCAATGCAACTTTCTTCGGGTAATGGGTAATGGGTAATGGCTGAAAGCCATGATGAAAGCGGACAACCAAAGAGCATGACGAGCGGAAGCCCACGGTTCGGAGAATCAAAAACCTTTCAAAGACCAGCCGGATTGCATGGCCATCACAGTGAGGGCCGGAAGCGGGGGCCAAAGAAAGAGATGATGCATCTCGCCACGGACGTAATTGAAGCTAATTGGGTTAACCTTATATTTCTGCTTAATTAATCCCGCGGAAAGGCCCCAGAACATGCACGATCACTTGAGACTGGCGCCTGGCGAAAATGTGTACTTTCTGCGACTGGACTGACCAGTTCGGGGCCAGCCTGATGTTATGATTCTGCGAGCATCGCACCAAAAATGATTCATCAGCCAGTTCTACGAAGCGGCCCATTCGCTGTCATGCTAATTAGATGACTATGCCCCACTCGACCTGTGAATAAGGTACAGAAGCGACGAATCTTTTCGTCAATGATCCCTCCCTGATGGGGCAGAAGATGCTCCCCCAAGAGGGCTGGGGAGGGCTCTTCCCGTCACCTCGCTGACCCAATTGAGTTGAGCAATTTCAGTCGCCGTTTATTAGATTTCGTGCTGGGCAGCACAATTGTATCTGTCAGATTCTCCTCCATCCATCTCCCGCTCTGGCCCGACAATTTGCATCTGACTGCGGCGACCGGCACACGCACTTCTCAGATACTCAGAAACTCAGATACTCGACCCGATCGCGTAACTGAGACGCTTGTTCTAGGCTCTCTGCAATTAAAGCGATTATCTCGATGGAGGTATTCGAGCAATGAGCTTGTTTACAGGAAGTTTGGCCCACATCCCGAGCAAATTAGACGGATTTACGACGGTGCTAGCTCTAGATTATTAGAATTGCTGTTCAAATTGCAGAGCTTCTTGGACGGGGCGTCCATAAATCGAATAGAATGCCATCGTCTGTCAACCAGAGACTGCCAAACGCGGGCAAGAAATGCAAACAACAAACATTGTACAACTCAGATTGACAATTTGCCAGCCACCCGGATTGCCGCCGCGAATATTCAGACACAGAAGAGCGCTTATTCGCCAATTCCAGATACTCAGATACTCAGATACTCAAATCCTCAGATATCCAGATACCGATTCAGAAGCCGAGACAGCTTGTCGGGGCTGGGAAATGTTTGTTTTTGTTTGCCTCGACTGCAGGGTAACGGAATCGATGCAATTGCTAGAAACTGGAGCGACCGGGCAGGAAATTGGAGCGGATCAGAGGAGCTTCTGGCGCGAAGTCTTCCAAGTGGACCCATCGGCATGCTCCAGTTGCCGCTGAGCTGGCCACGCTCCACGGGGCGTTGATGGAATTGCGACGCGTAATTGGCCTCTCACGTAATTCGCCATTAATTGTGCGCCGCGACTAATCGAATTTGCTGCGAAAATGTCAGTAGAGCCAAGCCAGAGTCGGAGCTGGAGCTGGAGCTGGAGCCGGAGCCATTAAATGCCATCAGAAACAAAACAATGCCCAGGTCGGCTACCAGGTGTGAATCATTGCATTTTCAATAAATGTGCTTCCGAATAGACACTGCCAGCTGACTCAGGCCACGTGTCCGAATCGTCGCTATTAAGCTCGTATAGATTCTATAATTCGCAGAGCCGAGCTGGAGGTGGAGGTGGAGGAGGGCCTCCCACTGGCGGGGCTAGCACTGCAAGATGGCGTGCTCAAGGTGCGGGCTACTGGCAAGTGGTTAGCCGAATGAGTCACCGAGAGTGCAGTGTTTTAGCACGAGGGCTCTTAACACAACAACGACACATCTTAGTGGCTTAGTGCCATTAGCCCTCGAGAAGATGCCAGCATATGTAGTCCTCCTGCCGAACACATTCAAGTAATCGACCCTAATGCCGTGAGTTCCTCGGGAATAATTTATGGAATAAGCTCCGATGGCAAACAGTGGTTTATCAGTCCGAAGAGCGCTGCGTACGTACAAGTACATCCGGCGGATATACAGCGCCGAAGGGAGCTTTAATAAAATAAAGTTTTATTGCAACAGTGCCGTGGCCGGAGTGCGTTGGGGAGGCGCGCTCGATAAAGAGTCAGGCCCTCGTATAGAGACACTGACGCCGGCAGAGCGGGCTGCTTTCGTTTTGCTTACAAGCACTTTGCTTTCCATAACAGCAATTAACTAATGCCAGTTGATGAACTAACCGGCCAGAGAGACACGGGCCAAGGGCTTACGTAAGGAGGCTGAAAACTGTTGACTGGTGGCTGAAGGGTCTGCAAGTGGAGGAGGCTACACTATTTTGTAGCATCAGGCGTCTTGAGATCTCAGTGAAAACTGTCGATTCTGCTCCACCGCCCTCCTCCCTCCTTTGTCTTATTTATTAATTAATAATCCGAACAATGGCGTCCACTCAGCCCCGAGGAGAGCCGCTGCAGCTCTAATCTCTGGGCTTTTGTCTGCTCCGTATCTGAGCTCCTCGGCTTCCAGATACTCCGCGGTTCGTTGGCTCTGCTCTCGGGGTACTCCAGTAAGTGGCTCGCGCTTATCACTCTGAGATAAATCGACGAGGGCATCCCAGTGGGGCTGAGTGGGAAATTAAATAAAACAAAATAAACGAGCCAGCAGCCGGCCCGAACACCAAGAGATGGAGATCGGCAGAATCGACACGAGGGAGCCCACGAAAAATTAACGCCGGAATGTTAATTCAATAAGCACTTTCGTGGCGCTGGCATTGGTCGAAGATACAGCTCTCTATTCGCTACTTTGAGGTTTGCCTCAGTCATTAAGCATATTCCGAACATAGAGCGACAGATAGTGCTCTCCCGACCTAAGACAACTTTTTGTGGGATTTCTAGTCGCTTGTGAGTCGGCTCTCGACCCAAATACTTTTCGTTTTGTTTAATTCCACCATCACTCCATGCAACACCTCCCGAAAAATCTCACATTCAGTTAGCTCCTGGCTGTAACTCATTGTTGTGTAAATAATTAGCTCCGAAAAACACTGGATGCTCCAGCAAGAGCACATAAAGAGCTACAAAGCTACAAAGCTGTGTTAACAAAAACCTACAAACTTTTGTGGTAAAAAGTGGATACATATCTGTTTATAGTGGAACGTAAACAGAAATGTGCTTCACAGTTCAGTGATCCCCGAATGTCGCCGAATGTTCCTCGGCTCTCTGTTTAGTTTTCAAAATAAAAGCACACAAAGTGTCCCGCCCGAAATGCATGAGCGGTTCTCGGTGCGTGGGGGACTCCCCGCCTCGCCAGATGCCTGAAATCGCAACTGCAGCACTCGAAGAGCTTGCAAATGACTCGCAATGAAGGTGAATTAGCAACTGTCCAGGCACGAAACAAACCCCAACCGAATCCCAATCCGTATCTGAGTTGGCACTTTCGGCCAAACCCACTGACCATAACCAGGAAGCGCTTTCCGATTGCGTATTTCGGTGCATACACGGCAAGCAATATATTTATTATTGAAATTTATTTAGTAATTCATTCAGGAAGGCTTTTTTATTATACTTATTATTACTATCAAAGGAAGAGAAGTTTACAAAACTAAACTAACTTAGTAGAGTTACATTGTAGAGTTACTCCTTCAGAGTAAAGGTAAGTAGAGTAACATTAATTCAAGTAAACCTCTTAGTTTCCAGTAGTTCTATAGTTTCTATATTCCGATCAGACCCTGATCTTGCAGCCAAGTTTTTCTCCGAGTGCCTAGCTCACTCCCGGACTCAGTCTACCGTGCTGTCGCATTTCCGTTGCGAAAACAGTGAAGTTCTTGGTGGTGGTGCTGCTGCATCCCATTACCCACTCTAGCACCAGTCGGCGAACAACGAAGTCCCAATAGCTCTATGCATAAATTAACCAAAACCCTAAGAGAGACGCCCATGGCAGAGTGCCTGCTTCCATTAAGATGCCCCCCCAGCCAGCTGGGCTGTCCTCCGTCTTTATGATTATTTATTCACTTGATTGCTCTCGGCCTTTCACTGTCCTCTGAACCGCATCTCTGGCTCTTTGGTTCGGTTCTCTGATTTTGATTAATCATCGAGAGGGCTTACCTTGTGCCAGCTTCGACGGACGCGACCCTGGCCAGCCCCCTCCGCTCCCAATCAAGCGTTGCATTGGCAGTCCATAGCAGGCGATAGCAGCAGCAGAAAGAAAACAATTGGTGCCTGGCCCGAAGAAAATGCTAAAGTGCACCTCCATCGCTGTCTAAATAGGTTTAAGATTTGTTTTTCTTCCTGTACAGTGGCCTGCATTTCGTCTCCCGCGGCACAGGCACTGCTTTGTTGGTTGTTTAGAGGAAACTGCTGCTGCTGCTGCTGCTGGTGCAAACAAACGTGATTTCCTCTGGCTGCTGGCTGGCTGGCGTAAACAAAGTTATTCAAGTGCTTTCTTGGGGCATTCTTTCCCGTCCTGCTGTGTCTGTGGGGGTGTCTGTGATTGCCTCTTGCTTCTAGGCTACAGGGAAAATGACTAATGCAGTAACCAGACTTCGACATCTCCTTGGGGTTGCCAGTCGACGGGCTCACCCTGACTGACTAGTGGGTACTAGTGGAGATAGAGTCATAAATAACACCAAGTTTTGTTTCAGTTTCGGTCTCCAGAGTGGCAAACACAAAACTCATTTGGCGCACCCTCCCCCGGCCTGCTGCACCGGCCGCCTTCGACTTAATTTCGCCCTAATCCGAACCATGACTGATGCACACACGCAACCCGCAACCACCCCGGGGTGCTCGGGGTTGGTAATCGGGGGAATCCCGCACACGCGGCCAGGTCAAGAGTGACTCAGAAGTGCCGCCACGCAGCACGTGTTCTTTTCTGCAACAATTATATAGTAATGACCCACTCAGTTCGAGGGGAATCAATGTCCATCGATTTCTACTTAATTATTTGACAAAATTCAGTTCGAAGCACGTTTAGAGACAAATAAAGAAATCTAAACATGCTTGGAGATTAATTCTGCACACTTTTATGCCACTCGCTGCGTTAAAAATGGGCGTGTAATACGTCTAGTTCCAGGCGGGTCATAAGCCTTTGTCTGGCCTTTCCTGCCACTTTGATGTATTGACATTCTGCCTTATTCGTCTCTTATTTCTTAATTGCTGGAGGGGCTGGCTCCCTCTCCCGACAAGCCGCCACTGTCTGCCAAGTAGATGTAGATTTCCTGGCTTCCTGGAGCAGGCTTTGTCAAGCTCCCCAAACACGTTCTGCGGGGCGACGCAATTTATGCAAATGTCGTCCAATTCAGATCCACGGCCGAAGAAAGAGCCGGACCACTAATATATGCATGCTCAGAGGCGGCTTCCGCGGAGCGCGGAGCACTGGAGAATCGAGAGACAGAAGCGGTAGCGAAGCAGCAGCGGCAGATTCTCGTTCCATTTAAATTCTTTTGACCTGACTCAATCAAGTCGGACTTGAAGCTCTCGGGGAAGAGCTTCTGCAAGTCGGATCTCAATTGGATCGGCCAACCACTTGGCTGTCACATTTGCAACCGGACTCGGAGAACTGCATTCTGATGGAGTGGCTGGCTCCTGGCCGGCTCCCACGCTCTGGGCCAAGCCCGTCTGAGCCATTAACGCTACTACGCCGCGTATTAATGATCTTCCTCTGACTGGCGACAATGATAATGGTGGATGGTTCAGCCCGGAGCGACCAGCTTGCCACATGAGTAAACAAGGGCCGCGATAAGGAAATCAACGGGGGATTGGAGGGGCGTGTCCCGGAAAGTTTATCCAAGACATGAGAGTTTTAAGAAGAAAATTGTTGGCGGAAGTAATTTCATAAAAGTTAACTCAAACCTATGTTATTACTTAAGAAGCAATAGGCGGCTAACGAAAACAGCAGTGAAGAACAATTACCAAACTTTATGACCAGCAGTTGCGAAGCGGCTTTCAGTTTTTTGACAATTATCTGCCGAACCTCCTACTCACTTATGAGCCACGAAGTTACCTCACCAGTTGCGGCCACTTGGTCGGTATCTGCTGTTGCTGTTTTGCCGCACAATTGCGCAAACGACATAAAAATGGTAAGGCGAAAAGTAAATACTGCTGCAAATCGGCGGCAGTCGGCAGTAGGCAGCGACGATCGAACAATGGCAGCAGCGAGCGAGAACCAGTTGCCAAAAGCGGAGTTGGCGGCCGGAATGGAAAGGCCCGAAGCGCACACTCGGGCTCTGACCTTTTGCGGCCAGAACTCTGACAATGAAATTAACTGGAGAATGGCTCCAAATGACGAGGAGGCACAGCAACCAGACGGCCGAAAGGGCCGCTTTTCAAAAGTGTCGCAGCCAATTGTGGCAGAAGAAAGTTTCTACGTGTCGGATGAATCTGCCAAAGCCGAGAGCGAGAGTGGGGCACGCCACTGCATTCAAAATCGATTTTTTGTCGCGAAGGGACAATCAAATGAAATGGGTTTGTCGGTTTTTTGGGTAAACGCTACGTGAATTTGCAGCGAAATTAAGACCCTAGGGCGCTACAGTATCTCGCAGATACGTGAGGCTTTGATAAAAGCAGCTCTCTATCAGATAAGCTAAACGGCCGACCTGCCAATAGCCAAACACCTCACTGCCGAGTGCCACTCATCACAAAGTGGACAAGACAAAGCGAGACTACTTTGGCGATAACCAAGTGGCCTCCGGCTGCAGGAGGCGGGTGGCAGGAGGCAGAAGCCAGCCGACTGTGCTGGAGGACGTCGCAGTCTGTGTATCTCTATGATTCTATTTCCCAGACCCTGCAGCCTCCGATGAAAACAACAAAGTACAAGCTGGTTTTTCAAGGTTGTCCAAACCAGCGAGAGTTAACAAAAAGCTCCGAGCACAGTGGTAGCACACTGGTTCAAAATCCAATTAATTCCTGTTGTTGAAATTAATATAAAAAATGTATTTCGCAGGAACTGTAAGCCGTTCATCACCCAATTAATAATTACAACAAAATTAGTAATTAAATTTCTAAAAAGTGATTCAAGTTACAGAATGTATAAAGATATGAATGAAGATAAAGAATGTCTAAGTATATTTATTTCACAGTAACGACTAATGAAGTCTCATGATTATTAATAATTATTGATGAATAATTATGAATAAATAAGATCTAACTAATATTGACTGTATCTTGTCGCTGATTCATTATCGGACACTTTTTGAAAATATTTCCATTACTGTCTAACCGACACTCTTTATCTTTTGCGGCGAATTAAAGCTACTGCACTGGGTGACCCAAATTTTTGTGTTTCATCCACTGTGATTCTGACTAACTTGGTGGGGCAACCAACTCTTTTCGTTGTGAGCGCCAAGAACGCATGTTCTTTCAGACTTCTATTGGGAAAATGCACATCCCATGCGGATCGGGATGCGGAGTTTTCCCATTTTCCGTTGACTCACCTTTTGGCTTTCCTCCGCCGCCCTCCGCGGCAGCTTCCGCTGGCAGCCAGCATGTGCTCTGCAGCACCAGCAGGAGCACCAGAGGCAGATGCAGATGCAGATGCGAGCGCGACCTCCGTGACATATTCGGCGTCTGGGCCGCGCGGTTGTTGCAGTTAATATTGGGGATCGGGATGTGTGCTTTGGCAGACGGTAGCGGGATTCGTGGGGACATCACATCATTGCGCTCCTTACACTTCCTGCTGCACTTCCATCTGATGGCCCCGAAGGCGGGGCTGGGACTTCGAAGCAGATCGCGGACGGGGGGGCGGACGTTACAGGTTCTGGTGCACCATTCGCGAATCAGCACTGTACACAACGGAAAGTCGGAGACACTCGCTTTTGACGCGTAAACAAACAGGGGGACCAAAACAAAGGGCAACGACAACAACTTGAGAAGCTTTCTATTGGATTTCGTGGCGTCCTCGCTCCAGCTCTTTTAACCCCACACTTTTATCTTTAATATCTGCGGGATTTTATCCAATTTATTGAGCAGCACATACACCATAAACACAGAATACACCGAAAATCCTGCTTCTTTCGACGGGATTCGCGCAGGGCAAAGATTTCCGTGGCGTCCGGGCGACGAGTCTTGCAAAATGAATAAGCTCTATTTATTGGATGCACTGGTGGGGAGGCAGGCGTTTCTATATTCCGACACTGCCTTCAGGAAAATCATGAAAATCCCAAACAGACAAGCGCTATCACACGTTCGCGTCGCGGCCTGGAGAAAGACTGACAGCTGGTGAAGCAATTTTCGGTTTGGTACTTTGGTATTTCTTGTATTTGGATGTATTTGGTATTTTACCGTTGCCAAACCTGGGAAAAAATAAAACATAGACTTTTAAATTAAATTTAAGTTAAAAAAAATTAACTCAATTATTACAGATTATGGTCCATAAATCCAAAAATTGCTTACATTTTATACAAACAAAATAAAAAAGAAAAGAACAATGATAATATAATTGTGCTCTATAGTAGTTTCCTGAACTGGTGCTACAGGAATATATTTAAAAAGCCCATAGGAACAAAATGGAATGAAACCCATCGAAGGACGGTCCAACCGTCCAGGTGGTCCTGATTATATGAAAGTAAGTAATGAATGTGAAGTACTCTAAAAATATAATAGAATAAGCATAAAATATTTCATATAAATTATTATATTATGACATGTTAGTGAAGTAATTATTCTTGTAAGAGCACTTGTTTTACTCTCTACACCGCGAGAAATTGTACAACAGAACCATTTTATTGGTAATGTAGACGATAGTTCAGCTTTACGGTATATAATTTTTTAATTTTATATATCTATATAATATATATCAGTACACGTTTTACTATTAGGAAACCAAATTCTACTCAGATCTAAACATAATTGAACATTTGATTGCTAGTATGCTAGTATTTTCTGTATCAACGAATAAGAGTGCTGTAAAATTTTGAACGTTTTGCAACACTTGTACTTTCTTCGTCCATCAAACAAAATATTTGTTTATGTTTGCACAACTTTTAATTTAAGGGCTTGCATCTCGCCGAGATAGGGAAATGGCGTTGCTATGCCGAACCTGTGGCACCGAGGTGTACAACACCAGTACCACGTATCTGTATGGGACTGAAAGCGCCAAACTGTTGCTAAATTTGGAACTCATTTCGGGCACAACGGTGAATACGAACAGGAACCAGGAATACCGAGGATATTATAAAAAATTACTCTACTTCTCAATTTCAGCTCCCAAATGAGCCGGAACTGCCCAGCCACATCTGCGCCTGCTGCCTCCTGGAACTGAAGCAGGCGGTGGCTTTCAGGGACCGTTGTCTCCAAACGCAGAGGGATCTACAGCCCATGCGATGTCCGACTACGCCGGACCTCATATCAGGTCCCGAGGAGTCCCTGGATGTCAAGATAGAGTGCAACGACGACGCGCTGCACGATTTCATAATGGAAACCTCATTCGTTGAGCCCCAGCTTGGGGAGGGAACCCAAGATGGGGTCTCCAGCGAAGAATCGGAAAGCAAAGTGGGGGAAGACACATCCGAATACGATCCTTTAAAGCAACAAGGTGAGCTCCATCCAGAGTATCAACTGCCTGTCTTGCCCAAAAGACCTCGAGGTCGACCGCGAAAATACCCACCTAAGCCCGCTCCCAAAGAGAAGAAGCCTATGGTTTCGTGGAAGAACCTGACCAAGGAGGAGATTGCGGAAAGGAGACGACAGTATCAGTACTGCAACGATGTTTGCGAATTGTGCGGCAGAAAGTTCAAGTACAAGAGCAACTTCAAGATTCACATGTTGACCCACACGGGCGACAAACAGTTCCCCTGCGAGGAATGCGATAAACGCTTCTACACCGAACACTTGAAAGTAAAGCACCATCGCGTCGTCCACCAGGGTCTAAAACCCTACCCCTGCCGCTATTGCGAAAGATTTTTCGGTACCACAGGCCACCGTACCAAACACGAGAGGTAAGTGTAAGCGTATTCAGGTTGGTATTCAGGCTTACCTACAGTTTTTTATTTTATTCTAGAGCTCACACCAATACCCGGCCATACAAGTGCAATGAGTGCGGCAAATCGTTCATCGCGGGGGACAAACTCAAGCGCCACCAACTCATCCACTCTGGCATAAGAGATTTTGCGTGAGTTCAATCACAAGGCGTTTTGATCGCAATATATAAGTGTCTTTGTTTCAGCTGCACCACATGCAACCAGACCTTCCAGCGCAACACTCATCTTAAGCAACATCTGCGATCTAAAACTCACAGGGCCAGAGAAGAGTCGTTAAAAGGTGTGGTCGAACGGAAGCCCAAAGTATCCAGATACGATGGAGCGCTGGCAGGTTTCGTCGATTGAATTACACATTCCTTTCTTAATGCAAATTAGGCTCAAGTTATTATAAATAAATTTGAATTTTTAAGTTCGTATCTCGGTTCATGTTGTAGCTGTTATTTAACTGTCATAACTTGTTATTTTTATAAACATAAACATAATTTTATAATTTTCAAATAGTGGCGGTTCAGATTAACAGAATGTTAGTGCTTAACAGCGGGTGAGGTCACAGCTGACTTGACACGTTGAGTAGACTGTTATATTAATATAATAAATAAAAAGAATTGATTATTAAAATTGGAAACACCTTTAAAGGCTTATTTGAACGCTTAGAAATTATTTTTTAGCTGTTGATACTTAACATTGTTATGTTGGGAATACACGTATTTTTCGCAGTCTCGCGCGTTGGTCACACTGGTCCAATGTACAATGGGCATCGCGCTTGTTGTGGAGCAGCCCCCCTTTCAAAGCTTAAGTTTTAACAGCTGAGCGCGGACGTTTCGTTGCTCCCCGGATAACGCGAATAGGCATTCAGCGCAAATTTGAAACAAATCGTTGAAGTGATTGGCTGGGGAGTCGGTACCGCGCGTCATCAGCGTCTGTGTTGTGTGTTTTCGTCCGCCGCTGGTTATCCACCCCCATTTGCCCACCCCGGCCACCGGGAGTGTTTTTGGTACTTCTTGAATGAAAATCCTGTGCTCTGGCTAGTGTTGTAGTGGGAGAACACGGCTAGGTGCCTGGAAGCCCACAGAATGCACTCGCTGCACGGACAGTTCATGAGAATTTGACATTTAGGCGAGTGTTGCCGCAGAAACCACAACAAAAACTAGCTGCGGAGCGGTGGCTGGGTTTTGTGCTTTTATATTTTGGCGTGGGCTAGGATTGGAGGACGGACACACCCACCCGAAAGCCGAAAAGCAACAAAGTGGTCCACAGCCGTGTAGAAGTGTGTTTTGCAAGCCCGTGTGCCAGTGTGTGAGTGGTGTGTGTTTGCGAGGAAGGGACTCGGAGCCGGTTTCGCAACTTAATTGACAAAGCAAACAAAGGCAAACATACATCCAGCAATCATAAACGCAAGCACCAAGCGAGCGCGAATGATACGATACACATCCCATGAATACGGCCCAGCTGCTATAGCCCGGATAGCGCAGAGATGCTGCTATAATTAGCTCTCCGGATTCCTGTGCAGTCCCACGCACCCAGCAACATGGTCGTCGTCCGTGCCCCTGCCCGCCGCCTCAGCCCTCCAAGAGTGGCCCAGCTCCTGCCTCTGGCCCTTGGCCTGTGCTCCTGGCTTCTAATCTCGGCCGCCACTGCCCACAACTGTCAACACCAGCATCCGAAGGCCCATGAGGTGAGTGCCCGCAGTTTCAATGGATCCTCGTTCGAATCCGAATCCAATTAGACCGTTAATGGGAAAGTATGTTTTTTTGTGGTTTCCTGGCAACCAAAAACAAAACCTGCAAGCACAGCCCATGAACGGTTTGAGAAAAGGCCATTTCAGAAGACCTTCATCCCCGCAGATAATCAAAACAGGAAAACAGCTTCAAAAATCGATACTGTGATAGCGAATAAAACTCTATTTTGTTGGCCTCGAGAACTATTCTGTGTGATGCAATAAACTAATTAAAACCGCATTAAGAATTTAATCAATAAATTCTAAATAGAAGTCTTGAATTCCTGGAAAAATTAGGGCTTTGTGGCGGTGGAAAGTGGGAGGAAAATCATTAAGAAAATGTCTCAAACAGCCACATCATTCATTCTTTCGGTTCTCGAATTTCCTGCTGGCTTTTTTCTGCATCGTCCTGTGTCCTTTGTGCTCATTAGAGCAAGCTCGTAATTGGTCCTGGCTTCGCGGGAAATTCATAATTGATTGGAGCCCTCGCGGAACGGCATAATTACAGGCCCCATTTGGCGCACTAGCATCGCCATTGCACGATTCCCACACTCTGCAGTCCGGACTCCGGACAAGACCCAAGAAGCGAGAAACAGAAATGGAAACTGATTCTGAAACAGCCATAGAAACAATAACAGCATTGGCAACCACAACTTATTGACTAATTCCGAAAGATAATCGTATGCGTATTCGCGATCCAGATCATGCCGTGTGGTGGAGCTCAGGTGGTGCCCGTGGTGGTGCATTTCAAGCCGGCTATTGGCGGTTACCCAACCGCCTCCACCTGCAGCGCCCAAGAGCGGCCTGCTTAGGGTTTAATGTCAGAGGCTGTCCGCCAACTTGTTGCATTTGCAATAATAATTTTAATTCAGCCCCCGGGGATTTCTCGTTGTTTTTTTTTTAAGGTTCATGCCAGTATATTTCTGCTTTCCAATCAACGGCTTTTTTAATTGACGCGTCGTCGCCACAAACTGAGGTCGCAGTCAATTGCGCAAAGGGTGGAATTTACATGACTACCCTACCCGGACAGGCTACAGTCAGCTCTGGTGCTCTGTATTCCGCACAGTTGAGGCTGAAACTAATTGTAGTAGGGTAGTGAACTGCTCTGTAAAGTTTTAGATTGTTTTTATTCCATAATCCAGAGTTGTCAAGGACTATATCGAATAGGAAAAGTTTAAGAGGCTGTCGCCTGAAATCCCTGAAGTTTTCCGTCCTTTTAAGTCAGGCCAGTCAAAGTGAGCTCGGAAATTAATTCAGCCACTGTCTAACGACGCTGTCGAGGTCGCCCGGCGGGTAATTAATGGAATTATCTGTAACTGGAGCTGTTGTGAACTCGCAAACAACCCACAGACTCCCTTTAAACCTAATCGTTGTCGCGAGTCCAGATTGAAATTCATCCTGTCATGAACAGAGATTGAACGACAAGTAGACGTATTAAATGAATAAATGCGGGCTGAGTCCACTGATCCCCCCAGCGTGTTGCAAACCGGTCCAATTCGAGCGAAGCACTCAATTCTAATTAGGCTTTTATAAATTGAGAGAAGCCGGGACGGCCCAAATTGAATCGTTTGTCACGTTGCCTGAGCAGTTAGTTCTGGGCTGGCAGTGATGTTACGGACTGTTCGGAGCACTGTCCGGGAAAGCGGATAAATTTTACTTACTTTTCAGGAGATTTTGTTCGTTATTTAATCAAAAAACACCTGGGACTAATGAGTTCTTAGTTATTCACACAACAAGTCAGGTGTATTTTTATTCCGTTCCACTCCTATTAGAGTAGTACTTAGATCATACCTCTGTAAGCCAACCGATTTTAAATGCAAATGCATTTATGTGCTCTATCAATTTGCTTTACAAGCCACGGCTTCCATTTGCATTTTGAGTGGATAGCCGTCTATCCGGACCCGCATCCATTCCTCGCGATTAAATATTTATCAACCCGTCGCAACCAATGGCAAACAATTGAAAAGATACCTGCCACGCGAAGAGGAAACTAAAAGTTGCGACAGAAGCCATTCACGAAACTTTAAAGCGCCTCCTAGAAGGGGAGGGGGACTGACTCATAGAACGGGAAACGCCGGGGATTTTTCCGAGCCAGCTGGGTGGGTGAAAACATTTGTGACTCGCAGCCTCATTGATTGGATTGCAAGCCTAATTGGCGAATTACGTGTTCGAGTTACGCAGTCCGACTGCTGATCGAGTACAGGTGTGCTTCGCGAAGTCGACTCTTCATCAGACCGGAGTAGTTAGCAGGAACAAAAATTAGTAATCAGTAATAAAGAGCATTCCCGTGGGTTGTCCAATAGAGTTGTGGGACAAATTATGCTCTTGGGGCTGCAGCCGAGTGTCAACTGTAGGACTCCGCTGGAAAGTGAGAAATGTGACGAGCTCGTTCGCAACTGTAACAGTAGCATTTATTTTCCGTTTCATTCAATTAAAACTTTGAAAGCAACAGCCACTATTAGCATCTGTAGAGGAGCAGTTGCCATGGTTGCCATGGCAGTCGCAGGCGCAGTAATCGCCGCAAATAGACCCCACTAAAAATCTGGAATTTATCTCCGGCGTGCCGGGGAAACACGTTTATGAAGCGCGAATGCCAAACGCAAACGCAGTGCGGCCTGACGAATGTTCACGCTGATGCCGCTTCAGGGCCATTAAACGAAAACTGTTTTGAAACAAAACCCCGCCAACTGGCAGCAAGTAATTCCAGGCAAGTGTCTCCACCAGGAAAACAACAGCTCCTCCCCAGCTTCCTTCCTAGGGTACGTAAATATCGGAGACTGGTTCTGGAGTAAGGCGAACAGGCTTCCAATTTCAATTCCATTCATTCTGAGCAACGTGCCATTTGCGGATTTTCGGTGTCCATGCCCCGGAGTGGACGTGCCTCCCCCTGATTTAATGGCAAGTTGGTAATTTAATTGGGCCTTTTGAGCTTCTCGAGTATAATACAGCATATTTTCTTGTTTACGGAAAGGCTGAGAGATTGTTTTTACGTTTTAAAGATAAATTAATTACATGGACTATTTATTTATTCCACAACTAATATATTCCCTCGCCATACTGTCCCCACCAGCCCCCAATTATTGAATTCAATTTATTGAATTAGCGGCGCAAATAGTGCCACTCAACGAGCTGCTGATTTTCAAATGTAATGCAGCCGACTTTTTCTAGATTAGCCGCTCCACGGTTTTTGTTTTCAATTTTAATTGAGTAACCCACAGCCGGTCGACACCTTTATTTTTGCGGTCAAGCTGTGAGGTAACACGCGAATTGAGCAAAAATAATCAGCGTGCGGCTACAGATGAGTCAGAAAAAGGCAAAAGCGGGCGAAAGAGCCCCACAAGCAGCATGCAAATGGCCATCGGCGAAACCCGGCTCACAAAATGCTACAACGCGAAGAAAAATTAAAAACCAGAGAGTGGAGCGGCTGGAGCGCGCTGAATCCGAGAGGGAGAGTGCCTGCCCAACGAAAGTGAAAGCCCAAACAAAACGTACAAACGAAAGCCCGGCTTCGATTGATCTGCCGAACTTGAGCGAGCGTTGAACGCCAGGTGACAGTCATTGGGAACGGGTGGCACATGACACTGGGGAAAAATATTCCGACCTCAGGTTTTAATGCAGATTCAAAGGGAATCGGTTTAAAAATTGAGTAAGGTATTCCGCCTCACAATCGGATCTATATTGGCTGGCTAGAGATATGAGATACCTCGCATTTCGGAAAGGTGTCTCACCAGAAAATTAGACAAAAAATCTAAAAAAAATTTCGATCATAGGTTTTGATGCAGATTGAAAGGGAATCGATGTACAAATCGATTAAGGTATTCCTCTCAAGGATCGGATGCATATTGGCTGAGATATAGACAACGCAGTGGGCCACATAGGCCATCCCTAGACTTTCGGGAGGGGTCCCACCACAAAATTTGACAAAAAATCGAACAAAAATTTCGATCACAGGTTTTGATGCAGATTGAAAGGGAATCGATGTACAAATCGATTAAGGTATTCCTCTTAAGGATCGGATGCATATTGGCTGAGATATAAACAACGCAGTGGGCCACATAGGCCATACCTAGACTTTCGGGAGGAGTCCCACCAGAAAATTAGACAAAAAATCTAAAAAAAATTTCGATCATAGGTTTTGATGCAGATTGAAAGGGAATCGATGTACAAATCGATTAAGGTATTCCGCTCAAGGATCGGATGTATATTGGGTGAAATATAGACATCGCAGTGGGCCATATAGGCCATACGTCGCAATTCCGAAAGGGTCCCACCAGGAAATTAGACAAAAAATCTAAAAAATATTTCGATTGCAGGTTTTGGAGCAGATTGAAAGGGAATCGATGTACAAATCGATTAAGGTATTCCTCTCAAGGATCAGATGTATATTGGCTGAGATATAGATATCGCAGTGGCCCATATAGGCCATACCTCGCATTTCGGAAAGGTGTCTCACCAGAAAATTAGACAAAAAATCTAAAAAATATTCCGATCTCAGGTTTTAATACAGATTGAAAGGGAATCGATGTACAAATCGATTAAGGTATTCCTTTCATGGATCGGATGTATATTGGCTGAAATATAGACATCGCAGTGGCCATATAGGCCATACTCGCACTTAGGAATGGTGTTCCAGAAAGAAAATTTGACAAAAAATCGAAAAAAAATTCCGGTCTCAGGTTTTGATGCAGATTGAAAGGGAATCGATGTACAAATCGATTAAGGTATTCAGCTCAAGGATCGGATGTATATTGGCTGAAATATAGACATCGCAGTGGGCCATATAGGCCATACGTCGCATTTCCGAAAGGGTCCCACCAGGAAATTAGACAAAAAATCGAAAAAAAATTTCGATTGCAGGTTTTGGTGCAGATTGAAAGGGAATCGATGTACAAATCGATTAAGGTATTCCTCTCAAGGATCAGATGTATATTGGCTGAAATATAGACATCACAGTGGGCCATATAGGCCATACCTCGCATTTCGGAAAGGGTCCCATCAGAAAATTTGACAAAAAATTTAAAAAATATTCCGATCATAGGTTTTAATGCAGATTGAAAGGGAATCGATGTACAAATCGATTAAAGTATTCCTTTCAAGGATCGGATGTATATTGGCTGAAATATAGACATCGCAGTGGCCATATAGGCCATACTCGCACTTAGGAATGGTGTTCCAGAAAGAAAATTTGACAAAAAATCGAAAAAAAATTCCGGTCTCAGGTTTTAATGCAGATTGAAAGGAAATCGATGTACAAATCGATTAAGGTATTCCTCTCAAGGATTGGATGAATCTTATTCAAGATATTCCCATCCCCATTCCTTCAGCCATCTCACCTGCATAACTAACTAGGTACAAGTATCTTTGGCGTCCCTTTTTTAAGTTGCCACATCAACCTACTTTCCTAGCAAAAAATTAAAAATGGAAACAGGTCTTTGGATATTATCTCGTATAAACAAAATACATGATGTATATGGAATTTTTTATAATGTAACTTGGGTTTATCAGCATTTTGAATATTTATTCGCATTTCTTTGAATTTTTAATGCAATTGTTTTGTTTCTTGCTTGTTTCTGGTTGATTTATTGATTTTGTAATGTTGGCAATGACCTTTGAATAAATCTTCATAAGGTTCCAATATTTGTGGTCTGTGCAAGTTTCAATTTGAAATCAAACTACTAAGACTCTGTGGATTTCCTCTGGCATTCCCACTTCCGATTTACCAATTTGGTTAACCCAAACCCAGCCCGTAAAATAGTTACGATTATTTCTCTCGGTGGTCGAAACTCTGCGGAAGAGAGTGTAAAGTGAATGAGAGATGAAGACGCAGAAACGTTGTCAGCCAGCCCCGGGTGGGGGGACATTGACAGACATTATGACTGCCCCGGCCGACAGACGTAAATAATTACCCAACCGCCGTCGATGATCGATTCCCGCGCCCAAATTAGCATGCGCCTGCGCAACTGGACGGACTTCATAATCCAGTCCCCCCGAACCTCGGCTGCCCTTCTCGGCCCAAGCCACCTTCCAGCCACAAAGCGAATGTGCGTGGCTTGCAGTTTGGCTATTTGTGGCACCTCGCCCATTTGTTTGGCCGAAAAAGCAAATACGGGAGGCGATCAGGCGGCTCGAGCGCCGGCGCAGCCAACTGTGGCAAATCCGAGCATTTCTCTTTGCCGGGCTCTGCGATTTTTTCAGTTTTTTCGCCTTCTGCCTTTTCAAATTGTTACCGTTTCTGCCGTAAACGTGAGTCGCATGGCCAAAAGCAGCGACTGGACACGCTTGAAAGTGGCCCACAAACCGACAAAAATTTGTTTGCCATCTCGAATGTGTGTTAGTATGCAAGCCGGTTGGGGATTACGTCTTATCACCGATTGGGTAAGTCCATCTGCCTTTGGGCCGTGCTTAGAAAGTGTGGCCGAAACGGTTGCGCCTCGGATGAAATCCTGGCAGGCACATCTATCTATTTTAGAGAAATAACTCGCAAGATAAGAAAAGTAATGATTCTTTTAGTTCCAACATTAGGAGAGCCGGAATTGCACTTAATTATACGCACACCTGATTTATTATTCATTTTTTAACTATTCAATTAATCCCCCACCTCTGACACATCAGAATATGTGTCTTTGGGGCTCGGCTATTATGAAAACAGCACAGCCATTAGTGGTTGCAGTCACTCTGTTCGGTTAACGGTTCGCATCACAATGCATTTGGGTTGCAGTTGCATGTTGCATTAATGCCGCAAGATATTGACACCGCTATAGCTGCCAATAGCCCGCGCTCCCCCCTGAGCCGATGCCTGTCAAATGCATTTTGTGCGTCATCATCTTTCACCTGCCAAACGCTTCGCAGATGATTCGTCGTTTGTGCGGTTTATTTCTTAAACGACTTTTCAATGCACTCGACCGCAGAAGGGCGGGGGATAATGCTCCCAGCTCCGGGCACGATCAATGTGAAGATCGTACATTATGTTGCTTATACTTTGTTTTTTCGAGGGTCGTTGTCACGATTAATGCCGGCTTCGGAGATATATCTCTGTGACGGATTAAGCTCGGCTTACTTTATCTCAACAGCAGATGGCACTGGCAGGGCGGTGTCCGAGAGGGGGCACTTCTGATGGGAGTGTAATATTATCCAGGCACGTGACAGGAACTCCAATAGCTTTTAGAAATAGGATTAATTAATCATCAAAATATGCGAAAAATGACGTGTTTAAAAAATAGAATGTAATTTTCAAGCTTAAAATTAAACAAATTTAGTATTATTTTCTTTTTTTTTTGATACATTTTCGTTTTTAAGATAATCATTATTGTAAACAACGATGTTCGTAAACTGAGCCAACAATGACAAACAGATAATGTCACGTTCCATTGTGGCTCTAAGAGCCGCTGATCCCAAGTCATTAGAGCTTCGACGACTTTGACGGGAGCCGTATGATATGATCTCCGATTCGTGTCGAACCCCGGCACTTGGCTGGGACCACGCCACTGTTTGCTTAGCTCATTGCCTCGATTCAATGCCAAACTCTTTTGTCAGATCGCCATTGCCACAACTATTGTTGTTCTTTGGCCAAATGGGGAATGTACTGAGCCGGGCTCGTGCAGGTGTCTCCACTTTGGCATTTAGCCGTCGCCGTCGGGTCGCACTCCCCAGTGAGAACTCCTCACCAATCTTTTCTCACAAGGGGACTCTGCACTCTGCTATCTGCATTCGGCATTGCGGCTCCAATTAAGGCGGCTAAGCTGTCTGCCATCTCAGGCGACAACATATGTGCAAATTAGCTTTAATATAATTTCAATTGGCATTGTCGATGGTGATGGTGATGCTTTTGAAGCCACTACCTTTCACTTCACTGGCTCTGTCTGGCTTTTGATGTCTGCTCTTTGTTTTCGTAGAAGAAAGTCCCCCTTCTGTCTCTGCAACCAAGGCGACTTCTTGAAAGGCAAGTGTTCCTTGAAGAACACTTCTAGCCCTCCATGGGTCGTCCTAAATAGGCCCTTGGCAGATAACCTGGCCCAAAATTGGGAAAATGTTTATTCCGAAGCTTTTGGTAGAAGTAACAAGCCTGCAAATTGCTGGGCATTAAACGAAATGATACAAAAACCGACTAACCCCGGACTCACTCCCACTTGATGAATGTATTTTTGGCCGCACTCGAGCGCATCGTTCAGTTGTCGGCGACAAATTTATGGTGATGAGTGTCAAGTGCTTTGTCTATCTGCCTGCCAGCAGATTATCTCCGTCTATGTGGGGTCGGCCGGGCATGCATATTCAACGAAGACATCTAATTTATTCCTAATAATTGGCACAGATTGCACAATGGGGCCAAAATAATTGGCACACCAGCAGTAACTGAAACAGAAACGACCCAAACAGAAACGGCAAAAGGGAAAAATAGCCAAAAACAAGCCCCACAAATCATTGACATTTCGATGTGCCAATCGTTCGACATTTTGGCGGGCAATTTAAAATTAATTTCCCTGCAATTTGCAGAGTCCAATTACCGCGACGGAGCTGCCTTTTGCGCGGCCTTTGTCTGACAACATGTCGTCATTTAATAGTTAACATCAAATTTCGCTTTCGTTCAGCGTTTAGCTCCGCTGGCTGATTTCTTACTCTATTGCCTTTAATCTCCAGCTCCCTTTCTACCCCCACTCTCACTTTCCGCTTCCAATTTTGATATCACTCATCATCTCTGGCTCCGTCTCGTTTATAGGTCGTCCATGGCGTGCGCATCCAACTGGCTGATGACTTCGAGGAAGACTCCGCCGGAGAGGCGCGGGATCCAGCCAGGCATAGCGTGCGGCGGCGCAGCGTGGCCGCCGAGCAGCCGCTGCGGATTCTGCTCGTCTACGATGACTCCGTCTACAGGTGAGTGTTCCAGCCGGGAGCTGTGCACTGCAAAGTTTGCATGTGAACTTGCCCGATCAAGCTCTTGAAACCTATTAAAAAATACACACCTCCCTTTTCGGATAATTAGTCCCATAAAAGTATACAAATGCAATGCATACTAATTTTCTTCGAGTGCATGGCTCCGCTCCAGCTCAAAAGATTGCCTTTAATTGCACTTTAATGGCAGCCAGCCAAGCAGACAAACACGAAAAAGCAACAACTCAGCCCACAATCTGACTTGGCCGAATGTCAAGTTAACATAAAAGCGAAAATAACTCACTAACGTTTTGCTCTGGCCATGCACCGTTACCGTTACTGGCACACTCGCTGGGTTGAGTAACAGTTCGGGCCCGGTCCAAAATTGGTTAGCCGAGTGTGGTGTGGTGTGGTGTGTGTGCGCAATTTGTCCAAATCAACGCAGTTCGGCCACTTGGCTCGGAGGTGTCTCCTAACCTTAGGCCCCATCGATTGCTCCATCCGGCACCAGGCAGTTGGTGTTGGCTCCAAACGCATCGATTGATCGGCGGAGGACAAGGTCGCCAGGAAAGTGGCAACAGCCCCACTTGACTTTAATTGGGGTTTTGCTTTCGATTAATAAGTCAGTAGCGGAAAGGTGACTCTAACAGGTGCCAACAGGTACACAATTAGCCCGATGCCTACGCCAGCAACCAGGTAGTGAGTAGTGAGTGTGCTTGGGCTGTGACCTTCAGGTAAAAGTAGTTTAAAAGTAGCTTCGATTGGAGCGGGGACTTTGGATCTTGAAATTCAAATCAAATACATGGGATATCCGACTTGTGCAAATTTTTTAAATGAAAATCAATAGTGGAAAGCTAATAAAGCTGAGCAAAGTAATTGCAGTATTCCTGTTAATAGGAAATTGGTTTTCCGTGGAAATCAAAATATGTTATTCAAGGACTCCCAAAGGGCCGAAGCTAGGATTTCTGAAATCACACCTTCTGACAATGTAAATAACGTGGAAGTAATTCAAAGTGGATTTATTTGCCGAGGTAAAGGATTCAACAATGCAATTTGAGAGATTTCCTGGAATTTACGATTTATTTCATATCAAAATACCTTGCTCTGCTTCCCCGCACTCCTTCCTCCAGGTTGATGATGTGCTTCCATTCTGACACGGAAAACTAATAATCAAACCCATTATTACTTGCAGGTTGGAGGAGGAGAAATTTAATTTAATAAATGTGAGTAAACAAGTTGGCTTATTGTGCTACCGAACCAAGGAATTTAATGAAATCCCTTTTCCAGGATACTGTGCTACCGGAAGCCGTGCAGTTTTGGGAACAGGCTCTGATGGTCCGGGAGACAAAGGGTGTAATCCGGCTCAATAGGTGAGTTCCCATGCTAAAATTTAATAATGCAAGACTGTAATTTTCTTTGGCCTGCGACTTTTTAGAAAGTGCGACAGCACCCAGGTGTACGTGAAGAATGGCCATACCCACTGCATCGACCACTGCAAGGCTGCGACCATGTGCGGAGAGGTCCAGGTTCCCAACGAGCACTTGGATGTGAGTATAGCCGCCCCTTGAGCTTCAGTCCCCTTGGACTTTCTACCGTTCGAGCCAGAAGAGCAAGAACGTTTCTTGTACAAAACAGTGACCTTGGCTAAAGTAAATGTTGTCCAACAAAAAGTTCTTAAAATTGAAACTGGTTTCCATCAAAAGCAATTGCTTTTTGCCGCTTTGATTTTCAGTTAACCACGGCTTAGAAAAACTGGTTCACATTTAAAAATAGTTTGCTTTTCTTTTCTGCCAAGTTATACAAACTATTGGCTCAAAAACACCTTACTGATTACTTTACCTTATTTCATAATTGAATTTTCACAGGTCTGCAGAGTCTGCAATGCCACGGGCCAGAACTGTCGGGTCGACAGCAGCACACAACCGGGGGATGGAATAGAAAACGCCGACTTCGTTTTCTACGTCTCGGCCCGTCAGACCCAGCGCTGCTTCAAAGGGCTGACGGTTGCCTATGCGGCGCACTGTCAGCAGGAGGCCCTGCTGGACCGTCCCATTGCCGGACACGCCAATCTCTGCCCGGACAGCATCAGCACAAAGCCGCAGGAGCTTCAGACGCTGATCTCCACCGTTAAGCACGAGATTCTGCACGCCCTGGGCTTCTCCGTCAGCTTGTACGCCTTTTTCCGGGACGACGAAGGCAAGCCACGGACTCCCCGCAAGTCGGACACTGGCAAGCCGTACCTGAACGAGAAGTAAGTGGATTTAAGGCCTTTTTCAATTAACAGTCTCACCGGAAAATTGTCCACCAGGCTGCAGATACATCAATGGAGCAATCAGACCATCCGCAAGGTAGTGCGAGAAAACTGGTCCGTGCGAGGTGGCCACGTCCACAAGGTGGTGGACATGATGGTCACTCCGCGAGTGGTGGCCGAGGTGCGCAACCACTTTGGCTGCGACAAGCTCGAGGGCGCTGAGCTAGAGGATCAGGGTGGCGAAGGCACCGCCCTCACCCACTGGGAGAAACGCATCCTCGAGAACGAGGCTATGACGGGCACGCACACCCAGTCGCCCGTTTTTTCGAGAATCACGCTGGCCCTGATGGAGGACTCTGGGTGGTATCGCGCCAACTACTCCATGGCCACACCCCTTTCGTGGGGCAAAGGGCTGGGATGTGCATTTGCGATGCGAAGCTGCAAGGACTGGATACAGATGAATCATGCTAGAGGTCGTTCCATACATCCATTTTGCTCCAAGGTGAAGCAGGATCCCTTGCAAACCGAGTGCACGGACGACCGTAACTCAGTGGCCTTGTGCAACCTCATTCGACATGAATTTGAGCTGCCCAAGGGATACCAAAACTTCGACAGCCTCAATCATGTAAAGGATGGGGACGAGGGCTTTTACGGGGGATCTGTTTCACTGGCTGACCATTGTCCCTACATCCAGGAATTCACCTGGCGCAGCAAGAACGTAATAGTGCGCGGATCTCACTGTCGTTTCATGGAGAACAACCCTAGTAAGTATTTTCGGACATCTGAGGGTCATCTTATCTACTATTCCACCACCTTCCAGAGCCCGAAAAGAACTTCGCATTGGAGAGCTACGGTGAAGGTGCCAAGTGCTTCGACCACAGCGAGTCCATGTGGGAGGAGCGCTCCTGCCACCAGACCCGTGAGTGGCAGCACTGGGGAAGTGGCTGCTACAAGTACGACTGCTTCGACGGCAGGCTGCACATCCTGGTCGGGAACTACAGCTACAAATGCTCCTTCCCCGGGCAGAAGCTTTCCATCCGGATTGCCGCAAACGGATGGCTGCACAAGGGGGCGATCATGTGTCCTCCGTGCCACGAGCTATGTGCGGAGCAGTTCGCTGCCGAGGGAAAGCAGTGTCGTCCTGGCGAAGAGCCCGATCCGCTGAACAAGTACCCGCGCGACAATCTCGCCTGCGGAACAGGCACCGAGCTCAAGCGTTCTATGGCCATAATCAGTGCCGCCCTTTTCTGTCTGGGCCTCAGATGGGGAATCAGTTAAATGAATCCCCTGCGGGGTCCTGAGGGGCGGTTTTAATGCTGTATGTGTATTTTAGAGAAATTTGTACATTTTAGCTCTAGGATATAAGCTCAATTCTTCTAAGTTTGTGTAGATTCTGTAAGTCAGATATTCTCCAGTGTGGTGTGGGTCGACTTTTGGGCGAGAAAGCGTAAGGGTAGAGCGAAATCCAAAAATATTGGCGCAAACTTTAGTTTATAACAATCTGCTCAAATTATTGAACTACTACAATCTCGTACAAGATCGACCTGAGTACCTAATAATTAGCAACTGTAATTCCTAATTATAATTTGTCCATCCCAAAAATGTGATCTTTGCTAAGTATGTCTGCGGATTTTATTCAAAATCTTAGGGCCATATTGAAATGCAGCACCTAAGGACAGTTCTGAGTTCTCTAATACTGATCTGAACATTCCAAAGCCTATTGCGAACAATACTTGATATTAGGGGATTCGTCGGCATCTCCCACGCGAATTGTTGAAAATCTTTGTTATTTATTGCGACTAATGTTTTCCGAATTGTTTAGTTTCCTAATGTTTTTTATTCTCAATTAAATTCTTTTCCCTTTCAGCTGCCTATCAAGCATTTACAAAGTTTTTTTTATACCTAGCCCTCACATCATAAAGTATAGCTCCTAAGATTTTAAAACATTGTGAATATACCGAGTAACCCATGTAAAAGTAAAATGTGTTGTTTTTATTAAGCTTTCTTGGAATAATTAGGAAAAGGCCAACTCTTGCACTAGCTCGTAGACGATAACTTCGTTAGAGTTTTTCGAAGGGGGTTGAGTGTTCACCCCTGGAGTTTTGCTGGCCATTTTCTTCGCTTTGCTGCGTTTGGCGGGGGTCTTAATGAGCTTGGACCTGAAATGGTAGTTTCAATTTAATAGAAATAAGAGAAGATTGCGTTAGCAACGTACGCCTTGGTCAGTTCATCCATCAGGGGCAGGAGAGTGGATCGCGATATTCCCCTCGCCTCCTCTTCGGCCAGCTCCTTAGGATGAGTCTGTCGCTTGTGCGATCGGCAGTTGGATCCATTAGAGAAGTCTCTGCCACAGAAATTACACTTGTAGGGTCGAATACCAGTGTGCAGAATGAGATGAGACTTCAGAGTCTTGCTTCTTTTGAACGAGGCATCGCAGACATCGCACTTGTACTGCCTTTCGTCGGAATGGACCAACTTGTGTTTGTTGAATGTTCTGCGGGTCTTCAGCTTCATACCACAGATACTGCACTCGTATATGTTGGCGCTATGAATGTCGGAATGGATCTGAAACAAAAATAATGTTATCAAATGAATGCCGATTAACCAGAACTTGTACCACCTTTAATCTCGCCTTGTTCTTGAATCGCCGGAGGCACACCGGGCACTCGAAGGGGCAGTCGTCAGTGTGTACTAGCTTGTGCTCTTTGAGTCCGGTTAGATACTTGAAGCCCTTGCCGCAAAGAGCACATTCATACGGCTTGATCTGTTTGTGAACGCCCTCTATATGCCTCTTTAGCGTGCCTACCGTAGTGAAATTCTTATTGCAGTGCGGGCAGCAGTTTTCCTGTTTCTCTTTGCTAGATTGATGGGTGCGGTAGTGAGAATTTAACTGAGAAGCCCTACTAAAGCTCAAGCCGCACTGATCACATTCCAGCTGCGGCAAATCCGTCGGTGGCGTGTGATGGATCTCTTCCATGTGGCGCTGGTAGGCCTGATAAAAAAATAATGTTCATTAAATTCATTATATTTATTATTTATCGACGAATGTACTTTATGTTTCTTGTAGGTTTTGCTGCAAATGTTGCACTTATATGTAGTTGGTTGATACATTGGCTCTTCCTCATCTTCATCCTCGTCCTCATCTTCTTCTATGATTAAATCTTCCTGGCCTAGATCTTCTAAAAATTCGTCCTCATCTGAAACACTCGAGTTTGGTTTCATTGCCACCTGACCGTCTGCCTTAATATTCTCCTCCATATCAATAATATCCGACTCCTTGAAGTCCTCCTCATCATCGTAATGTGGCTGTTCGTCGTCCTCAATGTAATCCAGTGTTCCCATCTCCTCAGAGGCCTCTACCTCCAGCTCGGCAACAAGCTCCTCTAGTTTTCGAGCCCCCTCACTGCTCTTCAATGGCTCCGATTCCTCCACGGCCCGCGACATAACATGCTTCCATTCGCTGCAGACCAAACCGCAATCCGTTCGCAGCTCATCGAAATTCGTTGGAGTATCAGGATTCAAGTTTGACAGCCTGTTGAAAAGCGTCTGAACACGGCGAACTCTGTCCGAGAATTCGATAAGACGCTCTATCAAGGTGAAGCACTCGATGCACAGATGATTGCTCAGCTCGTCCTCTTGTTTAATCTGAAAGTTTTAAGTCCGTTGTGAGAGGAAATAGCCAAATATTAAGGATTACATACATCCACCCAAAAGTACTTTCCAATGGCCATTGCCAGTGTATTCGTCCAGGACTCTCCCACGTTCTTCGGAAAATAAGCGTTCCTGTTGTTGGGATGATCCTTTGCGCAAAGGCGGCACCAACGGTGCCAACTTGTAGCATCACTAGAAGGCGACTCGGTTACTGGTAGGCTGGACATTTCCTGAACTCATTTAAATCTGTTTTGTTTTGTTAAATAGCTAGGGCTGGCAAGTGTCGGTAACCAGGGCTGCAACAGTTATTGATTTCAGTATTTTTACAAGACAAGTTCAAATACAAATATTTAAATATTTAATATTGGTTATAACTTGTCTTTTATTTTGAATAACTGATATTTTATACCCTAAGTATTCTATAATGTAACAATATTTATATTTAAAGGTATTAGCTTGATTGGAACTAGTTGCTTTAGTATTATTGGAAACTATCGATAAGTCGCAAATATGGGTTCTCTCATCTCTAGTAATAAAACATGGCGCCTTTTTTGAAATGACAGTGCATGTGGTCCTTAAAATGATCGCTCTCTGGGCATTGTTTAACAGTATTTCTACCATTGTGATCTACCCATTTTTAGATAGTGTATTTTATTAGTATTTTTCAAAAGTCTGGCAAGAAAGCATACTTTAGGGGAAATTATCCCCCTAAAGTTGATAAAAAGATCGCATGCGATAATTTGAGTGTGTTATTTCGGGAACCCCAATAAATATTTCAAAATGGAAATAAATCAAACATTTTCATTTGACTTTTAAATAACATTATTTATTTTAGCCATTTACAAAAAACTTATGATTATAAAATATAAATCACTGTCTACTTAAACATTAGTATTTGTTATTAACTGCGTTAATTTGTGTCCACTCTCACTTAAGCTCAAGCTCGTTTCGAACGTCTAGTTTATGAGCATTCTTGTAAATGTCCGTAAATCTGTATATTCTCAATTTCAGCGGCATATACTATATCGTATAGGTATTTAGCTTAGCAGCTTAGTTAATTAAATAATGCACTAATGACTTAAACTATAAAACAAAATACTAGGCGTCACTTCAACTGCCATTAACGGCATCCTCCGACTTCATTGTCGAGCTAGGCACGAGTTCTCCGCCAGCCAGGAGATCGGCACTGGAGGGGATTTCCGGTAGATTCGCTTGGGGCATTGGAACAGCCACTGGGATGACCGGAACCAAGGGCACGGCCGAAGCATCCACTCCTGGGGCCGTGCTTATAGTCCTGGCCAGATTTTTTTGTTGGCGCATCAGCTTCTCCTTTTCGCGGGCGGCCTTCAGCTTCTCGAAATCATCCCCGTCGTCCACTTCCGGCTCGGCGGCTGCCGCATTGACCACAAGATCTTGCGAGGCCCTTAGATCCATATTCTCCACTGAAAAGTTACAAGATTATTATTAGTCAACAACTTATGAAGTAACCATAGTGAATACATGAGAAGGACGCAACGTGCAGGGTCTAATGGCTAGGCGGGTTAAGGATATAAATATGATTTTTGGAGTCACGGGGTTTACGGCTAACTACTCAGTCATCCAGATACCTCTACGAAGTACAAAAATTCAGGTTTGGTAGGCTAAGCTGGGGTTAGTAATCAATAACGTGGGCAGCGCCTTATAAAAAACACATGCCAATTTTAAAATAAAAACCAATCAACGAATAATGTTCAGGTATCTTAAAATTACCAATTGATATGGAAATTTCACAGTCCCGAAAGGAAGGGAAATGAAAATACAAAGTCAAGGAGAACAACTTTAGGAAATTAAAAGATTCAGTTTAGTAGATTACAAGAGAGTTTTCTACTCTTTAATAAAAATGGGTTTTTAACAATCCCCTAAAAAAGAACTTTTGTAATGGAAATAGTAAAACACCTGCCGGAAAACAGAACAAAGGCTTTAACAAACAAAATCAACAGCAACGAGTACAGAGTAGAGCAAGCTAAAGAATTCAACAATGTTAATGGGCCAATTGATGAGAACTTTGAACTTTACCGGGCGTGATGTACCACCTGAAAACCTGCGGGGCATCGGGCCTCTCTTTAAATAATTCCCGATTTGAAAATGTTGAAAATGAAGATAATTGTTAAAATGAGTTCTTAAGAAGCGTGGGTGGAGGCACTCCAGCCGGAGTAAATTCTGCGACTTACCCGTCTCCCGACTGGCAGCATTCGGGGGATCGTAGAGGGATTTGGAGCTGTCTCCCACAGGGGAACTGGGCGCTGTGGCGGCTGTGGAGAGCATAGACGGACTTCCTCCAGCGGGAGCGGAAGTGCTGAGCAGGGCGTCCACCCCACCGGGCGGGAACAGAGTGGGCTCGTACTGGGATTGGGCTCGACTGTAGGATGGAGGCCTCTGGGGTATGTCGACTGGTTCGGAGTGGGCAGGCGGCGGCTGCAGTGGGGCAGTTCCCGCGGACGTAGACGTCGCAGCAAAGATGTTCATTACATTCGGGCGCGGCTCGCTGGCTCTCATGGACGTAATGGTGGCCTGTTCGTCCACCTCCTCGATGACTTGCTGGGTAATTCTCAAGCTGCCCGGCGGCTTGCCTGCCGATGTCGCTGATCCCACGTTCCCGGTAAGGCTGGCCGAACTGGCGCTGGCTGGAAAGCGGTATGGTTTTTGGTCTTCACTGGGCGTGGCCGATCCCGGCCGGCTATCATCGCGACTCAGGAATCGTTTAAGCGCCGAGGCCACAGTGTTCACCCGGGATAGGGTCCCCGAAACACTGACCAGCGACGGCGAGGAGCCAAGGCGCATTTTTCCGTTGCCCGCCGAGAAGTGTATGCCACTGGCATCATCCGCCTGTTGGGGAAAGGGATGTGAGTTAGCAAACAGCATTACAATTAGGGATAGTAGGGTGTTTTCTTGGTTCCGCTGTGCTCGGATTACCGGATACCCATTAAAGAGTGTGCTCTGTCATTGCAGCAGAAAGCGTTTGAAATTCGTGCAGTGCAAGGTGCAGTTAGAGACTTAATAGGCTGTAGGCAGACAGTTAGAATCAAAAGTTAGTAGGCAGTTTCTTAAGCAGAGAAATACACAACACCGTTCTTAGATTAAGGTTACAGAGGAGAAGGGCCCAGTGACAGTTCAGAAAAGATTGTTTCAAAAGGAAGGTGCACAAGTAACTGTTAAGGATGGATTAATAGGTCCATGAATTAGTAGTAATAGTTAATTTTAAGTCATTTTGATTTCTTTCTGAGCCTCCACCAAGCCAGTTCCCCGTATCTTAATAAATAGTCAACACTTTTACATTTACAATTAGGTTTATATCTACCAAGCACCGCTGTGATTCAGAATGCCAATATGAGCGAAGTGGTATCCCACCAATGAAATGTCAGAGAAAAAGAGGTTAGAAGCTTTTGATTTCGAATTAGATTTTGGATTAGTCTCGACTGGGTCGAGCGATGATGATCGATTTGGTAGGACCAATTGAGAGTTGTCAGGTGCCAATGCTTCGTAACGCTAGGAAATGCGACCAACGTTCTGATTCTAACCTCCTCATCTGGCGAGCCCTTTGGGAAATCATAGGTTACGGACTGCACGCCTTGCGGCAGCTCGGGTTGCCCCGAGACCTGGACCGGAGTCGTACCCGGCGGTTTTACATCCGGAGCGGCGGCGGGGTTGCCGCCGTTAGTATTACCAACCATTTCATCGATGCGAACGCTGGACATGGTCGAGGGCATGGCCGCGTTCTTAGGCACTTCGATCTTGGCAGTGGACGGTTCTGGGTGATTTTCACGGAACTTCTCGGCGGCAATGGTGTAGGGCAGCTCGTTGGGGAACACCTCGTCCCAGTACTGATCCTTCAGCAGCTCCGGATGGTCGTGGTGCATCTCGTCGACTATCAGATAGGACACTTGGAGATTCCGGTCCACCATCCAGTTTACCTGCAGGGTTAAGCTAGTTAGTTTAATTTTTATAATCGCATAGTGGGATACCGACCTCAAAATCGTCATCGTCCTCGCCAAACGGATTGATCAGAGACTCGGCCACCTTGAGCCACCCCATGTAGAAGAAGAACTGCAGTGTGGTGAACACCGGGAAGTACAGATCCACCTTGTTCAAGGTGGAGGTGTTGCCCACCATCTTGCCGTCGGTCCACTGCTTGCCCATGCAGCAGGTCAGGAAGTAGGAGTACACAGCTAGGGTGACCACCTGGGTGTACACCAGGGGCACGCTGATTGTGTCGTAGCTGATGAGCAAGCCGCACTGTCCCCGGAACTTGTTCAGCTCGTCGATGATCGTCTTCACGGCGAAGTCGTCTCGGATGCGACCCTCTTTCCTGGCTCTTGTGATGATGCTGGCGGCCCAGACGATGGGCAGCCAGTGCTTCGAAGGCCTCGGGAAGGCCTTGTTCATGGTCTCGATGATGTCCCGCTCGTTGTCGTTGAGCAGACCGGCTTCTACAAGGTTGTTCAGTCCGGGAAAGCGCTTCTTCACCCTCGGCGACACATTGGCCAGGACCATGGTGAGGCAGAGGCAAACGTAGCGCATGATTGTGCGGCGCATCACGCGGCCTCGTTCGTCCTGGCCGTGGACATTGGAGCTGACAAACACGGCGATGGGGTCTGGCCAGGGAATGGAGGTGTACTGGTTCCACCATCGGGTCATCACGATGGACACGTAGAAGCCCAGAACGAAGGACAGGGGGATCAGGTCACTGTAGCTGTCGCAGTACAGCACAATGGCTTCAAATGTACTGAAGGAGGAGTATTTTATTAAGCATCCAGATCAAAATTAATATTAAACTTACGTTTTTTGGGCGTCGTTGAGGGCAAAGCGATACACCATGTTGATCGCATAGTAAATAGTGAGGAAGGCCAGAAGGTCGAGCCACACTAGTTTGTAAATACTTCCCCTCCATCTGCAGTAAAACAATTGGGATTAGAAACTTCGAAATTACCAGGCCAATTAATAAACACTCGTCCGATACTTCAGATACTGGTACATCAGACCGTATAAATAGACTCCTACGTCAACTAATCAGCATATGATTGGCCCTTATCAGTAATAATTATAGGCATTATACTCCGCGTAAAGCGGCGATCCTGATTCGGCACTTGACTTGCTTTGCCCTCGATAGAGTATGCTCCCCATATTTCCTCCAGCGGAACCTGTCTGAATTTCGGCCACTTGTTGTTGACACGGAAACGTCATAAAAATAAAATATATATTTTTGGTTACTTGCAGAAATACCTGCCGGCTTTGGCGTGACGTCCAGACAGTATTTATAAACCTTATCAGATGAACAACGCGTGATATAATGAAACAATCGGCCGATATCTTGGAACTGGGAGTAGATCCAAAACAATAGCAGAGTTTATGATTTTTGAGCTGTGAGGCAGCCCCTTAGGGAGAATTACTACTGAATCATGATGGGAGATTCCCCAGCCAATGCTGGCTAGCTAGTTAGTGGCTATCCGATATCGACAGCGGTTTTATTGGATCATCAAACTGGCAGCCCACTGATTAGTTTTTGAGGCATAACCATGTTCATTATCAGGAAAACGCGTGGGGGAGAGCTGTACTCCCCGAGGGGCTCATTACTCTTTCATTAAATTATAATTCAGACAACAAGCCGTGACAGATGTCGGACGTATGACTACACGGGTCTAGATTACAAGGGGATGGCTGGCCGGGGAGGGTGGGGGTTACCAGTCGCAATTGCAGTGGGCTTTGCGAAGGAAAGTGGAAAAGTTCTATAATTTTCATTTGCTGCAATTGAGTCTCCGGACTGGCTGTCCTCACCAATTGCCCGGAGTGTGTTAATGCTCTATAATTAGCAGGGGGCTAACCATTTCTCACCGGGCTCCCAATTCGCAGCTATATCTGTGAAGTACATAAGCGTCTAACTCGAACTCACCTGAGGAGCAGCTTGAGAAAACAGCCAAAGCCCCGGCAAGTGGCCACTTCACCTGTGTACGTAATTGTCATTTTTAGCCTTTATTTTCGGTTCCTCCTCCAAATTAGATTGTTTGCCGCTCTGCTTCATACATGAGATTATTTTTATCGCATCTGGCACATTCCGGGCTGGGCTGAAAAGAAGCGAGTGTAGATCGAAAAGGTTATGCAATTGCCAATGGCAGTTTCCAGGAATCGGCGACAAGGTAACAAGGCACACAGTGGTAATGCAATTTGAAATTCTAAAATCGATATTTTCCTACAATTAGACATGCAACGAGCGAAATGAAGGAAGCCTGTCGGACGGATACTATTGAAGTGCATTTAACATTTAGCAGAAATGCAACAGTAGTTCCCCGATTATATTAATTGCCGCAATTTATACAGAGCTCAGCTGGTGCATTCGCGGATACAAATGTATCTGTATCTGCGACACTCAGATCGTTTCGCGTGTGGGCGACGTCAGAATCAACATCAGAGTGTGAGTGGCTCTCGGGCGGTCTCCATTTGATTCGGAGAGGTGTCGCCGGGGGTCAGCCTCCAGCCGATTAGATACCAATTAGCCAAACAAACACAGCTCGAGAATCGAATGCCACCGCCAAGGGAGTCGCATTATGTACTGATGCCGACACGATGAGCTCACTGAGCGGGGAAATGTATGTGAAGAGGCCTCCAATTCTGCGAACCCGCTCAGCTAATGATCAAAAATCACACCACGAACTCGGCTCCGAGTACCGGAATTATACTACCAAGAGCGAGCCGAGTCTGGCCCATGTGATCCCGGGCTACACCGTTTGGGAAATCATGACATCATTTGTTGGCTTTGCTGGGCTGGCTAGGTATGCTCGGCTCAAAAGTGATCGTTCATCTGAGTATATATTTAGTTTGGTTTACTTTTGGAATGGCTCATAAAACACATTCGCATATAGAGTGACGTAGTTCTCCGTCTGGGGTCTACCAAGGCTGCTCAACCCTGCCGAGGGTTGCAGGGCCTGTCAGTGATTATTTTTCCACGATTTCAATGAAAATTTGTTAGAAAAGTCTGCTGGCTTATCGCTCCCTTTTTGTTCTTGAATAGCAGCCGCATGAGCGTTTTAAATGTTGGGTAAACAAACTGAGAGTGCGATAAGAGCGAGACTTTCAACTGGATATATAGAGGGCATAAAAAAAAGTTAATTATCAGCCCGACAGAAAGAATGGTGCTCGTGGCAATACCACGATTTGGTTTTAAACCAAAGCTACTAACAAAAGAAAGTATAGGACTGGAAGTAATATTTTCAAACCCCAGTCCCTTCTGTCCTCAAACGGGAGCTCTCGAGCCAAACCCTCTGTGCCGATTCCAATAACGGAGAGTGGCACTTGAAGATAAATCAACTGGCTGTCTCCTTTGTCGCATGTGATTGTTTATTAAAAAACCATATCAATGAGCTGGATTCGGAAGAACTGACCTCTTCCCTTGTTTGCATGAATGCATTTCGTTTATGGCTCAGTATTTGCGGAGCAAGCATGGAAACTTTCAGCGACAACATTGTTGACCCATAAAGGCAAATAATTCGGCCAAGCACACTGTGGAGCTGGAATGCGATTGCTTGGTCGGTACTCCCCCCATTAGCATAATATTCAATATTCCTTACACCGAATGAAACTTGACGGCAAAACATTCGAATTCAAATGGCCGAGGTTAATGACTTCCTTGGGTGCGAGAGCCGTCAGTGGGCCAGAAGGCGCGTGGCTAAATTTAAATTATTCTCGGAGGAGACTCATTGCATCTTATGAAGATTCTCGAATTGTAGCCTGCGAAGAGGAAAGAGTCAGACAACTTCTCTAATAAATTCTAGTACGTTTTGCAAATTAGTATGAAAATTATTATATATTTTATTTAAAATACTGTGTCGCGTTGGAATGCATCATGGGATGATAGCCCAACCGAGAAGATATCGCCATTTCGTAATGATGCTTCCTGTCTACGCATTTGTACTTATGACACCAATCATAATTTGTTTTGATTCTCATTCCTTGCGTTGCAACTGCAGAGCCGGATGAGTCACTGGGTGGGATACATATAGTACATATATCATATCTGCACAGTACATATATACTTGGCGGGCATTGTTTTGACTCTCGGCTATTTCGGAAGTTTCAATCGATTTTGAAGTCCCCAGTCACGCGGTTTCAAACTGCTCTGTGTTGTTGCTGGCTTTTCAGTGATTTTAGTTGTTCACTGTTATTAACTCGCGCCACGGTCACTTACACTTACATCTGTGTTTACGTACCACTATTTTTGCATGTTGTTGCTTCAACCCACGGCACGCAAGGCGTCACAACAACAGAGTTAACGAATTCACAGGTAGCCCGGAGGTAGAAGGGCTACCACCACAGTCGCAGAAACAGAAGTAAGAACGTCGACGGCTCTCTTTATGTAGTTTCTTCATGTATTTTCTTCACTTGGCCTTTATGCTCCAGTGTTTTAGTTTGTCGCGTCGCTGCCGCCGAACTTCTTTCACGCTCACACTTAACACACACAGACAGACACTAGCGTGGGGCGGCCATTCAGGAAAATGGCATCTCTCGGCGGAGGAGCTGAATTTTGGCTTCCTTGCTCGACGACCGACTCTTTGAAATTGAAACTGCTACGCGAAAATCATTCAACGACAGCTGTGCTGAAATCGAGTGCGAATTGTGGGAGAGCCGGAGCGGGCTGAGAGCGCGAGAGCCGGCTAAACTAGTTTCCGGAGAGAGCAGAAGATAAGCCGAGGCCAGGTGGGGATTTTCGCAAAACGGGTGGCTGGCTGCAAAGGAGTTTTCTTTTCAAGTTCTTCAAGAGGCGCATACTTAATAACTTTGTGATTTAATGAATTAATAATTGTTGAATTAGAAATAATATTTACATTATTTTTCACCAACAGTAAGTTTGTATGTACAGTTATCATTAGTATTTATCCAGGTGCGCCTGACTGAACACCTACAAAACACAATGCCCAGGTAACTGAAGTTTCAAAAATAATAGCATACTTTTAGCCGTCGGCCTATGGTATTCTGCAGTAAATTCAGCTTATTTATGTAAAGATTTAACATAATGATAGTTCGGTTTTATTATTTCATTATACATAAAAATATATAGAAACTAATCGCATATAGGCTCCTAAGCAATCCCCTTTAACAATATGGAAGAGAACTATCAATATCAAGTATCCGCCCCATTGGATGATGTAAAGTGAAATCAATTTTTAGTCATTTTATTTAATTAAATTTTAAAATTTTAAAGTAATTACAATTCGTACGTTTAACGCATTTGCCAAAGGTTTCTTATCATTTTAGACTATAATGTAGTTGCATATTTATTTAAAATTAATTTTGTTCGCCTGCTTTTTCTTTATTTTTACATGTAGTTGAAACATTTCGCTAATACACATTCGTTCGCACTTATAAACGACTAATGACTTATGTTAGGTGATTTGTTCATTAAAATTAGGCAAAGAGAACTTTAGTACTTTTAGTTTAGAGTAGTATTTTACAGCGGCATCATCTCATCTCTCTGGAAAATTTGGAAAACTGAAGGGCCAGAATTTTCGCTTAGTTATTTACATTTGAGACGCAGAAGGGGGAGGCTTAGACTAATCTTACAGATAAACTATTTCTCATGTGTCGCGATCGGGTCGGTTGGGATCTGTGTTCAAATATTACTGGGCGGTCCCCGATGGGCGCGCTGTCCGTGTAACGTGGAATGTCTAGAGCCGGGACGCGAGTGCACGATTGCATAATCGTTATCGTTATCGATCGGCATCGACCTTCGGAAGTACGTTGAATAAGTTTGGATTTAATACAATGAAATACGTTTTAATTGTTTAAGAAGGGAAATCTTCAAGGCAGTTAGTTAGTTCAACTCTTTGAAATTGGCGGTTAGTTATTCGATATTCTCTCTATTTTTTGTTTTGTTTTGTTTTTTTTTTGTGGGAGGAGGGAATAGTTAGTTAGTTATTACCGGTAGACAAATGCAAATTACTATTCGGTTAATTACAGTTGCAGTATTACTAAGGCACGAAATGTTTTCATTCTAGGTTTTTGATTTTCGGACTGTTTTGTTGTGAACTGGTGTGTTGTTGCTGTCCAGCAGGGCTAACAAGAGATACGAGCATACGGTACAGAGATACAGATACGTAGATACGCAGATACAGATACTTTGTTGGCATGCTTTTGTTTGATTGTTGTATTGTTGTTTTGTATTGTGTTTGTGTGGCTCCACAGCTACCAGAAAAAATTAACGAGAGCAGAGCAGATGCATATTGAAGTGTGGAATAGAGGGGTGTGTGTAAAGTGTGGATGTGTCTCTGTTTTTGTGGCTACTGCTTAATATCTATCAGACCTATTTGAGTGTATCGTGGAGCCACCGCTGGTGTATCCCTTGTGAGCATCCCTGCCGTGGAGCGAGTAACGGGATCCGTACTGGCTGCCATGCCAGCTGCGGTAAGGATCGTACTCCTCGATGATCGACGGCTCCTTTTCGATAATCTGCAAGTGTTCGAATTCGGCGGGATTTATTCAATATGCAAGTACTATTATTTGGATTTATTACCTCTGTGTTGGCACAGCTGCAGCTCATGGCCGTGCACAGGAAGATGTTCATCAGCAGCATTATCAGGAAGAGCACGCCCAGGGTGATGGTCAGCCAGAGCAGCCAGCTGGGTCGGATGCCGTCTTCACAGCTTCCCGATACCACTGCCCGAATAAAAATAAAAGAGTGACTACCATAAATAATCCGGAAGGACGGGCGCAAACTCACATCTGGCCTCGGCGGGATCCAGCACGAAGACTGTGGTTCCGGCCACGCTGGAGCCCTCCTCGTTCGGCCCGAACTTCCTGGGTCCGTTGGTGCCCTTGCCGAAGCCAGCCAGGGCCACGTCGTTGCAGTCATCGATCTCCACACACCGTCCGTAGCACTGGATCACATCGCACTGCAGATGCACCTCGGACCCTAAAAGGAGAGCAATAGAAAGTTACACTGTGTATGCCTCGGGATAAAGTGGAATAAAGTGCATACCCTCGGGGAACTTGAACATCGAGGAGAGCACCGCCTCAGCAGCTCGTCCATCGGCTGTGGGCACAAAGCGACTGATGATCTTCGAGTCGTAGGGGCAGCTGGGGGAAGGATGATAATGTTGGGTCTAAGTATTCGGTCTTCTGACCCTGTTAGAACTATTTCAACTCACCCACTGTCATCGGTGAGCTTCTGGGTATTGTTCTTCTTGTCGAAGGCAAAGCAGTTGCCCACACGCAGGCCGTAGGTATCTGATAGTGGTAATAGCAGAGCATAATGTTAAAGTGTGGTTTAAAAACAGAGGGCCCCGGGGGTCAGATAGCTCACCATTTGGCTTGGAAAACTCGGCGCGGATCTTGTACTCATGCCCGTAGACCGTCTCACGCACTCGGTGATCGTTCTCCAGAAACTTGAGCACCACATGGGCATTGTCATCGCTGCAGGGAAATAGTTGTTGGCAAGTTGGGGTTAAATAAATGAACGAGGGCGGCGGCTAACGGTAGACGGTAGACTGCTGCAACTGCTCCGTGTGGCAGGGGCTAATTAAAAGCCTGGCCAATTGGGCGAATCTGGGCAAGGCAATTGTAAATTCTGCAATTATGCAACTGCAACTGCAACTGCTACTGCCACTGCAACCGAACTGAGCAGTTGCATCGCCAATTGCCGGTCATTGAGCTGCAGAGAATGAGTTGCATTTGCGGGCCAGATAAGCAAAGATATAAATACTATATGTGTGGCTTGAGCAGGGAAGCCCGTAGAAACATCCGAAACTATTTGTTGCTTGGCTTGCACGATTTTTATGTTTTTATGTTGGCGCTGTTAACAATTTCTTTGCCTTTTTCCGGGCTTAACAGAGCGCAACGTTTTCGGAAAACCGTTTTTTAATGCCATCTTCATTTCTCAGCTCTGGCAAGTGGGGATGTGGTTTTGGATCGGGGAGATAGTTGCGTAAGTTGGAGTCGCGAGCAAAGTCATTGGCATTATGCAAATGAGCCGCAAGGCGAGAAGGTAAATTAAATTGTTTCTCATTCGGCTCCAAGATGATGATTATCGCTGGCTGTGTACCGTTAATTGAACTGCTGCCAAACTAAGCACTTTGGATTTTATTGATTATTCTGCCAGTTTTGGGAATCGTTCATTGAGTGAAGTGAAGTGACCTGAACTGAATAGAAGTGAAGTGAAAGAAGCGTATTGAATTCTGGCCCAGAGCTCAATGGCCTTGAGTTCCAATTCCGCACACAGAGTGCCAAGAGAAATTCGAACAATGGCCAAATGCCAAATGCTTAAAGCCTAATGGTTAATGGGTAATGGGTAATGGCCAGTTGAGAGCAACACCTACACGGAACAATTTGCTGTACGGGTCTGTGAAGACTGGCGAGCAGCCGCTTTGATCGTCCACTGACGGAAGCTTGACCAAATCCAAGCAATCACAGCACACACGGAGAAGGACCGAGTCCTAAGTGCAGTTGTCTAGACAGCTTAGCCTAAGCATCTTGGGCCAACTTACCGCGCGAAGCCCGATTTGCCACAGGTAATCACATAAAACTTATCGTCCGCCAATTCCAGAGTCTTGTGCACACGCACGGCCAGCTGTATGGAACGCTCCTCGGTCCGCTGCGGGGGATCAAAGGTGGAAGAAGGGGTTGGGGTGGAGGGAGAGGGAGATGGAGAGGGAAGAGTTCATTTAATTGCCGGTTATTAAAAGTTTATGCCCATGACGTTAATGTTGATTGGTTGGAAAAGCAGAGTTAGGTCCCAATTTATGCGAAGCCAAGTAAGCTTCGACCATAAAACAGGAGCATAGGCAGCAAGGCACTCGGAAAAATCAATATGTATGTTCATGTTAAAGAAATGTAAATAAATCACTATACCTTCTATTGTTTAGCTTAAATCTATACCTATGCCATCCATGGGTTAAGTCTCGGATCTGAAGCGCTTTGGCTGAGTGTAAGTGGCTGCAACTTGCACTTGTGGCATGTTAATTGTCACATGATGCAATCGCACAACTAGGAAATGCAAAATGCCGCCAAGTGTGACGCATTTTCCAGTTGTTTATTTTCTCTTGGGCTGGCTCTGCATTTTCCCCTAGCGCTTGAGTTTTTCCAGAGCCAGCCAGCTATCATGGTTTTCGGTAGTTATTTTAAATTAATTTTGAATGCCTCCGCAGCCTGAGCTCTGCAGCTGCTGGGTTGTGCAGCCGAATGTGACTGCGGATGGAACACTTTACCGAGAATCTCAGAAACCGTGATAGCTTGGCTGAGGAATGGGGCAAGTCCGCAGTAATTGCTGCAGCGATTAACTAACTGTGGCTCAGAATATTTTATAATGTTTTCCTTATGGCCGTAAGGCCTGGCCTTGACCTGCTTGGATGGCAAATGCAATCGAGCAGCTTTCCATAAAGAGATGTGCAAAAAGCGCTGCCACTTCTGTGTCACAGCTGCCTGCCAAACTGGTTTTCATTACAAAAAAGTGTAAATAAATGTGTAGGTAAGCATTAGGAATTAAAGTTGCATGTTTGGTCGGATGAATATTTTTCATATTTTTTAACGACGCCTCCACAGACTTATGGCTGTTAATTCTTGATTAGGGTTTAGTCAGGGTGGTTAGCAAAAACATATCGCAGTGCAAATAAATACCTCGCAACCAGTGATGTCACAATCTGCCGGCCAACTCATGCGTCACGCAGTTGCATGCCGCAGCGGATGAGCTCATTATCAGGTTGTTATTAGAGAAGTGGAGAAAATGGCAAAAGTTCTCTCCTAAGATTACGGCACTAAACGTGCTGAAATTGCCCGAGAGGCAATTGTATTTGCAATTAACATTTAAATGTATATAATGGGTGCTAGACAAAGAACTGACAGTGCTAGTGTAGCAATGTAATGTAATGGCAACCCACTCAAAAATAATAACAATAATGGTCGCCATAATAAGAAATAAGTTCAAGTACGCCAGCCAGCCAGCAGCCATCCAGCCACCACAACAGTCTTGAACTTTATGTAAAAATAGCTGGGCGTCTTGGCCATTGTCAGCGGCAATTTCATGCTCCAGAGCGGATTCGAAGATCCAAAGATACAGATACAGATACAGATACATCGCCTTAAGGGGGAGGCAGAGGCGAAAGTGGCGATCGGCATTCTGCAGTTTACCTTTCAAGGTCAGCGACGACTGAAGGCATTTCGCCAGCAATTAAAGCTCTACACAAATATTTGCGGAGAGGAATAAAATCAGCGATTGCGTCGCCGCACAAAAACATTCTTTTGACACAAATTCCACGCACTCGCAGCAACAATAGCAACTACATGCATCGAAATAAGCCACAACAGCGGCTTGGAATGCTGTCAAAGTCGAGCTCAGACCCGAAGCGTGGAAAGCCGTGTCTGTGTCTGGGCATGTGAAATCCGCAGTCTGAAGCTAAAACACCAGACGCCGGCGCAAGCTGCCAAGGCACTCCCAGGGAACTGCCTACATTAAACATTAAAGTACAGTAAAGGATTGAAAACACAGAACTGGAAAGATTTTCAACAAACAATCGGCAAAAAAAAAAAAAACTAAAAAGCCTAATCATTTGGGAGTAAGGTGGGAAAATGTTTTTATAGTCCATTAAAAAGTATATTTAGATTTTATATTTAGAAATATTAAAGTCTTGCTGAAGATATTTTTCACTGTACTTGGGTCTACCTAAGCGGATGTATGCGTGTTCGAGTACATATAAAAATAAAATCCAGCCGCAGTGGCGATAAGAATGATTTAATTTTATGGGGGACCTCCCCTTTATGTTCGCAATCCGCAGGGAAACCCAAAGGAAGGTGGGTCTCGCAGCTCGAAAAGTGAGTGCGGGCCCTAGTTTTGTTTTTGACTTTGAGAATACAGGGTGCGGTCGCTACGATTTGACATTGCAATTAATAATGTTGTATGTGCTCGTACTTATAAGCATCTGACAGTGAGCCCTTTGGATAATTTGCGTTTCAGTGCAGCCGTATCTCTATAGGATGGATCGGCTACATCTAATGGGATTTGCTTTTGTCTGGAAATGCCAGACTGAGTCCATGGTCAGACCCACACGGAATCGCTGTCAACGCCTGGGATGCACGTAGGATTAAACTTGATTTTTATTGCCATCGTTACTATATGGACCCGACTGCCGTGCCGTGGCAGCCTCAGTCGCTGATTTCGAACCAAGTGCAATACTGGCCGATAGGCGGGCTCAAATTTATGGGCATGCGTGCCCTTTTTAGCCACACAAGACCTCGAACTCTGATAATCTGGTCTCATCTAGAGAGGGCTAAGGCTTTACGGGTCGTCGGTTTTCTAGTTGCCCACTATTGCCTCACAATTCACAATGGCTGGTTTCTTTGTCTGAGTGCTGAATTTTGGTAGCAATTTGCAAATTATATTCGGCCGCTGACAAAATTAATTTGTCTTTGTCGGTTGAGGGAGGAGTAATCGAAAGACTTAAGACACGAACTTTTTGACTGGCGGGACTAAGAGCCTCTACAATTAGAATAATCGAATGAAATGTGGCTAGTCTTGATTCTTTAATTTCAAAAAATACCAAAATTCCTCCTAACATTAAGCTTTATTATGAATCCGGAATAGAATAATCTGAAATCCCCCAGAGATTGTTGACTCCACTTTAAACTCGTTGATGCTTAGTGATTAATATTGTTAAAGAAGCTCTGGGGTTATGCTTACATTGCTTCCACTCACGTTGCTGACCAGGATGCCGCAGTAGTCACTGGCACCCTGCTTGGCCCAGAGATTGAGGCTGAAAGCCACCGAGTCGCTGCCATCGCCCAGGGCCATGCAGCCAGGCGTGCGGTAGTCCCGGACGTGCACCGCTCCCGTATAGCCGGAGTTCAGTTTCACCTTGATGTTCATCGTGCCCGCCTTGCAAGTGGCCGTCACATGGGGAGCGAATTCTCCGGGCGCCCCGGACGCCGGTTCCTGTGTGGTGACCTGCAATGAATACGAAAAATACGCAGAGTGTTAGCCGCTGCTCCGGTTAATAACTTTGACCCGATTCCGGGACCCTGGGAACTAACACGGCCGGCCAGTTAATGCCGACTCATTGGACAAACAGCAGAAAAAACAGCAGCCACAGCAAACATGGAAAATTTAAATTAATTTAAAATGGTTAACCGAAAGAGCCGGCAAGCCGTGGTCGCAATTAATTGCAAAAAGGCAAAGCCAGCGGAGCCCGGAGTCCCAAGAGAACTCTAGGCCAGAACAGCGAGCTGCCAAAGTTCTGCACGTTTTGGGTCAGTTCGGTTTCAGCTTACAGCTTACAGCCGCGCACTGTCAAAGCCATTTGGCTCGGAGATAATTTATTGGCGTGCCCGACTATTGGGCTGCTGTCGCTCCGTCGTGATAATTGAATTTGTGCTCCAGCTTTTGAGCCCACAGAACTGCCTCTAGGAACTGGCAATCGCAATGAAATGGACCCAATACACTTTGGAAAAGTTAAAAATATACATAACAATACTATAAGATACAATATTAATTGATGCATGTTATTTGGTTAAGTTTCTTGCAAATTTTCTTATTAAATCGAATGACTTAAGACACGAACTTGCTAGACAATTATTTATTATATTAGTTAAATATTATTTCAAATAGCAGTGCAGCTGCTGGATAAGAAGTAACAAAGTTAAGTAAGTCATGCCATGACAATCGCCCAGACGCCGCCTCTGTGGTCCGGCAGCTGAGCTCACGTTTCTCGGACCTCGGGCGGTGGACATTTTTGTTGCACAGAGCCTGCCATGCCGGGAAAGGCGAAAGGCTGGCCTTTGATTTATATTTACTTTCGAAAGGCTGCCGCAACCGTCCGCCCTTCGGCGCGTCAAAAAAAATATACGAAATTTCGTTCAGTCATCGAAGCAATTAATTTTCTACTCCGAGTTCGGATGCTACTGTACGTCAGTCAGGTGAAATGAAATGCAGCCAGGCGACCCAGTTCTGTGTCAGGCCGAATGCCAAAAACATGTTGGCCAGCGTCCCACTTTCTATAACAACTAGAACAACCACTTTGCATGCCATCAGCAATTTATTGCATCTCAATAAGCCTGGCTCAGAAATCCCCCAGCGGAGCTACCACCTCCGCCTATACGGACTCTGCCGCCCCCACCGATTGGGGTTCAATGCGCCATGAGGGTCACATGAGATGGAGCTGGATGCTCAGTCCCTGGGTCCCCGAGCCGCTGCAGCAACTCCCATGACAATTTGTCGCTGGCTGGCAAAAAAGCCAATTGTTTCGCCAGGGCTTTTGCATTTTTTCTGCTGGCTGGCTGTGCTGGCAGTCAATTAAAATAGTTTTTGCATGCCCGTTTCACTATCGTTTCGGTTTCGAGTGTGCGGCGGCTTGTTAAAATAACAAACAAACAAAAAATCGCACGTTAAGCATTGCCTTTGTATTATGCAACACGCTCTGATTGTGGTCTCAAAATGGAAATGGGAATTAGACACCAAAAATACAATTAGACACTTGCGCTGCCAGTCACGAAGCCAACAGCCAGTGAGCTGAAAAATTTTCCAGCCTGATGGATATTCCCCGCAGGACACCCGGCCTAATGTCGGGTGATTTTTCAAAAATTGCTGTATGCAAATTATATCACAGAAATAAAAATCGAAACACAGCTGGAGCCCTGACTCGGCCAGGATCATTAGCCCAGGATGAAGGTGATTTATATGGCCATAAACTAAAAGTGTTCGGCCCGCCGAGTTTCACCATTTAAGCCGTTTTAGAGCCAACTAACCAACTGACGTGGGCAATTAGTACACAGGAAAGCCTGCCTTCTTGTGCCGGAGCAATTATCCGTTTAGGAATGACAAAACTGCAGACGAGGCTAAGTGAAAAATGAAGTTTTGTTTAGAGCAAATAAATGAGGCGGCCGCGTTCGTGGGAAACAGGGTAGAAACTATTTTATGGCTCGTCTTTCAAAAAAGGTTTATATTGAGGTCTATTTTTGAAGAGTGGCGACTCGAATTTGAATTTTATGTGGCGAAATTGCGGGTTTTTTATATAGATTCTCCCAAAGAAAGGAAAAGAGTAAATCTCAATCTTAAAAGAGACTGGTTCAAAATTAAGGTAAGATACCTTTAAAAAGGAATACCTTAATCGATTTTTTGTAAAATTTTGTGGTGGGACTCCTCCCGAAAGTCTAGGTATGGCCTATGTGGCCCACTGCGTTGTCTATATCTCAGCCAATATACATCCGATCCTTGAGAGGAATACCTTAATCGATTTGTACATCGATTCCCCTTCAATCTGCATCAAAACCTGTGATCGAAATTTTTGTTCGATTTTTTGTCAAATTTTCTGGTGGGACTCCTCCCGAAAGTCTAGGTATGGCCTATGTGGCCCACTGCGTTGTTTATATCTCAGCCAATATGCATCCGATCCTTAAGAGGAATACCTTAATCGATTTGTACATCGATTCCCTTTCAATCTGCATCAAAACCTGTGATCGAAATTTTTGTTCGATTTTTTGTCAAATTTTGTGGTGGGACCCCTCCCGAAAGTCTAGGGATGGCCTATGTGGCCCACTGCGTTGTCTATATCTCAGCCAATATACATCCGATCCTTGAGAGGAATACCTTAATCGATTTGTACATCGATTCCCCTTCAATCTGCATCAAAACCTGTGATCGAAATTTTTGTTCGATTTTATGTCAAATTTTCTGGTGGGACTCCTCCCAAAAGTCTAGGTATGGCCTATGTGGCCCACTGCGATGTCTATATCTCAGCCATTATATCTGCGATCCGATCCTTGGAGAGGAATACCTTAATCAATTTGTACATCGATTCTCCTTTCAAACTGCATTCAAATCCTTGATCGACATATATTTTATTAATTTTCTAAGAGGGACTTAAAAATGGGATTTAATTTAATTTACATTCCCGGGGCTAGGGATATTTTTGGAGTCATAGGTTTCCACATCGAATTCGGGTTCTGGAACATGATCACCTTCTTTTGTGGCCGCCAATTAAATGTGATTGTGATTTATGAGTGCGGCTAATTCCACTCAATTTACCTGGCTAGCCGGCTGGTTAGCGGGGTGTGTTTCCTTTATGCCCGTTTGGGCCCATTTAATATTTCGTAAGAGTCACAGCTGTTTTGTTTTTAAAGCAATCGATACAATCGCCAGAGTGCCTAGTGCAGCTGGGCGCATAGTTGGCCAACATAGATTGGCAAAAACATTGAAAACATGTGCAACAAGTTTGGATTAGAAGCGAAAACAAAACTCGTGCATAACAAAAGCCGTTGGGTGGCGGAAGATGGGAGGGGAGGTCGGCTCTTAGCATATTTCGTGTGCATTTGAATTTCCGCTATATGGCGCTCGGCAATAAAGCTCAGCTCGAGGTAAATTATAACATAAAGTCGGGCCAAGCCTCGGACTCTGGCTCTGACTCCGACTGCGACTTGGCCGGGGCAAGAGTCCAGCGCGACTTGAGCTGCAACTTGGACTGTGGCTGATTGCAAATTGTCACGGTATTTTCACTGGCAGCGCATAAATTGCCGTTTAACTCACATTACAGTGCACTTGTCAAAATTTTTCAACTAATTTTACTCAAGTTATTAGCCGTGATTAAAAATATTAAAGGGATATCTTGATACAGACATTATATTTCACGTAAGGAGGTATTTTCCACTTTTTACAATGCACTTTTTTGGAGCGAAGTCCCATTTTTTGCTAGTGTAGCAGCTCCAGCTGGACGGAAAAGTATTTATGTGGAGAGCTGGCTTTTCGGGCAGAGCTTCGCAGTTTCTGCCCCGGCCGGACCTGACCAAAAGCTTAATGAAGCTGACATCGCCGAAAACCCGTTCCGATTGCAAGCTTTGGCCTGGCTGATTATATAATGCAAACGGCGTCGCCGACTGACAGCTGAAAGGGTTTTCCAACGGTTTTATCATCCCGAGGAGATCCCCGGTCCAGGGCCCAGAGATAAACACCCAAAGTCTCAGGAAGAAAGAAAAGCAGTCGGCAATTAATGTCGCCGCGGCTTCAATTAAATTTCAATTGTCGGAGCGCTTTCCATTGATGTTCTGACGCGCTAATTCCAAGGCTTGTCTTTGGGGAAGAGCCCGGTCCCTATTCTACCGAGTGCCGAGTTACCTATTACCTGTTAGCTGGGCTGCCTTTTTAAGCCCCACCTTTTGACTCGACTCTGTCTGCACGTTCCACCACTCGGTGGGTCAATTGTGTGGCTCATAATGAAACGCTGTCGTACCACTAATATAATAATAAGCACTTGTCCGACCCCGAGACCTCTTTCCCTCTGTCCAGTAAATTCTACGTCTGGCTTTGTGGTCGGCCGTTGAAAGGCAATCAATAGAAGCGCTTTGTAACTTCTTCAAAATATTGCTGAACAACATTCCAAACGGTCTTCTCCATGGGTTATATATATGTTGCTGAGAAATTGTGCTCTCCAGTAGCTGCATGTTTTAATGGTTTTTTGACCAGCTGGGAAATTATGTTAAGTACTATCTGCTTACAAGGGCTGGTCGTGTTTTGAAAGTTTTCTCTAATTGAATTAGCCATCTGTGGCGGCCAAGAATGGGCAGGTACCGATGGGCATTATGCATACAGACCAGATTAGGTGAAGAAGGCTAATTCCTTGCTGGAAAAGTCTGTGGGGAAATGGAAATCTATCTTGCCTTCGATAAGTAGAGAAATTTAATTGCGTTTATCAGTTCTAACCACTAATTTTCTTTACGAAAAGATTTTAAGAATTGGGTAAATTCGGGTGCATTAACACGAATTTGAAGTCAAAGCTTTCGTTTCACATTTAGCCCTTAGTCATCATTTAGTTGATTCAAACAATTGGCCGTCGTGATTTAAAAGTTGTCACACTTTCTTTGACCATTTGCCTTAATTGCTGTCAAAAAAGAACCACGCTGCACGAAAAAGCCATTCCAAAGACGAGTTGTGTTCCCAGCAGCCCTCAGTATGTCTGCAATTTTCATAAATGTGCACTTTCAATGCGCATCATCGCGGACAGAATCTGAAAGCAGACCCCATACTGGGTTGAAAATTACCCCAAAGCCATGAGCCTCAATGACAGTCGTCGGTGCAGCGATACTGCGATACTGGGGAAACAGAAACAGTTTTTCCCATTAGTTTCGAATAAAACCTACTTTTACCGCCGTGGCCCGAAGCTGGAGCAGAAAAACAAAGGTAAAAACAATTGCTAAATTGTTTTTGTTTACTGACTGACGGGGGCCAGAGAGTTGGGGGCAGAGAAGTAAATAGAAATAGAAATAGAAACAGAAACAGAGAAGCAGGGCAGGCTGCAGGTGAACAATGCAAGTTAATCAAATAATGAAATGTGCTAACCGAGTCAGAAAAGTCTGACAAAGAAAGAACTTTCTCCGCCCCGACTGGCGGATGGCGACCAGAGGATGACCCAATATGCCAAACACTTTTGCATACATTTTCATGAATTTCACGCTGCGGAGCACAAAGTAAAAAATAAAATAATTCGCACTGAGCGATCGGAGCGGCGTTAAATTGCGCAGGCTGTGCCAGCCGGATTGGTTTGTTCTCATGGCTTAATAGACATAATAGTGATTCCATCAATCTACAGAGAAAACACGATAAATTGGGACAGAACTTTACATAATACGGGAACAATTTTTATTCATTTCAAACGCGCCATAGCCATACCCATAAAGTGGAGTCATATCTGCCCATGCCAACGCTCTCCAAGTGCGAATGTTTCGGTGTTGACATAAACATGCCATTTTGTTGGCGCTCTCCGGGAGTTATGCCCAGGTAGTCCATGTAGTTGGGAATTCTAACTGCGCACTCTCGATCTAATGGCCCAGTCCCGCCACTCGACATCTCAGCTAGCATCTAAGCCGTCGAGAATGGAAACGGCTTCCTGTCCAGGGGCCAGACTTCTGCCATCAGACGCGATACTACTAACCCAGTGCGGAGCTTGAGTTGCGTGCAGTGACCAAACTGGTTGCTCTTCTAATTGCCCCGGTCTTCGGTTCAAGTCTCTCAGCCCGCTTATGGACAGGCCGATCGAGTGCACTTCATTGCACCCGGCATTTGTGGTCAATATGCAGCCAGTCAGTGGTCATATTTTCTGTTAATTAGAGCATAATGGCCCGGGCCTGGCATTCTGCGGTTATCAGTGGCAGACAAAGAATAAATCCTAGCTCGTTTTGATAAAACGCCAAACTGTATCTCCGGCAAACCGTTAGCACTCAGAATAAAAACCAAATAGGTATTCATTCACAAACAAGAACCTAAAGAATTTCAATAAAGTGCCAAGACAATCAACGAGTTTGTTGTCTAAGTCTTTTGTTCCAATCCGAAAAATTGCCGTTGCCGCTGCCTTGGCTGGCTCATCGGAAGTTCTAAGAATCATGCGCCCGACTTATCGTTAGTCAGAGAGTGAGCAGTGAATCATATTTTCGAGTACACTCATACTCATACGCAGCATATCAAATATTGTTCTTTTTATTGCCACCGCAGCAGTAATTCTAAAGACCAGAGGGCCGGTGGGGACTACAACCACTTCAATTGGCTTTTGGCAGGCTTGGGAAGCACGTGCTTGGCAGTCGAGAATGGTTTTGCGGTTTAGTTCTGATACCCTCGGATGGGCAGCACCATAAGTGGGTAGCTTAAGTTGCTCTGCTCTAGGCAAGAGCGTTTCCAAATCATTTCCTAAGTGTTTTCTGATTTTTCTGTCAGAAAAGGAGTTCGGTCATCAATCACTTGCAAACGGTCGAGAAGACTTTAAAAACAGAATGCTGACTTGAATATTTCTTTATATCTTTCATACTTCAAATAAATAAATGGAAAAATAAATTATCCAAAAAATCAATACTCTATCAAGAAATGTGGTTTTATTCCCACAGAAATGTATAAGGGTCTGCAAGCAATTAAACTTTGTATGGCTTTAATAATAACGATTAAGATTGTTTAATTTTTTTTTCATCGAGACCATATCGAATTTATGAGGTACTGTATCGAATATCCCCAGTATGCTTGACTTCTACACATAAAAGTAGCAGCTCTTAACGGAGAACTTTGTTTAATCCCCAGGAAAACAGAAACCACAAGCCAACACAAGCTACCTGTGGTCGCATTCAACGCGTCATTTCTGGCCAAAAACACCAGATTCTTACGGGTTGTTTTGGTTTTATTCGCTTTTTCGAGTCGCTGGCTGCTGGTGGGTTGTTGCTGGCTTATATGGCGGCTGGCAGGCCAGAGCCATGACGACAGACTGGCTCATTGTATGCGCATATATTGTATACTCTGCTGGATCGCCATATATTCATATATTAAATTGGAATTGGATGGCTTCGAGAATTAGCATATTTCGTTCGCTTTCAGCTTATGTCTGTGCCGGTGTGTGCGTTGACATTGAAACTGATTTTAATGGCCCGTAACAACAAAAACAAGCACGGCAGTGACAACAAGTACACCGAAACACGCTAATATGCAAGTCAATATTTAGGCGTCAATTAAAATGAGTTATTTGTCGGCCAAGTTTGGGCATCTCGATGTCAGGCCGAGTATGTGCTGGAACTGCTAATCCTTAGCCAGAGTCTTCTGGGCTTTGTGTGTTAACAACCTTTTGGGCCGAATAAGGCTTTAGTTCGGTTATTGTTTAATGAGTGTGAAAAGCGGGTAAGAAGTGAAGAGCCGACGAGTACCGTAAGATTCAAGCCAAGTTTCAATTTTAACACACACTTAACACGCACACTTTCGCACAAAGCGGTTGTTTACACACGTATTTCTGTCTGGCATCCTCCTACCTGGCCCACCTACCCCTCCTCCTGCCACTTATATCATTATCACTACCATCCTCATCATCGCCATCACCAACACACTGATAATTAACCGAGAGACTGCGTTTTGTTTGCCGTTGCTTTTACGATTTGCTTCAAGGTTTTGTGAGTTTTGCATTCAACCAAAAGCCAACTAACCCGGCCGGGTGTCGGATGCCGCCGTACTTGAGGTCCCCGAGGCCTGTGGGCCGCCAGTCTCTGTTTGCCAAGCCCAGAGAGCGAATTCGACGCCCACGCCCACGCCCTCGCCCCTGTCGGCCACTTTATGATGTCATTCCCCGACGGCCGCTGACTTCGACGGATAATAGTTCAACATACCCGTTATCAATTTTGAGTTTTGGTATTTCGGCTTTCAGAGTAGTGGGCGGCAGTCACAAGGGCGGGCCGACTCAGATATTTTTAGAAGTCTGAGAAGTACTGAGACTTTAATTAAATATCGAAGCTGGAAAACAATGCTTGGTTTCAAGGTGTACTCTCAACTAAATTAAATGAAACGAGTAAACTTGTCTAATAATATCTGTGCAAGTAGAAATCATTGTACAACATAGCTAATAATAGCTAATACTTTCTCTAATATTACTTCTAGTGCAAGCGACCAAGAAAACTCCAGAAAACCCCCGATCGGTTCAATCCAGACTTGAACCAATTTCAATTGATGCCAAGCCCTGCTGCCAAGTCGCTCTCACCGCGATGGATTTGTGCCATTTAATAGGAAACCCGAATCGAAGCAAGCCAAATCAAAAGTCAAAAACCAAAAGCATTCCTGAGGCGCGGACGAACAATGGCATCGTAGAACTAGAAGGGCCAAGTGGGGGCCACTCGGTTGGGTAAAAGTTAAGATATCGGTCAGTAGTACATCTGGGGTAGAACGGCGGGGGGAGGGGACTTAAGCCTGCCCGCTGAGTTATAGTTATAGTTACAGTTGAAGTTGTTGTTGTAGATGTGGTTGTAGGTATGCCCATGGTCATTGCTATTGATAAACTGGCCCAACTGCACGGCCCAATGCTGGCGAGTTCATTAATTTGTCTGGCCTGGAAAACTGCCGTGGAAAATTCTCAGAGTCGCCGTGAAAATGGTATAGACCGAGTTGGAAAAGGGGAAAGAGTGGAAGGGCTGATGGCCCCGTTTTCAGAACATTATTGTATGCAAATGAAAAGTGAAATGTCCATGAAAGGGGCCTAATTATCTTTCACTTACCTGTCCGACCAGCACGAGGAGTGGCAGGAGCCATAGGACTGGGGTTTCCTTCGCCATTATTCTTCTGCGCCTGTGTCCGGGTGGAGTATTCCTTTTGGCTAACTGAAATTACCCACTTTGTTTATCGGCCAATTGAGCAATTGTGCAATTGTCTCTGACTCTGACTCTGATTATAGCCCGCTTCATGCAGCTCACGCAGGCAGTTGTCAAGTCGCAACTGGCAGCTGGCTTATTGGCCTTTATTTGTTGCCTTTAAATTACTCATCCTAGTGTTTATTCTCTGGTGACTCAAAAACTAGGCCCAGCTGAACTCGGCTCTACTCGGATTCAGTAGTATCTTTTGAGTTTCATCTACTCAGCTGCATTTTTAAGATTCCGGATTGTGCGAGGGCATAACTTTCCAGAAAACTTTAAGTACCCGAACGTGAGGCCAGTGCATCGGATTTCTAATTTTCGGATCTTCTAATATGCTCTCATTATCTGATCAAGCTCGGATCCCCACGTCTGGCTTTCGTTTTCAAGACGACCCCGACCTTATTGAAACTCCAGATGAAATACTCCGAAAAGGGTTTCGCAAATCGAAAACAATGACTCGGAATGCCTCCGAATGAAACGAGTTTGCTTGAAAAATATATATTTTTGTGTTTGCCGGACAAAGCTAAACAACAGTCTTACGTCATTAGCTGAAAATGCCATGAAAAAAGCTAAAACGCCAAAGCAAATAATTGCACGAAAAGGTGACACTTTTCTGAATAATTTATGGCTTATGTTTGGAGATCGATGCTTGGAATGGGCAATTAATACGTCTAACTCGTGTTGGCCAGAAGTCTTTTGGTAGCAGCCAGGCGGAAATGGCCCTCACACCTAAACAGACACCTATCGGATCCGAGAGCGCAATTACATTAGCACTTAGATAAGTGCTTAGCTCATAGACGAGATATTTCGAGTGCAACCCAGTAGCCATACCGGGTTAAAGCTCTTAGCCAAAATAGTTAGTCACTTTTGCTAGTTAATAAAAAAAACTAGGCAGTATAAAAAAGAGATGTGTGCACCATCTAAGAGAACAGCCAAAGAGCTAAGAGCCAAAAGGAGTGGGAAGATTAATCTTCTGAGCCAGCAAGAGTGAGCGCAAAAATTGGCTTAAATATTTATTGAAAATTCGCGCAAAATCTAGGCACTAGCTTATGAGTTTTAGAACCAGTTGATATTTGCATGAAGTAGACCATAATCAGAACCAATATTAGTAGAGTTTATTATTATTTCAACAGATTGTGTTCACTTTCAGAGTTGGCAACAATTTTCAGCTCTTTTTCGAACAGACGTCGCTCTGCAACACGTGAAAACGAGTTTTATGCAACAGCTCGTTGTTTACTTATTGGTGGTGGAGGCTGTTTATCGTTTGGTTGTTTATTAATTAATCGTTTACTCAGCTACCTGCACTTAACACAAAAACCAACACGGACTTTAGCTTTCAGAACGCGCAGCACACAGAGTTCGGACTTGGATATTGTATCTTGTATCTCAGCTATCCGCTGACACGTTGACGGCTCGAGAGTTGCTTGGAAACTAAAACTGAATCTCGCAGAGACGGAAATCGCTCAAAGCCCAGCTTTGCTGTTTTGTTTTCTTTCTTTCCCCATCGCTCTCGCGCTCTGACTCTTTTCTGGCCCCCCTTTTTGGCCACATCTTCGTTTGTTTTGGCCGTTCGCGCTTTGTGGCTTGTTCGTGGCTGGGTTGCCACATTGCCAGAAAAATATGTTTAAGCCATCACTTTTGGCGCTCTCGAGTGTGCTCCATAGCTCTGTGACTCTCTATTTTTATCACTGCCCCAGGCCCTTAGACCTATACTGATAAAAATAAAAGGCCCATCAGGTGCACTGCGAGAAATCACTTTGTATTTGTTTTGCACATCGATGTTCTGTAAGCTTCTGTTATCAAGAAATCAGATAAATCAATGATAAATCAGAACTACATAATAACCAGTCATAAGTATTACAACCGAAAGAATAAATTATTTCTCCTTGTGCACCCCGAGGTGGTTGGTGGAATTTGTAGCGTAAAGTGCACCTCAATGAATCGATACGCCCGCAGGTTCCCCACCTTGCACCTGCGCACTCTTTGGGGTTGCAACTCTCTCTGGAGAAAGACCAGTGTTGGTAAGTGGCATAAAAATAACGGTTCATTCATACATTTTAGGATATTTATTAATTAGGCGCGTTTTTTAATACAAATTATTCACCAGATGCTCCATAGAAACAAAATATCTTGTCTTTAATTCAAAATGTTAAGAGCCTAACTGTAGTTCAGCTTATAAATACCTAAGAATTTATCTCTCTCTCCTAATCTCCTGCTAACAGTCTACTCTCCAGCTCTCTCTGGGTCACTCACATGCCTATGGACTCGCGTTCCGTTTTGGTGGGAAACTCGTGTTCGGGAAAAGCCCACTCGCTCAGTGAAAATTTCATCACCGTCGTTGACAGTTCAGGCAGAAAAAGTCCTCCAGCTTTCCATTCTGTATCGAAATCTCAAAATTATCTAAACTCATTTTGTGTTCACCGTTCACCTTTTGATCATCCAAAGGCATCGTTCCAACGCTCATTCGTCTGTCAGCGACAAAATAGCGCGGATTCCAGTGGATTTCTGGCAATTTTGGTAACACAACCGAGTGCAATTGCCGAAAAATCGAAGCACGGCTAAGAAAAAATATATACGAAATTTCTGCATCAGCTAGTCCGAGTGTTTGTATCTGTGTGTGAGAGTGTGAGTGTGTCTGTGTGGGTACGTGATAAGCGTAGACGACGCCGTAACAACAAAACGGAGGCCCCGAGGATAGCGAGGCACTGTGGCATCGCATCGCATCGCTTCATTGAATTACAAGTAAAACAAAGAGCGCGACTTAGCTGGCGATTAAGGCGTTCCCCCCGCCGGAGAGAAGGGGCGCTGCAAGGGGCAAGGAGTGGCTCAGGGGCGGGGGTGGTAACCTGCTAACCCACAAACCCACTGCCAGCGGGGTGCCGAACAGCAAACAATCCTGAGTAGTGGTTTAGCAACTGCTAATTGGTTGGAAAAAATTAATTGAAAATCATAGGGCTTTTAAAAATAAAGGGTGCACAGTTGAAACTTTCATTGGGTAGACACACTCAGGCCTCTTCTCTAGGTGGCTAGCCCCCCAAGTCTTTGACCTCCCGGACGGAAATAGCTGCCACAATTTGCGTGCGGCAGCTCCCCAGGTCTGGATAGACTCAAATGGTTGGCACTTTTAATTACCATCGAAAAGACATTAAGCCCTGTTTTATGACAAGCCAGGTCTCAGGAAAGAAAATTCCATTTTTCCGCTGGAAAATGGGTTAGGTACGACTCCGCTCGGATGCCCCCGAGAGTTTCCTGCGATTTTGCTGCAGTTTATATAACGCACGGTTGACAGTAAGTGCAACTGCTTATGCTGCCACAGAAAGAGCCCGAACTTTAATTTTCCCCCGACGTTGATGGATTGTGGTGGGCAGACCGAGCTGAACCTGGGGGCTTCAAGCAGGGAGCAGGGTTAAGCCTGTCTATAAACTTTTTCCTGCCACAGAGCGAGCACAGATTTGGGAGTTCGGAGTTCTGGCATGCCCAGACAGGCGAGACCCTCAACACGTTACTGTGATTATTAATTCAGAAACTTTTCACACAGCCTGCCAGACAACCCAGTATGAAAGTATGAAAGTTTTCGGCCAAATTAGACACACTTGCCGGCCGAAGGAAAGCCAAATACCATGCCGACTGCATGAATTATGTAAGCAAGGCCAAAAATTTGATGGGCCCGACCAACTTAATTTTCCAACTAACATGAGTAATTCAATAAGGCTGAGCTTCGGGCAACCAAATAGGCTTACCATTGCTATTTTGGTTGGCAAAACAAACAATCGGGGCCATAAATAATGAAATCGATTACCAGCACTCTGTTGAGTCCTGGCGGGCTGTGCGCTACAATTGTTACACGTTTTTTCCGGTCCCTGCCGGCGAACTTTGACATTTCGGGCCACGACTGCTCGTGGAAAATGCCAAATGTCAGGACTGTCTCTTGGGAGACCCAGCAGCTTCGTGGGTGGCGGATGTCCTCAGCTGCTCGCTAAAAGTAATCCTCAGACAGCGAGGCGTCCGCTGCGGATACGTAATATGCTTCACTCACACAGACTCATAATTGAAGCTTATGTCATGAATCCGGGATTAGGAACGGGAGGGTCCTGAGAGCAAGAGCGTTTTGTCCACAAAAAGTTATTGGTTTGACTTTGTAATGAACTTTAAATTACATGTGCATCTCATTGCGTCAGAAAGGACCGAACGTGGCAGCCACTAACAGTTCTTTTTTTAGAAGAAAAATTAAAATGCAAACTATTTTATTTGCATTTTTAGATATTGCCTATTACATCCTCTCTCAGTAAATGTTTCGGCTATGATTTTGTGAATCAGAATTTCGTATGCCCTGGGTCTCGGGGGATCCATTAACGCAATTTTGCCGCACTTGGCAGGGACCACAGCCTGCCGATTTGTAAAGGTGTTGTTTACCCGGCGCCTGGGGAGGCCAGTTCGGGTTATTTACATACGAAATTCCGGTGGCGAATGTTTGGGGCTTGCTTCGGTGTGAGTGGGCTTCGCCCCAGTTAGCGGCCACTGCCAGTGCAATGAACCAAAAACAATGTTTGGCCGGCAAGCAGGCAGGATAACAGGACAGCGGCCACAAAGGCGAAAGCCAGTTGTCCTAGGGGAGGGTCTCCTGTCCGTCAGTCAGTCAGTGTTCATTCGTTGGTTCAATCACTCGACTGGACATCCTCGAACTGATGGCTGTCTGAGTTGGTTGAGCGCTTTGTGGGCTCTTTTTTTTCATTTTTCCTAAAAGTTTCGGCGGATACTTCTGCCAGTTTGAATGAGATAGGATTATAATGCCTTGTCTATTGATTACTTTGCAGATTCTCAGAGCTTCCGAGTAGCAAAGGACACTGCTCCCAGGACCCAAAGGAGGAACCGAAAGCGAGGACCCACTGTTCGACTTAATTGTCGACCACTGTCAATATTAGCGCCATTGCAACTGCTGGGTGTGGGCGAATCTGCGCCCCGCCACCGGTAAGAATGTTCCGAGGCCCTCGGACACCACTCTCAGTTCACTTTACTCCACCTCGGCTTGGCTTTGGCACTCACCAAATAAGAAAAAATAAAACAACCCAAATGCCACACACACGTACTGCTTGCTTCGCTCCATCAACAAATTGCTTTCGGTTTTCCATTTTCATCTTTTTTGTTTCCCCGAGCTGGCTGCCTCACAGAACCTTGTTCGCATAAAACCGCACCAATTGCGCCGCAGGCGGAGATCAACATTATACACACACAGCTGAAAAGTTTCGAGTGGCTGTAGGCCTCCGGGCCGAACAATAAACACAAAACGTCCTGCGTCTTGGCCACAAGTGTTTGACATTGTTGACATGGCCCAGTCCTCACCGTCCCCTTGCCCCATTGATTTCTGGGCCACAAAGCCCCTTGGATTATAATAGCCACTTTGCGTTGCCAGCTGAATGCAATTCCCCCGAAACTGGCCATTGTCCTCGGCGGGCCACCTCCCTGCACCTGTTGCCATCTCAGTTACCTCAGCCAGCTCGGCTTCACCGCCATTCCATTTTATTGCTCTGCTCGTGTGCTTTTCTTAATTTAATTTAATTGCAACTCTTAATGGAATTTCAGTTTTCACGTAACTTGACTCCTTCCGTCCTTCCGTTTTCGAACACACACTCACCCTATTTTCCTATCAGCAAAATGCATTTTCCACCTCTACTCCGGCAGTTCAGTAAGTGAAGAGTTCTGTAATACGTTAAATGCGAAATGTACTAATCCTTTCAACCAGCTGACATATGAAATTTGAAATGAGCTTTCCTCCGACTTCAGCACATTACACCTCCTCGCCGAGTGTAGTGTTTTTTACGATTTTTACCATCTTTCACTGTGAAAATTCCCATTCGAAGTGACTATGTTAGGCATACGCCACAGTGGTGGCGCTGAGACTCAATTACCTCAACTAGGTTACTCGTATATTTATTTACCTATAAGTTTTGCGATGCTTTTACTGTATGCCTTAATGTTCAATGTCAATGTGCACCATCAATAATCAAAAACCAACTACCAGAAACCAGCAACCAGTGAATGCCCAAAATTTGAAGCACTCTATACTCTCTAAACAATTATCAACAATCTATCGAGCAGAATATCAACTTTATTGGTGTTTTCTGTACTCTTTTTTACTCAAAGGAACCAAAAAGCAGCACCCTGAATTTCTCGTCGTTCAAATCAAGCTTCACTTCCAATGTTAATTTCCTGAAGAGAAGGTAAAGACCTTAAAAATGGAAGTGCCCCCTGGGAAAAGGGGGCTCAGTTGAACGAAACTAATTTGAAATTTCATATGCTCTCCGTCTATTTCTTTCTGTCTGTCTCTCTTTCTTCGACGTATCCTGTCCCCTGTTTTCCCCCCACCTCCCTCTCAATCACTCTGCACCGACAACCTCACGACACCACCGAACCACTAACAGATTCAGCTCGGGAGACTTGTCTTCCGAGGTCGACGATGTCGATCCCAATAGCCTGCCGCCGGCGGCCCGTCCCATCCAGGATCAGCCGACCAAGCCGCCGGCCGTCGGTGGCGGTGGCGGCGGAAGCGGAGGCGGTCCGCCGAACATGCCACCTCCGCCGGCACCGGGCCAGCCAGCCGGCGCCGCTCCGGAGCTCTCACTGAGCTTTGGCGCCGGCAAGGCTCCGCCCACCACCGCCGCCCCCGGGCCGCCGCGTGGCGTGAGTGCGCCTACCAGTCCGGCCAAGTCGCGGGAAAGCCTGCTCCAGCGGGTGCAGAGCCTGACAGGCGCCGCCCGGGATCAAGGAGCTTCCATCTTAGGTACGGCTTCAATCATACCGCGCCCTACACTCAGAGAAACAACGTCATCCAGACATATCCCATAAGATTTTCATGAACACAGAGTGTTTCTCAGTAGATAGTAGTGCTCCAACTAAAATCGATTCCTTTCAGAGAACATTATCAGAAACTACTCTATTTTTTCTCCATGAATTAACAAACATAATTGCAAATGGAATTTTCTTTCAGGATTACTTCTCTGACTTAGTAATTATGAGTTCTTAACTTTTGAGTCCACCATTTTTTAGGACGAGTTATAAATATTTCAAAACGAAAAGAATAAATATTTCTCAAATGTTAAATAGTCGCTTGTGACTTTGTATTCTGAGTGTAGGGTCTTGCGTTTTCTTTCGGACGTGGTCCACAATGTATCCCCTAATCTGTTCCACAACAGGAGCTGCGGTCCAGAGCGCCACCCAACGGGCGCCGGCCTTCAACAAGGACAAGTACTTTACGCTCCTCGTTCTGGATGACCAGAACACGGACTGGTCCAAGTACTTCCGCGGCCGCCGGCTGCACGGCGACTTCGACATCCGCGTGGAGCAGGCCGAGTTCAGGGTGAGTAGTGGCCATTGTTAGGCTCCTGCATAGACGATAATCGAGCTAATTACTGGTCCCTCTGCAGGACATTACGGTGGTGTCCAGCGCCGACACCGGACCGGTTGTCACCATGGCGGCCTATCGCAGCGGAACCCGGGTGAGTTATATATTCCACTCAGAAAAACGTTTTAGTTTGTTGTATTTTAAATGATTCCCTAAAAGGACCCCCTGGCAACTAAGCACTACTTTTATTTCTTGGGAAAATAATTCCGAAAATCCAGGTCCAATCCATCTAAATGTATTTCCAAGTGCCTCTGTGTTTGCCTTTAATTAGGGCCGTTGGTCGTAGTTGCGACCCAAGTATCTGTCCGAGCTTTTATTATACTGAAGTGAGCCTGCACTCCAAAGCGCAATAGAGGCATTGGGAGTGACTGGCCAAGGACGTGGAACCATCCAATGTCCTGGGAACTCTTAAGAGTTGCCATTTGTCCGTGTCCCGTATTCTGTATTCGGTATGTACGTAGCTCTGAGCCGGACACTCTGACACTCCGGCGCTCTATTTCCACTTGTTTATTTCAAGTCGTTTGCTCAATTTACGGAGCTGCTGTTGCAGTTTCCTGTGTCAGTGGCTATAAAGGACACTTGTAGCTCAAGGAAAATAAAAAAATTTAAATAGAACGACAGAATGCCAAATGTGACACACTTGTTTTTGTCTGGTAATGACTTGAAACTTTTATGAGAGATATGAGTATTATGTTATGTCATGCGTAATGCATGACTATATTAAATAGTGGCCATAAACTAACTACTTAAAATATATATAATGAATGAAAACATAAGATGTACATTGTACGTTGCATATGTATATTTTAGGTAGTCGGAACAAAACAATTATAGCATATTTATGGGAGGCACCTTACAGTTTTAGGGGCACTGGAAAATATTACACCTTTTTCTCAATGGCTTGATCTTTCAAGATTTCTATTAGCTTAACACAATTTAATTTAATTTATTCCACTAAAAGTAATACCCAAAGAAACTCGAACACTCTGTTTTGAAATCGTATATTTTTCGGTCTAAAAACTACAAGAAAATGCTTTGCCAGAGTTAAGAATTCTTAAGTCTAGAGAATCCTCTCATCTCAACATTTATCCTTTTCAACGCACAATTCAGGTGGCGCGCTCCTTCCGGCCGGACTTTGTGTTGATTCGCCAGCCGCCTCGCGACGGGTCCAGCGACTTCCGCTCTACAATCCTGGGCCTGAAGTACGGCGGAGTGCCCAGCATAAACTCGCTGCACTCGATCTACCAGTTCCAGGTGAGATTCCGATCCTTTCCGGGTTGCTCACGTTTCTTATATGTATTTTTCTCCCCAATATTTTTGTTTTTAAGGACAAACCCTGGGTATTCTCGCACCTGTTGCAGCTGCAACGTCGCCTGGGACGTGACGGCTTCCCGCTGATCGAGCAGACCTTCTTCCCCAATCCGCGGGATCTGGTAAGCTCTACGTTAAGAATTAAGATCTAGTCACTAATTAAGTAGCTGCTCGAGCCGGTTACATTTTCGTCAAAAAGCATCAATTAATAAATAACACATTAAGCATAACGTACGTATTAAAGCTCTAGATACAGATAGTGAAACGATAGCATATAACAAGGAGGGGGATGCGAAGGAGTGCCCCGTACAGGACCTCCCGTTTATGGCTCGCTCATGCACTTTCTGTAGAGCTGCGTGCGCCGCCAGCGGCAGCGGGAGATGCTACCGTTCGCAGTCTGCACGACGTGGGGCATGCAGGCACTGTAGTTCGTCTCGCACTTTCCGAAGGGCGACCACTGGCACATGTCCGCGTAGTGGCGGCGGTTCAGGCAGTTGTTTTTGAAGCAGGGCTTGGCCTGGTAATGAAATGGGTGAATACGGATTTTTTATATGATATATATAAGGTTGAACGCCCACCTCGCAGCTACAGCTCTTGGCGTAGCCACCGCTGAAGCCGTGACGCTCCGTGATGGTCATTTTGGTGTACTCCTTGTAGTAGTGGCACACGTTCAGGGCCGGCATTCGTCCCGCCACTATATACACCCTTCCGATGTCCAGGCTTATGCCGCACATGCCGTCATCCCGGGGCGTGGCCAGTCGGCCGTCTCGCAGCATTCGCCGTGCCTCCGGAGTCGCCTTAAATAATCATTATTCTTCAGCAGAATTCTCATCTCATATTCTCACATATACCAGCTAACCTTGTAGGTCCTCTTGATGTGCACCTTGTATGTGGTCTTGCCCGGCTCGATGGTGTTTGATTTGCGCAGGACTCGCAGTTGCACAACTGTTGGCGGAATATGGCAGCGATTTATTTATTGAATTCCCCGAAGTCTGAGCCCCATATCCCATACTACTCACCGTAGTCTGCCTTGCAGAAGTGCGTCTGTGGGTGGGACGGCATGCAGGAGCAGGCGTCTGCCGGGCGCCCGTACAGAGCCAGGATGGCGGCCAGGACCAGCGTCCATAAACCCAAGTGCTTTCTAAAATCCATGGCTGTGCTCTCTGCAGGAGCAGATAAAGGAGCAGATGGCCTTTCCGGAGTCACTGAAAGAAGGGAGGTCCGTATAAGTAAGAGAGTGTGCGCGGCACAGTAAGATTACTTTTTTTACGGCGACGACAATGATTTTATGGGAAAACGCGTATAATGGGCTATCACGGCGAACTGAAGGTCACTGAAGGCTTAATTATCTCTGTCGCACTTATGTCATTCCCGTCGCGGCTTATCAATGGAGGACAGCAGAAAGCGGCCAGGCAGGAGACGTCAAGCGGCAGCCTTCCGTCAATCCAGCCATCAATCCTCTGCTCAATTATGCATTTAATATATTACACATACGCCCTGTGTGACGGTAATTAATCCCGCCTGCTGTCACAAACACGCCCAAGACGGGCTCGTCATTACGAGCCATAAATTGAGGACTTTCCCGTGAAATATTTTCCGATTCGGCAGTCAATTGGGAATACATAAATCTAGAAAAGTAGTTCAATTGCCGGAGCATTTCAATTGAAAATTGTTTATGGGGGAAATTCATAGAAAACTTAAGACGCGCACAAATCGAAATCCATTACAGAACGGCCGCCGTATCCCCCACACACGTTGCTATATTTCAACGCAGAAATATTGTATAATATGGAGCGTGGCCAGGCCGGGGCGGGCAATCAGCTTCGAACTGCACTGGCTCATCGAACTGATCGGCGCAGATAGGCAGGCGACCGAGTCCATATATGCATACTCGAACGTACAGCTCGTCTACGGCTATCTATCCGTCCATCCTCCCTCTGAGAGTCCCAGTTCCCGCTCCGCCGGCTCGCCAGCAACCCGGCAGCAATGTGGCAATTAAATCGAAATAAAATTGAATTAAAAGCATTTTGCGGAAAAGCCACTACAGAAACACACGCACACAGAGCCCGGGGCTGCGGGGGCAAGACTGCATGCGTTAATAGGTGGGTAAGAGGGGGCAGGCTAGGGGCAGGGCTATTGATTGAATGCAAGCTAGCAGGCAGGAGTAATGCATCAAACTATTTATTAAGTGGCAGCCCAAGTGGCGGCGAGACGAGCAGACGCGCTGACTAATGGGATAAACTGGAGCACACACTGCGAGAAATTTGGTAATGGCTGGTAATTACCCTCTATCATGGACTAGACCCAGTAGCGGGCTTTCGGACCGCATTTCCCCTCAGTGAAGACAAATAAAGACACCCCAAGCAGAGTGTTAGTGTCGTAATGTCATGGGAGAATTGTTAGGCGCTGAAGGAAAGCTCCCTTCATGTTTGCACGGATTTACTTTTCCTGACGGCTGTGACACTTTGCCCGGCAATTAACGGCTCGGATTTGTTTAACAAACAGGCCGACAACAACTGGCACAAACAAACAAGCGAGGCAGCCAGCCGGCCAAGGAGCAACAAAAAGTGGCTCACACATCGAAAACTTCATCGGCGTTTCGCAGATAAATCAACTCGAGAGCAAGAAAAGCGTTTCAGAGGCGATGAAAATTCGCACGATTCGTGCCTGGTGCCTGCTGACTGGTGTCTGGTGCCTGGTGCACAGTTCCCTGTCAGGGGACCTATTCGTATATCCATTTAGATATATGCACCCGTGGCTGAATGCACAATTAGCGCGGCCATATATCAAGGCGCATATCAAGGCATATATGTATGCAGTTTAGAGCCGGCCGGAGCGACTTTTTCTGGGGAACACGCTCCCCGTGTTTGTTGACAAGCTTAACACATGTCAATTATTTGTTATATATTATGGCACACGGCGGCACAGTGGCAGAGTGTCCCGTTCGTGCCGCATTTGACGTCACTTCACGCCTCGGCCAATTGACACACTTGCCCGCCTTCTTGGGCCTCCGCCTGTGTCGTCATCATCGTGTCATCGATGTTGACATTTGACACTGGGCCACTCACTGGCTGATCAGTCGCTCGGTTTCAATTTTCAGCCAATTATGCGGGCCACCACCAGCCACATCAACAAGTAAACAATTTCGAAAGATATTGAGTCAAATATCGGCTCGAGAGTCGAGTTCAATTAGCATTGATTTCCACTTAGCCCTTCGGCCACTTAAGTCTCTTAAATAAGGCTGTTACGGTCCTCAAACCCCTCTGATAGAATGTGGAATACACTATTGAAGATGGATATCACGGAAACGAACTAGTGACTATATTAGTGACTGCACCTGCTGAGTCAGAAGTTCTGACATGGGATCTCATTGCTACAAGTCTAGTCCAGTAAGCAAGTAATGAAATTAAATACCCGAACGAATACCTCAAATAAACAAATTTAAGCTATACCCTCGCATTCCAATTCCAGCGACAATGTCCGCCGCTTACAAGTTTCGTGTCCGAGCTGCGGCTACTGCTCCATGAAATTTAAAACGATGCAAATTTTATGATTAACACTTTAGGCAGAAAGGCGGAAAGCCAGCCAGAAGGGGAGAGACTAAGCCGAAAAAAGAGAGATTGCCCAGGTGAATTGAAAGGGATTTCGTGGGGTCAGACTTCAAAAGAGCCACAGAGCCCGCAGTTGAAAAGCGGCAAGAGCGGATGAGCTGTGGCTTCTGGGGGTTTTAGCACAGCCGCATAATTAATGCGATTTCGGTTACTGTTTTTTCAGAGTTTTCCCAAAGAGAGTAGCAAATCAGCTACAGCCAATGTTCCAGTAGAAGCAATGAGTGTGGTTTTGGTTTACGAGCACTTAATTGGAGCCATTAATATCGGCCTAATGTGGGGTAATATGTGAGGTTCCTCCAAAGTGTTGCCCAACAATAGGGCGAATGCAGCGTCATAAAAGCGTATTTATAGCTCTCGGATAGGCGCACTCTCCAATTTACGAGGTTTGATATTTTGCGCCTCCGAAGAGCCGTAAAGCCATTTCCAATTGGCTCAGATCGCCTGTCTTGGGATCAGTTTCCAGATTGCTGAGCTAGCAATTGTCTACTAAGTGATTTATGATATCATCTGAAAGGATTTTTAGGTCATCTCTTTAAAATAATCTTTAAAATTCCAGCACTATCGCTTCAAATATATATCTAACCATTTTCGATTTGTTTCTCAGGCAACTTACGGGCTTTCAGCGGTCATTTACTTTTCGATATTGTGCTTTGTGGCACTTCGTTTTTGATATTGTTTGCTTGAGTTAGCTGATTGACTTTCTAAACAGTCGGGATGGGGGTTCGCCGGGAACCTAAACTGCGCAGTTTTGCATTGGAATTTTCGAACTGGGAACGATGTTACAACGAGATGATGTCACTTTTTGCACAACCTATCAGTAGAGTCCCCGATAACAGACAACAAACAAACTTTCTGGACTGCCTGGCAGCTGGGAAAGGTACTGTTTGCAGGCACTGCATTTTTGCCAATTTTCATAACGATGCTGGCCAACTTTCTTTGGCCAGCGGCATCCGCTGACTTTGTCGGCACAGGTCTGCAACAATGAGGCAAAATTAAAGGGGAAATATCAAAGTCACGATCTATGGAGAGTCACAGACCCACAGAGAGCCCCAATCAAGGGAACAAAGGAGGCCGGCGCTGAGTATTTTGATTAATGCCGCTTGATCTCTGACCGGACAAAGATTTTCAAATGCATCTCCGAGCGCCCGAGATAAGATCCATCTATTGGCACTTACACGGCACTAGACGACACTTTGCACCAGCGACTGCTTCGCAATCCGAGAGCTGAGCTGATAAGACGCGGGTCTAGAAGCGTTTGCGCTGCTAATTGAGTCGCCACGAGATGACAGCTACACTCAGGTGTGTCGAAACCCAGACCCGGCCGGGGCCCAACTATGCCCGGAATGTTTATTGCCTCTTATGCATCATTAATTCATGCACAAGTATGCCAGCCGGTCGATGGCAGTCATACAGTACGAACGATGGCATCATTGCGCCCAAAATAAGTCTCTCCTCAGTGCAGTTGGGGGGTCGTCTCCGGCGAAGGGGTCTTCGTCCTCGGCTGAAAAACAAACAGAATTTGCAAAATACCGAAACAGTTTCTGCCCAAATTCGTCATCTTGCTGGTTTCTCTTTAAGGCGAAATCAAAAAGCGAAACAGACACAGTTCCGATTTTTGACACAAGTCTTGCAAGAGAATAAACAAAAATGTCATCCAGGATTCAATTAAAAATGCTAATGGTCGAGAGGATAAACAAATTCCTATATGGTGGTCGGCGTTTGGGGTCTCAGTTTGCATTGGCAGGCCATAAAAATATAAATTTTAAATGAGAAAAACCCAAGGATGGCACTCAAAGAAATACTAATCAAATCTTAAAATTATACGAAATAAGGCTACGTGATTCATTCTAGTTATTCCTAGAACTTTTGGCCTAGAATGGCTGATCTACTCGTTCAATAATATAACCTGTTTCTATTGCCAAAACCCTCAAAAGACAGCCTATTTTTTCGAGTGTTTGTGGGCATAAAAGTCCGCAAAGTAAACACTTGTGTGTTTGCCTTTATGCAGCAAATAATAATTGCAACTCATAACGAATGCAGTCCAAACCCGACCCCGAACACAATGGGCTCCAGTGTGGGCTCACGTTTCATTATCAAATTGCTGCATTAGCATAAAAATCAATAAGTCAAATCGGCTGACAGCTCAATTAAATATTAAAGCCGACTTTTCGACGAGCAGGCTGATTTATTCCTGCCTTCAGAACTTGAAACCTTGACGGATCTGGTTAGGAGAAATTAATGAAGGGACAGAAGGTCCGACAGAGCCCAAGTCGGGTGACAGACTCCGGGACTCAAAAGGCCAAAATCATCGCCGATAAATTGCCGGCTGACTTGTGAAATTTACGCAATAACCTCAGAAGAGGAGGCAGAATTATTAATGGAGCGAACACTGACGGCTCTTTGTCGCGCCTCATGCATTTCTTCTTAATTGTACAATAATATTTAATTGCAATATTTGCCCAGCGACGTTATTAATGGCGAACATGAGTGTTTCGGGAGGATAAGCCAAACCGGGCCGAAAGCGGGCAGTGGGTAGTGGGTGTGTCCGCAAAAAGCCAGGCAAGTGTGAACGAATAAATAATCTCTGGATCTGTACCGGCAGCCGAATATGGCCAGAGTCTGCCGGACTTTTTTGGAGCCCATATCTTTGAAGCTGCGGCATATAAGGCGAATTGAACGATGTGCCGGAGAAACGTCGAATGGCCTGACAATATTATTCGAAATGCGAATTGATTTGCGAAGTCTTATTGGAGCATTACATTCTCGGAGCTGCTGAAATAGGCTGAGTAGGTAACTGGGTTGTCTTTTTTACACAACTGGCTGACAAAAGTCAGTCCGCTGTTGCGGTTGAGGTGGTTTTCGAGGCGCCATATGGTGATCGATGCCTGGCAACACAATAAGATAGGTTGAGAAAAGCAACAATAGCTCCTCATTATCTGTCTGTCACGATGCAAAATGGGTTACTCAAATAGATGCATTTCTTTCGGGTCAGTTCCCGGTTTTTTTTATTGAATTTTATTGAATATGCCGATTGCTAATGAAACAAAGTCAAAATGCTAAATGTGGAAAGTGCCTGGAGAGCCAACAAGCCAAAGTCAAATGAAGGAAAAATTATTATGAACAGCCAGGCGATGTCGGTGACGGTGTCGTGTCCATGTCCGTGTCATAAGAGAAAAGACAATGGCATCGCCATGGGGAAAATGGAAAAGCACTTGAAGTGCATTTTCACCCCGTTCTCCCCCGGGGGAGGAGATCGTCATATAAACTTTATGGCTTGTTTGTGGCCGGACCCGAATATTTTGATGGCCCCAGCATATTTTTAGACATCAAATGGCCAATGCCAAAACACAAAACACACATGACGTATACGTGATATGGGAAAACCAGAGCTTTCCTTGACATCCAGCAGACTTTTATTTAGATCGGAGAGGTGCCCAGCCGATCGGACGACATTGCACAACAAACACACAACGTGTGTGTTTTTAATGGCTGCAGTTTGTTTACAAATTGGCGACATTAAAAACTATTAAGACGAGGACCAAGACGCGAGCGTGGCGAGGTCGCGGGAGAGGCGCGGAGGGCAGATAAAAAATAAAAACAAATTATAAATAAACGCAAATAAATAGACGGGAATGCGGCTGTGTGCGTGCTGTGGATGGAAAACTGTGTCGCCGTGTCAGCGTCGCGCGATTTAAATAGCCCGAAAAACGCGCGTTTTGCATGCCTTTCAGAAGCACTTCAGTTCCATACGCAAAATCGAAAGATTTGCATTCGAAGTCGGTTCCAGAGTCGGTTTTACCTTGGCAGCACTTGAGCCCGCAAACAGTGGAAATGCGGAAATTTTCAGGAATGTGTTTTCACTGGCAAATCGCAAGGCACTCGCACTGGATCTCACATATACTTTTCAGCCCGGGACCGCGCGGTTCTCCGTTCTGGCGACTTTTGTATCTTCGCGTGCCGTTCTGCACTGAAGCGCCTTAGAGCTTAGAGCTTCCAAGAAATACGAATTCCTCAACAGGCCTCAAACATGTTGGATACAACATCAAACATGTATTCAGAAAGTGTTCGGCATGATCGGCAGAGCTTCTCGGGCCCCCAGTCTTCGAGTGACTTCTCCAGCTCTTGAGTGAAAAGCCGAGGGGAAGAGTGCAGTGCAGCCTGCTATCGAGTAGATTGCATTATTTTACCTTGGCAGCTTTATTAATTGCGTGCAGGGGTCTTGTTTATGCTCTCAGGCTGCGGAATAAATATGGGATATAGCGTAGCATAGCCAGCCATACGGATCCACGTCCATGGGTACTTGGCGCCGCAGCAGAGGGGATCGCAGCGAGGCAGCAATGCAGCGCCACACGAAACCGCACAGAAAATAGCGCATCTGTCAGGCCGCAAATCAACTAATAACCCGGCTATTCATATATGTACATACGTACTGGGTATTCATTTTGTTAGTGGCTATGGCGATCCACTTCCACTTCCTATCTCTGGCCATGTGGCGCACACACGTGCTGCAACTGCTGCTGGTGCTGCTCCGGTCATGCTTCATGCTTCATAGTTCATGCTCCACCTACAGCACGTTGCCATAATCTGCATACCGACCAGCTAACGCCACCGCACCGTGGATGTGCACTTGGGGAAAAGTTTGGATTGGATGGTTCTTCAAATAGTCTTTAAATGGGTTTAAATACCCATACGTTTGTTATAACTTTTACCACTTAAGTTAGATTATTATCTATTATGGTCAATGGGATCTGACTATTACTGACACACTTGGCCCTTTCTTATTCAAATATTCACATTTTAGTGTATTTGGGCCGACTCACAAACTGTTTATAGTCCCGTAAGTCCGAAAATAAGTGCAAATTAATGTAATGTTTGTCTAGCTCATGTTTGTGGTAATTTTCCTTCAGTGTATACTGATATGGTCACTCAAGCAAATCACCCCCGCGATACTGTTCCCCCTTGAGGGCGTTGCGGATGCGTCACAGTGCATATTTTAGGTCCGCTGATATAACCAAGCATCGAGAAGATACATTTTTCCGCAGAGTGAAGGGGGGACTATGGAGGTGGAGGTGGAGGGAGGGCGGATCAGACGACCGCCACTCGGGCGGAAAACGTAGCAGCTTCCAAGAACTCCCGCGATGTGGGGGTGTGACGTCGACGATTCATGATCGCATATCTGCACATATATAGACCGTATAGTATAGTACCCACATCCATCGCCGATCCATTCATTGAGAAATACTTTCACGACCGCTCCTCACTCGTCGCAGCAATTGTGACAATTCCTTCAGCTGCGTCATAGTTTTTTGTGCTTTTCCTTCTCCGAGTTTTTGTTATTTTCATTTTTTATTTTTATTCATGAGCCAAATTAAGCCCATGTGTTTACTTATGATTTATCAGCTGCTTAAATGGGGCTCCGGGGCGGGATGATTAACAAGGGTGATCTGATATCGATTTACAATGCGTAAATATAAAGCCATGAGCAATGCCTATGAATTATTATTTATTAGCAATAGAGTGTTGGTGGGCGGGGCCTTACTTATTTAATAACAATTTGCATGCCGAGAGGAATCTTAAATATGGAGGCACATATAGCCTGACTAATGATTCAGTGATTCTGGGAAATCATTCAGCATTTCCACGGTCAGGTTCCCAATCGGAACTCGACCAAGAACAACAGAGGAAACTGAATTTGGCATCTATCCAACGGACTAATAAGCACTGCCCGTGATTTCTGCAGCAAATAAGGGGGAAAAGGCTAAAAGTGTTTCTCGAGTGCCCCCATCGACAATATATTAATTTATAGAGTATAGCCTTGGATTGCCTGATCATCTCTCCTTAAAAGAAACGGCTAAATTCTGTTAGACTCTAGTCAGGACTATAAACACCTTCAATACTATTTAGATATCTATATTCCATCACAAAATTTTCAATGAAATCTACAGCAAATAATAAAATACAATCCACTGTGCCCTTTCAGTTCCAGTTTACCAAGTTCCCCAGCGTTTTGAAGGCTGGACACTGCCACGGCGGAGTGGCCACCGCCCGACTGGAGAACCAGAGCGCCCTGCAAGACGCCGCCGGTTTGGTGAGCGGCGCCGGGAACGATTCCCACTGCTACTGCACCATTGAGCCCTACATCGACGCCAAGTTCAGCGTGCACATCCAGAAGATTGGCAACAACTACAAGGCATTTATGTAAGTGACCGCACCGACCGCAGACGGCCCTGTATTGGCCACAATGCGGATGGTCGAGTGGAGTGGTGGCGTCTCCGACCTTGAGCCCTCGACTGCAACTGCCAGCAGACAAAAGCCGCCGCTTGGCTTTCAATTGGCAATTGTTCCGGAGTGGCGGCGGGTTCATTGTTTGCCAACCGAAATGCAACGGGTTCAAAGATCTCCCGACCTCTGCCCTCCACCTTCCGCTGGGGCATCCCCATTATCCACGCTTTTTTAGCGGCTTAATTTATTGCCCTCTGCTCTGCTTTGCTTTTCAACAGGCGCAAATCCATCACCGGCAATTGGAAGACCAATCAGGGCTCCGCCATGCTGGAGCAAATCACCTTAACCGAGAAGTACAAAAGCTGGGTGGACGAGGTAAGTGTTCTCAAGACTCTGGACTCTGGACCACTAAATCAAAGGGGACCGATTTCAATTAATAAGCCGCCTGTGGCGACTTGCGACTATTTTATGCAAAAGAAACCATGAGTACTCGGTTATAAGTGAAATGAATTCATTGTGGAGTCTTTTAGATTGGTTAAATATAGCTACGGATTTATCTTTACCATAAAACTAAGGGAATTTTTCATTGTGAGCCCCAAAATCCAGAGCACACATTACCGTAAAGGCCCGAAACTTTAAGCCAGAGCATGGAAATCAGGTCTGCCTCGCTTAGCCCAGTTCAGTTCACATTTATCAAATTTGGCCAATCAATATGGCTAAGGAAAATCGCTTTAAATTACGTGCGGCATTTTGGGTTCACAATTTTGATTTCTGCCGCAGGGGCGACAAGGCAAAGGCAAAGGCCCAGGCCCAGGCTCCAGGCTCCGGCTCAGCCTCAGACCCAGACATAGGCCGGGCTACAGAAATCATAATAGCTGACGTCAATCGGAGGCGGTTGAGTTTCCCTCCAGCGTCGGCTTTGCTTAATTAGAGCTCATGAATATGCAAATCCGGCTAAACGGCAAGTACAGTTAAACAGTCAATCGGATTCGGCCGCCAATAAGTTGGCTACAACGGCCGTTGGCGTAGGAAACAATTTCAGACAGCCGTCTCATAATGCCCTGATGATGGGAAGGCCTTTTCCGATACATGAGAACTCCATCAGTAGTGGCATTCCATCATTCGGGGTTCCTTCGACTCGCGACTGAGTCACTCTGCGTTCGACGCGGCGGCGTCTGTGCATTAATTAATTGCTGATTTACTGGCGCAAATATTTCTCATTTATCCGATAAGGTGGCAGCAGTTCTCCTCAAAAGAGCACAGCAAGAAACCGCTCAGGAAATGATATAGCATTTAAAAAGGCAACCAGTCTAGTTCCATCCAAGTAAGCACTTTAAGCTTGTAGAAGCCACTGGCTGACCAAGCAAACTCATTCATAACTCAATCGTACTTTGTCTCGGTGCACTTGCAAGTGGGTGGGACTCCGACGACGACGTCAGCGCTTTTCTGGGCAAGTCCGAATCAGCCTCCATATCAGCATCGGCATTAGTGTTAGCGTTAGCTTGAGCTTTAATCAAAACAAACTGTGTAATTAAAACCGGCACTGCTACTGGCGGAAGCCCACACAGAAATGTTTCATTGCGAATCCAATTCCCCCTCGGCCCTCCGCCGCCTTCGGAATGCGCTTGAATCAAAAACACATTTTGGGGTCATGACTCAATCGCAATTCTAATCGCCGCCATCCGGGAAATTTTTCAGATATCGGAGCTCTTTGGCGGCATGGAAGTGTGCGGCCTCTCCGTGGTGGTGGCCAAGGATGGACGCGAATACATCATCAGCGCCTGTGACAGCACCTTCGCCCTCATCGGGGACACCCAGGAGGAGGATCGCAGGCAGATCGCTGACTTGGTCTCGGGACGGATGCAGGTGAGCAGGGACCCGAGTGAACTTTAAGGACATCTAGAACTATATCCTCCTCATACACTTTTCAGAATGTTTGCCGACCTAGCATGGCCCAGACAGGACCCGGCAAGCTGCCCTCCCGCTCTTCGGTGTCCTCGCGCGCAGAGAGCCCCACTGACGAGGGCATAGCCCCCACTCCGCCTCTTCCGGCTGGTCCCCGCCCGGCGCCCATGGGTGGCCCGCCGCCGATTCCCGAGCGCACCTCGCCAGCCGTGGGCTCCATCGGACGGCTGAGCAGCCGCAGCAGCATCTCGGAACTGCCGGAGGAGCCTTCCTCCTCGGGCCCCAGCACTGTGGGCGGAGTGCGCCGCGACTCGCAGACCTCACAGGCCTCGAGCATCTCCTCGGCTTCGCGAGTTGGCCAGAGGCCGCCCCAGAGTCAGACCTCGGTGGTGGAGGACGCCGAGGACACCATGAAGAACCTGAGGAAGACCTTCGCGGGAATATTCGGGGACATGTAGGAAATCGCTAACAAGAAGCGCGGCAGGACGGCGAGCGAGACGAGCAGCGGCCCGGGCAGCGTGCCCGGAAGCGCCGGACCGGGGACTGGGGGATTCGGTGGCTCCTTCCTCGGCAAGCAGTTCTCGTTCGCCAGCAAGACAGGTGCGGGCGCTGGTGCGGGTGAGGGGGTGATATCCACTCAGCCAACCCGTCCCAGCGAGGAACCGCCTGCCGTGCCCGGAGAGGCTCAGCCGGGCAGCAGCGTTTCGGATAGCGGTTTAAAAAACACGGATACGGATAGAGCCGGCTACCAGCCAGTGACCAACTTTGAACCCCAGGAAAGGGTCAACCCATTCGACAAGGACCCGCACAAGTCGCAGAGTGCGGCCAGCATCAACACCACCACCTCGTCATCCTCCTCGATGTCCTCCTCGTCTATCTCGTCGAGAGTCAATCGGAACGGCAATGCGATGAAGTCGCCGCCACCTCCGACAGGACCTCCACCGCCGCCGCCTACCAACAGCAGTGGCTACAGGAACAGCTTCAGCAGCTCCCTGAGCAAGGACAAGACCAGCTACGGCAACTACGGAAGCAACACCTCGGTGGAGACCATCACCAGGATGGACACCACCAACACAGGCGCCACAACGATCACGGATGCCAGTGGCGGAGGAGCCAGCGGAGTCACAGCCATAACCAATATCAGCAATAGCGGTGTGGGATCGGACATCGGACCAGGACCAGGGGGAGAGGCTGCTCCCAACCCTGGAACCATTACCACGTCGGTGACCACCAACGACTGGAGATCGGCCATCGGCATGCGATCGGCCAGCGTCTACAGTGCCCCGGCAGCAGTGACCACGACCGGAGTCCTGCCCGGAGACACGTCCGGGTACGACTCGAACTCCATAGCCTCCCAGGGCGCAGGATACAACAACCCCAGCGACCTGCCGTCGTACACCCGGCCCTCGTACTCCCGCTCCGAGAGCAATGGTAATTATCTAGCCGTGGGCGTCCTCCTCGTCAGCCTGACGCTCCGAAAGACCTAAGCGCTCCACCTCCATCTACCCAATATATATATATCTCATGCCATTTAATCTCATATATCGTACTAATCAGCTACACCCCATTGAATACGTACTTATACGAGTGTAAGAGATCGATTTTAGCCTAGCAACCTAACCAACCTAGCCAAGTAGGCAGCCGTGTCAAAAGCCGTGTTAGCCAAATTAGTTACTTAGCCATTAACGTTTTCATTTTCCAACCCAAGCCAAGCTCAAAGAGTAAGCCAAATATTACGTATACGACAAGTCAGCCGCTCGAGTGTTTGTAAGTCTCCTTGAAAAAAAGAAAAAAAACATAAAAATCGCTTGCCTGCACACACTCCACCCAACAGACATGTCAGTTACAGTACAGTACAGCTACAGTACACACTCGCTAGAGTGCACCGCCACCTGAGTTTAGTTCTGGCTTCTGGGCACGCAACGATAAACCAAAGGAAAACGAATGATACCCCATGATACCCTACATACACACCACAAGAGTAACAACAGCTTTTAGATCAACAAAATTCGTTAGTAATTTATAAGTGCAACCCTTTAATTTCTAGTCTGTGTGTGTGTAGCGTAAACGGAATAAAATGCAGAGTTATCAAAATACGAGCCACGGAAAAGCCCTATCGAATAGATCCCCGATCCTAGCATTTCAAAATTAGCCATTATCATCCACTCATGGAAGAGCCTGATTTTGGTAACGCTCATTTTGCTCATTCCTCATCACTCCAGTCGCAATACTAAAATAGACACATGTACGGTTGAAGGAGGAACCCAGTTATTTGATAGTATTAGAAAGCTCCGATCCAAAATTCGAGTCCATGCTCCTCTTTCAACCGTCTCTTTCATAAAAGCTCCATTGGCCCACGTAGTGCTAACAACAAGTGCTCCTATCTGCACCCACGCCAAATTGATGTGCACTTTAAATGGTTTACCAAATAATAGAGTTATTAATGTTCGAACCCGTTCGCTCTTTCAGCCTCCAAGCAATCCGATCTCGATGTCATCTTCGGCGACTCCAAGACCACCCCGATCTCCTACGGAAACGGCAAGTACACCCGGGCAGCTGGATCCCTCTCGGACGCGGACATGATCTTCGGGGGACCGCCATCGAACTACAAGAGCGACCGCTTCGGGGCCGCCAAGAGCATGAGCATGAGCTCCAGCGGAGTGGGCGGATCCGGGAACGGATCCGGCAGCTACAAGATCTATGACGGCATCCAGAACGCGGCATTCAGCGATTTCAGCGACTCCGGAAGTGTGAGCAGCATGGGATCGAACAGCAAGCGCTGGAGCAGCCACAACAAGGAGGAGGACGAGGAGCTGGACTTGAAGTAGAATCATCAGACCCATAATCCCATTCAACTATAAACATTCGCGAGAATCTATCTGTTTTCTGCCTCTGAAGTTTCCTGGTTTCATGGGACTCACTCATTCGAAGCATTAACCTTACGTTACTATCTATGTATTCACCTATCTATGTATCTATCGAATGTATCGACTAAACTCATTCTTGCCACTTCATTTGCCACACAAAGAGAAGCGAAAGCAGACTAGGACACACTGTAGTACTGTACACTACTAATATTATCTATAATTATAACCACCAATGCCACAACAATAATGCAAAAGCCCCTATTTGTGCAGAGCCATGTGCGAAATGACTTGACTGGTTTTGCAGCAAAGAAGAAATGACAAAAAATGAAGAATGAATTAAGAAAGAGGACCTATTTAATTACCACTCTTGAACATTTTGACCGAAGGTATATATATATATATATATTAAATATATTATTGAGACAGATATTGATATTATATAGCAGCATATATTAAACCAATTGAACGTTGACGTAAAGTATTCATTTTTATGAGAAGAACTTTTAAATAAATCGAATTATTAATGAATCTGTTATATACCAACATGAGACACATATGAAAAAATCCTAAAACTATAAAATAAAAGACAATATAAGCAAAAGTTTAAAAGAAGCAAGCGTTTAACACTAATATATATGCGATATTAATGTATTTCGAAATTACTATGAGCAAATGTTACATACCAAACACACGACACAGCTACTCACACAAATTGAATGTTTACCACAAATATTGTATTATGATTATTATTACGTATTAGCGTTAATGTTTGCGGCAGATATGCGGCAGGAAGATATACATATATGGATGAGGACGTGGAGAGTGGAAGGCAGTACCAGGCACCATGACAAGCAATGTTAATCTAGGAAGAACCATAACGAACCAAACATATTCGAAGATCCTGAGGGGTCGCTGTAAGACGGCTTAGTCCTGGACAGAAGTGCTGGAGCGGAAAGTTTAGATAATTGCATAAATAAATATTTATAATTGTTGCGAGCGCCAACAACGAAGTCATATTAAATAACTGAAGGTATTATTTAGCAAAATGATCGTTATGTTACGCACATGTAAGAGCATTATTTAGAGCAATAGCCAATTTTTGAAACGTTAGTAGACACGATTCTTGAATGAAATCATTTCCACTGGGTTGTATTCCTCTTCGATTTTATCCAATAACGGCATGAGGATTTTAAAGTTAATTGTTATTTTTGTGCTTTTACTAACTCCCTTCGATTTTAGTAGTGTTTTACCTAAAACCCAAGTTTACAACTACCTATTCAAGACATATGAAATGTTTTTCGGTTAGTCACTTTGTCATCCTATCATCTATATACAAATATATATAATATATATGAAATATTGTAATTGTAAGGAATCTCTTTGGCTACATGTACTTTTCGTCAACGTATCATCATCATTTGAACCCAACTGGCACATATTCACGCAACGTTTTATAGACATATACATTTAAAGCGACAAGTTAGAACGGAAAGTACACAAATAAATACAGGCATCACTCCACATACATGTATCTCGACGAAGAACAGTTTACACCCCATAACGATATCGTGCATCAAAGTGCTGAAAAAATACTCGTAAATTGAAATTCAAACGAAATACTCAAGCAAGCATAAAGCGTATAACTTACACACGACTTCTAATCTGTTACAAAATAAATACCGAAATAAATACTCGTATTATTGTGAAAGTATAGCAAAGAAATATGTATTTATGTATATGGTGGCTGCAATTGATTCAGTGGGTGGGCTGAGTGGGCTTGCCATGTGTGTGCGGGAGCACTCTTAGCTTCTTCCAATGAAACCCAAAGTAACAACAAATGGGCTGACGAACAATTCAAGAGCAGAGCCACTCAATCGTTTTCCACTCTTCCACGCACAATTTCGCGTGCGTTTACCTGCCGAGTGGAGTTAGCATTGACATTAGCCAAGGTAGCCTGCTCTAATCCTTCGGCCGGAAAAACGCCGTCTGCCAATTTTCAGGCTAATGACACCAGGAAAAACACTCTCGCTCGCGGAAAGCGAATCTCTACCTGCCATGGCGGAACCCTCGGCGACAGACATAAAAGACAGGCACTTTTCGCAGCACTGAACTAGTCTTCAGTCACGACACCTCCACCACGGATCGTAAACCATGTCGCAACCGAGCCGGAATTATCTAATCATCTTCGGGACGAGCCTTCTTTGCTGCTCAGGCCTCTCGCAGGCAGCCAGCTACCAGCTGCAGACCTACGACGTGGAGACTAACGCGGGCATAGAAACTATGACGAATTCTACGGATGGATATCCCCAAGGAATGGTGACTTATCTGGAGAGACCAGTTTCCTGGCTGCGAAACGCCCAGAATATGTTCGGGAGTCCTGCCGGGCACGTCGTCATACAGGTCGCCAAGGAGCTGATCCACAGGTCAGCGGGAAACAGCCAGGTTGGTAGCGCCAAGGACTCCATAATATGTTGATGCTGATTCCCTGCATATTTCCATAGGTTTTGAGTCTCAACCTCACGAATCTGCTCATCATAGTCCTCCTCAAGGTGCTGATATTCTCCGCCGGAATGCTGGGCGCTGGTCACTGGAGCAGCTACGGCTATGGATACGGCCGCGGCTCCACCGGACGCAGTGACAGTGACTTGGGTCTTGGACTGAAGTCTGGAGATGATTACATGATAACAGGGTTCCTAGCCGCCCAGGGAGCGGGTCGGGATGAGTGTCTCTATGCAGCAAGCTGCGCCTGCCCGACGGCGGCCTACGAATATGCCAAGGCAGGACGAGCTCTCTTAGGAGCCATCGAGGTGTTCGAAGGGTAAGGCTTGAACGGAACCACCTTTAACCACCTAATACTCACATAATCTGCCATGACAGGACCCCTGTGGAAAAGCCTCGATACATCGACCTGATTGTTCTAATGGAGAAGGCCGCCTACGATGGCTTCCGGGGAGTGGCCTGCAAAACCGCGGAGATCTGCGACGGGCTGCTTTGAATTTCAGAAGTGATTGAGAGTGACAAGTACAATATTTTCATTGCACTTTTCAGAGAATTCAGATCAAATGTCTATCCAAAGAAACGATTATTTGACTGCTGCGCCTAAAAGTATGAAATGATTAAATACTATGCAAGTATTGGTTCTCACAGTGTACTTTCAAGGGAGCTCTCCCCAAGTAAAACTAGTGTTTATGTATCTATTAAATGTATATTAAATTAGATTGTAGTACAAACAAATTGCAGCCTAATGATAGTTTTATTCTGCTCGTGGTGTGTACAGTCTCAAATGGTTCAGCTGGAAATCAGATTAGTTGCTAAATATTTATCTACGCTAATTATCTAGTATTGTGTCTACTGCGACTCTTGGGTGATCAACGTGCCGGCAAGGATCCTAGGCGGGATTAGCGAAGGAGGTTCCTGTCCACACTGATCTGATCCTTGGCTCCAGTGATGGCCTTTACGAACTCAGGGTAGTGCAACAGACCGTCGTTATTGTCGTCGGCAATCAGCAGAAATTTGTCGATTGCCTCTGGAAAAATAAATACATCAAAGTCAGTGCGATTCTCTGCATAAACATGCTTTGTCACAAACCTATGAAGTGCTCCAGCTCATCTGTGGCATTTTGCAGATACTCGTCCCTCTCGCTGTTCTTGAAGTAATCATAGTTGTGATGCATGGCGGACTGAATCATCTCCAGGCCATCCAGGGCATTGTTGTTATCATTGTCGTGGGCCTGTTTTGGAGAAAAAATAAATGAAGCTTCGAGTCCTAGATATGAATTCTTCGCCAGCCACTTACCTTGAACATGTAGAAGATTTTCTCCTCCTCGGTCATGTCCTCCAGATTCGCCTGAACGCCCATGTCTCGCAGGTCGTCATCGATGCGACTGCAGGTAGTGGGATTTTAAAATTGTATTGTATATACTAACGCCCTCTTCTTACTGCTCTTCGTGGGTGAGATGCTGGTCCACCCTCCGCGTCTCCCCCCTCGGGTGGTGCGGTCCCCTCTTCACGGCCAAAGTGGCGTCGAAGTTTTGGCTAAAACTCGCCACGCAGATGATGAAGTTGAGTAGGTTGGACAGATTGCACATTTTGTACATCGGATAGAAAATTTGTTTTTGACTAAGGACTGTTCGTGACTTGTTTGGGGGTATGCGATGGTGTGTGTGTGTGTGTGGGCCACAACTGTCACGGAACTGTCAAAGTGGTTCCCCCAGGCGCAGGCGCCGGATTCCCCCGCCTCGACTGTCAGAATTCAAACATAGCAACCTCACTGGCAGCTGTCCAGAATGTGTTGTTTGTTCAATAGGTAACAGGCACTATCTATCGGCTTGTAGACCTATATACACACGTAGCGTTAAACAATTCCTTAAATTATTCCGCCTGTTGCGAAAATGTGCGAGCAGTATTGTGACAAGTTCGAGACCTTCAACCCGGAGGTTGAGTTTGCCAAGTTTCAGAAGCGCAAGCCGGTGGTGAGAACCGCAGAACTCTACCAGAATCTTCACAAGCGCGAGGACATCAAGTGTCCCTGTGAGTTGCTGGCATGCGAGTTTCCCACTCCATCCTGCTAATTTTGATCCTCTCCCCAGACAGCTTCAAGGGCTATGGCGTGGAAACAGACTCGAACACCATGTACCGCACCTGCAACTCTGAGTACGGCTACTATGCCCCCAACGTCTACACCATTCCGAAGCGCTTCTACCCACTGCCCCAGAAGTTCTCCAACGAAGTGGTTCGATTCGGAATGTATCGCAATTTCTCCCTGAACACGCACATGGATCGCACTTTCTACTGAAGTTTCTACCCCGTTCTATCGTTTTCAAATAGATTTTCAAATTTTTCGCTGGTCAACAAGTCCGCCTTAAGCATTTCAGATCCAAATCCTTACAAATTTTAACATTAAAAACAGAATGTAAAAGTTCGATTAAAAAAAACAATAAAGTTGAAAGGCACTTGCCGTAAAATGTCAGTTGCTTTGATTATTATGTTAATTTGAAATGTTCTTCTGTATTTTGTACAAAATAAATTAAGCCGAAAAAAAAACTAAAAATAAAAAGAAAATAAAGCAAGTGAAGAACCGCAACCAAAGCCCTGGGACCAATGCAACCGTTTAAATTAAAAGTGAACCACCGACCACTGAGCCTTATCTTCCAGCCCACAAAATGAGGTGAGCATTAGCATAGACCCGTGGGTGCCTCGATTTTCAGACTGAAGCTCCCCCAGCGAAACCAAGAAGCTACTCGACGCATTGCTGTGCGACATCTATGGCCAGCAGGAGCAACTGGCTCGCCGCATGCGTCGCTGCTGCCAGGATCCCGTCTTCCGCAACAGTTCCCCGAAAGACGCGAAAGGTCAGCTCGCCCGTCTGGCCAGCGGGATGACCGGCAACCGCTCCACACTGGAGCGCCTGGACGTGCTCAAGCTCATCGACGTTTGCGCCATCCTCAAGGTGGAGATCCTGATGCTGGGGTATCTGCTGGAGCAGGTCCTTATCGGGCGGGACCGCTTGCTCCGGCACCAAGAGGTCCTCTGTGAGTTTGTCACTGCCGTGCTCGTTGTGGAGAGTGGTAAGTTGTGTGAGGTTTTAAATATATATTTTTTTATTTTTACTTTACCTTTTTTAAAAATATAATTTTCGAAGCCCAAGTTATTTGAATTTTGGCAGTTTAAATTCAATTGAATTTCAAACTAAAGAACAATCCGAAGTTCTTTGCAGTGCAGCAGCTGTCAGTGTGTGAGGGTAGGGGGTTGGCCAGGACGCAGTGCGCCGACTCCGCAATGACAGCTGGGGGCTCGGTTTCTACAGCTCTGAGTCCAAGTCCTCAGTCAAGTGCGGAACTCTCAGCTGTGTGCCTCGCGAAGTGCGGATCGGAGAAGCCAGAAAGTCGCAGAACGCTGAAAAATCCTCGCCAGCGTCACGCAACGTGCATGTATGTGTATGTCCGTGTGCGTGGCTTTGTTGAATGAACTCTTCTGTCCAGTGGGTGTGCGTGTGTGTAGGTGTGGATGTTGATGTTTGTGTGTGGGAGAGCAGGTGGCAAAGCGAGTGTGTAAAGGAATAGGTTGGGTTGATGACGACACAGAGCGCAGCACTGAGACTGTCTGACGGTACACCAACACACACACACACTATGTGTAAGTGTATGTATGCAAGTGTAGGTGTAGTGTGTGGGGGGAAAGGTTATGAGGAAGAAGAAGCGTGTGCGGATGTCGCTGATGGCTGCTGACTGGCCTCCAAAAGCATTTTTGCCTGTCTTATCTATGTTTTAGTGCCCCTCCTCGCCCTCACTGGCCGCGCTCTCTGGCTCTTCCATCTCTCGTCCTGCGAGCGTGTCGGCTTGCCAGAGTGTGAGTGTTACCCTTGATGTCGCTCGAAGAAATTCCACCGCCACAACAGGAGCCATAAAAGCTAGCGCGTGCAAAATGTTGCGTGCCACCATAACAGTGTACTTAGATATTTATTATTTAATTCGCGCAAACAGCAAGGCAAACAGAGGTCGCCAGGAAGACCACCTTTTAATTGAATCTCCAGCAACGACATCCACGTGATGGAATAATGCAATTGTATCGATCGATAAATGCAATTAAACCGTGCACTCGCCTAAAAGCTGGCAATGGAAAATAGGCGGCCGTTTTAATTCGCTCTCCTTGCGGGAGCGTGGCGCTGTCGGTTTACTTTCCGGGTTACAGCAGGACACACAAGCCACCCACCCACCGTTATGGTCCTGTTTTGGATGTGCAGAGGTGCCACTTTTTGCTGCCATTGTTGTTTAAGTATGATTCATGTCACGCTCGCAAGCACTCGCCCCGCAAAAAGGCCTCCCAACTGGCTGGCTTTGTTTGGCAAAAAAATAGCTGCCTGTGGATTGCATAACTATGTACATGCACATATACTACGACCACCACAGAAGAATGCCCCACAAAAGCAGGCAGCCAAAGAGTTGAAGGTTAATCCGTATATCTGGGCCAAGCCAAGTCGAAATCCATTCAATGAGAACTCTTGCCACTTCCCATATAAATAGAAAACTCAATAATGCGAAAGCTTCCCGTTCTTGAAGCTGCCTTCCCAATTTACATACACACCACGTGGCTTAAATCCTTGTTTACCGTTCTGCCCGAAAACAATCCCGGGCATTAGGTCTTAATATTAGACCGACTATCCTGCTCAGGACGCACCATTGGCTCGTGCGGAATTAAACATTTAAAAGGCTTAACATTTTCAAAACGAATTCCGGCTCACTGGCAGTAATTACTTGGCCAGAACGGTTAGCCCTAAATGTAGCCCCGAAAGTGGGTCAAGACAGTGGCTGGTGGGAGGCAGTAAGGGGAATCGATGAATGCACCACCAGTAGTACAATGGCACGGTCTACACTAAACAAAATGTTTCAGGGACAGCCTTAAGGAACAAAACATAGTCATTTACTATGCATTCGTTTAAAAGAAATAGATATAAGCCGCAGGAAACCTCATACAAACTGTATACATTTACGCAGTTCTTGGATATCTATTTTTAAAGCTTTTTTTTGAGTGTGGAATTCTGTGGCCAACAGTTCCCCCAAGTCACCTGAACAAGCGCTGGAGAACTGGGTCTGCAATTGCTTAGTTTTCAAGGTTTTCCCTAAAATACTGCGAGTGTGTGCGAGTTGAATGCTTTGGGTTCGCTTGCAAGGCAAAAAGTATACTTTTCAATGACGTTTGAGTCACGGCGTTTGTTTTTCTGTTTGCGCCAGTCTGCAGTCCAAGTCCTCAGCGGCCAAGTTATATAACCAACTTCAGCATGCCACAACTACCCAAGTCTATATAGTATCTATATAAATATCTCTATGTGCATGATATGTGTAAGTGTATTCGTGTATTTATGTAAATCTTGTGTAAATAATACCATAGGCCACAGCTACAGCAGCAACAACATCTAATACAACAACGACAACAAGTACAACGTAAATGCAAAAATGTAAACCCATAAATAGAGAATCCCCACAACAATAACAACTACTACTACTACTACTACTACTACTACTACTACTACTAACGATAACTACAAAGGCAGTGGCAGAAATCATAGCACACCGTCAGGCGCACGTTAACTTAACATGGGTAACTATTTCCCGAGCCATGTCGCACCGCCAAAACAAAATCACTCATGCCGCATCGTTGTGAATACAATTCATACAATTACTGTTCATATAAAGATATTTAAATACTAGCCCGTAGGCCTGCTAATATCTGTATCTGTCGATCGATGTATTACCACTTTCTCAATGTTTTCTAGCGCCTCGCAGAGCCAAACGAGCAGTTTGCTTTGCCAGTTTCGATATTTTGCTCGTTTTTTTAGGCAAATACTTACCTGTTCTTCTCTCTCTTTTTTCCGTCTACCTTTCTCTTCCGTTTGCCATTAATTATTAACCAACTACGAAAACAAAAATACCGACAAAATACAACCAAAAGGTAATTTATGCGCAAGAAGTTGGAGAGAAGCGCTGATGCATATTTCATACCATACTCTTAAGCACGCTTACATCGCGATTAGGGCGGACCTCTTACAGGTCCAGTAAAATATTGCATTTAACGTAAAAGTGACCAATGCTGCGTATGAGTATTAGGAAATACGTTACGTATACGCCCAGTATGCATGGGGTCAGAGTTTAACATTCACAAGGAGGTGCTCATTTTAATTTTCTATAAAACTAAAGTTTGTAGATCTTAAAGCCCCATTTAAAACTAGGTCCGCCCTAATAGGACATCCTCTCGCCCATCCCGGCACAGTCGTGGCATGTTACTCATGCTAAGCGCGCATCATTCTAATTTTGGCGGCCTCTTGTAATTAACATTTGCATTTCTCGCGGGGAAAGGGCTTTCCCTGCCTTCGCTCCTGCATAAATTTCCATTATTTCGCTGTTCGGAGGAGGCGTTCGACACCATTTAATCCATCCCGTTTAATCCATACCTACGGGCAGCGTTCACTTCGCCTTTCCCTTTCAAACATGTACGAGTATCGTTTTTTCCAATCTACTGCCACACTTTTGAATAATAGCTGTATTGTCACTTTTCACACCCACTTTTCACACCCGCTTCAGCATACACACACACACATCTGTAAATATGTACATACATCTGTTGCATGTTGGCCGAGTTGTTGTTGTTGCCCAACCATTTCCCGTTATTCTCACCTTTTCAGCCATCATTTTACGCTCTGGTGATTTTTCTAAACACACGTGGGTTGCTTGTACACCTCGGTGTTTTTGTTTAACGCGTTTCCTGCTTTGGTTTTGGCATTTTTGATATATACAATTTTTTTATCCAGCAATTCAGAACCAGCACCTCTCACATTTCGCCATTAAACTGTAATTACTGCGTCGCAGTTTATTCTACACCCGCTGAACGGTTAGTTTATGACATGCAGGTTGACACAAGGTATCCTGGGTAGGTGTTAGCCGTGTTTAGAGACTTCAGAGAATGCCAACGTAAACAGGTTAAACCCAAATCTCGCATATAAGGAGGCCCTCCTTATATTGTAACAGTTTGTTCAGCGAAATTCAACTAGCATCTTGATGGAGAGAAAACTCATCTTCTTCAAAAGTTTTGAAATAAAGCCAACTCGCCTGTCACGGGCACAGATCCCTCGTCAAACTTATTTCACTGCAGCGGAAAAATTTCACAAAAAAAAGAAAAAAATGGAGGGACATTCTGTGTGCACTTAAGTTTTGAGAACCGGGCTTATTGGAATTGACAGGCAGCTTCCAGTCCTTGTAATGCAAATTGATTGGCTTTCATTCGGGCCATCCCATCTGGCGTATGCGTGATGTTGCTCTTGGGTAATGCCAAAATTCAATCAAAGTTAAGCTGAAGATTGAGAAAGCTGCAGCAGCGGCTCCCGGAGGGCAATAATGTAAGCCATCAAAAGCAGGATGTATTATGCGCCAGTCGTCCTTTCACCCCGTTTTCCTGTTATTCTTTTGCATAATCGCGTGCTGAAGTGCTTTTGTCTGGAAACTGCAATAGCTGAGCCGCTCCGCTTAGGGACTAAGCCCTGCAATAGTTTAATGAACCATTACGGCTCACCCGGAGAATTCATTAGCAGATATAGTCGCTCAAATTGACACTAATGGGTGTCAACGTGGCTGCGCATCGGAGACTTCAACTGCAGTCAAGATTGGAGAGGACAACCCGCACCGACCCTCATTTTTGGGTCATGCCATCCCGAGGGATAAATACGGTTTAAGTACGTGGCTTTGGCTGTCCGTTTTTACGGAGCTTGGCCTTTATATAATTTCCACGTAAATCTCTTTCGAACTGCCTGGCAGCTTGCGTGAAGAGAAGTAAACTTTATGAAATAGTTGTAAACTTTAGTAAACTTTATGAAACTCATTGAAATAGTTGGGGCCAAAAGAATATATTACTTGGACGTTTTTATTGACCGAAAAAAGTAGCTGACAGGAGTCATATTTTTGCTGCTCATTAAGTTGGCATTTGAAACGCCACACATGGCCAACAAGCACGTGACTTTGGCTACAGTATAGATATAGATTCTGGTCAAGGCCCAAGCAGTTGGCGAGATTTTTCACAACAGAAGCAGCCTTGACGAGCCAAAACGGAATCTGCAGGAGCCCGAGTCCTTGGCCAGGCGAATTTAAAATAATTACGCTCACATGCGGACAACACAGAAGTGTCACTGTTCGCACATAAATCTCTCATGCAAAATGCATTGGCCGGAGCCTGGGTTGAAGAAAAAAATACGAGCCCCCGTGGCTAAATGTCTATCCTCGTCGGCCGTAAACCATTCTTTACGTCCGGCGCCTAATTGGTGCGGAGTTGGAGAGCCCATTACATAAGAGTCGGCGCAATTATTATTTCATTAGCCAGGGTCTGGGTCTCCATAGTTGGGGGACGGGACGAAAAAAGCTCGGCGCACAAGGCTACAGCCCTCCCATTCGCTGAGGAAGTAAACAAGTCGATGTTTGCCAAGCTTTAACTTTGGCAATTTCTGACTGCCTCTTCATTATACAAATGCCTTCCTTCGAAGGAGTAAACATCCCGGGACAGCATCCCATGTATGTGGATTTGCATAAGTATGTAAATAAGTGATGGCAGGCACTTAAAAATGCCAGGCAATCAGGACGAAAAACAGTCTATCATAACTGAAGAAAGTTTTTCCAGTTAAGGTTAATTCAGCTTATTAGGACGAAGACATGGTAGAAGACAATAATGTTAAACTGAAATCATTTTTTATTTTGAGAATATCCCAAGCTTACATTTTAATTTAGGCAAGCACCACCGTACTTAAGTCCAAGAGATCTTTGGGCCAGACCATTGTTTTTGCAAACAATTTCAGTGCCTTTCCTTCCATGTCCACAAGCACAATTACTCCAATTGCCCTAGGAATTCTCCAAAACGGAAATTTATTTCCACGCATTCCAATCCCCGCTTTTATTCCTCGACATAAGCTCCCGAGAGCGAAACAGATTTTGGCCTTAAAATTAAACTCACGTCCCGCCCGAGCTGCTCGAACCTGATAAGCCCGAGCCCGAAAACACGCAACAGAAGTAAAAAATAAAACGGAAATCAAATTATCAGCCGTAAAAAGCGGGCTTCTATCGCCCACACGAGGCCATTCAAATGCGCAGCCTGCAAAAATATTGATTTAGGAATAAAAACTGAAATCAAACGCAACCTGAATTTGTTTCCTCCGGCTGGGAACATAACTTGAATACCCTGCCCATAGATATAATAATTTTTACTAGGCCTGTACTATACGAACTCTTTAGAAAGAAAATGTGAGTACGTTCGGCCCAATAAAAATATCAATTCTAAGGGCTTGGTGCAGGGTATGACGGGGTCGTTTTAAGCTCATTTTTATTAACTTGACCTTTAGTGTTGAGTATCTCATGTGTGTGGAGGAGATGTCTGATGCCAAGGAGGCGATAAAGTTGAGCCGGGGAATATTGTTCTCGTGTCAGAATGTCAGCGTGGCGCATGGATCTCCGGCAAGCAGCTAACTATGTTGTACGACACACGACAGGACACATCCTCACCCACCACCACCACCTCCATCCCACACGTCAAGCGAAATAAATGTCATGGTCAATTTAACACAAAGACACTTGCTCGGGTGTGTCTTTCGGAATTCACAGAGATTTCTCGCAAGGATGAAGCACAGATTGCATCCTCGAACCGCATGCTTCATTTCGTTTCGCTTCGCTCCCATCGAAGAACCATCTCCCATTCGGATCAGAGCACCGATTGATTAAGTGTCTACATACATAGCTGAATATTATACTCGAACCTAAATATATAAATCTTTTGTATTCTTTCTTCTTTTCTCTTTTCGCGCTCGACTACTAACTCTATATCGAATCTAATGTTTGTAACGAATAACCATAAAATTTTTGTAAAGTTTGCATACTGCACGGATATTGTAAGTGCCGAGGATGCGGGCCAACCGCGAGTGGAGAGATCCTTTTTACCCACAGAGAATAGTGCTGTTAGCCAAAGAGCCAGACAAATGCTATATCTTTTTTACCATTCATTTTTGCAGACGATGCACAGCCTAAAATGCGTTTTAGCCTCTCACCACCGCCACAGAAAGCCATTAGCAGCGCCCGCATAACCTCGCCCACCAGCAGCACCACCAACCGCAGCACCACCATCGCCAGCAGCCCCTCCTTCCCCGGCAGCAGGCAGAAAAGCAGCAGCATGCTGACCCGCAACGGCGGAGGACCCGGGAGCACCCCCACTGCCCCCACCGCCGGAGGCACAGGCCAAGCCACCGACGACGACGCCGCCTCGGACTACAACCAGTGGCTTCATGCCATGAAACTGGTGGCCCGCCTGCCCGGAGGAACGCCTCCCGAATTTCGACGCAAGGTGAGCTTCAAATGGACTTTGGAAATGATTAAAATTGACACATTCCTTACCGGATCTGTGCAATCTGCCCCCCTTATACTCTATATGTAATCACGACTCCCAAAACATTTTCTACACTGCAATATTAAATAATAGATAAATAATTCCTAATTTAAAGGTATATGCATTTAAGATTTGTCTGTTATTATGGAAGAAAAATCTTCCCTTTTTTATCTCCATTTTTTGCAACATTTTTTTCATTTATTTGTAATTTGAATTCTAGTTGTGGCTCTCTTTGGCGGACAAGTACCTCAAGTCTAAGAACGTGGACTGGGCAGAGCAGCGGGAGAAGTGCTTCTGCGAGGAGTGGCGCGAGGACGACGAGGAGCTGGGCATCCAAATTGTCAAGGTGAGCCCGGGTACTCCCAGCGAGACCACTGACAGTAACGGTTTTTCCCCTTTTTCAGGACCTCCATCGCACGGGGTCGAATCTGTGCACCGGTCCCGCGGGCTCCATCAACCAGGCCAAGCTGAAGCGCATCCTGCTCGGCTATGCACGCTACAACCCCGAGGTGGGCTACTGCCAGGTGGGTTGATAGAATGGGGTACCTTGTTGGCTACGTACTTGAGACCATGTGCTTCTTTTTCCCCCTCAGGGCTTCAATATGCTGGGCGCCCTCATCCTCCAGGTTATGGACAAGGAAGAGGAAGAGTCCATGAAGGTCATGATCTACCTGGTGGAGGGCGTTCTGCCCACGGGCTACTTCTACGGGTCGATGGGCGGCCTGCAGGCGGATATGGGCGTGTTCCGGGAGCTGATGCAGACCAGATTGCCCCGCCTGGCCAAGCACCTTCAACGGCTGCAGGGTCCCGTGGAGAACGCCTTCGAGCCGCCGCTGACGAACGTTTTCACCATGCAGTGGTTTCTCACCATGTTCTGTACCTGCCTGCCCATGTCCTGCGTCCTGCGCGTGTGGGACCTGGTGCTTATCGAAGGCAGCGACGTACTTCTGCGCACCGCCCTCGTCCTCTGGAGTTTGCTCGAAGAGTAAGTGTAATATAAATGGGGGCAACAGCTTTAAAAAGAGAAAGGCCATATAGAAAGGATACTTAATCTTTAAGATATGAAATGCGATACATCTATTACTTTCTTCGAGTGCAGTCTGCTCTTGGTTTTCTAAACGGGATTTCGGTGGGTGCGAGTGGGTGGTTGCCCCAACAATCGCAATGGCGCCGCAATGCATGGCGAGAATTCGTGTCAAGGCTGCTGGAATTTGGCAAGAGTTTCTCGCGCTTTTTGCGAATGCAATTTAGCAACTTCTGGGGGAAGCAATTTTATTTGTGTCGCTGTTGTGAAAACTTGTTGGGGGGTCTGTGGAAAACAAGTTTTCCTAAATTCTACTATCGACATGCTTTGGCATTCAAAAAGACATTGAACCATGGCAGACCATACCATATAGATAAGAAAAGGGTCCTTCAAGGATATTGGGGTCAGTACTTAACTATAATAAATAGCTCTATTGTCCTTTCCTAGACGTGTCCTCAGCGTCCGCTCGGCCGATGAGTTCTACGGCAAGATGGGCTCCTATTCGAGCGAACTTCTCAACGGCCACCTCGTAGATTCCAATGGCCTCATCGAACGAGTGGTTAAGTTGGGACCCATCGAGGATCTTCGGAAGCTCAGGGATAAGCATCTGTACAACATAGCCCCATTGCGTCATAAACAGGGATTGCAGTGAGTATTTTTGAAATAATCTCACACCAATAATCTGATTGGGTATTCCCTGAAAGGCTCTACTACGACGAGGAGGACACTCACTCGGACGAGGAGCGCATGGCGGTGGCTACAGTTTGGGGCTTGAACTGGGGCAGACGCGGATCTGTGGGTCCCGTGGCGCCGGCAGTGGCAACGGCGAGCAAACAGCAAGCGGAGCAGAAGGACCGGCTGGCCTTGGACATTTCTCTGCTGAAGAAGCAGTACGATCGGCTGCGGGAACGCCAGAAGCAGGCTCACGTCATCCTAACCGCGGCCTGCTCCACGGCGGCGCGGCAAGGATCAGGGCCGACTCCAACCTCCGCACAATCTGCGGCAGTGCCAGTGAATCAACTGCTCCTCGGCCGCCCGGCCATTGTTACCAACAAAGGCAAACGGGTCAGTGCCCCCCTGGGCGCCATTCCTCCAGCGCGGAAGCCTTCTCTGCCAGCAGTGCTCCACAACACTAAGCCAGTGGAGAAGCAACTGCGCCGCGGGGAAACCCTGCTCTGGAGGGACACGGACGCCAGCAGGCGAAGGCGGGACAGCCTTACCTGGAAGGAGATCAAGGCGGACCGGGCAGCCATGATGCGCGAGGGCGTGGACTTGGCCTCCGTGAAGACCCAAAAACTCCGCACTAGGTTTGGGAAGAGCGACAGCTCCTCCTACAGCGAGGACAGTGATGGTGAGCAGGAGCCTGCTAGACACAAAGGAGGAGCGGCCGGAGGTGGATCCAGCACGGACACAAGTCTCTGCGACGATGATGACCCAAAGTCTATTGAGAAGAGTCCCAAGCACAAAGCTAAGCTAGCGCGAAAGGTTCTCAAGGAGCAGTCCAGGGAGTCTAGTCTGGAGCGACAGAGACCTAAATCTTGGGCACCCAGCAGCCACGAGATTCCGTTCATGCTAATGGGGGCGGACAGTGGTGATGAAAAGGAGAAGGACCTGGGGCCGGATGCGGCAGACATGGCAGAAGACAGTGCCACTGAGAGCGGTCGCTTCGCCTTCGACAGGGACTTGGATTCAGTCAGCTATAAGTTGGAACCATTGAAACCCTACCGCGAAGATAGCGAAGTGCCCGGCATGACCTCCATTAGTCCTTTGCCACTGACCCCCATAGAAAAGGAAACAGCAGCGGAAAGCCTGCTAGATGGTGGAGTAACCAATCAGTATTTCGAGAGGGTCAATAGTGTGGAGCGTCCCAGTCGCCTAGAGCTATCATATTCCCTCAACGAAGAGGAGACGGACACGAGCTCGGTGTTCTTGGAGCAAAGGGCGAATGTGGAGGGCCAGAGTGGGGATAGTTTGGAGTTCAAAGCTCTGCCGCCACATCCTATGACAGATGACGGTAAAGTGCCTCAAATTCGAGACGACAACATTCCCGGTGAGAACAAGGACGACTACAAGGAGCTCCTCAGCATGACGATAGGGGAGAAGGCCGAGGAGTATAAGCCGCCGCCCCCCAGTGTTAGTAGCTTGACCAGCGCCCAACGGAAGAGACGAGATCCTCGACGAAGGACCTTGACTCGCTCCACCACCATTGAAATCGAGGAGCGCTACCAAGCGTTGGAGCGGAGAATTAGCCAGGAACAGGCCTTCGGAGATAATCGGGCCCAATCCAAGTACATTCCCACCACAGCTACTCTGGAGGAACGCTTCCATACGCTGGAGAAACAGCTGAGTGCCGAGAAGCAACGCAGCAAGGATCCCTCAGATATGGAGGCTGACTTTCCAGAGAAGGCCGACCGCATTCCCTCTACCGCAGATCTCGAAACTCGATTCAACGCCTTAACCAAACAACTCAGCTCCAGTGAGTCCTCTTCGAAAGCTCCAATCGATCTCAAGGATGATGAGCCGTCCCGAGGCAGTGGCTTCAAAGAGCCAAAGGATAACGAAAAGACCAGCAAATTGCAAAAGTCACAAGAAATTGAAGCAGAGGGCAAGGAATCTACTTCCAAGAGCGACTCCAGTGAAGTAGAAGAAAAGAAAAAGGAGGAGAATACGGAGGAAACGCCTCGTCTGAAGAAGCTTCCATCCACTGCCGAGCTGGAGGATCGATTTAACGCCCTCGAGCGAAAGATGAGTGTTCAAAAGAGTAGTCCGGCCAAGACAAAGAAAGAGCCACCTGATGAGAACGAAGGTCCCAAGGACACCAGAGGCTCCAAACAGCAGGATGACTCTGACAGGCCTGTTAAAAAAGTATCTGAAGCCAAAGATTCCACAGCAACTCCCGGTAATTCTTCCAAAGAGGAAAAGCTGCCCCCGAAAGAAAAGAATGCTAGCGGTAATGAATCAAAGATAGCACCTCCGGCTAGTCCCGAAAAAGTCAGTCCTTCTAAGAAACCTAGCCCTGATAAATCAGAAAAGGAAGAATTGACAAAACCGGAAGTGGCAGACTCGGATGAAGCCCCTTCAACCCCAGAAAGGCAGAAAACTGATGCCACCAAGAAAATAAGCCACAATGAAAGGGACTCTGGAGAATCGCAATCCTTAAAGAAGTCCGATGAAGAACCCACGGAGAAGCCTCAATCACAATCCTTAAAGAAGTCCGATAAAGATCCCACGGAGAAGCCTCAGACCTCTAATGAGCCTGCACAGACTACAAGAAAGTCGCCGCCATCCACGGAGGAGCTGGAGAAGCGGTTCAATGCTTTGGAGAAACAATTGAGCTCCACCCACCTGGAAACTAACAAACAGCCTGAGCAAACAAAGTCAGATGGGGAACGAAAACCTCCTAAGGAAGTAAAAAACTTAAAAAAAGCTGCCGATGAAAAGTCCGTCAAGTCCTTTGAAGACAAAATCAATGAAGTCAATTCTGCTTTGGTAAAAGGGCCAACCAATAATGAGGTAAAAGATCACACTGAAGAGGAGGTACTCCCAGTCGATGTGAACAACGCCCAGGCAACCTCCGAAAAGATCCCCAAACAGGACGTGGGCAAGCGCAGGGCTTCCGAACCACCTTCTACAGAAGATCTAGAGAAGCGTTACGAGAGCCTGAAACGTCGCATGAGCAGCAAAAACCACTTGGGAGCCCCTGGCGAAACTGTGATAGAAGCCCTGGAAAGGATTGAGCAGGAGGTGATCTCCGAGTCTGGCGAGGAGTCAAAGAAGGCACCACCGTCCACAGAGGACCTGGAAAGTCGATTTGAAGCCTTGCAAGGCGGCGGAAAGTCAAAGGACGTGGCGATCGAAGCACATATTCCAGAGCCACCTCCGCCTCCACCACCTCCTCCCGCATTGTCCGAGCCCGTTCTCCACCACCAGCAGGCACTGATCGCCGAGCTGCTGAGGAAGATGGGAGGCAAATCTCCGGGCGAGGAGAACCTCCGCCCCAGCCAGATCAATCCGCAGAAGAAACAGAGGAAGATACTGCAACGACCCCCGCCCATGGGCGATGAGACCTCGGAAGCACCTGCAAACACGGCTTACTACCTGCCCTGTCAGCAGCAGCGCATGGTGCGCCGGTTCTCCGACCTGCCCTCCAGGGCCGATCTGGAGAACCGGTTGCAGTTCCTGGAGAGGCAGCTGTACAAGAAGTTCTACAAGCAGCGCTGTGCAAGTGATTCCGAAGTTGCATCGAAGGTCAGAATGCCCTCCGACGACGACCAGCCGAGCACCTCCCGCCACGCCAAGGATCAGCTGGAGCAGCGGGTCCTGGCGCTGGAGAAGCAGCTGAGCGAGAACAGCTTGAAGCTCCTCGAGGCGATGCGGGAGCGGGAGAAGGCAGAAGCTGCGCCCAAGAGCGATGGCAGCGATTCCCCTCGCAGGCTGAGTACCGAAACCATCGATGCCACCGGCAAGGAGCTGGTCCGGTACACCCAGAACATTGGAGACCTGGAGGAGGTCGATGCTCACAAGCCCATTAATATAAGCATCAACATCAAGATGCTGCTGAACAAGGATGGGGCATCCCAACAGCCCAAGAGCGAGCCCAAGCCCACGACGGATGATTTGAGGAAACGCTTGGAGGTCCTGGAGCAACAGCTTTTGGAAGAACGGGCCAAGAACGGCACTGTGATCCCAGAACCTGAGCGACCGGCACAGGATAGGCCAGAAAAGCCGGAGGAGACCGATTCCCTGAAGAAAATAGAAAAGAATTCCCACAACCAACACTTGAAAAGCGACGAAATCGAAAAGGTGATCGAACCTGTGAAGGACAAAAACTTGGAGCCCGCGGCTGCCAAGGAAACGAAGACTTTGAAGAACGAAGAAAAGGCTCAGGCCAGAGAAAAGGAGGTCGCTATAGAAAAAGAACCATCGAAGTCCGAAAAAGAAGCCACTGTCAAAGCGGAGTCGTGTCAAGAAAAATCAAAAGAGATTTCGGAAAAACCCGCCCAAAAATCAGAAGAAGTAATCAAAAAAGATGATTCGAAAGCGACAATTGAAAAAGCGATTCAGAAATCGGAAGTTATCAAAAAAGATGATTCGAAGGCGGCAACTGAAAAACCCATTCAGAAGTCAGACGTCAAAAAAGAGTCTTTAGCTCCGAAAACTGAAACTGCCAAAGAACCCTCCATCGAGAGCAAAGTCACAGCAGAAAACAAAAAATCCTTCTCTGAGGATCCAAAATCGAAAGCGAATGAACCGCCAAAAGTTACTCAAAGTTCACCCTCGAGATCTGAAAAGCTGAAAACAGAGGAGACTTCGAAAGAAAACAAAGCTGAAGGTACTAAAGAAGAAACACCCGCTTCCGCTGATAAAAAGGATAATTCCGAGGCAGAAGTAGGAAACTCTTCCAAAGAGCAGGAAACAAAGTGTGAAACAATCAAAGATTCAGAAAGCCAAGTTGGCAAAGATTCCTGCGACTTGGGTTCCATCGATGCCAACAACAAGACCGTAGTTCTTCTCATGGACAACGAACCGCGAGCGTCGAGAGTGCGCCGACTCACCAGGGCCAACACGGAGGAACTGGAAGGTCTGTTCCAAGCACTGGAGAAGCAGCTGCAGGACAGGAACCTGATTAAATCCGAGGACGGTCGATTGATAAGGGCCGAAAACAAGTCCAGTGCGGAGCAGACCGAACAGGCCCAGGCAATCACCGATCTTACCAAGGAAATAGAGGACTTTACCAGCGGTAAGCCGGAAGAGAAGGCACCAAAGCCCCAAACCTCTAAGGACGCACAAATTGAAGAGCCCAAGGAGGCTGCAGAAGACTATGATTGGGGACCGAATCCCGTGAAGCATCATCTCAAAAGGAAAACGGTTTACCTGCCCTCCACAAAGGAACTAGAGGCTCGATTCCGGTCCCTCGAACGTCAAATAAAATTGCTAGAAGATGTGGAGAAGATCGATGTCGAGCAGCGCTTGAACGAGATTGAGAGGAAGATCAAGCTGCAGTACTCCCTTTCCCACGAAAAAGACCTTAACAAGTACCTAGAGCTCTGCGAAGGAAAGGGATTGGACGACGATGAACCGCCGATGCCAGAGGAAGTGCCTGTCGAATCGGAGGAGACTCGGAATCCCAGAGATCGCTCACGTAGTCCTGCCCGGAAGGTGGCCAGTAAATCGCCCTACACCTCTCCCTCGCGGAGCAAGTCCTCAAAGTCGCCATACACTTCACCATCTCGTCAGCGTAAGAAGACTCCCCACTCCTCGCCAATCCGGTCGCCAGAACCAAAGACTCCGGCAAAGAGCCCTTTTACGTCCCCAGCACGGCGCCAGCCCCATCCCAATGATCTGCCCATCTCCGACGACCTGGAGTACAAGTACAGGGTGCTTGACCTGGTGCGATCCAAGTCGAAGGAGAATCTGGCCAAGCGCATGAACGATCCCAACCGAAAACCGGCAGTGCATCCGCTTGAACTGCTACTGTCCCCCAGTCCAGACGAGAGCAAGATTCCCACAACGGGCGAGCTCGAGCACAGAATACGAGTTCTGGACGAAAAGCTGAAATCGCCTTCCAGATCCCGGCCGAAGTCTCGATCCAGGTCTCCTACCATCGAGGATATGAAAAGGCAAAAGATGCGTGATAATCAGAAGCCCAGGACACCTGTTCACAACCTGGAGCGGCTGGTCGGTTCGCCCGGCCGGCCGGAACCGCCCACTGCCGAGGAGCTCGAGGAGCGCATCCGCCTGCTGGAACAGGAGCACAAGTTCGATTTTAAGACCCAAAAGGACTATAAAGCATTCAATCAAAAGCTGAAGGACGTCATCTCTCCCTCGCTCTCCTTCGAAGAGTTCAGGGCCGCCAAGTCCCGGGAGCAGAGTCCACGCCGCCACGGCGCCACCACTCCCAAGTCAGCCCTGCGCCGAGACGATTTCGATGACGGCATCAGCACCCACTATCACCGCCCCACCAGCCCGAAGGTCATCCGCTTCCGAGACGAGGACGAAGACGAGGACCGGTTCGAGGAGTCTCCGCCCCGGAAGCAGCGCACATCCAACGATCGAATGGTTAGCTTCAACAATGTCGTTTTGGACTGTTTAAGGGAGAATACTAAAATCCTTCAACGTATTCTTAAGAAGACTCTTGCAGATCAGCCGTCGGCCATACGCAGCTACGCCAACAGCTCGGAGGGTTTGGATGCCCTGGGGAGTCGCCTCATGCGGGTAAGTTCTGCAGGGTATAGATCCATGTTGTCTCTGAATAGAGAATAATAAGGCTCTTCTAAAAACCCAACTCTTTAGGAGACCTCTCCCATAACCCGAACTGGAACCCACACGGGCGTGCCACTGCGAACCGGAGAGAACATCAACGACCGCTTGAGTTCCATCAAGAACACCATCAAGTCCATCGACACGCTGTGCGAAGAGAAGCCCTACCAGAAGGAGAAGTGCCAGCGCTACATCGACTCCCTCTTCTCGGACTCGCTGCACTTTTCCAGCAAGAAGAGCTCCCTGGAGGACTTGAGGACCCACAGCAGAAGCGAGAGCAGAGGCAGGAGCCGAGACTACGCGCCCTCTATAAGAGTCACCTCCGAGCACCGGTCACTGGGATCGGACGAGGACTCGCGAAAGAGTCCGCTGCGGGCACGGGATCAGAGCCCACTGCATCATCGATCGCACAGGGAGCTCAGCAGGGAGGTGTCGCCGAGGAGGAGGCGCCAAGAAGAGGAGGAGGAGGAGGCGCAGCGTAGGGAGCGGGAGAGCAGTAGGGTAAGACGTGATAACTTGTTGCCAAATTATTTAACGGATAATCGTAGCGAACTAAGTGGAGGGAGTAGTTTAACCGGGTTTAACCACCACAAAGTAGATAGACAACTAGAAGAGACCTGCGCCCGGTACGCGGAGGACGCCCGACGCTCGGCCTGTCGCACACCGCTCAGCCACCCGTACGAGACACGATCCACCGCAGTTAGAGCCACACCACGTCACTACACAGATCCTGATCCGGCAGGGACAGCAGGGACGGGAGTAGGAGCGGGCGCAGGAGCAGGAACCTCGACAGATAGCTTTCCCCGGCCCGTATCGCCCTACCGCCAGCCATATGACCCATACCGACCCATTGGTGGTGCAGGCGCCAGTGCCACCCCCGTATATCAGCCCGCCAAGCTGGAGATCCGCCACACCACCGTGACCTCCACCTTCTATGACCGGTTTCTCACGGAAAAGAAGATTGAGCGCTCCCGTCCGCCCAGCCGCTCTCCCGTAGTCTCGCCCTCGGTGCCGGCCAAGAGCTACGGGTCAGAGATAGAGTTCCCTAGCAGTACTAGTACCACCACCTCAGTTCCATCCTGCACCACCACAACTACTGCCATTAGCACCGCCTCATTTATGTCCCGCAGCTATGGGGGCACCTCTTTTTCGCTGCCCTCCAGCAGCAACTACTCCTACTTGAGTGCCGGTTCTGGGATCTCGGGCTCCGCCACTTCTCCCCGGGCTAGTTGCTCGGACCTTCGTTCCTCGCCAGCCACATCCTTCCTCAGCACCACCTCATCCTCAGCTGCCCCTGCTTCATCCTATGTGCCCTACTGCTTCAGCAGCTCGTTCTCCACTCGACTGAGTGATCCCATTACCAGCACCCCAGTGACCTCATCCAGCTCCCTGACCCATTCCACGGGCGTCTACAATCCCATGATGTCCTTCACTCTGAGGGAGCCACTTGGCGGCAGCCCCGCTCTGGGTGGGTCAAGTGCCTCGCCCCTGCCCCTGGGCCAGTATCAGTTCAAGAGCGTGTTCACCTCAAACTTTGGCAAAGACACGGAAAAGCCATAGGGAACATAACACACATCAGTCGTTAACCAAGGTTGTCCATAACATAGCATTATCCTCTCGAAAGATCTTTTAAAATAATGTCAATGCCTACTGAAGCTCAAATGGATGACGCTGGACATGAAAATCATCTAAAATCAGGAATCAGAGTAGAACAATTCAAAGAGCAGAGGCCTTAAATAACATACTTAGTTTTTTGAGCAGTGTTCTTGGCGTTAGATAATCTTCTTTCCCAGCGAATGTACCAGCTCTTGCTAAGCAATATATATATACAGTTAATATTACCTACGTTTATCAACAGTTTTGGGGCACGTCCCTACTGATATTATATAGTAAAGTATCTCTATAATGTAACGAACCCTTGCGAATCGGAAACTTACTTTCAAGCTACTCTTGCACCAAACCATTTGGCTTCTTGCAACTTACCTCATCTACATCCGACAGCACCAACTCGACTCTGATCACTCACTCAGATCTGAAAAGATTTTTATACAATCTATATATAAATATATACATATATCTACTACGATAGCTAACGAAACTGTGTAAACTGTAACCTGTAACCTGTAACCAGATGCGAGGCGGTCGAAATGTTATTCCAACTTTTTTCAGCGTTAACTTAGACACTTGAACTCTCCTTCAAATTGAATATATTAATTAGACGATCCGGACAACGGATCTGGATCACTACACTATATTACCAATATCTCTCAGTGCATTTTTGGGCCGAGTTGGTCGGGGAGGCGAAACATCCAGTTATGTTACTGACTGACACGAGCCCTAAATTAGTTCACCAATATTGTCTCGAATAGAAAATGAAATCATGTATTGAACTATATATAATTATACTGACTTATATACCGATTGCAGTTGTTGAATTTCAATTATGCAAAAACCCCGATAAAGTTACCAAATAAGCAGACAAGCCCGAATGTAAATGCCTATAGAAACAATTATCACGCCAGGCAGCGGACTCGACAATTAATCAAAACGATTAGGAAAATTTTATGAGTGGCGGATCTTGTGGCGGATTCGCGGATCCAAGAAGAGCAGAAGAAGAGCCACTGGGTCCTCCCGGAAATGCTATTGTTAAGTAGGCAGAAAGTACGATAACGGCTTCAGTTAATACAACATATACACTAAATTTAATATTGATATTGTTCTCTTGGAATTTCGTTACCCGATTGTGTTTAAACTCCTTGCTTGTTTTCTTGTTGAGATTTTTGTAAAGCATTTCTGTTAACATTCGAAAAAAAAACTAACAAATTGGTAACACAAAACATACAAGTAGCAAACATATTTTTATTAAAAATTGTTGAATGGTTTTAAGTTTTGAAATAAATCGAAAATATTGAAGAAACCCAAACCGAGTGTTAAATTTTCCATCGGCGAGCGCTATCGGTCTAGCTGATAAGCCGAGATCAGTAGCCGGCTTATCAGCCGAGTGGGAAGATGCTGCCCAAGTCTCGGGCCTGAGATCAGTCACTGATTGAAATCCGCGAGGTGTGGACGTCCCCTGGAAACCTACTCTCTTCAGCCATGCAGCGATTCTTGCGGAGAAGCAGTCACAGTCTGCTGATGAGGTGGGGCCACCGCTACCTGGCCACCACCCCCGTGGAGGAGGTGCTGTTCCCCACCAAGTCTGACTTCCCCAGTCGTCACATTGGGCCTCGTAAGACGGATGTGGTCGCTATGCTGGACACATTGGGTTACAAGGTAAGGCATCCGATTACAACGCTATCATTTCGTCTAAAAAGGATCTTGTCATCGCTAGTCCTTGGCTGAGCTCACCGAGAAGGCCGTGCCCCAGAGCATCCAGCTGAAGCGCGATCTCGACCTGGACAAACCCTTGAGTAAGTAGCTAATCCCGAAATAAACTACGTGGTGAGGCAACCGGACCCCCTGGCGTGTTCGCGGCCGCTGATAGTCCGGCGATAAGCCCGGGTTCACAAGACCCCGGCCTTATCGATGTGCTGCCCGCCTCCGAGTACGTCTGGGTGACAACAACTTCCCCTTCTCCTTCTCCCCGTTCCCCAGACGAGCACGAGCTGATCCGTCGAATCCGCGACATCTCGTTGAAGAACCAGCTGTGGCGGTCCTACATCGGCATGGGCTACCACAACTGCCATGTGCCCCACACCATCATCCGGAACATGTTCGAGAATCCGGGATGGACAACCCAATACACTCCCTACCAGCCGGAAATAGCGCAAGGCCGTCTGGAGTCGCTGCTGAACTACCAGACCCTGGTCTCCGACCTCACCGGGTTAGATGTCGCCAACGCGTCGCTCCTGGACGAAGGCACCGCCGCTGCTGCGGCTATGTGCCTGGCCACCCGGCACAACAAGCGGAAGAAGCTGTACCTCTCGAACCGGGTCCACCCGCAGACACTGTCCGTGGTTAGGACTCGTGCCGAGGCTTTGGAGCTGGAGGTGGTGGTGGGTCCTATTGAGCAGGCCGATTTGCCCAGCCGGGAGCTGGCTGGCATTCTGCTCCAGTATCCGGATACCTACGGGGATGTGAAGGATTTCGAGGACATTGCAGCTTTGGCAAAGAAAAATGGGGTGCGTTGCAAAATCCTAAAAAGATTGATAGATTTAGGAGTCATTACCTTTTCCCTCGTTTCAGACACTCGTTGTGGTGGCCACTGATCTTCTCTCGCTGACTTTGCTTCGTCCCCCCGCCGAGTTTGGAGCCGATATCGCCGTCGGCACCTCCCAGCGTCTGGGCGTGCCTCTGGGATACGGCGGACCCCATGCAGGATTCTTTGCCTGCAAACAGAGCTTGGTCCGGCTGATGCCGGGTCGCATGATAGGCGTTACACGAGACATGGACGGCAACGACGCCTACCGCCTGGCCCTGCAAACCCGCGAGCAGCACATCCGCCGGGATAAGGCCACGAGCAACATCTGTACGGCCCAGGCTCTGCTGGCCAACATGTCGGCCATGTACGCCATCTACCACGGCCCGGAGGGCCTCAAAGCCATGGCCAATCGCATCCACCACTTCACCCTGACGCTGCAGACAGGACTTCTGGGAGCGGGGCACGAAGTCGTGAACAACAACTTCTTTGACACGCTTAACATCAGGCTCTCCGGAGACTTGAAAATCGAGGATCTGAAGGAGCGCTCGGAGCACAAGCGGATCAACCTCCGCTACCTGGAAGACGGTACAGTTGGAGTGGCTTTGGACGAAACGGTGAGCGTGGCGGATGTGGACGACCTTCTGTGGGTCTTCAAGGCAGACACCAGTGTGGAGCAGCTTCTGGCTCGGCGCGATGTCTTGAAGAATTCGATTGAGAGCTCCAAGTTCCGGCGCACCTCGCCCTTCTTGCAGCACCCCATCTTCCAGAGCTATCACAGCGAATCCCGGATGGTTCGCTATATGAAGAAACTGGAGAACAAGGACATCTCGCTGGTGCACTCAATGATCCCCCTCGGATCCTGCACCATGAAACTGAATTCCACCACGGAGATGATGCCGTGCTCCTTCCGGCACTTCACTGACATCCATCCCTTCGCTCCGGTGGAGCAGGCCCAGGGCTTCCATCAGATGTTCAACGAACTAGAGCGAGATCTGTGTGAGATTACTGGCTACGACAAGATTTCCTTCCAGCCCAATTCCGGAGCCCAAGGAGAGTACGCGGGCCTGAGGGCCATTCGCAGCTATCACGAGCACCGCAACGAGGGGCACAGAAATATCTGTCTCATTCCGATCTCGGCCCACGGAACTAATCCCGCCTCTGCCCAGATGGCGGGCATGAAGGTGGAGCCCATTCGGATTTTGTCCAACGGGTCTATCGACATGGCCCACTTGAGGGCCAAAGCAGAGGAGCACTCCCGCGAGCTGTCCTGCCTGATGATAACATATCCCTCCACCATGGGAGTGTTCGAGGAGACCGTGGCGGATATCTGTACCCTGATTCACAAGCACGGAGGCCAAGTCTACCTGGACGGCGCCAACATGAACGCCCAAGTGGGGCTCTGTCGTCCCGGGGACTACGGTAGCGATGTTTCGCATCTGAACCTCCATAAGACCTTCTGCATTCCTCATGGTGGTGGCGGTCCTGGCATGGGTCCCATTGGCGTCAAAGCCCACCTGGCACCGTACCTGCCGGGGCACCCTGTCATCAGCCCTTTGAGTAGCGAGGAGCACAGCTTCGGAGTCGTCTCCGCCGCTCCCTTCGGCAGCTCCGCGATCCTGCCCATTTCCTGGTCGTACATCAAACTGATGGGCAGTCGAGGGCTGAAGAGAGCCACCCAGGTGGCCATCCTGAACGCCAACTACATGTCGAAGCGACTGGAGCAGCACTACAAGACCCTCTATAAGGCGCCCAATTCGCAGCTGGTGGCCCACGAATTCATTCTGGACATCCGGGATCTGAAGAAGACCGCCAACATCGAGGCGGTTGATGTGGCCAAGCGGCTGATGGACTACGGATTCCATGCCCCGACTATGTCCTGGCCAGTGGCGGGAACTTTGATGATCGAGCCGACAGAATCGGAGGATAAGGAGGAACTGGACCGATTCTGTGATGCCATGATTTCCATTCGTGAGGAGATTGCCGAAATTGAGGCGGGGCGCATGGACAAGGCGGTGAATCCCCTCAAGATGGCTCCGCACACCCAGGCCCAGGTTATATCCGACAAGTGGGATCGTCCCTACTCTCGGGAGCAAGCTGCGTTCCCAGCTGTAAGTGTTTCTCTCCATGTTCCACCTTTTCCGAGATTCACATTTTATGTTTTTTCCTTCAGATTTTTGTGAAGCCCGATGCCAAGATCTGGCCCACCGTGGGCAGGATCGACGATGCCTACGGCGACAAGCACCTGGTGTGCACCTGCCCACCCATTCTACCCGATTTATAAGAAGCTCTAGTACTAAGAAAAACCCAATCCCCTTGATAATTACTTTTTTAATAAAAATTTCAGTATGAAAAAGTTCAAGTAAATATGTGACGCATTGTATCAATTATTTAAATGTCAAACGCGGACTTGCGATCGTTCTGGGCGGACACCCTTGAAGTTATAGGCTTACATATATCTTTCCAGGTAACTGGTGATAACTAATTCTGATGCACCCACCTGATAAAAACTCATCAATAGTTCTGTAGTTGGAGGAGCTGTAATTAAAACACTGCACGGTTTTTATCTACTGCTAGGCATACGATGGATGGCTAAGAAACCCCCGGAGCCACGCGAGCATGGGTGAGTCATGGATGTACATGGACATGCGATTCCATCGATATGCAATCGATCAATAGCCCATTAAGCCGCACCCCCGCAGATAAGGGCGCCCTATAAAAGCGAGTTCGCCTCGATCGCTGACCATTCACCTCCAGTCCGGCAAGCAGTCCAGCATTGAAATGGCTTCCTTCTCCCAAGTCCTCCTTGTGGCCATCGTAGGCCTGGCAGCTACCTCCGCCACTCCGGTGGTCCAGCAACCAGGCAGTGCGCAGTTCACCTCGTCCATGACCCGATTCCTGGAGGCCTTCAGGAGCATCATGCCCTGCGGGTACAACGGCATCCCGGTTCTGGCCCCCTTAGTGACTCCCTTCTACGAGTTCGAGTACACCAGCGAAGACTACACTGTGGTGGGGAATGTGTCCAACTTCCGCGTCGAGGGACTGGACAGCTTCCAGGTACTGAGTGCCAGCGACTACGGAAAGACGGGCGAAGCCGCCTACGACCTACTCTTCCCGAAGATCCAAGTCCTCGGCTTCGCCGATGTGGAGGGGTTCATCAACATTGGTGGCTTCAAGGTGCCCATTCGCCAGAAGGACGTGATCAACGAAGCCCTCATCGACCTGCGCTTCGTGGGAAGCTACTCCTTCGCCAATAGTCTGACCAACTCGTCCGGACTCCGCATCGTTGACTTCCAGCAGTCGGTCTACCTGGCGGGCGTGCAGATGGACAACTGGAACACCCTCTGGAACATCTCCACCAACAACTTCTGGAACCGTTTGATGAACGCCTATATCCCCTTGGCTCTCCAGGAGATGCAGCCCGGTCTCACCAACTTGTTGTACCAGAACTTTATGATTCCCAAGATTAACGACCTGCTGGCCAACGTGAGCATGGCCGAGTTGGTGGACTACTATCAGACCCTCGCTCAGGATTTCGAGAATGTCAACTGCAAGGCTTGAGATTTAATATTTCATTACAAGCAAGCGATATCGCACTTAAAAAACGTAAAAAAAAAGTATAAAATGTGTTGAAAAGTAATTGTAATTCTTATCAAATCTTTTATCTAATTAAAAATAAATTATTTCAAATCAGATCAGCTCAGTTTTGCAGTCTTTTGTTTTGAAGAAGGTTACAATATTTCAGTTTTTTACTAAAAATGTACACAATGAAATGAAAAATATTTAATTCTATTCTAAAATGAGATTACTTTCAAATCTTAACTAAAATATTTACTTAACAATATTTCCCAACTCTTATTGTATTTCGGACCTAAAAATGGATTGTACTTTTCAGTTAGCATACTGGTATTTAGTTTTCTTAGCCTTGGGTTCGGTTTTGGCTTCTATTTTAGAGTCCTTAACCCTCGCCCTATACTCCTTGTGGAAGCTATTTACATTTTTCATGGCAATAGTCCACTCGGCGGGATTCTGCTGTTTTGTGGGGTCGGTAGACTCTGAATACTCGGGAATCTCCACGCCCAACAATTTGCAGACCTTTGACAAGACCACGTCCACATAGCTACAAACTATGAGATTTGCTTTTTTATTGTGCTTCGTAGGCTGGAGATTACAAATGACTAGTTTTCCCCCGAGCTTGAGGTTTTTCAATGGAAGATCCCCGCTGGGGACGATTTGCAGGGTGGTGCCCAGGGCGATGTTCAGATCGGCCACGGAAGAGTGCATCACAGCCATTTCGAGGTCCTTCTCGGGCAGATCGTGTTCCCAGTCCAACACGTTGTCGTACAAGATACCCGCTCGGCAGCTTCGCCCCTGGGCGTCTGTGGAAGATTTGCAGGGCCGCTTAAGGGATTTCTGTCCGACGGTTTCCACTGCCGAGGACCTAACAAATTGGCGCCGGCATTTCTTGCATTGTTCGATGTAGATGTTGCCGTGCAGCTCGGAGAGATTCCGCCTATCCAGACCCGACTTAAGGTGGAGTCCGTCGACATTTTGCGAGACAACGTACTGGACGTGGCCACTTGCCACCAGGGCGAGAATAGCCATGTGGGTCTTGGTCGGCTTCGCCTCGTCGAAGGAAACGTTAAAGTCGGGTTTTTCGCCCTTCTTCTCCAGGGTCCAAACGCCTCGTGGTCCCCTGAAGTCGGGTATTCCCGCTGACGTACTGATTCCCGCTCCCGTGTGCAAAACCACATGACCCGATTGCCTTATCCAGTCGGCCAGTTGCCGGCATTTGGAGGACACCTCCTCATCAGAGTCGAAGGTCTCGGGGGCTCCTAGGATCCCCTTGTTGTCGTACGCAGAGAGGCCTTCCGCGTAGTTGCAACTCATGACGGAAAAACAAATTAATGTTTTTATTTATGTTTTTATTACAGTTTGTTTTGATATTTTGAACAATATGACCAGTCCGTGGAAGACCACAAAAGGGAAATTTTTCATTTTACAACACTGAACAATAAAAATTGTAGAATAAAATATCGATTTATTTAAAATATTTCTGACCATCCCTAATATCGAATCGAAGTGTGCTTCTGTTCCAATTTCAAGTTGCCGGCAAACAAAATACAAACTTTTGTCACTTGGTTACAGAAACTGTTTGCTTGATCAATTCAACCCCGGACCTCCACCCCTTCATTGAGTGAAAAGCAGCCGCGTCAGGAGGACATTCAGAGGCATGAAGATCGAGGAAGTCAAGAGCACCGTGCGCACCCAGCGCATCGCAGCCCACAGCCACGTGAAGGGACTGGGATTGGACGAGAATGGAGCTGCCCTCCAGAGCGCCGCAGGACTGGTGGGTCAGAAGGCGGCCCGCGAGGCGGCCGGCATCGTGGTGGATTTGATCAAGTCGAAGAAAATGGCAGGGCGGGCTCTGCTTCTCGCTGGTCCTCCCGGAACCGGAAAAACAGCCATCGCCCTGGCAATCGCTCAGGAGCTGGGCAACAAAGTGCCCTTCTGCCCGATGGTTGGCTCGGAGGTCTTCAGCAACGAAATCAAGAAGACAGAGGTGCTCATGGAGAACTTCCGCCGCTCAATCGGCTTGCGCATCCGCGAGACAAAGGAAGTTTACGAGGGCGAAGTGACCGAGCTGACCCCCGTGGAATCCGAAAATCCCATGGGCGGCTATGGGAAGACAATTAGCAACGTAGTCATTGGCCTGAAAACCGCCAAGGGAACCAAACAACTCAAGTTGGACCCCAGCATCTTCGATGCTCTGCAGAAGGAAAAGGTCGATGTGGGCGACGTCATCTACATAGAAGCAAACAGTGGTGCAGTGAAGCGCCAGGGACGCAGTGACACCTTTGCCACCGAGTTCGACCTGGAAACGGAGGAGTATGTGCCCCTGCCGAAGGGAGATGTCCACAAGAAGAAGGAGGTTATCCAGGACGTGACTCTGCACGATCTGGACGTGGCCAACGCTCGTCCGCAGGGCGGCCAGGACGTGCTCTCCATGATGGGCCAGCTGATGAAGCCCAAGAAGACGGAGATTACCGACAAGTTGCGCATGGAGATCAACAAGGTGGTGAACAAGTATATCGACCAGGGCATAGCAGAGCTCGTGCCCGGCGTTCTGTTCATCGACGAGATCCACATGCTGGACCTGGAGACCTTCACCTATCTTCACAAGTCTCTGGAGTCGCCCATCGCTCCCATTGTTATATTTGCCACCAATCGCGGGCGCTGTGTCATTCGGTAAGTGGCCCACTTACTCTTGTTCAGATTTAGAGTTTCAATAATGACATGATGTTTCTTTCAGTGGCACAACCGACATAGTGTCGCCTCATGGCATTCCTCTGGATCTGCTGGACCGTCTGCTCATCATCCGCACGTTGCTGTACTCCACGGCCGATATGGAGCAGATCATCAAGCTGCGCGCCCAGACCGAGGGCCTGCAGCTGGAGGAGACCGCATTCGGGCGCCTCAGCGAGATCGGGACCAGCTCCACGCTGCGCTACGCCGTCCAGCTGCTGACTCCCGCCCACCAGATGTGCAAGGTCAATGGACGCAACCAGATCACGAAGGACGACATCGAGGACGTGCACTCGCTGTTCCTCGACGCCAAGCGCTCTTCGAAGCACCTCTCCGAGAAGAACAATAAGTTTATGTTGTAAGGTTTTCACGTTCCCCCATATTATAGTTCCATTCGCACCGATTTCCAATAAAGAATATGAATATCAGCGGTAATTTTAAAGTCTTGCAATTCGATACCGGTTATAATAAGTGTTATAAAAAGTATAATGACTAACAAAATTGTACCTTTAGCTTAACCGTTACCGGTTCGCTCTCTGGCTCTCTTGTTTGACGCAACGTGTTGCGTGTGACAGGACAGGGACAGAATGTCGGATCTCTCGTTTCGGCGCAGCTTTACACAACCCAACATGTCGTGTAGAGCGAGAGGCCAATAGCAGATCCCATAGTCACCTCTCGCTTGGGCGCAACTGCAACCGGGCTCGATGCGAACCAAAACACTTGAAAAAACGCGAGTGACGAAAGAACACTTGGGGGAAAACGTTTTTTCTCGCCCACCGCCGACGCGAACGCACGTGAAGCGCTTGCTCGCCGTTTGGATTTTGGGATTTCCTCGAAAATCGTTGTCCCTGAAAGTGGCGTCGGGAAGTGGAAGCGCCTGCTCCGCCCACAGAGTGCATGAAGTGGATATCCGCGAGATACGAGTTGGCTTTCTTCGCGGCGTAGGCGTGCGGCGCGTCACGCGTCCAAAAACAACGCTTGCCGGTCGCAGCTGCGTCGGTGTGCGTGCCAGTGTTCCAGTGTGTGAGTGTGCTTTCCTCAGTTCCCAGCCCCAGTCCCAGTCCCAGTCCCAGCCCCAGCCCAGCACTCCTCGCAGAGTAATATGAAATCATAACAAAGTGTCGCTCGGCCCGCGAGTTATTTGTTAGTGCCCCCTTCAGCAGGCTCGTGCTCGGGCGCGGGGCGGCGCTCCTGACGGCAGGATCAATGGCAAATGGAAGCATTTGGGATGAATGAGCTTCCTCGGCAGCAGCGACAATAACACACCAGAGCCCGGAGAGCGGAGCGGGAGAGACACGAGCGACAACAACAACGAGCAGCACAGAAGGTGAGTCGTGCCTGTATGCGTGGGGGCCGCACCTCCCAGCCAGACAGCGCTGTGTGGGAGCTGCCGCTACACTTTTTTTTTTGTGCATTAACTGTTATTATTATTTAAGTAGCACGAACTCGGGAATTACATAATTTCTCCTCTTCCGTCCCTCTTTAAAGAGGGGGTCCGACGCGCCCGCGGTGGAAAGCGAAAGTCGAGCCATTCTTATTGGAGTTCCATCTGTGTTTGTTTTATTTATGAATGGGGCCTGGTGGTGGGGTGTGGGGGGCTGAGAGAATTAATTGCCAGCATACGCTGATTTGATTTTCTGTGCGTAACCAGTTGCCGCGCCCTGTCCCGCTCGCACGCACGCGTTTGCAGCGGCAGCCGCAGTGTTGGCTGAGAGAGCCAGGCCGAGCGGGCCATAAATCAGGCGAGAAATTCCCCCAAAAACAACAAACAAAGCCAAGCGATGAACTCCCTCGCGAGCTGCAGGCGATCGCTTTTAAATGCGGTTTCTTGGGGCGACTGCGAAACTGGCCACTGCCGTTGGCCAAGAGGCGCAAACAGCCCCTTTCGGGACGTATGGGACGCTGCTGCAGATCCGCCCACTCGCATCGGCTCTCTGCCATCTTCCGATCGTTGCCAAGTTTATTTCTGGCCCGCAGTTTCGGCCTCAATCTGCGTTGGTTATTTCGCTTCAGACACAGCGTAGGGGGAACTAACTTCTACATTTCATATTTAATATATCCTCCTTAATATCCCCCACATTTCCCCAAAAATAAATCCAATTCTAACAAACTAATTACGCTTTTGTTTTTCATCTTCGGGAGTGTTTATAGTTCGAGTTGGAAAATCGCTGCTTGTATTTCATATTTTGGCTGAAACGACTTGACCGAGGCGTTGTTGACGTTAATGAACTACAACAAAAAACCACAACACCAGCAGCGCAGCTTCTTTGTTTTATTTTAATTTGATTATTTTCTGCTACCGCCTCTGGGCCGAAGGCGAGTTTATGCTTGGCCATTTGCTGGCAATTAGCCTCATGGAGTCAACTGGGCGGTGAAATACAGTCGTTCTTGCCCAGTTTTCCCTTAGTGCGCTAAGCTACTTAACGTCAGAGTCGCGGCTCGCAGTTATTTATTGTCCGATCCGGCGCAGCTTCCACTGGTACAGTAGCAACTCCCGATAGAGGACTATCCCTCAGTACAGATTAAAAATATCTGCATCATGAAGGGAATCCATCCGTCCACCTACTATCAAGTACAAGTACGATTCTCCGTCTTGATGATTTCTGGTTGCCCTTCGCAAGGTTGCGCCCACTGTGCGTGTGGGTGGGGAGCTGGGAGGGGAGAGGCTCTAGTGGCAGCGGTTTTCGAAAAAACAAAAAACACTCTGCTGGGCTGGCAAACAAAAGCAACAGCTGCGTTCTGGCGCTGCCTTCGGGCTTTGTGAATGTGCAGCGGCAGAGGCAGCGGCAACCAGAAAGCAGCCTTGTAAGCGCCACCCACACAAAGCCCGGACCACACAAAAATTTGTATGGCCGAGACACCAACACACTGCCCATGGACTGCCTGCACTGGTACTGGTGGTGGTGCTGGTGCTGGCGCAGAGAACTATGACGTGAGCAGCCCCAGCGACGGAGCTCGTCAAAGGCGCCCACGCCTCAAGTCGCGCTTTAGAAGCGTCATGTGCTCAGCTGAGCGCGTCCCGCTCTTACTCTCCTGCCCGCCTCTCCCTCCCGTTCTGGCCAGAGCTTTGTGCACGTGTGCGTTCATCTCCTTCGCCCCGCACTCTCCCCGGCTGGAGCTCCATTTCGGAGCCAGTAACTGTAAACGGGGAGAGGTTAGACTGCAAGAAACTGCAAGAAATGGAACTAAAAACAAAGAAACTAGTAGTATTTCCGATGAATAGTACGGCAGGGATATAGTCGGCCGATCCTAACGAAACTTGATATACAGATACTTATCTGTATCAGATAATAGTTGAGACACTTCTTCGCTTAGAAACAAACAGACGAAGAGAAGAACAAGCTTATATCTACTCAGAAGGTAATCATTATCAGGAATCTACTCTAAAAGGTGTTAGATGTCGCCCTCTTTGCCATGCTCACTTGTCACCCAAGGTGATGACCCTCCCCAGGGTATAGGGACACATGTGCTGGTTCCCTGCAAAAAGGCGGAGGTGGAATACAATTTAAACGAATTGTCCGTGAGGGAAGCAAGTGAATTACATTTCGCCAGAAGCAGACTTAATTCGTTTTCTGTTCGTGTCATTGCACTTCGGGCCACCCACTAAACTACATACATACATGTGGTGGTGGCAGCGGAATCGCCATGGCATCATAAACTTTGCCATTTGCGCCTCATCTTCGCTCCTCCTCTGTCCGCTGGTCGTCTCTCGGCCGCTTCCAACCTTGTGCCAATAAACCGAAAAACAACACAAGATGTGCACCGCCACGCCAAACGAGAAACTAGAAATTAGAAAACACAGTTTTCTACTTGCCGGCTGGCGGGGAGTGGAAGGCAGATGTGGCCCAAACTGAGCATGGTGAGTGGCGTTGGTTGCGCTTCAGCGGCGCAGCTAGGTGGCGCCCGCCAGCAGCACGCTTCCAATTAGTCTCTCACTTGGTCATTATCTCCCCGACTGCCCGGCTATCAGACGGCCCGCAGCTCCGATCAACACCTTGGCCCATCAGCGAGTGTGGGCCGGGTGAGTGGGCAGCGCCAGGTGAGTGGGCCCGATGAAAGCACCAGGTGACTCAGCCGCTCGCTCCACTCGGCTCTCCGGGCATCTAAGAGAGAGGAAAAGTCGGCCGATCGGGGAAAGTCAACGGCATTCTGAGGAATCGATTCCTCAGGTGACACGTTCATCGAAAGTGTAACTTTCGTACGTGCCGATAAGGGTGGGAGTACATACATATTTGCAATAAGCCGCGTACTCCACCAATGCAATATAGACCCCCACTCGCCTCCCCCTTCCTTTTGCGCCGAGTCATCTTCTCGCTCAGTAACTTTGCTTGTCGCTGCGGTGCGGTGCGGTGCGAGGGGGAGGGCTGCCCAAAAGTCTGCGCTTATCAACGTCGGGCGGTGGGTGGCTCAATTTACTTATTGCCGCACCTTTCCGCCGAAGCAGCCCGCCACCTATGGAGGTGGGAGGAAGAGCGCCCTGGCAGAGGCAAAAAATGCATGATTCATGCGCTCGGCATGCCGCAGTCGCGGCGCAGTTTGCGTCGGCGTTTCTGAAGCTTTCTTGCGGGGCTGTGCACTTGGAAAAATATATCGGTTGGTTTGGTAAATATTTTATCAAAAATAAGTAATCACTTTAAGACTTCCAACACTTTTTCGCTTTGTGTAGGGCGGTGGTCGAGGTGCTTTGGTGGGGCAGCGCTTTGCTTGTTAATTTTAATTGATTTTAATTTGATTTGGCCAAAGTGAGTGCGGTGTTAGCCCCCCTCCGCCCTCGTCCGGGCCGTTAAGCAAATTGAATTCGTGAAAATGCTGTGGGAGGCCCTGGGCTGACCCGCCTCGAGCCCGAGTGCTACTTGCGGAAGAATTTTCGCTCAAATACTGCACTGGCTGGAGCCCAAACACAAGAGGGAAAGCAAACAAAACGAGCTGTCTTCCATCTCGCTTCGTGCCTCTCCAGAGGATCTCCCACCTGGCCGCCTTTGCACTTTGTTGGCTGGTTGAGGTGCCGCCGGGACTCGCTTTTGACTCGAGTAGCTCCTCCAGCCGCAGCTCCCACTCCCAGTTGGCTCTTCCCGGGCCACCTACTTGGGCTCCTAATGAAATCTCCTAACGTGAGGAGCTGAATGGCGGTGCTCGGCGCTCTCTAGGGGTACTTCACTCACCAGATATCATTTGGGATGCACAGCGATGTGGGTCAACTCTAATATATGAACCCACTGATCTCGGCTGATAGCTTACCTGCACCATTTTTCCTCGACTTTCGTTTAATCTTAAGATTAAAGTTGCTAGAGCAAGTGCCTGTTTTCTGGCAAGAGGAGGAGTGGGATGCCAGTCGGAGGAGCTGTTTGTTTGGCGGTTGGCTGCAGAGTGTGTGTGGCTCGGGGGGAAGGCGCGAGGCGGGCGGCACTGTGCAGCCAGCCATCGACATCCCTTTGTTGGCCCTTGTCTTCTGTTGCCTTTATCCTGGCCGTAAAGTTCAAGGAGCCTTGTGTCCGCCTCTCGCTGGCTGCACACATTTGTGGGCGACTTGAAGAAAACTGTGCAGGACCCGGGCGGTCCTCCTCCGGAATGCATTTTTATGCAAGTTATTGAGTTGTGGCTTGGACTAAGGACCAAGGCCCAGGGAATCGCTTTAAAGGCATCTGCTGCGGATTCCTCCAGTGGTTTGTGCCAACTGAGTCGGTGCTAAATGAAAGGATATTGTGGAAGTGGATCCAGGACTTGCATTGTTATGACTTCCAATGGAAACCCTGCTGGCAGGTCTTGCTATTCAGCAATTGATTGATTTTTGTGCGAGGCTGGAAATAAGTTGGTTTTATGCCACATTGTCATGTTGCAAGGACTTAAATCCCTCCAGAACTAGCTGCCCTATGGAAGGTGGAGCTATCAGGACCTCAGTTGCAACCGTTCAAGATCTGGCAGAAGGCGGCCTCTGGGCGGGCAGGCTCATCAAAAAGAGATGCGAGAGCATCCGTCTATATGCACCGCCGACCTGCATGCCACGCACAAATAACTGCAAATAGCTGCATATGTATGTAGGTATGTAGGTATGTGCATCTGTCATGCACCTATGTACTCCATATATGGGCTGTACATGGTGGCCTGGCTGGGCGGAGGTCGGAGGGCGAAGGACGGAAAAGAATAAATAAAATAATGCAAAAAGCGCAATCCATTCGGAAGGGGGCAGAGTTTGCATGTGCCCCGGCCACTCCCCGCCCCTCTCCCCAAATTGGGGAGCAAATATGCAAAGCACACACACACACACACACTTACAATCCAGCTGCAGACTTTTGGCATTGCCTTGCGGTTTTCCGGGCAGAGGGAAAGGGACAAGGGGCGGGAAGCTGTGTCGCTGAATCCTAAAATGCTTAGCGTGGCAAAATCAATTTGATGCCATTTGTTAAAACGCTTTATACCTCTGTGTAGTGCGAGTGCATCAAGTATGCAGAGTGCAGTATCACACACATACATATACAATATATATAAATGTAGGCGACGTGGCGTTTTGGGCGGAAGACTCTCCGGCCAAGTGCAGGCAGCAGCAGCGATTCCCGCCTGGTTTTATGAGAAAATTTTATTGTGCAATTCTACAGAGTTTCGTCTTTTAATCTACTTCTATTTCCTGCATTGAGGACGGGCTCTGCATTCGGAGGGTTTCCGTTTGAAATCAACCCACTCTAGGGCTCTTGCTTGGAAATGTTGCATTATTTCGCTTCCCAACTGGCAGAAGCAGCTGAAATTTTGCCACAGGGTAGCCCCACTACCAGAGCACTGTCGTGGGTCTTCTTGATGCTTTTCGTCATCGCTCCCAGCCCGTGTTTGCCGCCAGTGCTGCTGCCTGCCTCCTCTGCTCGTGTATGTTTAATGCCTTTGTGCCCCGAATATCGGTCAAGGCTGGCAATGCTGGCAACTGGCGCACATTTAGGCGACGTTTAGTGCCGCCCGCCTCAAAGTCCGCCTTCTGCCTCTGCACCTGCCTCATTTCTGGCAAATATGCCACTAAATCAACACGTTCGACGCAGCAGCTACTGCACTGGGCGAAACTAGGTGGCATATATTTTTAAGAAAACAACAAAATTAAAAAAAAAGTGCAAAAAATGAAATGTAACGCAGGTGCATCTTTCGACCCAAACATCTATCTTCAGTTTCGAAGCCTACTCGTTCGCTCAGTGTGGCAGAAGGCATCCCACGCCGCTGCTGCGACTCGTCGGTTGGCAGCTCACCTGCGAGATCTCGCTGCCAACGTTAATGACATTTCAACACAGCCCCGATCTCCCCCCCTGTCCTCCTGCCCATGTACATGACATTTCTGACCCCGGGCACTCCAAACGGACAAAGTGGGCTAATAAGGTCAAGGATATTTTTTCAGCCCCAGTGCCCGAGCCCGAGCCCGATCCTGCACGCCAACCGAGGCTCAACCCAGACCCAATTTCCCGAAATGTTCCCATTGCGCCTCTCCCGAGGGCGTGGCCGTATTTAGCGTTGATTAAGTGCCCCCAGCCCCCGGCCCAATGTCCGCGGCGGTGGCGTGTTTGTTCCAGTGCCGCGGCTGCACCGGAATTGCATTTGTTTTTGGGACTGGCGGCCGTCACTTTTGAGCCGGAAGTTTGCGTGAGCATAAGAGGGACGTGGGGGAAATGGAGGGCTTTCCCGGAGGCGTGGCTGGTAGGTTGTTGGCGATAAACGGGTAGGCGGTTCTGTTTTTGGCCAAAAACACCGTCCATTGGCCTGTTGGGAGGGCGGTGGGTTTGCGACGAAAGTTAAGTGTTTTATCCGTTTTTTATTGTGAAAAGACAAAGAATTTCTCCTGTTATTAAATCGGTTATATCTGTTATAAATAATAGGTATACGGTTATACTTGTAAGGGTACTTCGCTCAAGAAGCGAATCATCTTGAACCAAGATATAGCCATTACTGCATTTTTGAAATGAGTTTCCACAGGAAAATTGGCAAAATGTACAAAATACTTGGAGATTTTGATGAAGATGTGTTGAGTTTGTGTTTAAGGTATTGTCCAAGACATCACTTTCGATCGAAATAGCCATGTCCCCATTTTCGGAAGCGTAGTAACCACCAACCCTACTTTGGTGGATCTCACTGCCATTCGTATTAAAGCGCTTTGATTAATTGCACGACCTGTTTGTTTTGTGGAGCCCCGTGGATGTGGCTTTTGTAAAACGAATTAGATCGTAATGAAGCTATCCAGATATTTTCTGATTGCATGAGAAGGAGGAGACTCTGTCCGGGTGCTAATATTGCGTATCCGCCCGGGTACCCAATCCGCAAATTTTACGAATCTGGAGTCTTCTCCGCCGCCATTCCATTAAAACTTGCCATTGCGACAAATGGCAATCAGCCTTGGAAGTTGCTCCGCAAATGCAGCCATCAAGGCGCCATTGAAAAGCGTTCGATTCGGGTGAAGCGGGTGCGGGGCGGAGGCGGAGGCGGGGGCTGGGAGGTTGGCAGCCCGGAAAAGGCAAACCACAGAATTCGGTGTAATCCCATTTAGGCAAGCTGCTTTTCAGCAGTTGATTTGATTCGGCTTGGGGCGTGCTCGAATCTGCCATCAACACTTGTTTATGAAGCTCCTTCCCAGCCGCCTCGGAGGAGTGCTCCGAAGGAGAACCAATCCAAGGCTTATGCATTTGTCGTCTTAGCTGCAGATCTGCGAGTTTGTTGCTGGTCCTCCTCCTGCAGCAGCTCCTCCTAATCCTGTTGCTGGTGGGGTGGTGGGATGGTGGGAGTACCAGCTACCGCCCTGGCAATAAAACTTGTACTCTGGTCCATCGGTCCTCGGCGCCCTAACTCGGCTTGGGAGCGAGCAGCAGCCATTTTTCCTCGGCAGGCCGGGGCGTTGTCGGCAACACGACATCGTCAATGAGTGCTTCTCGGCCAGGAGCGTAATTGCAGTTGGAGCTGGGACTCGTAGGGCTTGGTTATTAGTTTTCCAACCAAAAGTGTAGTGTCTCTGCGATGCTCCAGGTCCCTCCCCGCTTACGCCACTCTATTTGAATTTGTTTCTCGAATTTATTTTCGGACTGACCTACATTGGCTGCCGCCTTGGCTTTGTTGGGGTCTTTGTGCCGTTCCTCCGCGGGAACACTTTCTGGCCATCCGCCCGGACGGACGCCCAGAAACGTCATATGATTTTTGATAATAACGTCAATGGGCGACATAAAGACCGCAGCTGTCGTCGATGATGCCGCTGTGTGTCTTCTTTGAAGCACCATTTCTTGTTTTAAAAATAATACGCGAGAAATTAGATAGTGCGAGTGTGTGCTGAATGTTCGACAACTGGGAGAGCGGAAGAAAAACAAACAGTAGACTGTTTAATACACTGCTGGAGTTGCAGGTTACTCTGCAAGAGGAATAGTGCAATATGTCCTCCTCCTCCGCATGTCCTCCAACACTACAGAGCGCCCTCGAGTGTCGCAAACTACAGAGTCCCCGGGGATACCGGGTTACAAGGGTATATGAAAATTGTCGAATAATGTTGTCGGGCGACTGTCACCCGAAACTCCGTGTTGCCAACCAGTCTGCCACTTTTTCCCGCCACGGGCAATGGCTGTTCGTCCTTTGTTCTCTGCCTTCAGCCTGGCTCCCTTCCCCAGCCGCATCCTGCGCTCCGTTGCGTCAAAAATATGAAAATTGCTTGCTGTTTGTGGGTCTTTACTTCTTGGTCTTGTTTTCCCCGAGAGTTCCGCAACTTTTTGTCAAGCTGAGAAAAAACTGGTAATTAGAAGTCCAGCAACAGTCCTTGTTGAGTTCCATTCCCTGCAAATAGAAGCATGCTTTGTCAGTTATTTTGGAGTTTTACAAAACCATGTACTAGACTTCAAACCACATTTACATTTGGAACAGAAACTCATTATTTTTTCGAGTGTTTCCCCATTCCCATGCCAGGGGCCACCCCATAAATTGTGATTTTAGCCTTTGCTGGCTCTTGTTGGGTAAATGTCGTACATTTTGTTGTTTGTTGGCATTGTTCCTTGTTGTTATTACGACCTACGGGTCCCGAAATAGTTCTGTCAGCTCTGGCGTTCAGATAGCCGGCAAGAATGTTTCCGAGATTGATCCAATTTGGCATAAATTGTAAAATTCTATTATGAAGAGCAAGAAGGAACGGCTATGGTCGAGGTTCCCGACTATATGATACCCGGTACTCATCTCCTACCCCCAAACTTTCCACTTCCAACGTATAAATTGTAAAAAAAAAACTTTTTGTTGCATACTTTTGTATGTTTTGGAATAAAAATCTCATGGAATCCCATTAGGGAAACAGAATTAAGTGTCTGAAACACCTCTAAAAATGGGCCGATTTGGCTGTTGATGCTGATCAAGAATATATATATTCTATATTTATATATATTCTAGATATGACTCCTTCCAGTTACATACATTCACACGACTACCTTCCTTGTGGTCTAAGAGTACCGGGTATATTGTCCCTAAAAGGGCTGTAAGTTGGCTCAAGCCTGATCTCTCTTCTCCGTAACATTATTTGCTAACATTATCGTGGCATACCATAATATCCATTCTCACATACTGATGGCTGGAAGAATTCAAGATAACATTCCTTCTATCATAGCTACAGTTGGACAAACACACGTTTTTATCAGCCTGATGACCAAGACACTTTTAAGACAATCTCTCCACAATGAAAAGCGAACAAAATGCATTGCAAGTGGGCTATTTTATAGCACTACTCCCCTATTGTTTCATCTCAGTGCTACAGGAACTTCAGCTTGCATCCTGAATCCTCATCCGCGGCGGGGACTGGGCGGCATCAACCGCCTCCAACCACAGGCCATCAGCGTTAAACGAGCAAATACACTTACTGGGCCATCGGGAGTGTGTGGCATATTTTAATCATAATTTACTGGGCCAGCGGCCACAGATGCTTGCAGTTCCCACTTCCCGGCGCAAGTCAATTAATAATGCATCGCATATTAAATTTATGCAAAGGCACTAAGTACATTAATAGCCTCAGTCCGAGGTCGGCGGCCGCAGATAGCTCCACAGGACTGCGGGCGGACCAGAGGCCCTTTGAACCAAAGCCCAGCACCGGGATATATATTTTCAGGAATAATTTTCCCATTTGTCGGTACAGGGATCTATTTCTGCAGTCTGGTACCTGAATAATTGTGTTTTGCAGTGGTCGGATTACATAATTAGCGTTTCGTATAAGCTGTGTGAGAACAATAATGCGGCGATGAAATGCATCCAGCATGCATATGAATGAATCATAATTATTTCATGCGAGTTCAAATGAGATTGTACGAGTAGTTGTTCGTGCAGCACTTCACGCAAGCAGTTCTTCAAATAAAATAATAATAATAATGCAAAAAGAGCCTCGACGAGGATGGGATTCGAACCCACGCGTGCAGAGCACATTGGATTAGCAGTCCAACGCCTTAACCTCTCGGCCACCTCGTCCTCTGAGTGCAGTCCTGCTGAGGTGCGTACTCAGTGCTGATGGGATAATCGACCCACTAATCTCCAAATGGGAGTTAAATGCTGTATCGTATCAGTCCCGGAAGCAGCAGTTATTTTTGCCATAAAACTGTGGCTGAACAAACATCAGAAAATTGTTAGAACGAAAGTCAGAGACCGACAATTTGTTGGCAGTGCTTCGCTTTAGTTTCTAGACGAACTAGTGGGGCAAGGGCCTGGGCCTGGGGCTGGGGCTGGGGAGAACGCCCACACGCACTGCAAATTGCAACGCTTCGTTTGGATGGCGGACTTCTCTGCCACTTGGCTGTCTAATTTATTTGCGAGCGTTCGGGTTGTTCCTCTGCTCGGCGGGTTTTTATTTAAATTTGTACGTCTTGCGGATTTAATTATTGTTTACTTGTCCGAGTGAAATGCAAATTTCGTGCACTTGCCGCCGTTTCGGTTTTCATTTCGTTTCGGAGAACTGCAGATCAATGGAAGAGTAAAGCAAACAATCAGTGGCATTCGGTGGGGAAATTCGTTTTGAGAATCGTTTCGGTCGTAATAATACAAATATTTGCCAGCCGACTCTAAGCTTGTTCCTCAAGCCTGATTATTAAGCTTTATCAAGTGGTGCTGGGCGCATATATTTTAAATTCTGTTCCCTCCGAGAGAGGCACCCTTGGCGCAAATGCAAAAATAAAACCTACAACTAAATGGCAACAACAGTTGCTGAACTGCGGACTGCCTGCCACAAGTCCCCTGAGAAAAAGAGCTCTCGAACGACGAGGAGCAGGCACGCCGAACGCTGCACACTGAAAAGCGCAAACAAAACAAAAGTTGAAAATGCATTTTAATTACATGCGTCTCAGTGGCATGTCCCAGCCCACAGCCCACAGCCCACTCTCCCACTCGGCCTGCGCTTTAATTGAACGGGCCAAGTGGCTTAAAGAGCAGAGCCCAGGCCGGCAAAAAATGAGCAATTAAATTATTTTTCGGTTTTGGGGCTGGGGCTGGGGCGGGGGCTGGGAAGGGCGTAGTCAGTTTCGAAAAAAGCGCGACAATTAAAAAAGTGTGCCAGTATGCGCTGCGACAAGTGAGAAGTGAAATGAGCAACAAGAGTGCCAGCGACCTTCGGCTGACAGGCCCAAGGAAAGTGGGAGGTGGGCGGTGGGCGGTGGGGTGGCTTTTCGGGGGATAAGCACTCAGACAGTTTGTCATTTCTGCGCACATTCGTTTAAATGTCGAAATTAATGAAGAAACGCAGCGGGGCATGGCCAGGAATTTCGAAAACAACCGCTGCACCGCTGGGACACATGCAAACTACGAACCTAATTGGCTTCAAGGCGGTGAACTCCGGCCATTTGCAGCTTCCAGCTCCTCAGAGCTAATGAGCAATTTCATCAATGGTGCGTGCAAAATCAATTTCTAGCTCCGACAAACTTTTCCAATTAACCACGCCCCCTTTCTTGGCCCAGTTCGGAGCATCCTTGGGAGTTTGAGGCGGGCTGCATCGCAAAAATTAAATCAATACTCCGCTTTACGACTCAATAAAAGTTTACAGGAAGCAGCTGAAAAAATAGAGTTATTTTCGTTTCGGGAGCAAACTTTTTACGAATGTTTGTCGCACTTCTCGGCCGGACAAGCGGCGCCCGGGCGCGCCTAGGAAGCAATTTATGTTTTTGCCATTCTGGCCATTCTGTCCGAAATAAACACATTTTTATTGCCAGATATTTGTACTGGATGCGCGCATTTATTGCGCAACGGTTGTTGACTCTAAATCAAAAGCTTTTTGCACCGACTTGGATTATTTGGCAGGCGGGGAAAAAGTGCGACTGGGCACCAGGAAGTGGAAATAACATCTATATAATGCTATCGTAGAGTCTGGTTGTGGGTTAATCGTGTAATTTATTGCGAATAGGATGCATGATTTAAGGGAGAATAAGTTATATAAATCACATCCAATCTAGAAAGCGAAGGTTGGGTTAAATATTAACTCAATAGAGAGTGTGTCAGCTTCGAACATGGGATGTTTTTGCCAAACAGAGTTCAGTATTGCATAATCCGTTTCAGGTTCATAATTACTGAAAAGTAATTGGAATGTGCATTGGCATAGTGGTTGTTAAGGAACACTTGTACTTGATTAAATCACTCCACCCTTAAAGCGAATTGAAACTCATTCTCTGCTCCACAGTCTCTCTGCTGGGTAGCCCACTAATGGCCCTTGCTATCGATTGCAATTAGGCTAAGAATGCCGCCTAGCCCCGCAAACTTTGCCAAATCTGTGCCAAATTGAAGTGGCCACGACAAGCACCCGAGCTGCACCCAGAAAGCCCTTCAACGAACATTACGTATACGCCGTGCTGTCCCTGCAGCCTGCAACTCGACCGGGCGCTCTTGTCTTGGTCGAAAGGAGTGCGAAATGCTGCTGATTAAGTGCTTGCCGCAAGCAATTTGCGTCAAGTGAAGCGCGTGACTTTCAACATGTGTCGCGGCGCAGGGCGAAGAACAAAAAGTGGGCACGAAGGAAGAGCCTAGCCTGGCCCTGCCCTGCTGGGGGGAGGCGGGAACAAAAACAATCCTCGTTCGTGCGACAATTACAACCGTGAATTATGCCACAAGCAACAAAACAGCCGCAGCGGCAGCCGAGCGCCCACATCGGCCGTTGTTTTGGCCCGGTCCGCAGAACCTGGCCACAAAAGAAACAAGCCCAACCCAAACGCAGCAAAATGGAGCACCGAAAAGCAACAGCAACAGAGGCACCGACAACGGCAACGACAACTCAATTAAGTAAATGAGTGAAAAGCAAGATGTTTCCGCTGCCCGTGTTGCAGATGGATGTGTTGCCCGGGATGTTGCTCTTGGCGGAGTGGCTTACTTATGTAATTAACTGCGCAAATCGCACAATAATTGTCCGCCGAGGGCAGGAAAACTTGCAGCTACTCGCCGGCAAGTAGCAGCCCCCCACTTGAGGGCCCAATCGCCGTGATAGCCACAGCCCCATCATCGCGCCTAATGTCGCCCATTGTGCCGCATCAGAGAGCCAATTTAATTATCGCTATTTTTTCGCCAGGCAATTAGCCCTGAGTGAGGACTGACAGCTCATAAGCAGCGCTCTCTCCCCGGCGCCATGCAAAGTCAATTACGCACAGCACACGGCGTGTAAATGGCTCATGTGTTGGCCGAGATGGCCAACACACACACGTGTGCTGGTTCTGGTGCTGGCACTCCCACTCGCTTTCAAACCACGCTGCAGTCTGCAGGCTGTTTGTTGCCATCGCCCCTGGCCGACTGCCCACCTTTCCACAGAGAAGCCTGCAGACAGGCTCCCCTCCATCCAATGATCTGGAAAAGGGTGTCCTCTGAGCTGGGGCTCACTATTAAGGGCTGGGGGGGAACAGACCGAGTCAGACCGAGCCAAACTAAGCCAATAACTCGCAGTTATTCAGAAAATGCAAGCAAGTTAGAGGGGCTTTCATTTAAACGGACTGACATCCATGAAAATTATGGTAATAATGGCCATGTTGGTGGCTCGCCATTAATCAAGAAGAGTTCGAAGAAGCTGCACTTAGTCACTCTCCTACGCGCAAGGATCTATTAACAGAAGACTCTTCAGGTGCGAAGGCGAGACTGAAACTTTTCTAATTCACACAAGCCGAGTGTTTAATCATCGCCGCGCACTTTTATGGCAAACTATCCCAAGTACGCGCCGCCGATCCAAGCGAAAGTTGGCGATTTATGAGCACCGAGCCTGCCATCACGTCTGCCATCGATATTACGCATACCTGGTAGGGGGGAGGGCGTAGAAAGTCGCCCGTTCGCCATGCCACGGCATTATTGAACCAACAAGAGTTGGGCAGGCAGCGAAAATGGCATTTCCGGTCGGAGTTGGCACACAAACAAAATTCCAGCAATGTCGCGTTTATTTTTAAGGCAACCCGAAAGGCAGGCACGCACACATGGCAGCACCTCCTACACTTTGATTTCTCTGCTCTCGCGATGTTTTTATTTCAGCTTTGGCGACGTTTTTGGCATGCAAGTTTGCACTTTCCTTTTTTCTCGACTTTTTTCTTGCGCCTCGCCCACTTTTCTCCTTCGGTTTGAGTGACTTTTGCCGTTGCATGCCCCAAGTGCAGGCGGGGGGAGTGCGAAACGGGGGCGAGGCGGCTCCTAACTAGGTCGATCATTTGATGCCGCACGCACACACGTGTGGCGGCATTGGGGCTCACACGAAATATTTGCCCACACCGGGGAAACTCGACCGCTATCGCCTTTTTCCAACTTATTCCAAACTTGATCTCGTTGGACAATTTTTCTCAGTGGCCTCCTTGGGCGAGCGGGAATGGCGTGCGGAAATTATATAAGCTCACTTTATGCCATTAGGTTTGACTTTCAGCCTGCCTCCGGGGGAGCCATGTCCTCCCAGTCCCAGTCCCAGTCCCCGTCCCAGTCCGGCCGTAGCCTTCCAATTACATTACCCGACGCTCCATTTCTCGGCGCTTCCTCAGCGGAAACTGGGAGCGGGCGGCCAATATTTGCTCTGCCCTCGCCTAAAAGGTGATAAACTCGGCAGAATGCAATATTTAATGTTTGCCCAGGCATTCGGAAGGTTATGTAATGCAGCTGTGCTTCGGCACTATCTATCGGAGGCCCAGACAACGTTATCATCCGAATGGGCAATCCATTTGCATTCGAGTGCTCCCGCCCGCTGTTTGCACAGCTCCGATAAGCTCTCAAATAATTTGGAGGTCCCGCCAGAAACTACTAACTCGGTACTGGGAGAAACAGAAGCCCACAACCTGCTCCAACTCAGGACAGTGCCGTCTGGGGATACGCTTTGTTTCTTAGTGTAACTCCACTCCAGGCTTAGAGACAGAAAGACAAAGCCACTGCCTTGAGCAGGGAATGGATGGATGGATGGATGGATGGATGAAGGCGCTATCTGCATGGGCACGAACACACATAGCCCTGCTCCCCAGTTTCCGTGGCTGGGCGACCCAGTGTTTACATGCTTTCGACTGTTGATTAATGTGGCTGGCCACCCGGCTGAGCGTTGACTAATGCGGAGCAACTTCTGCCCGAGCTTGATGGGCCAACGTCGGCTCTGTATTAGGGCCAAAGAATGTGTGGCTCTCGGCCCGAAGTGTGTCTGGGACATGCAAACAAAATTACCTGCAGGTATCCTTGGAGGAACTATTGGGGGGTTAGTTCAATATAGAAGTGGAACAGACTTGTATGGGATAGCAGAAGACTATCTCTGAGAATCTACCTCTTCCTTCTTTGTTTTGGCTCTGTGACCTTTGTAGAGAGCCGTGGAGAAGAGGCAGAAGATAAAGAAATGAGGAAATAGTGTCTAAATAAATCAATGGCTCATTGGCCAGAGCAGGAGCTCCCATCCGCACCCTCGAGCAGCTGTTGGCGGAGGACACACAGATGCAGATACGCAGATACAGATAGAGATACACAGACACAGATGCCAGCGCCCATTATAGACACCCCAGTATCCGAACGATCGGTTCGCACATAATGCGGCTGCTCCATCGTGGCACGCGCCGCGCTCCCAAAAACCCCCAGAATCTCCGACGCACGTGAACGGGAGAGTCATCCGCGAGATACAGATACACATACAGATAGAGATAGAGATAGAGATTGAGATGCAGAGAAGGAGCCCGCGATCGAGAGATTTGTTTTTCGGGGAGAGAATAGTGCATTTATTTTTAGGATAACAATGGGCGCCCCGACGAGCACCGGCTACCGTCGGCGGTATTCAGCGGATTTCTTTTGGGGAAAATCGAGGGAAATCGGAAAAGTTTTTCAGCTCTGTGTCAGTCGAGCGCATAGAGCCGTCGCGAGCAAGGCGTCGAAAGGCCAGTGCGCGAATTATTTGTATATACTCTGCTATATATACTCACACGCCCGAGCCTATAGATACAGTTCTATATATGTGCGGAGATAGCCCATGGTATAAGATATATATATTTATATATACAGCGAATCACACAACATACAGACACTACATATGTGGCGGAGCGGGGCCATTTTCCAATTTGACGAATTCGAAAAAGCAAAGTCTGAAATGTGAAATGTGAAATTATTGCGGCCGGTACGAAAGTTTGCCAGTAGCAGTGCCAGAGAGTGCGCTGGTCGTGAAAAGTTGCAATAAAAGTGAGCCGGAGATACCGAATACCTCTCGGTGTGTATCTATAAGAGCACTATCCCGAAGAAAGTCAGAAGAAAAGTCTTGCGCCTGCCGCTGCGTTCTTTGATTCGGTATAGTTTTGTGCGGCGACTGCTTCCTCGTTCTCATCCCAGCATCCCAACATCCCAACATCCCAGCAACCGAGCATCCCATCCCAGCGTCTTGGCATCTCAGCAGCCCAGCATCGCCCATCTATGCTTTTAGTTTCGGGGTATGTTTCTAGCTGGCTGGCTGGCTGGCTCTCTTCGGCTGCTTTTACTTTCCACTGATTCCACTGATGCTTTTCTGGTCTTTGCCTCGAATAAAAATTCCTCTTGCGTGTTAGCTAAAAGTTATTTTTAAAAATTTCTTTTAATTTTGTTTTCTCATTTACGCGGAGATACGAGAATTTAAATACGGACAGCAGCACCAGCGTCAGCATCAGCATCAGCATCGCACTGAAGACTCTCAAGGAATTTTCAGTTCTGGGGGGATGCAGCCCGAAAACGAAAATATAGAAAATATTACAAGTTTCCGCATCTCGTTAGATGAAAGAAACTGATACACAAATTAGACGAAATGGGCATTCGCTGCATGTCCGCAGCAATTAATTCGGCATCCATCACAGTTTGCTCCTCTGTTCCGGCGGAGGAGGAGCGGGCGTCTGGAAAATGGCACAAGTTGGGCAGAATTGGAAGATCTATGTGCGATAGGGCATTAAGTTTAAGAAGCCGAAAGACAAAGCATTGCCGGACAATGGAGCTCGTCAAGGATTAGATAGGAAAATGCTGGCCCAAGTAGCTGCCAGATTTGTGAGTTCATTAAAGCCGAATCAACCTGTTGGAAGGCCTGCTATTAAGCTCCTCCCAGCTGGCAATTAGAGGCATTATTTCTGCAGTTTATCAAGTGCAATAGTGGCCGAGACAGTGGCCAAAGGAGGCAGTCAGTGGGAGCATCGCGCCAATGGCAACAATGTCACAACTCAAGTGTCAAGCAAAAGGCAACGACTTTGGCAATGGCGATATTCTCGGAAGGCCTCGCCAAGCCAAATATCACAATTCGTAGACGATTCTTCAGAAACAGGCAACGAGGCTATTTAGTATGCGATTCGGTGCTTCATCTTCGATCTAAGGGGTACTCTGGCGCTGCTTGTCCAAGGCCCTAATGGGGAGGTAACTTCAGAGCTCGGTTTCCGGAGTGCAGCTCTGGCAAATAATGATTTGTGCAACCGAAACTTTTCTCGCATTCGGTTTCAATGTGCAAATATTAGTTCGTCCTTCGGGGACACTCACTCCGCTGGATCCATCATGAGGTACGACAATGTCCTGGGAGTGGGGAGCGGTGCGAGTAAATGAAAAGTTTCGCCCGCTGGCGCTTTCCTGCACTGTACACTGAGTATACCGTGTACCACCGGCATAAAGAGCCGAGCGTTAAATTGGTGTTTCCCCCGCCACACCCACACAATGTGGTTGGATGCAGCGCTAGGAAGTTTCGCTGTGGGTGCTCTCCGGTCTGGGCCTGGATGTGTGTGTTGTTGGCCAACTCTTGTGCTGGCAAAGGAAGTGCTTGACACGTCTTGTTCCTTTCGCCGGCTCGCTTATTTTATTTAACATTTTTTGCGAGCTGTTTGCTGTTGCCTGGAAGGCAGAAGGCACAAAGCAAGTTCTCCTGCTCCTCCTTTTTTCCTCTCGCCAGATTCTAATTATTTGCCTCAGATTGTTTCTGTTTGCTGTTTCCGCTTGGGGCAGGCCCCAGCCCCCGACCTTCGTGGACCTCCAACCCCCTGTTATTCAAAGACGGTCAGAGTCGTCTCGCAATTTGATAAATTGCATAAATTCTATCGTGTCGCCCGAGAAAAACCATAAATTGTCCGATTTATTCGGCGAATAAGTGCAGATCGCCGGCTCGGGGGTGGCTGTCTGGGCCTGTTGGCTGCTTTCTGCTCTCCGTCCGTTGAACGAAGCTCTTCTGACTTATTGACACTTCAAATTGGGCCGACATTCGCCTTAATTGCCAGAGGAGACAGCCGTGCTTATTATTTATTGGACCGACAGGCAGACAGCATAAATTCTTTCGTCGCTTTGTTTTGCTTTAATTACTCGACCCGAGCGGCCAAAATGTTTGCTCTAATACAATAAATTAATGCAATTTGTAGGACATCGCAGGCGAATGGCTGCAAAGACTCTTTGTTTGCTTGACTCTGCATGTTTTGCGTTTAATTATGGGGCATTGGCTCCTAGACTCCTCCCTCCCACGGTCCCAGAGCTAATCCCCCGATGACACTCGTCAGTCGCCATTCCTGATGATTTAATTCTGCAGATTTCAATAACTTAACTGGCGCAATTGCAATAATCAAATTATTTAGCTCGAGCCATAAGCCAAACGTTTAATTTCGCAAACAATTGCCTCGGAATTGATTTACTCGCATTTGAATATCAATAAACTGCGACGGCTGGGGGCCGACGTCGGTGCGGAATTCCCAGAAAACACAAATAATTTGTCATTTCGCATGGGATGTGTTTTCCCTTTGTCGCTGCCACTGTCCTCTCTCATCCTGCCCATCGGTTGGAATTCAATTACGCTGCCAGTGCAGAAGCAAGACTGCCGTCGTCCGCCGATGGCTATTGACTGGTGGGTGCCATTGAGTCCTCCACTGGGACATTTGCTGGCTCGCCTATAACCTTGCCTAAAACCCAAATACCCAAAGAGTCCAAATAATCATAAAAATAACTTGCCCGAAAATGTCGCACTTGACTTGACCCAGAAAAACATTCTCATTTGCATGTTTACTCTGCCTATCTGGATGGAATTTATCGTAGCTGCTGTCGCTCCCGTCGAAGCCACAAGCCAGAAGCCAGAAGCCAAAAGGAAAACATTTCCCTTACGTAAACGACAGAGAACGGTGCAAGACATTCCAAACTGACGGAAAAGCCAGAGCAGGCATTTCAACAGCCCTGGGGGAGGGGAGAACCGCCCATCGAGCTCCCCGCCCGGCCATAGTTGGTGGTTCTCCCAGCCGCCCAGTGATGTGTGCTGTCTGAGTGCCAAAAAATAAAGAAAAGCGGAAAATCGAGAAAATAACAAAGACTGGACGGCTCGCAATGTTATTGTATCTTGCAGATACCCCGAGTTCAGCGCACTTTGAAAACTGTTCGTTGCCCTGATTTTGATTTCGGATCTGGGATCCTCGCTCCTCTATCCCTCTAGCTGGGAGGGAGCCGGCAATATAATTGCGTGTAAAGATTCATTTATTTGTGTGCACGCGTGCCTCGCGTAATGGCATCTTAAAGATGCCACTGCAACTGCAGGGCGGCGTTGTTATTGTTATTGTTGGTGGCAGTGGCGGTGGCTATAACGGTGGCGGTGGCGGTGGCGGTGGCGGTGGCGGTGGCGGTGGCGGTGGCGGTGGCGGTGGCTCGTGCCAAGCACAGCACATGGCTCTTGAAAGTCGACGGTCGACAGTCGGCTGCCTTGGCTTCTGTTGTGGTTACACTTTAATTTACTAGCCATCAAGTGCACATTTATAATTGGAACGCTGCCAGCCAGCGAAAGGGAGAAGCCGAAGCCCTTCTGAATGTGGCTTCTGAATCTCTATCTGTAACTGTAACTGTATCTGTATCTGTATCTGTATCTATATCCTGTATCTTTTCCCTCTCCCACTCTCGAACTCTAGTTCCATTTATTGGCTGCTGCCGGCGGTCATAACTGTCAGAGACAAAAGACCAAGGGGCTTGGGCGAGGAGCTCCTCTCTGGTCTGACAGATTAGTTTCCTAATAGCATTGCAGTCGCCGCTTAGCAAGGACAATAGATGCACCACCCTAGTGGCCACTTTAAGCCATAAGTCATAAACATCCTTGAGCAGAACCTCCTTACTGTCCACTGCTTGGAAATTTCGGTAAGGGTCCACATTTGGCTCTCCTGTCATTGTTGGCCTCGTTTTTCATTTCATTAAAAGCAATCCTTTCAATATTTGTATATATTTTGATAAAACATCACCAAAAGACCAAAATTTAAGACGAATTCGTGGTACGAACACTCCATGACTCTCACTGGTAAATATGGGCCCGCTCTCGAGGCTCGATTCCTCGAAGCCCCACGAAGCGGGCCTTAAAATTCAATCAAAGTGTAATTCAAATCGTCGGTATCGAGAGGCGACCTTCCCACGCCCACCCACTCGGATGGGGCGGAGCGTGGTTATCCCTTTCTGGTGTCGGATTGTGCGATACGTCAATCCGCAATCCGCAATCCAGAAGCCAGGGAGCGATTCCCTGTCTCGTGGATAATTAATTGATTGCCCATTTGATTGAACGTTTGATGGATGAGTGCCGTCTCTGCCCGGCATTCTGCACAGTTTACTAACGCTCTCCTTTCTCGCTCTCTTGCAGTAATTTGCATCGGCTGTTAGTGGAGCAGCCCCGACGACATCAGACCCAGTCCCAGACCACACAGTCTCCAACAGAGTCGCCACTACACCCGACACATCCCACCCCACACCCACAAACATGGTGATAAGCCAGCCCGATGCGGCGCCCAACGGGGGAGCCGCAGCCGCAGCTGGTGCTTCGGTGGGGCTCGACGGCACCGGGAATAGCCTGGCGCATCCGTCGGGGATTCCCCAGGATCAAATAGACAATATCCTGAGCGGCATCGCCAACTCCGGCGACGTCAAAATGAACAATCACCGCAAGAAGCTGCGACAGAGGTGAGTCCTTCCCAACAACTCCCATCAAGATTGGTCCTTGAAGTTCGGCTTTTTCTCCTGCAGATTTGATATTATTAAGAAACTAGGTCAAGGCACCTACGGAAAGGTGCAGTTAGGTATTAATAAGGAGACCGGCCAGGAGGTGGCCATCAAAACCATCAAGAAGTGCAAGATCGAGGCCGAGGCGGACCTGGTTCGCATCCGCCGCGAGGTCCAGATCATGAGCTCAGTGCAGCACCCCAACATCATTCACATTTACGAAGGTAGGAGTCGGTGTGCGACCCACTGAGATGGTGTGCGTCATGGTAACGGTTTCCTTGTTCCCTCCAGTCTTCGAGAACCGAGAGAAGATGGTGCTCGTCATGGAGTTCGCCGCTGGCGGCGAGCTCTACGACTACCTGTCCGAGCGGAAGGTCCTGAGCGAGGAGGAGGCGCGTCGCATCTTCCGCCAGGTGGCCACCGCCGTCTACTATTGCCACAAGCACAAGATCTGCCACCGAGATCTGAAGCTGGAGAACATTCTTCTGGACGAGAAGGGCAACGCCAAGGTGAGTGGAGGTCTCCCAAGTGCCACAGAAATGTTGAGAACTAAATATTTCATTTGCGCTCCCAGATCGCCGACTTCGGCCTCTCAAATGTGTTCGACGACCAGCGACTTCTGGCCACGTTCTGCGGCTCCCCCCTCTACGCCTCGCCGGAAATCGTGGAGGGGACACCCTACCAGGGCCCCGAGGTGGACTGCTGGTCGTTGGGTGTGCTCCTCTACACCCTGGTGTACGGCTCCATGCCCTTCGACGGCTCCAACTTCAAGCGACTGGTGAAGCAGATCAGCCAGGGCGACTACTACGAGCCGAGGAAGCCCTCCAGGGCCTCGACCCTCATCCGCGACATGCTGACTGTGTGCCCGAGGAAGCGAGCCACCATCGAGCAGATCTGCTCGCACTGGTGGGTGAACGAGAACGACAACGTGTCCTGCCTGGACCTGGCCGAGGACTTGGCCAACCAGACCCCCGTGCGACTGGATGTGCTGCTGTCCCTGACCCCGGCGGCCATTACCGCGGACCAGTTGGTTGTGCCATCGGCGGAGGGAGTCGCCGCAGCAGCCAAGGCGGCGGCGAACGAGCGGGTTCCTCGCTCTCACTCCGTGGGCTCTATCCGGGACATGGGACCGCCGAACACAGAGGCAGAGCGCCGCATCCTCGACATGGTTGCCGGTAAGTGGATGTCCGTCGGCTTGCTTTGAAGCTTCTCTCCCCACTTTTAAAATCGAAGATCTCGCTCGCAGCAACCCTCGAAGAGAATACCAATTCTCGAATAGGTTGGGTAGATTTGAAGAGGTTTTGGAGTTCGTTTTTGTTGAAGAACTTCTTGGATATTTTAAAGCCATTCCTAAGATCCTGCTGCTCAAATCAATCCAACCTATTGTGTATATAAATAGAGACTAACTGGCCGACCCCACACCGACACTGACACCGACCGACCGTCACACAACCCGACCATTAACGGATCCACGTCCAAACGAAACCTAACCACCCACCCGACATCACTCGCGAGTGTACTAAACCCTTTTGGACTAAAGTCATTTAACCAAGCTCATTAAACACCGCCACCCTTTCCCCTTCTCTCTCGATCTGATTTTGCAGCTGGCGGAGAGGCAGCCCTGATGCCCTCGCCCACCAGGACCATCACTCCCGCCCAGAGCCCGGTCCAGACCAAGAGGAAGCTCCAGCCAACCGTGTCCACAGAGAACGCCGCTGGGACGACGGCCAAGAAGAAGGAGAAGCCGGCGAACAGCTCCTTTGTGATCAGCAGCGAGGGAGGAGCGCCATCACTGGCTCCACTGACTGAGGCACCACCCACCATCGCACCACCACCTACAGCCCCTCCCAAAGATACGCTCATGGAGACGGAGAGCTCTATTCCGGAAGCAGAGAAGACGCCCGCACCCAGTTTCTCCCAGAAAGACATGCAAGCCGTTGGGGATCTCTGCGAGCAATTGATGGGAGAGAGTTCCGCCCCTGTGCCTGCTCCCGTATCCGTGCCGGGACCGGCCCCCACTCCCATTGCCGTCGCCCGACAGGCCACCAGGGGCAAACTGGACGCCGTGGCGGAGACCCCTGAGGAAAAGGACGCTACCAAGGTTATTAAAAAGTTCGTTAACAAGCACAAGACCGCGGATCTGGTGAATGCCATCAACGAGAGCGCCTCCAAGGCGGCGCCTCCTGCTCCGGCCACCGCCCCGCCCGCCTTCGTGCGAAAGTGCAGCCTACAGGACGAGTCCACGTTGAACAAGTTCAATGCCGAGCGGAGGAAGTCGCGCATCCTGGAAACGGCGGAGAAGTTCCAGCCTCCGCCGGCGGCAGCCACGCCAACAGCCGCACCCGAGAAGCCCAAGAAGCTCAGCATACCGGGCGTCAGTGTGGGCAGCTTCAAGAAGGAGTTCGAGCGCAAGGCCACCAACCCGCCTACCACGAGCGGACCAACTCCCGGCGAGCTGAGAGCCCAGGAGCAAGTGGCAGCCGCAGCGGCAGCTGCACAGGAGGCAGAGGCTCTGGCCACGCCGCCCGCATCGCCGCCCGAGACTGGGCCGACAAATCTGGAGGCCAGTGATTCTAAGAACTCAGTTGCCTCGATTTCGCTGGACGAGGCACGTCGCTCCATGGAGAACTCCATAGCCCTGCTGTTGCAGGCCCAGAACGAGTCCAACAAGGAGGTGGACCAGCTCTGCGCCCAAACGGAGACCATCGGGGTCAGCGATCACCCTCCGAAGACGGAGGAGCGGGAGCGTAAGTTGAAGAATGCCCGCGCCATTATCGGAAACGCCATACAGCCGGGTGAGTGGTCCCTGCATGACCTCCAGACTAAGACCAACAGACTATATCCGTCCTAGGCTAAGCTAAACCCAACCGCAGCGCTTCCAAGTTGACTACTAGCACCTTTCTATTATAAATTACTTAGCACTAGTATCCGAGATCCGGGCTTTCGGGGTGGAGCTGCAGGTCGAGAGGCGATGTGCCCGGAGGATCTTCTAGGGCTGAGACTGATCTGGTCCTGAGAGCGTGTTCCGGGAACACACTGTCGACCTGCGCTCTTGCCTCGGCCGGGATGCCATCGTCTTGTTTCTCTGATTCTTTTCGCATATATATATATAACTTATTCCTTTCATGGTCGATGTGTATGTGAACGTTTTGCAAGCCGAGTGCCGCATGGATTATATTTGGCTTTAGGAATATAATCTCCTGCCCACACTCACTCACCGAACTCCATCAGAGGCGACTCCCCTCCAGATTGCAAACTCGCTTCGCCAATTCACGGGATTTGAATCCCTCCTCAAATAAGACACTCCTCATCCAGCCACTTCATAGAACTCTCATCTGTCTTTGTCTGTCGCCTCCTTTGCTTTCAACCTCACCAGTGGGGTGGATCGATTGTCTGTGAGAAGCTACAAGGTCCAGCTGGGACTAGCGTTGAAGAGACCATCATATCGATTCACCCCACCACCCCCGCCACACATGCTCATCATATTCATTGACTCATCATCTTAATTTTAGTGATACGCAGGCCAACCCCCTTACTTGGCATCGGCAACGGCTTTGGCAATGGCAATGGCAGTGGCATGGCGGGTGGGGCAGTGGCTGGTGGTGGTGCTGCCGCGGCACCTAAGCGGGCTCAGAGCGGCACTAGCTTTATGGGTTATCTTGGTGGCACGGTCGGGAGTCCGACTTCGCCCCCGATCGCGGGACCACAGACAGCACCTCCAGTGCTGATCTCGCCCAACGCTCTGGAAGCGGCCAAGCAGACCATTCAACAGAGGATCTTTGGCGGAGGAGCCAACCATCCAGGAGGCGGAGGTATGAACCGGAGACCGGCTACGTGGCAGCCGCAGAACTCCTACAGCACTGCCAGCATTTTCCAGCCCCCGCAGAGTGCGGGCACTTCGCCCTTCAAGATGCTCCAGCAGCAGTACCAGCAGAGGTGCCTGGATCAGGACCAGATCCCGAATCCCAACCAGAGGACTAGCTTCATATTCACGCCCCCGCCATCACCCCAGTTCTCCCCCGGCCACGCCATCGCCAACGCCAACAGCAGCAACAGAAACATCGGTACCAGCAACAGCAGCAGCGGCAACAGCAACAGCAACAGAAGCAGCAACAGCAACAGCCACAGCATTAGCAACAATGCCAATTACAATTACAATATCAATTCGCGCTCGAGACCATTCAATCATAATCAAGCTCAAGACACACCCAATACCAATGCCAGTGCTGCACGCGCCGCCCCTTCGGCTGTGTGGCTCAAATGTAAGTCTTGGCGGCGGCTCAAAAAAGTACAGAGAAACCCCACCCGAACCCAACCTCCACAAACATGTGCTTTGTGCTATGTGTGCCTGCAACAGACCCGACAAAAAGCCATCCTCTCGCTCCGTTTCCGTTTCCGTTTCCTGTTGTGTTTCTCGATTGCTCCACTTCTGCGGTTAATCAGTGACGAAAAATATCCTTGCTTGGTATTCCTTCCGGGCCATAAAGGAGCATATATGGGCGACACAGACTCCCGGCTATCGGGCTGTAGTTGTCCTGGAAACAGTGCCGCTCCATATAAGTTTCTTGGCCGCCCAATCGCTTTTCAATCTTTCCCTTTTCGCGATCTCCTATCTGAGCACTTCCTACAGCTTATTTTTTGGATGTCTGGTTGTTCCTGTTGTTCTCGTTGGCATTACTGCTGTTGTTGTTATTGTTGTTTGTGCTCGTTGTTGTTGTTGTTCTGAGTTCCGTACTTGGTAGTGACTAGTATTAGCATCACTTGCTACCGCTCTTAACCCCTAAACCGCGTAAGGTGCTCTAACCCCCGTTCCTCGTTGGCCCCGTTCGTAGTGTTACTCGTAGTGTTATTGTTACTTACGCTTTAATTGCTTACTTGTTCCTCCGGCACTCTGTGACGCTCGAAGAGAATCCGACTGACATTGCCATTGCTCTGCTCCAATCCGCAGCCTCGCCGGGAGCCGAAGGCCCCCCAACCCCGCCGGGATCCGTCAAGACGTCCACTGCTTCTATTACCCTGAAGTCGGCCACCTTGCCGCGCCGCAAAATCAACGCCAAGGCGGAGGTCCAACTGGACATCAAACCGCCCATCCCGGAGCCCCCCCAGCCGGCCATGCGATTCAGCACTGAGATGCAGCACCCGGTGGCGGACCTGCGGAGCGCACCGCCCCGCGAGGGTCCGATACCCTACAGCCCCATCAAGACAACTGTCCAGGCCAGGGCCACCAGCCTGGAGCCCAAGGAGCACGTCATCACCATCCAGCGTCCGCCCGCTCAGCACGTCTACGGACGCACCGGCTCCAACACGACTACGCGGTGAGTCTCGTCAGGAAAGAACTGCTTCCCACCCAAAGAAAAACAGCAAGCTGTTTCGTTGCATAAACATTATATTCCCTCCCCGTCACAGAACTTGTAAATATCCGGAAATGCTTATAATAAACTTGCTGTTTCCTCTGACCTTTTCGCAGTTCCGGCTCACTGTCACGCCAGTCGACGGTGGAATCCGAGTCGGAAGGCACCACCACGGCCACAAACATGTCGCAGGCCACCGTCACCAGCCAAGGAACCTCGCAGCCCATCAAGAAGAGTCCGCGGGAGTTCATCATCCCGATTGCCGTGGAGGGCGGTGGCTTCATCACGCCGCGGGAGCGCAGCGTGGAGCCCTCCGAATCGAGCCACACGACCAGCAGTCGCTCCACGTTTGGCCGCCTGCGTCCATCGCGCCGCATTGGGTGAGTGGGTCGTTCCTTCCTCCTGATGTCCTTTCTGCTAAAACTTACTGGACTAATACTATTTCGCCCTCAGCTCACTGCTAAGCGAGGCCGGCTTCGACGAGGGCTCGCCATTCCAAAACATGCGCACCACTTCGATCAGCCGGGAAGGCGGCAGCGGAGCAGCCGAGGACGAGGCCCGCTTCACCCCGCACAGACTCAGGTAAGAGCAGATCCTAGTTCCAGAGTCCTTCCGTTTATCCGTATCAGTGTTCAGGCTGAAACAAAGTCGTTGCACTTCAAAAAACTTTACACGAGTTCTATTCTTTGAACATTTTCAAATAATTTGTTATTTTTAAAATAAAAACCAAGTCTCGAGGAAGAAATTTGTTGAATGTAAAATGGTATATTTTTTGTGAGTGTTTTCACTGAATCGGTAAATTGAATCTGGTTTGCACATTTTCCACCTATCCGTCCGCCCCCGCGGGACTGCCATTTGATTTGATTATACTCATCATCCTGAATATCCTTTTTCCATTCGGGACACCCACTTCCACGCCCACAGAAGCTCCAGACCTGTCAAGAAAATTAGTCAAGACAACGACTCGCAGAGTTCCAACGAGGAGGACGACGACGACGACGATGGCTTTGAGATACTCACGGCGGAGAACCTTTTCTCGACACTGCTGCAACGGGTAAGTCCTCCACCCATCTGTCCAGTAAATGGCTCCTTCGACGCGGAAACTTATGCACCATTCCGGAACTTTTCAGGTGCGCGCTCTGACGAATCGCCTGAATGTCAACAGTGACCTCACGGTCGGATTCCCCAGCCATTCTAGTCGCCTACTGACGGACATTTCGCGGCAGGCCCAAAGTCACAGCCCCTTCTGGGGCCAGGGCAGTCCCTTTGCCAGGTGAGTGGCATTGCCCCCTGCCCCGACCCCCGCCGAATGGAGTGGCGACTGGCGAGTGGTGAGTGGAGTCTGGAGTGGCAACCAGAGTTGATTGCCAGCCAGTTAGTCCACTCGTCAGCTTATGCAAACGTGACGCTAGTTAATAATTTCATTATATTTCGTCGGAGTTGATTTGATTACGAGGCAGCCGCTCCTGCCTCGGCCCTTGTGAGTTGAAGAGGATGCCCTGCCGTGGGCTTATCCATGTGCGCATCCTCTTTAGCACTGACGCTTCCACCCGAACATTAACTGCAAACTTGTTGTTGTCCATTTACTTACATGCTGCCCCACTGCTTCCATCTAACTCCATCCAAAAAAACAAATCTAAAATGCACTCTGCGCTTAACCAATCGTATGCCCAGTGGGCCTAGGTCCCAAGTTAGTTATACGTATAGCGAGACGGTTGAGAAGAAGAAAGTGTAAGTACCTGGCTCCGAAAGGACTCCCAAACCGTCCCAGAACTTCTGCAGGCAGTGCGTTCCATAACATGACAGTTGGGACAGCTTAGACATAGTCCCCTTAATTGTCATTTAGAACGCACTGCGGCCGTCAAGAAGCTTGCTGCCCCGCACAATCCATCAGAACTATCAGACCACAACCCATCCCGAATAGCTCTCCCCCACGCTTTCTTGACTGCTTCCAGGTGCAGGGATCGCTGCCTGAGGGCCTTGAACATTACGGAGCAGCTGCGGAGGTGGCTGGGCTTCGCCCACTGTTGCCTGTAAGTGTGCAGTGCCGTGTCCGTGTAATGTGCAAGTCCCTCGGCTGTCCCCGCAGTGCGCCACAATACCAAGACTCACCAGTTCCACTCTCTTCCCCGCTCTCTCCCACAGTCGCCTGAACAGCAGCAGCAACCACAGCGGCGGACTGGGCGCTCCCTGGAGGCACAGCATGTCCCGGGACCTCGGCAGCGACATGGAGTCGATGTTCTCCCGCACCGGGGCCACCCTGCCAAGAGGTGAATATCACAGATTAAAGAGTAAATTCCTAGATCAGTAGTGTGTGTGAGGTCGCGCCGAAGGATTAGATCCGAAGGTCTGAATCCGAGTGACTGAATCCGAGGCGGGCTGCTGAAACGAAGGAGTCGCCGCTACAGACACACAATAAACAAGTAGACATAAAGAGCTGCATCGTATGCTATTCGTAAATAAGAACAATGATAATTGCAATACGCCTATACCATATATCTACACTATCCGTATACTTAAATCTACTATTTTACTTTCGAAGTAGTTTTGATGTCTGCTAAAAACAATGAACAGATCTACTTAGTCTGATCCCGATTATTGATCCCCAACCAGAAAACAGCAACACACAATAATTAATCGTTTAGTGTCTACTGTAATTATCAAGTGAAAATGCCAATTAATACTTAAAACAATTTAAACAATTTATGAGAAAACACTTTTGCGTTGAGAACTTATTATATTCTAATTTGAAACTTTTTGTGTTTTGTGTGCGCGCACAGTTCTTAATAGCATAATTTTTGAAACTCTCTCTATATTCACTCTATAAATTGTCTATCTATATCTGTAATCTGCGTATATCTAGAGCACAACTCTTTTGTTATTAACCCCAATGCCGCTGAAGCTTCACCCAGATCTTACCTATTTATTGCTCAACCGAAACTGAAATTGAAATTGAAACTGAAACTGAAACCGAAACAACCACTACCCCGCACTAGAAACCTCCCACCCATGCCTAACTTACGCCTATTTATTTGCCTATTTATTTATAATGTTTATATTTACCCCTCTTCCTACCCCTTATGATTTGCCTTTCAATTTTTGTTCTGCACTCCATGCAATGATGATGAATTATGTGAAAATGAAGTTTTTTTTACAAAATAAACCCGAAGTAGTGAAGATGGCAAGCTCAAGGAGCTCATGAAGTTTGTTAAGTCAATAAAAGCGTTACGAATCGTATTCAAAGTTCTGTATACCGGCGCAGTTATATACATACATATGTAGCTCAAGGAATATTTATATTTATTATGTATGACATACCAGAATCAGACAGAACCAGAATCAGAAACACAAAAAAAAGAACCCCTACTACCCAAATGTTATATCGATAATCGCTAAGATGATGCCCCATGGAAATAAATTGTACTTAATGTTAATCAAACGATACAGTCAAGCAGTGAAATAAACTAAAGCGATTGATACCAACCCAACACCTAATCAATTTAATACATTTTGCAGTGAGATGACAATAAAAAGAAACAGTCCCAGAAACAGGGCAGGAAGACAAACAAACATTTTGTTATTTTATTTGTGGGCCACCACCAAGATAAGATTTTGTTTTCGCAACCAAAAGAATCGTTCCAACTACTGTTCCGTTTTGGTAAATTGATTGTTGTACAGTTTTATGCAAATGGCCCCGCTACCTTAAATTTGTTTTAGTTTTATCGAATCGTTAAACCAACATATATACATATATATAAATATATATATATATATATATCTGAATATAAATATCCCTCACGCAAGCAACAACAAGCTAACCCTAAAAACAAACAAAAACTTTTATGAAGTTGTTCAAGTTGAGTTTCCCAGTTCTTCTACTTTTTTATGTTTTTTAATTAGTTACGAATAAAATTAAAACCGAGCAAACAACTGCTAAATTAAAACCCGATCTGTGTTGTACAAGAATTAATTTGTTAACACCACTAAGCCACACTAAGCACACCCACACACCTGCAGATACAACTACATGCGCACCACCACCCCTAGACACTCGAAGCTTTTCTATGTAGCTTACTCTGTTCACATGCCGTTTAAAAAACAATCGAAAAAGCTAAACCAAACAGAAACCCACTAACTTGGCACTAAAACTATGTTTATTACCATTAAAAAGTTCAAATAGCAAAACAAATTTCTGAGTTCTGGGCTTTTTTTGAAGAATCGAATCTTGAACAGAGCAAATTGTGAGCAATTTCTTTGAAAATGTTTGAAAACAAGTGGAGCCTCGAAAAAAACAAAAAAAAAATGTCCAAAACTTTGAATACGATATTGTACAGAAGTGAAAAATTCTCTTAGCTACTAATCTACGGAGTACGGAACGTTCATCATCATTACGTAGAACCCTAACCTAATCCACCGCAACCAACAAAAATCCACGAAATCGTAGTTACTAGCGCCTCGCACCACCACATCATCCTCGAGTGCGGTTTCGAACTCGTTGTGTTTTTGAAAAAATACTAGATATTATTTTGAATTATTATTGGCCGTTTTACACACACTTTTCCCACTTACTTTCGTTTACAGTTGGTTTAATTACTTTAACTACTACTACCACGCCCACAAAGCATGCTATAACCATTAACCAGAGTCCGTTCAGACAACCCACCGTCTCTACCAACACCACTACCACCATCGCCACCGCCACCGCCACAGCCACCCGCAGTCCGCATCCGGCCGTAATCGCCACGACGAAAACGGCCAAAACGGTGGCCGTCAATGTAGGCGGCGTTCCAAAGCAGCTAACAATAACCACCACTACCAAAACCACCTCCGCCTCTGGCCCCACCAACAGCAGAGCCAGAAACGGCAACCACACAAGCAACAGCAGCGGGAGCAGCCACAGCGACAATCTGTAGCGGCAGCACCACCGCCACCGCTCAGAACCCACAGAAGCACTGAGGTGGCACAGTGCGGTCCTGCGGAGATTTATATCTGTTTTTGATTCCCTTCCAATTTGTTAAAATTTAATGTACATTTTTAATTTTTTCTTAATCCGAGAAAAGGAACAAATAATTGAAACACTTTTTAATTGCCAGCTGCAACTGGTCTAGAAATTTTATTACGTTTTTGCCACTTCCTGTGGCAGCCACAAGAACGAAACATTTCCATATGCAATTGAGAATATTGCATTATTGTGATTTTGATTTTAAAATTAATTGTTAAGAGAAACGTATCAAGTCATTCCACTCGAACTCCATACGCCTCAGTCGAGAATTCCATTAGCGCAAAGCTTCAAGCATATTAATTAAGCAATACTATTAATTTAAAAACTAAATACTGAATCCTAATACTGAAAACTAAAAACTGAAAACTAAAAACATATAAAACCACTGACTAAAACATTTCACATGAATCGACTATTTTTATACACCGATCGATAAATAAAACATAAATTAAACTTGTACCCGTACCTGTATCCTGCACGTGTTTTATCCCAATTGTGTTTTAATTTGATAACTTTTGTTGGATTGCTTGTAATCCTTCGTCCTGCAAGTTTGTTAAGTGTTCGATTTGAAAAGCTTGCGCTTTTATTGCCTTTCCTCGAAAAAGAATTCTTTTGGTTGCCAAAACGAAAGCGAAATTTCACGATTCTCCGGGGCGTTCTTTCCAGCAGTCATGTAAGTAAGTCCAGAAGAGAGATAACGCGGCTTTCAAGTAAGTCCTTATTCCTTCCATTGTGCTAAACTTGCTTTCAATCCTGGAGAAGCTCCTCAAGATGTTTCCGCTTTTCTCGCTCCCTTCTTCAGGTCACCATCAAGGCAAAAGCAAGCCCAACTCGGCGCCAGCTCACTCGGACAAGATCTCTGGATCAGGCGGCTCCACAACCGCCTCCACGAACAGCGAGGAGCCCTTGGACCTAGCCGACTTGGACCTCTCGCGCCTGCGACTGAGCAAGAAGGACTTGGAGACCTTATCCAGCATCACGCCAGGGCTGCCGAAATGCTTTCAGGAGCAGCTTCTAGCCAAGCTACCGCCGACGCAGGCAAGAAAACTCTCCCGGACCCTAAGTGTGCAGACCAGCAGTGCACCCTGCTCGGCGTCCACGCCCAAGGTGTACAAGCGCAGCCAGAGCAGCGGAAGGGGGTACGCGCCGGATGAGAAGCACCCTCCGGAGGAGCTGCAGTTTCCCAAGTCCGCGCTGATGGATGCACCGAAGACGACCTCCGCCAGCACCGCCATTTACAGAAGGAGTCTCAGCCGAAGTCAAGCCCATGGCGCGGAGGGCCAACATGGCCAGAACATTCAGCATGGACAACTTGGAACGGCAGGGCAGTCGGAAGCCAAGATCAAAAGTCGCAGCAGCAGCGTCTGCCGGGACGACTACGGAAAGTCTTCGCTCTGCAGCAGTAGCACCTACACCAGTGACATCAGCGACAAGTACAAGTATTACTCGCCCTACCTGAGCAAGTCCAGCAACGCAAGTCCCTCCATCGCACCCAAGGAGGCGGCAGAGAAGCGCTACAGTAGCAACGGTGTCCAGTTGGGGCGACCTCCGAGCGGTTGCATGTCGCCTCCACCTCCTGCCCCAATATCCGTAGAGAAGGCAGAGGGCTCCAGCTCCTTAAGGATTGGACGCTCCTCACAACGACGTATCTCCCGATTTCTGCGACCGGACTTCTTCGATGATCCCCGGGATCGGGAGTCCCAGAGCATGCTGAGGGAGATCAGAGAAAAATCGGTGGATCGTCAACCGGAAGAGCCCCTGCACGATCTCAGGCGGCGCAAGCACAGTCTGCCTAATGTGGAGCAGGTTGCAGAGCAGGCTCCTTTGGAAACTGGGCCCTCACGATCATCCATGCGGCACTCCAGAAACAAGAGCATGGAGCTCCTTCCGGATGCTGAAACGAATCAGGAACCTGCCAAGCCTGCCAGTTCCCGCCAACGAAGCGTTTCCCGAGCCAGAGACTTCGATACGGATCTAGACAAACATCAGCTGGCGGACAAGATCCTCCAAGAACTGCAGCTCCTTTCCGCCGTAAGATCACAGAAGGAGATAGAAACGGAAAAGTCGGAGGACACCTCCACCATGCGAAAAGTGAAGAAGCTTAAGCCCAAAGAGACGTTCACGAATGATCCGGAGGGAGTGAAAATATCAAGCACCTCGTCTACTTCCACCTTGGTGAGAAAGGTCAAGAAAGTGTCCAAAAAGTCGGACGAAGCTAAACAAGGCACTGATCCTCTGCCTGATGATCTAGCCGCCTCCAAGGAAACTAAACTAAAACGCCCCAAATCCTATCCCATGAAGGATCTGGGATTGAGCTTGAAATCTTCTGAACTTCCCGAACCCATTCCGAATCCGAGCCGTTCCAGCAAACTTCCCAGCAAGCTGCCCTTGGGAGGAGGGGTTCCCAACGACCCACTGGTAGAAGCTGCTCCCCGAGAAAGTCGTCTGATGAGGCCAAAAAGTTATCCGGCCACCAAGCTGGCCACCCCCAAGGAGCTGCGCAAGGTGACTCGCAGTGGGGCAGCCATAACCACGATTACCGAAGCAGCTCCAACGAAAACCACTCCCGTTAGTTCCAAATCTACGTCGGAGGAAAAGTCGCTCTCGGCCACGCCCACCGGCACCATGAGCACCGTCTCGGAAATCAAGGACACTGGCTCAATATCCAGCGATTCACGACCCGCGACTATTAAAAAGATTATCAAGGTCTCTAAGAAGTCTAAGCTCGTGCCGCCCACACCTGTGACGCCAAGCACACCTCCAACGACCACTACGACGACAGCCACCACCACGGCGACCAGCACGCCCATGGACAGCTCGAAGGAGTCCAGTCCAGTGATCAAGGCCAAGGATAAGTCTCCAGAAAAGAAAACCAGCAAAGGTCTGCTCTATGCGTTGGGCCAGAAATTTGAAAAGCTGAGAGACTCGGCCATGAGCAAGGAGAAAAAAGGAACATCCATTGGAGCCGCAGCCTCTCTGGCCTGCAGTCAGAAGCAAGGGTCTCCCGAGGAGCACCGCAGCTCTCCAGAGAAGGTAAACAGAAGCGAAGAGAGAGCCTCGGATCATGGAAGCCTGGGATCAGATGACAGACGCGTGGACAAGCGCTCGCGGTTCGACAGTGTCCTCAGATCTTTGAGGGAGAAGTCCGTACCCAGGTCGCAGCCGAGTGGCAGAGTGAGTCCCAAACGAGCTGCGAGCGTGGAGGATCTTTGTGTGGAGAACCAGGGAAAGCAGGGAGGAGCCGTTAACAAGATGTTGGGAGGGCTGCTGCGTCGGTTCGACCGAGAGAACAACGAACAGAGGCGTGTGCGGAGCACCCGCTCCACCAGCAACATTGAGCGACAAGTGCGTGAGGAGCAGGCCCAGCGCTTGGACGCTTCCTTACCCACCTCTCCCATTTACCAGAACGTAGTGAAGAAGGCGAAGGCTCCTCCGTCTGGGGAGGAGAACTGCAACTGCGACACCGCCTGTCCGGAATGTAACCAGAACAAGGCTCCGGTGCCGAGCGTCGCCGCCGCCAGCAACAAAGAGAAGAGGAAGGGTCTAATGCTGGACCTGGCCAGCACCAGCGCAAATGCTGCTCCGAGTAGCGGACCCACCACCACCACAACCACCACCGGTAGTGGAAGTAGCTACCGGGGAAGCAAAACTAATCCGGCGCTAATAAATGGAAACGGCGGACTGAACATCTACTCAAACCTCCCGCCCTACCCCGGAGCCATGAAAAGCACCAGCTCCAATAACAGCTCCAGTCAGCAATCGGTGGAGAACGCCACCAACAACAACTCCACGAATACCAACAACAACTGCAGCTCCCAGACCTCTGGCTACAGGACATCCTCCGCCCACGAGATCAACCGGAACAATCCCCTGCTGACACCCTCCTTCGAGAACATTGCCAACTACTCCTCGGACTCCCGCAGCTACCAGGACGATTGTGCCTCCACATCGACCTTTCTGTCTCCCACAGAGGAGCCCGAGCTGTATTTCGACAACTGGTCCATTTGCTCCGAGGACAACTACATGCTGCATGCCACGCCATCGCCGACGGTGTCAAGACTATCGAGGGCGTCCTTGTCCTCTCCAACCCGCTGCTCCGAGAGCTCAGATCCCAACGAGAGTGTGATCGACAGAATCAAAAGGCGCAGCTTTTACAGCCGCTTCAACGAGCAGAAGAAACCGAGGCGGACCAGCAGCATAGTAGGTCCTTCGGCGGTGAGGGACTATTACCGGGAGCAGCACTCCACCCGTTCCAGGCATGTCCCAGACGTAGAGCCGGCCAGGGCACACTCTCCCGACATAGCCCAGCAGTTCTTTAGGCCGCTGAAACTGAGTCCAGTGGGAACTGAACTGAAGCCCCCTGTATACCGCTCCACCATAGACTACTCCTCATCCGCCAGTAAGCCCAGGAAGAGCTTGAACGACATCCGGAATACGTCGCCCTCGTTCCTCAGCAAGCGCTACGAGACAACCCCGCACGACTACAGCCTTTCCAGTGTGCCGATGCGTTACAAAAGCTCCTCCAGCTCCAGTCCCAGCAATGGAGCCGGAGCCGGAGCCATTGCCAGTGGCTACTACAATACCTATAACCCTAAGCGAAGGTCCTCCTACACCCTGAACGGCACTCTGCCCTCGGGTTCCGCCAGCGGGAGCAGTGCTGCAGGGAGCAGCCACTTGGACGGCTACGCAACTCTGGGGAGACGTTCCATTAGGCCATACGACCACCGGACCATGTCGCTGCTGGAACCGCCCACTACGAGCAGTAGCAGCAGAAGGAGCGACGAGGACAGGTCCTACCAGAGGCGCGAGGCGCGCACCCCAGTGAGAGATTACACTTCCAGCATTTCACGGTGAGTGTTTGATGCGTTTGTTGGTCATAAGATGCTAATCTCTTGCTACCCCCAGGTCCGGTTCCCGTTACCGCACTTCCTCGGCCACGCGCAGTCCGACAAACATTTGATGTACCACTCCGCAGAACGGCTTTTGCATCTTTTGCTATTACACGAAACGGAAAAAGCACCACCAGCTGCAACTGAAATCTGCCCCCAGCCAGATCCAGCCCGGACATCAGCACCACCATGCCGAACAGCACAAGTTCTAGACTGGTCCGGGATCACACCTCTTAGATTTAGGCGATTTTGGATACTTTTTGTATGAAACTAGCCAAAGTTAGGTACTCTGCCCCCCCTCTAGTTGTAGGATTGTTGTAGTTCCCATATAGTGGATACGTAGCGTTTATAGCGATTGTAACGATAGTAGCGTAGTGTCACCGAAGCGTACGACTCCCTACGAGCCCGCGATGTCGACACACAAGAATGCGCCACAAATGCATACATACGATTTTCAAATAATTGTGCCTTGGTTCCTCCGGCGGTTATAGATTTAGCCAAAATATCCATAAAACGTTGGTTTTTAAACTTTAAGTATGTAAGAGGGAGGCAGAAAAAGCTCCAGAGAATACAGACATGTGTTTCACAGAGATATTGGTATATACGAGTATATGAATATGTATTTTCTAGCTATTTTTGTGCTCCTCAGGAGACCTCGCGCCGAAAATGCGTTAAAATTTCTTATAATAATAATTTTAACAATTTTTTGCATTATACAAAGAACTGAATGAATGATTGTTTTCGAGTTAGAGCTAGTAGGTAGAAGTTTCGTTTGCTAGGACTATTGATGTTATTGCAAAATAATAGAAAATATGCGAATTGTGAGCGAAAGGTTAGGAAGGAGTTATGGTAATCGTAGCACAACTATAAGCGAATTTAAAAGGTACTAAAATGGAACGCAAACCGTAAAACACAACACGGAACATAAGTAGTATGTTAAAGTTTTTGGGTAGATACACAGGTTGAGGTTCAAATGTAACTAGACGGGAAGAACGTGAAGCGTTTTCTGAAAATAAATACAAAATTGAATCACCATTTATTCTGCGTCTGATTTTTCTTTCCCATGATTAGCTCTGTTTCTGGAGCTTGTAGGTGGGCATGAACGGCACGTAGTAGGTCCACTTCCAGCGCCGAATTGTCTCCATTCCATAGGGAAAGTCAAAGTCGGTGGCGGTGCCATCGTTGACGTTGTCGTCGCCCAACGGCATCTCCTTCGCCCACTGAATGAGACCTCGTTCCTCCGGCGTTCCAGGAATCAGGTTGTCCAGCAAACAGCCCAGGACTCCGCCCACAAGAATAGTGGTTCCCAGTAGCACCGACAACGTGGAGTCCACGGTTTTGTTGCCAGTGTCTATGGCTCCCGGGTTTTGCTGCATCCAGCGGCACAGCACCATGGGGAAGAAGATGGAAAGCCCCAGGATGTATAGATTCCTGGCGGATCGCAAGTCCACATATTGCAGGGTGGACAGGCCGAAGGCTATAATCATCCCGAACATTACGCAGAATATGCCGCCCACCACCGAGTCCGGAATCAGGATGAAAATGGCTCCAAACTTTCCGATCACGCCCTGCAGGACCATGATAAGGGCGGCCCACTGTATAACGCGTCGGGATCCAATCTGTAAAAGATAACCATTAGTATTCTAACTGCGATTTAGATGTCGATACACACCAGGAATTCTGTGCCCAATTAAAGGAATGAATAATGAGTCGGCGATAAAAGATTACATCTTACCTTGGTCACACCAATGGCGCCCACGTTCTCTCCAAAAGTATTGGTCCCGTTGCCCGCTCCCCACAGACCAGCCAGGACTGTGCCCAATCCCTCGGTGCCAATCCCGCGATTGATCGCATGCAGTGGGGGCGAATGGGCGCCGGACATCTGGGAGACTGTGGGATAATAACTCAGGGACTCCACGGTGCAGGCCAGCACTCCGGCCAACATGCCGAGCACTCCTGAAAGAGTGACCGACGGCCATCCAAACTGACCCGGATACGGAACGTAGAACCACTTGGCACTGGTCAGGACATTAAGGCGCACATCGGTTCGAGAAGGATGAGACGGAGGGAAGACGTCGGTAGCCGTAAGTATGCCGCACAAGCCCCACATTATCATGATGGTCAACAGGACAGGAAACAGGCGGAACAGCTGGAACTGGCGTACCTCCAGTCCGTGGCCTTTGCGGTAAGCCGGAACCGGGACCGAAACATTGGACATGATCTGCGAGAAAAGCGTCAGCATGCCAGTGGTGCTGTGTGGATTGGCAAAGTTAATTTAGTCTCTTTAACCTTTTCTCTGCTCCAACGATCTTACCCGACAGCAATGCCCCAATGCTTCGAGGCAGTGTCCGCAGCGTGCTCGAACAAGGTGAGACCCACCAAGGAAACTGTTGGCACGATGGTCAGCGGGGTCACATACTTGAGGATCTTGCCCACGAGTCCTGTATATCCTAGGATCACCTGCACCATGGCGGATACGGCAATGGCTCCTGACAGCTCCCGCATGCGCACCTGCCACAGTTCCTCGCGCTCCACCTCATCCATGGCGTCCATCACCTGCCTGGTCAGGGCACTTCCACTGGGGAAGGGACAAAATAGCCAAGGTCGGAACCAGAAACGATATGGTACCGCCCTGGACAATGGGCAGTCGGACACCCCAGGTGGCCTGAAAGTAGGTCACGATCCCGGTGACGAAGATCATGGTCGATATAATGATGCCCCGGTTGGCATCCTCGTCTGACATGCACAGCGCCGGCGTCAGAATAAACGGGATGGAGACAATGGCCCCGATCATGGTCAGGTAGTGCTGAAAGGCCAGAAAGATGCTCAGGTACCATGGCGGATTGTCGTTGATGGCGTAGAGCAGTTGGGGATTGGACTTCTCCTTCGGTTGGGTGTGGGTTTTTGATGCATCGACCTGGTAATCGAAACAAAACTGCTTATTCAACTTATTAGCATAAGTACGAGTATGGAAATATGAGCATAATTGCAGCAGGCTGCTTAAATGAAACATGTTTTGTTCCACAAAATCCAAATACTGAATAATCTCCAGTCGGTTAATTAACTATCCTAGGGTTGTAAGTTAGAACCTCTATAACGATGGCTGCGAAGTGTAATTATTTTTTTATTAATTCAAATTTGTATTTACTTATGTTAATGAGTGAGTTTTTAGTATCGGGCGTATAAAGGTATTCCGACTTCATATTGTATAATTGTAGTGTGCTGAAAATTCATTGTTTTATTTATGAGACTTGCAATTACATTTTGAATTAATCTGCATAACTTTATGGCCGAGCAGGAGTGCTTAACCCAAGCCCAGTTTGAGTGACGGCTCGGATCGCCAATCGTGATTAATTGAGCGCGAGTATCAGTGCTGCAATCGACGAAAGCCGGGCTCTCAGCAATTTTAATCAGACCATAAATTAGTATCTGATTAGCTTGACAGTTACTAAATCATTGTGCTGCCGATGCCCAGCATTGCTGACTGAAGGGTTTGGCGCCCATAAATGCATAGAACAAATTGCAGTCGCAAGCAACTATCCACTGCCTTGATAAATGCCAATATACATATTTGACAGTGAACTGTTAATTGGGGGGTGTTATCTTTCCGGATTCATCCGTCGAATGTGAAAATAAATGCAATTGGCAAATAAACAACAATTAAGCTTTAGGTGCAGTTGAGAGAAGATAAAGAAAATACTCAGAAAATAGAAAGAACATCGAAAGACAAAAATTATGCTATACCGCTGGGTGTACTCCTCTTATATAAACCCGTGCTGATTTATGAAACCCCTAATATTTGATATGAGTGGAGCCCCAAAACTTACGCCCTCTTCCAAGGTAACAGTGTTCAGCTCCATGATCAGACCAGCTCCCAGTTTATAGACCCCATAAAACAATTTAGGCAACCGAACGATAAAACTCTCGAGGAATACCAGACGACAACCGATCTCACCAAAGTGCCGCGACTCAATGGCAAGATGTACATATATCACCCAGCTGTCGAATTTCCCTCGACTCGCCAGCAGTTATATCGGAAAGCTCTTAGCTCTTGGAGAGTGCCAATGCCTTTTAATTAAGAACAACAGCAGCATCAATTTAATTTCCGGGTTCTCTCTATAAAAGCTGCATCAGTATTTAATTCCTGGGTTTACTTTAACGAAAATGGTATCCCCTTTTAAATTGCAGGATTTTAAGAAAGAGGCGAAAACATTTCAGGCTAAAGGTTATAACTTATTATTTTACAGTTGTACTTCAAATTCAAAATAAAATCCCGCGAAAAATACCAAGCGGGAATCAATGAACCAGTACATTCTACTGGAACTAGGAACTAGTTTCAGAAACTTTGGCGGGCTCATCCCAGATTCTTTAAAAAATAAATTCCAATTGAGAATCCGATAACTGTTATAATAATATTAAAAATAAAGACTTCGCAAGGGAAAGAAAACCTTAAAAATTAATTTGTACTATCTTTTGAATGCTGCCAAAAAATTTATTGAAACTTTGGCGGCAAAGTGTTGATGGGGATCGAGGGGGAAAGGTTTCCAGATATTTTCGAAACTTAATCTCCAATTAATCGAAACTTTGGCACCAAAGTTTCCTGGGGAGAGGTTTCTTGATTCTTTGAAGGTGTCCACGTTAATAATGTAATGACTGTTAATAAAAATATAGCCCTCACAAGGGGCACAAAACAAAAACTAAAAAAATATTTTTTTCCATAATTTGAATGCTGGCAAAAAATTTATCGAAACTTTGGCGGCAAAGTGTTGATGGGGATCGATGGGGAAAGATTTCCGAATTCTGTTAAGGTATCCAAGTCGAGAATCCGACGGATGCTAATAAAAATATAGCCCTCACAAGGGACACAAAACCTTAAAAGTTAATTTTTACCATCATTTGAATCCTGCCAAAGAATGTATCGAATCTATGGAAGCAAAGTGTTGATGGGGATCAATGATATATATAATCTGATAACTGTTAATAAAAATATGTATATACAAAAATAATATATATTAAATAATATATATAAAAAAGTTCTCGCAAGGGACACAAAACCAAATGCAATTATACCTATTTTAAATGCCGCCAAAAATTTTTTGAAACTTCGGGGTCAAAGTTTCGAAACTTGGCATCGAGTAAAATCAAGTAAAGTTTATTTTGAATGGCACAAGAATCTATTACCCTTTTTCACAATAGACCCAAGAACCGAAGAGCAAAACACATTCCGCCGCAACACTGTAAATGTATGAAAGTCGCATCATTTTTAAAGGTTTTTATTACATTTGTATACATTTATAAAATATTTTAAACAGTAACATAGTCGTATATTAACAATACCGTACAGTAAACCATATTATACATTAATAAGAGCCAATAAAACATCAATATTAATCTTTGTGCCAACTTTTAGTTTTAGCCACAACGAAGCTTAGTCTACTAGAAACAGGTGGAAACAGTAGTGATAGATGATTAATTTAATTTTTTCGATTAACAAAAACACAAAGAAACAATCAACTTAGGTGTTAGGCAGTTAATAATATATTATAATAAAAATAAAATCAATTATACCTAAATTGGGGACTGTATTTCGAGAATGAAACGTGGTCCCTTTTTAAAAGAAGGGTTTTGGTTGTTGTTTTTCTCCTCTTGCTTCTATGAATAGTTTTTAATGCGTTTACCAACCAACTTAAGATAATTTGTCACTAGATTACAAACTTATACAGATGGCATTGGCTCACTAATAGTATTTACACATAGAATTTAAAATATTTTCTTTTGATTTGTTTTCCTCCTTCACGTTTTCACGTTTTCACGTTTTTGTTTTTACGTCTTCGTACAAGTTCGCTGACTAGTGGTTTACTATATATACCTTTACTTATATATTTTTGTTTACACGTTAATATGTATGGGAGTCACTTGGCTAAAGACTACCTGATTTGAAACCACAACACTTATTTAAATTGCAAAAACGTTAAACCTCTAAAAATACATTCAATTCACATTTAGTTTTGTTTTTAAAATCCATCAGATTTTTTACGTGGGACTGACTCTTGGCATCTCGTATTTGTTGCTATTCATTTTTACAACGTATTACACATTTTTCTATATTCATTTAGTTTATAATAGACAATTATGCTTTGTTGAAAATAGTTATCGACTGGAAATCATGTAGTAATAGGTGCTTGGCCTTTAAGGCGGCTCCTGACTGTTTCTCTTTTGTAAGTTATTTTAAATGTTTTGGTTGAGAAGCTTTTCGAATCCCCCGGTATTTTTCAACACAATTAAGCTGCCAATAGTTATGAAAAATTAAATGCCTAATAACAAAATAAACATGTTTTGGATTACCCTTGCAGGTTTAGGTTTAGATTTTCATTATTTTTAAATCCACTTGGATCCTAACCATCATATCTATGTTCACCGAAAAGTACTTTAAAATGTAATAATAACTTGGACGCAGAACACCCTAAATATATTTGAATAAAACTGCCTTGAGCTTCCACAAGGACATTCCACGATCATTTTTCTAGTGTTCTTGTTTTGAGATTAATCATTTGATGATTATTCACAGAAGTACTGAGGTAGAGTTGTTCCATCTGGTGACGCCGCCGCTCCACTTCACCATCCCTGGGTGATGGCCTGCTCTAGTTTGGCCTTAGCCACTGCGGCGGCGGCCGCCGCGGCTGCCTGGGCAGCGGCAGAGTTCGTGGAGAGTGGGACACCAGCTCCTCCAGCGGCCACCACCGCCTGCTGCTTTCCGGCGGCAACGGCGGCGGCAGCGGCTGCGGCAGCCAGCAGGGATGCCGACGGGGTGCTGGGCATGAAGTTCACATTGATGTTGATCGGGTGCACCACTGGCATGCTGGTGTAGCTCTTCTCCAGCAGATCCATCCCGTTTAGGAAGGGCACCAGGGCATTGTAGTCAACGTTCAGGGGCACATAGTAGTTGCCCTGCCCGTGGAGCGCGAAGATGGGCACCGTAAAAGAGTGTCGCGGAGGCAGGGGCGCCGTAGTGCTGCTCGGCGTGCTCAGCTGGGCTCCGGCAGCCAACTTCGCCATGAGGGGACTCGAGTTGGAGTTTCCGTTGTGTATCTCCGACTTGATGTCCTTGAGGTCGCTAAAGTTGAAGGAGGACGGCGAGGGCTTGTCCATTCTAGGAGCAGCGTTGCTCGAGTCGGTGTGGACTTCCAGGGGGATCTCCCCGTTGGCCGCCGCTGCTGCCTCCGCCAGCTTCCTTTTCTTGGCCATGATGGGTGCGATCTCGGGCTCCGTTCCATCCTTGGAGTGCTCCGACAGAGCCTGCATGTGGGAATGGTCGCTTTGCAGGTGTGGCGCCACCGGACAGTGCTCGCTGCTGGTTTCCTCGTCGTGCAACTCGTGCACGAAGCGCTCCTTGATGTGGTTTTTGTACTTGTAGTTGTTGTTGTGCTCCACCTCGTGCGAGGACTCCGAGTAGTTGCGCATCCTCACCGACAGCAGGCTGTCCTGGGTGTGGTGGCTGTGGGCCAGGTGGGGATGCTGTTGCAGGAGTAGGTCCCGCGGGGGCGGAGAGTGCATGTTGGAGGTGTCTGTGTGCAAAATGGGCTCTCGCGAGGACTCAAAGTCGTGGTGGCTGCTGTCCTGGGTGTGGAGGTGGTGGTGATGCGGTGCCGTCGAGGTGATAACCGGGGCCTGGTGGGGTTGCTGCTGGTGGGCGGCCAGAGGCGTGGCCTTAGAAGTGGGAACGGGTGCTGCTGGGGTGGTGGAACTGGCGGCGTTGCTACTGCTGCTGCTGCCACTACTCCCGTTGCTATTTCCATTGGGGGCACCAGGAGCCCTGGCGGCCGTGGAGTTGCTCGGCAGATTATCGGCTGGTCCTCCACTGGAAGAGCCTCCGTTAGTCATTGGTATTTTGTCCAATCCCCCGCTCGCCACTGGGGAGCCCCCATTGGCCGAGGCAGCCACTACGGCTGCTGCGGCCACGGCTGCCGCCGCCTGACTTCTCTGCAGCTGGTTAAGGTGGTTGCGGAAGCTCAGATCCTTGACGTCGTTATGGTCCTGACTGTGCTCCACATCCGAGGCCGAGGCGGCTCCGAGCATGTCCCGCAGGTGGCACAGTGGCGGGTGGTACGCCTGGTGGGGGCTTCCGCTGGAGGCGCTCACATTGTCCGGCATATGGCAGCTGCGCGTCGATTTGTAGCAGTCCGCTGCGGATGGAAAACGGAGGTAGTTAATAAGTTATTGATGAGGATCTCATTATGAGTGGATCAATTGGGGGGACTAGAGGGAACCTTCGCAATCGGCACAGACCCTGTGCACCTGCGACAGGTGCTTCTTCAGGTTGTACGACCTCTCTCTCTTCAGATTCCGGCCGCACGCCTTGCACTGCACATAGACCTCGTCTACGGCATCGAAATACTTATGAAGATTAAACTTTCCCTTTCTTGTGAAAACATTCATTGTATTTCTGGGATAGGATGGGAGGAAACTCTCCGGAAACTCAATGTTCAAAAATGAACTAAGAAACAAGGCTACTGTAGCAACTACAGCAGCGGGTGCTGCCTCTCAACAAATCAAAATATTAATAGCACCCCTGGCACAAATTGATCCGCCCACTTGAAGCAGCACACTCACTCTTGAACATCTCGTCGATGTGCTCCTGGAGGCGGCCCAGCAGGCGGTGGCAAAAGTCCTGCATGTGGATGTCGTAGAGGAACTTGGCCGCCTCCTTCATGCAGTCCATGTAGCCGCTACGGTAGTCGCTCTCCTTCTGCTGGCACTCGCTCTGCAGGTGCTTCAGGTGCCGGATGGCCATCTCGATGATCTCGGTCTTCTCGATGCGGCCACGCCCCTTGCGCTGGTACTGCGGCGGGATGAGTCGGGACAGGTCCGCCAGGCAGGAGTTCATGCGGTCGCGGCGCCTCTTCTCGATGATGCGGTGGGAGAGTGGATCTTGCTGTGGGGTCGAAACATACTCGAAATTAGTGACACGAAACACCATTGCTATGGCATTGATCAGATCTAGGGCTATAGAATGGGCAGACCCCTGACCTAAGTGATTGTTCCATATTATTTTTTCAGTTTTATTTATTTTTTCTAATTTTGGTTTTATTTTTTATTCGATTTTTTTTTTGCTAACAATAAAAAAGGGTCAAAAGTGGCGGCTGCGTCGATGGCGGCAGCTATCGGCCTCAAGGTCGTATTGCACTTGTGTGTGGGTGGTGATTTTTGGTTGTGGTTTTTGGTGGTGGCGGGTGAGTTATAGATAATTGTGTGATAATCCAGGCGCTGCTCTTAAGCTCTTTTGATCCTTTGATCTTGTCTCAGTTATACTGCCTTTACTGCTTTCGATTTTTTCGAATTTTCAGAGTTCAGATATGTGATTTTGCGACTTTTGAGTCGCTCTAAAATTTTAATATTTACCCTCGATGTTTTATTACGTCTTCCGGTGGCATATTCAGCATCGTCCTCGCTGTATGCCGTGGCGGATGTTGAAAAATTTAAACTAGATTCTGTGCAATAAGGAAAACTGGAGACAGCTGCTTCGCTATAATTCGTTTCGATATGCAAAAAGAAGTGAGAAGGAAGGATAAAGAAACACGATAAGTCCAAATCTTGTTCAAAAATGTTTGTATATTATTTGTATATTTTTGTTTTTTTTTATTTTGCTTCTAATTTGTTCTTCAGATACTTTTTGTTGTTTTAGTAATGCATTTATTAGGCGCATCATAACTTAACCTTACTTAGGGGTAGTGACTAAAACTACTTAATGACTACTATTAATAGTTAAGTGTTATTAAATAATGTATATTCAGACACGATGGCTGAAATGGTAGAGAGAAAACAAAAACGATTAAATGGTGTTGGGCCAATTCGATTAGAGTTCAATAACGTCGCCGCCTCGGTTAGTAGCTCACCCTAAAAGTTGGCCGATTCGCTGGCTAAAATCAAACGAGCGGTTTTGTTTGGTTTTTTTTATAGTAAAAAACGAGTGAAAATGCCTTAAAGTACAGTCCTTAAGAGCTAAGTCCTTGTCGAGGCTGGCGATCTCTCACAGCACGACACCCACGCACGTTTACAAACTAAAGCTTCAGGCTAGGGTGTGGATCTTGAAGGGGATCTTATTTTTAACTATTATTAACCATCGTCAGATGCTTCAACGAGCACATCCCCACACGTTTTCAGCCACATTCTCCATACGCGATGGCATCTAATTTTAGAATACACGTTTTTATAGCCATGTGCCAAAAAAAATGTATTAAAATCAAATAATAACGAGCACGGGAAACAAGTGAGGGGAAAATATTGGTTGCCAAGCGCCACAGAGGCAGACATCGTCCCACACGCTCTTCGAAACCCATTGAATGCCAATTTCTCAGACCAAAACAAACCTCTGGTCCGCGGGGGCACAGTCAGTGCCATCACAAAGACGCCCAGGGATCGGGCCAGAAAGCGCTAGAAGACCAAAACCAAAATAACAGCAGAGCGAAATAGAAACAATAATAAGTGTCATGGTTTTCGATGGTTGGCGATAAGCGGCGACAACAAACCAGCAGCACGCACACACAAATCACATACCACATAGAGGAGTGTTTATCCCCTGGTATATGGCCAGCGATACCAGAACGCACCAGTCCCTGGCGCCTAGAACTTGTTTATCGGATCGACCGCTAAACTCCCCCTCGACCAAAAAGGCGTCAGCAACTTGTTTTCATCTCGGCGGTTAGCACAATTTGCTGAATTCGATTTGTAAACCATGGCCAATTATCGCCGCGGCCAGCACTGCGTATGAGTAATGCAAACAAGGTGCCTGGCTTGGAATTCAGATTGCGACTCCAAAAGTGAAAACTATAGGGCAAGGAGCCTTATTTTTAGCTCAGGGAAGTGCTACCGATTGGAACAATGTTTTAAAGAATTCGTTACTTATCGGCAGGAAAACATTTCCGCGTTCCCGTGAACAGGGCATGTACTCAGTTTACAACACGGTTCACAGAGCAAAGTGCACAGAGCACATAAATAACGTCAGTCGGGGAATTCAAGAATCACTCGCTTGATTCATGAGAAAATCGGACCAACTACCAACTACCATGTTGGCAAGATGCCGCCCCTCGGATGGCTTACGTTTGTGTTTACGTTTCTGCTTTTTGTTTGTCGTCGCACTATTAAGTAATTGGCACACAAATAGCGAATCTACAGGTAGTCTGCGCCGCCAACCCTGCGATGACGACAGTTCCGCCGATCAGTCGCCACTGGGCTGCCAAAGGCATGGACAGCGCTCCCAGTACATTTCCCCAAATACGCTCCCAGCACGTTTGTGTACGCATGAATCGGCGATAATTACCCCATGTGCTGGGGCCGAGGTTGAGCGGTAATTTATTATAATATTTGTTTGCACACGCTCTCCATAAATAAAGTTGATATTCTACGCCCTCCCGTTGGAGTATTCCAGCTTTCTGTCCCACCATTTCCTGTACTTATCGGAGGTGGTTAAACCTTTAGATTAGATTGCGGCAACACGTGACGGGCTTTCTGGTCACTTCGAGTGCCAATAATAGTGAAACAACCCATTGATATAGCCAAATACACCTTGTTCTGGGCGGTTCATCTAATCGCGACAGGGAAAACCCACCGACCACTCTCCGAAACAAAGGATTGTCTTACACAACCCTACAAAGACGTCAGTGGGTCTGGCAATTATAATGTAAGTTCTGCGCACTCATATCTCACCGAAAATCGAAACTCAATCAACGGAAAGTGTCGCTCCCCGTTGACTCACACTCGGCGGTGATTCATGGAAACTTTGACGATGCTAAGAGCATAACAATGCCCCCAGAAAGACAAATTTATTGTGCACAGAAAGAAAAAGCACACAGTGTTCCAATTGCTCACAAATACGGAAGACAGGAAAGCTGAAAATATTCCCACTGTCCAGTGGAAAACCACCCGATTGATGGCCCAATTTATGACCGTTTTTCTCCGTGTATTGATTTACACAATTCAGATGCTCACTGCGGGCAATCGAGTCATTCAATGCCACAAGATTCCACCGCCGCCACCGATCTGTGTCACAAAAATTTCCATATCGACATTGGGAAATGGAAATCCGCCGTCTAGAATTGTGAAATCTCCGAGGGCGACGCAGATGCCGGCGATGCCGTTGAGCTGATGTGAGAGCGATGGAAATAAATCAGAACAAGTGGAATGACTAGCGGAGATGCTGTCTAATTAGCGAAGTGGGTGTGGCTGCTCTCGCCTGGTGGGACGACCTTGCGCGCTAACCGCTAACCGCTCCGCTGATAAGATAAATCACGAATATGCGAGGCGAGATTAGCGCCAATTACGCGGGGCAGCTGCAGTGGGACGCATCTGGGGCTAGGCGAGGAGCAGGTGATCTGGCTCACGTGATGGCCAGCTTTCCGTAGAGTAAAGTGCAAAGACCAGAAAAGTTCAGTCCACAAAGTGCTGCATAGGCGCAATTCGACCCGACCCGACTCGGTTCGATGAAATGTTTATGCCAGCACCACTACAAACGTGTGCACGTGCCGGATGGATTGCTTGGCAACAGATTGTGGGCTTGGACTTGGAAGCGAACATGGAATGAAATTGGGGCTGGCCTCATAGCGAGGGCAACAATCCCCGACAAATTGCTCTCTGGCGTGCTGTCTAAGCGAAAAACCATACAATTCGACTATAAACAGACACACACGCGTTACACATTCGCAGATACAGATACAGATACAGATACAGAGGCATCTGACTACAGCAGACAATCTGAATTACTGATACAGATACTGTTGCACGAAACAGATGCGAAAGACCAATCGCTGTGTCTGTCTTTGAGGCATTACGCATACGCCTAGTGCCGCCAGAATCAGAAGGCAGGAAGTTCTGTTTCCGAACTGAGAACTTCTCAAACATTCCCCCGGGCCTGCCTTGGATTCCAACGCGAATCTGGCATCCCACATCTATGAAACTCGACTGAAATAACGACCGCACTCACCACTCGCCATAACTGGGTCAAAAGACACTCACATCCATCTATTTAAATCGTTTAGCGGCAATCAAATGCACTGTGTCATGAGTCACAGGCCAAAAAAAGGCAGGCAGTGCATTAATCACGGCAATCGCAAACATTCGTGTATACTGTATGAATTTCACAAGATCTGCGGCACGTTTGTGCCCCGTGAGCTAATAAGAGGGGTCTGGGAACTTGCAAGGGGCAGGATGGGGGTCAGTCAGCCTCTGTCGACCGGAGAAGTAACCTCAAGAAAACGTGAACGTGTCTACGTGCCCGTACCTCAAATGCCAATGGACGACGTGGAATCGGATGGTGGAAAACGATGATAAGATCGACGGAGGAATGAAACGGATCGGATCGAGATCGAGAACGAGAACGGTGTTTATTGGTAGGATCGTCAACAGAACTGTCGCGCGCAGAGGCGGATATATATCCGTCCGTTAATAATTTATAACATTTCCCGAGGCTATTTATACCGCGCGTAGCATGCGTTTGTTTTGACGATAAACAAGATACACTTTACCTCTTTCGTAAAATATAATTATATATATTAATAATAGTTTTTTATTTGCCCATTGTCTGAATTGGAAACACTTTAATGTAGTAGTTGTCCTGCTGTTTGCTTTGACGTGTTGTCTTGCTGAACATCAGTGAGTTGCTAAGCCTACAGGAAGGCCCCGCAGAGGACCTCCATGTAACACAGACGTAGCCAGCAAACAAACACACTTTCTCAGAGTTGTCATGCTGCTCCAGATTCAGGTCCAGATCCTGGGTGTCCTCGCGTAGAACTGAAATCACTTATAACGATGATACGCCGTTGACAAGATCCCGAAATCGAAAACAACGAGAGACAGCTGCGTATTATAGTATTTCTGGGAGTGGGGCGATTGTCGTCCCCCTGGAGGGTTTAGCAACTGTCTCGTCGTGCAACAAACCCGAGATCTCACTGGCGCTGGACACTGGCACTATCTTGTGGATACAGATTGAAGGTACACATGTGTGTTTTAGATACTTTTTGTGCGTCACGCCCGCTCGGCTCTTTATCGCGTGTTTGCTTATCTTTATTTGTTTCTCTCTCAGTCTTTTTGTATTTTGTTTTTCGCCTTTGCGATGGCTGATGGCTGCCTCTGGAGCTGATTAAGATGGCAGCGCGTAATGCAAATTATAAACACTTCAGGCAAGACGGAGACGCGTGTTTACCCGCGAGTGGCACTTGATAAGAAATTCACCGCAGGAGCACCCGAATTCTGTTATTTATTATGATTGTTTTTTCCTATCCCGCGTGCAGAGATTATTTTTTGTGGCCGGCACACAAAGCCAAAATGATTTTCTATGACTACTCCGTTCACAATACAGTTTTCTCAGTTCATTAGCGCGCCTAGACGTACATGTATAATTAAAGCGGAACACGTGACGTATGCGTAATCATATCCATTTAATCGCTGTAACTTTCCCCACAAAAAACCATTCGAGCCGAGAGCCCAAATCCAAAACCAACTGGAAAAAACCCGAAACGAAATGAAAACCATGCTAAGGCCAATCAAATGGGGCTGCATATTTGATGAGCGCTTCATTCGATTAGCCCTTGTGTATTTATAGAGGAAAACGGTCCCAGGAGCTCGGGTGTTGGTCACCGAATACCGATATACCGAAATAGCCAAATATAATGCTCAATCAAAAAGCACAGAAACGGAAACAACATTGGCAAAGGCAGTAGGCGGTGGGCGGTGGGCGGTGGGCGAAGCACAACACAGAACTTGTTGACCTTCAAAAGGACACCGAGTGCCACCCACTCCACCACCACCTCGAAGCAGCGACACAGACACGTGAAATACGGTCGCGGAGCACTCCCCTCCAGCCAGCCGCTGCTGTTAACTGATATTTATAGCCACGTTTTGGCCGTTGACATTTAGCAGACTGGAATAAGCCTGTAAGCACTCGGCTCAAGTTATTTATCCCAACTCTGGCCACACTAGCACAGACCATTAATGAAATTCAAGTTCAAAAAATATGTAAATCCATTGCGGGGTTCAGGGCGGGGAGCCCGGGTAGATCACGTTTTTGTTTGGGTTGAGGTTCTGGCGTTGGCTCTGGCTTTGCCAAACACAAAAAATAAAGATGAAAAATTCTGCTGAGCAACTATAGCATCTATATTCCGGCTAAGAATAGCGAGTGGCGGACAGTGGACGGCGGACTGCCCACGTTTTCTGCGCCCGATTTTCGCGTTTGTTTTGCAAATGCAGGACGGCTATCTAGCTCGGCGGCTAAAAATACACGGCCCACACTTGATCCAAAAGAGATCCACACCCGATCCTGGCCAACACGCGTACAAAACAGTTACAGAAAGGCTTACGATATCTACGTACTTCTACTCTAGAACCACTAACTAACAGAGAGAGAACACATCACAAAGATTATGAAAATTGGATTGGATATGAACATTGAAATCGCTGGACACTTTATGATCTCATTTTGTAATATTTTCTCTCCGTGTGCTTAAACTAAACGCGCACAGGTGAAAGTGAGTTTGAGTTTTGGCTTCGATTTTGATTTGGTTTTCTTGGCATTGGCGTTTTTGTCCAATGGAGTCGGCCTGCGACTTGGGCCTTCTTTATACCTACCTCTCATACTTAACCGGATGTGCGGCATGGCCGTTGGCCTCGCTCCAGTAGGGCTCCATTTTGATGGTGCTCCTGCTCCTGCTCCTGCTCCCACTCCTCGATCCGCTCCCACTCCCACTCCTCTCCCCGCTCCCGGTGGTGCCCTGGAATCCGCTTTGGGGGACCGTGACTTGGGGGAACTGTGACTGGGTCGACGTCGTCGCTGGCTGCAGTAGTTGCAATTGCGGTGGAATGGTGGAAGTGGTTCGCTCCTCACGTCACGGCAGAAAATTCAGGAAGACAAACGCCGGGGCGAATTATGGCTGATATGGCTGAGCAAACAGGTTGGTTGTCCGACACGGCGAATTGGTTCCGGCGAAACACGCTTCTGCCTCTGGCTCTGGCTCCTATTCCAGCTGAATTGTAGGTACTTGGTATTTCGTGGTATCACACTTGGTTGTTGCACGTCCCGGACTTTAGTTTCAAATTTAGAATGGCATTTCGGAGGGTGTTTATATTTATGTTGGAACGAGTGGAATTATACTGATAGCTCTGGCTGTTTACTCTTTTCACTTATCAGCGTGTCTTTGTATGAGTGCGGCGATAACGATAGCGATAACGACGACCACGACGACGACGAGTTATTTTCTCCTTGGCTTGTTTTTTTTTATTTAATAGCTAGCAGCAGCCACAAATCTATTTTGGGACATCAATTAAAGTGCACTTGTTGGAGCGAGCGAGAGCGAGTGCGAAAATAATGCACGAAAAACAAAGAAAACAAATAATGTCGAAAAACGTGATGGCGCGGCACTTCTTTTTTCGCCTTTTTTTTTTTGTTTGCTGGCCTTTTTATTCGGCTGTTTACACGTTTTCAGCTTTTATGAAATTTATTTGTTTTAATAATACACAGAAACCGAAACAGCAACAATAACTTCCTTTCGTCTCACAGTGGAATTTTACCAGCAGCACCACCACACAGATACATATGAGAGATACAGATACAGATACGTACAGATACGTTTTCGACAGCGTGCACGTGTGTGCGTATGCGTGTTTCACTATTAAAGCACTTCGTACGGCTGGAGGGGCCAGCTAATTTTGCTGTTTTTTATATTTGCTCTCCCCTTTTTTTTTAGCCAAAAGCAGTTTGGATCACTGTCACTGCACCGTGGAGTGAAGTCCGCTCGAAACACGCCTGCTCGCCACAAAAGACAGAAACGAAATGAATGAACGGAGCCTCGGCCCGCCGCACGAGACCCAAAAGAGCCGACTGCCCGCGAGAGCCGATTGATGACGTGCCTGCCTGCGGCCCCACAACCCGGCTGCTGAAGCTACAAAGGTTTTGCAACGCTCTTGTATCTGGTGCTCGTGTATTTGTATAGGTGGGCTGCGAACGTGATTGGCACAGTGGGACGAAATCCCCAGCCCCCAGCGAATTTTACACAGGGGACACTGAGGCAATTGGCTTAATCTATTTAAACGCCTGTCTGCTTGTTTAATTTTGAAAGTATAAGAAACAGTGTTGGAAAACAGAGCGAGATAGAGTCAACATGGCAAACGGTGCGTATGAGCAATTAGTGTTTATATTACGCATTCGCCATGTGGACTTCATTGTTTACTGGAAATAATGGCTACTGCTAGATGAATTCTTCTTAACACCACTGTGCCTCTGATAGTTGGGGGCTGGATGACTAGACTACTTGTACAATTCACGGCACTTACACAACCAAAAGCCACACTGGCTGGCCCCTTGTCGGTTGTTGCAGGCATAAATTAGTTGCGTGCGAATTATATTAATGGGCATTTAGTCAGCCGATTGCTGCGAATAGGTGCACCATATGTTCTCAAGTGCACCCAAAACACAAACTCGTCTGCGAGAGAATGAGCCCACAATTCCCGTTACATTGAGTTTCTATTGAGTCTGCACAAAAAAAGAAAACATTATGGTAAAAAATATGAAAAATAACGACGCAGAAGCTCAAGGCGAACCGCAGCAACAATAACACGAAAAACAGTCAGCGGCATACAATAAAACACGTGAACGTGACAAATTCCAAAGCGAAATGGGCGGCGGCTGAGAGCGAAATGTAAGCGCAAGAGAGAGAGAGAAGAGAGCCTGGCTGATAAGCAGCACTTGGCAACAACAATCGGCACGCACACAAGCACACCGACTTGCTCAGGGCGCAACAGTGGCGGCTGCACCATGGGGAGAAAATCGTTTTTTTGCCATATAATACTAATACCAATGAACTAATAGTTGCAAATTTGGAAAAGTTATATTTGGATTCTCCCGATCAACTACTATCGAACCCAGTTTCAAAGATAGAAACAAAAATATGAAAAAACAGAGATTTCCCAAGCAAATTATTCCAAAAGAAATACAAAATTTACAATTAAATATCTTTCAAACTAGAGTTTATGACCAAAGAAAATGGCTTTTTACCCATTGTGTGCTGTAGTTTAATAAACGAAATAATAATCATACGCTACGTTGGCCCGTCTATCCACAGCTTAGGTTTTTAATCGAGACACGTTGAGGCGAACCAAAAAATAACAAAAACAACTCAAAAATTCGTGGCATGACGTAATTTCTCACGCGAGCCGAGCATGTCAGCTATTCCCCGATGTGGCATTCAGTTTGTTGTTGGTCACGTGTTGTTGAAATGTTTTCGCATTAACGAAACGCTGTTTGTGTTCAAGTCGCTTCGCTTTTTACAGTCGGCATTCCAAAGCTCAACTAACTAACAAATAGTACAAATATTATTGGTATAATCTATTAATACGAAAAAATCCCAGAAACATATCCGAGTCGGAGCCATTGTACGAAATAGATATATTATAAATTTAAAGCTTTTCCAGCTAAATAAATGCATACTCTTAAGGGAATTTCCACTGTATTTCTTTGTGCTGGGGTTTTCAGTACTTTGATTGTATTTAAATGGCTCTTATGGCTATTTTTAGCCGCCCTAAAGGTCACACTAACACACTGTCACGCACGCCGTAAGCCGCAGCCGTAATCCGTAATCCGAGATCGCTGATCCGTGATGACGAATGACATAAACGTGTCCAATTGGGCACTGGAAGCTTGCATAAGAGGTGGGACTGTTTTTGTTTTGGTTTCGGCATTTGCCGATCTGTCAGTTTAATTGCAACGGGCACGTGTATCGGGCATCGCATTGCACGATGTTACGTATACGCCCCGATTCGAGCGGAAATTACACATACGCCCCGAGGGCCCCTCTGGAGGGCATGTGAAAAGGCACAGAGGCTCGAAAACTGGCTCTACTCTTTGAGTTACTCATGTGCTGCCCATGTACTCTTATCGAAGTTGTAATATATTGACTCACTCACATGCCCCGTCGTTTTTACGGTCACGTGTTGCTAATCGAGAAGCGTTACGAGGGCCGGTGAATTTCCACGAAACCTCATACATCAGTGCCATCAACGCCGGGGTGCAGTGCCGTGGCAAAGGAAAGTTTACCCTCAACAATGCAGTGCAAACAGCTGAAGTCGAGCTGAAGTCGAAGACACAGCATGACAGGCCCCACTTACTGACGGTGTTGTTTTCATTTTCCAGTACTTTTCTGCACCCTCCCATTCGGCTTATCGGCGCTTCTTCTGGACTTCTGTTTACGGATTACCGGCCCCACCCCCTGGGCTGCACAGCTGGAATGCTTTCACGAAAGTAGCTGCTGGAGTCCGCCAAATGTTTGGAAGTTACCTTTGTCAGAAATTCAAAGAGTGCCATATGCGATTGAATGTAAAATGGAAATCATAAACAAACACTAAAAATATACTGTTTTATAGATTGTTCTGGGATTTATTCGTATAGATATTGTTGAATCCATTGGGAATATGATAAAATTAAATTCCACTACCATTCAAGATGGTAAGATATATTCCATATATTCAATATCATTTTAAAAACTTATCAACCAATAATGAATCAGGGTCTATGAATCAGAAAATTGACTAAGATTTCGTTTTGTAAGGTTTTGATTGGAAATGGCAGTAATCGAAAAGCCAAGGGGTTTCGATCATAAATTGATTTTTGTTAGAAATACCCAAAAACTTGGGAGCTCATAAAGGGTATATATTTTTCATAGTAACTAAAACTAAGCCCCAAACGATGATGAGTACCACAAATATACAGTCGTGAGGCAAGTTCAGTTTTTCCCTGTTGGCAATAAGCAGGCACTCATACCAACTTATGAATTGGCACCTTTAGTTCACTACAATTCAATTAGGAAGACTCATCGACATTGACGGGATCAGCAGACCGGCAAAGGGCTAATCGAAATGAGAAAGGTCGTGCGCCAGATAATCCTTATTTATCGTAAGTGCTATCATTAGTGGGAAGAGAAAGCCGTCTTCCACAACAGAAGTAATATAAAAATAGTACCAGAAATTCAAGCAATATAAATTTAATGGCAAACAGTAGAAATGGGCTTATCGGCTGGCAAAATTTCAATTTCAAAGTCGAGGTGAAATCAAAAATAATGAAGTGAGAAATAACAATACTGGTAATAAGTACACACATCATCGACTGATAAGAAGTGAACAAGCTCAATAAAAAATAGAAATAAAAACGAAAATAATCTGAAATTAAACCGAAACAGCAGATTCGAGTGGAACGGGTCTGAGAGCCATTATATACTACTATATTGGAACACAAATTGCGATTGTTGACGCTGCTGCTGATATTTCTATCTCGATGTTGTTGCTTCGGTTGTTAGGTTGTTGTTATGTAGATTAGAAATCTCGAGAAATGTTTATAAAAAGCCCCATAGCCCAGGGACAGGGACAGGGGCAACGACACGTGCGCTCCCAGCTGGACAAATAAAAATAAAAAAAAAACGACATTACTCTCGTATATAGAGACACACTCCCATATAGACATTTTGTTTGTAGACGAATGGCCGGCGAGTCATGGAATAAATGCATGTACATTGTACAGTGCCTGCATTAATTAGTCGCGAATGGGTACACTCGCGCATGAAAGTGATACTCTATCAGAAAATTCCCTAGTGCCTAGTCCCCAGGTGAGAGCCCCAGGTGGGACCCTGAATAGGGCGAGTCGAGAACAACAACTGGATTTAGATATAAAATGTAATAAAAGTCAGACTACCAAACAAAATATATAATCTTCCACAAACAGAAGCTTAGGTTACGTGAATAACAAAGTACTAATATATGTTTTATTAAAACACATTAGACGAGGAGTAATGAGGTTATTATTATAACTACCTCTTTATGGGGAATTACTCTTTTTTTATGGACCAGATGATGTAAAAGACTATCAAGATATCAGATCCCCAATATTTGCCAATGAGTTGTAATCGTATAATTATTTAGCCAACCTCTCCCTGGGAGTCATAATCCATATACTTGTATGCATGCGTTCAGATTGGAGGCCCCGTTTTTACTTACCCAAGCAGCTTTCGATGAATTCCATTTGCCTTTAATTGATTTCGCGTTTGTTTACGGTTTCGGTTACAAGTTCTATTTCTGCCCAGCGCGCTTATGTAAAGCCGACAAATTGTTACACGTTTTGCATGCGAACACTGCCGTTTCTGCTGTTGCTGATAAATCAAGCAAAGGCGGGTTTTGAATTTCCTATTGGACTCCCAATATGCCAGTCGAACGAAAATGCAAATAGCAGCAGCGACAAGGTGACGCCGCCTGTAACTTCGCGGTCTGGGATTCGTGCACTTCAATTTTAATATTCATAGAGGGAACAAGTTGAATAGCAAGCCCTAACCATCTTAAACTAGATAAAAATGAAATAAAGGGCCCGTGCTTTGTTGCCAAGCCTGGCTTCAGCCCGTAGAGGAAGTCGCGCTAATATGTGCACAATTGCCGGCTTTAATGGAATTGCATTAATTGAATTTGCATGTGATACATACCCGGGGCCTCCCCAGGGAGGTGGCGTGGCGGTTACGCAGGCGTTTGGGTGGAAGGGGCAGGTCAACCCCAGCCTGCCTTTTGTCAAATCGTGTGTGCTAAAAATTGGAATAAGCCACTGTCTCGCCGTCCAGTCTGCTGCGCCTGTCATGTTTTCCGCGCCCGGCTTCCACGGTAGTCCTCCCACGTCTTCTGTGATGTAACGGCGAGAGGCTTAGCACGTTACGCATACGCCGTGGAGGCCGTTTCGCGGCTGATAAGTCCCAAAGAACAAAGACACCAGGCATGCAATAGATGCTTCAGTTACCCTGTGTGGGTTGTCTCTGCCTCAGTCCGGTTGCAGGCGAGTGTGCTTGCGAGGTGGTTACATGCACGTGGGTGGCTAGAATGCCATTGAAAACTGACTTTGACGCAGTTCTCGGCTCTCGCCCTCCGGCTAACGGCTGTCAGCCACGTAACAAACGTGCTGGGCGCCTGCCTCTGTCTGCTTATCCCACCTCCGGCCCGCCCTCTCTATATCTGCCGTATCCGCCCGGTGTGGGTCACCACAAGGCAATTGTATGGGTACGCGTGTTCGAGCCCGCCTCACTCGGAAAAATATTTGTGATTTTTCGATCCCAGTACTGAATATCAATCTTGGCATTTGAAAAAAACAATTTCAGATAAATATTATCGCCCCGTAGGGAAATGTGGGTCGCTGCGAGACTCACTTCCTTTGATCGACACATGTCGAGAAACTCCTGTCAGGGAATCCCCAAAATTCTACAACATTATCTTTTGAAGAATTCATAATTTCAGGATTAAGTTGTCCGCCGGAAAAAAAAAATGAGTTTGCCATTTTGAATTTTTGTCAATGAAATTTTTTGATAGTGTATGGGGGAGTGGGGAGCCCAGATGCTTGATGACTTGAATTGCATGGTTTTGAAAGGCGCTGGACTTGACACATGTATGGGAAAATCATGAACAGCTTCCCCCCTGCTACTCTGCGACGCAGAAAGGCAAAACAAAACTTAAATAGAATCACAAAGGGAAACCCAAACAAAATCCAATCCGAATGCAGTGCAATAAATTCCAGGTTATGGCTAGCTGACTGCTAGCTGCGCTAATGTGCAACACGTGTGCACTTCGCTCACCTGAGCTACCCGAGTGCCTTGCCCAGGTAATTAAACCGAGCAAAGGCAGGAAAAAACGAGAAAAATAGTAAACAAGCAGCGTAAGAGGCAGCCAGCCACTTTTATTGCTTCATTCCTGTCAATATATTGTTGTAATTATGGCAAAGTGTTAAAATGCAATTCGCAACAAATTAATTAGCAGGGAATGCGCAACAAATTGGTCACGTTTTCGACAAAGGCGGAAAAATGCAAGGCGAATCTATTAGCCATTACTGACACTGAGCGTGTAGTACGTGAAAGTTGTTCTAAATAAGCAGAACACTAATAAATATCTTGGGTAAGAAATTTGAATTTACCGCCATTGTAATTGAAAATGGCCGAAGCAGGCTGCGGCCATTTCCCAGCACTAATCCACCATCAGCTGTTGGTGTTGCCAACCTCGAACAGTTGTGGCCATATTCAACACTGTGGCCAGCTGCTGGCTGCAACGAATTATTATTTTTTGTTTTTACCATTTAAAGTGGAATTTTTAACTGGGAAATCAAGAGGATTCCGGTTTGGGAGTTTTCCAAAGGAGAGCTAGGAGCCAGGAGCAAGAGGAGGCTCGCAAGGAGTGTGCATCGGTAAAGGCAGTCCCTATTTTTTGGGGCCGGAAAATGTCAGCGAACCGATTGGTTGCCAGGCAACGAATAAAAGCCCAAACACAACAAGTTACGTTACGTTTCCTTACACTTCCTTCCGGTCCCGTTACTGCGCCGTAATCTCCAGTTGGAAAACCCCACCATTGTCATCAGGAAAATAGAAATACCTCTCCCATCGCAGGAACCCCAGCTGCGAAAACAAACCAAAGAAGAGGCTCTGCTTTCGATTCCGGAAAATGCGCCGCTAACCGGAGGATTTCCAGGAGCCGAGCTCCTTCACTCTAATGGTAAGTTCTAGATTCCAAGATTACATGCTTTTAGAGTCTAGTTTAAAAGCATGCCACCACCCTGCCGCCTTTGGCCAGCCAATTACCAGCTACAAAAAAAAACTTTTAAAAAGCAGAGTCAGAAGATCAAAAGCGTACGAAAGTTTTCTCATTTCCAGCCAGCCAGAATTTTCATTGAACGAGAAAATGAGAAAATTACCCAACCAGCTAGGCAGCCAGCGAGCCAGTCAGGCAGCGGGCTTTCCGCATTTTCATTTGCGCCTTTTCCCAGGCTCTTGGGCCTCGTCCTCGGGCTCGGAGTTGTGTTTCCATTTAAAGACAATTAAGTCGAGTCCTTGCGGCGGGCGAGCAATCCGTCGAATCTGCCAACCAGCCCGGCTGTCAGTCATCCCCTTGATCCGGCACCCTCGCCAGTTGTCCTTGCCCCCGCCTCCGTCCGCTCACCAGTCCATATGGAGTGTGCCATGGCCGGTTGCACATTACAGCGAGTCCTAGCGCCAGGTGTAAACCGTCCATCTACAATTCCAGGTGCACTGAGAAAATTGAATCGAATTCATAAACCGAAATTCCATGAGGCAGTATCAACCATAAATGTATTTTATTTTTAATTAGATTTTAAGGCTTAGTTTTTACGACTCAAAATTTTTTAAATTGAACGAATAAAAATGCAAATGATTTCAAAATTTACAAAGTTCGCATTCAGTGTACAACCATCCTCCCGTGCATTTCCGCTTTGCTGCCTCGAAACGTGTCCTGCTTCACTGCCGTCGTCTTCGTCTCGAAAATAGACGTGGAATGGGAAGGGGAAGCGGGAAGGGAGAGGGAGAAGGGCAAGGACACGGGCGGGGCAGGACACACAGGCACATGCCGCACGCCCAGTGAGCGAGTGCCATATTACATTCATCATCTCCATTTGATGAGTCCTGTCCCGTCTAATGAATGTCAATTTGGCCATCAGTTCCAAACTGGAACAGAAAACGCGGAATTTTTCCATTGCAAAAGGTGGACATCGAGCGACAAAAATGTCAATAGTTTGTTGGTTAGATGTGAGAACGTTTGCTGGGATTGCTGATCCTATAAAAAAGACATTCAACTCTATCAGTAAACATAGTCGGAACATTAATAAACCTCCCTGATAAACCAACAAAAAATGCCTAATGCATCAACCCATAGGGATCCGCTTTTCACATCTGCACCTTCGATGTAATTTGTGTGTCCTGGCACCATTTGTGAGTCCTGTGCCGCACACATGTTGTGGCCAAGCGCGGACCTGCTGCAGCTATTAGGTGAATTTTGAAAATAGGAAAGGAAAGCGTCACGCTGTCTGAGCTTGAATCGCCCACCTCAGCCCTCACTTTCCACGGTCCCTATGCCAACGCAGCTGCCGCCGGCAGGTTAGCATTAAAGTGGGGGTCAATGGCATAAGTTGGCCGAAAGTGCAGCTCCCACACTCCTACCCCTTTGGCGTTGAATAATTTACTTTGTAACGATATATTTTTGGAGGAGTACAGTCGGATTTAATGTTAATTAAACCCAGAAAACAGAGCTGAAATAATTCCAATACTGAATAGATATCGAAGCTGTAAATATAATATTAAACTCAACATAAGCTAAGAGCCAAAGAGCCTGTTTCAGAAATCGAATTGTATCTGTTACTGAGTAAAAACTCCTGAGAACATGGACTATAGCACGCACCAAATGCGATTGGTATTCAAATGAGCTACCCTCCTGCCATAAGGTCCTTGCAACGGCAAGTGGCTGCAGGCTACAGGCTACAGGCTACAGACTACAGGCTACAGACTACAGGCCAAAACAGCTCTGCAGCCATTCAGAGTGCATTTGGCCAACTACCTATTACCAAACTATAAACTATCAACCATCAACCCCCTGTTGGCCATTGTCATTGCCAGCCTGTTCAGTGTTCAGTTGATTTTCGTTCGAGCTGCTGCTTCGGCTCAAAACTGCTTCCAGCGTTCCCCGTTCACTGTTCACAGTTCCTGGCTATTAGTATTTCCTGGCCGCGGATGGCTAAAAAGTTTTTCCCGCTTTGGTAGTTGCATGTTCACGCTCGAACAAAACAGACCGCAGTTGGAATACCAGGCAGGACTCAGTCCAGTGCATACATAACGGTAACTACATTATGGAAAATCCTCACCCAGAGCAGAGAGAGAGAGAGAGTGAAAAGTCGGTGAAAAGCTATGAAAAGCCAAGAGAGACCTGGCGAAAATATCCCGAAAATTTATTTGATCGATAATTCGGCGTTGCGCGTCCTTAGTGATTTATTTCCCTTTGACGGGGGGTAAGGGGGTGTGTAGGTGGGTACTGTACAGGTGCATACTGTACAGGTGTAAACAGTAAACAAGAACAGTGCCGTGTGGGTGTCGTGACTAGGAAACTTCCCTCGACTAGCGACTACCAGACTGCACTTTTCACGCGTCAAATTTATGAGCTCGCTCACCCGCTCGGCGCTTCGTTTCGTTTCGATTCGTTTGGTTTGATTTGTGCACTGAAAGCCCCGGCGCAGGCACTTTGAGTATCCGTCCGGACAACGCATTACCCTCCATGCCTTGCCATAACTTGCCACGCCCCCGACTCCCCAGTCTCGGCGTCGTTTATTGTTTATAAACAAAACTTTGAAGCGCAACTCCAGACTAGGAGTGACGTACGCCGGGTCGTTGCTTCTGTCCGCGCTTTCACAGGGTTACCTGCTCCTCTCCTCCTGCGCCCTGGCCACCCCTTGGCCAGTATCCTGTTCGATTCCTCTGTGGTCCCGTCTGACACTCCAGGACTCCATAACTTATTTACCTCTAGCCGGTTGCCCTGAGAACAAGTGCATGTGGCAAGTGCAGAAGTGCCACGAAAGGCCCAGGAAGTGTGAAAGTTGGAGGCAGTGAATCTTAAACAAACCAACGAATTACTCGGCCCGGGGAAGGCTTGATTGAGTTAATTTCGCGACTGATTTTGGGAGACTATGTCTCACATCAACAGTTAAGTGCAATTACAATAACATTCGTACAAAAGGATAACAAGACTGACGTTTTTTTGATGATGAAATTGTGCCAATGAAGACAGTCCTTTACACAAACATGCCTTTCCTTGGACAAAAAAACCAATTAACTTTAAATTAAATGGGCAAAGGCGTGATAGCCTCAGGAATGGAATAGCCCGATGTGGGATTATGTAAGTAATGGAAAATCTGCATTCGCGAACACTTCCCCCAAGGTCTAATCTCTCACTAAGGATAAATAAACTTCAATAGTATCAGCCTCAGGCCAGGATTTGGACATCCTGCTAACATTTTCTTATGCATCAGTTGTGTTTTGGTTATTAAAGGCTCATTTCCATTAAATATTCATTTTAGAGGTTGAGTTCAAGCCCCTTTATTCTGTAAGTCAAACTCTGTCGTCCGCTAAGTACTTTGCGAACAGAGCGCCTCAAGATGCCCGCCCAGAAGCGCCGCGGCACTTGGGGAAAATACAAAATGGCCGCCCGAAAAAATACGTCGTAGTACACAATAGACATCCTTCGCATACAATTCCCCATATATATATGTATACTATATAGATATTTTTATGCTTCTGCTGCTGCGAGGAGAACAAAGCAATGAGGAAATCAAAGCAAGAAGAAATACCTGCGAAAAGTTTAATTTCATAGCAACGCCCTAGCGGAAGCAGCAGAAATCAACCACCACCACTACCACCGCACCATCGCCGCCACCGCACCACCTGGGAGCGACAAAGGATCCGGTGGAGGGTGGGGGTGCGTTGCGGGGAGGGGGCGCATGTGGAGTGGGCGTCCAAACGCCTCCCTATTATTGAAGACCTGCTCTTTGATTGCCGACATTTTTAAGAAATTTCACTTTCCTCTGCAGCATTCCTCAGAAGGAGGAATATTGCATTTTATTGAAGAGTTCATTACTCTCCCATATATGTGTGCTAACTGAAAATCCTAAAAAAGTATATCCTAAGTAGGCAGGTACTTAAATTCCCAAAAATTATTCCAATCAATACAACATCGATACGTTAATTGAACCAATTAATTAGATCCCTCCTTTTTCCAGCTACCGGAAGTAGAGTCCTCAGACCAGAAGAACACCTAAACACCGCCATTGCCTTATCTCTTGAAAGAGAGACAGAAACTTAGGGAGTAGGGGATAGGAGTAGGGACAGCGAGCTTACTAGTCATCGAATTTAGAGCACCGAAGGTGCAAAACGACCTGAAAAGGATTTCCTCCTCGACGCACCCAACCACACCACAAACCAATGACCACACGCCTGGCCCCGCAGCGCCAATTCATCATCTCCACGCGCTCTGCCATCGTGGATGCCACCTCTCCGCCTGAGGACCCTGCGGAGGAGCAGCTGACTGTCGAGGTGGAGAGCGCCTCCGCCGCGAACACCTCCGACTCGCCGGCGCCCACCGAGGAGTTTGAGTTTTGCACGGAGGATGGAGTCGTTGTCTCAGCCACTCTGGAGGATGTTATGACGCAGGTGAGGCTTCGTGGGATGTGCTTCAATGGCTTTAATGATTTCCCTAATGAATGGCTCACCCATCTTCTATTCCCGTTAAGAACTGCCAGCTCCTGCAGAAGAAACTAGGCGACGACGACGACACGGGAGCGGGAACGGGCAACGGCAGCGAGCAGCTGGAGGTGATCCGCGTGGTCCTGCCAATGGATGCCGGGGACTCTAGCAGCGAGGCCCACCTCCACGGCCATGTGGTTAACAGCACCAGCGACGCCATCGGAACGATAACCACCACGGAGCCCAACGGCACCACGGTGACCCATTCGATCCCCATCCACAGCATGGCCGATCTGAGTGCCCTAAAGGACGGGGTGGACCTGGCCCAGCAGGTGGCCAGTGGCCAGGTGACCGTGGTGCAGGCCACCGAGGACGATGATGGAACCCCCTTCATCACAGTGACTGGTGAGTGTGGTAGCCAACTCTTTTTAACTCCTAAAACTTTGAAAATGAAAAGTTAGAACTCAGATACTCTCGCTTAATTGGTAAAAAAACCTTTAAAAAAACAACCGTAATCAGCTATCCGGACATCCGCAATCAGCACAAATCGGATACTGGTGATTACCTATCGGTTCTGTTTGTTTTCGAAAACAAAACCCTGATGTGCGAAAGCAGATGGATAAAAATCAATCTCGGCTCTCGGATGTTACTTTTTTAATGAGCGCAAAAACTGCAGAGCCGCAAAAAAGCGTATGCCGCGCATTTATTCCGGGTGAAAGGGACGAGTGACGAGGAAATCCTGCGTGGAATCCTGTTTGCAGGAGCAGCGGTTGTGAAAATCAAAGTGGAAACCGGTACCGAGGGGAAAGGGGAACGCGGAGACAACAAACTGCAAACAGCAAAAGTCGCGGCTTTGTAAACAAACATAATGACAGGATCAACATGTCCCTGAGCTGAGGGAGGGCGGGGGTAGGCAGGGGAGCTGACTGGAAACAGGACCAGTATCCGGGCCCGGACCAGCTTAAAATCCGGCGCGTTTTAAACGTTTGCCTGATATCACAATTAAAGCGACTTAATTGGGAAAACGAACTGGGCGGAGTTGCAGGATGAATGAATGGGTGGATGGGTGGACGGATGGACGGATGGGTGGTTAGACAGATGGATGGGCTTGCACCCTGCGGAGGATAATAGATACAAGATACCTGTCCACAGGATACACGACACGGCGCGACGAGGCACGTGCTAAACAAAAAGCAACAAAGAGGCAAAGTGCAGCTGGGAAAGATTGGGAGTGATATCCTGCCCTCGGAAGTGGTAGGTAGATACATGATTATTATATTCCACTCGAGCGCCGCACAATGAATTAATCGAGATTACACTTCCCGCACAACTATCTCAACAGAATCGGAAAAGGGTCGGCGCTTGTTTGCCGACGTACTTGATTTTATTAGCACAAATTACCACCACCACCAGAGCGGAGGACAGAGGACAGGCAGCAGGGCAAATATCCTGCGTCCTGTCCGAACGGCAACATCGGGTAATCACTACAAATTGAGAGGGCTTCACACGGGAAGGGGGCATGATCCTGGAGGTGGTTCTGGGGTGGGGTGAGGCTCGCTGCCCACGTGGATGAGTCGACGACTCGCTAATAACCGCCCGCTGTCAGCTAATATCTCCGGTCCTGATACAGGGCTTATGGGCTCTCCTTACTGAGAGAAACGGAAATAACTGGCTCACAATTCCCCTCTATGATTCGCTATGTCCTTGGCCTGATTTCTCGCAGTGCATTGATTACCAATTGCAATTGATGCGGAATCTCTTTCATATCTTTGGCGGAAGAGCATCGGGGTCTCGCCGTGCTATTTCCCGGAGTTGGAAAGGGAGAGGAGCAAAAGGACTGTGTGTGTGTGTGTGTGTGTGTATCCCACCTTCATCGAATATGTTGTATTGTATTTTTCAATTGATACGGATTTGTGCCGGGTGCTCATCGAGTCGACGAGGCAGAAGACGACGAGCTTAACATTTAATAACGACAGAAACTAAAAATAGAAAGCACAAAAGCGTCCGGGAATCCGTACCAGTTCAAGTGGTTGGATGATTGGGAAGTGGGTGTGGGAGGAGCTCCCGGAGATCCTGGACTGAGTTAGTTAGGGAACTGGCGCACATGCCGGGCTTCTCTTTTAATTGTGCCAGCACAAAAAGTTTATTATTTTGATTTCCACGGGGCAATCTAGATAAGCATAAATTTATTCCTCAAAGCGAAGCGAATGCTATCTGGCAGTGGAAATCACGGCATGAAGCTCTACAAAGGACTCACCTCTGGCTGAGCTCTGACCCCTGCTCGCCCCGTCCTGGGTGTCCGGCTTTCCCTCATAGGCTAATTGTTTGTTGACGTTTTAGTAGATGCAGGATAAGCCAGTTGTGCCACCTCCTTCCTCCCGCTCATCCCGCACTCAGCTGCTGTCGTTATCCTGGCAATTTGTGCTTTGCTCCTTTTGCTCCTGTGCATGTGGAGTGGAGCTGAGAACTTAGACAAGTGGCGCAGATTGGGCCAGAGTGGATGTTGCAATAAGCCTTTTCAACTTTTCAATATATCGAGTGAACATCTAACGAGTTTACTCCATCAAGATGGTGCGCCACTTCATTGGCTGCCTTTATGTTGGAAGGAGTAGTTGGGGTCCTTTAGATCTGGCTCGCATTCAAGGCTTATTTTTATATTTTGCTAAAGCTTTACAAAATCCTTATAAGCATAAATCTGCCAGCTGTGCAAATCTCTAAGGTAGAGCTATTGAATTGCTCGCACTTAAGCAATCTTATGGCAAATCCCCTCTTAATTATTTAATATACCATCTTCGAGCCGTCAAGTCGAGTCTGATGCATTCCATGGGCATTTCATTTGCCAAACAAAACAGATTTTGAAAAGCCAAAGCCATCGAGAGCCAAAATGTTTGGGGGAAAGTGCGGTCCACTTAGGCGGACCTCAAAAGATCTCTGACTAAAACTTTAGAGGACAAATGTCAGGACCTCTTCCAGCTCCACCTCCCCCTGCAATCCTGCACTCTGAACTCTACAGTCCGCCTCCTGCCCGCTTACCACTTACCTCTTGCAAATTGCTGCGTTTTGGCCCAAGGGGCACCTGTTAATATTTACAGTTAGCAGCGTCAAAGGGACAAGTTTTGGGGCGGTGTGGGCCGGGAGCTGTGCGGTGGGTGTTGTATCCCACAGAGCTGACCGCAGAGACTCCAGGACACACACGCGCACAGAAGGTCCTCGGCAAAGGGCCAAAATTAATATCTGAAATATGTCATGTCAACAAGAACGGCAGAAAGGCACCAGGACAGTGCCTGAAAGCCCCGAAAAAAGCAAGAGAAATGCGGGTCCTGACCACGAGGATGAATATGGAAAAATTCCATGCATGGCACGCCATTCCTGGTGGCTCCTGCCCCTGCTCCAAGTCCTGACCCACCTCCCCGGTGGGAAATCACCCCAAATCCGCCCCTGGAAACTCCCACATTGCCATTCTGTTTTTTGAAGGACTCCCAGCAAGCGATTTGGTTGGCCAGGATACAGAGCCAGCAGCCAGCATCCTGCAGGACCACAGGGTTGCTGGGCCAGAGCGAGAGAGCAACAGGCAGAGCGCAGAGCGGGGCTGCGAGAGAAGCCAGAGCAAGAGAGAGAGGCTGCCTAGCAACCGGAAGTGGAGCGGGATTGGCTGAGCGGCGTCGCCTTGACACCCTGCGTCGCCCTGTTGCCGTCCCGCTCCGGCCCGGCATCGTCAGGCATCGCCAGCATCCCCCTGGCATCCTTCTCGGGCGACTCTCCGGCCCGACAACACCACCACTTGTCCAGATCCCAGAAAATGCGACTTTGAGCCCGGAATTAGCCAGGGCCTCCACACCGCCCGAAGAACACAAACGGAACAAAAAAAGATACCTGTGTTCAAGGGTCTGGGTTGGATTACTCGCTACGGGCACACACGGATCATAATAGCAACCACCCACTGCAGAGCCATCCAGCCATCCAGCCACCCCCCAACCCACCAAACCCACCCACCTGAAACCCAACCCAGCAACCACCGAGTCACCGTTGTTGTAATTTAATTCGTTGCTGCGCCGCCGTCGTCGTCGTTTCGCCAGAGTTTTCGCCATCATCGCCATCATCATCATTATTTTCGGAGGCATATTGCTAGGATAACATTTGATTTTGGATTCAGTTGTAATTCTACCGTTCGCACGCACACAGGTTGCTCCACCGCCATCGTTACCATTACCGGTGCCGCTATCTGTACCGTTACTACTACCGTTACCGTTAGCGTTACCATTACGGTTACCGTTACCATTGCCATCCAGAATCCATTCCTTTCGGTCGATCCTTCGATTCCATCCAAACACCACCCAGGCCGGAAGAAGAGGTCAGGTGGAAAAGAAAACGAGGACTTCACTTTCGATTTCCGAGTAAAAGGACTCAGTTACTGGACGCAGTTGCCACAACAACAGGAAGGAGGCTGTTTCACATCTCCTCTGGACTAGAAGGATTGTGGGAAACAGGACGACCAAATTTGAATATTGCCATTCGGATTTATTATTGGGGAATCTCAAAACTACCAGAATTGGAAATTCATTTCAAAGGACCTTCGGAAATGGTCTCAGATCTTCGAGCATCGAGATCACGATTTCCTTATTTGGAGTACCTTTGATTTTGGCCAATTTTCAAAATATTTCTGCAGGCCCCAGCAACAAGTCCTTAACAAAAACCATCCGAAGGATATGATTTCCTGACCTCCAAAGTTCTATAGTATTTGGACGGTGCGGTTTTGGATTTTCCTTCTGGACACCTTTTTTTGTGCAATGCTGAAATATATTTAATTGGAAGCCCCCAGACAGTATCGGATCCTACCACCTAACATGCTGGGTTGTTTGAGGGACAGTGACAGTTCTCGCCAAAATCTCCACCTCACCCTGCTCGGAGTACATTACACTAAGACCTGTTGAGCAGCGTCCGCGGTTCAGGTGCCACCAATGCATTCGCGGTACGGCTTTGACTGCCAGACGCGCCACCACTACCATCCGCAACAGTCGCAGCAGCACCACCACCAGATCCAGCAGCTCCAGCAAATCCAGCAGCTACAACAACTGGAGTCGCCCCCGCCAGTGCCCGTGATCAGCCCCGGAACCGCCGCGGCCGTGGCCTACTCGAATCTCCTGGAGAAGTGCCGCTGCAAACAATCGTCTGGAGCCTCCAACCCGTCCTCCGCGCCGCCACCGCCTCCTGCCCAGCTCCAGCTGCAGCTGCACCACCATCATCACCACCACCACCACCAGACCTTCGTGGCCACAGCCAGTGCCGCCTCATACAGCAACTGCTCCGGGAGCGGTGTCAGTAGTGGAGGAGCCAGTGCGGTCGCGGGCTCCACCTCCTCGTGCACCGCGGGAGCCACTAACTCGGTGCTATCCGGCGGATCGGCCACCAGCACCATGTACCACCATCACCACCGACGTCACAATAACCTGTCCTATTGCGGTGGTAAATATTCTCCCTCATTTCGAGTCCCATCAGTTTCTTCGGTTGACAGAGTAGCTGCGGCTGAGTCTCCTGGTGTTTGGGTATTTGTATTTATATTTCCAAGCACTCGGCAGAGTGTCAAGAGTCCTTCTCAATAGACTGTGAACAGGTGAAGGACCCGAGACTCCTGTCCACCACACCAATAAGCGCTATTGGATCTTTGTTAGCTCAGTTTACCAAATGGTTTTGCCCTAAATTTTCAAGAGTTCACTTCAACATATATAGATATATATTCTGTTTTGATAAGATAGCCACTTTTCATGATTAGTTAAGACCAATATTTAATACTGACGGAAACTTACAACAACAAGTTGAGCACAAGTATTCAAGGACCTATTTCATCTTTCAGTTTCCGGCCAGGAACAGAACTACCAAGTGCAATATGTGGACTCTGAGCTGTATCACAGCAACTCCAGTCAGACGCAAATGTGAGTAGGCATTCGGGTAAACAGATCCCCCTCGGGTAAACCATCCCCCTTCTGCATCCTCTCCCAGGACCTATCCGTTCTGCCCGGTGGGCGATTACCAGGGCACCGGCCAAACGGCATACTACTCGACCACGGGCCAGTATGGGACAGGCTCCTCCGCCGGGGGCGGAGGCGGCTCCTCGAACGGGGCCCACTCCACGACGACGCTGCCGTACCTAGTTCCCGTGGAGGAGAGCCTGCTGCTGAACAGCACCGCCCATTCGCTGACCCAGGCACAGTCGCAGCAGGCGCAGTCGCAGGGGCAGGTCGCAGGACGCGGCGACTCGCCGCACAGCCTGACGGTGAGTAGGAGTCGGGAGTGGGAGGATGCGGTAATCACTAATCGGAGCCACTGGGTGCAGGAGGTCGCGTACATCCAGGAGGCGCAGAGCACGCCCCAGACGCCCACCTCTACCACGACCACACACTCGGCCAGCGGCGGCAGCCTGGGCACCGGAGGTGGGGGCAACTCCCCGGCAGACTCGGAGCAGAGTGCGCTCGGCAGCAGCAACAAGATTGCCTCAGCAACGGTGAGTGCGACGGCAGTGCCGCCATGGCAACAGCATCCCTGCCCGTCCAATTGGAAAGTGTACCTACATGTATCCTGTTCCCTCTCTCGCAGATCAAGTGGCTGTCACGCAACTACGAGACGGCCGACGGGGTGAGCCTGCCCAGGAGCACGCTGTACAACCACTACATGCAGCACTGCAGCGAACAGAAGTTGGAGCCGGTGAATGCGGCCAGCTTCGGCAAGCTAATACGCTCCGTGTTCTCCGGCCTGCGCACACGTCGCCTGGGCACGCGCGGCAACTCCAAGTACCACTACTATGGAATCCGCATCAAGCCTGGCTCCCTGCTGAATCACCAGACGATGGACGACAAGAGTATGCTCGGCTCTGGCTACGGGCCGTCCTCCGGCGGATCTGGCTCCAGTTCCGCCGGCGGCACATTGGCTAGCGTGAGTAGCAGCACCGCCGGACAAATGGGCCCCAACGGCCTGGGCGGTCCGGGACACCGACACAGTGGCGTCACCAAGAAGCACACCTTCAAGCCGGAGGCCTACGAGGCCTGCATTCAGGTAAGAATCTAAAAGATGGGCTTGGCTTACCTTTGGGATATGAAAAGTTTACTTTGTATTAAAAATTGTAACTTGGGTAATATTTAGAAAGGTGGCACTAAATTTGAATTGTTCATAGACTTATCATATACTTTGTCCATCCATTCCCAGTACATCGGTGATGGGAGCAGTGCCCTGCCCTCGTTTCCGGCCATTGAACTGAACCACAGCTTCAACAGCGAACTGACACTGGAGGACGTGGACACATTCCGCGCGCTGTATCGGGAGCACTGCGAATCCTTCCTGGACGCCGTTCTCAATCTGGAGTTCAACACCGTGGAGTTCCTGCTGCGCGACTTCTGGCGGGCCAGCGACAACAACAACCTGGACGAGTGCGAGGAGGAGAAGTACTTGAGCAAGTCGAAGCTCTACCTGCTCTGCCACTGCGCAGAGGTGCAGAAGTTTGTGCGCGAGGTGGGTGGAGACGGACTCTGGCAGCAGAGAAAGGGGAGGGTGGGACGGGTTGACCCTTAGATTCGGAGATTCGCAAACTATAAAATTTCAAAACAAAGGGTTCGACAAGAGCCCCATTCAGAGCGAACCATAAACAGATTAATTAATTTATCGTGCACACTTCACAGCAACAGTAAATAATACTAGGTATCGTATGGTTCTCTTCAGGTGGACTATCAGTTCTATCAGAATACTGTCGACGTCATCATTCCGGACGTGCTGCGCTCCATTCCCAATGCCCTGACCCAGGCCATCCGGAACTTCGCAAAGAACTTGGAGATCTGGCTGTGCGAGAGCTTGCTGGGTGTGCCGGAGCAACTGGTCCAGATCAAGACCAGTGCCGTCTCGGCCTTCTGCCAAACCCTGAGGCGCTACACCTCGCTGAATCACCTGGCGCAGGCCGCCCGAGCCGTCCTCCAGAACGGGGCCCAAATCTCTCAAATGCTCAACGATCTGAATCGCGTGGATTTCCATAATGTGCAGGTGGGTAGAGTGGGCTTCGTACAAATTGGTGTCAAGCTAATCGATTATTTTTCTCGCTTAAGGAGCAAGCCGCTTGGGTGAGCCAGTGTGCTCCGGATGTGGTCCAGCGGCTGGAGAATGATTTCAAAGCCGCCCTGCAACAGCAGAGCTCTCTGGAGCAGTGGGCCAGCTGGCTGCAGTGTGTGGTGGAGTCAGCCATGGAGGAGTATACTGGGAAGCCGAGCTACGCCCGAGCTGCCCGCCAGTTTCTGCTCAAGTGGAGCTTCTATAGCTCCATGATCATCCGGGACCTGACGCTGCGCTCCGCCTCCAGCTTCGGCAGTTTCCACCTCATCCGCCTGCTCTTCGACGAGTACATGTTCTACCTGGTGGAGCACAAAATAGCCGAGGCCCAGCACAAGACAGCAATCGCTGTTATATGCGAAAGAATGGTAGGACTTGGACTTCCTACCCCATTTGGACCTCCAGATCTCAATACCCGTTGCATATTCTTCCAGAAAAAAGACATGGACTTTGAGTTCGAGTGCCAGTTCGCCTACATCACCAGCGACACGGAGCAGCAGACAACGCCGAGTTCGGCGAGCAGTGGTGGCAACGATGTGGTTGGCAACGAGGCGAAGCGGCTGAAGCAGGAATGAGGCGTCGCGAGGCCTTGGAACGGAATGCTCTTAGTGTTAACCAGTAACAAGTAACCAATCACCAGTCAGTCAGTCAGTCAATCACAGACCTTCAGATCTGCATTTAGTAGTCGAACCGTGTTGTATAATCGTAACCGTATTCGTACCCTATCCATGTGTGTTAGTTTGTAGCCCTAAGTTTCCAACACTCACATCGTAGTCAGTCGAAATTTTAGTGGTTAGTTTTAGGCATGCTCCGGAGCTCGTAGGTGGTGAAAACACTCTTGGTGGAACTTTGATGTTTATTAGATACTGTAATCCAAGTTAAGGGTCTTTGAAATAGTCAAGAGGGTAGTAAGTTGATCAAGAGTGTTCTACGGCAATTTACGGGCCTGGACTGCCCCCGCATCGAAGTGAAGAGCCGTCCAGCAAGCAGCAAGCAGGAAGCCAGCAGCTCCTGGCTCCTGGCCCACCTTGCCTGCCATGATCTGTATTCGTAGGATACGTTTTAGTTTAAGTACATGTGCATTAGTAATTGTAATTTACGAGTACGCCTACTCAGCTGTCTACTGTCCACTGTCCACTACGGTGACGATAATTTAACGATAGGTTCGAGAGATGGCATCAGTTTTGTCTGGTTTCAACAAAAACGGCATTGTACATCATAAAGCGCACGACGCCAACGCACCTAGACGCATGAGACTCACTCGGAACACACTCGCGCACTCGGAGGACCTTAGTCAGGTGTGGGGAGTATAGCATATAGGACATACATACAGCGAGAGGAACACGCAAAACATTGTAGCTCACATCGAAACAGCTTGCTCAACTAACGATAAGATGGAACACGCTGCTCAAACTCAAACTAAGCTAAGTGAACAACAGGCCTTAAATGTGCAAAGATCAACACTCAATTTTGAAACAATACAATTTACCAATACCTATATAGATTAAATATATACGTGGAGCATGAATGTATATGTACATTTTAACTGTAAGTGAGGAATCATTTTATTACCAGGAGCAAATATTTTACCAGAGGCGCTTATCAGAGTACTTTACACCATTTTGGGTGGCGAGTGCGCAGCAGCTAGCGTAGCTGTTTTTAAGTCGACTAAATAGAGTTAGTCAACAGTCTAGTCCCTAAAACAAACACATCTGACCCAAATATACATCCATATATGCTCTGTCCGGCACAAGAATTCGTCGATATAGGAGGTCCCTATTCCCCATTATGGGATGCTAGTCCTGCAAAATCGCAAATCGCTTAAGTACCATCTAAGTTCCATTGGTTGTTAAAAATAAAAATTCTAAAACGTCAAAACTATTTATGTATGTGAAATAAAGATTTGTCTACAAAAACTGTATTTTAAATTAATATTGCCGACGAAGCATCAATTTAGAAATCGGTTAAGGTATTCCGCTCAAGGATCGTTTTTATATTGACGAAGATTTAGACATCGCAGTGTGCCATATAGGCCATACCACTTATTTCGGAAGGAGCTCCCTGAGAAAATATGACGAAAAATCGAAAAAATATTTCGATCGCAGCTTTTAATGCAGATTGGTCAGGAATCAATTCATAAATCGATTAAGGTATTCCGCTCAAGGATCGGATGTATATTGACGAAGATATAGACATCGCAGTGTGCCATATAGGCCATACCACTTATTTCAGAAGGAGCTCCCTGAGAAAATATGGAGAAAAATCGAAAAAATATTTCGATCACAGCTTTTAATGCAGATTGGTCAGGAATCAATTCAGAAATCGATTAAGGTACTCCGCTCAAGGATCGGTCGTATATTGACGAAGATATAGACATCGCAGTGTGCCAAATAGGCCATACCACTTATTTCGGAAGGTGTCCCCTGAGAAAATTTGACGAAAAATCGAAAAAATATTTCGATCACAGCTTTTAATGCAAATTGGTCAGGAATCAATTTAGGAATCGATTAAGGTATTCCGCTCAAGGATCGGTCGTATATTGACGAAGATATAGACATCGCAGTGTGCCAAATAGGCCATACCACTTATTTCAGAAGGAGTTCCCTGAGAAAAAATTACAAAAAGTCTAAAAAATATTTCGATCACAGCTTTTAATGCAGATTGGTCAGGAATCAATTCATAAATCGATTAAGGTATTCCGCTCAAGGATCGGATGTATATTGACGAAGATATAGACATCGCAGTGTGCCATATAGGCCATACCACTTATTTCGGAAGGAGCTCCCTGAGAAAATATGACGAAAAATCGAAAAAATATTTCGATCGCAGCTTTTAATGCAGATTGGTCAGGAATCAATTCAGAAATCGATTAAGGTATTCCGCTCAAGGATCGGATGTATATTGACGAAGATATAGACATCGCAGTGTGCCATATAGGCCATACCACTTATTTCAGAAGGAGCTCCCTGAGAAAAAATTACAAAAAATCTAAAAAATATTTCGATCACAGCTTTTAATGCAGATTGGTCAGGAATCAATATAGGAATCGATTAAGGTATTCCGCTCAAGGATCGGATGTATATTGACGAAGATATAGACATCGCAGTGTGCCATATAGGCCATACCACTTATTTCAGAAGGAGCTCCCTGAGAAAAAATTACAAAAAATCTAAAAAATATTTCGATCACAGCTTTTAATGCAGATTGGTCAGGAATCAATTTAGGAATCGATTAAGGTATTCCGCTCAAGGATCGGTCGTATATTGACGAAGATATAGACATCGCAGTGTGCCATATAGGCCATACCACTTATTTCGAAAGGAGCTCCCTGAGAAAATATGGAGAAAAATCGAAAAAATATTTCGATCACAGCTTTTAATGCAGATTGGTCAGGAATCAATTCAGAAATCGATTAAGGTATTCCGCTCAAAGATCGGTTCTATATTGACGAAGATATAGACATCGCAGTGTGCCAAATAGGCCATTCCACTTATTTCGGAAGGTGTCCCCTGAGAAAATTTGACGAAAAATCGAAAAAATATTTCGATCACAGCTTTTAATGCAGATTGGTCAGGAATCAATTCAGAAATCGATTAAGGTATTCCGCTCAAAGATCGGTTCTATATTGACGAAGATTTAGACATCGCAGTGTGCCATATAGGCCATACCACTTATTTCGGAAGGTGTCCCCTGAGAAAATTTGACGAAAAATCGAAAAAATATTTCGATCACAGCTTTTAATGCAGATTGGTCAGGAATCAATTCAGAAATCGATTAAGGTATTCCGCTCAAAGATCGGTCCTATATTGACGAAGATATAGACATCGCAGTGTGCCAAATAGGCCATACCACTTATTTCGAAAGGAGCTCCCTGAGAAAATATGACGAAAAATCGAAAAAATATTTCGATCACAGCTTTTAATGCAGATTGGTCAGGAATCAATTCAGAAATCGATTAAGGTATTCCGCTCAAAGATCGGTTCTATATTGACGAAGATTTAGACATCGCAGTGTGCCATATAGGCCATACCACTTATTTCGGAAGGTGTCCCCTGAGAAAATTTGACGAAAAATCTAAAAAATATTTCGATCACAGCTTTTAATGCAGATTGGTCAGGAATCAATTCAGAAATCGATTAAGGTATTCCGCTCAAAGATCGGTTCTATATTGACGAAGATTTAGACATCGCAGTGTGCCATATAGGCCATACCACTTATTTCGGAAGGTGTCCCCTGAGAAAATTTGACGAAAAATCTAAAAAATATTTCGATCACAGCTTTTAATGCAGATTGGTCAGGAATCAATTCAGAAATCGATTAAGGTATTCCGCTCAAGGATCGGATGTATATTGACGAAAATATAGACATCGCAGTGTGCCATATAGGCCATACCACTTATTTCAGAAGGAGCTCCCTGAGAAAAAATTACAAAAAATCTAAAAAATATTTCGATCACAGCTTTTAATGCAGATTGGTCAGGAATCAATTTTGAAATCGTTTAAGGTATTCCGCTCAAGGATCGATTGCGTATTAACGAAGACATAGACATCGCAGTGGAGCATATGAAATGAGTGAAATCCTTTGGAAAAGCCAAGGATTTCACAAAATATTTTTATATTGACTTTTTGGTAAAGCACAAATTAATTAAAATATTGTAGAAAAAAGTAAAACTTATTAGTTTACTAATAAAAATATTTGGATAGTGTAATTTTGTGCCGAGTAAGAAAGAACTACAAACATGTTGTTAAAATTGTTTATTTTATTATTTTTTTTTGGTTTCAATTTTCCTTGCCATTTAATTTTCAACAATTCTATACAAAAATTGTCCCTTCTTAGCTTAGTCATTTACATTAGTATTCCTTAGCCATATCAATAGAATTCCAAAATGCCACTTATTCTGTAGTTCCAGGAAAAATCCATTCGTTTACTGTTTAAAATAAATTGTTAAATGCTGAGGCGGATTTAAAACACCAAGTGTGCAAGGCCTTCGTCGTCCTCGTAAAATGCGTTGCTCTCGTTCGCCAGTAGCCAGTAGCTAGCTCTTTGTACTATTTTAAATCTGAGGTTTGTTCAACTGTTCGGTACCTTGTGTCATCTATCATTTATTGAAGTCTTTTCGGTTTTCGGATCTGTCGTTTCATTTGGATTTGGAATATATATATATATCACTTAGGGCTAAGCACATAGTATACAGGTGATTCGATGCGTGTAAAACTATTTACATACGGAATCATCGCCTTACATTGTAATTGAGTTTATAATTAATTGACTGTAACTTCCAACAATAGTTGTTGTGGCCGTAACATACGTTTATTATATATAGTTATAGTACAATACATACAAAGTCGTCATAAAAATCCGCATTTTACCTCGAATACTGGACCGGCAAGTATATTGTGTTCATTCCCGTTTTAAAACGTTCTTACTTCTAAGGAAAGTGCGCGGAAAATGTCTGTTAGAATATAATGGAGTTAATGGTAAAAACATAAACCTAATGTTTACGTTTCATGGTCAGGTGTTTGATTAATTTTAGAAGAAAATTTCATTTGTCAGGAGATCAAATCATCAAAAGCTACAAACAAAAATAATCAACATGCTTCGTGCATCGTCACAAATGATCCCTTTTGAATTTTGTGGTCAAGCGTCAAATCAGAGCAAAACTTTCGGTTTCGGGTGAGCTTATGGGCCAATGGTTTATTCCGAGACATTTAGAAACATAAGAAATAAATAGGAGAGCACGCTCTTCCCTTTCCTTCAATACCAAGCTCGAATGGACCGACTTCTCAACGCAGAGTGAAGAGCTTAGTTCTTCACCGTCCCTTAACTTCAAGTTGAGAAACCGCCCCGGAATCGGAACCGAACTACATCTACAATGAAAAATTATAATGAATGGGGGGAAACCTAAATAAACATTCCAGCTGAACACATCGGAAACTTTGAGAAACTAAAACTGATATTCGAAAATGCGGAGCCCGCTCAAGCGTAGCCGGGATTCCTTAATAATTAAAAACCTATCTGTAAGTGATTAAATGGTAGTGTGTCGCATTTAGTTTTTAGTGGGGTCGGACTGTGCTCCACGTCAGATGATTCGGTTGACCAGCGGCATTTTGCGCCTATTGTAGTTCGGCGGATGCTGCTGCTGGCTCTGGAGCTGCAGGGACGCCGGCTGTGTGACCTGTTGCACCTTCACCTTCTGGCCGTACTGCTGCTCCAGCTCGCCAGCCGGACCGATAGCGTAGTTGATGTCCACTCGCGCTCTCTTGGAGGGCGGCTGCTGGTAGCCGTCGTTGGCATTCAGGTCAGCGGGATTCAGCTCGATGATGTTCGGGGCTTGGGTGCTGGTGATCAGACGCCGGACTGACTCCTTGTCTTCCTCGATCTCGATGGCATCGTACAATTCGTCCACCTGAAACAGAAAAGGGAAACTTAGCCATCTTCACTTCGATTTTTGTGCAAAAAGAGCTTACCTCGATTTCGAAGTCTCCGCCTCTCTGAACAAGCAGCTCGTGGTCTATGGGCAGCCGATTCGCCTTGGACTCGCCCACGGATTGGAATTCGTTCAGCATCTGCTCTTCATCATCGTCCTCCTCCTCGACCTCTTCTTCGTCCTCCTCCACCAGCATGGCGTCCACCAGGGTGTCCTCGAACTCGTGCTCCTCCAAATCGGACGACTCTTCGATCTCAGATTGGGAATCCATTTCCACGTCCGAGTCAGCCGAGCCGTGCTTCATCTCACCCCTCTCCAGAGACTCCAGATGCTGGGGATAGACCATGGCCACCCGAATGGCTGCCGGGTCCTTGCGCGACCACTTCTGCACTTCCTCGTCCATTTTCGAAATGCGCTCGGGATTCATGGCCCAGCGACATCCTTTCCTTTGGTTGCCATTGGTGACGGGCCTCTCGATCTTCTCGAAGCACTTATTCAGCGACAAGTTGTGGCGCACACTGTTCTTCCAGCCACTGGGAGCGTTCTCGAAGTAGGGGAAATGCTGGCACAGGAAACTGTAGATCTCCGAGACCGGCAGCGACCCGGCCCGGGAGTTCTTAAGGGCCAACGCAATCAGGCAGGAGTAGGAGTAAGCGGGCTTGGGGAAGGCGCTGCCCACGGGCGGCAGCTTGACCTTTTGTTGCAATGGCTTCACCAGGCCACCTCCTCCCGACCCGCTGCTGTTGTTATTCGCAATATTGACCAGATTGCTTACGTTTCCGAGCGGGGAAGCGGCCGAGGACGTCGAGGACAGAGACGACGGGGATCCCAGGCTGTAGCTCTGCATTTGGTGATGCGGCGAGTTAGCCGCCGAAGCAATGCTCTTTGGTGTTGTTGTGCTCATCTGCTGCAGTCCCCCACGCTTGGCCGCCTCTTTGAGATTCGCCGTCGACGACGCAGAAGAGCTGTTGCCGCCTCCTGGCGACTTCGCGCAAGAGGTCTGCTTGAGCTTCTGGTAGGCCGCACTGTTGGCAAAGGTGAGACCTCCGATACCAGGCGCCAGCTTGATGGTGTTGGTGCCTCCGTTGGCCGAGGTCAGCAGTGAGGAAGGGGCCTTGGCGTCCACGCTGGTGGGCACTGGACTAGACTGAACCTTGCGCAGCTCGCCGGCCAGATCCTTGCGAACGGCATCCACTGCCGACGAGTTGCGGCGCTGCAGCACGGAATTGGTGGCCATGGTGGCCGGTGCCGTGCTGCCCGTTCCCGTAATGACGGATATCTGCTTGGGGATGTGGGCCATCACCTGTTCGCGCCGCAGGGAGCCGGCGCTGACCTTCATCTGTGCGGGCGAGAAGGTCAGGTGCGACTTGGGCTGATCTCGCTCGGCGGAAGGCGACGAAGGCACACCCGTCCCGGCCCGCCCCTGGGAAGATGTGGAGGATTTGTTGCGCTTCGGCGATCCTAGCCCCGATCCGCAGGCGGAGGTTATCAGGGGCATCACCGAAATGGGGTTGACGCAGGCGCCCAGGTCGGCGTAGTAGTCTGTGTTGGACCAGAAACTGGCCGAGGAGCCCATCCACTTGGCAGTGGGGGAGGCGTGGAGGGCGCTGCTGGTGAGGAAGTTGGCGTTGGCGTTGTAGGAGACGCCGTTCGCGCTGCTGCTGTTGTTGTTGATGGCCGATATGGCCTCCAGGGCGTGATCCAGGGACGAAGTGAGGTCGCTGCTGGAAGAGCCCACCACGTTGGCGATCTCGGCGCGGATGTCCACGTTCAGCATTTCCTGCATCGAATCGGAGACGTAAAAGTCCAGCGAGGGTCCAGCGCAGTCCTGCAAACACGAAGCATACATATTTAGTAATTCTTATCGATATGGTTGGAATTCATAGTGAGACTCAAGGATATTTGTTAGAAGATCTTCTGAAAGAAGGAGACTAAGTAGTCCCGAATACCTCACATCCTATATGGTGTACAGATGGGCGGAAAAACAAAACAAACCAAGAGTAAACAAACATGTTTCTGAATCCAAAATTTTCCCGCTTCCAGATCTTTCTGAGGAAATCCCGGCGAAGGATGGCATTCCCCTACATTTTATATAGAAACCCTAGATATACATATGTGAGTACATATGTGAGTACATATATGAACGTGATAGTGATTAAATCTGTAACATAAGTCGCTCGCATCTGAATCCGAATCTGGGGCCGAATCTGATATCCCCGTGCAGCCAGATACGTAAATATGTATCCATGGGATACGAGGTGGTGTGGTTGGTTGTGTGCGGGGATCGTCGGTCGTATAGGTTTTCATTTTCTATACGAGACAGCAACAACAACAACAACAACAAGACGAGGCCCGAGAAAAACAACAATAATAAATGAGGGACCACAGGAGCAGGAGAGGTCGAAACCTGTTTTTACGCGCCAAGGCAGGCAGGCAGGCAAAAAAAAAAAAAGGAAAAAAGACTGTGAAACCGACAGCAGACGGCCAAGGATAGGAAAAGGGAAAAGCAGGGCATGAGGGAATGGGAATGGACACTTTCTGGTTGCAGCTCAACAAAAACAACTGATGTTGCAAGTTGCAGCAACAGAGCCGCCAACAATAACAAAGTGGCTGTGAATCGTTCCTTTGCGAACTAAAAGCGAAAGCACATCTTCTTTTTAATATTATTAGGTTAAGTTAAGACACTAAGTTTAGATAAATGTATCATTTTAGAAGGACTTGTTTGGAGGCTCCTAACTCGATAACTAGTTAGTGTCTAAACCGCATAATCGAAACCGAAAAATGGGCAGAAGGCCAAGCCACAAATGGCAGCAGCAGCCAAACCGGATATCAGGAAAACTGAAAGTTTTACGCAATGAGTCCGAGGACCCACTCCCCACTATGGGTGGCAGCGAGCGGAAAGGGGAGCAACAACTGGTATGATTCACTGAGTTCCCATCCACCCATTAGTATCAGAGTATCAGAGTTAGAGATTAACTTTGAAATAAATACTGTGATTTTATCAACATATTGTATGACAAATATAAATATACACTTAGAAATTTAAAATTCAATTGTATTTATTTATTAAATTGAATTCCTATTTCATTTACAGGGTATCTGACGGGCGATCTGCTAAGAACTTCTGTTAACTTCAAAAATAAGGCAGGCTCAACGGAAAAGGGGAATCGTGTACAGACCATACACACAGAGTACATACGTACTAACATCTGTACCATTTACAGAGGTGAGAGAGAGCGAGACGGCGCTGAGCGAGCGAGAGAGAAGGGGAGAGAGAGAGGGAGAGAGAGCCAAAGAGGGGTGGCGAACATAGAACGCGGCACATAACAGAGCTGTCGCAGCGAAGTTTTGGCCCGTACAGTAGGCAACAAAACACGCGGCGAGTTCGCCGGCTGAGAACAGAAAATAAAGTGATGAAGCAGCAACAGTGGGCAAAAAAGGCAAAAACAAAAGCAACAACAGCCCCATTCGGCCCGCACTGTTGTTGTGCTCCGCTTGTGCCGCCTGTGTTTGCCGCAAATCGCAGTAGGCAGAAATAGTAGTAGTAGTTAGTAGTAGCTCCTGGGCTCTTGGCAGGACTTGGGCAGCTGTTAAAAAAGGCGCGTACTGTTAGATACATGACGGAGCGAGATGGAAGATAGTCCCAATGTCAAGGTGTCCTTGAAGCGGTGGAGCTCGAAACTCCAACTGAACTGACCTGACCCCGAAAGGGGAGGCCGAACGAGGCGGGTGGGCGGGTGGTTGGGTGTGCGGGAGGTAGGGCTACCCCACAGGACTTTTTCATGTTTTTATTATGCGGCGACGCCGAAAAATCGATAGCCAGGAGCATATACACACAAAGGACGATATAAAGCCCGCCACGCGAGAATGATAAGTTGCATAATTTAGCAGGATACCATAAATTGGTGCAGGCGCATACCCGAGGGGTGTCCTTTTGTCGCACTGAGCTGGGGAGCTGGGGGCACCCTTCCTTGTGTCTGGGCCAGTTTCGAAAGGGGTACATACCAACCATACTCTTGTGCAGCAAGAGTGGAATGTGGAGGATGATGGGGATTCTGTGTTTTGTCATTTGGCAGTTCAAGTGCTTCTCCCAAGGCCCCTCCTTGCCACTTTTCTCCATCAAGCCTCCATCCATTTAGAATTTAAATGCATGTGGAAACCGATTGCCTAGTTGTGGTTACAATAATGGGTTTCTATCGACAGACAGGAAGTTGCCTTTATTCTTGAATCAGTTTCCGCCTCACATTTGATGCCTTTGATTCGCACTGTTTCTGAATCGAACATTTTCCCCAGTGCATCCCCGACATGAAGGGTCCTGGCCAAAGACCATCCACGGCAGGTGGCTGGCCGATAAGGGGAGCCTGGGCCTGTAAGAGTTGCACTTCGAATGCAGCAACAACCGGAATGCAGCCAGCAGGCAGACAGCTGGCAATCTGCTGGATGCGGAGGAGCCGCTGCATCCAGGCAGCAGCTGGTTCTCTATCAAGAGGAGTTTTTCTACCAAATCGATCAGTCTATTAAGTTTCTCTTTTGTTTTTTGTCAACAAGTCCCTGATCCGATAGTCTCAGTTGCCATTTGTTGCCTCATCCATTTCACCATTTTCTACCCCAACCGGCAGTTGTTGATTCAACTTTGCAGGGATTTCATGGCTGTTGTGTTAGGTTTTCACCCCTTAACCCTTTGCCCTGGCCGGCCCGCCCACCCCCGACACCATTAATTGAGCATTAGACCCGAAATGGGACAACAGACGATATGATAGTGCTCCTACCCAAAGAACGGGTTCGCTCCAGCTCCTATTTAGCATAGAGCTCCTCGAACTCGCCCTCTATGCGATAACCTTTCGGTGTGCCCTCAGTTGCGAGTTTCCAGTTGAAATTGAAATTGGAAGGAAGGAAGGCAGGCAGCTGCAACTCGGGGGTTGATAGTAGTACTGACTGTTGCTGGTCGGCCACGATACAGGGAACTATCGCAATGTCGAACTTTAACTGCTCGACAGGATTTGAGAAATGATAAAATAAATATTTACATTTTTTCAATATCCCTTTTAGTCATCAATCGAGGGAAAGACTAAAACCCATAAAGGTTTTCAAATACTTCGTAGCATAAGCCCCACTCTTCACTGTACCTGTGGCATGTTTAGTTGCGATTGCATTTTCCATACTTCCTGGCTCACTTCCCGGCTCTAATTGGTTTGCTGAGGGACCTCCGGTGCCAGCAGTTTCCCCTTTCGCCCCTTTTCCTTTTTCCTCAGAAAGAAAACTGTAGAGGGCGGGGGGCTGCCGATTTCCAGATCCTTAAAAAATCAGACAGTTCTTTATGCGGCGCTCAGAAGAGAAAGGACGAAAATCAATAACAAGGCAAGTCCTGAACCGCCTTCCTTGAGCCCCCAGTCCCCATTCCGTTTTTTTTTTCCACAAAAAAATGTGGAAAAATTATGCGAAAATAAAAATGCATCGAACAGGCAAGCAAAGTTTACAGCAAGCGCTCGTCCTGGCCGTCAGGGATTAAAGCCAAGGCCCGGACATGTTGGCAAAAGTTCGACAAGGCCTATGGAGCGGCGCTCCCCTCCCTGCCCTGTCCTGCCGCCTCCTGGCGTGTCGCCCTGCTGCTCAGTTGCAGCTGCAGCTGCACCTATTGCCCTTTTTAAGTTGTGCAACGAAGCAAGGAGTTTGCAGGACGGCCAGGAAGGGGAATTACGGCTCTCGGCAGGACTCGTCTCTGGCAATTGTTTTCCAGCAAATCATTCATTCTTCGCCAGCTACATACATCTGCTCCTTTCTTTGCATTACATCGCCGCTGCTTTCACCCGAAGATGACACACAAAAAGCAGAGACCCGTGGTGGAGGAATTCCAGACAAAGAAGGAGGAAACCCTCAGACCCAGGTAGACACGTTTCAGCTCCTTGAGGTCATGAGCGCCCGTTTGTAAATTACTTTATGGTGCAATAAAAGTCGTTGCACGAATACCCTGGCCTGGGCCAGTCCCAGTACCTATTCCCGATATCCCTGCCGATGTATCCTCGTAAATCGTTTTTAAATCTCTGGGTTAGCGAGAAATCCCTGGCTTACTTTATCCACTGAGGCGGATATAATCATCTGCTCATCAAGAAACCAGCAACCATAAGTTTAAATTTAGCCTTAAATTACGCTTTTTATTGAGAAAGTGGCCGTTTCTGGACTAATTCAGTACGATTTCTGAATCCTTTCTCCGGAAAACCAATGCATTATCTTTACAGTTACTCGCTGTATGTCATATATGCCATAGATAGTCGTCGCAGCAGTGTGTGTCTGTGCGACGGGGCCGTGAGAAAATCTATGCGGCATACAGCTGGGCGCTCAGAAAGCCAGACAAGTGGCCACCCCCTCTCCGCACTCTCGTGTGCACTTTGGGGTGGGTGAGGGTGTAGTCCGAAATCCGCCCGAAAAACGCCACCTCTGGCTCTGTCCCATGAACTTCGGAGTGGTTCTTTGTTTGTTTTTGCTTGGCGCTGGCTCTGGTTTTGTTTTCGTTCGAATGCCCCTCTGAAAGCTGTGCGGGGAAGCTTTCGGTTCGCAGTTGCCGTCTTCGAGATAAACGTTCATTTGCTTTGCTCGTTTGTTTCGTTTCGGTTTCTTTGTTCCCCTGCCGGCACACACACACGCGCACACACACACCCCAATGGAGCTCGTGTGTGCGCGGAGTTTGCATGTTGCAGCTATCAGGCGCCCATGCTTTCGGGGCAGAGGCCTCCGAATTGCACCACCAACCAACTGACGAAGCCCAGGCCCCGGCTCCTGGCCAAAAAACATGAATATGTTGCGACGGCCGGGCCGAAAAGATCCAATGGTTCGAGGTGAACGCTTGGCCTTCAACAAGTTTAAAACGCAAAAGCCGCAGCAGAGGCCCCAAGAGCCACCAGCGGAGAATCGTCACTCGAGTACACACGAGACAGTCGTGGCCGGAATACTAGTACTGCCGGTACACTAGCACTGGAAAACCAACATTCCCACAAATAGGAGTTCTTGGAAGCCCAAAGCCACCTTCGATCCACTCCCGCAATGCCCGCCACCAAGTCGAGTCTTAATTAATTCATTTCAGTTTCAAATTTGCAACTTTAGGACAAATTGCAGCGGGCTAACAGATGCGAGCTAACAGCGAGCCGGCCTGTTAAAGCCAAGTTATAACCCGGCAGGCAAGCAAGGCTGCCGAGAAGGAAGTACACATGCCGGAGAATCATTATCGTCTTTGTTCCGGTTGTAGGCCCGCCGCCCCACCCCCGGCCGACACTCGGCCATTAATCATTGAGGGAGAAGGCAATTTCAAAGCTTAACGATCAAAAGTAAACACAGACGCACCAGCACCAGCAGCGCGGCGAAGGCGAATTCAAATTCAAAATTTTACGTTAGCTCCGTCGCGGCGAAGAGCGGGACAGCATGAAGTTCCCCGTTTTCGCCGCACGTATGGGGAGCAGTGGAGAGTATGGGGACAGTGGGGACTTGGGGGAAATGGAAATACTAGGAAAAGAGAACCGAGCTGCTTTGTCGACGCGAAGCGAACGTTAAAATTTGAAATCCGCCGATAAAGAGTGAGTCTGTGTGTGTGAGCGCATGCGATGGTGTGCACGTGTATGTGTGCCGGCAAATGTGCAAAATGTTATTAAGCTGTTGCCTCCTCTCGTCCGTCGTCCGCCGTCCACCATCAACCGTCAACCGTTCGCGGATTGAACAAACAGCCCAACTTACCGCATATTTGCTGGATATTCCTTCGTATATGTTGCTGGAAAAGTCCTCGAGCTCAAACATTTTGAATTGATTTATGTTTTCGTCTGGGCCGAACTTTGTTTTGGTCGATTTCGCCTCGCACTCCTTCGCTAAACCGTTGCACAGCTTCAGTGCCAAACAGGAGACCGCTTCTCACGTCGATTCTGAATTGGAGGGCTATCCTGTATCCTGGCACCTATTCCTGGCAAGACCGGCACATAGTGTCTGGTGTCGCGTAAATTGTTCTCGGGGCGCGAAAATTCACGGAACAGCAATAACAATCGAAATCAAAAACCCGCGACCAACTCTGCTCCGAACCACGACCGTCTGAATTCAATTGTGAATTGAAATTAGGGTTGGCGTATGAGGGTTGTCAGGGATGTCGAAAACAACATTTTTTTCTGGTATTTTTCGGTATTTTTGTTGCCAATGTCTGGCAAGGCTGTCTCAGACCGGTTTGGTGAAAAAGATCGACCTTTTTATCGAAATGAAAAAAAAACGTATTTTTGAATTTGAATGGGAAATGTTGAAGACAATATTCAACATCAAGAAAGAGGAGCACATTAAACCGTTCTTATATTTAAAGCCCACCTTAAATTCTAGTAAAACTATATTTAATGTATCATTCCTTTGCTAGAATTTTGTTACCCACAAGTGGCTGACAGCTAGCCGGCGGACTTAGCCAGAGCTAAGTTTTTAAAATACTATCTAAATAGGGTCCCTTCTACAATCAGATGGGCCTCTAAAGTGGTGATCTCCTTGCAGCCGGGGGTGGGATAGGGAATGGGTGGACAGGGGAAGGAGGAAGTGGAAGGATTAGGGAAACATGCAGTGGGTGCACAGGCAATGACGGTACCAGTGTGTTTCTTGGCAAACAAGTTTCAGTTACAAAAGAAATTTCCCAATAGAGTTGGTTTAACAAACATTTTATTTATATACGTAATAATTTCTAATTTGAATGGGTAATATGAATGGAAAATGTCAAAATTGTCGAGGCAACAATGGCAATGAAAAAAAAATAAATTTCAAAAAAAAAAATATGTTCCAAATAAACGCAATACAAACAATAATAATTCAACCCTGTTGATAATTTTGGATATCCGAATAAATGCCATAAAACTGAAAAGGGGAAAATGGATGTTTAACAGATAACTGAAACAAAAAATAATCATGCAAAAGATTGGTATGTGCCTGACTGACTCTTCCGACAAATACTATAAGTGTTTTCTAAATCCGGGAGCTCTAGAACTTGCGGGCGAGGACCCTCTCCTTGAAACGAAGCGCCGACTCCCTCGCGGAGTTGCACTTGTCCTCCCCGGCTTTTGGTGCTTGCTTGCGGCCTGGTTTCTTGCCCTTGGGGTGGAACATAGAAGATCCTGAAGGCTCCTCGCGGAATCCGCCCTGCAGGTTCCTTGGTTTCTTATGCTTCGGAGTGCTCGGCTCCACCCGCATAATGCCCGAATTGGTCCTGATTAGCTCGATGCTGTTCTTAGCCGGAGATCCCTTCAAAACTGTGATGTAGCCGGCGTTGTTTCGGAATCGAGTCACCTTCCGGTTGTGGTTCTCCTCGTCGGAACTATTGAGCTTGGCCTGCTTTTGCTTTTTACTGGATTTCTTGGCATCCACCTGCGACTTAGCAGCCAACTTGTTGACCAGGGAGCGTGGCTGTGGAGATAAGCATGAAAATTACAATGCATTAGCTAATAGCATCCAGCACTCACCTCTTTGGCGGCCGCCGATCCCGTCAAGAGGTTCACGGCATGGCCCACAGCCTGGCGAGTGGCTTGCAAGCGCTTTATGTCTTTTTTGGCAATGGTTGTCGGCTTGGCTTCCTTTTTGGTTGATATGATGGCCGTGTTGGTGCTAGTTTTAGGCAACTCCTCAGTGTCCCGGTCAGCGCTGGATACGGGCTCCATCGCCACGACTTCGGGCACGTCATTTCCAGGCTTGGCGCCCGACATCGAGGCTCGTTTGACATTCTTGGGCTTTTTACCGCCGGCAGCAATTCGCTGAAAGCGGAACCATAAACATATTACTGACTCTGAGCACAAACGTAAACAAAAGTGCTATCATCTTACCTGCTTCTTCTGGTTCATGAATGCCTCGTTGGCGGCCTGGAAAATTTTGTCGCAGTAGTCCATGTAAAAGTCAACAGACTTAGTTTTGAAGAGCGACTCTGGTTGCTTGGCCTTCGATTTCAAGGCTTCGCGGGCCGTCGACGGCTGCTCATCAGATACCTTCGAGTCTTCTTTCAATGGCTCCTCCGCCTCTTCCTTTTCCTTTGAGACTACTTCGGTGGAAGACTCTTTAGCGTCATCTTCCTTTAGCGACACATTCCTGGAGGCACTTGTGAGGGATTTTCCCGGTATCTCCCCTTCCGACAGCTCTGAATTATCATCGAGGCTGCCTTCTGAAGACGTGGGAGCTTTCTCTAGATCAGAAGAAACTTTTTTCAAGTCCCCAGCATCCTCTGTCTTTTTCTCCGTCTCAGCGGATTCCACTGGCGAGCTCTTCAACCGCTTGCGATCGTGGCTTAGTTCCAGCTCCTCTAGGTCCTCGGGAGCACCCGAAAAACTCTTGGAGAGATGCTTCCGCTTCAGGCGCTGCCGCTCGCCTACCATCTCCACGAAGGACGTCGAGGGACAGAAACTGTTGTTGCCCAGACCTCGATCGCTGCGGCGCTTAAGTTTGGTTTCCCTCGCATTGATCTCCGGACTAGCCGTGCAAAGGGACTGGCGACGGGACTTCTGGAGCGGATTGAACATGGTGGCCAGGTGGCGCAGATCACTCGAGGCCAACGTGTCGAGAAGGGCGGCCTCTTCGTCAGAGGATCTGGCAGACGTCTTCTTGGAGAGCCCATCACCGCCGGCTGCAGGTTCATCGCCCTCATCCGACTCTTCCACCTCATAGACGCTCTTGTTTGACTTTGAGATGTCCTGTTTTTTTTGGGAGGGCTCATCCTCTCCGTCCGCTTCGGGTTCATCGGAGTCCATGATTTCGTAAACGCTGGCGCTGCCTTTGAAAGACGATTTCTTGGACACCGCCTTCTCCTCCGAATCCGTCGAGGTATTGTCCCCAATTTCTGTCACGTCTAAGCGTGGTACTGTCTTATTCAACCGCTCTGATTTGTTCAGCTCATTGAGTACCATTCTCCTCGAGTTCTCCAGCTCGGTCTCCGAGGCCTCGGTGGAGGAGTTTTTGCCGCTGTTGTTCATCTTCTGGGCGGCATCGCTCAGTCGACTGGCATTCAAGCAGTTGCTCTTATCATCCTTCGTGTCGGACAGCATCTCGATGGAGTCCTCACTGGAGTCTGGCACTACAATGCGGTTCCGTTTCTTACCGGCCTTTGAATCGCGCTTCTTCTCAACCTCCGCCTCACTCTCGTCTCCCTCGTCATTGGAGACGTAGAGCGCGCCCAAGTCCTCCTCTTCATCGTTATCGGAAACCACAAACGAGTCATCGTCTGGCTCCTCCTCCTCCCCGTTGGACTCTTCTTCGGTGTCCTGACTGCCAACAGACTCGCCGTGGGAGGGAATCTCGTTCTCCTCCATCTCTCGTCGCTCCGAACTGTCCATGGAGTCACCAGACTGATAGTCACACGGAGCCTCCTCAGCCTGGTTGTCCACGAATTCGCACTCGTCCTCCGAATTGTGCTCTTCCTCGCCTTCCTCGTCACTAAACAGCTTCACAGTTATGGGAGACTTGGCAGTCTTGAGAGGGGACGTCTCGACTTCCTCTTTTTTGGCGGATCCCAGCTGGTTGAAGGGCTTAATCACATCGATTTCGGGAGGAGCAGGATTGAATTCCGCTTTGTTGGGCACTTGCTCTTTAGCTATGGGTGTTGAGCTGCTTCGGCCCTTGCTGAGGGCGGTGGGCTTAGGTGTCCGGATGGGGGTCTCCGGATTCAAGGCGTTTGTCCGGTTTATTGCGACTTTGTCACGACCCGGAGTTTTTGGGAACCGTATTTTTTCATCCTGGGAGTCCACGTCATCACCCTTGAAGCCGACCGATTTCTTCTGCTCTAACTTGGGCGAGCCTTCGACAGCCGCCACTTCCAGATCGACATTTCCTCCTTCATCATAAGAAGTCTCATCGACATCCATTGGCTCCGGTGACCCGACATTTTCGTGAGAAGCTTCGAAAACAAAAACTGGGGCCGCAGGAGACTCGGACTGCTGTTTGTCTGTCGGACCAGCTTCATTTTCTGTTTTAGGATTGGATTTCAGATTGTCCTTCTCCTCCGGCAAGTCCTCGGCGTCTAAAAACAACTCATCCGATGATAAATTTTTGGCTGAGGTAGTTTCTACTTTGATATTAGCACTTCCGGAAAGTGTCTCGGAATGTTCTGTTTGAGGAGTTTTTTCAGAATCTTTTTGTAAAATTTCATTTTCCTTCACAAACACCTCGGAATGTTCATTTTTATTTGGAGTTTTGGCCTTTAATTGGGGAGTTGGGAGAGTCGGTTGAGATTCGGACAATTCTTCAGATTTCTCTGCAACAGAGGTCTTCAGCTCTGGGCTCACTGTTTCCTCATCCACTTTCTGGGATTGCTCCTCTATGGCCAGAATATCTTTTGTTTCCAGAGACTCCTCGATGGCCAGTTTCTTGGAGGAAGTGGAAGTTTCGTTTAAGGCTTTTATTTTTTCGACCGGCAGGTTGGTCTCAACTACTCGCACTGCTGGTGACTCAGTCTTCTTGGCAGACTCGGCGGAGTCTTTGCTTGGTGTGTTGGCAGCTATCCTTTTTAAGGGAGTCTTCTCCAGTCGGACAGCCAACTTGTTTGTAAACTGTGCATTCAAGTTCTCCTTAGTCTCCGCTATGTGCTTGTTGTCCTTCTCCTCCTTCAGCTCACCAGACGCTTTCAAAAATTGTTTTTCTTCAGATACCTTGCTCTGGGGTTGCGACGGAGGCGTGTTGCTGGTGGAACGATTAACAGATGGAGGCGTCTGCGACATGGAGCGAGTCACCCGTCTGTCGCCGACGGGAGTCCCAGTGCGCTCCAAGGGCTCCTCCTGCTTAGCATCCATCTCCTCGGCAGTTTCCTCTTTGAGAGGCAGCTGCTTCATGACGGACCGAGTGGCTTTGGCCGGAGTGCGAGCGGTTCTCTTGACGGACGAGGGAGTAGAGGGCTCTGGGGTCTCCCCGCGGGCCACCGAAGCTCGGGTAGAGCGAGTCGGAGTGCGCACATCCATAGTGGCAGAGTTTAATCGAGTACGGCGAGTAGTGGGACGCGGCGAGGCAGTTCCTGGAAATTGACAGCAATAAATCCATAGTTCCTCGTCAGGGGCCACCGTACTTACCCCTCTCGGCCACAGTATCCAACTGGGGTGTCCCGGGACGGCTGTCCGTATCCAGCAAGGACATACGGCGTGTGCGGGCCCGCGTCACTACGGAATGCATGTCGAAAAATTTTCGTTAATTTGTTATGCTTTTGGAAAGTTTGAGAAAGATGTCGAGTCAGGACGACAGTAGGAGTGGAATGAAAGTTGGGTGCGATGAATTTGAAAAGTCGGGAAGTACGGATGACAATGGCGAATATCCGGAACCAGGGCCTACTGATCCCGTTGGCTTTCTTCCGCACTTCCTGACAACTCGAACCCGCTTTCACTTCCTGGCCCGCCCAGTTACCTCGAGGTCCTTCCGAGCTTTCTGTGTTCTCCTCCATGTGGATTCCGCTTAATTACTATCACAAAACAAATTTTAATGGGTCTTAATTTAACTGTTAAAAGTTAAACCTCTCCACGAAACTAAAAGGAACAAACTGAGTGCACGCCATGTGTAGTTCCAGCACGTTATGCAACACTTACCTAGCTGTTGCGCTTTTTTGGCGGCTTCATGGGTGGCCGTTAAATTTGAAAATTTTATTTGCAGTAGTATTTGTTTTAGAAGTGGGACATTGGGGCGTTAAATTTTAACTTTTTAAAAAGACTAAAGCTATTATTTCACAGTTTAATCGCCATTTCATTAAATTTAACGGAAAAATGACATCACTGTTTACGTTTTCCAGCACTATCAGTTTCCAACAAACCGGATTAAAAAAACGCGCCTAATTTGAATAAAAACAACGGCTTTGTCATTTCTCTATTTGCCCCAGGCAATAATAAATTTGAAATTAAGTCATTACTTCCACTATAGCTCTTCGCACATAGCCTATTATCAGGGGAGATGATAAATTTCCGGTTTCTTTCTTTTCTTGCATGGCATATTTTATTGTTAGTTTACATTGGATGAATGAATCTTTTCAAGATTATAAAATGTACATCTTTGGCAATTTTTTATTCTAAACCTGATTCTGCTTGGCTAGTTCTGGATTAAACTGACTATTATACTTTTGGACTATTTTGGGCGTAGGAGCTGGTGTGGACGCTACACTAGCTGCTCCAGCGGGTTCCTTGGGAGCGAACAGAGCTTCAGAACGCTGCCGCTCAGCCATCTCCCGTCTCAGGCGTTCCTTTCTTAATCTGTCCAGGTTTTCGCGCTTCTGGCGTTCAGCAGCCAGCAGTGAGTCTTTCCTGGCTTCCCTCTTGTGGCTCTTGTGTTTTTTGCTTTTCTTATGTTTCTTTTCCTGCTTGTCCTTTTTCTGTTTCTTCGATTTGGAGTGTGAAGAGTGGGACGAGCGGGCAGGTGATGACTCCCCGGGTGGGATCGTCGGAACCCTTTCTCTTTTCCGTTTCGTTGCCCCCTTGGTCCTTTTCTCTGACGGCAGCAAGGCATTAATCAAGGTTAAAGGATCTTGAGCCAACTTCTGCTTCAGATGTAGTTCCTGAGCGTTAGGATCGCCAACTTCCTCTCTTTTGGGTGCTACTTCGTACCAACTGTGCACTTTCAGAGCCTCATTTGTGTCCTGGCCCAGATATGTGAGGTAGCCGATCTGTTTCTCGTACTTTTCCTGTTCTTCCTTCTTCTCCTTCTCCAGCTCCTTATTGGTGGTCTTTACATGGCTCTGGTAGTCCTCGAAGAGGTTCAACGGAGCTTGTGATTCCGCCTCGTTGTGAGTGGATGCACTTTGTGCTTGGGAAGTCCTTTCCGGGAGACCGGATTGGCGTCGCAGGAAGTTTATGCGGGCCTCGCTTTCCTATAAACGTATATACACGAACATAATCTTAGTATCGAAATATGACACACGTTCGAGGCACGTACCGCTAACTCGAGTTTCTCCTGGCGTTTCTGCTCCTCCACTTGGGCCGCCGCCTCGTCGCGACGCACTCGGGCGATGTTATCCTTGGTGCGCACATGCCAGCTGTATGAGAGATTATTTAGATTATAGTTCTTTAAGCGAAGCTGCTAACTTGCCGTTTCTTAGGTAAAATGTTCATCTGACCAAACTTTTGTTTATTTTGGGTACAAGTTGTGGTTGTAATTAGAGCAGAACATTGATGCCGATGTTTTTTAATTTCCTTAGCGATGTTTCCTTCGACCTACAACACTGACACTGTAAGCTAGATGTTACTCCCGTAGGACAGTATTTTTTGTGGTTCCTACTGCCATTGGAAAAGTTTTTTTGTGTTTGTTTTTACGCCCGACGTGTTTGAAAAGACAATTTACATTACGGTTTGTGCTGTCGTTTTTTTTTTTCTTCGAAATCTATTATCGATAAGTACAAGAAGGTTTTTTTAAATACCCAATTGGGATTTGGAAAGTTTCGATAGGAACATAAATTTAAATTTTAGTTTATTGACTTTTAAGAGCAGATGTTATCATGCACCTTGAAATATGTAACCTGCAAATTGCGAGGGTCACCCATTTATTATCGCTCGGTCCCAGATACTTCAACACTCGAACTGCCAAAGCAGGCACAAAAAATATATACAAGTGACAATACACAAAAAATAGCCTCCAAAAAACTTTTCTTTTTTGTTAGTTCAGTGTTTGTTTGGCTGGTTTGCGTTGCCGCCCAAGACCCACGCCACGCACCGCGCGGCCAGTTTGAATTGCGCGCCGCTCTTGGATAATTCGGTAATTTTGCGGTACGTTAGGAGCGCGCGGTGCAAGCCAGTGTTGCACAACGGCACGACACATCTGTCAACAGTAGAGGGGACTAAGAGTTAACCGGTTCGCACATTCCCACCCGGTTCGCGAATGAGAGGAAAGGTAGGAGAGATAGGTAAATAATGTGACCATCATACACATAAAATGTTAATACATTTTTAGTCACATCTTTCAGAAGTAGAAGGGGCAAACGCGAAGTAGAAGAAGAGGAAGAAAAAAAAAGCGCAGCTCTGTCCCGATTCCGAAAAAAGTCTGAAAATAGCAAAATCCGGAACAACCAGGACACAAAGACTGCCAGCAGAGCGCCCGCATCCCGCATGCCACTCCCCGCAGGATCGCGAGCGCCCGGAATGGCCGCGGATCCGCAACAGCAGCAGCAACAAATCCAAAATAACCAGCAGCAACAGCAGCGAGTTCTTAAGCAGGATGGATACTTAGATGTGGGCGAGGGGAATGACGGAGGAGGCGGCGGTGGCGGAGTAGGCGGTGGCGCTGGAGGCGGATCGGGCGGCACCCCTTCCCGTCCGTTCGAGATGCGCAACGTCGTTTACCATCCGCAGCTGAATGTGCTCCTGCTCTTCGGCCAGGGCAACACAGTCAAGGTGCTGGACGCCAACTCCGGAATGATTCTGCAAACTTATCAGCTCGGCACAAATGGTGAGCAAAGTGTATGAAAATAACCGCACACTGGTGCACGGGCACACACACCGATGAGCTCGCTTGCACGAACACAGAAACGCACACTGTCGCACCCGAATGTCAATACAGTGGGGAGCTTCAAATTAGAACCCATACAGAGAACAAAATTCTAGGGGGCTAGTGCACACCAACATCTGATTTGAAATTGTTAGGCCCATTTCACAAGGGATTGTATCCGTGAGATACTCCTTTTCGAATAATTTTTAGGATTTGTGATTTGTTGGACTGCTGGGTTTAATCTTTCGAGTCCTTCTAAGTAAAGTCTTCTGATTATGCATCATTCGCCGTTCAACAGTGGGGCAGAAATGCACTTTTCTAAGTAATTGCCTAGCAGTCGGCGCTCGCCTGTGTGCTCGTGAATCTAAAGGGCTTATGTGTGTATGCGTTTGCAAGGAAAGCTCTTCTTGGCCGAACAGAGCTCATCCTTGGAGTGCTGACTCCAAGCCCACTTGGCGCATTTCCCTTCGGGGAACTGCAAAGACTACCGACAACCTGTCATACGTGGTGCCATGAACGCTTCTATTGTTGTTTTCCCTGATTAGCCATCAGCTACAGCGACGGGGCAGCACTGGTTCTATTCTGTTATTGTTTTTGTTTTGCTTTGCTTCTATTACGCAGTTGTTCTGTGCGATGACCCTTCCGCCCCCACGCCCAACTAATGTCTGGTGCCCTCTGCGCAAAGGTTTTTTTCGGGAATGTTCCGGTCCCTCAACCAATTATTTTTCTTTGTTTATCCTGGAATTCTCTCACGAGATATCTGGAGATATATTAAAAAAAATTACTATCAGGCTTTAACACGATTTTGGTTGGGAAAGGTCAGGTTCGATGTGGCTGTGACCTTTTTCCCCAAATGTTTTTTCTTTATTTTTGAGGTATTTGCTTTTTGAATTATTTACGTACATTTTGGAACGCAGAGTTATCTCTTTCTAACGGCATCTTTCCTTACGATTCCTTCGAAGGCGACAACATACAGGGTCGCTATATGCCCCTCCAGGACAAGATCTTGTTTTGGGATGGCCATAACCTAGGCCTGCGCGGCGACTACAACGGCGTCCTCTTGCTGGACACCATTCTACAGGCGCCGATTGGCCAGAACGACGACTACATCAAGCTCGAGATTATACTCTCCGAGGCGATCATCTTCCAGAACTGCATCAGTGAGCTGGAAAGTGAAGGACTGGAGTGTCCCTGCGATATCAGCAACGAGTTGACCCAGAAGATTAACCAGGCGCAGTTGAATGCCAAAAAGGGCATAAAAGCTCAGAGGGTTTGTTTCTGTTTTCCCCCAACTACTTCAGACCACCCCACTCTAACTCTATTCCTCTTGTACAGTGGAATACTATCTGCTTGGAGGTGCCGTACTCAAGTTTGAAGCTGGTGGCCAACAATGTCGTTATCCTGCTAAAGCGGCTGGAGCGCCACATACCCGTGTTGGCCATCGCCTCGGCGATCAACGAGCGCCTCACCGACATGCTGATGGGTTCTCGGGTGCCCGAATTCGGCTTTGGTTACAGCAACTTCCAACGTGTGCTAATGCACTCGGAGTCTGTGCGGCGCCAGACCTTTGAAAAGTGGCCCCACATGGACTACAAGTGGGCGCTTCCAGATCAGATGGCCCAAGCCGGCTTCTACCATCAACCATCCTCCTCGGGGGAGGACCGTGCCATGTGCTTCACCTGCAACGTGTGCCTCGTCTGCTGGGAGAAGACCGACGAGCCGTGGAGTGAGCACGAACGGCACTCGCCCCTCTGTCCGTTTGTCAAGGGCGAGTACACCCAAAACGTTCCACTTTCTATCACCTACGCCACCAATCCTGCTCTCCCTGCGCCGGGTCTTGGATTTGATATCATTTCCAACAGTGATTACGCCAATGTCCTGTGCACCAGTTGCTCCCAAACCGGAGAATTGAGCGTGTGGAGCATCGAACGCCATCTGAAGTTGATGCACAGCATCCATGTGCCCACTCTGCTCAAGGATGTCTTCGAAGAGAGCTTTGAGTGGGCTCGCGTGACTGCGATCTGTGTGCTCCCCAACGCCAGGGCACGCACCAAGGTGAATTACGTTTACTCGTCGGCGAATTATGGAGGGCCGTCGGGCGGAAACGTGCCTGGTTCTCATTCGGGCTCCACTGCCGGCTCGGGTGGAAAGTTTGGCAACGTGAGTGGCCAGAACATAACATCCACTTCCACACTGCGCGCCGGCGTCGTCGGCTCGAAGATTGTGCTCGGGGTTAGTGTGCGGCAGAGCAGCGGTGAACTAGCCCTGCGAATGGTGGTGCTCAATGTGGTGGAAGCGGACCGATCCAGCACCAGTGAGACCTCGGCCAGTACGAGCAACGACAGTGGAAGCGTGTCGAGTATGGGTGGCCAACTTATGAAGTCCTCGTCTCCGATGGTGAACGGTGAGTGAAAGAAACTAAACAGTGATATGAGTTTGTCCTAACTTCAGTTATTTCCTCAAGCAACCAACGAAACCAATGCGGCTGTCACCCAGGTGAACATGGAGTCCAAAGACGACGATAACAAGGCTATGACACCCTACGAGAAGTTTACTGACGGATTCGACAGCAATGGCTTCGTCTCTGCTATCATGACCTACAATAAGAACAACGGGGTTAACCAGAACACAGATGATGCCTCTGTCCTGTACGATTTCGATTTGTGCACCTTGTCCCAAATACTGGACCACAATATGGAGGATCCGCTTAGCGGAATAATGGTTGGAGCGAATACAGTGAATGTCAGCAGTCTGGGACTGAGCAACGAGATCGATAAGCTTGTCGAGGATGCCGAGATGGCACACCAGAACAACAACAATAATAACAACAACAACAACGAGGCTAACTCCCTCGGCGGAAATTCATCGAACAACAATAACATTATGATCAATGGAAGCACCAATGGGAGCAGCAGCAGCGACAAGATGTCAGCCTCCGAGGAGATCGATTGCGTGGTGGAGAGCTGGACGAGCGTGAAAAGAATGAATGCAATGGACGGCAGTGCCTCTAGCAGCAGTGCCAATGGAGTAGCCCACCACTCTTTCCAGGAGATAATTGAGATAGCCGAGATTCTGCCTACTACCCCTAAGTGTAATCAGTTGCTGGTAAAACTTCTGCGCACCAAGGCCCCGGAAACGGAGGGTAGCAAAATAATCATGGCCACCGTTGCCAAGGAGGAGGAGGAGGAAATGGAGGATCTAGAGCAGCAGCACGACGAAGCCATGGACACGTACAACAATGCGGACGGAAACGTGGCTGCCCAGCTCCTGGTGTTCGACTATGATGACACACAGATTTCCAACGACTATACGCTGGCCATGACCTTCAGTCGAGCCAAGTGCCCCAAGCAGCTATGTATCTTGCCGCACTTCAATCCCTCCGTGGAGCACAAGGACATCGGTTCCATTTGTGTGGTGTGCGCCGATGGCACCGTGGAGATATACTCATTGGCCGACTTCCAGGGCACTACACTGATTGAGGAGGAGGGCGAGCACTTTGAGTCGGTGGTCTACTGCCGCAACCTGGACAGACTGTGCTGCTGCTCCCGCCAGGGAGGGTTGTTGTTCTACTCGCTGAGTGAGGGAGAGAACGATTCCGGGGACGAGCTCCTTGAAATGGAGGACGACTGCAGCACCACACTGACACATGCCGCGGACTTGAGTGTCACTGATGGCGCCCGCAATGGAGGAGGCGTAGCGGATCAGAGGGGCAATACCTTGGCCGCCAGTGATTCTATCACCGTAGATGTGGCCAATGAAGCAGCGGCCTCTGCAAGCAATCCCAACGGCGTTCAAACGTCTCCCTCGTCGGCCTCAGTGGCCGGAAACGCCAACCTGCTAGCGTACAAGACCACTGATCTGACCCTGGATGACCTTAAAGTCTTCTACGCCCTCACCCAGTTTGACGACAAGCTTACGGTCTATTCTGCCGAGGTTCCCAGTTGCTGGAACGATCTCGGGCAGGTGCAGAAACAACGTAAGCAGTCGCAGAATATGCGTCATGGGGGCGATGATCGGGACTTCACCCGTACATGGCGATTGCACAACGATGCGTAAGTTCTTTGCTAACATCTTAAAGCTAACATCCCTACATAGTTAATTCTCCGTAGGACCACTTGGGACGAGCACATCATCGAGCTGAACCTGGCCCAGCCAGTCTCATTGGGGCACATCGACCTGAAGTTCACCGTGTTCCAGCAATGCTCCAATCCCGCAGCCATTCAGGTGACCCTGCTCAAGCAGAACACCAATGGATTCGGGTACCGCATGAAGGGCCCCCACGCCAGCTACAAACCCAATGTCATAGACGACAACATTGATCTCTCGTATAGTAAGTAGTAGTCCCTCGAGTCTAGATTTGGTCAGAACCGCACATCTGAGACCGTCTTTCTTTGTAGTTGCCAATGATAACCCCGTTCTCAGCGAAGAGTACTTACTGGCCCACAACGCAGAAGTCCTGGCCGGGCCCATCGAGCTCTCTTCGTGCATCGACCTCTGCGACCAAGGAGGCACCGCCACGCTCACCTCGCCAAAGCTTTTTAAGACGCGAACCCGCAACTTCTTGCTGCACATCAAGACAGTGTCGGACCCATCGAAGGAGGGCCAGAACAAGACGAGGGGTACGTAAGATCCTGGGACTGGCATAGCGGAGGTAGACAGTAATAGACCTAAAAATTCCTTCCTTTCTGCGTGGTTTCTTCCTTTCTACGTCTGCACTTCCATTGTGGTTATTTCCGTTCTTGTTGTCAAAAGTCAATGAAATTTGTGTTGCCATCTGTATTAGTTTGTGTGCGCGGTTCCATGCATAGGATGTTTGTTTGCTATTAGAACTATTTGAAGTAAACTGCCGTTCGCTTGGCAACCATGAGATCCAATGTAGAGTCCCCCACCCGTCGCCGCCAGTCACGAAGTTTGTGTTTTTAAATCGCCACATTTTGCAGCTTCACCTCAGCGGCACAAGCATTCGCATCAAGTAGAGGCCTTGGTGCAGCACAATAGGCCCTCTAAGACCTCCCTGAACCTGGCCAACATGATCAGAGTGGTCAAGAGCTCGGCCCTGAAACTAGCACCCGCCATGAAAAACGCCACTATTAATATCATTCACATGCACAAGCCCAAGTCCGCTGTCGAGACCCCGATGATTTTAAGCAAGCTCATGAAACCCAAGCCCGCGGGCCAGCCCGCCGCAGTTGCTCCATCAGTGGTGGCGGCGACGGTAGGACGCGCCCAGCAGGAGCAACTGCTACCGCGTAGGGAAGGTACATCGTCGTTGCTTCGTGTAGCATTTGATATTCTAATCCCTGGAGCATCTTGCTAGCTAATGAACTCAATATCCCATGTCTCCTTGCAGGCTGCGATTGGCTGCACGAGATTTCCATCAGTGTAAGAGCCGTTAAGTCTCACAGCAGGATCAGCAACGGGCGCATGCAGCGAATCGCCATGCTGGAGAGCAATAACCTGCTGGAGCAGCTCTTCCGGATCGCTTGCGATTCCTCCGCAAGCCCGTTGACCAAGAACCTCGCGCTCGATGTCCTCAATTGGATTTGTTTCATTCGGTTGAATCGCTACCGCTCTCCGAAATCGGAGCGATTGAAGGAGCACATCAACAAGCAGACTGCGGCCGGCATTCAGGACCTTTTGGCCCAGCAGTTTGAGTGCATCTCCCTCTGTGAGAAGCACATTGAACAGCTCCTGCGCAACTGCGTCATATATAGCGAACGAAGCACGGCGCACAAGTGTGTTAAGCTGCTCATAATGTTAACAGAGTACGAACCATTGTTTTCCTTACTGATAAATGGGAAATGTTTATTAACCCATAATTTATTAACTTCCAGGGGCACCACCAACCTTCCAGCGGAGCTGCAGCAGCATTCCACTTTGGACAGTAGCTTCAAAGCTGCTATTGCCAATACGTTTCCTGAGCTGCCCAGGGCCCAGTGCGGCAGTGTGGTGCGCTGGTACATGATGCTCACATGTGCCACCTCCACCGCCGAATCCCACAACAGTATATCCGAGCAGGCCATCGGCTTGTTAAAGGAAATCGCCGGCGAGATAGACAAGCGCTGGGATCCATACTGTGCCCTGTTGAGCACCCGGTTCGGACTCTACGGCTATCCCTTCGAGCCGGAGATCTTCGACTTTGATTTTCCGAACATAAATCGTCCTGGCAGCAGCTCGTCAGTCGCCCTAACGAATGTGATTCGCAGCAGTGCCACCATTTTGCCTGTGACTGGACTGGACATCAAGCGGTTGAGCTCCATAGGTGCGTGAATGAAACACTAACGCCTTCCCTTCTTATGCCTTTTTGGGATTTTCAGACGGAGTAGACTTCCGCACTTTCCCGTATCTCATCCGGGGCAAGAGCATAAGCAACCAACTGCGTGGCTTACTGGAAGTTGTCCAGCTCCACTTTACTTGTGTGCAGACCTCCGAGGCAACTCGCATCGATAACATAGACAGTGTGGCGGGCAGTGCCGCCGCCAGTGTGGTAATCGAGGATGTAATGATGCTGCCGAAGCTGGTCGTGGCCAAGGAGAAGGATGAGGAACTGGTAGGGAAATGCTTGACTGGCAAGGAAGGATCAAATGTAAAACATTTTTAATTCTCAGCTCAATGATCTGGTCAACGATGTCGAGTGTTTGGTGGAGGAAATGAAGGAAAAGGAGTCCAAGGTGGACAGTGAGACCTTTGGCTTGGTCAACGGCTTCAAGGACAAAGCATGTAAGTGACTCTCGTGTGTAATGAATAAAGAATGAATTTAACAATCAATTATACTTTTTAGCAGTTTCCTCGTTTATGGATCTGGAGTACGCCCTTAAGGAGGAGGTCAAGATCGAGAAGGCTGCCATTATGAACAAAAAGATATCCAAGTTCCTGCCCACCCTCTCTCTGTTCGACAGCTACATCAAGAAGATCAACGAACAGATCTCGTTCGATGATTTCGGGAAGCTGGATAATTGGGAGCCCAACAAGAGTGGCGCCACGAGCAGCAATTTGATAGCCTCTGATACCTCTTCGGTAGTTGTTTTAGACGAAACTCCGCGCGAGCTCCAGCAGCAGCCGGAGGCGGCTCAACAAGCCTCGTCATCCGGCGAGAGTGTCCTGGACGATGCCACAGAGAGTGAGAAGATTTTGGAGCACTTGAGTGCCAATCCCTGCCCGCCCATTGCGTGGCACAAGCTGATCACTCCGCCGCCAAAGCAGATGATAGTAATTGATCGCATACACTCGGGGGCGCGACGCTTTGTGGTCCTGGACTTTGGCCAGCATATCCTGCTCACGGACTTGGTTATTCCCGCATGCGATGAGCTCACCTCCCTGAACATCGACATCTGGTGTTTCGATGAGGAGACGGACTCCACCCGTCTGGCTCAGGTCAACGACATCCAAACCAAGACATTGGTGTTGAGTGACATACAGCCTCCGCCGATATGTCGCTACCTAAAGTTGACCATTATTGGCAGGATTGGCATGTCGTCGACCAAGTGCAAGATCCCCCTGGGACGATTCTTTGGACATCCCGTTGTTCTGGAACACGATGGTTATGGGGATCAGCTAATGCGCTACATCAAGCAGCCGGCACAGAGCCTTCAATCGCAGCTCAAGTCCCTGAACGCTCTCTATGAGGATGTCCACTGTCGCTACAGCTTGGCCAGCTGCAAGCTCATGGATTTGCTGGCCCCAATGCGGAATAGCGAGCTCTCCAACGTTGCCCATCTGCAGGCGTTCATCAACAAGCAGAGGGACGAGGAGCTCAGTGGCTTGGACAACAGCAAGGTGGTTACCCTCTATGATGAGTGCATGCTGCTTCAGTACCAGATCAATGTAATTCGGAATGTGGTATTCCGCTTGGAGCGGGCCCTGTCGCCGAATGGTGCCATACGAGTCCCTCCGACGCTTGGAGATTCTGTCGAGGAGATTCTGCGCGCCGCTTCGCGAGACAAGCTGCGTGTGCTCAGCCTCAGCTTGGTCGAGGTGCTGCTCCACTTCTCCATCGAGTGGGGAATCAAGAACATTCTGCCGGTGCACCAGAAATTCAATGCAGCTACTGCAAAGGCGTTGTTCAACTCGTTGGTGGTTTACGGCGACGCCCAGTTGCAGCTGGCCACCTGCTCGCTTCTGGTGCGGATGTGCTGCTTCCAGCCGTGGTGGGGCGACTTCCTGGCCGACACTTTCTGCAGCCTTTTCTCGGCTCAGAACTGCAAGGCTTTCCCGCAGGATCGGTGAGTCACAACTCGCCCAGATAAAACGAAAATAACTTTTTCCATTTTCCCGAACTGCAGTATCTTCTTCCTGCTGACCTACCTGGGCCGTCGCAGCATTGCCATGGGCGCGTGTCGCTCCATTGTGATCGATGCCGTCCTGAAGACTCTCGTCAAGCTACTGGCCCCCATATCGCCGCACTACAAGTTTCAGTCCGAGCAGCCGAGCACATCGGCCAGTGCTGCAGAGCGCGGAGCTGCCATGGGAGCTACCTCCGATCTGCAGCTCATCACCTGGCTGCTCCTGTTCCTCTCGGTGTGTCTGGACGACAACGAGCGGAAAGACAAATGTAAGTTTGGGACGCAAATATAACCAGTTCGATCAAAGAACATAATGTTCGCCAACTAATCTTTGCAGCAGCCGCTCGCTGGGACTTTATGAGCTGCGAGAGCGACTTCACCAAGACAAGACCGAACAATACTCCGAACAGTAAGCAACTACGGTGCTTCAAAAAGCGTATTATCCAGCAAAACAAGTACTCGGTGCAGCCGTACACGGATTGGGGCAAAAAGATCTACATGATTCAGAATGAGGTGGGGTTGTTCTGCATGAGAAGTACAGGCATGTTATATTAATACACTTCCGTATCATTGAAGCACCCCGGTATTTTCATGGAGCTCTCTACTAAATCCAAGGGAAGCGGAGCCAGCAAGTCCACCTCCACTGGGGGCAAAGTCAATATAGGCTCGTCCGGCTTGTTTGTTTCTGGGAGCTCAGGCTCCAGCAGCGGATCCAAGGGAGTTGCTTCTGGTAGCACCGCTTCGCCGAAGCACCAGGACTCTCCCGTGGGCGACGCCGGTGAGCGGGACAGCAACTTCGACAAGGGACTGAAGACCCTGCGCATGGCCAACATAAAGGTGGTGATTCGCGGACTGTTCGCTCTGCTCTTGGAGATGGACTTCGATTGCAACATGGACCAGTTTCTGCTGACCTGCAAGGTCATTGCCCGCCTTGTGGCCGCTTGCCGGCCGTCGGTGCAGCTGTGCAAGATTGTGACGACAGCCCAGCTGGAGCAACTTATTCGCCTGTCCGTGTGGAACGACCAGCAGCAGCCCTGGGCAGTGCATGCCATCACCTGTCTACTTCAGGTGAGTAAAATAAATGGCTCTTTGGAAGGTTCATTAATATTTTAAAATATCTATTCTTAATAGGATCTCTTGGATGCGGACAAACAGTTCAGGGATAGCGACGCCACGCCCACAAACGATGGGCAACGGTCCATGGAGGCAGCTGTGCAGGAAACCCGAGATCTGTTCAGCGATTACTCGTGTAAGTATTTGGGGCTCCTGGGCAGGTTTTCACAATAGGACACGGCAGATGAATGCATGTACATGATTGTTTTCAAAAAATAACTAATGTGAGCGCAATGCTTCGGGACAATACACTGTCAAAATTGCCTTTAATATTGATGTTTGATTTAATCAAATGAACCAGAACAAAAGAAATGAACTTTCCACTCTTTTAGCAACTGCTTCCTCGTGCTCCGAGGCACAATTTGAGATGCTGATGCCAACAGCAAGAGAATTTTATCAAGAGGGTAAACATAGATATTTTTTTAACGTAGAACCTTTCCCGGCATGGTATCTATACGCAGGTTGTTTGACAATCCCATGGCCAGGTGCTTCCAGGGTCCATAAATGTGGTATTCCATGGGTATATTCGAAATTCCAACCTCCATTAAGAAATGGGGTTTCAGTCACGAGATCTGTTCGCATGTCCTAAAGCTCCCTTTCGACTGACAATGAAAATGATTGTACCAAAACTCCTTTCGATTCAAAATCCATTTGTGGGCCCTGGTAGGAAACTGCTTACTCCAACAGCTTTTAGTTAAAATTCTTATTTCCTTACCAACTTTGCCCTAAACTCTCGCTGTGGCCCTCAATGTTTCCCAATCCCTCTTCTAGCCGTCAAGTACAACTACCTTCCGTCGCTGATCGAATGCGATGACACGGAGTTCGACGAGATGCTCAACGACATCGACATGATAGAGCGCACCAAGCCAGTGACCAAGAAGGAGAGCAACGCCCTCTGCAAGAACACGTTCAACTTCTTCTGCAAGTCTATTTCCATAGCTCTGGATTCCCGCTTGGAAGCCGGCCTGGAGCTACACGTCGAGACGCAGCTGAGGCGGCTGACGAATCGAACCTCGTTGGACCTTTACTCCTCGCTGCCGCAGGTGCTCACCAATGAGTTTGTCTCCCCGCCCCCGGAGGCTGCGCCCTGGCCAGAGTACCTAACTCAATTGTGGTCGGGTACGGAGTATAACGGCCGCAACACGTACGTGATGTTCAAAACGGTCTTCGATTCCATTCTGGCGGATCTGCACTATGAAGATACGTGGGTCCATCTTGAGCAAGTGCTGCAGATGTGGCTCACCTTGAACTGCGAGCTGTCGGATAAGCCGTATTCCAGTGGGATTACCCACACGGATGTGCCAAAGATTCCATTTGGCGCCAATGCAGTTCAGGGACTGCTGTTGGCCCTTGCCTGGCACAATGACATCAAACTGCGCACATGGTGCTTGGGATTCCAGTGCTTGTTCCTTGCCTGCAATTCCCAGCCGATTGGGGAGGATGTTGATAGCACCAGGATCAATGAGGTCATAGTAAACGATGAGAACTTCGAGAAGATGCTCTTACGGTTCTTCTCGGGCTACGGCATGAGCTCGTCCATAATCACAAACCGCTGCGTAAGTTGCCATGTGGGTTCTTTCTCCAAGTGGGTCACTTATTTTACTTCAAAATCGAATTACAGGCTGGCCCTACCATCTGCAAGCACTTGCACGAGTTGCTTCTGTGGCTGCATAGCAAGAGCGAAACCAGTGGCCTTCCCTGCAAGCGTCGGCTGAAGGACATACTGCTGCATGTGGTGTTACAATTGGTTCAGCCTGGTGGCGCCATTAGCAACCAGCAGGGACCTATAGATGCCCAGAACCAGTTAGTGCGCGATGTGCTTCTGATGCCCAACGACAAGGGTGACCTCAACATTGCTTTGAAGATCATTGAAAGTGTTTGTGAGTGTTTATGGTGATTTTTTCGCAATATCCTTGTCTCACTTCTTACTTCTTACTCTGTCAGCCTTCCTGGTCTACAATAACATATCCAATGGCGAGAAGTTGCAGTGTCAGCGGGGCAATGAGAGCAATAATATTGGCAACAACTTCAGCAATTTGTTCGCCAACGTTTTGGGCTCGGAGAACCCTGCCAAGCAGAATGCCACGATTTGCGACAACTCGCTGATTATAAACCTGATGAAGTTGTGCGGGCACATGGTGCTGACGGAAATGCCCCGACAACCTAGTGTAAGTCTGCACCATACTTCTGGATAAAAATGTTACAATTCACTGAAAATAAACCTAATTTTTAGGAGGTAACTATTCCCGAAGAGGAGGAGCTGTCCAACCAAAGTCAGACCGACGAAACCAAGGCGGAGCAGCTTAACACTGAGGGGCACCGCAGCAAAGTGCCATGCATAGCGGACTGGGGTTAGTCCTCGTGGATTCTTTCACCCGATGTGGATAGGCTTTAATATCTTTTTACTGATTTCAGTGCTGCGTCATTTTCCCACAATGAAGCGACTTTTTGGCACACTGTCTCAGTGTTCCACAAACACCTTCACCATGTCATCGGGGTGCTTCTTCTCCCTGAAGTCCAATGTGGTCTTGGATGATCCGCAGACCATAGCGGACAGTGTGTTTAGCCTGATGCTGACTTTGAGTGACAAGGCTTCCAATCCGCGGCTGGTGGTGGCGCCTATTTGCCAATACCTGGAAGAGAGTAAGTGGATAAACCGCGAAGTTACTGGGTGATGTGTTTAATATATACTCCTAGCTACCATTCAACGGAACGCCTCGTTGCCGCGGTTGCCTTTGTCGGAGCCCTTCCTTTGGTATGTTTCCAAGATTCTAGAAGTTACGGCAGCCGTGCAAACGTTCACCCAACTGGGAGGCATCATGATTATCTGCCACAACTTGGTGCGGCTCAATAAGACAATCATTAACATGCAGCCGGGATTGGTGAGCAACCTTTAGGAGTCTTCCTTAGTGACCCAGAAATAATAATTTCCGCTGTTTTCAGATCTCAATGATCATGCAACACATGACGCGGAACACACGTCTTAAACTGAACACTCATGTAGCAGCAAGCAATGTCTGCAAGAAGTCTACCACTCCGGGCGGCACCACAGTGGCTGCGGCAGCCCAGCCACCGAGGAGTGGAGCCCAGTACGATGGCCTGATTAACTTTGCCCCCTTCTCCCACATCGTTTCCGAGAACGATGCTGCCCAGAGTGCCGAAGTTCTCATCTCCAATCCCAACACCACGCACCGGAGGCCGCGATCCCCAGCCTGGAGCTACATGTTCTACCCCAATGAGACACATGTGGATCTAACCATTACCCTGCCCACTGCGATTCTCTTGAAGGAGGTGCAACTGGTGCCACACACCTCTAGTTTGGCGTCCTGTCCTTCGGCAGTGGCGTTGGAGCTGTCCAGGGACTACGGAGTGGGGTCCATCCCAGTAGGGGCACCCATGGCTACCACGGGACTGACCTGCATTCGGCTGAAGCTAGCGAAAGCGGAGGTGGCCACAAGCATAGTCCTGAGGTTGTACAAGTAAGTAGAAGCAACTGATTCTGGAGAGTTTGGAAATTCACGGATCTGATTTTGTAGACCCAAGGACTGTGGAAATGTCGGCCTGGTGCAGATCGCTGTCCTTGGGCAGACAATCTTCGGCAATCGGTTGCAGGGTCTGCGGTCACAGGGTCCCTTCATGGACTCTCTCGCGTCCTGCTCTACGCCGCTGCCCTCAGCCGCCTTGGCAGCTATAGATTCCGACACCTTACCCGATGACGACGCATTTGCCAAGACCAGCATCGGCTGGGTGCGCATCCTGTCGCGCTGTTTCCATGTGGCTGCCCTGCAACCGGACAGTAAACTCTCCGACTTGATCGCCGCCTATCCAGCCTCTTATCCAGGGTTCCTAGAAGCCTGCTGCTCGCTTCTCAACATCATGCCGATGATCCCGAGTCTCGCACAGCAACACCTCGAGACTATACTGCTCAAACTGGGGGCCTACAACCACGAGCTAAGTCTGCAGCTGTTACGAACGCTTCTATGGCACACCACCCCCCAAGGTATGTTTCCAACTCTTGTTATCTCTTGAATGGAAAAAATGTTCATGTCGCTTCCCTTCTTGACAGTGTTTAAGCTCTCCAGTGACGCGGTATGCGATTTAATTCACGAAGTGGTCACCGGTTCGGCGGAACATTTGGTGGACAAGCTTCGTGTGCTCATAGACTGGGTGATGCAGCTGCACGACAACTACTCCAAGCAGGCGCGTTGCAACAACCCCCAGAGTGGATTTGTTAAGGTCATTGCGTCGATCCTTTGGAGAGTTCACGCACAACAGCAGTTGCCCGAGCTGCCGCTGCTCATCACTTCCTCGCTGTTCGAGACCTGCTTCGAATGGGTCTCGAACCTAGAGCATGACGAGCCACTAAAGAGCAGCTTTGATTCCCTGCTCTGTGCCCTGTGCTACATAAAGCCAGAGTTGTTTAATCAGCTCTTGGCGAAACTGGGGGTGAAGCTTGTGCCGCCGGCGAGAGGACAAACAGACGACAGCAAAGTGCAGAGCGGCAGCGCCTGGTTCCGACGCGCAGGCGGTGAAAATCTCACAGTTCTTCTGCAGCGTCCCACATTCCTCAAGACCCTGGCTCTGGCCTGCCAGTCTCCAGCAGCTGTCTATCAGATGTTGGATTCCGGCTTGCCCAAACTACTGGCCCACGCGATATTTGAGTACTGCACCCATCTGTTGCCAGGATCAGAGCAAGGAAACGCTTCCGCGGCTGCGACAGGAGATCAAGCCACTTCGTCAGCAGCCAATGAAGAGGACTCCTCGCTTACAGACTTCGACAAAGCCGAGGCGAACGCAAGTAATAATGCTCCGCTGCTTAGCAGCACAAATGTACCGAAAGTCCTAGACTTCTTTGCGGAATGCTGTGCCGAAGGACCCATGCGTGATTGGCTGGGGACGATGCAGGGCTCGGTGTTCTGGAAACCTCTGCTTCAGCTGCTCTGTAATACCCATGCCGCTCACTTCAGCAAAACCCTGCCCATGCAACAGACCTTCATAAGGCTGGAACGGGCCACCATCAACTTCTTCACAAGAGTGAGCGCCTGCCACCCCGGCAACCAGGAGGTTCTGACCGCCTTGCTGATTGGGGCCATCATTTGCAAGCCACTGCGCTCCCCGCAAGGAGTACGGCCCACCATCTCTGGATTCACCCGGCAGTTGGTGCTGCAGCTGCTGCTGGAGAATGAACACATCAACGTGTCGGTGCGGAGCATGCAGCCGCTGCAGCGTCGGGACACCCTTTCCGCCATCATGGGCGGTGCTTCGGGTACGAGCGGTGCCAGCACCAGCCTACCCGTAGCGGCGGTTAATAACCACCCAGCAAAGAGGAGCAGTGCCCACCACATGCTCTTCACAGTGACCACCAACACCACATGCCAGGAGATTATGCAGAATTGCGTCAGCGGTGAGTCGTCTTGGGAATATGTCACTTGGATAATTAATTGTTTTTTAATTGTTCGAGTTTTGGGCCTAATTTAATCGAATTGACAAAATCAGGAAATTAGTTATTGTTTATCCAGTTTTATGTTTGTTCATTTTGATTAATTTATTTTTGTTTCCTTTTCCTCGGTTACCCCCTTTAGTGTTTAGTAACTTAGTTTACCAACAACCTACAGATCAAAGGGCTGGGGAGCCGACAAGTTCTTCTACTTCCGCCTCGAGCAGTGGTCTTGCCGGTGGAAGTGCCGCCAAGTCCTCTGACGGCAAGATCGACAAGAATAGCTTCATAAACTTCAACAGCATGGAGGCGGGTAGCATGGAGTTCCTTACCGTGGGAGCCGCTGTGGCGGCTAAGGACAAGCGGATCAAGGATGCCAAAAATCAGGCGGCGGTCAACAAGGACAAGGAGACCCAGACCAATAGCCTGAACCTGGCGCCCAGTAAGGATTTGATGCTTCTTTAGAAATCTATTATTTCTAAAACTCGACAATCTTTACAGATATTTTCAACGTGGAAGAGTTCCTACTACAAACGGCCAATGCTGCCAATGGGAATCAACTGGTGGTACCCGAGTATCCAGACATATTGCTGGCTGGAGATGCCACCATTTCACAGGTTTTGGCCACCTTGCGAGATGCAGGACATTCCTTGTCGACGCCGTGCATCACCTTCAACCTGGTTCCCCAACAGCGGGGGACAGATGAAGCCAGCGAAGCCAAGAAAACCAAAGCCGTCTGCACGGAACCGTTGCCGTCTCCCTTGCAACGGTTCTCGAGTAGCGGTGGTCTCTCTCTGCTAGCTCATTACCTGCCCACCGTTTACCCAGAGCATTCTGGCCGCAAGGCCACCTCGGTGACCAGCGAAAAGGAGAAGAGCCCACCGCTCTCAGACTGGGTCAAGTTGGAGCCAAACGATGAGATTTACGAGGATTTGGAGGACACCATTTGCGAACCGGCAGCCAAGCAGACAACCGTGAGCTCGGTACCGCAGCATTCGCTTGCCGCCTTTGGACTCTTTTTGCGCCTGCCTGCCTACTCGGACGTCCTGCTCAGGGACAAGCTGCGGGCTCAGTGCCTCCTTCGCCTAGTTTTGGGGGTTACTGGGGATGGTGAAGGAAGTGAGTCAACTTATTGCTATTCAGAGAGTAAATTGTATATTAATCACTCTCCCTTCCGCAGATGACATTTACAGTTTATCCCTTGCGCCCTCCCTGCCCACTTTGCCCTTTGAGGTCTTCCGCCAACTCCTGGACAGTGTCCCGCTCTCTACGGACGATGGAGTTTTGCTTCGACGCGTAGTTATCGAGGTGGGTGCCATGCACCTGGTACTGAACTGTCTGGGCATTTTCTCGCACCAATCGCACAACAGCAGAATCGGAGCCACAATTTCGAGTTCGGTAGATCCCTCGCCCAATGGAGCAAGCAGCGGAAGTACTGGCAATGGGAATGGCAACGGTGGAAAACCCAGTGCAGCTCCGGATGAGGCTACGCCCAGTGCCACTTCCGATGACAAGAGTCACATGTACTGGGCCAAGGGAACGGGTTTTGGAACGGGATCCACCACCCAGTCGTGGAATGTGGAGCAGGCCTTGCTGCGTCAGAAGAGCGAGGAGGAGCACGTAACCGTGTTGCTGCTGGTTTTGGCCAGCTATATCAATCCGGGTGACTGCATCCCCAGCGACATGTGCGGTAACGACATCTTGGCGTACCACGATGTACGCGATGTGACGGGCGAACTGCCGCCCATCTTCCAAACGCTTCTGCAGCAGTCTTGTTTGATACCCGCCCTGAGCTCGTACCTGCGCAATGATTCTGTGCTCGACATTACCCGTCACATTCCGCTCTACCGTGCCATTCTGAAGTTGCTCAGAGCTCTTTCCCTGTCCAAGATGCTGGTCTCGTTGCTCCAGCCGTCAGTCAGTGGCAGTGGAGACAGCACCCCTCCCATTGCCGAGTTGCTCACCAACATGAAGACCTGTGTGGATACCTACGCTAAGAGGCTGAAGTAAGTGCTCCGTGGCCAAGTGAGCTACGCCTTCTACCGATTCATATAACATATTTTTATTTATCCACAGAGTCAACAAAAAGTCAAATATCAAAGGTCAAACCCATCAGTTGACCTTCAATATCGACGATGGCGACGATGAGGGGTTAGCCCTGCTCATTCCGGACATTCACGAGACAACCGTGCTCGTCCAGAGGACCACGGACGCCGATGCGTTGGTCAACAAACTGCACTCCAATGAGGACGGAAATGGCCAGGTGGATCGTCCGCTTAGCAAGTCCATCGAGCAACGCTACCTTGAGCTTATGAAGAAACGCCAGTTCGACACTTACGACATGATTGTGGAGTCGGACAACAACAGCTTCCGCTTTGTGGTAGCGCACCACTTTGAGAAAATGGTACGACTGGCGGGCGACCGCTACCATCCGTCGCGGGTGAAGCGACTGGCCCAGGAGGCGGTGACCTTATCCACTAGTTTGCCTCTGAGCTTTAGTAGTTCTGTGTTTGTGCGCTGTGATACTGACAGATTGGACATTATGAAGGTATTGTAGACTGCGCGTTGCAAGAAACTTATATTTAACCAAATTTTTTGTTTAACCACACTAGGTACTCATCACCGGACCGGCGGACACGCCTTATGCCAACGGTTGTTTTGAGTTTGATGTCTTCTTTCCGCCGGACTACCCCAACCTTCCCATGCTCATAAATTTGGAGACCACGGGCCGGCATTCGGTGCGCTTCAACCCTAACCTCTACAATGATGGAAAAGTTTGCCTCTCGGTGCTAAACACTTGGCATGGCCGACCCGAGGAAAAGTGGAATGCTCAGACCTCCAGCTTCCTCCAGGTTCTCGTCTCTATTCAGTCGCTGATCCTAGTTCCGGAGCCGTATTTCAATGAGCCTGGATTTGAGCGCAGTCGCGGCACTCCCAGTGGCACTAACTCGTCCAGAGAGTATAATAGCAATATATACCAGGCCTGCGTGCGCTGGGCGATGCTGGAGCAGATCCGCAACCCCAGTCCCTGCTTCAGAGATGTGAGTTTTTGTTTTAGATTCCATTAAGCAATGATTAATTCATAATTTTTTATGGATTAGGTCATTCACAAGCACTTCTGGCTAAAGCGCGAGGAGATCTGCCAGCAGATAGAGGGCTGGATTGAGGAGCTGAGCAAGCCTCAGTACACAGAGCGGGCCAGTCGCACCATATCCTTCAACTCGATGGTCCTTCGACGCCACTATCGCCATTTGCGCGAAGAACTGGCTAAGCTGAAGCCGCCGCGTGGCTTGGAAGACTTGGACGCACCCTTTAATCCAGTGGCCACACTACCTCTCATTGATGTTTCTGCAGCGCCGGTAGCTGCTAGTGGGACGACCAATGCCCAGGTGGGAACAGATGACACAATTGTTCCGGAACTTAACCTGCTGAACGAGAATGAGGCCGATGGAGACGGAGACGGTGATGCAGATGCTGATCCGGAAGATGTTGGGACGCCCACATACTTCAAGTTCCCTAAGGAGGAGGAAGCACTGGAAGAGGTGGTTGAAATTCTCAGTGATACTGAGAACGAGAGCACTGTGTGGCAGGAAAAGGAGGAGGAGGAGGAGGAGGAGTCGCCGTGAATTGGGCTTAGCTGCTGAAAAGAGATGAATGTGATCTTGCTGCATCTTAAATGCCCCATATACTTTTATTTATACGATGCTAACAGAAGGAGTACGAGTTCGATGCGTTTTGTTTTACCGCCTTTAACTGTTTTAATTTTTGTAAGAGAGAGACTGCAACAGAACTTGGTGTGCTTTACTTAAATTGAAAATCATAATATTATTAATGCTAAATTAAAAACAAAAAAAATTGCTCGTGCAGACATACTGAGATGCCTAAACTAAAAACAGCGAATATGCACTGTCAGAAAATACTTTCCATTCAAAATGAATATCCCACAACTCCATACATATATGTATGATTATTGTAACGAATAATAATTTTTATAAATGCTTATATAAACGAAATCTATCGATTTCTACAAGAATTATAACTCCGTGTGTGTATAGAATAGGCATGCAGCATGCGAGTCATTGAATATATCACAACTACAAAAAACAGTAAAGAAACAGAAAACAAAAACCACCAAAACCAAATTAATGTGTATTACAACTATGAATGTACGTAGTAATTTAGTTAAATATTTACAGCAAAATGTGAGAGCAGTTACTTTTTTCAATTGAAATAAAAACGAGAAATATATTGTTTCCTCCAAAATCATAAAATACAATTTTTAAATAAATTAACTTTATTTTTATTTTTAATGGGTGGTTTTGCTAGTTTTAAAGCATTGGTTGCCAAATTATATTTCAAACCCGGCGCCTAACAGGGAGTCGGTCAACCAAGATCTGCGATGTGCGGAACTAGTTCCACAGCTGACTAGGTCCATCACTATTTAAACACGTGCTGTTTTCGGCTTCCCAAAAATATCCACATATTTGTTATGGAAACATTTAATAATTGCCCCGGGTTCTGCCCTTCTTGTGGCTCAATTTTGCCAACTCTGCAAGTAAAGGGAAATGTGATGTGCTACAACTGCAAGAAAGAATTCCTTCCTGATGGTAAGTTGAAATTAACATACTGTGATGCCCAGAGTCATTTTTGTTATTGTTCTGGTTGCCACAGTTTATAGCGGCGAGAAATCCGACTTCATCATCCACTTTAACACCTACGATCCCAGCAAGGTTTTTAACCGGACAAAAAGAGAATCTGAATCCTCCGAGGCAGATGGTCCAGTTGTGGAAAGAAAGTGCCCCAAGTGCAACCACGATAAGATGTCGTACGCCACTTTGCAGCTTCGATCCGCCGATGAAGGACAAACTGTTTTCTTCACCTGTCTTAAGTGCAAGTAGGTATTTTCACATAATTGTTTTAGCCAAAAACTAAGTCTTTATTTTCCAATTGCAGATTCAAGGAATCGGAGAACTCTTAGACTTAAAATATACTATAACCCCGCCTGGATTTCATTAAAAATATATTATCTAAAACTGCATTACCCTGGCTTAAGATTATTATTGGCTGATGTCCTGGAAGATGTGTATATATAATTTACTAGTGAATAAGTAAATGTTTTAGCTTTTCGGATCGAAAAAGAGCCTGAGAGCTGATAGCCAGCTGAATGCTATCGATAGTTTATGTTATCGAATAAATTTGGCTCTGGAACTACATCCACTTCTGCTGTGGGCGAATTTAAAAAGAAGATCGTTACCTTATTATTTAGATTTCGAAAAGGAGGAGAATATTTTTTATGCGACTTTCCTGATCTTTAGCTTCTGATCAAATAAGCTGAAGCTCTAATTAAAAAATGGTAGATCGATTGGAAATTAACTGAAAGAGTTAGCCACAAAAATGTTGCGCGTTATCTTAAAAATTTTGAAGGTTTTTGTTGTTCAAAGAAATTAAAGAACAAATGACTCAAATATTCGATATTAAAAGGATCATAAATGTATGACAACAAGTATGACAACAAGCTTTGAGCGCATTGTCTTCCCGGGCGTTATATGGAGTGTGGTTTTGGTGGCTTTAGCTGTGTTGGAGGATAGTGCTGGAGAACGGGTTCTACCAATTTGAGAACCTCATTATGGCTCTCAGCTCTCACGGGGGGTAACGATTAGCAGGTAATGGAAATCAGTGATCAGCTGCTGAGGTACAGGACCTGCCCTTTGACTATTCATTAAACATCACCTAGCGCGATGGAAAAGTGAGGACTGTTCATATTCTGGAGGATATGGTGGTGCAGCAGGAGCAGCCCTTGCCCTGCTCCTTTCATTACAGCCCCAACGCAGAGTCCACCGAGGCAGACAGGTCAACGCTTCTGAAAGTTATTTAATGCAGGCTATGTCGGATATTTTACTATTCTTTTGTATATTTTTTTGTTATACCTATATGCAGGTATAGTTCAGTACGTATTGCTTTTCCAATCAGCTTCGAGTTGGTCGGGATTAATCTACTTCTATGGCCTCATCAGCGTACTTGTGGTATTCAACCTTACCATGTTCGTATTGACTATTATTTTTATTTGAAGGCCAGGACAGGGGTATCGAGCTTTCCTAATGAACGTAAACGGCCAAGAAATCCATGAACGTGATGTATACATATATGTATATTAATTATTAATTATTGGCCGATATTCCTGAAAGTCTATTCTTTGATTCAGATACGGTGTCTATTTGAATCTATTGAAATAGTTGTCTTTATGTGTGAAAGAGCGAACGTGCTAACGGCCCTTGTGACCACGAATGAATATATTCATTCCAGTCAGGGAATCACCATATTCCTAGTAGCCCTATGCAATGAGGTTTTAAAGTTCATTCGTGAGCGGTGAATCATTCTGTTGAACAAATTCAGCCCATATTCGATTGGATTCATCTTAAAACTCATCTTAAAAAATATTATCCAAGTTAACTTTAAACATGTGAGAAATTGGGTTATTCCTGCTATGCTCCATCGTATAACTTCTTTGATAACATAGAAATAAATACGCCCCTTGAGTTGTTCGATAATTGGAGATTGTTTAGTACTCCAGGGGATTGATTTAAGATTTTCTGTTCGAGGCATGTATTTCTTGATAGAAACATGCTCTTCCAGTTCAATTATGTTCTGAACACTCGAACGAACAAGTCGACATGGCAAGCAAATATACTTTTAAAATATTCGAACTGCTTATCCTTTTTGCGACCGGAGTTCGGGCAATGGATATTCCAAACTGTAATTTTTTCGACACGGTTAATATTTCGGGCAGTATGCCTTTCCCGAATGGGTCCTACAGCTACGACGGTGCCCTTATTTCCGCTGTGCTGACGGGCTCTTACAACTACCAGATCGATCACCAAGGAAGTCGTCGAACAGTGCCGGAGCACATCCGAGGATGTGTTTGCAAATTGAAGACGTGTGTTCGACTTTGCTGCCATCACACCCAGTTCTGGGAGATGGGCAAGTGCATCGATAAGGACCCCGAAGATGAGTCGCCTTGGGACTACTCAGTGAATGTTACGCTGAAAGATGGAAATGTTAAGAGTATGGACTTTGTGAGGGACATGATTAACCAGCATGACACGCCTCTCTCATGTGTCTCGTATAAGTTAGATGCGCGAAAAAACCCGGACGACCCCTCATACTCCTGGACTCTGTACGAGGTTGGTTGCGCTAGAAAATCGGCGGAGAAGCCTGAAATCCATCCAAAGGCCAGAACCTAAATGATCCACTTTCAGAACGGATCCTTTTTGCGTCACTTCGACTCCAAATGGCTGTCGAAGATGGAGTACTGCATGCAGCCCACCGTCTCTGAGACAGAACAAGTTTACCTGATGGCCTACAACTGCGTCATTGAAGAGCCTCTCACCATGGCCTACAGTGGGTGTTCAGGTTTCCATTATAACCCTTGGGTATAGCCCTCTCTTTAACCCTATTTGCAGTTAAGTCGGGCTCCGCCTTGTTCTTGGCCATCACGATTGCGGCTTATCTGTGGCTTCCCAAATTCCACACCCTCCATGGAAGGTGCTGCCTCCTGTACTTCGCATGCCTGGCCTCCACCTATGTCCTGAACGTGACGAGCGTTTTCGAAGTGTTCGACACATCGACCCCCATGTGTCGAATCAATGGTAAAGCCATTTCCATTCCATTTCCTGCTCGGAATCAGTAGCATCCTTCCGCAGGGTTTGCTGGCTACTTCATGGCGATGTCCACATTCCTGTGGCTTTCGGTCATCAGTTTCGATATCTGGCGGACCTTCGGCCTGCACCGGCGTCCCACATCCCCCTCAGAGGCACAAATGCGCTTCTGGTACTACAACATCAATGTCTGGAGCTCTGCCACACTGCTCACGTTAATTACTTTCTTCGTAACTACATTTATTCCCAAGGATGAGCCCGGCAATGTATTTGTCCCACAAGTGGGCGAAACTGTCTGCTGGATTGATAGTATGTACCAACTGAATTGTAGACTGCGGACTCCAGCTATCTTATCAATATAATCTCAAGAATTGCTCCTTTGTCCGTTGCAGTGTCGGACTACTCCGCCTTGATTTATTTTTACCTTCCCCTGGGCGTTTTGGTGGCCGTGAACGGAATCTTTTTCTTCCTCACCACCCGAAAAATTTACGAGGATCGGAAAACCATCCGCTCGATTCTGACCCGACAGGAAGCACACCGGAGCTCGAGGAATCAGCCCAGGTACGGCCGTAAATAGCTCTATTTGTAACTCGTAAAGATGTGGCTTCCAGTTACCGGATGTACCTGCGCCTGTTCATTATAATGGGCTGCAATTGGATTCTGGAGTTTGTTGCCTACATCTGCCAGATAGAAAATGTCGCCCCGGCTCTGGTCCAAGTCAATGATGTTATCAACTGCTCTGAAGGAGTCATCATACTCCTGGTAACCCTCTGCAACAGGGAGACTATGCTGGAGGCATTCAATTGGTGGGTACTATAAAATATAATTTGTTACGAAATTCGAATGAGGTCCAATGCATTTTCCTTGCAGTATCCGAAAGAAGGACCGCGATGGATCTAGCACGGATTTCAGCAGTCGCCAGGACTCGACTAGAGTTAAGAAATAACTAAAAATTCAGTTGATTTTGCTTTTCTTGTATTTGCCATTACATTCATTTTTGAGAATATTTCTGAAATATTTATAGCTTGTCCGATTATGTTTATTTGTATATTTTTCACCACTAACTAAACTGATACCGAATTACTGGAGTACCGTGTTGCTAACTAACTAATATTAAAGGTAAATAGTTGTATCGAAGTCTCGAATATCAAAGGTATATGTACGAAGTTGTAAGTATGATGAGGCCTAGACTAAGTTGTGGATTACTTAAATGACTTCAGTCGAAATTAGGATGTGTTCCAACCGTTTCTGAGAAAGCGTTTCGTTGCACTAATTAAGGTATGGGTTTAACTAAATACTAAATACAGCACACCGTGTTTGTGTTTAGAACTGAACTAGATACGCACGCAACCTCAGCGAGTTTCCTGCCTAAAACTAATGATGATAGATCGAAGGGTCAGATCAAGAGGGCCTCCCTTCCCCATATCTATTCCGTTCTGACATCTGAAAAACTATTATTATTCTTTAAAGCGAATCCTGGGCCGTGCGCTTCAAGTGGAATTCCACCATGTTGTCCAGGTCGCTGATATACGCCTTAGACTTCCGCATATCCGAGTGAAGCACCCGCAAATTTGCGGTATAGTCCGGCAGGCAGAGGCTCATATTTTCCGCCATCTCCTGGCCCATCTTTCTGGCCAGCTGGGTGAACGTGAGTCGGGCCTTGCCCAGGCGCTTTAGCGGATTGAACAGCTCGTGGACCTCCCTCAGCTCTCCGTAGTCCAGGATCTGCCACTGGCCACCCTCCATGTTCCACGTAAACAAGATCCGGCACTCGTATTGCCGATTGTGAAACACGCAGTCCATCCGACCAGTGCAGTGCAGGCAATTGGACAAAGGCTGATCCCGGGCTGAGAACTGCGCCATCAGCAGGCAGGCGACGGTCTGACTTAGGGGACAGACGTTAACGACCTCGTAGGCCCAGTCGTAGAAGACGTTGTAGATCTTCTGGTGCTTCTGGCACAGCAAGCTTATCACGTAGTAGGTGAAGGTTTCCAAGTCAAAAGAGTGCTGGGTAATCACTACACTGGAGCAGCGTAGTCTTTGGTAGGAGGCTTGCGAGATCATTTGCATTTCGGAGTAGCATGAGCCGTGGACCTCCATGGGCAGCGAAGTGTGGTATCCAGGTGATATGCAGTCGTCTTCCTCGCTCGTGATTACCGATGTGGCATCGTCCTCCTCCACATATCGTCTCCGCACTTTCTTGGTGCATACGGGCTTCTCTGGCATCACACCGCCTTGAACTGGCATCTCCACGATGCGGGGCTCCTGCTCTCTTCGCGGCGACAAAAAGGAGAGCCCTGCATTGGGCGACATGGAGCCGCCGATTTCAAAACGCTTAGCCATTGACACCTGCAGCGGTGATAACGCACCTAAAGGACCCACTGGCTTGTAGCTCAGCATCTGCTGGGTCGCCTGTGACAGCGGTGGTGACTTCTGGTTCAATATCTGTGCCGGGTTGGCGGTATTTCGGCTGGGCGATCGCATCAGCATTGAGCTGGATGGTGGCGAACGGAAGCCCAGATGAGGCGGTGTCTGTGCCGGCTGCGAGGAGGGGTGTGGTGATGAAGACGGCGAGGCGCAGGGCGAGTTGAGAAAGAAGTGGGCCGTGGGTGAAAAGCGATGAAAACTGCGGGTGGTGGATCCTGCACCAATTGTGGCACTAAAAGCACGGCCCGCCGAACGCACCTTGGTGAAGGGTATAATGTTTTCGGAGTTGTCCTCCGAGAACTCGTACTTCTTTTCAGCCAGACGGCGCTTGCGAAAGGTGGAGATCTTCTCACATTTTTCATTGTCCTCGGAAAACTCGTAGGCATTGGACTTGTCCGTCATGGAGCTGGAACTCGGTGTGGCCTAGATGGAGACCGAGTAACTTATAAGTATTTAAATATTTTTAATGAAAGTAAAACCCACCTGAAGATCTAAAGTGGTAATACCGTTGCGGTACGACTTGGTTACAATACGCTGGGTGCGCCGCCGCGACTGGCCGGCATCCCCGGAAGCCGTAGAAGCCTGCTTGGTCTCCGGAAGCGCCGAACTGCTGTGCGGAGTGAATATCAATCGCTCATAGGTCTTCGGGGAGCAGCAAATAGGCCCCTTGGGTGACATATCGTTGTTGTTGTTGTGGGATCTATGCGTTTGTTCGGTCTCGATGTCACTGAAATCGGCGATGATGCGCGCCACAAGGCTCTGTTCATTTCCCGACTCGGCTTCCGACCCGGAGCCAGTGAAAGCCACCGAAGAGCGATCCTCCTCACTATTCACCAGATTTCTTGCGGGTAGGAGAAACGACTGCGATGGAATCAGATTCTGCTGCGGGGTAATGGTAACAGGGTAGTAACTATTGGCCGGGGAAGCGGTAGGAGCATCTAGGTCGATACGCAACATGTGCATAAAACCATTGGATATGATGAGGATTCGCTCTGGGCAGAGCAGGTTGATCCTTGGCTCGAAACTCGGGTCCGTTTCAGTCGAAGAGTATTTGGTGTGCACCGTCAAATTGCAGTTCAAGCAGTGCGCATTATAAAAGGAATCTGAAAAGGATATTCATAGAATTGAATTGTTCATTTTTGGACAGTCCTTGTGCCACTTACATGGACCGTCATCGTTGAGCTTCTTGCACTCCAAACAACCTAGCTTAGGAACTTTGACATATGTGATGTAGTTGTCCTCGCCCTCCTCCGTGGCAGCCCCATGGACGACGAGTATCTGGTGCTGCGCGTTCTTCCACTGGGTCATGCTGACAGTCTTGGTGTTGTCCACCACGTGGTCGTCGAAGAGACGACGCGAGAAAAAGTAGCGCAGCTTCTTTTGGGGATGGAACAGCCAAAAGTACAATCTTTAGACGATAGTAAAAAAAAGTAAAATTAAGTAATATTTTATAATTTTATGACGGTTTACAAGTACACTTACGTGTACTTGTAGCCCATGTTGAAGGAGTAGTGATTGAGCGAGGAGCTATCATTGCACACCACACGGTGGCTGAGCATGTACTGGCCACAGGAAGTCAGTCCCATGAAAATGTGCCTGAGAAGTGCATAGAGTTGCTAGATTAGGTGATTGTCTAGGACTTGCAGTTGCCGGTCCTTACCCCTCCATTACGCTGCTAGCCAGCACATCCTTGAGGTGCAACTTTAACCTATTTGGCACTCTGTCGAATGGAAGCTGCTGCCTTTGGCCGGCACGCGAGGATCCTGAAAAGAAGCCAGTTCGCTGAGGGAAGAATTAGGAGTTGATATGTTTAGGAACATTTCTGTGAAACACACCTCCCTGTCGTACAGCATTTGCATCAGATTTCGTGTCCTTGGCGGAGCAACTGGCACTGTTGTTGGCTCCTCCGTGGACTCGTCGGAGCTGTCCGCTGTGGAGATGTCGTCCTCGTCGGACGACACGCCCGACAGGGACTCCACATAGTTTTGGTAGTCAGTCTCCATGGCAGATCCTGGCACTGGTGTATCAGACTGTGTTTGGTATGGGGTCCTCCTCTTGCCCCAACTTCTTCTCTATCTTTGGATCCTCTAGAAAGCGGCAGCCCAACGTCCTAGCGCCCAGTCCTCCGCTGGCAAGGGGCGGCTCTTCTCCTCATCGGACTCTGGTGTCCTCAATAGCTAAAGAAAGTCTTTAAAACAAATGCATTCCTTATAAGTAAGCCGAATAGTTTGCAGTTAAAGTAGGGTTGTTGATAAAGTATCAAAATATCAATATATCGATATTCTTTGTTTATATATGGCTTTTCAACATTGAAATTTCAACCTTACCTTCAACACTGTAAGACACAAAGCTGCCAGACCAGTCAATTTTGGGGTGGAATGCGGGCATACTAAGAGAGCAAAAATAACGGTTTCTTTAAATGGACATCGGAAATATACCCACTTATTTTTTTATCCTCAAATGCAAATGCAAAAATTAATCAGAAAACATAACCCCTATTAAGGACGACCATTGACAGCGTCGAAGGACAGAATAAGAAATCCTCCATAAAATACATTTTTCGTTATTTAATAAAGACAAAACTGAGGTTGAGAGTTAATTTTATTCAATTTCTAGTTTATTATAAGTATTTATTATATAGAGGCATTCAAAGCTATCTTTAAGGATTGGCCTCAAATCTAAAGCCTATTTTAAGATTCTGCAACGTGACTGGGTGTTCATTGACCCCGTGGCGGTCTTTGTGGGTCAATTCGTTTACGGAAGCCATTGGAGACTTCACTGCACCTTGCACCCCCGATCTTGGCAACTCACCGGGTTCAGTGCGCCCTGTGCAGTGCAAAGTGCAGAATAACCAACTAAAAACAAATGAAATGAGTCGAAAGCTTGCTGCGAATTTTGGTAATTCGGCATAAAAATGTCGAGCACGCCAGAAAGCCAAGAACTGCTAACTGCAGCGATCAGCGATTTCGGCCATGGCAATTCAGAGCGTATCGGATCGGTTCGGGCTGACCGATCGATGGACAGGAAACCTGATGCGCTGGCAGCGAAGTGGCGGTGGACATCGAACCTTCTGCTTATAAGAGCTGCATGGCCAGATCTCCGGTTTTAGTTTGATTCCGGAGTTACAAGCGGCGCGATCGGTCAGGAAACAAGATTTATATCGAGTTATCTAAGGAAATAGTAGCCGTGATTTTACCCTTGAAGTCTTTCCCATATCACAGTTGCTGTTTCTTTTAGATAGCTCTTTTGTAAGCAGCCTAGATTCCCAAACTCGAGTGCCAAGTGTTGAAAGCATCCTGCATCCTGCATCGTTCTTCTCCAGGGTCCTGCGGTTTCAATTTGTGGGATACACACAGTTCAGTTGTGTCACTTTTGCGAGCATCACTGGGCTTTGTTTATCTCATAAGACTGAAATTTGTTCAACTTTTCTTTCAATTGGACTATCTAATTGGATTATTAAGAAACTAATATGTAACGTGCGGAAAATATACATACGTAAGTATTCGATTTCATCCAGACAATGGTTGAAACTTCAGACCTTCCCAGGGGAAGAGTTTCATTTTATTCTTCCGATAAACTCTCCATGATAGGAAACAGAAACAATTCATTTTTTATTTGAATACAAAGATAAAAACATAATTGGTTCGACCAAGATCAGGGAGGCACCACCACAAGAAAGGTAATCCTTAGGACACTACGATCTACAGAGTAAAAATGCAACTGGCATGTAAAATATTAACCTTATCTGGGGGATGCGGATGCAGCCTAAGACAGCATCTTGCGGATCATGTAGTTAAGGATGCCGCCGTTTTTGTAGTAAGTAATGTCCACCTCGGTGTCGAAGCGCAGAGTGGTCTCAAAGACAGCTCCATCAGCCTGAAAAGATTTAAGAAATATTAAAATGGTGACAATGGCTAAATACCCGCTTGTTACCTCAACTTGGATCTTCTGGCCCGGTTTCAGGCCACTCTCCGACAAGGCTATGTTGTAGATCTCCCGTCCGCTCAGGTTCAAGGTCTCAGCGCTCTGTCCTGGCAAGAATTGCAGGGGAATGATGCCCATGCCCACCAGGTTGGAGCGATGGATGCGCTCGTACGACTCGGCAATAACAGCCTTAACGCCCAGCAGGAAGGGACCCTTGGCGGCCCAGTCTCTGGAGCTACCACTGCCATAGTCCTTGCCCACTACCAGGACTAGGGGTGTGCCCTCCTCCCGATACCTCTCGGCCGCATCGAAGATGTCTAGCTCCTCCTGGCTGGGGATGTGCAGAGTCCGGGGGCCTGTCTTCGGAACCAGCTTGTTGACCAAACGGATATTGGCGAAGGTTCCGCGGGACATGATGGCATCATTTCCACGCCTAGATCCATACGAGTTAAAGTCTCGCGGAGTAATGTTCCTCTCGGAGAGGAAACGCGCCGCTGGCGATGTCCTAGCAATGGATCCCGCAGGGGAGATGTGATCCGTAGTCACGGAGTCGCCCAGGAAAAGCAGACAGCGGGCATTCTGGATGCTCTGCTGCTTGGGCAGCTCGCTGGTCATGCCTTCAAAGAAGGGCGGGCGCTTGATGTAAGTAGAGTCGGCGCTCCAAGAGAATATCTTGCCCTCTGGCACCTGCAACGTCTGCCAATCCTGGGAGCCCAGCTCGATCTTGCCTAGATTTTCGATTAAATCAGAAATGATTTTTCGGAAGCATCTGAGAGTACTCACTGTAGACCTCCTGGAACATGGCCGGGATCACATGTTTGTTCTCCACCTCCTGAATTTCAGAACGCGTGGGCCAGATGTCCCGCAGGAAGACCTTGTTTCCTTGAGCGTCCACGCCGAGGGGCTCCTTCTCAAAGTCGATGTCCACTCTTCCGGCGATGGCGTAGGCAATTACCAGCAGGGGACTGGCCAAATAGTTGGCCCTGGTGTTCGGATGGATGCGACCCTCGAAGTTACGGTTTCCAGACAGAACTCCCGCACAGACCAGACCATTCTTCTCGATGGTGTTGACCACATTCTCGTCCAAAGGTCCTGAGTTACCGATGCAGGTCATGCAGCCATAGCCCACGATGTCGAAACCAAGCTTCTCCAAGTACGGAATCACTCCCGACTCCTTTAGGTAGTACGTAACCACGCCGGAACCAGGAGAGAGAGATGTCTTGATGTAGGGAAGGATGTTGAGGCCCTTCTCCACAGCTTTCTTGGCCAGCAGACCGGCTCCCAGCATCACCGAGGGATTCGAGGTGTTCGTGCAGGACGTAATGGCGGCAATGACTACGGATCCATGGCCCAGCTTGTAGGTCTTGCCGTCATCCCACTGGAATTCTCCAAAGGCAGCCTGCGCCTCCGGAGCAATGGCAAAGCCCTTGAAACCGACCTGTGTGAATTTCGATTAAGTATTTCGATTTCAGCTACTATTTCAAAGGACACTCACTGGACTGGAAAGGCAGGACTTGAAGTCCTCAGGCATGTCGGAGACAGAAACACGATCGTGGGGACGCTTCGGACCGGAAACGGATGTCACGACTGTGGCCAGATCCAAGGTGATGCTCTGTTGTGTTCAAAGACTCTTACTGAAAGCTATAGCTCTGCTGGGGGTTAGAGTTCCTCACCTGGGTGAACTGGGGGTCCTGGGACTCATTCGCATAGTCCCGAAGCTGCTGGGTTGCCTTCAGATATTGGCGAATAATGTCGATCTTCTGCTCGGAGCGATCTGAGTTCAAGTAAATGTTATATTTTTGTCCCGTTTCATTCAGGTTGTACAACTATGGACTCACTCGTCTGCTTCATGTAGCCCAAAGTGTTCTCGTCGATGGGGAAGTAGCCTACAGTGGCGCCGTATTCGGGGCACATGTTACTGATGGTGGCCCTGTCGGCAATGCTGAGCTCCGCCACTCCCGGGCCGTAGAACTCCACGAACTTGCCCACCACTCCCAGCTGCCGGAGGTGCTTGGTAATGGTCAGCACCAGGTCGGTGGAGGTGACCAGGGGACTCAGCTTGCCCACCAGCTTGTAGCCAATCACCTCGGGCAACAACATGGAAATGGACTGTCCCAGCATCACGGCCTCCGCCTCAATGCCACCCACTCCCCAGCCCAAAACTCCAAGGCCGTTGATCATCGTGGTGTGGGAGTCCGTACCCACGACGCTGTCAGGATACAGGATCTTGGAGCCGTCAGTAGTATCGTTTTCGAAGACAACTCGGGCCAAGTACTCCAGATTCACTTGGTGGACGATTCCCGAACCAGGGGGCACGATCAGCATGTTGTTGAAGGCTTTAGCTCCCCACTAGAGCAATGAATCCAAGGTAAGTATTTCTTGGTTGAATAAGGAGGTGGGACATGGAGTTACCTTCAGGAAGGTGAAACGCTCCTTGTTGCGCTCAAACTCAAGAGTCTGGTTCTTAGTCAGAGCGTCAGGAGCTCGGGCGAAGTCCACCTGCACGGAGTGGTCTATGACCAGGTCGGCGGGACAGATGGGGTTGATTTTCTCCGGGTTTCCGCCAAGCTCCACCACGGCATCGCGCATAGCAGCAAAGTCCACAACGGCAGGGACTCCAGTGAAGTCCTATATGGAAAAAATGATGTTTGGAATAAAATTCTAACAATATCATTAGTAAGGAGATGATCACCTGCAGGATCACTCGGGCTGGCTTGAAGGAGACCTCGACATCGTTGGATCCCTGCTTGAGGGCGGGTGACCAGCCGAGGATGCTCTGCACATCCTTCTCCAGGATGTGGAAGTTGTCGCAGTTGCGCACCGCCGATTCCAATAGCACTCGGATGGAGTACGGAAGCTGGTCTAAAGTTTGTTTATAAATAAGGTGTTAATTTGGAATCTACGTATATGAAAGCAGGTAATATTGGTTTTTAGAACGACAATCGTTAAATTGTTGTTGAATTATCACCAATAATTGTTTGATTATTTAGCCAAAAGAAATAAGATTTGACTTTTCAATTTGCCGCCATAAGTGGGCTCTACTGTAGTCGTGGCTTAGATAACTGTCTGTTATCACGGAGAAGAATGACTGCCCCGTTTGTTCAACACTCGATCCCCGGCTGATAGCCGTTCTAGTGCCACCATGTTTTTGGGTAGCCCTCACCTCGGACTCTGCGAAACCCCTGTGCCCTCAGACACGCGCCGCTCCTCCAAAAACATTCCACCGGCCTCTACAATTTAGAGTCTAAATACATTTACGGAAGCTTCGGACCACGACCCCAAAAAACATCAGATTTGGCTCGCTTTCCTCGGCTATTGATAAGTGGGCACGTAGTGGAAATTAAACCTGTAGCACGGTTCGTTATCACCGGCAGACGAGCCCCATTATGGTGGCTAATCAGCGGCATTGGCTTTCGCTCTCCTTGTGTGACAAGCTTATATATATACACGCATGTGTAGAAACACCACTGGAAAGATGGGCCCCACTTAAGCGGCACGGGAGCCACCTTCCAATTGACACTGATCGACTTGCAAATTAAGGCGTTGAAGCGCTCACTGCTGCGCCCTCTTTTTCGGGGTCAAACTCCAACTTCAACAGGTGCTACAGGTGGAAGATGGGGAGCCTCCTTCAGCCACAACCTGCCATTGACTGAGCTCCACTCACTTTGAATTTGAATTCCCAAACACGTCGACAGCTCGCCTCTATTAAGGCTCCCCCACTCGATCTTGCTTCCAGACTCACCATACTTTCCGTCGATGGAGGCCAGGTCAAAGTACTTGTACGTCTGGCCGGCCTGCGAGAACGTCTTCTCGAACTGGGCAAAGGGATTGGCGCCTGTTATGTAAACAAGGGATTAGCGGACATCCAACCACTCCGGAGCAGCCACTTGCCTGACATGTTTGCTTCTTCCAAGACCTGCTTTCACCTCAACTTTACTGAACTTACTCCGGACGAGTAAAGCCACAAAATGATTGGGGCGAACGGTGGGTTTGGGGATTGGAGCTCATCGGTTGGGGAAATCGATTGTCGGTTTGGCGGTGTGTTCCGATAACAATTTGGCGCGCGCTTTCGAATTTCCTGGAATATCCAAAAGACTGCAATTGGGGAAGTATGGTGATTTGAAATGGACTATTCCAAATTTAAATTTTATACAGTTTCAAATCTTGTGTGTTTCGTTCAGGAAAAATGAATTGAATAAACCTTTTAGGAAATTTTAGGTATAGCCGAAACTCAAACCTTGGGGACTTAAAATGTATAATGTAAAATATAGTCGAGTTTGCGAAATTTTTATTTCTTCAATCAAATCAACATTTAAAATGCATAAGAACTCTTAAATTAGCCACATACAATTTAAAAATTTAAGGAAATTCAAGAAAAAATTGAAGGGAATCCTTCTAAGAGATCTGTTTTCGGATCATATTGTTCAGGATGCCGCCATTTTGGCAGTATGCAATGTCCACCTCGGTATCAAAGCGCAGAAGGGTCTCAAGCGACGCCATTTAAAAACCATTGTTTAATTATGGGGACTCCTTGTTTCCAGGACCCATGTTCCATAAAGAAAACAATCTGAGCGTAGATTAGCGTAGCAGCGAAACTATGGTCTCAAAGTGTCAAAATATATCCTTGTTTGCGGTGACAAGCTGCGATCTGAGATGGACTCCTCGGTGGGGCTACGTCATCCCTCCCGTAGGACCTGTTTGGCAGAGGAGCAGCAGTCCTAAGTGGGTGAGTGGGAGACTGAGAGTGGAAATTCACCCTACTAAGTGGAGACCTACTGATCTCCACCATTTCAAGGGAACACTGCAGTAGTCATTGATTGGCGATTCTTGACGGAACGCCATCGAGAAAGCATCGGTCTTTGCAGGGCGCTATTTTTAAAGAACTATAAAAGACGAAATCTGCGACTTTGTCGCTGATTAAAATGAAGAACAGATCTGATCTGATAAAAAATTACTAAAAATGGTATCTTTCAAAATATTTAAAAATTGTAAATGACCCGCCAAGAGTTTAATTGGCAACACCATCAGCTGTTCGGTGGACTAGTTTTAACGTTTGTCAGCACTGTTGCATTAGTTTTTACGATTTTCAACACTGATTGCACAAGAGCGGCACGTTGTTTCGCCGTGTTTGTATTTTTGGGATTAAACAAGGATCATGAATGTACCCGTTAAATTGACGGTCGCCAAAGACCAACTACGTCAAATGCACTGCGAATTTAATCCATTGTCGCGGTGCGACGGTTCTGTGATGTACAGTCAGGGTGAGTAGAAGCGAAGCCATAAAAACCGCCGATAACTTTTGTCTATTTGTGCTTTCAGGAGCCTCAGTGGTGATATCCGCTGTTTTGGGCCCGGTCGAAGTAAAATCGCAGAACTTGAGCATTGACGGCAGCTACTTGGAGTGCAATTACAGGCCCAAAGCTGGCCTGCCGCAAGTGAAGGAACGGCTCCGCGAAGCGGCGATGAAGGATATTTTGGACTTGACTGTGCTGTCGGAAGCGTATCCACGATCCAAGATGTCGATACAGGTGCAGGAGCTCGAGGATCGTGGAAGTGTAAGTGGAAGTTGTACTTTGTTATAAAGTTCTAATATCCTTCCTTTCTAGATGGATGCCTGCGCTGTGAATTCAGCCTGCCTGGCCATGCTTATTGGAGGCTTGCCGCTCAAGTGCAGCTTTGCCGCGGTGCATTGCATTATAGATGAGCAGGGCGACTACGTCCTGGACCCGGATCACAGTGAAACTGCCCACCAGCGAGCAAGTTTCACTTTCGCCTTTGATTCCACGGAGGGGAACTTGTTGTTGATTCAGACCAAAGGGGCTTTCAAAATTGAACAGTTTAACGATATTGAATGCCTTTGCCGATCGGCTAGCCAAGAAATCTTCGAGTTCTACCGGAGTCAAATAGCCAAATTTCATGGTAAAAGTCAAGACATTAAAGCGAATCATGAAATTATGGAGACTACTTGATTAAAGTGAAGATTGTTAAGGTAAAGTGGATTTTTATTTTTTCTGTTTGCCTATTTCGAGCTTCTTGTGTAGTTCGAGATACTGGTAACTGCCAATGGCTTGCCTTTAAGCACCTGCGAGTTCGACTCCTCAATGTGAGCTACTACAAAGTCACCAATCTTAATGGGGTGCTCTGATCCGAGGGGCTGGCCTGCGGGGACAATGACCTTAATGTTGGCATCGTTGCGTCCGAACCAATGGGAAGCGGACCGCTTGCTCTTGCCCTCTATTAGGATGAGTTGCTCCTGGCCCTCCATTTTTTTGTGAAGTTCTGTGGCGCCGGCTCGGAACACCTCCACCATGCGTTTGAGTCTTTCGTTCTTTACTGACAACGGGACGTCGTCTTTGAATCTTCTGTGGGCGGTCGTTTTCTCACGCATACTGTAAGCGAAGAGGTAGGCTACGTTGTACTGGACCTGCTGGATGAGGGAAACGGTGTCCTGGAACTCTTCCTCCGTCTCGCCGCAGAAGCCGCATATGAAGTCGCTGGATAACCCGACGTGAGGCAGGAACGATCGGATGCGGTCGACCAAGTCCAGATAAGCTTCTCGACTGTAGCCTCGCCTCATCCTCTCCAGAACTTTAGTGTTGCCCGACTGCGCTGGCAAATGCAACTGTTTACACACGTTCGGATAGTCCCTGATAACTCTGAGGACGTCATCTGAGAAATCCTTGGGGTGCGGCGAGGTAAAGCGGATGCGCATTTCGGGAACGGCTTCGGCCACGCTTCGTAGCAATCGCGAGAAAGTTACACCTCCAGACTTGGGTTTGTAAACAGTTTTGAAGCCAGGCACCGGCTTGGAATTGAGATCTTCCGCCAGGCTGGAGCCCCCGTCCCTGTAGGAGTTCACGTTCTGCCCCAGGAGAGTTACCTCCTTCACGCCTTGGTCCTGCAGTGCTCGGACCTCTGTTAGGATGGACTCCAAGGGCCTGGATCGCTCGCGACCTCGGGTGAATGGCACTATGCAGTAAGTGCACATGTTGTCGCAGCCACGCATAATGGAAACGTAGGCAGTGGGGGACTCTGAATTCAGGCGCACCGGCATCACGTCAGCGTAGGTTTCGTCCAGCGAGAGCAGCACATTGATGGCAGAGTTGCCATAATGTCGGGAAACGGCTAGGAGGCGAGGCAAATCCTTGTAGCTGTCTGGACCAGCTATCACATCGACGCACTGCTCCTTCTCCAGCAGCTTCTCCTTCAACCGTTCCGCCATGCAGCCGAGCACCGAAAGCTGGAGTGGGTGTCTCCGGGGACTTCGTTTGCTCTTCATGGCTCTCAGGTGCTTCAGTCGGTTCCAGATCCTCTGCTCGGCCCCATCGCGGACCGCGCAGGTGACCAGCATGATGATGTCAGCGTCCTCGGGATCCTGGCACCTGTCGTAGCCGTTTTCCCGCAACACGCTCCACACTACTTCCGTATCGTTGGTGTTCATTTGACAGCCGAACACTTCAAAGTGCACTTTTCTGCCCTGACCGTGGAAATCAATGGGCTTCAAGTAGGGAACACTGGTGTCCACGAGTTCTGCCTCCTCTGGCTTGAACCTCGAAACTGGTTTGGCGACAAAAAAGTCCTGCAAACCGGGCCCCTGTTGAATTCTATGCATAAATGTGGTGGCACGTGGTCTGCTGGCAGTCTGCTCTCCATTCCTGCCAGCCTGTGGTTGAGGTGGTTGCGAATTTAGCAAGGTTGTTGAAGTGGAGCTCTGCCTCATTTGGCGCAGCAGCGCCCGGCAGCCTTTTTTCATGGCTCCTGGATTCTGGCTAAATGTCTATTTCAAAATTATGCAACTGCCTGCCGGTCAGCTGTTTACGAAACAGCTGATGTTATCGATGTATCGGCTCAGGGGGCCAAAGTAGTGTTGTTATCAATACCTTTCGCGCCTTTCTGTAGAAAGGTGAAAGTGGTTCGAAATGCTGCTATAAATTGTGGCGCGCGTTGTTGAATTTTCAAATTTTTAAATCTTACTGACCATCTCAGTCACATGTCCGAGTAACAAATTTATTCACACTTCGTGGTTAGGTTTTTAAGACTTAAATGAACCGTGACGATGTGTTTATCTTTTGTTCATATACGCCTTCTGTTTTTTTTTTACTCTACGACCGGTCCAATAAAAAAATTCTATCATTTTCTATAGTATACATTTTCTACCGGCCCAATAAAAACATTATGCCACATTTTCTAAACGGAAGTCTGTACAAAAAAGGGGAATACTTGATATGGCCCATATTGACCACTGGGTTATCTCCACTTTGTCAGTACCAGTCAGTCCGATTCTTGCGCAGAATATCATAAAAGATTTATGGATCCATTTCCTATCAATTCTCATTAAAATCTATAATCGAAATATTTTTGGAATTTTTTCTCAATTTTCCTGTTCTCCTTCCGAAGTCCATGGTATGGCCCATATGGACCACTGGGTGGTCTCTATCTTCGTGGATACTCGTCCGATTATTGAGCGGAATACCTTAAAAGATTCATGGATCCATTCCCTATCAATTCGCATTAAAACCGATAATCGAAATATTTATGGAATTTTTTGTCATTTTTCCTGAAAGGACTTCTTCCGAAATCCATGGTATGGCCCATATGGACCACTGGGTCGTCTCTATCTTCATCAATACTTGTCCGATTCCTGAGCGGAATAACTTAAAAGATTCATGAATCGATTCCCTATTTATTTGCCTTAAAAACGATAATGGAAATATTTTTTGTCAATTTTCCTGGTGGGGTTTCATCCGAAATCCATGGTATAACCCATGTGGACCATGGTGGTCTCTTGTCATTACCCATCCGATTTCTGAGCGGATCTAAGCGGAAATTTCATTTTAAATCAGAGGAGAGAGTATCTGAAAATAAAGCGTGATTAATCATATTTATGTTTAATGTTGTTCAAACGAAGCGAGAATGCATATGGCAACGGTCGCACATAAACCTGTCTGGCCGCACATTTGAGGGCGGATGGACAAACTCGGATCAGCCGTAAGAAAATTAGCCCGGCCTCATTATGAGCTTATCGTGGTCGTGTTAATAATGCACAGGTGAAGACAATGCAATGGGAGGATAACAAATGCAATTGCTTTGTAGCTATTCTGCAGCTCTGCCGACACTTTGCGGCTTTGTGGGCCAATAACTGAATAATTGCCTTGCCACTGAGTGCGGCTCATTAATATGGACGATTTCCGGAACAACTGACTTTCGAGCCATCAAGATAATTTATAATATTGTGGAGTATTTTCCTCGTTCTTGTTCATTTTTGGTGTAACATATCCGAGGTCGCACTATTGTGTGTCTGGAGACAGGATAGTGGGATGCTCAAGTCTGAAGCGCACATATTTTGTAAACAGTTACAAGCAGAAATATTTTAATGAAAATGAAACGAAAATTCCACTTTCGGCCAAAAGAATTTCGTAATTACAGCGAAAAAATTCGTAATTAAATTCATGAAGTTGCCCCAGTCCGGAGGGAGCTACTTGGGGGGCTCGTGTCCCACTCGTATCCTGGAGCTAGCATCGTTGTGATTGGCCTGGCTCTCCGCGTTCGGATGGTTAAGAATTTTCTTGTATTTTGTCGGCCCTTTTGCGCCAAAGTTATTCTCCCAAGAGTTTTCCTTCTAGTCCGTTGCTATAAATCTTTCGGGCCGGGATCGAGGGAGTGGGGCTGGGTCCTTGGAGCAGGAGGGGCCAGCAGTTGTAAGGGAGAGCAGTTTTGTGGCTTCTGCATTCGTTGAGCGGCTTAAGCGGAGAGTTAGTGAAGTAGGACACTCGCATATCTCAATGAAACTGTCAATAAACAATAAATAATTCAATCGCACAAATGCGTTCTATATTTAGTTGTAGCAATTAATCCGACGTTTCGGTCGTCGAACACGCTCCTCGCTCCGGCCCAGTTGACAGTTTGTGAAGCTTTTTAATTGAATAGGGTCTATGGGGGCGGGGATTTCGAGCGGATGCTCGCCGAATGTAATTATTCCAATTCAATTGCCACATATTCGCGCAATTGATCCTTCAACTCATTCCAGCTTAAATTTCCGAAAATCCCGCTCACCTTCAAGACCAATTCGAGCTCCATTCGACCCTCAGCCGCACGACACTTGAGGCCCATAACGCGGGCACACGCATAATGATCCTGCGAATGGCTCAATGCGTGTCCTGGCTCCACCCGGAAAAGTTTACTTACAGCTTACAGCTGGGTATTTCTATTTTTCGGAAAGCCATTCCGCACCCCGCCCACTTGGGGCCACCCTTGGGGCGCATTCCGGCTGCAAGTAGCTCCGCGGGTGGAGCCGGGGAAGCGGTGCTAACGGCACTGCTGAGAGTACTTCTCCCCACGCAGGAAGGACAAAAAGGCGAAGGCGGAAAACAAAGACGGGAAAGTCAATGTTAATAGAAAACGGCTCCTTGTCGTCGTCTTGGTTTCCCTCAAATTGAAATTGTCGCGGAAATAAAAATTTGCATATTTCAGCATTGATTTCTCCACCCGCAAGGACCCTCCCGGGCGCCCCGGGGAGCCCTGTCCTATGTAGTAGTGCTGCAATAGATTTACAGCTGAAGTTCCTTCCTTTATAATTGATTTAGATGCGATGAGGACAATTTTAATCAACAGAGATGCATTAGGCCAAGAGCCAGGAGATCTGTATCCTTTAAAGCACTGACTTTGTACTCGCAGACTTTGTCTTCAAAAAGAGTTGGTCTCCAATATTTCTCGGCCAGTGCATAAACTAAACGAAAACCCAATAATAGGACAGTGGAACGGCAAGAATCCCAAGCGAGATCCTTGGTCCTGTGTTTCTCATTACTGGCTGCCAGTTCCAGTTGCAATTTCTAGTAAATCCTGACGCTGTCACAATAAAATCCACTCAAGCTAAACATACGTCAGCAGTGACGAGAGCCTTGGTGCTGGCCCCCGACCTTCGCTTCCAGCTTGAGTCCGAGCTGGAGCTGGGGCTGGGGCTGGGCCTGGGCCGGAGAGTCCTGGCCAAGTCGCACAAATTTATACCCCAGAAAAAACGGACATCTCCTCGTTGCCGTTGGCAGGACTTGAAGGCGCAGGATATAATAGCAAACTACTCATTGATTTATTTACGAGCGCCACTGATGGTCCGGCAGCTGGTTCTGAGCGCAAGAGATGCAGCCGGCCTGGAAATCCCCTATTCTCTTTTGATACTTTGCATACAGTCATGCCTCGGGAAAAGGACCCTCCACAAAGCTATTATAAATGTGATATAAAAGTGTTATAAATGTTTATTATAAACGTGAACGAAAGCTTAGATTCGCAGATGGAATTGTGTTCTTAGAAGCTCCACTGTGCCCAAATATTTGTCGATCTTCTGCCCTTCTTTTCAAACCCTGGCCCACAAATTGCAGCTAAATTCCCGCTCGGACACACTGCCATCGCCCATGGCCTGACCATCCCGCCCCGCCGGCCCTTCGTCTTTGTGCAGGGTCCTGTGTCCTGTGACTTACATAAAGTGTCCTCGACTTGGGCAAGTCGAGTCATTTAAGCGCAGGTCGTAGATCTTCCAAAGCAATGGCTTTTGACACCCAATGTGGGCCCTGTCTCTGATGCCCTGCGCTTAAATATTTACGCCGCCAGGCCATAGATGGCTTTAAGGATGCCGGGACTGCTCGCCAGTCTGCCTGCGGTGTCGGCTGGTAATTTTCATTGTCACGTGGCGGTAATTACCGGTGTTGCAGACACAAACACAGACCCGGGCACAGATACACATACAGATACAGATGCAAACTCCAAATGCAGACTCGCGGCCAGACGCAGACATCGGTGGCTTTGAAATCCACACACTCGTACACTGAAAAATTTAAATTCATAAAGTTTGTTCATTTTACATTTAAAGTCGGCCTTTCAGTGGCTAAGAGTTGCGTCCATTTTTGGTATTCATCACTGATCAGTTGGCCATCCTATCCCAGAAATCTGACCTGGCTTTGGCTCAGTGTCCCTTTCGATTTCCCTCTGGCTGTATTTGTTTATTTGTAAGGATCCGTGCAGCAGTTGTGTGTGTGTGTGCGCCATATCCTGTGGCGTCGCGACGCGCTTTACAATTTCAATTCATTGAATTTTAACAGCGCCGGTGCTGCGTCTGTGAATGTCCTTGTGCCTGCGAGCCCAGTTAACCGAAAGTTTGTAAAACGTTATGTGCAACATTTTGCGGGAGCCTCCTTCAGCCTCCGCCAGCATATAGACCGACCGCTGCAGCAGGAGCGTGTCCTGATCCCGGGCCGAGTCAGTGCCCATTGTCAGTGTCCTTCGTGCAGGTCGCCCGCCGCTGATATTAAAACGTGTTTTATCACCCGCCGCCATTTCGCGGCCGGGTATTCATTCCAATTGCGGCCAGATTGCACTTTTCAAGTGCGTGTTAATGCACACAATGTGTGTGGGTGGTTCCTCTGGGGGACCTCGGCGGCTTTCTATGGCGGGGTGGTGACCGGAACTTAAAGCTGACTCAGCCCCAAGCGGATGGCTATTCAAATTAGAGGAACGAGCTGGCAAATGTCACAGCAGCCATCTAAACAAAAAACAGAGTCGAGCCCGGGCGAAAGGGGTTGATGCTTCAAGGAAAAAACAGGAATTCGAATGGGGACTGGGGCTGGGAGGACATACACTTAAATAAATGGCCCACACTTGAAAAAGTGAAAAGCCTCGAGAAAAAACTTGTCATTCTCATACATTCCTATTTATTTATTTGCAGTTAAAAGACAAAACACTCTATGTGTAGTAGTTCTACTCAAATATCCCTAATTTAATGGCCCGCGTTTCCTTTAGTGCAGGCACTTTGTGGGGTATCCTAGCAGCAGCTGTTGTTTGTCCTTTGCCGCCATTTTGTGCCAGTGTGCTTGTGTGTAGGTCTGTGGGTGTGTGGGTGTGTGGGTGGGCGAGCGGCATCCCTTTCTCTCCGAGCCGAGTTTGTTACATTTTCGTTTTGCAATTTCATTAAATTCCAACATCCGCCATAAATCTTCCACTCTTCAGCACGGCTTCTGTGCTTTGAAGCGATAAAGGTATGTCTGCTGTGTATCTGTGTCTATGTTTGTGTGGGTCTGTGTTAGTGTGTGAGTGTGTTTGGGGATCCTTTCCCCTCCCACTCCCACTCTCATACACACGTACACCACACACACAGTCATTCATAGCGTAACGTAACCCAAAATGGCCGTTGAAGTGGTTGAAAGCGATTACGCTGACTGCCAAAGGTTGACATGCCTGTGCGGCTTCGGTTTAAATGTTGTATGAATGAGCTTTGGGGGACACTCTGGGAATTCAGAGTTATGTGGGGTCCTTGGCAGGACTAGGACTTTAAGCTGCCCCCTATAAACTTGCCGCCCAGCTACGCCTGGATCCGTCCCCCTGGACCAAACTCTGCCCCTGACATTGACAAGTCATTGGCCATGTTTATGTGGGACTCTCTAGAATTCGTGCCGTGCCGGAAAACATAACTTAACAGCAGATTAAAAGGCTATAGAGCGTGTTCTAGTTTCGGAGTCTATTTTGGAATTATCATACAGAGCTTGAAATTTGTCTGTTTTTCCATTGGGTATTGGCTGCTCCAAATTTTACCACGCTTTTAGCGAAACAATTTTAAGAAGAATGCATTTTGGGGACATTGTATTATAAGCGGGGGAGTGGCAAAGCTCTAGATTTATTTAAAAAACCTTTGACTGTACTATACTTACTTACACATACTATAACTTCATTTTTAAAGAAAGTCCTCGTTTGGCATCGATTGGAAATGGTAATCTTAAAAAAAAACTGAGACGCAGGGCATCCCTAGATTAATATGTGAAAATATTTTTAATTTTAATTTAAAATAATATGAAGAGAAATTAAATGGAAGAAATTAAGATGAAATGGAAAGTGGTAAGTCAAAATAATATTACATTTTCTCTTACATTTCAAATATTATATTTCATATATTTAAGTATATCATTATAAATATTTTATTTCTCATTACGAAATGTATTTTTTTTTCTTGATTGATGATTTATGAATGATTTTTTTAATTCTTTACTTTATCACCACATATCCTGTAGAAATATTTTGTCTTCATTTGTTGAAGAACAAGAATTTTGGATTCTGATATTTGATTTCTGATTTTGTCGTTATTTTTATGTTGTTTCTTATCATAGATTGCATATTTATTTTATATCTTCATCGATTTTTTATTGTTTTTGATTTTCTTTGTTAAACTGTGTTGAACTGCGAGTAAATGGAGTAAATAGTGTTTTTGGCATACTATTTTTGGTTACTTGGGGGCTTACAGTCCCACAGGATACTACTATATTCTATTGCTGCCTCTACAATTCCTCACCCTTGGGTACGTTTCCTTTTCTGGAAAAAGGCTGACGACCCAGCTGGCCGGGCTTGTCTGGCGCTTATTAAACTGAAATCCTTGCCTCAAGTGGCTCCCATTGCCACTGCAGTTAACAATTTTGCTAACCACCCAGGAAAATATTATTGTTTTTATTTTTGAAAGTGTCCTGGTCCTGTCCTGTCCTGTTTGCCTTTCAATTCAGTGTTGACTAGTGGGTACCCTGAAAAATAAATTTAAAATCAAACCAACGTTTTGTACAATCTTTGATTGAGTTTGTGTTCTATAGTTCTCTTTGTTCTATATTGTATTATTTAGATAATTTATATTTTATTTATTATAAATATATCATCTGAGTTCTGTCAGTATTATAGATAGTATCTCTTGGATACTGCCAAACCAATATTGTTTTTTTTTTTATTTTTCTATGTGTCTATAATTTATAAATGTATTTTCAATCCAAAAATGTGGGGACTTTTTGCTGCTGTAACTTCTTGGTTACTTTTCCGCCGTTTTTCCGCCGGGGCTTTTCCAGCTCCTGCTTATTTGCTGTCTTTTTTGCCGCCCCCTTTCCCCTCCCGCGTCATTTTCCAGTCAGCCAGCACTGGGCGCCGCGCGTGGCGATATAATTGAATGTCTCAGGTGTTTTGTCAGACATCGCTTAAGCCTTTGCCGGGGATTTTCTACTGATGTCCTTTTCCAGGGAGTCCTTTGCCTTTAAAAAGTCCTTAAAGTGTTGCATGACCGCTAGGGGGCTGGTTGGGTGGCTGGGTTGTTTGTGTGACATTCAAATCCGCGTCGTTTCATTCCGCACCCTCTCGGCGTCCACCTGCCCGGCGCCTAATTAAAACATTCATCTTCATTTTCACCTTTTGCCTAATTAATTCACACAAAAATCAACTAAATTAATATGAAAACCAAGCCAAGAAGCTGACAGGCAGCTGACCAACCCACCCAAGGCCCTCTCTATCCACCCCCAATCCCCGATGTTATTGCCTTTGGTTTCGTTGCCGTTGGTGTTGTTGTTGTTGTTCTGCTTTTCGGACGCTAACGAGAATTAATGGTTTGCAGTGTGGCGACACAATTACGGCGACCAAATCTTAGGTAAGCAGCAAAATTGTCACCAGGACACAGCCGAAGCCGCAAAAAGAGAAAACCCAAATAGCAGGAAATACAGCTCCACATAATTGGCCTGTCGGGGGCGGACGGTGTCAAAAACTGCTCAATTTACGCGTCGTGAAATTAATTTATGCCCAATGCAATAACCTCGGCCACGTCAATAAAATACATTAGGGCCGGCGAGCCCACGGGCTGGGATTCGACTCGATTTCGGCAGGGATTCCGGGGTCGGGGCGCGGTGCGATACAGATGGTTTCCTAATTGCGCTTTCTCAATTTGAAATTAAAATTTCCCCCAGCACATGTGCTTGCAAAAATACACTGGGCTTTGGGCTTTCTTTTTGACGAAATTCTCCATCCAAGAAGGGGAATCTCGGGGCTTCCATTCGTTTTTGTCAGTGTGCGGCTATCGGCCCACGTAAGAAATGCGCCTTGCAAAAAATTTCCATAATTCGGCGATCTAAATGCAAGTGGCGCAATTGAAGCGTAATTAGAGCCCGCCAGTCAGTCACCCTGGTCTGAGGTCCTGGAACGGGCGCTAATTGGTTTCTGGTCAGCATCGCCAATTAAAAACGTGCTCACATTATGCTTTATTGACTTCCCCCGACCCGGCGCTGCAGAATTCTTTTCCAGATATCCTCAATACCCCAAGGACTCGTCGCTACCTGGGAACCAGGGCCGCCCGAGTCCTGCTCGGAGGGCGTGCCTCTTAGCAATAATAACGTCCTCCGGTTGGCCATAAAACAAATCATACAAGTTTATGGCCACCTTGCCTACATTGTCCACTATGAAACTTTATCTTTTATATGCGGCATTATTGCCACAGATTAGACACGGGATTTAGTGCGATGTCCTTACATCCCCTCGCAGGTGGAGATGCACGCATATGTGCGTATCTACATGCGAGGACTCCCTTTTTCGATAGCCGGCAGAACGAATTAAATATGACCATTTGTATAATAGCCGGGACTCCAGGCCCAGACTCCCGACCACCGGCGCAATTATGGGGAAACGAGATACTGTTTGTGGTTACCGGACCATTCGAATGCAAAATGCATGATGTTTGCCGTTTAATTTTCAGCCGGGTAAGTGCTCCGGCTTAGTCCCGGATCAGCTGAATAGCAGCAGGATAAGGTAGGACACCCTTGGTAGGTTTATATTGCGAGTTCGATGGGTAAATAAGGACATGCATGGATACTTTTTTTTTTTTTACCAAAATATAGCTTCGAATAGATGGTTTGGCTTTTTTAACTTTTAGGTTCTTCAAACCACTCCAGCGAGTGCCTTCTAGGTAGATTTTAATTTGATGAAGTTATTTGCACACTGAAATGCCATAAATAACAATTTTTAAGGCAGCAAAAAAACCAAAAAAGCGGGAAAGGCGGTCGGGAAAATGTAAATTAGAAGCCAACTGCGACTGTCTAGATAAGAATGTACTTACGAGATACATATACACGTATATAGGGGGAGGGCCCGCGAAGAGACCCGGAGAGCACCGAGTACACGGAGCCTGAGGAATGCGGTTCGTGGGGCACCAGTGTGCGGCATTTTATTTCGCATTAAGAGATTAAGATCAAAATTAAAATTTAAATTACCCCGCGACACGCTGTGCGCGTGTATCTGTGTCTTTGGGAGCGTTGACAACGTTTGCTTTGTTTCCCCACCACTCAGCTCCGCTCAGCTCAGCTGGTTGCCCTTTCCCGATTACCTTAAATTGCTGCAGCGGCTCTGCCCTAAGATCCTGGCCAAATCTCCTGCAAGTATGTAAAAATTCAGAGTGTAATTAAGTTGTGTGAATAGCTGACAGAAGCAATGAGACTGGCTGCTGATTGACAGACAACTTAATTGGGTTTCTTGGAAACCTTTCGCCGAAACTTGCAATTAGCAAGATTGAACTTCGCACTGCCTCAAGAACTGCCTGCTCCTAGTAGCGAGAATAGGAGCTTGCAACTACAGGTGCACTTAAAGAAAGTTACAATTTGAGATCAAGTGGACAGTATTTTCCCCGAGTGCTGTTGTTCTGTCCAATCGAGCTGTAACCGAAACTTTCCGCAGTGTCAGCTTCAGCCCGAGTCTGCTTCTGAGTCCCGACCCACCTGGGCCTCTTCCGGATAGAGGGCTGCTAGTGACACGATGCGGAATCCTTGCCACAAGCCCTAGAAAAATTTATGAGCACTCAAGTTGATTCAATTTAAAATTTGCCCCGCTGCCCCGAACCCTTTTTCCCTTTTCGAAAATGTGACGCTGACGTCTCATTTTTATAATTAGGCTAAGCCCGGCCCAAAGCCAAGTTGCCAACTGGGCCTGGCCTGGAGTTCTCCTCCGCACTCGCCCGCTTTTATTTTGTTTCGCCAGCTAATTGTGGGGAGGGCTGGGCCGGGCCGGGCCGTTCCGGGCTTCCGTTGCCAAGGCTCTGACCATTCGGGCTCGGCTCAGCTCGAAAACAATGCAAAACTTTGGCTGTTGTTTGGCTCGGACATTTCGGGGAAATACACAAAAATTAGCAACTAAAATAACTAAAACAAGGAACGGCTCGGCACGGCACGGCAGATGAGGAACTGCAACTTGCAGCAGGCGAAACTTTTGCGCATTCGGAGTGGCATCAATTTTGACAGTTACCTGCAGCGAGGTGGCAAGCCGAAAGTTGCCAGTTTGCGCTAACAGGGCGCCCTTCTCTCTAAGCCGACTTCCACTCATTTCGGGCTGAAATTCTGATTTTAATTTTTACATTTTTACGGAAAACTTTCGTTGATATCCCCAATCAAGGTGGTCTGCAGAACTTAACCCGCTAACACTTCGGGTTATCAGAGGGAACTCTTCCAGAGGGGAAAAAACAAACATCTAGTATTGGCCTCAACCCCTGCAACCTTAGGCATTTTTAAGATCTCTCCGAGAATCGTTTCCCTCAGAGGGTTAACAATAAAATTCCGAAAAAAGACCTAGATTGCAACTTAGCTCCCGGGGCCTGGAATGTGTCAGGATGTATAAGTCTGTAAAAATTGCAGCCCGGCTTTTGTTGCGTCCCCGCCACATTTTTGTTGCTTGGGCTGGGAAAAGTTTTGGCGCAGCGAGTGCGGAAGTTGCAACTGAAGGGGGCACGAGCAGGGGGCGGCAAAGTGCAAATGCTCGTTGAATACGACCTGGGCATTAAAGATGCCATAACTGGAGGAGTGCGAGTGAGTGCTTGTGTTTGTGTTTGTGTTTGTGTTGCGGGTGTGTGGCAGGATGTCAAAAGTTCTGTTAAGTAAAACCTCATGTGCATCTAATTAAAAATATAAAAACTTTATTTTAAAGCCGCCGAAGAAAACTTTGTCTCCTGCGGAAGTGGGTGGGCGAGTGGGGGCGGGAGTGCGGCAATAAAGCGAAGGGATTGTGGCCGCCCCTGTGCTCCTGTTTTGTGTTTAAAAGTTGCCTGGCATGTTTATCAGCCCCAGGATGCGTGTAGGGAGATTTTTCGCAAATGGGCTGCCAAATTGGCGTAACTTGCTGCGTGGAAGGTGACAGGCGGCTAGAGTTTCGAGAGCAAGGAGCAAATGAAAAGTTTCCAGAACCCGCATGCTTAATTAGTTTGCAGAAAGAATCAAACAAGCCGGAATAGAAGAATAGTGTCCTCGCTCTGCTTCCCGTTTCCATCCCACCCCCTCCACAAGTACCGAGAAAGGGCTGTTTCGAGCCAAATCAGCCTCTGGCGACAAGTCAAGAGCTTAAAGGTTTGTTCCTGACAACCAAATGTGGCTCAGCGACAACAACAAGGCGGGCAGGATATTGGCTATAGAAGTCGGGCCATAGAGGGCAGGACCAGAGGGCGGGGAACTCATCAGCATCCCTGACCAGAGCAGACTCGTCCACAGATCCACTGACAGCCACAGCCGCAGAGTCAGTTTGAGTGACTGGCTGTGCCTTCGACTTGCACATGCCATCTGAGCCCGAGCCTGAGCCCGATTTTGGTCCTTTTCCTGACTGCTGGTCCATTTCGGTGGTTATCCTCAACGGCCAGGCCCCACTCCACTTCCCGGTCCCTTCCGCCGATGTCATTAATGCAGCTGGAGGCTCCGAGCCCGTCTTAACCCTTTTTGTCCAGCCATGCTTTGCATTTCTGCTTTGCACTCGGCCGCATGTGTGCGGCGACTTTTCGATCGAAGCTGCCCCCCCCCCAGCACTAGGTCCCCAAAAAGCGACCCCATCGACGGCAGCAAAAAATAACAAACGAGCACAACATGAGCTGAAAATAAGATTTTTGAGTCGTTTCGTTTTGCTGCGTTTATGTGTGTTTGTCTGTCCTGTCCTGCCTGCTTGGGGGTGTGTGTGTGTGTGTGTGAGTGTGTGAGCACTTGTCCCGGTCTTGGTGACATCGTCTGGCTGACTCTGCGCCTCACTGGCTGATGTATTCATGAAATCGTGTGATTAATGGCTCGCACAACATTTGCACACACTGCTCCGCCTTCAGTTCCAGCCTTTGCTCCTACTCCTGCTTCTCGTTGGTGGTCCTGGTGCTGCTTCTCATCCTGCTGCTGGCACTGCTTCTTGCATCCTTGCGCTCATCCTCGACAGGCGGCATATCTGTCTGCGTGCAGATAAACATGCCCGACCCATTCCCCCCATCGAGACACTGGAAAAAGTCATATCAAGTTGGAAAGTCAAGCTATAGATTGGTCTTTCAAGGACACTTTCCATGCCATCTCTATCAATATTGCAGGAACTTCTCAAATTGCTACAAATTGTATTTTAATTTCAGAAGTTTTCCGCTGTGTACCTTCATACATATGTATGTCCTGGCTGCTGCCAATCTCCACCAGCAAGTGCTGCGCATGCAAAACGAGCAAAGGATGTGTGGACGGGGTCGAGGACAGAAAGGACAGAAAGGACACACGGACAGGGCAGGACAGCAGCGACATTGGTCACAAAAATTTTCCGACTCTGCGCGCTCGTCTGCCTGCCATTTTATCAGAGCCGAGGCCCAGTCGCATGAGGCGTTGAAATTAACAAACATCCTGGCCGTATCCTGGCATCCAGCCCCGAAACAAAAATGCGTCGTAATTAAACCGAATTTAATTGCTTTCGCCAGCTCACCCAGCACCCAGCACCCTGCAGCCAGCTCTTTCGGCTGGGAGACCCTGCCCTTATAACTATGCTATAATCTTTGACACTTTTATTGCGGCTCTAAAAGTTATTAACTTGATTTAATAAGCGTCTTGGACGGCAAAGCGGCAAGAGACAGGGCCTCCTGGAATGCCGTTTCAATGTTTACCATTTTACAATTTTATCTGAGGGCGAAAACTTTGCCAAATGAATTTGATCGCCTTGGCATTCAGAACGTGGCTTTAATTAACTCATTTTTCATTGGCACTGCCGGCGGGGGTGTCCTGTGGCAGGACTCGTGGGCGGGCGGGGCCGAGCTAATCTTATCTGCTAGGTGGGCTAAGAAAAGCTACGTAGCTCACCACAATCCAGAGCTCTAGCTCGCGGGCTTCCAGGCGGAGGCCATCACTCATCCGAGGCCCAAGCCTTTGTTGCTGGTTGTATCCCTTCCGATAAGCCAAGGAACGGCTCTGCCCTCCCACTCTCCGCTTGCAACCTTTGGGCCTTATCAGCGTGAACAAATTTGAATTAGGAATTTGAATTAGAGATTTTCACGCCGAATTATGCGAGGCTGCGTAGCTTGGCCTTTCTTTACTCTGGCTTCCCGCGTTGCAGGAACGGAACTTGTTTCGCAACATAGTACCAAATGAAGCTAAATGGCTTAAAGCTGGACACTCAACTATCGGCAAACTCTCGGCGAGAGGTCTTCGAAACAATTGAAAATAATTTGAGGGAAATCTTCCATAATACGTGCTGTGACAGACCGAGACAATGGCTTTGCGGCTTGCACCGCAAAAAGTGCCAGGGCTGTCCGTCCCCAGTTGTTTCTTTTTTAATCAAGCCAAGTTTTTGCATGGCTGGCCTTTAGGTGGGTCAAAGGTAAGTGCAAGGCTCGGCCAGGACAGTCTCAAGAAAGCCAAACGGAGAGCCAGACGAGGACCAGCACGACACAGATGCAGACACTTTTTATGGGCTATAGAGAGACCTCAAAATTGCAGATTTAATTTTATTTTATTGCACTCCTCCTGGCTGCCAGAGGAAATTGTTTCTTTATGCTACAGAGTCTAGAGCTGGCTGGCGTGAGTCGAAGTTTAATCAAGAAAATATTTGGGGCTGCAAGACAACTATTTTTGTTGCACTTAGCTCGTTCCAGCGTTCCAGCGATCCAGGCTAGATGCTCGCCTGGCTCGAACGACAGCTCATTAATAAACATAAGCAACAAATTGCTCGACAAAATCAAAAACCAAAGCCATTTACAGCCCCACTGAGCATTCGGGTTTGAAAAAAGCGCCAAGAGCGGAGGGAGCTTGCTGGGATAATATTTGTAATCAAACGCAGCAGAGTCATAATAATCAAGTCGTAAAAAACAAATCCATTTTCGCGCTTGAATAAACAGCCAAAACACAAACTGGAGTCGAGTCGAGTCGAGTCGAGTCTCAAGATTTTCCAGACAGGGGTCGTAAGATAAGCAGTAAAAACAATAATAGTAATGGCGGGTACATTTTTACACCTTCCACGGCACGACCACAAAAGGGATCCGGGGATCAAGGATAACAGTTGGATGGCCGTAAAAAAAAAGGCGGTGGGAGGAATAGCTCAATGGCAGGGCCTTGGCCGACAACTTTACGATTACAGCAGGACGACAACCTGTAAATTTTGCGCTTTATTTAACAGAGGCCGCAGTGACAAATCTGTGCATCGGTACTCCGGCCATTCAAGGATCGTAAAATCACTCATCAAGCGCTGTAAATTATAATGTAATAGAAAAATAATAAGCGATGCGATGGATGCATTGAAGATGTTGTCATCGTAAAGTCATTGGCGGGAGGGAAGGGGCGGGGAAGGGAGGTCGTAAAACGAGTCCTTGTGCCTGGAAATCCCGGCGTTAGTTTTCACACCCAGAGAATAGAGCGGATGCAAAGCTCTGGCATCATTACACTTGAGTGTTTTACAACTTCCGTTCGGCAGGGCCATAAAGCGTAATCTTCATGTTTTTATTAGGAGGAGCGCTCCGCTCCCTGGCTACAAGGACACTGCTTGTCAATGGGGCATTGAGGACATCAAATTGACAGCTCCTTGGAGTCGTAAAACCCAGCCACTGTCTGTCAGGGCGTACATATGTTGCGGGGTAATGACTGTCACCGGCTAAACAATTAAATCGAGGTTAGAATGGCGCATAAAAGGCGCATAAAAAGGACATAAACACACAGGACCAGCAGACCCTTCCCGCCGAGCATCAGGACGACAATGACGATGTCGTCAACGCATCGTAAACATTTTAAGCCCCTGTTTATTTTCATTTGGAAGGGATAACATCCGCAGTAGATGACCCGGCTCGTAAAACTTTGCTGATAAGACACTCGCCGCCGGCAATGATAATAAAATTATAATTTAGTCCTCACATGCCCCGGATACATAACATGGAATGGAGTCACACAAGGAGCGCTGTAAAGTGCGCTAATCAGCATTTAAAATTAACTAAGTGGCCGCCTCTTAAGTTTGCTTCGTAAAACCTGGCCCTGTCCTGGCCCATCCTAGATGGGCCATTAGCAGACTTGAAGGAGATGCGTTTTCCATGTTCTAGTTGGGGCATATGGTTGTCCTGCCGTTTCGTGAGTGGCTGCCAAGTGGCGTTTGATTGCTTGCTCCACTTTCAATCTAATAGCTAAACGGTTCTGGATTACACTTGATGGGCCAATACTCTACATCTCCTTGTATTATGCAAGAAACTCAGCCTACTAAGTATAGCTATCGAAATAGTAGGCATTCCCTGTCATTCCACCTGTTCTTTAATCATTCTCCTGCCGAGCTCTCCTTTTCTAATTGATGCCAGGCCAGGCCAGGGCGGGTATAACCCGTAAAGTGCACCCCACAAAAGGGATGCTGCTTCCGCCATTTTCTATGATGAATTGCTACTTTTCCAGAGAGTAGATGCGCAGAGACAGCAGAAAAGAACGTAGAGTGGAGCTCAGGCCGAGGGATGAGCTGAAGCTGAGACGAGAACTGGCAGGAGCCAGGAGCCAGGACCAGGTAGCGGAGTGGAAGCTCGCATAGATACACATTTATCCGGCTGTCGGCGGCGATGACAGCGGGCGGGCGAAAAAAGGAATGCAGGATGCCGCAAAGGACTCGCAATCGCAATCGCACTCGTCGACCAGCTTCCAAGGCAGGTGAAAGCCCGCAACACTCGCCGAAAAAGGACACGAGAAGTGCACTTTGGACACAGGACACCCACGCATCCAGGGTGCTTTTTGTCGCTTATTTATGTCTGGCAGTCATAACAGAGGGAGAAGGCAACACCGAGAGCGAGAGCGACAGAGAGAGCAGGAGCGAGTGCAGGTTATGGCATTCTATAACTCAGCAGCCAGGAGTCAGGACTCTTTGTGGGGTCTCTTTCTGGCCAACGTCCTGCCTCTGATGTATTCCATACAAATTGCAGGTTCTAGTGTTTTTGTTTCTGGCCTCGAACTCGAGGGTGAACCGATGACTCGGGGTGGGGGCGGGGTGGCGTCCAGGGGGAAGTGGGGAGACTGAGTGGTTCGGTGGGTGGGTGGGCCAGTGGGCAGGCGCATCATCCATCAATGGCATTTGCGGCAAGGACAGCGCCGAATGCTCTCGGTGAGTGCTTTTGACGTTTTTGTGTCGCAGACACGGCAACTGCGCCGAAAGGATGTGTGGGGGCGGATCAGGACTTGAGCAGCATCCCCCGTTTGCCTTTTTTTCTGGCCGGAGGCCCAAGGCGTATTTGTTTATTATTTTCTGCGAATCAGAATCTCTTTAAGTCTCTCGGAGATTAGATTTTTAGTTTTATTTTAAATGAAAAATATCCCTGCCACTTTTCCTCTCTCTTTCTCCATTTCTCTCGCATCTCCCTTTCTCTTCCCCTCCGCCTAGTGCTATTTGTAAAATAATAACATAAAGTATGGCTGGCCTTGAACAATTTACTTTTATTTTATTTTTATTGCCCAGCCTCCGTGGCACTCGGCTTCAACATGTGGCCCCCACCCTCCCCCTCTATGTGCATTGTGTTGCGCCTCGCTCTTAGCTTCATTAAATTTATGTTGCAATTGCCCCGCCCCCCGCCCTCCGTTCACCCCCAGTGTCCTGGGCCTAGTTGCACGTGCCGCGCGGCCGTAAAACAGATCGTAAAAGTTTATTACTTGCGGCTTTGTTTGTTACTGTTACAGTTACTCTCTCTCGCTGGGAGTGTGTGCGATGCTTTCTCTTTCTGCGGCCACTCTCTCGCTTTCTCCCTCTCTCTCTCTCCCTTGGAGCCGCCGTCGCCTGTCAGCTGTCAAATTGAATTTGTTTATATTGCCGGCCCAGCTCGCCGCTCCAACAGGTTTCACTTCCACTGCCACTCCCCCTCCCCGCCAGAACCGGAAATCATTGCGTCATGCTGATATTTTGTATTTTAACGCCTAGCCCCACCCCTCCACCCCCGGAAGGGCGTTGTTTGTGTGTAGGCTGCAAAGTCGATTTTTGTTGGTTTAGGTCAGTTTAGGTAGCCTGGCTTTGACAGCTCAAAGTCGAGGTCAACTTTTGTGTGCCCATCATCATCTGCTGTTCCTGTCTATATGGGATTCTGTCTGTGTGTACTGTCTGTGTGTGTCTGTGTGTGTGTGTGTGGGTGAGGGAGCGTTTATTTATGGGTCCGCGCTGGTCGGCGAGACGGCCGCGTCCCTTGCCAAGCGACGCGTCCTTGTCAGTTCCCAAAAACATAAAAAATCGATTTTATTATAGCCGTCAGGCTGGGCCATCTATATAGATTTTCTGTCACTGGCTGATACTGCCTTTGTCTGGGTGTCTCTGCATGAGTGCATGGGTGTGTGTGTGTGTGTGTGTGTTTGGAGCGTGGCAGTGACGGGCTTAAAGTGCGGCTCAGGATTTGGTTGGGAAATGGTTTAAATTCTGTCAGCGGACACCACGGCGTATGAGTGATATGAGTATGTGTTTGGGAATCAGAAAGTGGATGACCCGATTGAAGGGGATCTGGAGCATACTACTATAGAAGTAGTACTAAGCTAAAGCCCTCAAGTCTTTATCACTTTTGCATTTTTCGCGCGAACTTATCAACCAAAACAAACCAAAAAAACACAAACAAAACAATCAAAAACAAGAGAGGCACATAAAAAGCTTACAAAAGCTCGCCCAAACTTAATTAATGAACAAGTTCTCTAATCAAAAATGAGACAATATTTAGTCTCCAATATGATTTCAAAGCAGATGAACGCGAGTAGGCAGATCCCCATTAAGATCCACCAGCTGTATAGACGCCTGGCCACAAAGGTATGTGCCTCATTGTTTTGTCAAGTTTGTGTTTCTCCTAATATCTGTGTTGTGACCAAGACTTCTGTGGGTCTAGGGGAGGCCAGACCCTATGCCGACATTCCAGGTCCCAGCAAATTTCAGCTGGCACGAGCTTTCCTGCCGGGCGGTAAGTGGGCGGACCAAAGCTCTGCGCTCCTCTCTTTAAATGAGACTCACTCTCCTGATCAGGTCGCTACAGGGGCCTGCCGGTGCACGAAATGTTCCTTGATCTGAATCGACAGTACGGCGGCATCTTCCGGCTGCCCAGTATTGCCGGAGTGGATATGGTGCTCACTATGAACCCCCAGGACTATGAGCTCGTCTTCCGAAACGAGGGCCAGTTCCCCTACCGAAGAAGCTTCGAGGTGATGGACTACTTCAAGAGGGTTCACAGGCGGGACGTGTTCGAGGGCCACGATGGACTGACCTCGGGGTGAATCGGCTCACTTATCGGCTTACTATTCATGGCTAAAAAACAATACTAACGAACGAACATAACCTTCGCAGAAATGGCCCAGCGTGGGGAAAGATGCGCACTGCCGTGAATCCGATTCTGCTCCAGCCCCGGAATGCCAAGCTGTACCTGAGTAATCTTCTCCAGGTCAGTGACGAATTTCTGGAGCGGTAAGTGGCCATAACCGGTGGAAAAAATAATCTTGTCCTCCAATACACATTAGCATCCGTTCTGCCCGGGATCCGGCTACCCAGGAGATGCCCGATGACTTCGTCGAGGACATACGGAACTTGGTGATTGAATCCATCTGCTCAGTGGCCTTGAACGCGCAGCTCGGCTTGCTGCGGGAAAATAGAGACAACCAGGACATCGTCTCCCTGAAAGCCTCCTTGAAGGATGTGGTGGAGCTGGGCTTCCAGCTGGATATGATGCCGGCCTTTTGGAAGTACCTGCCTGTGCCAAGTTTCAAAAAATTGATGACATCCCTCGACACCATCACAGACTTCTGTTGCCACCACATCGAGATGGCTCTTAGGAGGGTCGAGGACGACGCCAAGGCAGGAAGACAGTCGGCACCGGGCTTGGAAACGAGTATACTGGAGAAGCTGGCCAAGTTCGATCGCCAGACCGCCGTCATCATTGCCATCGACTTGCTATTCGCCGGGGCGGATCCGGTGGGTTGAGACTCTGCGCAGCACTGTGAACTTTAAACCTATTTCTCCGGCAGACCTTAGTTTCCCTCGGAGGCACGCTGTTGAGCTTGGCCAAGAACCCCAACAAGCAGGATCGACTGCTGGAGGAGATCCGGGGCATCCTGCCGGACAAGACCTCCCCCCTGACCATGGAGAACATGAAGAATCTACCCTATCTGAGGGCCTGCATCAAGGAGGGCATCCGGCTGTACCCCATCGGCCCCGGGACCCTTCGGCGTATGCCCCACGATGTGGTGCTAAGCGGCTACCGAGTGGCGGCGGGCACGGACGTAGGCATCGCCGCCAACTATCAGATGGCCAATATGGAGGAGTTCGTCCCGCAGGTCCGGGAATTCATCCCAGAGCGGTGGCTGCGGGACGGGAACAACTCGCACCTGGTGGGCGAAACAGCCACGCCATTCATGTACCTGCCCTTCGGCTTCGGACCGCGCTCCTGCGCCGGCAAGCGCATCGTGGACATGATGATGGAGATTGCCATTGCCCGGCTGGTGAGGAACTTCCGGATCGGATTCGACTACCCCATCGAGAATGCCTTCAAGACCCAGTTCTTTGTTCAGCCGAATATTCCATTCAAGTTCAAATTTGTGGAGCGAGACGATTGATTTTGTTTTTATTATTTTGAAATTATTATTATTATTATTATTAAAAAATAAACAGCTTTTACATTTAATTATAATCTCAATAAAAAACTTACTGCATTATTATTATTCTTTTTTTTACCGCCTCAGAGTTGTTTATAATTTATAAAGTATGGTTAAGTTATTGAAACTTAATTATCTAAACAATATACTTTATTAAAAACTTTCGTTGTAGTTAAAAACGCTTGTAAGTTTTTGATACTTGTGTTATTATTTAAATAATACTCTTTACTCGATAAGATATTGTCCCAAATTCTGGCAAGGAATTTCCCCAGATACTCGTTACTGATCCCGGATAAAGGCCATTGAGTGTCTCTAGCCGCGTACACATGTCCTGGCTGCTGGAGTGGCCTCTTGAGTTCACTACAGCAACATCCTCTTGAGCCAACGTCGTTTTACGGCTGTCCCCAAAATAACGATGGCATTTGCCGGCCATCTGAAGAGGTCCTGCTCTCGAAAGAGAAATTAATGCGTGGCGCTCCAAGAGGGGGGTGACAATGACAAGGTCTGGAGGATTCTAGCAACCAAAGTTTCAGCAAGAATATTACTTTTCTGTATTATTATTTGTTAATTTTTCGTTATTTTTATATTTAAACCCGAGTATTATATATCTCCATATATTCCTTTTAATGTCAAGAGTTTAAAGAGTATGCCACAAAGTATGCAACTATTTCGCTCGAGATCTTCAAAAGACGCCACCTATGTTTGAAACTTTTGTTTAGCGATCTTGAAATATATACTTTGTTAAATTTTCCACATTTTGATCCACTCGTATTATTGGTGGTATTATTCAGCTTTAAGAAGACAGAACCATTGGACTGGCTTCCTCTCATCCCCATCTCGCCATCCAATTGCCCCAACTTTGAATTCTCGTCCTGCGCCATCCTCCGTTATCGGCTGTAGTTGGACAAACAAATGTGCCGACATAAATAATGCAAGAGTATTCATTTTGACATCGAATAGACAAAGTTGCATTGAATTTTCATGTTTGTTCTTCCGCAGCCGCTGTTGCTGGCTCCAGTTCCAGTTCTTTTATTTCTTTCAGATACTTGTGCCGGTCTTATCTGTCCCCCTCACCCCACCCGGGACCCCCACCCCGCCCCACATCCCTCCTAGAGTGGAGGAGAGTGTCCTCCTCGTATGTCCTGGATTTTATGCTGCCAGACCCTAGTTGCCGGACTCACTCGTTTGGCCATCGTCTTGTGCATTATTAAAACTATTCTGATGGCGATTCCGAGGAAGGAGGTCCACTTGAAATGTCAATGCTGGTCCTAGAATGGCTTGCTCCTTTTGCCCTCTTCACCCCTCTCCGGCCCCCGCGTTCCTGCCTGGTAGTGCATAAAGTTTTATCGTTCCCAGGGAGGCGGTCGAGCCCCCCCTCTCGTCTCGTTACGTTTCCTTTCCAAGGACTCGGAGTGAATGCATTTGCAATTGCATAAATGAACAGCAAGGAGCAGCAGGAGCTGCTGCAGACAAAACGAATGGAATTCATTATTGGCCAGGAGATGTCCTGGAACCGGAGTGGGAATCGGAGCGGAATCGGAGCGAGGGCGTGGCCGAGGTGCTGGCCTTTAAATTGAAAATGCATGTCAAGCCATCGGCTGCGCACACAAATCACAGTTTCAGCGCGCATTTCGCAATTTTCGATGCTCGAATTTCAGGGGCGGGGCTGGCAGGAGGCGCATTTACACTTTATGACATGGCACCACCCCCTGGACGCACTCTGCCCCCGCTTGCTGCACGCCCATAAAGTGAGCAATTAGACAATGTTCCAGCCTCTCTACCTCCGGCTTCGGCCAGTCGCAGCCCATCTTGGCAATTGGAAATTCGGCTTTTCGCATTGAACTTTGACTTGCCATCAGCATGGCGCTGGCACTTGCAAAAAATGCCCCTATATTCTTCAAAAATATAATACTTTATGCCGAATGGCACTATATACTATATTATTTGTAAGATACCTTCTACGAGAAATGCTCTTCAACAAGTATGCCCTCTGAAATGGGCCACTTGTTTCTCTCTCTGTCGAATATCTACTGGTGGTACCCGCTCCTTCGCCAGTTCCCTGGCACATCTTGTGACATGACATGATGTCCTGCCTGCCGGCCTGTCCATTGCCTGAGCTGCCAATTTGCAACAGCACGGGCGTGGCAAACGGACCACGTCTAATGATGGCACGGCATACATATAACCTGACTACCCCGAGTGCCGCAGACTGGGCCCAAGAACAGGCACACGCCCACGCCCACGCCAGGTCCTTGGTACTTGCTACTGTGTCTGCTCCTGGTCCTGGTCCTTGGCAAGTGTCATGTCACACAACGCACTCGGGCCGGGGCCGGCTTGTCAATTTCGCAGCTGGGCGTGTCCTGGAGGCCGGAGGAGCATGACTTGAGCCCTGGTGGCAGGCATTAGCATGTTCCGACTTTAAAAAAGTATCAGCCTTGCAGTGCAGGACAATCGCCCGCCCCGCCCCCGCCCACTCGCCACCCCATTTTCCACCCTCCGAGTAGGCCGCCCCGCCCTGACAGGCGTCCATGATTAATGGTTGTCAATGGCATTCTGCTCCCGCATCGGATCGGATCGTCCCGGTTTAGCTTTCTGTGGAAAGTAATTTTGTTATTTTAAGAAAAGCCGGAGCCCTCCGCCGGCTCTAAGGATTCTGTTTTGCAGGAAATTGATTTCACCCCGCGCTCGCTCCGCGTTCTTTCCGCTTTTCTTTTTTCCTCCGGACCGCTGCCGCAGGAATTCCCCAACAAGTCGCAATTTCGCAACCTTTGCACCCCGCAACGAAAAGAAAAATAAACGAATTCAAAATCCAGGGGCTAGATGGTGTTAATGGCGATTGGAAATTCGCGAGGGGTGTGGAGAAATTTAATTTATTATTTCGAAAAGCAAAGCATTCCTAATCGAATTGTATTCCTAAATATGCGTTGCATGGGAAATTGAAAAATTGAGTCCCCAATTGGGTGGATTTCCTCCTGGAAGGAGCTGACAAAATTTGAATTGTATGGTTTTGGAGGGAGGTTATCGGATTTGTTGACATTAGTGATACAGTGACGATGAATGGCACTTGCGGAAAAATTAATTGAGTTGAAATAGAGCTGCTGAATAATTAAACTATTCCTTCGAGTAACCCCATGAGCGGAGTAGATGGCCCTTTAAGCCCGGGCCCTTAAAGAGCCCGCAGATGGGGGTCCTGGCGGCTGGTGGGTCGGGTATGGGAGCGGTGTATATATTTTTATTAATTTTCCAAATGAATTCCTGACAACGACAAAAAGGCACTGACAACGACAACAGTCGCGACGGCAGCAGACAGAAGCGAGTTATCCTGACCGCCAAAGGATAACAACAAAAAATGAGGGCAGCCATTGTCGGCCAGTAGCAGCCCGCTTCAGTGTCCCCTTTGTCCTGATGCTCCTTTTTTGGGCAACTGTTGGCGACATTATTACGTTACTTACTTTACGCCATAAATGTTGTTACGTCATGGCAGGCATCCTTACACCCTGCCATCCTGCCAACCATCTACCCATTCAGCAACCCACCCACCCACATGTGTGCTAAAAAAAGGCAAAACAATGGGTCCTGCCGAGGGAAGGATGCCATGGCTGCCATCATTGTTATGTGAATGTGACGACTTTTTGACTTCCGCTACGCTGATGTGTTTCCGTTTCCTGTTTTATGCACAACTTTTGTCCACCCGCCGCTCCTTCTGCTCCTCCTTGGTGTGTCTTGATTTTTTCAAAAATGTTTGTCGCTGATGAAATGTAGCCAAGGATAACTGCCTGACGATTTTACGCCGCGTTGATTCGCGTTCGCAGGACCACGCTCGCCCACCCCCACCCCCTCGATGTGTGTCTGCATCCTCAATTTCCCTTTTATGTTATTTTAATTTTATGTTATTGTTATGACACAATGAAAATAAAATTGAATTGACACTGATGTCCTGGCTTTCCTCTCCGGCATCTGGGGGACGGGATGGAGTGTGAGGCAGAGTCCCCGAAAAAATGTCTGTGCGCCAGTTGCCAGTGACGTTTTTATTGCCCGGACACGGGAGTAGTCCAAGACAGGATCAGGCAGGATATTCAAATGGCCCATAAGTGCGGTTGAAGCGTTTCACTCGCTCGACTTAATCCTGATTCGCATCCCGAGTCCCAATCCCAGAATGCCACGAAAACTTGCAATTTTTGACGCTGCCAGCTGCCATCGCGACCCCTGACCCACCACCCACGATTTTCGACCTCCCCCGATTCGCTGACAATATTATTTGTCGCGCAGGTTCAAAACAATATCATAAAGTAATTTATATGCCTGGCAGCAGGACGAAGGACGCAGGATGCCCGATTGGGGCGGACTGCCGACGGCCGATGATATATGGGCGAAATGGCTTTTTAATGACAACGACGACAACAGCAGCTTGTACAAATTACACGCCAGCACACAGGAGTTACACATCGAGAGTGCCGGGCCCCTGATTGACCAGGTCCTGGTCCAGGATAATGTTGTTGCTGTTGGTTGCGTTAATGTGGACGGTCTTTGGGCTGCAGCCGGCTGATAAATAGGTCACACGTACGCGGGGGTCCGGGAAGATGATTGGATGTTGTGACGCGACTTCATCAAAACTTGTCCCACTAATGGCACTCTGCAGATGCCCATAAGGACATTCTATTACCCGGAAATCACGCCCCTTGGTTTTTTTGAGGATCTATGTGCTTATCCCCATTCGAAGCGGGATGAGATATATTTTATTTCTAATTAGGGAATCGCTTAAACTTTTCTTTTAAAAATTCATTTAGGCATGTCTCTTTGTTAAGGACCATGAATGGCGAACAAAGCCGCCCGAGGACAGCCGCTGGTTTTTACTCTGCTCCAGATGCGAGAAGCCAGGATCTGGTCTGGGTTTCGGGCTGAGTCTGCTTCTGGCCAGAAATATCCCAGCCCGGCCTGGCTGGATGGCTGTTGTGTTGGCTTTGCGAAGATAAGAGAATTGTCCTGTCAACCGGAATGATATATGCGCCAGCGCATTCAAATTGGGCTAACAGACGAACCAGCAACCGGCGCGGACTGGCCGTGCGATTGAGGATTTTCCCAGTCCAGGTCCCAGTGCCAGTCCCAGTACCAGTCCCGGGCCCAGGACGAGGACCAGACCCAGGCCCATTTCCATTTTCGTCCGAGCTCCATCTCCATTCTGCGAGCATTTCCATCTGCAGGATGTGTTTTTCTCGCACATCAGCGTGCGTTTCCTATGGAATGCTGACGATAGCTGCCGCCCCCCTCGACCCCGGACTTCTTCGGGAGTGTCCTTTTTTCCTTCTCTTATTTTCAGCGCTTTTTTCCCTTTTTTGAGAGCGGGTTTGTCGAGTTGAAAAATTGGTGTGAAAATTCAAAAGGAGCGCGAGTGTGTGAGTTATGTGGCAGAGGCAGTGTGTGCTGTGTGCGAGGGGTGTTGCGAAATTACTTCGTGTGTAAAATTATGCGAATTGCGTATCTGGGGAGGGAAGTGGGTGGGTGAGCTGCGGGAAAGGGGAAAAGAACAGAAAAAGGTGAAAGCAAATATTCATGCACGTACATAGTCGGCTGGGCAAGTGGGAGCTGGGGACAGTGGGGATTGGGTTGAGATGCGGGCTGCTGGCATCTCACTTTTATTGCATTTCAACACTTGAGTATGCGCGCATGCAGAATTTCTCATAATAAATGTAATAAATAAAAATGTAACCTGAAATGTGACAGTTTTCGTTCGAAGGAGGTGAGTGGAATATGAAATCTGGCTCCTTCTTACAAAGGTGAGAAATGAAATGGGAATAAAGCAGGTGAGCTGAAGCACCCACATGATATTAACCAAACCGGAGACTCTTTCTTCTCAGGACTCGAAATTAACTGAATTACTGACAGCCGGAGTGGATTCTGCTGTTTGTGGATTTTGGAAACGAGTTGAGTGATGTCATCGTTGGGACTAAGCTCTCGGGAAGCACCCTCGATGGATTTCGATTTGAGTGATGTCAGCCTCTGGCTGTGGCTGTTCATTTCCTTAAATTTGCTCAATTATCGTCTATGGCTCATCCTTTTCCTGCTCTCGGCCTCCGAATTTGTCAAAACTGCAAAGTAAATACTCCACAACGACATGCTGGCTCATACCTCTGCAGAACAACGAATTCTTAACTAGTTTGTATAAAACAATAAAATCATCTAAGTTATATTGATATTTGATAATTAATATGTACGCTTTTGAGTAAAGTTGAGGTACTTGGGCTGTAATTCAAGTAAAGTATTCAGAGTACTTTATTATCCTGCGACAGAGTTAGGGTATTTAAAGTCTCTGCGATGACTCCATTTTCATGCCAAATCAGCACAAAATTCTCAACGCCGCAAAGAGCAGCGTCATCAGTTACGAGTGAACTACAACACGACAACAGGACGAATATCGAGGCCGAGAGGCACCAGGACAATGAAATAATTGACGCCATTGATGCCAGGGCCAAGCTCAAACTCAAACACCAAGCCCCGAAAGCCAGAAATCTGAAATCTGAAACTGAAGCCATGGGAAGGCGGGCCGGGTCGGGGTTGGGGCATACAACATTCTTTGGGAATTGAGCTCATTATGGCATCGACAGCGGCATCAGCAGCATCACGAATGCCGTGCCAGGACCACGCCTCCATTAGTGTAAAAAGCCATGCCCCCGGCCAGGTCCACGCCCACTCCGCCGGCCCCCAGCACGCCCAGGACAAGAGTCAACTGTGTGGTCAAAATTGGGATTCTAATGGAGAAGGGCGGGCGGTGTGGGTTGTGTGGGTGGTGCTGGTGAGACGGTTGGCTAACGATTTCAAATGGCGTCAAAGATGAGATACTGTACCGCAGAGGAACAAAGGATTTCAAGGATGGGTCCATACACTAGACTATCTATCAACTAGACATTATATTTTTTATGAAATTAAAGTTTGTTTACCAATTCTATTCCTATATTTAAAACTAGTTCTAACATATATTTGCTTATCAAAAAGGGTTCCATGTACTCTCTCTTCATAAAGACCACCTTTCAATGCATTTGTTGAGTGCGTATCCTTGTTTTCGGGACCTCTTGCTTTCTATTCGGGCCGACAACGAGCGCCGAAAGTGTTCTTGCTTAGCCGGGAGATTGATGCTTGTAGCTGGGAAGCAAGTGCCATGATGACTGCCAGGCTTCCACTAGGTCCTGCTCTATCGAGCGTTGCGAGGATAACCCATTGGCGCCCGAGCAACCCTCTGCGTCCTCCCACCCCCGGAGAGGCAGCGAGGCTGCTCTTTGGGGCGTTCAGGCTGAATAAATGGGTGTAAAGGGCAAACAAAATGATTAATTGCCCTGAGCTTTGATCGCCTGCATGCACAGCAGCAAAGCAATAGCCGAGCAACATCAGCAGGAGTCGGGATGGGGCAGGATGTGCCCAACAAAGGGTGCAGAGGATGTACATAGTTGTGTACTAGGAAGATGGGGAGTGGACGTTGGACTGAGGGCTCGGTCTCCGGCGTTATAACAGAACGACTTTGCTTCCGTTTGAATAAACAAACACGGAAATGTAACCCTTGCGACAGGACTGCGAAGGGAGCAGCAGGGGCAGAAAGGTCCTAAACTAATGCTGGCCAAATGGCCAGAGGCTAGTTCGGAACTCCTCCTACTCGCCAGTCCACTTCTCAAAAAACATAGTCTCCGTTCGAGTTCTATTATATTTTACTCGAGAATCTATACTCCTTATCGGATTTTGCGGCCATCACTCGAGTTTATAATTCGAATATCAAATCAGATATCCATCCCCCCATTTCTCTCAGTGCAAGCCTCGGCCAAGTATCACTCAACAACAAAGCGCATCGCAGCGCGCTTTATCCTTCGAAATCCTCTAATGAGAAGGGTTGAAAATTTGCTGCGGTCGCCGCAGATTTTGCTTCTGCCTTCGCAATAGTATCCTGGCGCTGCTCCGCCTGCTGATAACGTGGCCGGCCAACAGCGCTGGTCAGCAGAGGCCGGATAAAAGGATAATGCGGGTTCGGCCGCGCTCTCGTCCTGCCCCGGCCCCACTTCGCCTGTGTGTGTGTGTGTGTGTAATGTAGCATGGAGGGGCTCTGCTCTCACTCGACGGAGGAGAGTATTTGTTTTAAAATTACATAAAAATGGCTGGGCAAAAAACGGGAAACTGAAGCGCAAAAAGAACTCCTTGCTGGGAGTATGAAAAACACATTTTAGTGCCATACTTTCGCAGGACATCGTAAACTACTTAGAGCTAGGCCTAGCCAGGGAAATTTAATGAAAAACGTTCGCCCGGCCCATAAACATTAAGAATTTTTGCCCAGGACATAATGGGCAGGGGGGCTGGAGGCGGGCAGGGGCGTGGCTGGTTGTGAGCCGACGATAAGCAGACAAATCGCTGAGAAAAATACGCAATTTAAATGCATAACACACACAGGACATGCCTAATGCCAATAATAGAAAAGGAAATCCCGTCACAAATCCTTCGAGCGTTCCCTGGGCATGCGAAAAAAATTATGTGGCCTACGTTATGGCGCACACACACACTCGAACAGATACACATCCTCATACACATCCACATCCACATCCACACCCATATGCGGAGAGACGTTGGAAAATATAGAAAGTAATCTTGCAAGGCAAAAAGGACGTGGCCAACCACCTTTGGCGACATTTTGTTGTAGATTAAGTTCTATTCGCACATGGTTGGCTTGAAATACGATACACGCACACGAACGGGGCGATCCGCACACCCGCACACCCGCACACCCGCAAGGAGCAGAGCAGAGGTGTGTGTGTGTGTGTGAGTGTGCGCCTCAAAGTAATTGGGACATCCTGCGAGCATATAAAGTGGATATAAAATACCGGGCGAAACCCTAAGGCACAAACATCGCACCGGCTCTCTGGCATTTTTATGCGTTCGAATGTCGTCGTGCCTCATCCGCTTTGCCACCCTCTCTTACATCCCTCCCCCCATTCCGGAAACTCCCTCCAAGACTTACCCGAGGAAACCCCTATGCCACGCCTGTCGGTTTCCCGGGGAATTATAACAATTTTCATGCTACTTTTCTCTTTTTTATTTGTTGTCGCGCTGAGCTTATGATTTCTGAAATATGACATATGAAGGAGGAAGCGGACGGAGGGTTCTGGGGCTCGCCGAGGCAGTTCAAGCTGCAGATTTTCCCAAAAATGTATTAATAAATTCCCGTGTCTCTTATTGGAAATGTCCAAACTTTAGCTATAACTCAGGTTCTCCATTTCGAAACAAAACACAAAGTGCGAATGGTTTCTGTTCAATTTTAATGTTGTTGTGTTAAAGGTTTATTATTAGATTGCTTTTTACGTTAAACGCCCGAGGAGTAACTGCTAGTTGTGACAAAGCCTGGTTCCGCGGGATTTATCATTTGCCATTGTTGTGGCATCAACATTTTGTGGCCTTTGGTCAGCAGCAGCCACACATCGGACGGTTGCATCGGCCATCGAGCAATCCGGCAAGGTAAATATAATGCAATAGATGGAATTTTTATCAAATGTAAAAGCGACAGACGCGGTCGCCGGATTGCAGGTGGAGGAGCAGGAGCAGGAGCTGGAGCAGGGCGAATCCCGGATCCAGAAATCGAATCCCAGATTGGCGGACTGGCAGGCCAGAAGCCATTTGTCAAACGCGGGGGCTATATCGGGAGAGCCGCGTACACATACGTACGTACGTATAGATGGAAGTGTTGGGAAAAGGATATGGCAGGAGGTGGAAAATGCGCGACGCTGAGCCGCAGATAAAACCGTTTCGGAAAAGCACAAAACAAACATCAAACGGGCAAACAAAAAGGACGACAACACGGACAAAAACAAAACATGAATATAAAATGCGACACAAGCACACAAACACGGAGAACAAAAGGATGCGTGGCCATATTTTTCACGCATCGCTCACAGGAGAGAGCGGCGGGGATGAGGGTTGGGGGTTGGGGGTTGGAGAGCCAGTGGGTCGGAGAGGACACACATCCTTGCGCCATAATGGGATTATGGCCGATTAATGCATTGACATGTAACGATTTTCGATTGAATTTATCGTTTTTCGGCGGCTCGAGCCATTTTATTCATTTACGCCCACACGTACATGAGTTTTGCAATGATATTTGCACGCACGTATACAAACACTTCCCCCTTGCCCTCGTCCTGGCGCCCGTGTCCTGTGTGTGGTTGTCGCTGCGGGTGTTAGAAAACAAAAGCGGCTCTGTTCCGTAGAACAAGAGACCTACAACCGGGTACAATATGCAAAACAAAACCATTATCAAATGGTCTCTGTAGTTCTCTTTTTGTCTAAATAAGTGTAGGCCTTTATGGGTTTACGGCTCTATCCTGGCCAGTTAGAAAATCTTAAAAAGTAATCCCAACTCTTACCATCAATTATTAAAATTTTGGTTGATCTATGTGGAGTGTCTATAAGGAGAATAGTCTTTCCTTCATGTCCGTTTAAAGGGTATCTGTTCTTCAATCTAGTTCTCACTTTCAGCGGCTGTTGTTACTGCTATTGCTACTGCTACTGAAACTGCTATTGCGATTGCCTGCTCTGGGCTGCCTGGGCTGCCTGGGCTGCCAAGTGCATTGTTGTTCGCGCTTTTTAGACAATTAAAACTAACAATGCCAGGATGCTGCCGGCCAGAAGACAAAAGACTCGCAGGAGGACTGCCAGGCGAGCAGGACACCAGTGCCAGTGCCGCCTGTGATTAACACATGTAAAGCGCGGCAGTTGGCGTGGTCAGGGGGGGTCCAGGGGGAAGGATGTGCCAGCACATGGGACTGTGTCCGGGCTTGACTTTATCAATTGAGCATCATAAGCCGATGGTGGTGGTGGTGGTGGTGGTGGAGAAAAGTCGCTGTCGTTAAGTCCTCGGCGGTGGTGGTTCCTGGTGGACCGTTCTGGTTCTCCAATCCTCGAGGCTGCTTCATTTTCGCTGCAACTGTCGCCAGTGGCGTCGATTAAGTCGTAATTAGATTTAAGGATATGGCACCAGTGGCCCTGCAAGATGATGAATTTCTCCGCAGGCCCCTGCTGTTGTTCCAGCTACACTGGAAAAAAGAGTGTCGAGGATTTTGTCATAAGTTTCATCATAATTGTATCAGATTTCTTCTGTAGACTGCTGGGATGATGGCTTCACTGAACTTTGTTAAGTTTTAAGGTTGAATCCTGATAGATTCTGCTCTTTAATCCATTTTATTTTTAATGGAAAACATGAATAAGTCAAGCTAAGCATTTTTCTCAGTGTAGTTATGTTGCTGTTTGGCGTTTCGCACCCCAAGGGGCATTGGGAGTGGCACTGGGATTGGAAGCGGTCAAATGAGCAGTCGCTAGTTGGCAATCGGCAGTCGAGCAGCTTATGGCATGTTGTGCGACGTTATCAGCAGGAGCAGGAGCGGGAGCAGGAGCTGGAGAGGGAACAGAATCAGGACCAGAAGCTGCAAGGAGTGGAAACAGGAGACGCAGCAGCAGCCACCCCTGCGCGTGTGTTAATCAGCGTAATGGTCCCATTTCCACTCCCATGCCCGAATCCGAATCCCTGGGTGCTCACATGCCGGGCTGGTCTCTCCTGGAAGCCGGCCACGATTCCTTCAACTTTGGCTCAACTTGCGTATTATTAGCGGCAGCCGGAGTATCCTTTTGTCCTTGCTGGTGGGCACTATTAGTGCGCCTTTCTGCAAGCTCGCCTGTGTGTCTGTCTGTCACAGGATTTATTGCAATCATTAATCTTCTCTGCCGGACCACCCGCCCAACATCCCTGCCCCGCCGTGGGCTGCACTTGCAGCACACCCACCTCCCCGGCGAGTGGGATTTTATTAAATTTTTGTTGCTTCTGCTTTGATTTTATTAATTTGGCCTTTGGTGCGTGGAATAGTGAAGTAACTATTTCGTGCACTGCTGAAAAAGAGGTGGCTATTCGGGCTGAAAATAATTCAAAGAAAAGGATGAAGGAGTGGGCAGAGCATTGCTTCCTTTGGAAGATGAATAATCCGCCTCACTATCAAAGTCTTGATAACTTTGCCTAATTTCTTCGGGTGCTTGGAGTCATGTTCTCCGCCTGATTGACGTCTGTTGCTCAGTCTCTGCCTTATAATTGTTCGCCACTTGATACAGGAGGGTGGTGGAGGACTCGGAGTAGGACGAGAGGACGGGGCAGGACCAGGGTGTGTCTGGTCATTAATCATGGCGATGTTGCATCAACCGAAAGCATCCTGAGGGGTGCGCTTCTAATGCAAGCTGCAGTCGGGAGACTTTAATTGCTTCCAGGGACTCCCCCTCCTCTGATTACCCTTTCTAACCCTTTCTTTTGGCAACAAAAGTCCTTTAGATAGGCAGCCATTCTTTGTTTTATCTCTTTTCCATTTTTGGCCCATATCCTTTATTTGAATTAAACAGTAGAGCCACTTTTTAGGCAGCTTCGATTTTGTCGCTTTAATGGCCGCCTGTGTCCTGATAAGGACCTACCTCCCGCAGAGCCAACCAGCGACGGCTTAAACAGGTTTAATCCGCGGGAGAGAGCCGTCAGGGAGAGGGGGGGAACCGCAGTTATTTATTTATTTACATCTGCGTGTAAACATTTTTTGTTTTTGTGCGGATGCCAAACGTATTTCCAATTGGTTTGTGATTACAAAAGCGTATCGGGCGAGTCATGATGTGTGCAAACATTAAATGGCGTCACTCCCCAGTAGAGGGGCGGCTGGGCGGTTGGGGGAGTGGCTGCCATACGCACACGGGATATATGACGCGTATCTGCGAGATACATTCCAATATAAATACAAACAATGAGCAGGGAATGCGTCCGCATTACACGCATCGTCCGTCTTGCTCTCGCTCCGCACAGCAGTGTGTGTGGTTGTGTGTGGGTGTGTGTGTGTGTGTGTGTGCCAAATGTGCGTGTAATTGCAAATTCAATGAATTGTTTACATTTCTTTGCGCTTGTTTGGCATCGCAGCCCCGCCCCTCGTGGCCATCATTGTTGGCCATGTTTTGCTGTTCACTTGAAATTTTGTTCCCCCCGGTGCTCCGATTTTTCTGCGCTTTGTGTTCTTTTCTGTCTCGCTGCTGATTTTCATTTATAATTCGTGTGCAAAATTAAATTAAAGCCAGCTGACAGCCCCCAGAGCCCCCGGCCTCCCGCTTGCTGCGCCTTAGCTGGCAATCATATCCATTAGCCACGCGAAAAGGCAGCGAAAATTTCACATAATTCACGACTGGAAAATTGCTGTCAGCCCGTGAAGCCAAGAAATTCGACCGCTTTTCCCCTTCTACTCCACAGCCCCCTCTGCAGGCCCTCATCACGCATGCATCAAAGTGCAACAACAGTCAAGACGGCGCCCAGCAAAAGGCTAATTGCAATTTGACTGCGTTTTCAAAACTTTCCCCTCCACCTTGCCCCCCATGCACTTTTTGCTGCAATTGCGCTTTCAAATTGCTTTTTTGCTATGAATAATTTAACTTTTTTGACTTTCGATTTGGAGAAAACACGAGACCCCGAAAAAACCCGCAACTGAAATTCCTCTGACATTGACAGGACGAAACGCAATTTCTGCCCCGTCCTGAAATTCCAAGGCAACTTTTCCACAGGCAGAAAAATTTAGAGTCGAGTATAGTTGTCCCAGTTGTAAGTTATAATGTAAAAATGGAAAAACATTTAAAAATAAAACTATCAGAAACTGAAAAAGAAATACCTGTTTTTATAAAATAGACATATTTGAAATTTTTTTTTTTGGGCAAGTGTAGAACTGAAAGCCTCCTGCCTGCCCTCCTGCACTGATATCCTTGTTTTCATAGCTGGTGGGAATTGTATGTTTCTTGCGTTCTTAATAAGTAAATTGGCGCAATTTGCCACACGCGCCAAATTAAAAAGCAGGCCTGGGAAACGGCTCAGCTGCAGTGGAATAGAAAAGTCAGGCACCGGATTCCGTAAGGACGGACCGGCTGGAAGACACAGAACACAGAAGAGAGGAGATCCCAGGGGTCACCCGGGTAGTGAACCCTTCGCCTTCGCCTTCTCCGCAGCGATTCATTCATCATTCATCATATTAAGTGTTTTATTACAGTCTCCCCCGGATCAAATCCCATTACGGTAATTAAATCACATCCATGTGAAAATTACATAATTACAACTCACACACGCACTCGCACTGATAGTTCATATGCGCAAGTCCATAAACGTATTAAAAATAATTTAGTTAATGTCAGTGGGCTGCGCCAAGGAATTTTTGAAGCGTCGGAAAACGTAATTCAACACTTTGTCAATTAGTGCGTTCCTCGTCCTTCCTCCTTCCTGCTTTGTCTTTTGAATTGTTTCAGGACCTCGTCCTTCGGCGACCCTCAAACTTTTCCACTTCTGGGAAACTTTTCGAGAGGCAGGCACTCAAAGGGTGACTGATCTGGTCAACCCCTCGAATATTTGCACGCACTCGGCTCGAGATTCGCGTTCCGATAGAATTCTTTGGGGGATTTCGGCCGCATTAACATTGGTAATTAGAAAAGGGGGAACATACGGAGCTTTGGTTTGTCTGTTGCTGTTCTGCTTGGGGACTCATTACGTAAAAGAACATTTATCAAACTGGAGAGCGGGCAGTGAATCATATACGATGCGTTTTATTTGATTAGAGACTTTATAGAGACGTACTTTTTGGTCTTACTACAAAAGGGAACTGAGTGCAACTGCCATCAGAATCAATGCATATTTCAGCCAGGTTATGACGCCACAAGCAAACTGGACATCCATATCCATACAGCATGCAGTTGCCAGGCTCAGGTGGAGTGCAGCGACAATAACCGAAATGAATGCATTTGGAAATCTAATCACGGCAGCCTCCAAGGCATGTCCATGACCGTAAACGTAGAACAGAAATCGTAAAACGGAAAACGTGAGCAATGATAACTCAGGATGCACATTACAAAATGCCAATGTCAGGTGCACCGAAAAGGTGCACTCCCCCACATGCGAGCACTCAGGCTCGGCAGCAGGCCCATCCCAGTTTTGAAACCAGATCGAAACTGGCCCAAAGCAAGCCGCAAAATTCGAATGTCGTGCGGAGCAGTATCTCTGCGAACTCGGATGCACTGGATGCATTGGCCAAATGACAAAATCATAATTGCTTTTCCACAAACTCGGTGGTGCCACCAACTAACCAAGCTCTGCCCTCCGCCCTCCGCCCATCCGCCCGACCAAAACGGCTCGGCCAGCAACCTGACAATGGTTTAAATGTATTGATAATGGATATTATGCGAGCCAAAATTAACAGCCAGGCAACGACCAGACAGCTGGCAAATTATACAAAGTGTCCAGCTTCTCTGCAGGATGCGGTTTGGCTTTTGGAGGGGCTGGGAATAGGAGTGGGGTCGAATTCGGAATCGGAATCAGAGTCAGAATCGAACCAGCCCGAGCGAAGAGGCGTTTTATAATTAAACCGCAGTCAATTACAGACAAAAGCGTCACTCAGGGCAGTCGTGATAATTGGGTTTTCATATTGAAATTGGCCGGCAAAGGCGAGCCAACCCATTTAGCCTTGGGCCGACTCCTTTCGTAACCGCTACTGCTACTGCTACTGATGCTGATTTGTAATTGCATTTCTCGATTTAGCGACAGCCGGCGAGGCCTCAGATCAAAACCGCCATTACCAGGGCCATCTCACTTTTTGCCAGTCGCCGCGGTTGACAATAATGCCGCGAATAATATGACGAAATGTAGAACATCAGCGCGGACAAAACAATGTCGACTGCAGTCCCTAAACGAGAGCCAAATCGAATTGCAAACCGAAACCGAGACATCGAAGGTCTCGTCCCGTCCCGTCCCGTCCCGTCAAACATAAAAATTGACGACAAAAATTGTCGGGAAAACACATGCTCCACATATTTGCCGGACATTTATTGAAGTTAAGTTCGTTTTGCGGGACATAAATAAAACATAATCCCTCGGAGCAGCCAGGTCGGCTCGATCGGGCCAGGAATGAATAAAGGCTAGAGCCTTCGGAGGAGATCGAAATTCGGGATACCCTTTGCTCCGACTAGTGATCGAAGCAGGTTTGTATCCTCAGGGCCGTCTTAGCCTTTGGAAGAGTACAAAAATGTCGATCTGGTAGGTTGAGCTCAAGAAGGGAAACTCTGGCAAACCTGTGCGCATGTGCAATTGATCGAACAAGACTGATGGAGCAACTGGGATTACGTATGCCTCCTTCCCTGCAGTCCTCCCTGGAATCTGGAAGCCACTCGGCTGTTCCCAGGTTACAATTGAGTTTGCAACTTTTTGCAACCGCCGCTCGAGACTGGATGTGGCGGTGGTGCTGCCAAGATTAAGCTGGTTCGGGTCTGGTTTTGGTCCGGCTGCCAGAATTTATTTAATCTGCTGCGGCTTCGCCGTCGTCGTTGTTGTCGTCGTCGGCGGCGGCTGCTCAAAGCCAAGCGGGATCGGCGCATAATAATTTTTCGCATTTGCGGATCGGGCTGGAGGCAGAGGAGGATCTCGGCTACCGGCTACTGACTTACATACCCGAAAAGCGCATTTATCAAAGTGGGCTCCATGAATGAATGAGTCGGTCTCGATGCGGGGCGGAAGTCGGCTGTCGGCTGTCGGCGACGCATTTTTAGGCAAAGTTGAAACATCTTCGGGGACAGATTGAAAGGTCATTAAGCGAAGTGAGGGGCACGATCTAAGCACAGTCCGGGAAAGGAAAAAATTAAAAATAAGATATCTCGGGAACAGTCCTGGGGTATGACCCACATCCACCTTAAGCCGGGCAATGATAAATTGGGCGAAAGAAAAGGAAATTAAAAGGCATACGGCCTGGAAACTAGATTAGGAAGCAAAATAAAAAGAAACGAAACCAGAGCCAGGGAAAGCAGGATGGTATAAAAAAAAAACAAAAAACAAAAGGAAAACTCGTGCCGGCGGAAATGTCAAAATGGGAAAAGCACATACCGAGTACCGAAGAGACAAAAAAGGCAGAAAGGATAAAAGTAATTAAAGCCAGTAACCGAAGAAGCCAGCCGGAGGAGACAAAAGCCAGAGAACCTGAAGATGAAGGCCTGACAGCCCGAAAGTATGCAGGGAAAGCCAAGGAGCCCTGTTACGGGACAGGACACTAAGTAACCGAATTCCACGAGCCGCATTTTTAATTATAAATTATTCAAATTCGCCAACATAAATCATTGGGCTGCACGCACCCAGAAACGCAGAAACAAAAAAAGAACGCCGAGAAACAGAACCCAATCCTCTGATTTCCCTTTGTTTGGGTTGCGGGGTGGGAAAAGTGTTGGGAAAAGTGGGCACGCCCGCCAGGACTTCCCGGCCTCGCACGCATCCCACTGCCTGGCATCGCATCGGATCGCATCGCACCGCACCGCAGCGCACCACATTCGCAATAATCCTGATTTATTGCCGTTTTGTAGTGATTGCACAAGATTACGCGACAACAAATAGATCCTTCATTCCGCCGCTCAGTCAGTCACGAAATGCTAAATTGTAATCAAACAATGGCAAGCCCAAGACCGGGCGAGGCAGGACACAAAAAAATAAGGACTCGCTGCGCTTAATTTACAAAACAACAGCAGAGGCAACACCAGAGAGGGGATGGTGGGGTAAGAGGGCGACGGAGAGAGAGAGGGGCTTAGGGGTTCGAATGCCAGAAAATGAGATTTGAATTTAAAGATTAGGCCCTTCGGCGGCAGGACGAACGAACGCCAGCAGTCCTGTGTATCCTCTGCTGTTCTGCGCTGAGCTGTTCTGGTCAAATGTGGCTGCAACTTTTTGTCGTTTACCTTTTTGCGCTTCGATGGCTGTTTAGGACACTGAAAGAAAATCAATTCTGTTTATAATTGGCTGTATATTTTATGGATATGTGGCAGCTAATTGGCACTGCACTGCTATATAAAAGAGTTACTTTTAGAAACCTTTAACTTTTGACTTAAAACTATTCACATACCATCCAAAAATAGAACCACTTGGTTGTTTTCTCCTGTGGAGCAAAGTGTGGGCGGGGGAGTGGCATAGCTGGTGGGACAAACACACGCAGAGCAAAAAGATAATGCCAGACAATGGCAAAAGTTGCTCGACACCAGCCCCCTCCTTCCGCCTCTCGCATCCTGATGCCCCCGTCCTCCGTCCTCCGTCCATCCTGCCGCCAGATAAGCGCACAGAAATCATTAATTATCCTTGTTTCTTGTTTTGCTGCCTGCCCTGACTTTTGAATCGCTCTCACTTTCCAGCTCCGGGTTCTGGCAAACGAAAATGGAAAAAAATATTGATTTGTTTCTAATTTTAATGAAAAATTTTTGTGTTTTTTTTTTCGGCGACGCCATGGCTTTGCCTTAATTTAACTTTTTTGATGAGCACTCGGCGATAGTAGCTCGCTTTCCCGTTTTCCCGCTTTCCCGCTTTTCTTTCGTTTCGACCGTTTCTTGTTCTCCTGGCGGGTTATCGCAGTTTTGTGCTTGGCTGCAACGGCGCTGCCCCCGAAGTGTCACGCAGAACCATTTTCCGAAACTAATGATGGAAGGTATTTTAATTATATTCCATTCCCAGCCCCGCCCTTGGGGAGCAAGTTCCATTATGCCCGTTTTTCTCTGTGCACTGCTGCAGAAATTTCTTATCATTTTCATTACCAACTGTCTTGGCTTTTGCTTGACTGATTCTGATTCGGATTCTGTTTTTGTTTTGCCCGTTTTTTCCTTGCAATTTGCTGGCCAGCATCATTAGTAAGATTAATGAGCGAGTGGCAAGAAACGGCAACATTTTAAAGACCCACATACCCTTGGCTGGGGTCTTGGGGCTCGCTCTGCGGTGGGGAGCGAAACCAGATCCAGTACTACTAAAAAGTGTCCTTGCTCCCATGTTGATTACAGTCGCACCACGTGCGAATTTATATGCAATAAGAATTTGAAAATATATGTGGGACTATGTGATGTCGGGATACCCCCGCCGCAGTATCTCTCGGATACGCTCTGTGTGTGAATGGTTCGAAAACATTTTGAGCATTCGCCTCGCCGCACAACAAATTTGGCGTCGGGCACATTTCATGCATACCAAAGAGCTAAGAGCCACACGGTGAAAAATATAACACTTTCAACTAATAATGTTATCTGAAGAAATATTTAATTTAACCATTTAACTATTCGGTTGAGGTGCAAAATGAGGCTATAGGGAGTAGGCAGATTCAGCAATCATCCGATATTGTCATGTCTTACTATCAGATGCTTTGGAGCTAAACAGTCTTCCATCCATCGATACAAGCTGATCTCAAAAAACAAAGGCAACCTTCTAGTCATTACGCCATCAACTTTCTCCAAGTGCTGCAGCCCGCAGCATCCCGAGAATCCTGGGGAAGGGACTGAAAGCCAGAGCAGGTGCCTCGAAGGATAACACGCAGCTTGCAGCTCAAGTTCTGGCCTCACGGATCGGGCCTGGGCCCTCCCCCTGTCGCTTGTTTATCTATTTTACTCGTCCCCGTTTTCCTAAGAAATCCGCAAGATTAAAGCAGAATCCTGTGCAGCCAGCTAGCGAAGAAGCTCAGCTGAAATATTTCGCTTTGCACAAATTGAAATCCAAAGTGCTTTCAGGCTGGCGAACTGCGGTGCCGCCGGCACCTTGCCATCCTACCATTAGCCCCCCACCACCCTCCACCCTAGTAGCCTCCTCACGAGCCGCTCTCTGACAGAAATATTAGCATTTGCGGTTTTTCCTTTCGGGCCGCAGGGGGAGAAAGCTCGGAGGCGACTACCTGCGAATGCGGCAGGTGTTGCAGCCATAAGGTACGTTGAGATACAAAGATACATAATTCACAGAGGAGTATCTCAAAGCTGCGACAGATTAAGAGGCAGTTTTTCAACGGGGCCCACTGACTCAAAATGCTAACTTGGCTAATAATACTGGGAATATTATTAAAAAACAGAAAAGTTCTGATTTCTGACGGAACAGTTTTTTTTTTCGATTTTTGAGAAAAACATCTTCGAGAAGACACGCGCCAACTGCACGACTCCGAGATCCAGGCTCTGGGACTGGGAACTGGGAACAGGGAACAGGGATCCCCTTTGATGTCACTTCGGAGCGGCTGTCATAATTACCAAAGTGAAAATTATTAATTGGGACGTTTAAAGCAAAATGTGCATAATTGCGTCTATGAACTACTGCGAGCACAGAGTGTCCGAGGAGATTTATGCCAGAGCGGTAGAAAAAGTTGTCTAAACCGACGGTCGACATCGGAATCGGCGGCATCCACCGAATTACGCGGAAAAAGCGGCAGCATTTTGCCATTTGCCACACTAATTGCGCATGCGATAAATCTTGTCAATTAAATTATAATGTTTGCATGCAGCGGTGGAAGATGCAGCGGCAGCAAAACGATCTCGGCGATTATCGAATGTTTTATCACCTCTGCCACTCCTCCCTGCCACGGCCGCCTCTGCTCTGCCTCTCGCCAACCACGCGGCGTGGCATACTCCATATATATAATTAAAATGTTCACAAGTGCCAGAACGCATTGGCCGATGGAGGCGAACGGAGATGCTGACAGCGGCCCGTGGCTGGAATTTTGAGGCGCATTAGTCGCGCTGCATTTGCTGCTCATAAGAGCTGTTGCAGCAGTCCCAGTCCCAGAACCCGGCCCAGTCACAATCCCAGCCGCAGTCTCCTGCAATCCACAATGGTTGCTGCACCAAATTGTATTGGCAGCGGCGCCGGCTCCCGACTCTCGCTTCTCCGTTCCCAGATGCTCGGCTGCCCAGGACAGCAACTCGGATGCCGAATGCTCCCGTTTCAGGTTGTGCGAACCAGTTGGGCGCATAAATTTCCAGCTTGTCAGCTTTTGATATATTTTCATAAATTGCCAGAGTGCATTAATTAATTAAGCGAGAACTGCATTTTCGGATACTGTGCGAGGTCCTTGTTCGGCAAGCGCCCTGAAAGTAGGCAGTGTTTTTTTTTATCCACTCTGCTGACATGTTGGCATTGAAAGGAGGTCTTTCTGGGGAAAAAATATAGAAAATCTCGAACTATCAGAGCAGGGATTTTAAACTCAGAGTTATCTACAAATAAGAATAATTTATGTTAATAAAAAATGGAAACCCCGACAAGCAATCCGAAACTAATTACTGGCCAGATAATTACTCGGTTTATACAACAATTTAAATAATTTGCTGTGCTGTGCGACTCACACACACCCGAGCGGGAAAACAGAGAACGAAAATAATAGTTTCATGGCTGAGCGGTGAGATACAGGTAAGAAAAGGCAGCAGAACAATTTGCTGCACGCCATGGCCAAATAATATCAAAACAACAACGGCCAGCGATGCGAGCTCAGAGAATTCCTCTAAAGTCGTCAGCTGACACTCGAGTGTAATTTTCGAAACTGATTTTACATCGAAACCAGTTAAATTGTCAGAAAAATCAACTGTCAACATGTCAAAAAATCGTTGACTATGCAAATGTGGAAAACACGGTCTGGCTGGAAAGACCCCGACAGGGGGGGGAGCGAGTGGAAAATGCGTTACATTCAGTCGGCAGTCGGCAGTCCGTAGTCTGCAGTCTGCGTGTGGGTCTCTGGGACATACACATACTAGATACTAGATTGGAATCTAATAGGAGCAGATAAATGTGATTTCCTAAACCGAAATGAAATTTCTTGAAAGCAATTTGGGAGAGGGCTTGAAAGCGGTGGCAGCCGGGCTGCTGGAACTGATCGCTCTAATTGGCTGTCATGGCCGCAACCGCTCAAATTACCTAATTATGAGCCGAATATGTGTAGAAAATGATTCCAATCGGTGGCGAGGGATGTGGAGCCGAGTCCCTTTGTGCCTGCCACACAATGATGCCACTCGGACCGCAAAACGGAGCCACTCATGCAACTGTCAAGACAATGGGACGCTCGTTGAAAAGCTGAGCAGCCATAGAGACAGTGACCCCAAGCCCCTATCCTTCAGTTATTCAAATCGTGTGTGAGTGCTAGCTGTCAACAGTGTTTAATTTCGGGGGTTTCTCTCTTACCTCTGCCGTGCCACATGCAACATCCAAGTCGCCGAGAATCGAAAACCACAATGCACTTTGACCAGCCGCACTCGCATTTCCATTTCGATTCCCATTCCCATTACTATAAGGTGGGCCATCCTGTCCCTCAAGGATTCCAGGTCCCGTATCCTGGTTAGCAACTCAACAAGCTAACAAATTAACATGCCGCCTGTGTTTTGGTCACTCGCCGGAATGTCACGCAAACGGGAAAGGGTCAAAAGTAACCAGCACAGAGAAACGGTAAACGGCGAACGGCGAATGGGACGTCCTGCGGCGGTGTCCTTCCGCATGCAAATGCATGTCCCAGGCCCCGTGTGTCCAGTATCCAGTGTTGCAGTTCCGTTGCGGCTGCTTAATGGCCACACCTGTTCAATTAGTCAATGTAACCACAAATTCTGGTTAAATTATCGCATTAAAATGTTCGTGCCTAACCTCAGAAATGTGCGTGTTTCGGAGCTTGGTTATCGGTTTTCGAGCCCTCGGTTTCTTCCAGTCCAGGACGGTGTGAGACTGAAACCCTTCTGCACTGAAACCCCACCGCCTAGTCCTCAAAGGAGCCAACCTCAAGCCGTCTTGATTCTAACATTCGAATGTGTATTAGTATTAATAAGGAGTTCTTTTTTGAAATTTGTATGTTTTCCTTAATTATTTATCGCTAATTATCAGCAACTACTGACACTTACACCGGCAACGACTTACGCATGCGTGTCGGTGTCCTGATCACCTCCATTCGGCATGGAGTCGACTCCCCGAAGTCGGGCTTATGAGCAGTGCATGTTGTCATCATTGAGGAGGGACCAAAAACAGAATTATGAGAAAAGACTGCCAGAGGGGAATTCCAGATGCCCTTATTTTTTGGTCAAAACTCTCGATTCTCTGCACATCGTACACTTGGTGGTCGTCTCGACCCGGCCGAGAAGCTCTCGAAAAAGGACATCGGGCCAGAAAACGAGTTTAGGACTCATCCGCTGACTCCGGTGACTGGACTCTCTGCGGCTTTGACAAATTATCAACTGTCACTGCTTAATTTTTGGCGCACTCGGGGCAGAGTATTTTTTGTGGTTCCTGCTCCTTGGGCCCCTTGAAACCCCTGTATTCCGGGCAGTAGTAAGTATATCTGCCTCCGACCCAGGTAGCACACTCAGGTAGATCGGCAGTCCTGTTTTCGCTTTAAGGTGCTTTTTTGCATTTTTATCTGGCGAACTGTGGCGACTCACAAGTGATACTGATATCGGGGCTTCATTAATTGAGAATTGTTGTTCGGCCCGAGCCTGTTTTCCGGTTCGCGTTTTTCCATTTACATAATTTATGATAAGCAGGCGCGCGGCTGGGCAAACAATAATTTTGAAGAAATACATTAATGCAATCAATGGGATGGGAATGGGATGTTGTGTCTGTTGTCTGGAATGCGACTTGCAACGAGTTCGGCATTCGGACTTTGATGATGACGGTCCGCTCGCCCTGGCGGCTTAATTAAGTTGTGCCCACCGCCGACGACCGGCGCAGGTGGGTTAATGCGTGGGGGTGGGCTCAGGGGGGTAATGCCACAAGCAGTTGATGAACTCTACGTGTGAATGTAAATTATTTTGCACGCAGCGGGAGGCGACACTTGCCAAAGTCTTGGTCTTTCGATTACTGAAAAAAGTGGAAATAATTTCTAATCGGAAAGGATATATTAATCCTGATTCTAGGATCTTACATTTTCCCAATGAAAGTCAGATAATGTATACTGATTTATAATAATTTTGTATACCAAGAGGGCGAAAAGGTTACGTCCCATCAGAACAGTTTTCTGCCAGTGCCTGTGGCTCCCCCGCCCTCGCACGAATCCGGTACGGACTCCTCCTTCTGGCCAGGCTCTCTCCTTGTTTGGTGTGTTCGGTGCGATTGAGTGCTTTTAAGTCATTTGTGTCACGACATGCTAATTTCACATGAAATCTCTCGCCGACGGCTCCGGTCGCTCCGTTCCGTTGCCTGTTGGCTGTTAGCTGTTGGCTGTTGGATGTTCCTATTTCTGTGGCCCGGTCTCCGGGCTCTGGTTTGGGCCATGTCTGGTGGTTTTTCGGCCTCGGTCTTGACAATAACGCACACATACACTGGCCCGGATGCCTCGATGCCGATGCCTCTGCCGATGCCGGGCACTCTAGACGCAGACACTCTAGACCGGCTAGTAGACATCAACAACGTCGTGCATGTCCCGGCCACGTTCGCATCCACATTATGAGAGCAGGACCCCCCCGTTCCCCGGTCGGTGGGGGGAACTAGTTGGCGGGGGAGGTCTGGGAGGAGGCGGACCAACAACGGCACCTGGAGTGCAGCACTCAAGTGTACTTGCGGTTTTTGCGTCCACTGCTGCCAATGACATTTTGGCCAGCTAAAGTGCAAAATTTACCGGTGCCAGGACGGAGCGGTCATGGGTGGGGGGAGGTCAGGCTGGGGCAGGGGGCAGGGGGCAAGGGGCTGAAGGGGCGAGATGAATGGTCGGCCGCAGAGTCAACGCCTTTGCCTCGAGAGAGAACAATGCCTGCTGACTGACCAACTGCTGCTGCAAGTGGCTTTGCTTTGGGCATTTCAACCCCTCTGGGCCCCTGCTCCTGGCCGCCCCCGCCCATGATTAGATGCCCGTCGTCGAGGTTGTCGTCTGAGCCTGAGCCTGCTGGCCTGCTGCAGTTATTAGGTTGTTAGTGGCATAGTCCCTGCCATTCTCATCGATTTATGCACTTCGCAGCATCTCGTAATGTGGGCTTTTTCGCACTCCCTCCCTCCCGCATTCCCTGGCCACTCCGACTCCCATTTCTTGTGTCCTGTGTGTTTTCATACTGGCCACAGGCTCCCTTTCGAGTATCGGGAGCTGGGAGTCGTCTGCCTAATGGTCCGAACCAGTAATCAGGCTTCGAGTTGGGCTTTGTGCTGGTCAGTGGCTGCTTCATAAGCCGGCAGATTTTCGGTTGATAGACTTCTGAAAAGAGATGCTATAGGACAGGATGGGAATGTGATCCGCTTCTCAGCAAAATACCTTACACGATTCCTAGATCGATTCCCTATTATTCTTGATTCTAATATAAAAGCGGAATATTTGTTCGATTGATCATCCAATTTTCCTTGAAAATGCTTTCTATATCGATTCCCCATCATTCTGCACCAAAATCTAGAAGCGAAATATTTTTTCGATTTTTCATCCATTTTTCCTGAAGGGATCCCTCGAAGATGCGATATTCCTCCATATGGCCCACGGGGATGCCTAATTGTGGTTCGATCCTCAAGTGGAATACCTTAATCGATTTCTAGATCGATTCCCAAACATTTTGCATTAAAATCTAGAAGCGAAATATTTTTTCGATTTTTCATCCATTTTTCCTGAAGGGATCCCTCGAAGATGCGATATTCCCCCATATGTCCCACGGGGATGCCAATTTCTTCCCCAATTATGGTTCGATCCTCAAGCGGAATACCTTAATCGATTTCTAGATCGATTCCCCACCATTCTGCATCAAAATCCAAAGGCGAAATATTTTTTCGAATTTTCATCCATTTTTCCTGAAGGGATCCCTTGAAGATGCGATTTTTTCAAATAGCCAGTCCTTTCTGGCCAGGAAATACTTTCCAAAATTTAATAACTGGAAAAAGCAGTGTAAGATCCAACGAAAGGCAATCCCCAAGTGGAGCTGGAGTCAGTGCACCTGTGATGGGGCATCTTGTGTTGTGGTTTTGGGTTGCTGTCCTGTGTTCCCAGAGCTGGCGGAGCTCGCAGAGATGGGCCCACAGCCCATGGCCATAAACAATCTGAGTTTGGAGCAGTCGTCTATGCCGGCGGCAGTGTCTCTTTGAAGTACGCCAACTATCAAGATCTAAACGCAGTCATTAAGAACAAACAAAACGACTTTATGGACAGCAAAAAGTACGAAAACAGAACTGAACTGAACTGAACTGAACTGAGGAGGCCGAAGTGAACCCAAGCCTTTCGCTCTTTGGCAATCGATTGTGAGGATTGCGAGCTGCGAGTCTGGGCGATCTTTATCGAACTGCAGACAACTAATGATCTAATAAAACCGAAACCAAGCCAGCCTGAGCCCGGGCCGCAGATACAGATACAGATGCTTGGCGTGGATTACCCGGTCGAAACGGAGCCTGACTGAACGGAAAATCGAACTGGAGACGACCGAGTTCAGGAGCTCCCGATTGCGATTGCGAAAAGCAAAAGGCAAAAAGCAAGAAGCAAGCGACATGAAAAAAAAAAACAAACGCTCGGTAGCTCCAAACGAGCCGACAAGTGGAACCGGGGAGGCATCAGCCGGCGGGCAGGTAGCTGGGGGCGGAGGAGATGGCACAGAATCTGAAGCGTTTATCTATGATCTTATATCATGTACTTTCGACATTACAATTGCGGTAAATGCTTCTAGTTTTTAGTTACAGCGCGTACACGAGGCAGCCGACGCTTTATCAATGGCCAGCAATCATCGGCAACTCGGGGCATTGGCAAAGACGACGCAAAGGCTCAAGCTCCTCGAGGTCCTCCAGTTCCCTTACTCTTGTGCTGATCCGGCACTGGCGAAAATTTTCTTACGACAAGTTACATATTAAAATGTGATCTTGCTTAGTTTGTCACTTTGGAGTCTACCGTCCGAAGTGGTCTCCCGATTTTTGTCCAAGTGTGCTGGTGCTCTTGGCGGGAGTCTTCCAGCGTCGTCTTTGGGTCTGGGCTTTGAGGCCGAATCTGAATCTCGTTGAAATCGAGCCTCTAGCCCTGGGCGACTCCTGTTTTCGGATTCCGCATGCAAATGCAGCCCGGTGGCTCTCGGCGGAGCTGCCGATCTGCATACCAAAAAAAGAAGAAAGAAGCCCCCTATCCTCCTTTCCCAGGGGCAGATCGTTGGCGGCGATTGTTTGTAGCTGTTTCGGCAGACACAATCATATCCCGATCCGGTCGCGGCTCCCCCGATCGCCACGAGGAGTCGGGTACGCAAATGTTGCTGCCGGCCCAACGGTCGCCGATCATTTTGATATGGTTTGGATAACAATGAGGCTGGCGATGCGGAGCGATGGAGCATCCCGAGCGGTCCGACCGACCGACCGACCGACCACTAACAAGCCGGGCTTGGCATCTCCAGGCCGGAACCAGCCGTTCGGCTTTAGTTTTAGTTTCAGTCTTCGATTGAATTCGATTCGTTTGTTGGCCGCCGCCACTGAAGCTCCTCTGCCTCCTCATTTTTTGTTTTTCTTGTTGGATGTGACTGCATTTGGCCAGGAACTGGGAACCGTTTTTATGGCCATGGGATGCCCGGGCATATTATCATAAATATGTATCAAATTGACGTTGCATCTTCTTGAATTTTCATCTCCCGGCTACTTGTCATTGTCTTTGATTTTTCCTCAAGTCGGACTCATTGTCCGTGGCCATTGAACTGGATGTGGGACAGTACAGTGGACCCTGGGCAGCGACATGAGCTAAGCTTGCCTTTGATAAGCCGACATTTTATCCTGGACCTGGGACTGGATTGTGTGAGAGTTCCTCCCCCCTCCCTGCCTGTCGAGCAGTCCCTTATAGGAATCGCAACATGGTTTTTGTTTGCCTGGAAGAGGCTACAATAACAAATCGAGATCTTTTAGGGTCTCTGTCTCAGAATAAGAAGACCAATATATTTTGTAGATATTTAAAAAGGTAGAATCTGTCACAGAGAAACTTAAATTTTGAACCGGTTAGGATCTCGCACCTTCCAGAGGTCCACGCCAATCATCCTACGACAACTCTTACCACTTAATTCCCAGCTCCGACTACCGGGTTCTGGGCTCATTTGTTGTCCGTCCTCTCCTCTCCGCCAACAGCTGCTTCCGCGACGAGAAAAGAGCAGGGAAATGCCCACGGCATTGGCAGTGGCTTCTGTTGCCTGTCGCTTTTCCAAGAAAATTAACTAACCCACCAGGCGCCCCCCATTCGCAGTCGCATTCGCATTCGCGTTTTACATTCACTTCACTTGCTCGATACAGCTGCACTTCAGTTCAAGTTGCAGTTCCCAGTTCTGAGTTCTGAGTGCCCACTTCCCTGTTCCCAGTTTTGAGCCAACTAGCGATGATAAATGTTCACTTAATCAGCATTTAGCGTAATTTCAGCTTTTACAATTTCTGGCCAAAGCCAAGTCGCGTCCGAGGTCCCTTATCGTGGGCTCTGAGCTCTGAGCTGAGTGGTGCCTCCGTTCCTTTTGGAGCAGATCGCGAAGGTCTCGACTGGCGACTCCAACTGCGAGTTAGCGACCAATTATTTATGACATGAAATTACAAATTCATTTTGTTTAATTTTTCACAAATGCTATCGTTTTCTCGATTCCGCTGCTCCTCTCGCTCTATCGGCCGGCCCTGCTGGCACCTGTTGCCTCGGCCCCCACTGTGCGAAAAACTGCATACCTGGACGAGTGCGAAAGGGGGGAAAAGTGCATCAAAAGTTTTCGATTGGGCCTTCGCAGGGCCTTCCTGCTTTTCCGAGTGTATGCGAGTGACTCTATGGCCGGCCTGCAGAGGTGTGGTCCTGCGGGCAGTAGTCGGATCGGAAGGATCGGCAAATATGCACCCCGCCGTAATTAACTCGGCCTGGAATCGTAAGTTAGTCACCATTAAACAATTTAAAATTCTCAACGCTGGGCCGGCTGATGCCGTTCGGGAGGGAGGGACCCGGCGAAGGCAGAAGGTAAATTGCAATTAGGCTTCTGGCTTCTGCAACAGCAACAGCAAAGCAACAGCAACATCGCAGCAACATCAGCCAAGGAAACGTCGTAGGCCATTTGGTTGGTGTATTTTATGGCCTGGGGGGCAGTAGGACTGGTCAATGTCTGGGCTGGTCTGGTCTGGCGTGGCTTTCCATACAAACATATACGTATACATATACATATACATACATCTGCATATATGTGGAGGGGATGACGATAATTTCATAATAGCCGTGAGTAAGCGGGACGGCTTAGCCCGGGAGGGGGCGTGGTGCATGCAAAAGAGCGAGTCAGCAACAAAGCCATCCACTTCGCCGGGGAGCAACCTCGAACCCATCAGCTTTTGTACAACTGCATTAGAGAGGCACGACACGGGGCCCATCAATTAAAAAACCCGCCTCACGGCATTCGCAAAAATGTTAATAACAATAATAAACGCTGCTAGTTGCTCGTGCTGTTAATTATTAAATTGCGTTTTTGTTGCCACAAAGTTTATTGAGTTGTGGCAGCAAAGCAGCAAAGCAGCAAAGGCAACATACAGCTCCAGCAGTCTTAGAAGAAGTCGGGGTGTTTTTATCATTAAACTGTCGTCTTTTGCAATTCGCATGAAATGCTGGCCACTTGCCACACCATTGTGGAGGAAGTGCTGCTTCCAGAAGAGATGGTGCCACTTTTATGGGCATTAGTGCGACTTATGCCGTTCTCCCCCAGCCGCATCGGTCCGGGCTCTAGTGGCAACATCAGGGTCCTTCGGGCGAGGTGTTCATGCGTGCGACACGCCGAGCAGGTTGCAAGGCGGCTCAGACAGTGGGTGGACGAGATGGTGGCTATAGGAGATTCGGGCACGAATCCAGGTGGTGCTGTCACTGCACCACATTTGAATTTCAAAGTTCCGGGCCCGGGCCCTCTCGACAGTCACACGCAGAAATTTCGTATGAAAATCCACTTTTTCAGTTTATGAATTTCTCAAAAAGCTCAAAATGACAGTCCCTAGACCGTCGTTGCTAGACCGAGCGGGGCAGGAGGGCAGAAACCCCAACCCAAAAGCCCCCTGCCGCCCCTTGCCCTGCATATGCAAATGTACATCGCATTTCGTTAGAAGTTTTGTGCCAAGTGGCACTTTGTTCAACATATCAAAAGGATTGCCGGGCTGCAGCCTTCTTTTTGGGCTTTCTGTTTTCGGTTTCCGCCAGGGGTTGTCTCGGGCTGTCGGTTTGTCCAAAACCGTATAGCAAAGTGTGCGGATTACAGGAATAACCTCAAGTTCGGCAATAATGGGATAACCCAGAGTCCCATGTTGGGTTGTGATTTTGATTTTGATTCTGATTTTGATGGTAATGTTGCCAGTTTGTTGCGAGTGCTTCGAATAATTCAATCAACTCTGAAACCTCTTGCCAAGTGGTAATATGTTCTTGGGGTTTATGATTACTGGGCTTTATGCATATTTTTTGGAAAGGACTCACCAGGACCTCTAAAGTAGCTGTCGACAGACTAATATTCAATTACCTTGGCTAGTGCTTTGGTTAGTGGGTGTTTATAGGAAACTATAAGACCATTGGATGGAAATCCATTCAAGTGCGAGTTAGTTTCTCGCAAATATCATGATTCTATTTAATTCTCTCCAAGTGATGGGCATCCCAAACCGAATGGAAAATACGGTAATGTGAACTTTGAATGACTAAGAGTCAAATTTTTGCGACAAACACGACTATATATTTTGTGCTGTGGGCAGTGACTGACGTCTGACTGTTGAGGGGATGGGGTGTGGGCCAGGGGGAGCATCGCTGCCACAGCAACTACAGCAACTGGAAGCGAGCGCTTATGAGCATTTTGTGTGCTAAATGGCGGCAGATCCTGGGGCCAGGAGGATCCAGGAGGGGGCAGCGACAGGGACTTGATATTCCACGGCAACGACAGTTGCCACATGCTGTGTATGTGTGTGTGTGTGTGTGCTGGTGTGCATAATGCGGGAGGGCCATAAATTACATTTGTAGGCGTTGGCAGGTGTCGCCAGAACTGTCTGGAATCGCGATAAATCTTCATGTGAAATAAATTTCATAGAAATTGCTCCACTGAATTTTGTGGGTCTGCCTTTCGGCCGAGTTCTTATTGTTGTTGCTCTGGTTGGCAACCGGCTTGTCAGCGGATGTGAGGCGAGAAAAGTCCTGCAGGACTCTCTGTTCCCTGCTCCTAATAAAGTGTCGGCTGCTGGTATCTCTGGCTAAATACCAGAGTTGGTTTTCTCTACAAGCTGTTGCATTTTTTCGGTTTCCCATTCGGGTCCGGGCTGCTTTTTTCCCCAACTGGCTAGCAGAAGCCGTCGGGGCGAACTCGAAAGTCAAGTCTCGAAATTCCGGCGGAAGTGCGCATGGAAATCCTCATGGTAGCTGCAGTTGCACTCGGCGACAAACACAGCCACAGATGCATCAGCAGGACCAACAGCAGGCCCATAAATCATACGCACTGTCAAACAGAAGTGCTCCAATTGTGGCCTAAAACATTTGTACCACTCTCGACATGACAGGCTCCATTTGGCCCCAGAGTTTGGCTTTCAAACGCAACCGCTCCCACTTCCATGGAACTGCAGCGATCTGGCGACTACAACTTGTACCTACATACTGCGCTCACATGTAGCTCATTTTTTATGATCGATCAGTCCATTAAATAATGACCCAGCCCGGTCTGGTCAGAGTCGCGGCACCAGCTCAGCTCAGCTCCTACTCCGCCGCAGACTCCTCAGACTCATATTCAAGCCCCGGCTAAGAGTCCCCAGCACAAGCACCCAGCACCGACTGCCATTTATCGCTCCCTAGGCTCCGCTTGGACCAGCTCCCGACTCCATTTTCCAGCCGACTTCCACTTCGACACGGTTCGGTTTGAATTCCATCGTGATTTGTAACGACATTTATTTGCTCCAGTGAAATTAGAGAGAGGACGGGCAGGAGGTGCTTGTATCTGTCCCATTGCCTCTGCCTCACAGTCCTTTTATTGCACAGCGAGAAAAGAAGCTGGACATTAAAATTAATATTTTAAATCAGCCTTCAGATAACTGCGAAAATAATATAATATCTACGCTCCGCAAGCGAGTAGCTCGTAGTGTTAATAGTTGATGGATTTTTTTACTGTGTTCTCTGGTGGATGTGCTGGCTCATCCTACATGGGCCTGAGCTCCATTTTCTTCATCCGCTGGTGCATTCCCAGATCCTCAGATTCCCAGCTGCGGCCTACGCATCTTCCTTCCCGCCAGCCTTTCTGCCCCTTGATGGCTATCGCCGATGATGAAGTCGGGCTAGGACGGGCCATCATAGCCACTCACTTGCTCCCTGTTCTGGTTCTGGCAACAGCAGATGAGTGGGGAGGATGTGGATGGGGTTGGGGATGGGCATTGGGACGGCTTACCTGGCCGCTTCGCTGATTAGCCGGTTAATTCGGTTAGGCAGGCATTTTCGCCCTATCATTGGCCCGGCTCTCTGGGTGTGGCTCTGCGTTTATTGTTAGCTGATCGAGGAGGCTAGTTCTGCGATTGTTAACGGATGGAATTCAAATTGTAGTTGGGGAGTCGCTACGAGATGCACCAAAAGAAATGTTATTGCTTGTAAATGGGATAGTAATATGAAATCTTCTATAAAATGGTATTTAAAACATGGCAATAAGATTAGGCTCCTGGAGTCTGTCTTATTTTTTTGTGTGCCTGATAAATTTCTAGATCACGATCGATTTTCGTAGAAACCAAACCCATCCACCGCAATTGCGATGGCATTTCCTGTACATTCATCACAGGAACAAAGAAAATTCGAGTCGGCGCACTTGTCATCGAATCCGATTCCTGCAAACCGTCGAAGGAAGCAAACGACTCAATAAGATGAAATATATGGCGAGCAATAAAAATCGGTTATAATACGTTGGGAAAACTGCCGCTCGCAATGTTCCTGGAGATGCTGCAAGGTAGCTGCTGGGCTTCTGCGACAAACGCCGACAAAGCGGCACAAACAGGCGCCGATCGTAGGGACCTCGGCTGGGGCAACCAACTTGGCAACCCGGCCGTCATTAAGAAGGCCATTTGTACCAATAAAATCGAATGGATTCGCATTGGAGCCGCCGTTGCTGTTGCGGCTCCTCTCTTCTGAGCGATCGATATGGCTATTAAATTTAACAATTAGAATTTATCAATGCGCCGAGCCGATCTCTCAGATTTAATTGTGTCAGCTGGAGCCGGGAAGTTATAATTTTGAGGGCAGAACGCGGTCGGGCGACAAATTAGATGCAGCAGCCGCAGACCCAAATTCGAATCCAACATGGCAATTTCCAAAATTACATCGTGATCTGAAAACTGCGAGTTTCCAAAGTGCAGCCAAAGTTCAGAGCAATTTGGTTCCGCGGCAGCCAAACAGCTAACAGCTAACAGGCAACGAGCAACAAAACGGCAACAAGCGCCCGCCGACAACAGCAACATGGACACCAGCAACATCTACAAGAGCAACAGCAACAGCATCGGCATCAGCAGCAACACGAAGGAATTCCTCCGCAGATCTCGGTGCGCCTGCACAGCGAATTCAAATTGCTTCGTGTGCAAGAAAATTAGTCTTGGCTATGGCTCTTTGGCTCTTTGGCTGTTGGCTCTTGGATCACCGATCCCAATCCCAATCCCAATACCGAACCCGATCCCGTCCGGAGCCAAAGGCAACAGCAACATTGCAACAAGAGCCACCAATGAGCGGGCCTGCATGCAGGCAGATATATAATAATAAGAGCAGCTTGGCGGCATCCTTAGCTCCTCGGCGCAAAACTAATCAAGGGCTAAAGCTAAATCCAATCCGATTGTGCCAGCAAAAAACAGCAGGCTCTCTTAGCCCGGCTTAAAAGCGAAAAAAACTGGCTCGCAGCGATAAGCGCAGAGGTTGCACTTGGAAAAAAAAGGTATTCTGCGTTGGGACAATTTTGGGTTTACTTTCAGTGCAGTGCCGTCTTTATTTGTCAACAATCTAAATCATCAGAACATTTCTTCCAGTGCAGCAGCCATGTCTCTGCCTGTCTGCCCGCCAGCTATGGGTATCAATGGGTTTTTGGCCGGGTCCAGGGATCGCTCTGCCATGTTGGTCAGTTTTGAGTTGACTGCAGTTTCTGGCCCGGGCAACTGTTGATGTTTTTAGGCGGTCGCACGTCGGCAGCAGCAGCAGCAGCAGCAGCAATAACAACGGCAACAGGAAGAGCAAGAGCAACAGCAGCACTACTTGCGATTCGTGAAGTAATTACTATAATTACCTTCAAGGTAGATTTTCCAAAACGATGAGAGGGCTCGCGAGGAACAGGGACCAGTGCTGCAGCGCTGAGGACTGGGGACTGGGGACTGTTACCGGCCATTGGTAGATTGGCCAAAAAGCCGTTTGGCCGGCCTGCCCCTTCTGGCTTTTTGTAATAATTCGGTTCGGTTCGGTTCGGTTCGGTTGTTGTTGCTTTTGCTGGCTTTGGCCTGTTCCTCTGGTTGTTATTATTATTATATGATACACCATTGCAATGGCCGTTTCAGACGGCTTGTTGGCTGCCAATTTCTTATGTTGCTACAGTTTGTTCTTGGCCTTTCTCAGCCTTCCCCCTCCGAACCGGGCTTAATCGGAAATTAAAGCTGCCACGACTTTAATTTTCGCTTCAGTTACTGGTCTCCATTTTCCAGTTCCTGTAGGTTTTGTCTAATACGGGTTCGAGTACTCTTTACCTGGGAACATCTTTTGCCACGTAATTGTTTGGCTCATAAATCATACCAAATTTCTTCTGTAATTTCATGAAAAAACCAGGGGGGTTGCAGCTCACATTTTCACAGACTGCAAATTACTTGGCAGAACTGACATGATAAAAATTATACTCGAACCGTCGAATCTTAAGTTCGGGGCTTGAGCTTGGGGTTCAGTTTTGAGGTCTTGGCAGGCCACTGGCTCTTCATTAGCAAACTTTCCGGAGGGAAGCCGTGCCCGTAACCCTAAAAAACCAGCCACAGAAACTTTTACATCATTTTCAAATGGCCCGGGCAGCAGAAAAAATATCAGCATTTGGGAAAGTTCTCCGGCTCAGTCGAGTGCAGCTCCCGGAGTTGCCGAATTCGAACTAACTACTCTTTAATGTAATTCATACAATTTCCATTTGTCTAACCGACCATTAATCATTTGCACGCTGCTGAGCACTCTGCTGGCCAAAGGGGGAGAGGATCGGGCTGGGGATGGGAGCCAGACCCGGACCTGGCCAAATTTGAAGCTTTGTTTACGTGTGACAATCCGAGCGACAAGCTGGAAATCAAAAGCATCTATGGTATCTCCCCACTCCCCTGCCAGAGCTGCCAGGGAAAAGTTGCCTTCGAAATTTATTCATTTGGCCTGACAACTTTTCTGCTGGGGACCCTCTCGGATTGGAAAGAATCCAATGGCGGTGCGGTTGGCGAAACTTATTAGGCGCAGTGAAGCATGGCCTGCAAATTGGTACACCTTGACGCTTCAGTGACTTACCAGAAAGACAAAAGGCGGCCAAAAGCCAAGGCCGATGGGGTGAGATACTTCGGGCAGATACAGATACTTAGCGGCGATAAAGACAGCGCTTGATTATTATGAGGGAAGCCAACCCAGGGCGGCTGTAGAATTTATTTGTGTTGTATATTTATTTATGAGCTTGTTCCGAGCAAAAACAAAAGAAGCCAATGCCAGGAGCAGGGGTCGGGGCAGTCACAGAATCCGAATCCGAATCCGAATCAGAATCTGAATCGAAATCAGTGAAGTGCGAACGGAAACGGGTGGCCAAAGTTGGTCCTGCCAGCGGGCAGGAAATCAGCGATTAAGCAACCAACTAACCAGTGAGCAGTATCCAGTGCCAGTCGTTAGTTCAAAGACACTTCGAAAAATCCACGTTCCATTGGGGCACTTCAAATGCCTGCCCCTAAGCCTTTCATCGCCCATGGATCTGTGCAATTCACGTTTCATTTTCAAGACTTTCCGCCGTTCAGTGAATCTCTGCCGCCAAGACATAATAACAATGCCCGGAGCCCCTTGAAGGTGAGGAGTTGGTGCCAATCGGGGCTTGGGATATAATTGCAGTATCGACTTGTAATTTGCTTGCAGCAGCCGGACACGCCTTCGCTGGCAATTGGCAGGGCGACTGCTCCAGTCCGCCCTACCCTTCAATCCGAGTGTAAAGGCTTCCAGGGTATGGAGAGGGGGACCCCGACATATGGACGGCATGACCTTTTGGCGTTTGCTGTTTACTGTTTGTTGCTTTCTGTTTGGCTCGAAATTTATGCTCACATGGCGCCTCCGATAAGATCGCGAACTCCTTGCTGGCTGAAAGCAAATTTCCAGCCTTCTGCCGACGTGCTGAGAGCAGGAGCAGCCAAAAAGCAAAAGCTAAAGCAAAAGCAAGAACAAGGACATGTCGCTGAAAGCATTATCAAATATTATGCATATTTTGTGAGCTCCAATATACATTTTTTCGCCAGCGTGCGGGAAGCAGAGGGGAAGTTGCCTTAGAATGTCTACAAAGTTTGCTTTATCTCATGCATAAATCAGTTGCTAAAATAAACAAAAATTGTATATGAGAGTTGACAGGCGGCGGCAGGAGATGGGTGGCTGGGGACTCCAGTGATTGCTCCTGGGAGGGGGAAAGGATAAATTGCAAAGTGTGCGGGTAGCAGTGCGAGAAGCGAGCTAGCAGTAGGTCTCGAATAGAAAGTCACAAAGTAATGCTGTGATTACTGAACGCCATCCAAGGAATTCCAGATGACGCACTGAGAATGCCTCGTTCGCCTCCGCCGAGCTATGACAGATGAGTCAGACCATCATTGTTGCCAAGTGATTGGTTATCTGCACTGTAAATAATCAAGTTAACCATTGATGTCGAGCCACATTATTCCTTTAAAGAAGAGCTGTTTGGTCCGTCATCTGGAAACATTTTTGAACCTCTCTTCCAACAGTGTACGTCCTCCCGATAAAGGCCATCCTGCCTAATCCCAACTGTCCTGTTTCTCGTCCACTCTGACCCTCCTCTGCCTCTGATGCTGCGGACTCATTCTTCAGGGCCTCTGATGCTCTTTCACGTCCGATTCTTTTGACGGGCCAGCCTGTCTCTAATGACGCCTCCCACACAAATTAAGCTAATGCGATGGCACCAGCTGCTTTCCTCCTTTTTCGGATTTTGCACTGCAACTGCAAAATGCACTTGTGCTCCTGTCATTCGGCTGCGGACCAGGACCCGGACCAGGATGAGGATGAGGATGCGGATGCGGATGCGGATGGGGATGTGGATGCGGATGAGATTGCCTGCCGGCGGAGCCTAAGAGAAATGGACCGAAGCCGAAAGCCAACAATCAAAGCGAGTGGGGGGTGGTTCTGACCCATCTGCGAGGGTACACGCAGAAAAATCCAAGCTCTCATTAGTTTTATTCACTTACTAGTCAAAACTAAAGAATTTCTTGATTCATAGCATTTATTTACTTATCTCTAGCATTGGTGTTTCATACTCTTATTTATTTCTCAAAGTTTCAAATGTGATTTCCAAGTGCACTTGCAGTGCTGGGCTCACTCCGACTAGGCCGTTCATTTCGTGTCGTTTGGTTCTTGTCGTTGTCGTTTGTCCCTTCATTTTGACACGATAACGCGCACGGCTCCTATGCCTGCTCCGGCAGCTCCCTGCCTCCCCCACCTCCCGCGCAACCATCTTTGGCATTGCGCTGGCGCTCGACATCTCATAAAGTACATGACAGGACATTAGAAAACACAAGAGCCCGACGAAGCCGACGCCTCCACATGTTGCAAAATGGAGAGGAAGGTGGTCGAAATAGTACGGGACGAGGAACGGGGAGCGGGGTGGCGTGGCTCATGCAAATTTTGCCCCAACATCACCACCACCACCGGAGCCAGCACTTCTAGTAGGCACCACCACATTGTCGTCATCATCTGCATTTCGGGCAGCAGGCGAGCGTTTCTCGTAAACATGAAATGGGTTTATATCGTTGCTAAAATTATTTGACATTTCTTGGACTTTGTGCATTTTTACGAGCACCAGTTGACATTGTTGAGGGATCCGCTTCGTTCCGATCCGTCCGTCCGCCCTCTTCTTGAGATCCCTCAGAATGGATGTTGGGCGCTAGTTTTTTCTGGAACAGCAGTCGTCAAGTAGGGAATACTCTAACCGATGAGGTAGTTGGAAGGCAAGGAACTATATTAATATTTATATTTTTGAATAATCTTAAAAATTGCCTTATTATTTTTCTAATTCTATTTCCCACAACTCTTTCGTTCCTACAATTCATGGAATTTTTCCAAGTCCTAAGGCATCCCTCCTTCGGTCAGAGTCGAAAAGAGTAGTTTTCCCTTGTTTGCTTGTTCATTTGACTTATTGTTTGGGAGCTTGGCGTTTGTTGTGACATGGACGTGGAGCCAGGGTGTTGGGCGGGGGCTGTGCGGGCAGCTCAGCTCGTGGGCGTGACATTCGCTGCTGTGGCTCTGCGACTCTGCGACTCTTTCTGTTGCCTGCTGCTGCTCTAACCCTGAGTACGAGTCTGAGGCTGGCAGACGTTGACAAGAAAACGCTATTTTCTGATTGAATGTCACACAAAGGCAGCGCCCAGAAATGGCTGCCAAGGGGTCAGGGGTCAAGCTTGGAGGAGGGAGATTAGGGGGCTACTTGGGCTATCAACATGCACACGAAAATGGCCAAAAGGGCAGGCGGCCAGCTCAGCCAATCGCAAAACGCAACTGCTGCATCAGGCGAAAGGCTACGAAAAAGGGGCCAGACTAGCGGGGTGGTAGGAGGGAAAGGGCATGGGCTGGGGCAGGGGCTGGGGCAGGGGGCTGGAGGCACCACTTCGTAGCTAAGAGCAACTGCAACAACAAGCAACGGCAACGACGTAGACGACGACGCCACTCTGGACATGCGCGCGCGCCCAATCTTGCATGCAAATGTAGCCAGCCCTCCCCACCCACCGCCGGCACCCTTTGGAAGCCCCCCTGCCACACAGGCCTCTGGTGCCCCTCTGGCGGCAGCGGCAGCGGCGGCGGAGGTGGTGCAGAATGTTTGCGTGGCACGCAACATGCAAACATTTTTGAGTTAACTTCGACTCCTCTCCCACTCCTTTTGGAGGCCCAGGCCCAGGCCCAGGCTCCAGCGCCGCGGACGCCACCACCCATACACTACGCACTTTTGACTCTTGATAGTGTTAAATGCCACACACACACACACACACGCGACATCAGCGCCGCAACAGCGACGGGGCAACAATGCAGCGCATGTCAAGCGGCAATGCCAAAACAAGCGAAATTTCTTTTTAGCCACGTCCGCTACTTGGCCTTTTGGATGGAAGTGCACATGCAGATGTGGCTGTGGAAATGGGACTTGGTTGGGCGATGAAGCAGGAGGAAGCAGGAGAAGGAGGAGCAGGCCAGATACCAGGGCAGAGTTATTAGGGGGATCTTGGCGTGGTGGGCGGATGCGTCCAGTAAACGGCAAAGCGGGACAAATGGGAAGAGGCATGCCTTGCCTCGCTGCATCTTCATTATGTGGTAATTTATGTTTAATTTTTATTATTTATCATGCGATCGCTCCTGTCATCCGTCGCCATCAAATCTGGAGGCGCCACTCTGAAATTCCAAAGTTTGTGGATGTCTCTGGCACTTTGCACTTTACGGGGGAAAAAATATGTACTATCTCGGAAAGACTTGAAATAAAATAGTTATTCTGAATATATGCCTTCCATATATTATGATTATTTATGAAATTATTGGGATTTTTGAAATGTTTTGAATAGAACTGTCTAAGGTAATTGTAAATGAAATGGTACTCCTTATATACACAACAATTCCTAAATAATATACCAGACTCTAAGAAGTATCTGTATTCCATATTACACAACCAAAATAGAAAACAAAGGATCAGGAAAGTTGGAAAGGAATACATTCTCTCTCAACTCCACTTCCTTCATTTGTGTTCATGGAAGTGTGTTCTTCATTTCCTATACTCACTCTATTGGAGGAAAGCCCATCCACAACATACTCATTTCTGCCGATCGTAGATAGGGTTTCCACCAATCCTCATCAAAATCTGGAAGTTAAATATTTTTAAGATTTGTGTGTAAATTTTCTGGGTTGTCACTTTGAAAGAGATTCTTAAACAATGTATGAAAGAGATAATAGGGCCCTCGGAAAAGGCTGTATAAGATTTGTGGCTTGAAGACTCATGGCTAGTTCCAATGCCTAGCGCCTGAAAACTACTCGAAATCTTGAGCCTGGGAGGACTATTTTTCACAAGCGACAGCAATGTTTTGCATCTTCCTGTGGAGAATGAATTACTAATTCACGAATCAATATCTGCGAGAGGATGAAGCCACATTTTAATTAGTTCACTTTGCGAGAGGACATCAGGGATAACTCCAGGTGGCCAGAGGATAGGCAATTAAAGGTTAATGAAGAATGGCCTTTTAATTTGTCACTCGCCTGTCGGACAGCGCACTGGGCTGCCGAATTTGAATTCGGGCCAAGGCAGAGCTTAATTCTGGCAAAAGCAGAGTCGGGCCGAGCAGGAATAATTATTAATTTAACAAACGTCGCATGTTGCACAAAATAATTGACAAATTTTCATATTTAATTGAGGAGCGGAGCGCAGCTGCTGCACTTTCGGTCTGTCACCAGGGGCTGAAATTCATAAACAATGCGATGTGTCAATGTATCTGTGTGGCCGTGTCTGTTCGGGCCCCACATGCACTTGCGATTCTCGCACACAGCTGCCCGGGATGTGTCTGACAGACAGGGAGCAGGATGGCGCTGCAGAGGGGCTGGGCTGGGCTGGGGCGGCGCTGGCACTGACCGCCGAAAGGAGTACTCTGCTTTGTTGCGAAAAATTGCGAAATTAAGCAGAAAAAATGTTAAAACGCTGACTTGTCTGATTTGCGAGGAATTCCGACTCGGAATCGGAGAGCGCATCGAAAGCGGCGGCAAATGCAACATTATTATGCATTATGGCTATTTGGCGCGCCCGATAATGCAGCTGCGAGTGCTGTGTGCAAATGAAATGCACACACAAATAAATAAAAATTGAAAAATTATGTACATTATATTAAAAAGGCCAAATAAACGACAAGCGGAAGCGCAGCCATTTAAGTGGAAGTTAACATCCGTCCGACAATGGCAGTGCCCACTGCCCACTGCCACTGCCCGCCCACCGCTCACTGTGCGAGCGAGCGGCTCTTTCGTTTATCCTTTGTTTAAAATAAAATAAAATTGCATATTATTTGCCGTATCGGACATTTCAGTTGTCATTTCATTGTCGTGTTTGTTGCTGTTAATGCAAAAATAAAAAGCCCCCGTTCTGCCCACACCAGGAGTGGCCTTCCAACCACCCACTACCCAGCCGCCGAACCGCATTTGCGCCACTGCCGCATCGGTGTCCTGTGTCAGTGCCTCACCACACGGCTGCAGCCTTTTCTATCTCTAATGCGACCATCCAGCCATCCAGATTGCAGGCCTCCGACTCCCCTTCCCGACCACTAGCATTTTAATAGCGCTCATGATTTCCGAAAATTGAAAATAAATTAGTTGTATATCATTTTCGGTCAGTTGTGCATCTTCCTCCGGCCCACCTCCCTGCTGCTTCGTTCCGTCTCTGACTGCATAATTAAACTTTGGCGTAAATCCTGTCCCTAAATTGACATTTCGAGAACTCCAAATGTCCACTGGAAAGAGTTGCCAAAAGTTGCCAAATAAACACAAGACTCTTTGTCGGAATACCCTCTCGGAAGCGGTCTTATAACTGATATTCGACAAGTGATTATAGCTTTGGGCTGGAACTTGTAGTGTTTGCAGATATGTTTTTCCCAAAATGGCCAAAATATTCCATCAACACACAAATCAGATACACAGTTCGATAGTCCTGCGCTTTCCCCAAAATTGGCAGGGAAATTGGCTTGTCCACTGCCTAATTAGCTGCGCATATTTAAATAATTTTCAATTCGATAAGCAGACATTTTTAACTTGAGCTGTCAGTTAGCGTTAAAACGCCATTTTGTTTGCCGGCCCACCCCCGCCCGGGCCAGATAAATGCCGAGAAGTGCTAAATTATTGTCAATTCGGTTTTTAATTTGTGCAGTTTGTTGGAATTTTCGCAAATAAATGCAAAAGTCAATTCTTTTTGGCGATGCTGCTGGGTTAATTGACTGGCGGTGGAGTACCAGCTGCTCTCCCCTGCCCCGAACTCGGTGGCGCTCTTCGAATTGTCAATTAAGTTTTATTTAATGCCATTTTGCAGCCCCGCTCTTTGAGGTTATGTACAGGTCGCTCGGAAGTATGCAATGCTAATTGTAATTGCGTTTTCCGGTGGCCATTTTGAAAAGGGGGAGGTCTCCCCCGACGCTCTCTTCTGGGGGGGAGCCATCTTCGCTAATTAAAAATTAGCGTAGGCATAAGAAGTACTCCTTTGCCACCTGGCTGGCCTGAGAGCCGCTGTTCAATTTTAATTAAACTTTGGACTCTGGGCTAATTAGAAAATGTATGTTGGCCGCAAACAGATGGCCGGGGAGCCGGGGAGGAGGGGAGGAGCTCCTAAGGAGCGCGCAAGATCCCCTTCAAAAGCCCAATAAACAAATTCCCTGACATGTTTAACACTTTCCGCAGGATACACAAAAATTAAGGACCATCCTCTGGCCTTTGTCGAGAAAGCTGCTCCGGGGAAGGGGTGTCCGGGCGGCCCAAGAACTTTGTATAAATTTCATTTCCTCGGCGATTAGTGTCGCCTCGCAGGGTGGCTGCCTTTGTTGGAATTGTTATGAGACCATTAAGACATTTTATAATTCCTTATGGGGAGGCTTAGGCTGTTCCTCCACAAAGTGAAATTCAACTAATGGCAAAACGAAGCGGGGCCCCCGCGGAGCTTCTGAAAGGATGTTTCTGGAAATTAGCATTGATTGAACAAGCCGCCTGTGCTCCTCGTTGCTTAAATTATTTGTTTCTCTTGGAAATGATTGCGATGGAAAGATGGCTGCAAGAACTCGGGGAGACATACTTATTGCTGTGCTTTGACGGCCAGATCCTTATGTGCACGTCCCTGCGAACACCTTCACAACTCAATTATCGCACACCCACACCCACACCCACACACACACACACCACACCTTGCGCCCAAGGACTGCGCCACTAGGAGAGGCAACCCCTTTCTCCAGCTGCTGGTGGTGAGGTTGATTTACGACACCCAGGCGGCGTCACCTGAGATTAAAAAAGTAAAAAGCTTGTCGAAAGTGGAAAGTGGAAAAAAAAAGGAGCAAGCGATGGGATGGGGGTCGGGGTCTGGAACCCAGAAGAAAGGGCGACAGGCTGAAAGGACGCAAAGGAAACGCCGGAGAAATAAAGGCATTAAAATCACTGACAGCCAAAAGGATTGTGCCGCAATCACACACAGATACACACCCTCACCTACACGGATGCGGGTCCGTCGTCAAAAAGGGCAACATCATTGGCACCATATGTTGCGTAATTTGTGTTATTGCCACACCAACTCGTATGCATATGTGTGTGTGTGTGTGTTCACTTGTGTTCGTGTGGGGTGTGTGGGTGTGTGGCGCACTTTCCTTTAACCCTTAACTCCTGCGGTTGTCCTTTTCGCAATCGATAGCTAGTTTTTAATTTTAATTCCAATTGCGGCATAAAATACGGCACTGCACTCCATTTTAATTGAATTCGCACATACTGCCAGGAATTTAAAAACAAATGTGTATGTTCGCGCCCTGCCACGCCCGCCCTGCGGAGACCCACACAATCGCACACAGACACGGTTGCATGTATAAATTACCTCATCGCCGATAATTGCAGGCCATCAATCTTGAGCACATCACACAGGAAAATTGTCAACGCGCGCAAAAAGTCATCAGACACGGGCGCTTTTCCAGCTTAATGGCCGAAGGAGTTGTCCACCTTCTGTGTGGTTTCCGGCAGGGAGGTGCCACATAGGTGGGCTTCATTAGGGCGCCACAAGGGCACACCAGGCGCCGCTGGAAGGCAGCTCCTGGCAGCAAAATACTTCCACCCGATTCTTGTTTTGGATTTTATTGAGTTTCAATACGGTACGGAGTACAGTAGTTGAGAAATATAAGAAAGAATAAGAAAGGCTGATGTTAGGCTTCTGCTCCATTCACATTCTTTATTGGTTTCTTGCCAGCAGAGTGGCTGACAAGGCGCTCCATGTCGTGGCCCGCAGCTGCCTCGGACTGGCAATTACTCCGGCATCTGCAGAAATCTTATCACGCATCCTCCGCCCACACACCGCCGCCCCCCCTTTTCCGCCCACGACCACGCCTCCACCGCCGCCCACACGCACATCATTAACAAGATAGAGCTCCCTCGGCCAAATTACTCATTAGAAAATGTTTCCATCCAGCGAAGATGGAGCAGCATCTGGGTGGGTGGCCACCAGCCTCGACTAACAGTAAACACTGGCTACGCGGCACACACGCCGCTCCAGCTGGCAGCCAGTTGACGGAGGCAGCGCCCAGACTGCGCCAAAAGTCAAATTTTCCAGATTGCAATAAATCAAATGGCAATTACACGAAATTAGGCATGTTTTCTCAATTTCGCACACACACACACACACACAGCCCCGGCCAGGGGGTGGCTGGGAGGACGTGTGTGTGGCCAGGTCCTTGGTGCCCCCTCTCGCGGGCGGCATTAATTGCAGCAGCTGGGCCACAGTCCCGGTGAAGTGGCGAGAGTTTATGAAATTGGCAAAAAGGGTTCACAACGGCCAACTTGAACTTGTCTGGCGGCGACTCTCTGAAGGTCCTGCGGCAAAGGGACTCGGCGGCGTGGTGTGGGTGCGGCAGCATATGCGCCGGCTTTCTAATTACGTAAACTTCGCCATGTTGTTGCCAATGTTGCTGTGGATGTGGCGGCTGCAGCTGCAACCCTGCCGGGAAGAAGCGCCGCCGGGAAACCAAACACCGACGACAGCCAGACAACGAACTATAACGCACAACATGCACCAGTAGATGCTCCTCTGGGATGGGGCCCCTCCCCACCCTGGGTCCCAGGCTGCATAGGAATTCCTGTTCCATGATCTGCCAGAGCCCGCGGAGTGCGTGCTTCGAGCATATTTATCTTGCGGCTGCAACGTTTTGGATTTTTATTACAAATCAATTGAAGCATCATTAGCATAATTTATACAAAGCGGAGCGCTTAATGAACCTGCCGGGCGCAGGGCTGCGGGGCAAGGGTCTGAGCCTAGGTTGTTGTCCTGGAAGGCTTAAATTTAAAACTGAATTTTCTTAATTTCCAGTATCTTAGTTTTTAAAATAGCACATATTTTATCTTCCGACTAGGAGTTTACTTAACTCTTACTTCTTACCATTCCTAGGAAAAGACCAAGTGAGTCACTTTTATAGTTTCCAAAACCAAACCCTTCTTTTTCGTAGTGTAGTATCTGGTTGAGCTCTATAGTTGTGGTTCCTGGGGCCTGATCCGCTCCTAATCACGATCATCAGTCAAACGGCAAATCCGCAGGCCGCTCCAACGGCGCCCTGACACTTTGACTTAAACCTTTTCTTGCGGCTGTCGCGGCTGCCTGTCCGTCTTCCTGGAGTCCCCGGCTCCGAAATAGTCGCCTGGGATCGGTATCTCGAACGGCGATCGGTCACGTAGCTGGAATGGATCTAGAGGAGGAGGTGCAGCCAAAGGGGAGGGCAGGAGATCGGTGGCCAAATGTAGCGCCAATTGCTACGCATTTGCGAGCAAAAGGCGCCTATAACAAATGCCAATCGTGTCGTGGCGACGCCAGCGATATTTAATTGTTTCTGCGGCGACAACGACTTATCGGGGAATTCCGATCGGAATTTTTAATTTCTGCCCGGCCTGTGCAGTTTGTTGGCTCTGCTCTCTGCGAGTTCCAACTGCAGAAATGCATAAGGCGGTGATTTTTCTTCCTCTGGTTCTGGTGCTTCGGCTACTACCGCTTCTGCTTCTGCTTCTGCTTTATGCAAATACAAGGCAGTCGCGGACGGAAAGACAGGCCAGCTTCTGAAAAGTTGGCCAACTGTAATTACCGGACCCTGTCCCCGGCTGCTGCCGCCCGCCCCGCCAGCTGACAACTTTTTCACACCTGTTCAAACAAGTTAATTAACAGCTCGCAAAACTACTTATTAAAAATTAAAAAAAAAGAAGAGAAAAGCAGGGGCACAAGAACGGAAAACTGAAACAACAGACGAACGGCGAGCCCAGCCTATGGGAAAGTTTCTAATTAAATGATTGTCATCTCTTCTGCGCCAAGTGGACAAATGGATAGTGACCACCAGGAGGAGCTTGGAGCTTGGAGCCTGGAGCCTGGGGCTCGGAGCTCAGAGCTGCGAGATTGTAGTGCAAACTTTTGTCATTATGCAGGCGCAGAATAAGCGAAACAAAACAAAAAGTTTGCAGCAAAGCGAAAAAATGGAAAACATAGCAAACAAACAGCTGAAATTATTAGCCAAGATGGGGGGCAGATGGCCAGGGTCCAGTAGTCCAGGTTTTGCATAATCCCCGCCAATGAGGTCATCAGCACCACACATACCATACATCATCTGCAATGGAGCGGTTTCCCCAGCTCCCCGGGAGCGCAAAAAAGTGGATTTGCCATTTTGGCGACAAAAAATTAACAGATTTTTCTTTTTTATATGGCTTGGCTGGTATGGGTCTGTGTGTTTGCCATTCAATTAATATAACTAATGAAAGAGCTGCTAACTTTGGTCGGGCGACTGGTAACTGGCGACTGCATCTCTCAATTAAGCCGCAGAATCTGAAAAATTGAATCTCGCGGATAATGAAGTTGCTCCGCCGGCCATGTGTGGAACGGCAGCGACTGCTCTTTAAGGATTGGCAATTTATGATGGAGCCCCGAGTGCAGAGCCGGCAAAAAATGTCAATCTTGTAGATGTAGATTAGCCAGCTCCAGCTGGAAGCCTTGACCAATCGGTGGCCAAGCACTTGCAACTGGCTTCGACAAATGCCAGACAGCAAATAATGCCCAGTCCAAAATGTCAGCCTAATGGTATTGTCCGAAAAACACTCCGAGCTAAGGTCAAAGCCATTTATAATACTTGTTTCGGGTCTTTCAGCTTGTAGCTGAAACTTAAAGACCTCACTAGCCGTAACAGTGAAGCAGTTAGTCCGAATTCACTTTCTTCCCATTAGGCTGAAAGCGGATGCCCGAAAATCGATGCATTTCGAATGAACTTCGTGGCGACTTCATTAGCCCTCTGCCCGAATGCAGGCAGTACGCAACTGCGAGCTTTTTCAGAGCTCCTAGTGGGTGGTTCGGTTTCATTTCATTACCGAGAAAAAAAATGGAGCGGCATAGACACACAAAAAAGGGTTAAAAAAGCAATAAATAAAACAAGTGGCAGCCACGGCGACAGCAACGATATTTGGTGAGCTAGGAGCCGGGGCGGCCGGAGAGGACTCTGAATGGGAATGGGCTCCGGGATTCAGTGACAGGCAAATCGCCAAACGAATACCATGGGGGATGCTGGCCCGCCCCTCTTCCGTGCGGCATTTTCATTTTGTAAATTTGTTTTGCTTGTTCCGTTTGGCTTCATTTCCGTTTCCTCTGGCGGGCTTCTCTCCTTCCTTCTCTCCAATCGCCAGAAAGCGAATGTCCTGCCAGTCCCCCAGCTTCCCCGCCGCCGCCTGTCGATAAGAAAGTGCGTGTGAAAAGGGTTCCTTCTTGGCTGCCGGCTGCATAAATTTGAATTATAATATTGCAAGGACTGCCTAGGTCCTGTAACTGTCCAGGCGACTCCTTGCTGGCTGCAATTTGTGTGCGGAATATGTTCCGGCATATATTATGGAGATTTCTGGATCCACCGATCCTAGCCCGGCCAATCCAGCGCCAATGCCAATGCCAATGCCGATGCATGATATCCCCTTTCCAGCACTTCCAGCTCACATATCCAAGTGGGGATTTGCCTAAATCAAAAGTGCGTGCTCTTGAATTTATCAAAGGTGGATGGACCAGCGTCCTTCGTCCTTACCGCATGCTCCTTTGTGCGGTTTTTTCTCCTCCCCAGTCCTCCTCAGCGTTTTTTCCTTGGGGCTTGTTTGCCCGTCTGCGGTTCTGAGCTTGTTTGTTTGGCAAAAGCCGTGATTTATGGCTCAAAGTTGGCAGAGCGCGTGCCAAGTCCCTCGGATTTGGAAACTGCCCTGGAACGGCCATTAGATTTTGCAAAAATAATACACACAAAAAAAGAAAAAGGAGGGGGAAGGACTGTGCTGGGAGAGTGCAAAACATGACACTTGGCGTTTATGTTAATCACCTGCCTGAAAGCCCAAACAGCTGCATCTCCCAGTCTCGCAGTCACCCAGTCTCAGTCTCTGTTCTCCCAGAGTGTGTTCCACAGCCATGTTGACAATGACAAATACGCACACGAGTCCGCAGAAACCACTCAGCATTTACCAAGTACACATATCCAGGAGACACATTTGCACTTTTTGGCCAGCAGGAAAGTGCGGCTAATGAGTCGAATTGAACATTGCTCGGGAACTCATTAAACCAGCCGGTTGTAGCTGCAACTGCAGCGGCGAGATAATGATGAATTTCCATAAGTCGCCGCAGAACAGAACGCAACTCGCCCATTAATCTTGCCCAGGCTAGGGACATGGGATGAGAACGAGAAGAGGCTGGGCTGGGGCTGGGGCTGGGGCTGAGGCTGGATGGCTTGGACTTAGATGGGTTGGGCACGGAGGAGTCTGTCTGGGCTGCAGCGTCTCCTTGGGTCTGGGACGCCAGGGGACTGGGACGCCACTTGGACTGCCCGATGTTGTGTTGACATGCGTATGCGTTGTTAATTGCGAAAAAAAGGATTACCAGCAGACGACTGCGAGGGATTACATGTCGGCGTTTAGAAAGTTTAATTTGGCCAATAGCTCTCCAGATTTGCATGCCAGATGCCCGATCGGTGGGAAAGCCAATAGTGGGAAATTAAATTAAGACTTGCGGTGCCATTTCACGAAATCTTGCATATTTTCAGAGATAAGTATGCAGTGCTATGAACAGCATAAGGAGGCCATTAACTCCGTATATGGCATCCCGTAGACCCGCCAGCACCCTCGGAGCACCACTTTGGGCTTTGCTTTAATTAGAGCCAATATGAATGGGATTATCGACAGTTTCCCAGCCCCGCGGACGAGCCACCCCCGGCCGGCTGCCCACGCAATCCGCTCCGTTTTGGCCACAACGAATGTAATCAGGTTTCGGTAACTCTAGCCACTTCCATCGATAACACTCCACTGGACTTTGGTGGTAATCCCCTTACCCTTATCCCAGCGGCTGGCGATGGGTTTAAATTTCCTTCAGCCGGCCCGAAAACCTTTCTATTTTTTCTCCTGCCCAGACAGTCGAACAATGCACGCCCAGCGATAATTAGTAGACATGCCCATTTGCCCATTTCTGGAGTAGGAGGCGACAGTACTACTGTGGGGGGAGGAAGTGGCCGGTAGTAGCCGGGATAGTAGCACCATTTCGGTCACGACATAAATCCTCCGCCGGAGCGGACCGGAGCGTCGTTTGCAATTAGCAGCCGTTACGTTGTCGAACTCTTAATCAAAAGTATTGAGAACCCGAAACACTGTCCTGTGGTCCTTTTATGGCACTACCCCGCACCCTCGCCCTCACCCGCACCCGCTCCCGCACACACAAACACATACAATACAATGCCGAGACCCTCACAATTGCGGCGGGGCAACAACAAACATGCGGATGTCCTCTGACACTTCCTGTTTTTCTTATTCACTGATTTTTATTCGCTGTTTGAGGATACGCAAATGACCCATTTGGGGGATGTTATTACAGCAGCGCCACGACGACAAAGTCGTTGACGTTGCTCCTTGCCACCACGCCCCTTTTTGCACCCCCTGGCCGGGCTCGGCATAACGGCACATGCCAAATGGGAACATAAAAAGGATAAAGAAATTATTTTCACATTGAGTCCCGGCCGATAAGAAAGAGAGCGCACTAGAGATAAGGAGTGGGAGGGCGGGCCGTACAGCCGGGATCTCGGCTAAGTCCATTGATGTAATTTTTACAGCGACTTCCTCGGGATTCGGTGGCGCCGCAGCCAGATAGCTTTTCTGATATTCCTTAATAGTTTGTTTGGATCTTGGGCTTGTATTGTTATTGTCCGCTTCCATTGTTGCGGCTCGGGAGGTTGCTCATACGCCACGTGGCGCCTGCGAAAAAATTGCAACGCGTGCCAATAATTAAGTCATCTTCAGCCGAGTCTTCGACTTGGGTTTCGCAAATCACCAGAAGCAGCCCTTTCTTCGTCTTTCAGGGCATCTCAAATTGCAGCCTGCAGCCTGCAGTTGGTGTCCTTTTGTTAGCAGCCAGGTTATTCACAGAGAGTCCTTCCCCCATCCCCCTTCCCGCCACCTTCCACTTCCATTGTGAATTTACGAGCATTGTTGTGTGGATTGTGGGTGATGCTGTTGCCTTAAATTTTGGATACGCCCTTTGTTGTTGCCTGCGCTTTTGTCTGGGCCATTCTAAAAATTAAATGCACAAAAGGCGGATTTTATTTCATCAACAAAACGGGAAACGGCAGCTTCTGTTGTTTGTTAAAGCACTCGCCCACGCAACAGCAGCAGCAGCAGCAGCAACCAACAACAATAACCCGACCGGTGGGGACATTTTTTTATGCTCACTGCTCAGTGAGCAGAACGGCTCTTCGTCCCCTCGCTGCTACTTCTATGTCCTTTGATGCAGAGAGGGAAAAAAGGTTCAGAAAATTAATTCAATATATGATTTGTTGATTTAAGAAACTAAATTTTGCTTATTTTCAAACTCAGTTTGGCCCAGAATCAATTTATTGTTCAGAGAGCATTTTTTTCCAGTGATCTAGTCTTGCTGGCAGCCGCCAGAGGCAGATCCACAAACCCTGAGCCTCCGCTAGTCACAACAACAATTCTAGAAACAGACGTTCCACTCAACGCAGCTGAGCCGCCGCTCCTTCCCGCGCCCGCGCAGCCCTCCAGCCAGCCCTCGTCCTTGCATCCTTAAACGAGGTACGGAGGTAGAGCCAAAAACTGAAAAACAGAAAACTGCTGCGCTTTGTATTGTTTTCATTTCGGACTTCTGGGGCTGGGTAGGGCGATTTTCCAGTGGGTTTATTTATTTTTCCTACGTCCTCGCATCCTTGCATCCTTCGGCTCCTTCCGCCATTGGTGCCACAAAAGGGAGTCCTTTTGTCTCCTCCTGGAGGGGAATATGAATTCGGTTCAGTTTTCATTTGTTTTCATTCGGACGAGGAGCATACGCTAAATGTGCTGCTCCGGTGATAAATCGCTGCTTATGCAATCGAGTGTTGGCAGATTGGCTTGCAAGGAGGTGGCTCCTGTGGACGCACTTCCTTGAGGACTGTACATCCGGCACCTGGAGGCAAGACACTATATGGCCAACACTATATCCTTCTTCCATCGGCTCTTCCCTTCGTTTGGGAATCCACTTATCCGTCCTCGAAGAGGCAGCTCCCTCCAAATCCGAAACTTTCGGCTGCCGGGAGCACTTAAGTAATTGTAACTACTTGGCCTGACTGATATTGCCTATTTCACAAATTATTATGATGCCCATTTGGAGGCACATTCCCCCCACCTCAGCCCAGTGCTTCCAGGGGTACTCCCCAGAGTGGCTGTTGTTCCGCCTGTTGTTTAACGGCTTGATGCCAAAAAACGACGCCACCGACAACGACAACGACAGCGACGACTACGGCCACGGCCATGAGCCTCATCGCATTCAATTATTTCGGCATTGTGTGCCATCTCCGTTTCTCTGTCTGTCTGTCTGTCTGTTATCCTCCTGCTTCTAAACAAAAAAAAGCCTGCCGGCGGATAGTGAGTGGTGGTGCGGGTGGGTGGTTCAAAGGTCGAATTGGTGTTGGAACTGTTTCTGGTGCGTATGCCGGAGTTTAATCTTATCGGCTGGCTAAGATCGCTCCGCACACCCGGGTCCAGAACTACTTCATTTGCCTCCTCGGGGGGAGGACGCCCCCTCCCACCTCTTCTCCGTGCGAGAGCGTATTGCATAATTTCACAATTTTCCATTTGATGCTCGTTTTGCGCCGCCACCGCCACTGCCACTGCCGCAGCCGCCGTCGAGATGTTTGTCTAATCAACTGTCATTTGTTTGACGTTTCCCTCAGGGAAGTCGACAACGACAACTCCGGAGAGAGGCTGCGGCTGGGAAATCAGACTGGGAATGGCAATGCGAATGGGTACTGGTACACTGAAAAAAGGCCATAGATCTCTGGCTTAAATATATATCTCTTGAGACACACTCCTTCCCATGCTAGTTGAGAGTCTATTGTTAACAGTTTCCTTCGAAATCCCAGCCTAGAATACACTTTTCTCTCAGTGCTTGGCGTGGGGATGACAATCGGATCCAAAACGCACCAGGACACGGGACGCCGTGCACTGCTTCGTAGGCCTCGGCACTCTTGATGATTACTGCGGGGTGCGGGGTTCGTGGGCTGCTCTGCGAATTTCGAGGGTTAAGGGGTGCTGTGCTGTCCTTTCTACAAAAAAGTTAAAAGCCAAGTGTGTGCCTGTCTACGAGCAACTCCGTCCCCCTGCCACGCCGCAGTTCCACCATCGACAATGACAGCCAAAACGTAAACGCAAAGCCGAATGTTGTTTTCAGTGAATTTGATGACTTTTATGGGCGTTGAGACAAGAGATCAGGCGTTTAAGATGTCCACGGGGTTGCCCATTTCCCATTGTCGTTCTTTCTACCGCTCTGCCAATTCCCGTCCTGTGACTTTTTGTCGTTTGTTGGCCAGGCAATTGGCCTAAGGCGCTTAAAATGATTTCTAATTAGCCATAACAGAACAGGAAATAAGAAATCTCTCCAATTTATCGATGGCGCTCACTGGAAATATTTTCAAAATGTCTCTTCAAATACGCATATTCCACATTTGATTGCATTTGGAAAGGAAATCGTTCTTTTATTAAATTTCGTTCAATGATTTGAAAGAGTGTTGCTGAAGATATGCGTTCCTTTCAGGGGAATTTTCAGGAAAATTGACTAAAAAACTATGTTTCTTCTGATTTTGGCGCAGAATAGGGAATCGATTAAGGTATTCCACTTGAGGATCGAACCACCATTGGGGAAGATATAGGCATCCCCGTGGGCCATATGGGGGAATATCGCATCTTCGAGGGATCCCTTCAGGAAAAATGGATGAAAAATCGAAAAAATATTTCGCTTCTAGATTTTGATGCAAAATGATGGGGAATCGATCTAGAAATCGATTAAGGTATTCCGCTTGAGGATCGAACCAAAATTGGGGAAGATATAGGCATCCCCGTGGGCCATATGGGGACCCCCCCGAAACCGAAACAAACACCCGCCCAAAGGACCCCCCGCCAAGAGAATATCGCATCTTCGAGGGATCCCTTCAGGAAAAATGGATGAAAAATCGAAAAATTATTTCGCTTCTGGATTTTGGTGCAGAATGATGGGAAATCGCCCATCATCGCAAATCTTTAAAGGTGTTCTGCTCGGAGATTGGTTAATTTTGACAAAGATATACGCATCACAGTGTGCCATATGGGCTTTACCACGCTTATTGCGAGGGGTTCGGAGGATGAGACACTAAAAATCGTAGTAAAAAGTCCGCTCTAAAAATCGCTCTACAAATTGGTGAAGGATGATTTCTACAAAATCATCGGAGGATTCAGGTGACTTTCGATCGAAATACTGTTTCGATATGAGCTTGAAGGGGATTTGGCTCTGCCATTTCTCTGCATGCCCTGTTTATGAGTCGCGATGAGATCTGCGCTCGTCCCATAAATTCCAATTATGTCAAATGTAATATTTTAATAAACACTTTCGCGAAGGCCGAGTCGCGAACAAAGAAAGAGGAGAAAAGCAGGGACAGGGCGAGAAAAGCGGTGGAGCAGCATAAATCTCGGTGATGTCAGAACTGGCGAACGGCGCAATTAATTAACGTCTCATTAAGCGGGCCCGGGCTGGCTAAAAACAAAACCGAGTGTGGGAAAATTTGTAACCAGGCCGGACCGGGAGGAGCTTTGTTTGCCAGCCAAACGGGCTGGAACTATCTCTTTTCACCTGTCCGTTCGGGCTCCGATTCTGGCCAGAAGTCGGACGAACTTATCGATGGCTCAATCAACCCGGCCGACTGGCTCACATAATGGCTTGATAAAGAGTTGGCTGGCAGGGGGCTGGGGATCGGAGAGCTCCCTGGGTTAACTCCCAGTTGTAACATTGAAAATCAGCTCAAATTGCCATTAAGATTTTCGGCCGGGCGAAAGGTAGATAGCGCAGGAGGAGTGCACTGCCGGCAGGATAATGCAAAATGAAGTCGTCCTGTTTGGCCGGGATTGGTGGCTCAGTGGTTCGTTTCAAAGGGTTGCTGCTGATTCCCGGATTCCCAAGGGCGACATTTTGCGTTTTGGTTTATGCGTCAGATGGGCCAAAGTCAAAGCCAAAGGAGCCGTCATTGTCTTGAGTTTCCTTTCCGCAGAAGTCCTTTCCCCTTTTGTTTCTCTTTTTTCTGCGATTTTTATGTATAAAAAATTGCATTTTTAATTATCAGCTACGCGCCCGCAGGTTAGAAAACTAATTCCAAAGCAACCCCAAGATGACGTCGTCGAGCTGTCTTTCGGTTTGAATTATGGCCGATGACCGGGGAGGAGTGTGGGGTGCATAGCATCCCGACACGGGCCCAGGGATGTCTGGATGCTGCTCCTTAATGGGGTCTGTTCTGCGTTACCTGCCGCCATTGATTTGCCTTGTAGAACATCGGCAATTATTGAACTTTCAACGGGAAAATTTGCATAAAAAGGTGCTCTAATTGAATCCGCCCCGGCGAAAGGATTTTGCCTTATCCCTCCCCCCGCTACCCCGCCGAGGCAGTTAAAAGGAAAGGCAGGAAAATTAAAAAAAAAATACGAAAACAGAAAATAGAAAATAGAAAAGAAGCTTTCCCGCTAGCTCCCTCGCCAGAAGCAGAGTAGCAGAGGGTCTGGGTAGCTCCACCATAATAAGAAATTCAAATAAACCGCGCGCTGTCATCTTAAGCTATGCCACGCCTCCTACTAAAGCACGCCCCAAAGAGCCAGCCCCCGCCCATGCCCGGCCCCTTCCAATCGGCATTCGTTCCTGCCTCCCCCCAGCTCAGTGGGCTTGGCTAAACTCGAGCTTAGCTGCTGTGCCAAGGATACACTGAAAAAAAGCCAGGCCAGTGGTAAAGGATAGTTTCCAAAATAGAAGACTCTCATTTTAACAGGCTTCGGGAGGTGGAATTTGAATTTATTTCAACTCTTCACAGATCAATGTCGGGTATTTCTCTCACTGTGACCCGCATTGGTCCTGTCTCCTGTCTTTGTCCTCGTTTTCGTCCTGGCTCGGCTGCTGCTGCTTTAGCTCCGGCTTCTGGTCCTGCTCTCGTCGTCCTTGCGCACTTTCCAGTCGACAGGATTTCTCAAAGATAAGGGAATTGCTCTGTCAAGTAAAGTGATATATGGTCCGAAAGGACTTCAATTTATACAATTTCTCTTATTTTTTCGCTACTTTTTGCGTTTGCTTTTTCTCGCTCGCCCCTCCCCTGGCTGCTGCTCCTGCTCCTGTTTGTTGCCCTTTTCCGCAGTGTTGATATTGGGTTCAGCTCCAGGATGAGGATGCCGAGGATACTGAATGGAATTGGGAAGTTGGATGTGCCGGAGCCGGAGCGGGGCCCCGCTCAGCTTCCACATTCGCATTTTGGGGTCTGCTGCGTGCTCGACAAAAATGCGAATTTGCGAGTTTAGTTTATTTTTCTGCTTTTAGACAATTTTCATTTATTTGTTGTTGCCTTCGGACGGGGGATGGTGGAGGATGGGGAGGGACGTAAAAGCAATACGTAAAATGGGAAAATAGGAATTCATGACCTTCGGTGTGTGCTATAATTTAATACACTGCGTCCAGGACAGCCAAAGGATATTGTGCTTCAGAGCCTCGCCCGATCTGGCGGATTAACTGAAGAAGCCGGCAATAAAGAAAGCCCGAAAAGTCATTAGCCAGAAAGAGTTACTAGTCGGAGTGAAGAATTAGTGTACTTCCAACGGCGTAATAACTCCAGGAACCTCCTCAAAAAAAAACCAAAAATAAAGGTCAGGACCTTCGCAATGGTCTAAACTAAAGGACTCTGGCAACTGTCGGGCAAGTCATGGCCATATTCACGATGTATATATTTTAATTTTAATAAATAAGCAAAATGGCGACTCGCAGATTTATGCGCCTGAGCCGCCGACGCCAATAAATGGAGTAGACGACAATAACGACTAGATCATGCGGCGGGGTGGCGGTGGTGTGTGGCGGAAGGGACCGGGCCCAGGACCAGAACCAGGACCAAGGGGTATGAAACCAATTTACGAAACGAGGCATTCACAGCAAACGCGAAAAAAATAAAAACAGCATACAGTCGCGACTCGCCAGCGAAGATGAACTTCGAACCGGGCGCAAAAATGAATAACTAGCTGCGTGAGTGGAAGGGATTCAGGACGACGCTGAGGAGTAGCACCCTGAAATCTACGCTTATCCTGCTCACATCCTGGCCGGCCTGGAGGAAAGGCAAGGATCTGTCAACTGCAGGCGAACGAGAGGCGAGCCTGCAATTGACGGACGCATTGTGCGGCGGACTGTTTTAGGACTCAGCCAACAAAGGCGTTTGTGCCGACGCAACAGGGGACGCTCTACCCGCTGCCATCCCTGCCACCCACCAGCCCTCACCCGATCGCCCTGGGGTGGCTGCGGAATTCGACCAAAGCCTCAGAACCGTCGATGGCTTTAAAGGCAAAAATAAACCAGTCAGCCATAAAGACAGGCCTGCACTGGAAGAAGTGTAACTAAGTCGACATTTCGCCATCAAAACCTCCACTCCTTGATCCTCCAATTTTTCTCGCTGTGCACACATACTTGTGGGTCTGTAAATATGCTGCAAAGTATATCGTCGATGGCACAGACAACGAATTTGCGTTAAATTATAATTAGAATTTCTTTTTTATAGGCAATCATCTCCTGCCAGAGTGTTCGTGTGTGTGTGTGGCTGTGTCTGTGTCCTTTTGTTGCTGTTGCTGTAATGTGTCCTTGGGGCGTCGTTTAATTGCTTTTACCAATTTGATTTTCAAGTGCCATTAAGCCAGGCACGCCCCACATGCGGGCGGGAAAAACGAAAGCGAATCCGAGCAGGCGGGACAGGAGCTGGAGCAGGAGCCGGAGCAGGAGCAGGAACAGAAACAGGAGCAGCAGTGAAAGTAACGCGCGTGCTTCAATTAATTGGAAAATGAATGAAGCTCGCCAGCGATACATACAGGACCACAATGCCACACGCTACTACCGCATTCATTGTCTATTTTCGGGGCTGCTCGCAAAATCGAAGAATGACAGTTGCAGGGCCCGGCCGATGCCGCGGAATTCCTCTAGCCGGCATAATTAATGGCTGGTGCTCAGGGCGGCCGAGGGAAAAATTATTAATTGCCACAACTGGGAACTGTCGCCATGTTCGTACTGCAGCAACCTGACGCTGTCGTCGCATTTTGTGTGTTTTCAACTGAAATCTGACAGAAGTCTGGGCACCAGAGTACATGTATGTGTGTGTGCTCCCGATTCCAATTCCGATTCCGAGCCCATGCCATGTCATAAGTCGTATGCAACACAGCGGCTAATTGTTAGCAGCTTCCTTTGCCGCTTATTAATAGAAAATTAAAGCAATTATCAGCAGAGGCGAATATGGCAAAGAGATCGACTTCACTCGGCATGAGTAATTCCGCACAGCCACATGGGCACCTCGCAACTAGCAACTGGCAACTGGCAAACATGCAACATGAAACAAAAATGACAAAAACACAGCGGCAACATCGAGGGGCGATTCGGCGTCGCTCCGTTGCATTTCGCATGAAATTAATTACTTTTGGCACTTTTCATTGAGCAAACACATTTTTTTGCCTTTGGCTTCATTTGCTCCTGCTCCTGCTCCTGCTCCTGCTCCTGGTTGTTCCATTCAGTTCTCAGCGTTCAGTCTCGAAATGAAAAATTGTCTTGAGAATTAATTACGCGCCAAACGCAGGAACAATACCCAAAAACAAGAAACAAGAACAGAAATAAAATTGGAATAAGAGCAGGATCCTGAGCAACTGCAGTCAGAAGTCGGAAAACAAATCATCGTTCAGCACTCAGGGATTCATTCATTCATACACTTGCACATCCATCGATATCCACAGACATGTGGCCCTTTAATGTCGATCACTGCAAACAAATACCATAGTATAGAGCAAATATAATAATATTGATGAAAGCGGTACTAGGGTAGGTACCATTGAGTTCAGACACGACGAGATTTGAATCCCAGTGTAGTGAACTCGCTCCTCGGGTCGGCACTTTCAATCCCATCTCGAGCGCAGGCTAATTAAAGTGGTGTCCACCCACTGGAAGCTCCAGCCCAGCCTCGAACTGGACCAACTGCAACAACTTGGTCAGAGAAGGCCTTTTCCGAAGGTCTGTCCATCCGTCTGTCAGCGCCTGACACTAACCCTCTGGAGCTGGAGCTGGAGCTGGAGCTGCAGATGGACCTGGAGATGGAGCTCCAGTTGAGGAATTGGCGAGTGAAGCCTTTAAGGCGGCACTTTTGTGGTGACTCCTTTCAATTTGCCATTTTTATGCGATTTTTGTTGCGCCTTCGAACGAGCTGGACTCTTCTCGAAGAGCATCTCATTTTACGACGCATCTCCGCATATATTTATTAAGACTTAGGGCCGCTCGGCAAGACACCCCCGACAACCCGAAGCACCCCCTGGGATAGTGGCCGGCGATGGGCCATCAGAAGTGCAAACCCTCGTCATAATTATATTTTTGGTTTATGGCCTGCAAAAGTGACCAGCCCACCGAGAGCCGAAAACATCTTGAGCTGTGCGCCGTAAAACAGAAACTGTTGCATAAATGACACCTAGCCAGGACGGCCGGGAGTTTATTAAAAGCGTTTTCCGTTTTGCCGCCGCGGAGGGGCGTGGGGGCCGGGACGAAGGGTGGGTGCTTTGGGGCTTGGGCTCGGAAATAATTCAAATAAATTGACAGCCGCCCATTACGCAATGGCCACGCTGCAGCAGCAGCAATAGCAGCAGCAGTCGAATTGCAACGTTGCACTTTTGCGAATGACCACAAAAACACGAACCCAATAGCAACAGCAACTTGCAACACGGATGGGTGGAGCGGCAGGCGTGAGGAACGAGGGCAACATGCAACTGAGAATGCAGGGACAAATCTAATTGCCGAATGCAGTCGATGCGAAAGTGCAAAATCATGTCAACAGCAATTTTCCATTGTTAACTGTGCTGGCGACACTAAGGGAGGGAGATGGATATAGTGGAGAAAGAGGATAGCAGATAGAAAATCGGGTGGTTTAGGGGGAGGGGAAGGGGAAGGGGGTGGCTAAGTGCAGTGTGCGTATACTTGATTATGGCTATACTATTATCGGGGAGAGCGAGTACGAAGTGCTGGCAGACATTCCATTTCTTTGGCTAATTTCGTAGAAAATCCCAGGCACTTAAATTTCAAAAACTAAACCCAATCCCCCAGGCGCCCATCCTGGCTGACATCCTTGCTGGGTCCTGCTGCTGGAGCACAGATTGCCACGTACAACTTAATGCGGTCTAAGTGCAATAATATTACTTTACTTCATTTATTTTGCGCAAAAATATAACAAAGATGTGACAAGGCCCCGCAGAATGAGTTTATCGGAGAACGGAGGACACGAAGACAACAGCTCTCCGGCACAAGAACAAGGAAGTGGCTGATGGTGAGCTGAAAAAGGAGCTCAAGGAGCTGGATGTTGGATGCTGGATGCTGGATGCTGGATACTGGATGCTGAAGCAGAGCACGCAATAATGATGATGTCATTGTCAATGGTAGCAGCAGAGAAACAACAACAGCAGGAACAATGTCAAGCCGGAGCAGAGCAGCTGTAACTGAATTAAGCATTAAGTGCGGATATATAAACAACCCCACCGAAAAATCCATCCATGTGTGCTCTGGCGGGCTGTGTGGGTTCAAGACTTGAGGACGTACAATACCGGGACGGGGGTCTCTGGCAGGAGAGGAAGCATTATATAAAATAAAATGCAAGAAACTTGATTATCGTCTTTAGTTGCAGCAGTCAACGAGGCAGCCAAAAATATGCAAACATTTTATGAAATTATTATTGTGACTTTTATAAGAAAGGGGAGGGCATGTGTTGGTTGACATGCGCAGCACGGAACACATTCTGCAATTGTTGTAAAGTGTCTTGTTCCGAGGCGACTGCAACATTTTCCATAGTTTTCGATACGAGTTTTATTGTGCTTCATCTGCAAAACGATTCTTAGGAGCGCAACTATTGCGCTGGGTCCTGCACTCGCAAAACAATCTTACAGAACTCAGCTACTTTTCTTCAAGAAGCTCAGTTTGAAGAAGAATCTCAGCTATATTGTACTCTTCAGTTTGAAGATTTCCTCATCGAAAAGGTCCTTGAATTTATTTCGGTTTCAATTCCATTTTTTGGCCTGTAATTTTATTCAAATGTACTTTCCGCTCTGGCAGATACCGACAGGAGGCGTGGCGGGCCGGCCTGCATTGACAGAATTTATATGAATTCTGTTGAAAGGCTTTCCCAGGAAAGCCCAGGGAAAGAAGTGAGTTGGAAGTGGCAAAGTTGCAAAGAACGGCCATTTTTGATTGCAGTTAAATGCATTAAATTTGATTGGCTGTACACTTCAGTACATAAACACACACTCATATACATACATATGTGCAGCGCCACATAAGTAGACTGTCTTAACGACTAATTCAAAATTAAATTGCTTTTTGTTTGCGAGTGGATGGGGGGGTGGGGCACAGTTTTAAATAATTGAATTGCTTGCCAAAGTAATAGACGTCTAAATTATGAATAGAAAATAATTGAAATCGTCGGACAGGCGGTTCTTTAAGACGTCTTCTCAAAATCAACCTCAACCCTCATTCAACCCGATCCAAGACTACACCCAATTCAGTCCCACCGCAAGCACACTTCACTCCAGATACCCCAGATAGGACCTCGGGACTCCAGAGATCTCTCGAGCAGCTCGAGTGGCCCATAATCTGATCATTTAATCTGCATTGGAAATCATTATACGCATTAAAGTCAAGCAGCCGGCGAGCCCGCAGAGGGAAGCCACCGAAAACTCTGCAGGGCGAACCACAGAAGCGACCGCGTCATCCAGAAACAGCACCACCAGCCACCGTCGCCACACCACGTACGGCACACACATTCGTATATGGACCATAATTTATGCCCGCCGATTGTTTCAAGCACATTCGCACACTTCACAATCTGTTCGAGTTACATTTTTATTGACAAATTGCGTTGATTTTTGCGCTGCCGGCTACAGGCTGTAGGCTGTGGGCTGTGGGCTGCCGGCGGATGAGGGCTCTTTCCAGATTCTGTATCTGTATCTGTATCTGTATCTGTGCGGCATCGATGGCACTTCAAACTGCAAACGACCGGAACTAGCAATTGTCAATTTTGATGATGCTGCCGCCACTCCCGCACTGAAACGAACCATCGACAGCTCGACAATCAAGCAAACAAATTCAATTATGTAAATGCAGACATCAGCACGGAACGGCTGCGGCTTCACAGTAGCTACAAATATCTGAGAGATACAGATACACGGATAGTAGTACGGGTATGGTTACGGGTACGGGTACGGGTACGGGTGTGGGTGTGGGGCAAATAATGCCAGTAAGTGGGACAAGTACACACGACATGCGGCTATGCTGTATGCTACTATGCTGCGATGAAAGTGCAAAGCCAATCGAGGCAAAAGGCAGCCTCATGACATATTGAAGCTGTCCGCTTGTCCACCCACGCGGATTCCACGGCCTAGGGACGAGCCGACAGGCGGACAGGCAGACAACGGGCAGCATCCAGTGGAGAATGTGCACTAAATTTTTCATTGAATCAATTGTCAAAACAAAGTTTTTGGATTGTCGCCACTCGGATCTCGCGGCGGCCTGGTGTTACTTTCAATTGCGCTTAATTAAATTTGTAAGTGAATCTAGTGCGGGATGCTGTCTGGGCCTCGGAGTGCCAGACCCCATCCTGCCCCACCGGTCCAGCCCCTGGAGTGCATTCGGCACTCGGCATTCGCCATTGTCTGGGGCGACAATTTACATAATTTAAGTCATTTAAATTATCCGAAAACATTTCAATTCGAGTCTCACTCGCTCGCCCCCGCAAAGTACATCGCCTTTGTCTGCGTTGGCGTCTGAATGATTTTGCGATTATGCAAAGTGCATTAATGAGTCGGACCCTTGCTCCGGGCCATGAGTGAGTGAGCCAGTGGAGTAATGAATGGCTTGACAAACTCATTGAAAAGATAGCCCCTTGGATATCACATTACAGTCTACAGACCATAGACGAAGCTAATTCTTTAAACAAAATTTGGCACGCAGCGAAGCTCTACTGCCACTCGAAAAAGGAACTTAAATACAATTCGTGGGAGTAGCTCCCTACTCCCTAATGAAAAAATATAGTCCACCTTTCCGACCCACATCGGATATTAATACCGCAGATGTAAGAGCCGTACGCTGACCTTTAACGGCCCATCCTCCACCGAAATCGAACCAAATAGACGTCGGAAGGGATTCCCCCTCGAAAAACGCTCATAATACGCTCGCACCTGCTTTGATCTGGTGGCTGGCATTTAACCCAATGCCGATGCTGATCCCACTTAAGACCCCGGCTAGGGCGAGTGAACCCCCGGCTCGCTGAACCACCAGGACCTGGACCTGGAACTGCGGAGAGGCGGCTGTGACGTCGACGATGATGCCATAAAGGAGATAAACCCGTCGCATAAAATGGTGTCACATATGCGCAACATTAATCTGTTTTGAAATTATAAAAGTGGAGTGGAAGTGCGCAACAAAGTCAGGCCGGGGAGGACAGAAAAAATACAAAATTAAAATAGCAACCACCGCGCGGGGCGAGGGCGAGGGCGAGGGCAAGGGTGGCTGCGAACTGAGAGCTGGAAGGGCTGGGCCGTGTGGCTTTGTAAGCGCAGTTTACAATGTTTTCGCTCCCAAATCATATTCATATGCAAAGCGAGAGTCGCACAATAGCAAAAGTAATGATGCCAACACCAACCGTGACATTATAACAAGGCACAGGAACAGGAACAGGGGCGGGGGCCGACAGTGAACAGCAGACAGCAGAGGAACAGGAGGCAACAATAACGAGGGAATTACGAGCATCAAAATGCGCAATGAAAATAAATTAAAGTTTTAAAACACAACAAGCAGCACTGAAGGGGATGTCCTCCTCGCAAACGAATCACGACAACTTCAGGAACTTGAGTAGGTGGACACAGAAATTACAGGAACTTTTTCCGTTTTGCTGCCGTTTGGGGGAAATAAGAAATTTGCATAAATTGACAGCAGAAATTTTTATACGCCACCGCATAATGACCACTCGGAGCAGCTGTAAACAGCTCGTAAAAGTAATTACAGCTGCCGACAGACAAAATTACGGGGACTGTCCGAGGAGCAGGGGTACTGGGTACGGCCAGTGGGAAGGGGGTGCTCTACTAATTATGGCCACCTTAAACGCAACTAATTTTCACACTTGGAAAATGATTAAAACTCCATTTATCTGGGTGCGTGTGTGTACCGGAGAGCGGAGTGGGGTCCAGCGGGAGAGCTGCTCTGTTTTAGCCACCAGCTCCTCGACACCTTGGCTAATTAATATTAATTGAATTCCTTGGCCGGAGCGGGACTAGAGTGCGTGGAAATCCACGCAGCTGTTGTCGGGTGCCACTCGAGTGGCATTAGCAGCGCCTGCCAAAAAGTAACGAACCAATGAAGTGGAGAATATCCTCTGGCGTCTCTGGCGATGCACTGCGAAGAAATTGTATGAACAGGAGGGCTGTCTGCTGCAGAGTCCTGAAAAAGTACCTCACCGTTTCTCTCAGTGCCAGAGAACTTTGTTGTGGTGCAGTGAGTTCACACCACACCACACCACGTCACAGAAGTTTCGAAACGCAGCTAATGCTGGTCTAAACGATCACGAAGCACCGGCGGAAGTGGAGCAGATGAAGCGTGCTTTAAACACGAACATTTCGGGGCAATTATAGTTCAATTATATTGGTCGCCGGAGCGCCGGACTGCTGCGAAAAGATATATGTTGACCAGCGGACGGCGGACAGAAGGTTTTGGCCGGGGCCGGGTCGATGGCTGGGTCAGACTGCGATGACCGACCGGCTGACAGCTGGCAAATTGCGAGCGGACCCACGTCAGATGTCAGAATGGCGGCCCCGGACCCGAATCCCCGTACCGCACCACGGGATTTGGGACAGCTAGGATTTCCCAGGATACTCCGGCATCGACCGGGGGTCAAGCGATGCAATGAACCCGTTGCCACACATGGCACGCCATTAAAAGGGAGACACGATTTTTTTTTTATAATCTTTTATTTCATAATTTATTACAATTGAAAATTATGTTCAATATTTGATCTCAATTCTGGTTGCTCGCCGCCGCATCTCGCCATCCGGATTATCTTTCGATGTCCGGCCGCAACGACAAGTGGCTCAGAGTTCGACAATTGGTTGGTTTTTAGTTCTTTACATAGAAGCTTCAATTAGTTAATTAATTTAATGATACTGTCCTTCAATATATTTATATTAATTCAATCTGGCCTTTAAGTCTAGCAATTTAGTTAAAGTTAATTTTTACACGCACAAACATTTATTTAATCCGATTTCACATAAATATATTTATAGTTTTTATCCAATGCTTAGAGTGCTTTTTGTTCCTCCCCCTAACATCTGTGTGCTCCTGCTCGCTCGCTGGCGCCCTCGCTCCCTCCCCTGCAGTCCTACAGTGTCTCTGCAGGGACCTCTGACCCTTCTGATGCTTATGGGTTCGCTGATGCTGTCACGTGGGCTGTTTAAATTGTTTAATTGGTTTATCTCTCATTTGGGGTTTCTTGTGCATCAAGTCTATGCTCAGGGTTGACTCTATCCTTTACCCTTACGACCTAGCATTAGATTAGAACTATGTTAGATGTGTATGTGTATGACGTACTTAGGTGTCGTGATCTATGCAATGGTTGATTCCTATTTACAGTGTTTCTCTAGACTGGAGTTATCAAAATGTACAATATTTGTTACATACATTACACTCGGATTCGAATATGTAAATTTATAATCGCATTACCGCGATCGTAATAATCATAATAGTAATAATAATGTCAATTCTGCAGCACTTAATAATCATATTCATAATATTTACGGCGTATACATTAAAGTTTCGAGAAAATCACATTTTAATTTAAATTCTGACACGAAAATTATCTCAAACATAAAAGCTGTCTTCCATATACAAGCGCTCCATAAATCGTGTTTGCATATTGCATAGTCCCTCTTCAATTTACAAGCTTTTCGAGTCGCGAGGAAGTATGTCTCTTCGACTCTCAGATACCGATGCTATAGAGTGTCAATGTCAAAATGGTCTACAAAAGAAGCTCCTAGAAAATACTTGAAAATCCGTCAGGAATGTGAGCCATCTTCGAGATACTCCTCGCCCCGTCCACTCCGACTGCGATTGGTTCCGTTTTCTTAGGTGTATCTGTGTGTATGATATACATATATATATGTATATACACATATATATACTATTCAAGAATTATTAAAATTTCGTTAGGTATAACTATGTATAGTTTATGTTCTGTATATAGACTCGTATACATCATTCATTCATTCAATGCGATCCACTTTGGTTTTCTCATTTAAGGCGTTCTGTACAATTTGCGTTTAGACTTTAAACGTTTCTCAAGTCGATTTTGTTCTGTTTTCGATTAATTAACTACTCTATATATATATATAAACTACTAGCGATGCGTACTCGTACTCGAATATCGTATAGTTTTCTTGTATAATTGTGAAAATGTTCAATTTCGATCTCGATTTTCCAATCAAATGCTTTCAAATTTTGTAAATAAATCTATCGCTTCGCTCGCTGGTAGGGTGCAAAAAATTCGCATAAGGTTTTTCGATAAGGGGTTCTTAGAGAAGTTCGTATACATTTGAGTGATTGTTTCAAGTGTAGTCAGTGAGTGTGTGTTTACAAAGAAATGCTAGAGTTCGGTTTCTATGCAAAAGAAGCTCAAGTTCCGTTCAAAGAGCAGGCTAAACAATCGTCCTATCGCGCTTAATTTCGCGTAATTTTCAAAAAAGGTTCTCGCTTTCCACACACCTCGCATCTGCTTAATATCCGATACATTTTAAATGAAATACTTAATTTTCGATTTGTTGCCTCTGCGTTTACGTATATTCGTTACCATTTTAAGATTAATCTGACTCACGCGCAATGTAAATTCAATTCAGTTCTTTAGCATCCAAAGAAAGCGTATAGTCGTAAGTCGAAAAAAAGAAGGTGGCCACCATCTCTCAGAGGCAGTGGTCGGTCCCCAAAGCAAAAGAGTAAGTGTCTGTGCCGCTGGAATAGGAAATCATAATCCGAACCAAAATCAAATAAAAACACAAAGTCCGTGTATTTTTTCAAATATTTTTTCATGTATGCATTTCTGTTTTCATCAATGACCGTCTCGCGTACAATCTATCCTCCTCTCAGTGTTTTTTGAATTAGTTAAGTTTAAGTCATTAATTAAGTAAATTTAATAATAATAATAATAATAATAATATAATAATAATTATAATAATAGTTAACTAAGGATTAACGCATACGCATAAATAAAATTAGAGTGTAACCGTAATCATAATTAATAATTAATATTACGTATACATATTCAGAGCTATGTATAGATCTATGCCATTATTTGTATCGTATTGTTTGTATCTTGCAAAATCTTGTATCTTGTATCTTGTATGTTGTATCTTGTATCTTGTATTTATATATTCAAATCGGTCCTCTGTCCGTGTGCTCCGGTTGGATTGGAAAATAATACTACGAATTCGCACACAACAAAAACTAACTGTCAAAGCAAATTCCATTCAAATCGTAGTCTCCTCCTTCCGCTTCCGTTTTTCCGTTAAAATTAAATTCCGTTTTATCTTAAGTGGTCGAAGGCATAAAATTAGAAAACAATTCAATTTAAACTAGTCGTCTAAACGTAGGATATATGGTAGGGCCCTATCGTAAGTGTATTACGGGGTATTATGTAGTTCATAATCGATTTGTTTTGCATATATATGTACATTATAGAAAACAAACTGACTCGTTACGCAACTAAAACGAAACTAAGAGACAGCAAAGAACGCTCCTCTTTCCGCAAACTATATATATTTTCAACTTTTCGGTGATTTCTGGCGGGTCTTTTGCTAAATTCAAACTAAAATTTCTCTTTAAAAGGACAAAATACTATTCCACTGCCGCACGGCGCCTAAATTCATGCTTTAAAAAGTATCCTCCTGTTTCTTGTTATTTTTAATTTTCGCTTTTGCATTTTTAGCTTCAAACATAAAAATTTGAATTTTAAATTGTTGCCTGTGCCTGTGCCCGTGTCTGTGTCTGCCTGTGTGAGTGTGTGACTTGTGGGGTTTTATTTTGTTTATTTAACTTATAGCTAAGCGTTTCATTTTTTGTTTATGCATAAATATCTGCTCTTGTTTTATTTCCTTTCCTTGTTTTTTGCTTTGTTATTTATGTTTAAAGGTATACACAAATCGTTTCTTGAAAACTTCTTGTTGGTTTTTGTTGTTTGATGTTGGTTCTGCCTACGTTGTTGATGTTGTTTCTGGTGTTTATTTGTTGTTTTGCTGGTGTTGTTGCTTAGCTAATATCATTTAGTTTTGTTTCTTGTTAGATTTCACTACGGTTGTTCTTTGCTTCTTTACTTGACTGATATTGCCACTCGGTATGCTAGTTTTGGGTTGGATCGGACTGCGCTGGTTCCTCCCTCTGCTCCTCTGCTCCTCGGCTCCTCTGCTCCTCGGCTCTGATCCTGCTGACCATCCTCCTCCGGGTGTTGTAATTTAAGCTATGATTTTGGCTTGATCGCTTCCGCTTCCGCTGCTCCTACTGGTGGGACCTCATAAATGGGATCACCCTACGCGGATTACAAGTGCTGGCCGTAGTATTCGGCAGGCGGGTAGTGCGGGTAGCCCTGATGGAATCCAGGATCTCCCGGCGGACGGTGCATCATATGCGCCTGGCTGTCCATCATGTAGCCCATGGCGTCGTGGCCATATCCGGAAGGACCTGGGTGCGGTGTATAGACTGTAGTTCACAGAGAAAATAGAAGAAAAAATGCGCATAATTAGAAATTGCGTTTCAAGTGCAAAAACAAGTGGGGGGAGCAGCTCTCCCCGCTTAATTCTCAACTTTGAACTAAGCGCCATTTCATAGTTATGGATATTTTTCGGGTCTAGGACGATAGTTACCTGCACGATTCGATTGATCGATCATTGGCTGGACGATTCTCCGCCTCGCATTGATGAACCTGTAAGCCGGAAAACAGAGAAGAGATGATGGGGTTAGTTTCGTTTCGTTTCGTTTCCTCTAATTAAAAACACAAACAACCGAAAACGTCCAATGAATAATGCATGATGCGGCCGGGGATTTCTTTATGTGCCCAACTTAGCCATAAACCAAAGCAAATCTCCGCCAGAGTCACACTTTTTGCTGGCAGGCCGGAGAAGAGCAGGTCGCGCAGATCAATGGGCTCGCCGACTTTGGTTATGATTGTCGTTTAATAAATGCAATAAGAAATAATAAGCAGTAGTGCGCGGTTGATCCGCAGGATCAGTGGCGACACACAAAAAGTGAAAAATGATTAAAGCAGAAAGCCGCCAGCAGGAAGGCCGAAAAGGCCGGTCAGCCGGCCAGCCGGCCAGCCGGAGTGACAGTCACTTGGCTTTGACAGAAAAAATAACAGCCAAACAACGCCAATCCGCACAGTAAAAAGGCCCAAACACGGCAGAGAAAAACAATCCGAGGAACAAGTTACAAAGCGGCACTTGGAAAACTACTTTTAGGAATGTTCCGATCCCTGTTTGGCTCGAGAAGAATCCGAAATCAAGTCGCATGCTTTCTTCCAGTGCAGGGCTAAAGATACAAGATACATTAGCCAAAAACCAAGTTAGCGGAGGGGTTAATGCACTCGGGACGGATACGGAGACAGAGACTCCTCCTCAGACGAATCGAAGAATGGAACATTTCTACACTCGCCCCCTTTTTTGACTTTTCAATTTGCAGTTCGTTTGGTGCGGTGGCCCCCAATTGCTGCCTCATTTTAGGGCGGAAATTGTTGCAACGCCCTGGAATCGTTTATCAAAACGACAAAATGGAATCGAGTTCCGTTCCACCATGCACAGACATCCCGAGGAGCTCCGTCTCCAGATTCGAAGGAAAAAAGTGAGGCTTGTAAGGGCAAATCGATTTGCCCGCTGGCCGTGCTGGCAGATTGGAATGATTCCGCAGAACGCCACAGAGTCAGGCTAAGCGGAGAGATACGTAGGTTAGCTCGGGAGGACATCTGGCCAGATATCGGATGTGTGAGCAAACATTTGGCGAGTTATTTATGTACTTAGGCCATAATTATAACTTTTTCTCTTAACGCTGTAACTAAGCGTTAATATTTAAAACTTGTTCGGCATGGAAAAAAACGAAAGCGAAACTTTTTCGATTACCAAAGTTACTTTTGCTGTCTGGGCCATCTTATTGGGTGTTAATGGACTTTCTCGGCCATTTCTCCGCATTCTCCGCTGGTCATTTGAATGGCTTCTTATGCAGTGTTTGTATTTTTTCCGGCTGCCTCAAATTGCGCAAAATAAATACACATTTACGCAGTTAGCAGCCGGGCCTCGGGCCGGGGCAGTCCAATTCCCCCAGGATTAGTGTCCTGCCTTGGTCGGCAAAAGGTGTCTCCCGTCCGCCACCGCTTCATCCCATAAATAACCAAAAGTGTCAACATTTTATTTTGCTATTTTCTGCTGGGTTTTTCTCCCCCGCCTTCCACATCCATATCCACCTCCACCTCCACCAGATCCACCGCCACCACATCCCCAGGATTCTTCCTTTATCCATCTCGCTACGCAGTGTTGCGTGCCTAAGCGAATCGGAAAGGGCAGGACAGCACGGGACAGGACAGCCGAGTCCTTTAGCTACTATTTGTTAATTTGCAGTGTGCTTCGGTGAGCGCGAAATTCAATTTAATTGAGCTGAGTGCCTGCCTGCCGAGCTGCCTGGCTGACTGGCTGCCTGCTGAACTGCCAGGCGGAGAAGCTCTCACACATTTCTCGCCCGATTTTATTATGGCCTGTCCCAGCTTAAAAGCATTCCATGGCACACGAACCGAACTGCATAAAAGATTCAGCAGGCGCTTTTAACTTGCTCTCGGGCCCTCCCCCCTGGTGCCTCACCTTGGCCTAGCTTCTCCTATTTTCCTATTTTTGTATTTTCGTATTTCTGTATTCCTGTATTTTGTATCTTGCATCTTGTATCTTGTGCTTGCAGTCGCTTAGGCGACCAGTCCCGCAGAGTGTCAAGTTCTGCAGCCTGTCGCATAATGTGCAAAATTTGATGAAGTTGCCTACCATGGCCATGGCTGTGTCTCTTCTTTTCCGTTTTCCGTCTTTGAGCCTAATGCACTCCGGGATCTGGCTAGGATTTGGACATGCCTCTCTCGTTTCAGACTTAGGCCAGGCTAGGTAACAAGGCTCATAATTTCGTTAGCCGCATTCTTGCCTCCTCGGGCCGGTTCTGTTTCCATTTCCTCCTCGGCGTGGGCTGCCTTATATATTGCCCGTCCCCCCTTGTAACTCTAGTGTGCTCTGGTTTTTGGTTTCGGGTTCAGTTGGCGAATAAAGTGTGTAAGTAATGGCCGACCCAGGGCATCATTTGCATTCGGACGTGTTCGCTGTATTATGATGTTTGAGGAGATATCCAATCGAGCGGAGGTACTCACCAATTATTCACTTGCAGTATCGTTAGGCCGGTGTCCTGGGCCAACTGTTTCTTCTGGTCCTCGGATGGGTAGGGATGCTGAAAGGGCAGAACAATGAGAGTGTGATTAGAGTTTGGTTGGAATTATTTACTTCAAATTGTGAGAGCATGAGGAGGGCACTTAACTCCCGACAAGGCACTTCGCACCTCGGCGTATCGGCGTATCGGTGCCCTGGTGCACTGCACGAAAATTTACAATCTATCTATCGGCGAACTGGCCAAACAATCGATCAATCATGACCGCAATAAACCCAAATGGGAACCTGTCAACCCACGCGGAGGGCTGCACTTGAATCGCAACCACTTCGATTCTCGATTCGGCGACCGCCCTGCAAGTGCCTCCTCCTTATCAGCAGTGCCACTCAGAGTGTCCTCAATCGGCGGGCCGGGGCGGGGGCCCTGGGTGGAGCCGGGGCGGTGCAGTGGCAGCGCGTGTCTAGCGCCAAATGGGCAAACAAAGGCCCGGAGAGTGTGGCTCGCTTCCCATAAATCTTGCAGTCGGCCGCCGACACAGTGGCGTCAGTGAGCAAATAGTTCCCAAAAGTGAAAGTGTCCGCCCCTCGGGCTGCCCACCGGCAGCAGCGGCAGCGGCAGCGGCAGCTAATCTAATCGGCCCGGCCTGGCGCTTATTACAATTTGTTTTATTTGCCCAGTTGTTGTGCACTTTCTGTTGATTTAATGATTCCGATCGAACTTACTTTATTAGTGTTCCACTAACTAATGGAGCAAGAAGGCTATCGGCATGCCCCGCCTACTAGGACTTTGGGCTGGAGATCCTCCTAAGAAAGATACTGTTCGGTATCACCTGGCCTCTTGCGAAAAACGATTCAAAGAATACCCCTTTCTCAGCGGAAGTTGATGTCAAAAGTACTCGGCTCTGTTTGGCCCCTCGAATCCCAAATTCGCGCGTTCTTTTTGATTTGTTTTGTATTTTTGTGCGCGTGCTCGGAGGACGAAGAGTCCTTTGTGCCTAACCCTCGGCCGGCCGCAGGCGCTTCCGGCAGCTGTGGGCGGTTCCAGCTTTCTGCCGTGGCACTCGTCACCCGTCGTCCTTCGATAATTGTGATTCGGGGGAGCAGCACACAGCAGCACAGCACAGGACAGGACAGGACAGGACAGAGCAGTGCCGTCTGGAAATGCAATTTGAAAATAACGAGGCTCCTGCGAGGGGGGATCTTAGAAATGTCGGAATATTTACGGTGGCCCCAAAAATATATGAACTGTCCGCTCGCACACACACGCTTATAAAAGGCGGGGCCATTCCAATCGAAATGTGCAACGCTGCACATCCTTGTCTCCGTCTGTCCTGCCCGGGTGGATATCCTGGCATGTCTGTAATGCAATTTAGTTGCCGTTGTTGTCCTGCCGTTGCAAGGCTTGGCTAGGACGACTCCTTGGCTTGGTAGCTCCTTAAATGCATTTGCCTTATTGTTTGTGTTTAATAAATTTTACGTGTTGTCTTGCTGTAGCTGCTCGGCTGTGTCCTCTGTCCAGGGTCCAGTGTCCTGTGGCCGGCAGCAATATTTGTTTGCTGTCCTGTCGAGGCCAGGACTTTCAGCCTGACACGCCCGCACTTTGGACAACAACACGAATACCAAATACCAAATACTATATGAAATTTGCGTATTGACAAATAAACGTAGGAGCCATGTAAATACAATGGACATGCCAATGGCAATGTTTCCCACTCCCCGGCCACCCCCGGCCTCCCCGGCATATATGCATTATATACCCAGATATATGTATGTACGGGCAGTATGTGCGGAAAATGTTCAAGAAGTCAGAAGGCATAAATTACATGCAGGTAAATTAAAACGGAATTTATAGCATACTTTGTGGCGCACATCTATTTACAGAGATGGTTTTGCTCTCCTGCTCCTAGATTTGGAGAGTGGGGGCGGGGATGGGTGGCTCAGATGCAGGTGGAGCCTTGTTATTGATTTGATGTTGTGGCCAAAACCGAGCTGAGACAGCTGGCAATAGCAGGGACAAGTTTGTGGCTGTCAGAGGAGGAGGAATGGGCTTTGAAACTGAATCGGAGAGTCTTACGATTGGAGTTTTTGTATAACATGTCTAGCTTACACCTACCATACTACTATATTCTGTTGGCTATATCATTTTGATATAGAATATATCTGATTAGGCAGCCAAGTCGGGTCGAGTTCGTTGACTCTTTGAACTCTCCGGGGCTGCAATCGCCTCATTTTCCAGAGCTTCTCTTTCAACGCCTACTAATCGGACTCCCAGAAGCTTTGGCCCTTCTGGCTTTTCTCTGCTTAAGCGTTTTTCTTTCAGCTGCACTGTGTTGCACCAATTAGACTAATGAAAGCAATTATGCATTTCGCTCACACACACATCCGCACACAACACACATGCATGCAACATGTCAAGTAGAAACAAAGTCCATTTGGTTTATTAATTTACCATACGACAAAATAATTAATTACTGTCACGCCTTTAAGTTGCTTTTGCCATGTCGCCCCAGCCCCCAGCCCCCAGCCCCCAGTTGCAGCCCAGTCTTGTGTCTGTCTCTTTCTCGGGCTGGCGCAGTCCCTCGCGCCCTCCTCCTCTCCGATTTCTGTCTCTGTGGCAGTCTCGTCCCTGTGGCAACTTAACCCGCTCCACTTTTTCGCCAACATATTTTCACTTTGTTGTGTGTTTATTTAAACTTGGCAAATGAATTTAAAACAATCATCGCACACACACTGCCGGGGCATGAGTGTGCTGGGGTGGGGGCGGCTTGGCAGGAGCCGGGAGGGGGCGCGGTGGCCGCCCCTCTTCTGCTGACAAGTGGCGATGTGTGCCCGCCCAAGGCCCCGAAGAGAGGCCCCTTTCATTGGGCCTGGGTCCACTGATGTCAACATGACTGCAACGCCGTGACACATGGCACAACAAGCCCAAGAAGGCTGCCCCCTGCCCCTCCCCGCCCGACGCACGCCCCTGTGCTTTCCACAACAAGCAACCGAGCGATGCCAGCGATGCCGACGCCATTAACAACGCCAAATGCGACGCCATTTGTGAAACAAGCCAACGGCAACAGCAACAGCAACAGCAACAGCAACAGCAACAACAACAACCGCTGCAACCAATGCAACAGCAACAGCAACAGCAAATTGCACCAGCCGGGGCAGTGGAAGGGGCAGAGGCAGCAGCGTTGGCGGCGCAATGTGAAAATTGCATTGCCACATCCAAGAAATCGGCGACCGTTGGGCCATTATGAAGATTTTTTCCAGTTGCCCCGGCACGTCTAAACAAAGCCAAATGGGTGTCTCCCCTTTCCCCCCCCCTCCTTCCCGGACGTCGCATTTTTTCCAGTGATAAGGTGAGCCGGAGGAGTGGGAGGCCCGGCACTAATCGCGAACCTCGTGGGGCTGGGGGCGGGGGCGGGGGGCGACCATAATAATTCGCAGCGTTGCGGAAATGAGGGTGAAATGGTCGGAGGATGCCCTACACTTTGCTGTAGTCGCTCTCGGGGTTAGAGAAAAAGTTATTCCAGATGAGTTTCTTTTTTCTCCACTCCCGCTTTTAATGGAGAAGCGCCTGGGGCAGGAAAAGAGTTTAAATATCTTTGAAATATGCATTTCTTCACAAGAATTACTTGTTCCCCTTCCGAAGGGCAGCGCATCACGGGTTCGTCTTGGGCCGGCCACTTGGAACATGCCACACACTAAGCGCCGTAGCAACATGACTCGCTGACAACAATGCAACTCTTTCACCGTGGCTGCACCTACATGCGTCCCCTGCCTCCCGGCTGCCCCGGCTGCCCCGGTGCCAGTGCCCCCACCCACCTCCATGGCTTCCTTTGGCCATTTTGCCGTGGCTTAACATTTCGCGCTTCGCACACTTTTTTCGGGGGTTGCAACTCGCAACTTGCAACAACAACACGAAAACGTAGGCCCGCAACAGAAACGGCAACAGCGACGAGGCCGACGACGACGGCCGGAAGAAAATTGCCAGCGAGGGGGCTGGCAGGCAGGGCGGGGAAAGCACAGAAGGGTAAATGAGAATGGGAACGGACCTGGGGCATATGGGCCGCAAACACACATGTACACATGTGGCTGGCGGGCCGAGTAGGCGGAGCACGCGAAATGGGAATTTTTTGTTGGTGTTGCTGTTGCTGTTGCCTTGGTGGCTGTTGTTGCAGTTCGGGTGGTGTTGGTGCTGGTGCTGGTGCTGGGTCTGGTGCTGGCTGTCTGCAGTGCGCGCCAAATGTAAACAAAATATTCGCGCGCCTGCCATAATTATGGCAACCGGCAGCAGCAACAACAACCGAAGTCGGCAAGCAGCCATGCAATGCCCCCGATATGGCTGTTGTTGCTGTCGTCTGTGTCTGCAGCCTTTTGTTTTTTGGTTGGCCAGTCAGTTAACCCAGCCCCTTCTGCTCCCCCGTCGTCGCCGTCGCCCTCGCCCCCGCCTGCCGCGGCTTCCAGAATGCAGTGCACTTCATTAGCACCGTCATTGCGGTCTTATTTGGGGTCTCTCCGGCTCGGAGTCCCTGTATTTGTCGGGGAGCTTGTAGTGACACATCGCTGTCACTGGCAAGTGATTTCGGGCGGATTATCTCAATCAATGTAACAGAATTCGCACTAAAAATGTGACTTCTACAAGGGCTGCACCAATTGGTGCCCCGTGGACTGGATCAGTCATCAGTCAGTACTCTCCCTGCGAGTTAATTATTCCGATTGCTATCCCCCGGAATCGGGCGGCGGCCTCAGCCCAGTCGATAAATCAAATTGACAAACATTGCATTACCCTCGGATCGAAGGCTTTGAATGCGAAACTAAAGTTTCGAACGCATGCCGAGGAAAAGAAAACAATTTCCCTAATGCGTTGAAAAACTGTTAATGGCATTAGGCCGGGACGGGGCCAAGGATGCCGATACTGAAGCCGAGGAGTGCAGGCTCTGAAAGCCGAGACGCGTTTTCTGCCGCTGGGCAAACATGAGTGATGCGCTGATTTAAACGGCAATTCATCAATGTCATGGGGGAGTACGGGATGGTGGTGGTGGAGGTGGTGGTTGGGCTAATGCTTCTTCCGTTTACTTTACTTTCTTTCCACTGGGGGTGGCGACTTCGTTTTAAAACGAAGATGCTCCAGCCAGACCTCAACTTTAATTTCCGATTCGCAGCTTATCGGCTGCGACTGGTCAGCCGCTGGTCGTTAGGTTTCGGCCACACACACCGAGTCCTCTGCCGAAATTCCATTTAGATTTCTATCGCTGCCATCCATACGCACAAAAAATCTCCCATTTAATGGCCAAAAAACGTAGTTGCAGCTTCCTTGACCCGTCCGGCATAAAAGCTTATAGTTCTGTTTGGTTCAACCCCTTGGCCTGGGTCCCTGCTTAACATAAAGTGGCGCATAACAAATCTGTTTATTTGTATTCGACATCCGGCGGACCAAACTGGCCTGGACTTCCGCTCGGCATCTCCAGGAAGAGGAACTTTGAACTGCAGTTTGCTGGCTTTGAATGGCCACTGCCACTGCCACTGCCACTGCCATTGCCTCTGGCAATTTGTTTTTAGTGCCTCAAATGCGGCATTTCGAGGCCGTTTAGCCGGAGCTCTTTGATGGCCCCGAAAATGGAAATCTAATTGGACGCGATGGCCGTCCAAAGAACTAGCCCTGAAGAAGGTCCGAAAGGGTACATTGCCAAATGGCCGAGTGGCCGGAATGGATGCTTAGGCCGAGTGAATGGACTTCCCTTATTGGGGAGACTGCCGAGGATGAGGAGGTCCACAAACTTGTTTGCATTTCCCACCCTAATGGTCATATAATCAGGGTTCAATGGCGCCTCCCTGGGCTGCTATCGTTTACATCATCAGCAGGCGAACCGCTCCCCCCACTTCTTGCCCCCGCATCGCCACCCCACACCGCCCACTGACGCAGGCCATTCATTGGGAGCCCATGCGGTAATCTTATCTACCTGCCACACGATGGAAAAACAACGAAAATAAAACAAAATAGCTGCACTGCGAGAAGAGTAGTCTTCCTGCTCGGCGCGCACTAGTCTCCAAGTAGCCGGGCCGCCCTTTCGTTTCTCGCAGTGTAGCTAGACCCGGCCTTATCACTCGGAACGAGCAGACTGGGCTGGGTTAGCTTCTAGTTTCTAGTGGGTGGGGCCAGCCCCCAGCCAGTCAGAGATCCCCATTGAGATCCCGATAACATCTCTGACGTGCCGGAAAGCCATTGGCCAGAGAATCGGCTTTGGGCTTGCAAGTTTCGGGTTCAGGTGGAAAGCGTAAACAGGGCTAGATACGTAATAATGCTACTTACCGTTAAATGCTGAAACAGCCACGCTCTCAATATGTTGGTTGCTACTTTTGGGAAAATGCCACGTTTCTTTTGGTTCTTTTTGCCACTCGCATCGTCGTCCTCCTCGCCGGTGCCCTCTCCGCTTCCTATGCTGGCGTTGCTGGCATCACCTGGAAAACAAGGAGAAAAGTGAGCAAGTTAGAAATCTTCTTCGGGCCAGGCCTATGTCAATATTGTCTCAGTTCCACACCCTCTACTCCATAACTCCGTTCCCCCGGAAACCCCAACAACGACCCGAGTAGTAGGCTCCTCGCCAGACAACTTCTGTGTTTGCTGTTCTGGTTTATGGCTGTTTGTCAAGTGGGCATAAAATTACTTGGCCCGGCCGTAACGATAATCATATGGATGACATTGTTTGTGACTGCAGGTCAGTAGAGACACTGGAGACTGGAGTCGGGGATCTCGGGAAACCGAAACCGAAACCAAAACCAAACCCAAGACTATGTTTATAAACAAAATTAATATTTGTCAGAGCTGCTGTGGGTGCTGCTTCTCTGGATTTCCGGCTCTCCGGCTTCTGCTGCTGCTTTAGCTTTTGGTAATGTCCGTGCATAATTTTTGGTTAATTTAAATTCCCCAGGCTTTTATCTTTTGTTTGTCTCGGGGGCGGCACTCTCCCATTTCCGCCTTCTGGGGGCTGCTCTGTGTGTTTTCCTTTTCATCATCATCACCAGAGATCTCTCTCCCTTGGACTTGTATATTTTTGTTTAATATTAAGTATGTTATTTGTGTGTTTACTTAAAGTTTTAGTTACACTTAAGTAACTCAAATGCCTCCGCCTCCTAACAGGAAGCCCGAATCGCTGCGCACATGAAAACAAAATAAAGCAGACCCTGGCCAAACTCCCTAGCAGATTGCATAATTTCACGCTCCTTTCCTTCCCAGCCACGATGATCATCAGATTTGGGCCAAAACAAATATTGCCCAACGTCAAATAGCCGAATAGCCGAATAGCCAAACAGCCAAACACAGTGCGTCGTCGTCGTTGAATGTCTAACTTGGTAGGTAGTTCGTTTGCTTTAATTCCTTCATAAATTTTCCATGCTTTATCTCTATTTTTTGCACAACACCTTCGGCATTTGCTTTCGCTCCACCTTCACTCCCGGCTGCTTTTCATTAATTTTTCAGTTAACTCATTCATTAATTTTCACACTCACACACTCAGGCACAGCCACGGCCAGTGTGTATATTTCAAAGCACACTCAAGTGGCAGACTTCACGCCATTTTGCGTAAACCGGAAGTTCGTTTTGATTAATTTAGTCGCCGATGGAGACGCTCATTTGGCGAGTGGTCAGTGGAAAGAGACTGGACTGGGGTGGGGGGGGAGGCCTCCCAAAACAGCCCGGCCCATAAAACAAAGCCCGATGGCAGCCAAACAAAGATTTTCTGAGTGAGAAATGACAGACAATGTTGGGCCCTCGCTGATAAAAAAAAGAAGTAGATTGGACTAATGCACCAAATGGGAAAGTTCCTAAAAATTGGGGGATTGCTCAGGTTCTTATCGAATATGGTTTCTGAATAGATCCAAGCGGAGGTAGGTCCCAAATGAAGAAATAAAAACATTTCAAGCCAAACGAAATCAGACGTCTAGCCCCACCGGAAAAGTTGTAAAATTAATTTACCAGAAAGAAGCAACGAAAACCAACAGAAAACAAAAGAAGCTCCCAAAACAATCACTTGTTGGAGCGCTGAGACCTTTCTAGCGCCTCGCCCCCGACTTCTGGGCCTCGGTTTAGCATAATTCAGCAATTATGGAAATGCGTCGGGATTGCACAGAGTGTGTGCTCGAATGGGATTGGGAATAGAATGGGAGTTCTCGAGGCGTCCATTATCCCGAACTTATCGGCCAATGCGAGCTGCATTTCGGCCAGAAGAGAGCCGGCAGAACTGCGAGCCGGCCAACTAGCTGCTGGCACTTAACAACTTCATTAAAAGTTGTTTATGATCCTCGAAATTGATTATTCCACTCATATGAGGATCCCCCCCGAAAAGGGTGGGCAGCGGGGCGAAAGGCACTCAAATCGCGACGGGCGCGCGCTTAAGAAAACATGAAATTGATTAATGCATTTGCCAGAAACATGGCCAGGAGTGGATATATGTGGCTGTTGCTGTGGCAGGGGACTGGGGATGCGGCAGATGCAGATGCAGATGGGTTTCGAGTTTGAGTTCGGGCTCTCGTAGTCGCGTATCTTCTGGTGATATGTAAATTCTTCAAGTGGATTGCACTTTGCGCCGACTCGGAGTCACTTCTTGCCTCTCGGATCGACGTGGTGTATGGAGTGTGGCATAGTGTGGTGTGGTGTTGTGTGTGCTCCCATTTCCATCCGCTTTTCGTTGTCTTCCGAAGCACAATTAATCTTTTGGCCGGAGCCGCTGGTTCTCCTGGCCAGCAGAGCCCGCTTATTATTGTTATAATAACGATGTGCAAAAGCACTTGTGCCACTCGAAAGGGCACTCGAGGTTTTGGGGGGAAATGATTGGAGAGGTAGGGGAGCCGGCCGATTAGGAGACGGTGCTCGGTTCTCGTCTTCGTAGCTTTTTCCAAAGTGCTTTTCGCTGTACGCGCGATAAAGGCGCTTGCATTTTGCTTTTAATTGAATTGTTAAGCGCAGCGCAAAACTTAATTAATTTTCACTATAACTTTGTGGACTTTATGGAGCCCGCTCGATTCCCAATAAGTGCGGGAGTCGGAGGGGAAATAAATTTGATGCCATGGCATTTTTCGTGGGTGGCTCTCCACACCCACCCACACACACACACACACACACACAGAGCGACACACACAAGCTGATTGTGGCAAGAAGCATTTTTATTTATTATTGGCTTAAAGGACGAAGAATGCAGAAGCCAGAAGACGCAGACTCAGACCTAGACAGACATGTACACAGAAAGTACACAAGTATATATGTATGTGGAGTATTGTTATTATTGCAAGCCACTACTACTACTACCCCCAGAAAGTACAGTTGCTGGTCTGGCATGCTTGCCACATTTTCATGTTTGTTTTCTGCAAGTTCGCTTTGCTCCCATTTTTTGCTGCTGCCTTCTACAATTGCGCAAAATTCCAATTTGCAGTAAATTTTGCGATTTTCCTTTATACGGACATACAAAACATTTTTAGTTTCCTGCTGGCTTTCCTTCCAGGCAGCCGGAACGAAGGAGGGAGCTTCCACCCGAATGCAATTATAGAGCCAAAGCTGACAAAAACCCAAAAGTTGCTCCGATTGATTAAGATTTCTGCAGCTCCGAAGGATGCGAATAAATTCTCAAGGAGAGGCCCTGGCGGCTCCAATTAGTTCTGATATTCCATTTGAGGGAGACTCAATCCAAAAAAATCCAAACCCACATATATTTTGTATTCTGTTCGGTCTGTGGATGCATAAAATTCAATAACGAAATGCACTTTTCCACCCGTCAAGTCGCAGGCAGCAGCAAAAACAAACAAAATTGCTTTTCCAATGGAGAACGCTTGCTCCTCCCCATGCCGGCTCCTTGGCCGGCAAAATATTTCCAAACTACTTGACTGGAATGAGGGGCAGCATAGCAGTTTTCAATTAGTTTTTAAATAAACTTTTCTCCGCACCAGTACCAAATGAGAAACGCCAGTCCGCCCCACAGCCTCTGCCGCTCCTGCCGCTCAGCCGCTCCTCCGCAGCAGAAAACTTTCCATTTTCCGTGCGGCTTTTCTTCCGTTTTGTTTACCCAAATCCATGCCAATCGTCTGTCAATCATTTTCCAATGGGAACGCACCGCGCTCTGAACGCACTGAACATGGCGGAAGTCTGCTTAAGCTCATCGGCTGAGTATCTTTCAGATACCAGGTTTCTTGCCTAACTAATTGAGTTTTTTTTTGTTTTTTTGGCCTGAAATGATAATAAACAGGCAGCCAGGCATTCAGGCATCCAGGCATTCGGACGGGCGGTGGCGGCCTAGGCAGCGTAATTGAATTCAAAACATGTCAAAAGAAAGCTCCCTGGGTGGGCAGCACAGCGTTTGTCAGCTGCAGCTTGGCAAACACTTCAGCTGCCGTGGCTTCGGCCTCAAGTGCTGGCCAAGAAGCTGTACTTGAGCAGAAATACCAGCGGAGAGGCCGAGAGCCCAGAAGCAGGCACGGCACAACAGCACAAACGCCTGACAAAAGCCCCAGAAAAGGGCGTCTCATCACGCTCATCATGCCAGAGCTTGTCAAGTGGGTGGCTGCTGTACAGTAAACACTCGAGCGGGACCTCCGAGGTGTTAGCCCGCTTATTAGCCAGCCAGTCTTCCGTCTGATTTATGGCGCGGCATTTGTTGTTTATGAAATGTGGAGCTGAGTCCCCTGAGCAATTCATTGCGGTTGGTGCCGCGACCAGTCAAGTGATATGCATACGATCGGCAAATTAATAAAGCTTAAGTGGCATTGGCAAACGACTTGATTAAGCATTCGAATAGAGAATACAGAGTAGAGTCAAGGCCCCAGGTAGATGGTAGTTTTAATTACCACAACAATGGAGCAAATAGAACCTGTTTCCTGGCGAAATATTAGCCTTTCAAGGACCTCCCTTTGGCGCGAGGTTTTCCATCCATTTCCTCGGTTTGTGCGACGAGTTTTCATGTGCGAGCCGAAAAGAAAAATGTGAATAAACTGCAAATTATCGCAGGCCGCAAAATGATGATGGATCACCCAATCGGCCATCGCCATAAAACGGCAACAAGTCAATAAGAACCGCAGCTCCGGCATATGCCGGGCCAGAGCCGGAGCAGCAAAGTCAATAGCAATTTTTGTGGCCATTTTTTTAGTTAGTTGTATTCTTTTTTCTGGTCGTTCCCAGCCCGGACAGAGGAGCAATTCAGAGGAGGGAGGGAGGGAGGGAGGGAGGTAGGAGCACATACAAAAACAGTTTCAAGTATTAACACAAAAGCCGCTTTAGCTCTCGGCTCAGACACACAAACACACGTCCATAGAACACAAATATATTTGCACATATCGGAGAGGAGGCTTTTTATGGAGGATTTGTGTGATCCGCTGCAATATTTTGAGCCACAACGGCAACAGCAACAGCAACATTGCAGGCAACGACCATCAGCATCATTGTTTTTGGCCAGCAGGAAAAAACGGGGAATAATAATAAAAATAATAATAATAATGCTGAAAACTGAGGAAAAAACTGTTGCTGTTGCTGTTGGTGTGGAGGCTCGGATGCTGCTGCAACATGTTCATGCCTCATTATTTTCGTACGGATTTTGCGGTTCGCCTTGGACTCTTTGGGACTTTTCGGTTCTCATGGATGCTGGTTCTGCTGGAGCGTCGCATCGGCATCGGCATCGGCATCGGTGTTTCATTCATTCAATAGGCCGGCGAGCGAGGAGCAAAAAGTTTATTAACATTCCAGGCCAACAAAAAATGAGAGACAGACCTACCAAACAGCAAACAGCAAACAGAAAACAGAAATCGGCAAACCAGCCAACACATGTTTTCACGCCTACGAAAAAAAAAGCGGCCGAAGAAAGAAAAAGCTGACAGAACGGATCGGGGCAACCGCCTTATATGCAGATTAGCCATATGGAGTCGGATCCGGGGCTCTCCCTCTCCCAATATGCAAAATCAAATTATTCAAATTCAATTATTGTCAATTTTATTTATTATTAATGCGCATAATTGTCAAATTTGCCAAATTTATGAACGCCGCCGCTCGTACATGTCCCCCTTGTCTCCGCGTTTGTATCTGAGGCTTTTTTCAAGCTTTATGCAAATGGAGACAGCCTCGTCCGGACAAGGTTCCGCGAGCTCAATCCGTTTGAATTTATGAGACATGTCGAAATGCATCTCACCTTGCATCCAATCCGAAGACAGGAACTCTCGGTTCTGCCACCAAGGGAGTTGCCACAGCCCCGAGATTAATGGCATTGGGTTTAATTTGTTTTCGGATGCTTATTCAGGCGTGCGGCTCTCGCTGTGCATTGTGCAGTCGCATTGGCACCTTCTCGGCCCCGGAAGGCGTCCACCCCGATACGGTGACTTTCTCAGCGTCATTTCCTCACATGACATTGAGCAATTCATAAGCGTGTAATTTAAGTTAACAGACCAGTGAAAAAAAATGGAACAAGGCTGTGTCTGCAGCGGAGTCTTTTCGACATCAAAATTGCAATCGCGCAAAAAATTCAACAAAGGCGGTCCCAGACATGTTGGGGATGTTCTGCTCCTTCTCCAGTGCCCCCGCCCCGGCACTCTTATAATAACACTGAAAATGCTGTTTTAAAAGCATGGAAAGTATAACGCATCAGTCACGAACACACGAAGACAAGGAACTTTAGAGTTGTTAAGTTTATACTTTTTTTTGTACAGGAAGTACGATTTTCCCCATTCCCGCTCACCTGAAAAGGCACCGGCACCGGCACCGGCAGCAGCACCCTTGCCATTTTTTCTCTCCGTGTGCCAGCGCGCTTACCCCATTTTGTGCGGCTCTGTCGGCCATGTTGGAGGGGAAAAGTCTGGCCAGAAAGAGAGAGGCGCTCGAAGAAAGGAAAACGGGCGGCAGTCGAGTATAAAAATCAAGCAAAAAATTCAGCACTGCCCTAACAAACAAAATGAAAAGTGAGGAGGACGAAAACACACTCGGACAGCTCCCATAGTTGCCCCCCCCGCTTAAGAATATGCAAATCAGGTTAAATACGAGCAGCATAAATTAAAAAATAGAAAAACACGAGAGTATCTGGATGGGAGATCTGAGATGGAGGGGATCTGTGAGATTCTCGGCGACTGTCCCATAATAATGAAATATTTCAAACACAGGCCCGCCGGATAAATAGACAAAAACTTGAGAAGTGAGTTGTTCTTGTTATTTATGTTGCCCCCACTAATTTCGAATTCGAATCTTTTTCTTGGCTCTGTGACCTTTGGGGCCTCCGTCGGTATATCTGCTGGGTGGATGTATTTTTGTTAATTTTGAAAGCGTATTAAATTACGACGAGAACTGATCCGAAGGCCCCCGACCAACCGAATTGAAACAAGAATTTCAAGTATGTTTAACCCAAAACAACCCAAAAACCGAAACAGAATTGAAATCAGAATCGGAGAACCAAAAACCGAAACCGAAACTGAAACGGAGAGGAGGAGTGGACGGGTGGAGTGGGAGATGGGTATGTGGGGATGGGCATGGAGTTGGAGTTGGAGGCTCTGGGCTTAAAGTATTTCACAGGAAATCTTCGGAAACGCAACCCAACAGCAACAATATGTTCTACACATTTCTTTTGCCCCTCAATCCCCGTCCCCGTCCCCGACCGCCCGCGCTGCCCGTGTGAGAAATCGAAATCCCAAAAACTAAATCCTATAATGCCTGCGAGGGGCGCACACATCGAAAATCGAAAAGCGAATGAAAAAAAAGCAAAACCGACCCGCACTCACGCACGGCTACATTTTGAAATATCTCATCGTGTGTGAGTGTTCGGTTCGGTATTTCTTTTCTTTAATTTTTCGATTTTTTCTGTATTTTTTGTTTCACATCCCCACCCAGAGATCAGAGCCGAGAGCCCAGAGCCCAAGTCCCAGATCCCCTCCCCCATTCCAGCGCACAACGCACAACGCACATCCCAAGTCACAGGGCAGGCAACCCGAACAGGAGGAGAGCGTGCGCTCACTCTATAATAATGATAAGATGGCTCTTAATCACAAAATTTATATGGCCCGGCATTTAGTTGTTCCAGGTCCAAGGGATCTGGAAACTGAACACTGAACACTGAACACTGAGGACTGAGGACTGAGGACTGAGGACTGGAAACTATAGACTGAAGCATGAAGACCGAAGACTGATCCGAGCTGATGATGGGTTATGCGCGTTTATAATTATGGGTCCTGTCATTCCGCGTCCCAACTCTACAATTTTCAGTTTAGTGGGAAAAAGAGATGGCGCAGCGATGCCTTTCTCTCCCTTTCGGGCCTCCATTTTGGCCAAAAGCCTGTCGGGGGGCGTGGCATTGGCGGGCCACATCGGTTTCATTGGCAATTATAAGAGATATAAACGTAAAGAGAAAGCTTACCGCTTGCACTCGTTCCGAAGTTGTCTGAAAAGAGAGTTGAGATACAGAAATTAGTCAATTATTTGTTTAGCTCGAAAAGACAACAGAGCAACCTGTCTAAGCCCCCAAATGTTTCTCAGCCCAAGCTCCAATAAATCTTCCCATAACCCAAAAACATCAAACTCCGTGCCCAAAACCAAACAAAGAAAAAATTGAAAAATTTCGTGCAGTCTTCTGACCGCAAATTGTTCCTTTTTTTAGGATTTCGCGGGCTATAAAATATGAAATATATATTCACACGGAGCTGCGACTGGACTGGGGCCGGGGCAAGGGCAAGGGGAGGCTCGGGGCGGCAATCAATCAAAACTATGTAAGCCCTCGGAATCGGAGTCAAGTGTGAACCGAACATATTTGGAGCAGATCAAATGCAGTCTCAAAGAAAACAAAAGATGGGGCCCGCGTTCCGGATCCAACTTTTTATTTTATTATGTTTTTATAGGCAATATTCTGTTTTGTTTCAGGGCTCTTGGTTTTGGCTTTTCGCACGCAAATCAAATTTTTTGCTGGGCGGATGGTGCTGTTTTGTTTATGATTTTCTTGATGAGTTTTACGATTTGCTGGAGGCATTATGCAAATATTTTCATTGGCCACAGCATAAGGGGCTATAGTGCTGGGACAGGACCTGTTCCAGATCGATTGGGAGTCGTGTTCACAAACAAGAAGATCATCTCTGGGATTTAGAGATCCGAAATACCTTCTCATGTGCTGCGATGTGCTGGAAATTCCAGATTTTTTGTTCGTGATTTTCTCCCTTTTTCCGCACATCTCCTTGGTGTCATTTAGTCAGTTTGTAATGACATGGCTAAGAGTATTTTGTGAACTCGCCTTTCGAGGCAGCCCGGGCTCAATTGCAGCCTTGGCATCTCCGCAATGGACGCGTTTCTCTTGTCATTTAAGTCATCGAACACGCATTGGAACATTGTACACACGGTGTCGGTGTCGGGTTTGTTGTCGAGGTCCCCCTCCCTTTTCCCTTTTCCCTCTGGCCTGCTTCTCTTTCTTCACTGACTGGATGTCAGTGTCCTGGAACGGCCATCAGCCGTCCAGGTTCTCGGTTCTTGGTTCTCAGTCGCAGTGCCCAGTTCCCGCTTTCGGTCTCCGACTCCGACTCCGACTCCAGACCCGTCTCGGAGCCCCAACCCCCAAGCAGTTCATAAATAATCGTCTTAAGTTGATGGCAATGCGGTGACTGTCGACGATTGCTGGGTGGCACTCGGTGCAGTTGATGATTCACGGCAAAAAATACTTTGTTTCAACGATATTACTACAGGTTCGTATTGTAAAATAGTTTTTCAAAACCAACCAATTCCAATCAAAACTAATAACCAATCTAATAATCAAATTCAACCAAAAAAAACACTCTATTTTCAATATGCAGGAAGTTTTTCTCTCCCTGCAGCTTTTCGGCTTGGCTTTCGGGGCTTAAGTCGGAGTGCTTAACATTGCAGTTCAGAAATGAAGAGGGCCCGGAATTTATCAGCGCAGAGCTGCAGAAAGAAAGCAAATGCGGCTGGGAATCGTTCAGATATTCCGAAAACGTTTCAATGAATGTCAGCCAACGCATTGCTTCAGTTTGTCCCGCCCGCAGCCGTACTTGGTGGCGTGTCTGATCCCATTTTAATATTCTAGATACTTAAATAAAATACGTGTCTGGCCTGGCCAACAAACGTTTATTGTTTGTTAATTGATTTCGCAGCCAAAGTTCTCCTCTGGTTAAAATGCAAAGTGCAGCGCCCGAGACGAAACTTTGCACAGCCTGGATGGCATTTGGTATGCAAAATTTGTTTGTCTTTCGGCCGGTCCAAGATCGCTTTCAGCCAGCAGCCTCTCTTCAGCACCGCCAGCCCCCCGCCCCAGGCTCGTCTTCGCATTACTTTTGGGCGCAATTAATTTGCAGACGGCGATTCAGCCTTGAGGCTTTAAAACAGTTGACAATTGTCAAGGACCGCCGACAACTTGGCGGCAAAAGTCTTGGCTCGTCCCAGGCTGTTGCTGTTCCACTTGGCTAGAACCTGACAGCTGACAGTTGGGAGAGGGACTTTGTCTCGGCCAGGCCTCGGACTTGGGTCATTTAACGGTAATTACCAAAACGCTGGCCTGGCCACCAAACAGCAAACAGCAAACGGCAAACGGCAAAAGGCAAACGCTTTCCGTGAACGCTGCAAACGATTCTTTTTTGTTTAGTTTAGCCGGCTGAGGCTTTCCGAAGCTGGCTGGAAGAGCAGATCAAGTGCCGACAAAGCCGAAGCGGCCAAGTGAAGCATAAAAATGAAGCACCCAAAACGAAGAAAAACCTCAAAAATGGCAGAGCCACAAATAGAAGTAGAGGTTGGTGGAGGCACTGGGAAAAAAAAAGCAGCCAGTTGATAACATAAAAGAGCAGAAATTGAAAGCGGCAGAATTCAACTGGCAACAATTAGTAAAAGATATGCAGGAGATGAAGCATCACATAATTCTAATATTTCATTTGAACTCTCCATATTATTATTTCTCAGTGCAGGAGGCCAAGCACACGATTTTCCATTTGGCCAGAGACTCTCGAGCGCGACTCACAGTCTATTTATGTGACTATTGAAGTGGGCTTTCTGTTCTGTTCCCTTTCTGGGGCCTCCTCTTCAGAGGAGTCGGAGTCGGAGATGGAGATGGAAACGGAGTCCCATGCTCGGAACTCTATAATACTCCAAGACCTGAAGAGACGGCGGCGGCTGGGCTTTGATTTTTGCTTGATTTCTTTCAAAATCGAGCGCCCCGAACGGGCTGTGCAGCAAAATAGAGATGCAGGGACCGTCCGGGAACCTCGTCGAGTGGAGTCGGAGTCGAGAGTCGAAGTCGGAGTCTGGCTGATTTTAGTTTAGCCTCTTCTTGTTTTTGTTGCATGTGCAGTGACTGTGACGCCATTTTCAGGCCAAAGAAGCGTATGCAAAAGAGAGAGAGAAGGCCGGAGAACTTGTCCAAAGGCAAACCGCCAAAAGGATAATCAGCAACAATTTAGTATTATTACACCACGTTTCGAAGCCATCGAAAAAACTGTGGACTTGGGGACTGGGCTCTGTAGACTGGGAGACCGAGGGACTGGGAGACTGGGGGACTGGGAAGGTGGAGCCCACAAAGTTGTCTGTCAGAGGCTTGGGGCCCTCTTTTAAGCCTGGCTGAGCTCTCGAGTATGCATTTCAAAGAAAATCATTATTATTGAAGCGGCAAGAGGAGGACGGAGGCTGGAGCCGAGTCTGAGTCTCAGTCTCAGTCTGAGCAAGAACCTGAGGCACCATGTCTCTGTTGCCTTTTGGTATTTTCACGTAGTTCGTAGATTGAGTTTCAATGGAAAAATGATTTGCAAATTGACTTTAACGAATTGTCTGGCCAGAAGCGGAGAGGAGGGGAGAGGAGGACCGGTTGGGGCTTTTGGGCATGTTATGGAATTTTGATTACAGCATTTGCTATTAGAAGAAAGCTGCGCTCGGATGTAATTGGCACGCATTTCGGCATCCCGGTCGTCGACTGCAAGGAGGAAAACTGCCTCCTCCAGCCACTCAGAATTGTCGAACAATCGAAGGCGAAGTCGAAGCCATGTCGATGCCGTTTTGATGGCCGTTTCATTGGCCAGGCCCGAAGTCGCGGACGGAGCTCAGAGACTCACAGATACCGAGGGCCGCGGGCGGAATGTCTGATCCACGGCCGCCGATCAGGAGCACTCTTCGGGGCGCACTCCTAAAAATCGGGGGGGCCCATAATCCTGTAGAGAGTCTGCACTCCGAGGAGCTGTTCCATCCCATTCTCGCAGTGTACGGCGACTGCTGAACGGAGCCCGTGGCCGTTGGGCGATGCCAGTTCGTATATCATTATAGAAATTACCTACTCTCGCGGCAGCAGCAGCCATTGTTAGTATTCTGCCATTAACGTTAACTCTCTGGCGCAATCTGAGCCGCTGGATCTCGCGCTGGCGAGCCAGCAGAAATTAAAAGCCAATCCGATCAGCCGGAGAGTCGAATGCCGAAAGATGTTGTAAATTATTGAAATCTAATGGAAAGACGTCAGAGGTTCTTGTGATGATAGCTCAACCCGGTCGATAAGCGCGAATCCCCATCTGATGGAGGCTCCCATTAATGGGGGCGGGGGGAATACTTACCAGGACTACCGAGGAAGACTGAGGAGTACAATCGCCGGGAGGCGTCTGCGTTGCGAGCATCGGCAGGTGAGGACCATTCTCTTCGACACCATCGTCCTGCAAAAGATGGAAAAGCCGCTCATTAGGAAGGGGTTCAAGTGAGATTCTTATTTAAAGCCTTAATCCAGATATTGATTGGAAAATGTGTTACCGCGCATTGCCCTAACACTGGCGCTTAGTGCGCCGCTACTGATTACAACAAAAACTGTTCAAACAATGGCTAAAACCCGAGTCGGCCAATAAATTATCGATGCACTGCCCAGAAGACAGTTATTAAAGCCTTTCGACGGCAAACGGCTGGAACTGAAACGGAAACTACAACCGACTCATTTCCAGACGAGCACTAAGATCTTAAGATCTTGAGCCACTCTAAGCCACCGCCTGACTGACACAATTCGCAACACTTGTCAACTTAATGCTCTTCGACCGATATTGACAGCGCGCTGAATATGCTTAAGCCATACACATCGAGGTGTGTGTGTGTGTGTGTGTGGGCAGTGCGGGGTGGGGGCTGAGATGTCTTCGCTTTCGTCAAAATTCCCCGACCGACTGACAGGTGCGTCAGCCTCCCGCCCCCCCCCAGGTACTCCCAGGTAATCCCTGCGAGGAAGACGCCCCCGAATATAAACACAACACCTCAATGGACGATTTAAGCGCATAAAACTTTAAATGAAATACGCAGTGCGGGGAGGAATGAAAATGGCGCTAATAATAATTTGGTTTATTGGCTTTAAAGCACAATGGGGGCGGCAAGTGGAGGGGCGTGGCGAGCAGGGCAGGCCCCCTAGCAGGGCCAGAAGCAACAACCACCCTGTCCAATCTTCCGGGCAATTTCTATTATTTTTTTAAGCACTTTCTTGAGCTGAACGGCGGGCAGACGCACCTTTATTTAAATTTCTTTTCTTTTTTTTTCGTTCGGGCTTCTTCTGTGCTGGCCAGTTTGAAAGGAGGGGGTGCTTTGGGGGTCGGAGAGTGCTTCGTTTTCCTCTTAATGGGCAATTTTCTTGGTAGTAAATGGGCACGTTTTATGAACGCTTTTGTGGGGTGTTTATGGGGTGGTGCGCGGCCCAACCACCCACCTTGGTCACGCCTCCTCTGCGAATGCAAGTCGGTCTCGCTTTTGAATGGAATATTAAATTTCCACTGCCACTGCACCTGTCCAATTAAAACGGAACATGATCCGGCCAACAATAGTGCCTAAAACTATGGATCTAATGCGCATTGAATACTGGCTTTTTATTAAAAATACTGTTTTAACGCCAATAATTAATTTAAGTTAATAAATCATTTAGAGTTTGTGCAGCGAACCGAAATCAATAATAAAATTAATAGAGTTTTCTGGGTGCCAACAGCAACAACAGCAACAACATACAAGTCGACAAGCGAAAAAAACTGTTCGCACATAAATCTTTGCACTAAAAAATTTTATTGTCGTTTTTATTGTAAAGAAATAAAATAAAAAGCCACGCCAAAGCAAAACAAACAGCGACAAACACACAAAAGCCCAGAGACAGAGCCAAACAGTCTGCGCCGAAACTCGCTCTCCCCGAGTGAGACGCGGGCACTCTCTTTCTCTTTTGCGTACACTTCCCCTGTCAGATTATCGTATCGTAAGTTAGCTGCTTAAATATCGTAAGAAGGCAGCGCCATTTGCTCGCATCTTGCATCCCGCTCCCGCCGCCCATGGCCGAGGCGGGAGCAAGCGGGATGAAGCTAGTGAAGAGCTGCGGCGAATTGAGTTGCCACTCAATGGGCGAATTATTTTTAATTTTTATTTTGTTTGCGCTCCAAGTTAATGATTTTCGTTCAGACTTGACTTTGATTCTTGAGTCACGTCCTTCTTCTTCTTCCCTCGCATTATTTTTTTTGTTTGCAATTTTTGAAGAACAAAGACAATTCGGCACGCTAAAAAAAATAACATTAGCAGGCGATATTTAAAAAAATGTGTGCTTTTTCGACTTGTCGAGATTCTTTGTTTATGGCGCTCCTAAATGTCACAATTCCCATCCCCACCCGCCAATGCGCTAAAGCATTTATTGCTGGCTGTTTCGAAAATGTCTGCCAAATTAACTGTTTGGCTTGCTTCTAAAATGTGTTTTAAATGATCTTCAGCGTGTTCTTTATTTGTTCGGCTCCTTGGTTTATTTTTGTTCCGAGTTTCCTCTGTTTGCGTGCTTGATTTGCTTTTTGGCCTTTTGTCGGTGAAACGCAACAAAGCTGTTTCTATTTTGGGCGGCACTATTTCGGCGGCGACCCCATTCGCTTTTCAGAATCCACAGTTCTAAAGTGTGTTCTTTCTCCAATTCTCCGATCCCCATCCGATCCCCATCCGATCCGATCCGATCCGATTTTCCCGCACTTTGTGTAGAGTGCCGTGCCCCGGGGGCCTGATAAATGGCGCTTAGGCATTGATTAGATGCCCCACAGCTACGAAATGCATTTCCCTTATCGTCCGTGCTGCGCCGGGCCACTCGCACACACTACACACATTATAACCGACACCCATTATCCCCCATAACCTCAGCCAGCTCCCCCACCCGCAGCCGGCCGGCCAGGCCGAAAAAAGAAAAACAACAGTCGCAACGAAACGAATTTTCCATTTTCCATTTTCCATAGAGTTCACTTCACCCCATTGCCAAAGTGTCTTCGATTCCGCTCAGTGCAGTGCGAGAAAAGGAATAGAAATGTTCAAAATAGTTGCTTCAATTAAATGTGCTGCTTCGACCTTTGACTCCCAGGGATTTCGCAGAGAGACTCGAAGGATTCGAACAATTTCCAAAATAGTTAGCTTAGAAGTAGGCCTTCTTTTCGCTCTCTGTAGATGTTTCTGTCGCCTTTCGTCTGTGTGTTTTGTCTCTGTGTCTGCGTTTAGATAAAATTGTGTTTCGAAAGTGACAGTTGAAATGATTTATCACTTGCCAGCGACTGCAAGGCGCAAACGCCAACGCCGCCCCCGCCGTTCTGCCGTTCTGCCGCCCCTTGCCGCCCGCCTCGGCTGTCGTCAAAGTTTTTAGCACAAGCTCCCGGGGAAGCCCCGCGCTGCTCGCCCTCCGCCTTGGCCCGGCATGTTTGGCATTTTGTGTAGAAAAATTGAAAATTGCTTTTTTCGTCAGCAGAGCCCGCCACCCGCCACCCGACCCCCCAGGTCCTGCTATCTCGGGCAACTTCATCTTTCCAATTTTCTACTATTTGGCTTTGTTCCCTTTCTCTGGCCCTCCCTTGTTGTCGCTGTTGTTGTTGTTGTTGTTATCTGCGAGTTTTTCATATGAAAATTTAATTCCACTCGCCCCACGCCCCTCCACCACCCACTCGCCCCCCCCACTCGTCCATTTCCCATGCGAGCTAATTTAAAAATTTTTGTAATTTTTTCGCTTTGCTCTTTTGGAATTTTTGCAATGCGCGACAAAATGATTTATGTCGCTGCCTGGGCGAAATTAAAAATATTACAAAAAGCCAACACCAAAAACAACAATGCGAACACATTTAAATAACATAAAAAGTGTATACACACAGCCCAGAAAAGGGGGCAGTGGCGGGGGGAGGCTCACATTTGTGTATGGGGTGTCACTCGACGCTTTAAAATGGAATTGTCGCCGTGTGGAAATTTACGCTGGCTTTCCTCAATTTTTATGCCCAACCATTTCGGGCGACATTCGAATTCCAGCCAACAGCGGCAGCAACAATTGCAACAGCAGCAGCAGCACGCAGCACCAGCAGCGGCGCAAAAAATATTAAAATAAAATACATAAACCGCAACAATTTTTCAACATTTTGCACGTGTAAATTTTCCAATTGGTTGAACGCGCCAAATGAACGAACGAAGGGGGGAAATTCGCAATATTATAGTACATGGGGGGTGGGAAAATGGTGGCGGGGGCGGGGGCAGATCTACGGGGCGGGTGGTTTTCGGGCTGCGGCTCTGCCATTAAAAGCTATCTGATGGATTCATTTAGTCAGGTCTTGAGGCAGGCTCCTGGGCAGGGCGCGTAATGGCGGAATATTGCATTTGCATACACCTTGTGGAACGATGGGGGTGTCCTGAGGGCAGGTAACTGAACTGGAAAGTGTCTAGCAACAGAGTGGCTCGCTCCAGTCGTTCCTTGCACTGCCGACGGCATTTTAACACGGGTCTTGCAGCCAAGAATACTCCCGAAAATACTCTACAATTGATAAGACTAATGCCAGTATTTCACAAGGAATGGTCTCATGAAAAAGCCCCAGTTTTCATGAATGAATCTTTCAACTGACCCTCAAAGAAGATAAGCCACAGGCCGATTAGATTCGGACGGCATTGATTACGGAGCAATCTCGAGAGCACTTTGGAGGCCTATAAGCCAGTCAGTCCGACTGAGCTTCCGTCCGTCGAAATCTATTTTGAAAATTAAAGCCAACCGAAGCCAGCGAAACAAGCGAAAAAAGATCAGAGTGCATTGTTAACCCAAATTGCATCGGCATTTCATCTCGGCAATCTTTCATTGGGGCCTGCCCGTTTTTTCTTCGCTTTTTGTGTAATTATTCACATGCACCGACTGCAGAGATGCATTTCTGCGCTTTTTTAGTTGGCCATGATGGCCGGAAGGTGGCGCTGCTGCAGCTGCTTTACGAGCAAAAAATAAAAATGCAGAGCAGTTATCTATTTTGTTGCAAAGGCCTTCACTTGTTGTTGCTTTTTGGCTGGCTGTTTGGCTGGCTGGCTGGCATTTTCCGCCGCCGTTTTCACAGCATTTCCAGTTTTATTATTTTTCCGTTTTCTGCCGTTCTGTTGAGGAATTTTGTTTGGCTGGCTTTTGTTTTAATTTAAATGAAAAAGCTTTTCGCGCATAGTTATGGAAATAATGGCTGCGACGAGGGGCACGTGTTGTTCCCGGTTCTAATGCATTTAAGCCAACTAAGTGGTTTAGTTTGGCTTTAAAGAATTCAAGGCCTTAAAGCGATTTGCTCGTTGGCTGTTCGCTGTTGGCTGTCTCTGTTGCTGCCTTGCTGTTCTGCTGTTGTGATATTCTTTTGTTTTTTTGGCGTGGCCACAAAAATTCAATAAAAATAAAAGGCCACACCTCGGCGACACACGAACATGACTTGTAACTTAAGCTACGAAACTGCGCTCCTTTGAGCCTGTGTCATCGGTTTTTGGCGACATCCTTTGGGCCCCTCCAGGCATATCGCTTTACACTTGAAGCGAATTTGAAAGTCTGGATCGAGATGCTCGTAACTCTTATCCCCGCCCATCCGCCCCTCCGCCCCTGTCCTTCTCTGCCCACACAAGCTCTCCTCTCATTGGGTTTATTTTTATTTTTTATCTGGCCCGCGACTAATATAAACGTACAATGGACCAACTTAAGCTGAAATGACAGTTGCGACATGTTTGCGTAGGCGTGTGCGATCTCCCGGGCAGCCGGACGGACATACGGACATACGGACACACGGACGCACGGACGGAAGGACAGACGGACAACGACCCAAGACAGCCAGCCAGCAAATGTTTCGGTATTAATTTTTCTTGCTGTTCCTCTGGCAACCTCCGAGTGGCTGCCCTGACAATAAACTTTATCGCATTCATGTGAATGCACTTTATGACACCTAACCAGGCAACGGCCGAAGTTGATTCAGAATCTGTATCTGTATCTGTATATGGAGATGGAGATGGAGGTGGAGAAACTTGTTTACCTGTAGCTCTGCGAAGAGGCATTCTTTGCGGATTTGGAGGGCACTTTTTGCACGACTGATTTGAATTGAAAGACTTTGATGAGGTCTCTATATGGGAAGTTCATTTTCTGCACGCTAAAAAAATATTTAATCGTCATCGAGCCAATCAAATGACGGTTTAAGCTTCAATTTCAATCGTTTTATGATTTTTTTCTCGGTGTGGAAATGGTTATTTTGTGGTCGTCTGGCCGACTCGTGATTCGTGCAATTTCAGCCGTCCGTTTGACGGTCACGTGACCCTAATAAATCACAGAATTAATGTTACGTAAAATGGAGTTGGCTCGGCCACGGAGAGTCCTGCCAGGAGGACGACTCCTCTGGACTGGAAAGCCACCACCGTTGAGTGGTTAAACTATGCCGGCCGGAAATTGAAAAACGTTTGTGGCATTTCTGATAAGATGGAAAGAACTCCGACTTAAAGATCAACTGGTGCGGAAGTTGTATTTGGTTAACAAAGTGTACCCGATTTTAAATTTTTATAGACTATTGCTATTAGTATGTATGACTCTCCCGATTTCACCTCTGGGGCAAGCACGAGGAGAGACAGAAGGAAAGCGAGTTGCGCCGACATTATGGCCATTAAAAATCCCCAAAACGACAACGACAATTTCCTCATTATCGTAAAATTTATTCAAGCAAAATAAATTCATTGGTCGTTAACCTTGACACTGGTTTTCCTTTTATTTTCCCTGCGAGTGTGTGTGTGCCGTTGTGCAAGTGTATTGGTGTCTTTTGTGCGCGCATTAAATTCATGCTATGACGCGTGTTAAATAGTCGCTTGTCAACTGGGGAAAACTTTTGGCCCGCCGGCTGTAAAATGATTTTCCCAGACAGACAGACAGCGGCCCGGCTCGGCTCGGATCGACTCGACTCCACTCCTCCAAACAAATTGCGATTACTGGGCCCAAAAAATCCGAAACGGAGGGAAAAAAATCAAGAATCTGTAAGCCTCCTGTAAGCATGACTTTCATTATTTTCTTTGTCTGGTTTTGGTAACCAAACTACCGAGCCAAAAATAAATAAACCCCAAACGACGCCCGTAAGTATGCTACAATAATCGATAATTTCGTGTGTGTGTGTGTGTGTGCTTCTGTTGTTTTTCCAGGACGATTTGTCATGGGCTTTTGCCGCGAGTTTTTCGGGAGTTCGGGCGTTGCAGACCCGTCCCCTGGGCTCTTTCGGTGGCTCAACGTGTTAATGTATCTCCCATTGTTTCCCAGAGTTATGCACTCGTCCTAGGAACTTGTTGAATCCTGCAGGATTTATGGCTCCGCCCAGAGGTCGTGGCAAGGTGGCAAATTAAAGACTTGCATTTAAAATAAGCCTGATTGTCACTCTGAGTGCTAGACTCCGCATAGAGGACCTACCCCCGCCGCATAAGCTGCTAGGGTAGTCCACTAAAAAACAAGGACTAAAGGAGCTACATGGAATGAAGAAAAGCTTTTTCATCCCAAAAGCTAGCCAGCTAGTGTATCAGTGTGTCCTGTGTGTGTGTGTGTGTGGCAGCTGTCTGTATGCGTATTGGCGAGGACTCCGACCCCATTCCCAGCCCCCCCAACTAGTCCTTTTCCTTTTCCTTTCTTTATATAAAGCCCGCAGCCCGAGAGCACACAGCTCGAGCCACAGCCACATCCACAGCCAAGGAGAGTGCTCACTCACACATCCACATTATATTTTCCGCTTTTTTCACGTTCCTTTCTAGTATTTTTCTACATTTCTTTTATTTGCAGTCAGCAGAAAGCAGAAAAAATTCTTATACACAAGAGCTGCGTTCCTGCTGCTGCTGCGAGTGTGTGTGCCAGAGCTTTCCCACACACAAACACACACAAGCACACACACACACACTACACTCTGGGCACGTGTGTGTGCCGGCGACTGTGTCTGTGAGCTGGAGCAGTCAGCTCAGTTTTCTTTTGAATGATTCGATGATTTTAAGCGCCTGCGTTATATGAAAACCAATCGCATCAAAGCACCCCATTAAATTTCATCGTCAGGCATATATCCTTGCCCCTTATACTGGCGGAGTGAGGTCCTGCCTGCTGCCTGCTGCCATCTGCCAGCAGCTGCTGTTTCTGTTGCTGTGCCAATATCCTTGGCGCTCCTAGCTCCTAGCTCTGGCTCATGGCTCATGGCTCATGGCTCACGGGTCCTGGGTCCTTGCTGCTGGCTGCTGGCCATGTCTGCATCCATCCTCGTCGTCTGTCTAAGCCGCCCAAGGCAGCGTTGCCTGCTAGTTTGCTATTTTCTGCCATTGAGCTCCCTCTATGTGCCGGGAAAATCCGTCAGAAAAGCGCAGCCGCTGCAGCTGCTGCTCCTCCAGCGCCAGCATCCACCTCCTCCGCCAGGGACCTTTCCCGGCTTCCTTCCATCATTATGTGCTGACGGCGTAAATGGCTCTATCAGCACATTGTGCCTCTGACATGTGAGCCTGAGCCTGAGCCTGAGCCGGAGCCTTCGAACTTGCGATTCCAGTTTAAAGTTTCGAGTTCGGGCGCTTTCGAGGCTGCCATTTAAAGTGCTGCTAATGGCTCTATATGAGCCACAGAAACGAGAAGAGCAAAATTAAACAGCCAGTCATGGTGGGCAGTGGGGGTACAGTGATGTCTCTGATGGAGTGTCTTAAGGAGCACGTCTTAAGGAGCAGTCTAAGGAGCGTTGGGATAGGTCCTTCTAACGGGAGGGGGGGGGCCATGGCTTTAGTTGCCGATAGTGCCTAATGGCTTAGTGGTTAGTGCCTGGCCAGGTAAGACTGTAGCTTGTAGACGGTAGCTTCGGATATATAGAAAGTATATAGTCGCACAGTCCATCACTGGCAAGCGCCGCCATCTTCTGGCGCTCGTCGTTTGCTTTATTTGCAGTTCAACTCCGACCCCTCCACCACCCACCCACTTACCCCCTCCTTCTTCTGGCTTTCATTCTTTTATTCCCCCACTCTTCTGCTCTGCGATTCTTTTTTTTTTTTTTTTTGATGGCAAACATTTAATGGGTTTTTCAGAAAATTGCATTTTCTTCTTTGGCACTCTTTAGCCTTTTTGTTTAGCTGCTACTTTGCGGAGGGGCGGAGGAGGGGGTGGCTTCAAGGAGCGGCGGAGGAGGGCGACGCCAGTTGTTGTTGCTGCTCATGACCATGGCTGCCATATTAGATTTTGAATGCATTTCCGCTTTTTGCCGCAGCGAGCAAAACTTTTGTTCGCCATGTTGGCTCGGCTAGGCCCTCTCTCTCCCTCTCTCCCTCTCTCTCTCTCTCCGCCGTATAGCGCTCCTTGTCTTTGGGCTCTATGTGCCTGGCTGGGAAATATTTTCCACTGACTGACAGCTGTGCAAATGGGCGGCAGCAAGGACGAGGGCGGTGGACGGTGGGCGGCAGGCGGTAGGTGGTGGGGGCGCACTGCAAGTTTGTCTATCTTTCGGATATTTTCGTGTTTGTTGTTTGGCGGACGGGAATGGGGTATGGCTATGGGGAGGTTGCATTAAAAGTTTGTTCCATTCTCCGCCTCCGACGAGTGTGTGTCTCTGTGTGTGTGTGTTATTTCCCTTTTGCTTTTGTTTGATGAAAAAGTCCAAGTTGTTGCGCAAAAGTTTTTATGCAAGTTTTGCTATTTTGGCAAATGGATATCCTTCTGCTACTCCAAACTCCTCCGACCCCCACTCCAACTCCGAATCCGAGTTCCCCTTCGATTATGTTCTGTGGGTGCGCTATCTATGTTACTTATATGAAACTTGGTCAGACATTATATAGAGATATACATATATATGTATGTATATGTATAGAGAGGCGGAGCAACTGCCATTGGCGAGAAGTTTAATCAAAGTTTCCCCGGGCCAGAGCCAGAAAAGTTGCCAGGAATTGAACTCGCAATGGCGAAATGAACGAAATAATGAATTAATGCGAGGCGAAATTCTCAGCTCGGGTAGCAACACCTCGCAGCTATGGGGATTACAAAAACATTGCATATTTCAGGGCGCTGGGCACAGGAAGCAGGGCGCTGACTGCATATGCAAATGGGGAGACATTCCAAGCATTCCCCTTCGGGGCAAAGGCCCATTAAACGTCAGCCCGCAGACACAAAAAACAACACACACAAAATAAACAAACAACGCCGAATCGAGTGGAGTCGGTGGCGGTGTTTTCCAACCCGTTTTCGTCGTTGACCAAATTAAAAAGCCATTTGGGCCTAGAGACTCTAAGCCAAGTTACCTTTTGGTGGCCGGCGGCAATTATATGGCCAGCAATTTGCTTTGATAAACAAAAAAAGAGAAGAGAACCGGTTGACGGGGAAGACTTTTATAAGTGCCAATCAAGAAGTTCATCGATTATGCGACAGCAGCTCCTCTGGAATTGGAAATCGAACACGGTTTTCGGATTCAGATTAACGATTTTCAACGGCACTAAATCTTCAAGGACAGGGAGCTCAGCTCAGCTCAGCCCAGTTCACCCCAGCTCTGCACAGTGGGGACAGACCGAGCGAGTTAATCATGAATGATTTAACGATTCGTAGACCATTTAATTGCCATTCAGCTCGGACATGACAGCCAATGCGGTGATTAAAGCCAAACGAGACAAAAAAGCGACACCAATTTAACGACTTGACAAAGTCATTTAAGGAATTTCTTTTGACAATTTTGACGCACTTAAACTTGTTTTCCTTTTCGTTTTCGTTTTCCCTCCCCATGATCGGGAAATGGATCCGGCACCTGAGAAGAGCACGCGCCATTTCGCTGCAAATTGAAAACGTGTCCAACATCGAGACATCAATTTTTAAACAGAAGTAATCACTTTGTAAACGTTGAGAGACCGTACTGGGAGCTGGGACTGAGACTGGGACTGGGACTGGGAAAACAAAAATAAATATTCCCGCACATCCTTTGGGGGTTGACTTGGGCTAAGCCGAAAAACCAGCGACCAGGGACAGGGACAGGGAGTCCTGTTAGTGCTTTGGTCCTTTCATCCTCTCCCCTGCTCCACCCCAGGAGGAAGTATGCCTCAAATTTGCGAGGGTCTCTGGCGCTCGGCTTGATTCCCAAATTTCTTCACGTCGCAACGTAAAGTTGCAGAAATTTTTATACAATTTGTTGCATGCATAATTCAGGAGGACAACAACTGGAGTTTCGGGTGCGACCTCTGGATTTATGTGGGTTGTGCGTCTGGACGAGCAACTTTCCGGAATTATGATGAGGCCGGGCATCAAGGAAAGTGACTTAAACGGTTCGGCAGCTGGTAATCAGCTTGGGGGGAGAGCATTACTCATAAGCAGTGCGCCAATGGAGCCAGTGAGTGTTTGCCCTCTTATCGGGGGACTGGACTCTGCTGGCGTTTTGTCCTGAGCCGGAGTTCTCAGCTAATTGATAGCAAGGCAAACAAAAGCGAAAAGCCCATCAAACAACATTAATGCCCCGTTAATCCGTCGAAACGAGCGCCGGCCAGACAACGGCCGGGCCAGCACTATTAATTGCCCCGCACAAGGCGCAGCGCTAAAAACTGAAACTCTGAAAACCAAATAAGCTAAAAATTTATTAAATTCTCATTTATCAAACATCATAAATCACGGACGACGGACTGCGCTGTATTTTATTTCAAATGATCTATCAACAGTTGCCATTCTGCTTTTACGACTGGCTAATTTGGTTTGTTTTTGATTTTGATTTGTCAGTTTATTGTCCGTCAATGACTGTGATGGCTCTGCTGATGATTCTGCCCTGGCGAGGGGCTATAAAAAACTAATGTTTCAGCGGCAGCGCCAAACCGAACCCGAAACTGAAACTGAAACTGAAACTGTGTGTGCAAGTGACAAGTGAATGAAAGCGCCCCGGAATGATGTCAATCTATCAAAAATGGCGCCCAACTTTTACTTTCTGCTTGACCTTTGCTAACTGTCAAAATTCGCTGTCGCTTCGAATGTGTCAAAAATGTTATTGCTGTGTGGCCGGTTCGGGCCTGCTGCTGTGTTTGTTGTATTTTGCATTTGACAGCTGGTGTCGGACGCTCGCCCGCTGCCCTCGCGTTTTTCGCACTTGGGCTGCAGCAGAGGCACAATCGGCGGCAGACGTCGCAAAACGCGGCTTTGAACTACTAAATCATTTTTGACAGTTGGCAGCGAAGCCGGGGAAAGCCCCACAGTCCGTCCTTGTCGCACACTGCCCCTGTGTCTGTGTGCCAGTGTGTGCCTGTGTGTGTGTGTGTGTGTGTAACCGTGACCTTGAGAGCCGTTACACACACATTTTTATTCCACTGGCATAGCCTTTGTTTATGCAATAAATTAAAAGCAATAATTTTTCATCTTAAGGCAGCCGCAGCAGCAGCAGCAGCAACAGTTGAAAGTTCGCCCGCTGCGGCGCAGCAACATTAATTTTACCCATGGCGAAAAGAGATGGGTGTAGGGGGCGGGAGAGAGAGGGCGATGGCGGGTGATGAAGCACCGCCATGGCAATGGCATTGTTTTTAACTCGCTGCGACTGCGCTAACAGCAAAAGCGAGAAACAAAACCGAAAAGCGACGAAAAAAATGCAGAAACAATGATTCAACTTGTGGCTTTGGCACTGTGCTCCACATACAGGACCAGATACAGATACGGATACGGATACGGATACTCCCCGGCAAACACAGATACAGATACGGCGGCCGGGAGTGCAGGTTCAACGGACGCTGTGCGCCTGCGCAGGGCCGAACAAATTGCAGCTGCCTCGCTCCACCTTGCCCATCCGCCCTCCCTGTCCCCGGGAGTGCGCCATTAATTCTAGCGCTCGCCGGCTTGTTTGACAGTTCTGACAGACGATTATTTAAAGTTGTGCTTAAACGCTTCGGTGTCTCCCTATCGCTGTCCCTGTCGCTGTCTCTCGGCCATGGCCGAGAGGGGCTGTCTGGCAGCCACCCCCGCCTTTTCTCCGCCCAACCGCCTGCCGCCCGCCGGTTGCAGCTCGAAGAAAATAATACAAATTACACTTTTGGCATATTGTTTTGGCCCTCTCCGGCGGGCGAGCCTAAAATAAGAGCCCTCTCAGTAGGTTAGTGGGGCTTCGAACTTGGGTTCGAGGCCAGAAAGTGGTGGCCCATAAATTGGCTTTAAAATTGGGATTCCTTGCAGTCTTATAACAAGGTTAACAAGGATTCAAATTAGGGTTCTAAGTGTGATTTGCGGAATAACAGAGAGCACAATCGCGGGTACACACATGGGCTTACATACAGAATTTCAGCGGCATTACACTTGCCTTTTAACGATTTAAATGCCCTGGCACGCCATTCCTCAATTTAACGCATCATAAAGACGGGAAAACTGCACTCTGAGCTGGGGATTTTACGACCCCGAGGAGGCTGCTAAGTCCAGAATATACTGGGGCCAGGCTGATTCGAAAAAAGTGAAGAAAAGAAAACCCCCCACACGGCCAGCCGCTTGCCGATCATAAATCAAATTTCAATTCACGTGCCGGGCGCTCGTCCATTCTTTTTGCCTCTTTTATTTTATTATGTGGCCTCATGTTCATTAATGAAAGCGAAATGCGCTTATATAATGCCGGGGACTTGGGGAGCCGCGATCGGGACTATCGGCACTCGGACATCATCAAAACTGCCACTGATTTCCGCAGAGCAGGCCTCAAAAATTGGCACAAGTTCATCATCATCGTCGGCCCGGCTGTGCCCGGCCTCTTCCAGAGGGCGTGGCGGGCATGCACGTTGAAAGCTGCCCGAGACCGCCAATGTTCAATTTATGAGCCGCAGACAAAGCCCCCTCGCCCTTTAATCGATTGTAGTTTTTAATTAAAACTTAACTTTATAATGATTTTTTATCAGCTGTCCCAGTCGCGTCCAGTCGCGTCAGAGCCTGCGAATGTTTAAGTCTAAAATAAAAAGAAATTTCTCATTTTGAGTGGAGGAGCGAGGCGCAGAAACAGGAAGCCGCGGCCGGTGAGCAAAGTGGGCGTGGGCCGGGCCGGCCGGGACGTGATCGGGAGGACAGGATTACCGACTGCCGATGGCTGATCCTATCGATCCTAACTTTGATTGATGTGCGAACAGGGGAAGCACGCGTTCTGGCCCAAATCCCGAACTTAGTCTCTAAGCTACGATGTCTACTCTGCGAGGTATATAGGATGTGTTAAATGACTTAATGCGGAATGTGACTTACCATCATATGTTAGTTCTGAAGGATTGAGTGATGATAAGAACTTACCATCTGCAAGAGAAAGGGAAAATGTGGTTACAATATGCTCATTTAAATTATGAAGAATTAAAGTAATGTCAGGTATTAAAAAAGATAGACACATAGACACGAAGCCCCTTCCCACCGCTACATTAAAAGCCTTAATTAAACGCGTTTTATTGCTGCTGTTGTTGAACGATGTAGTTTTTATTCGGCTTTTGTTTGGCTTTTGTTCGGGCCGCCTCGCCGGCCAGAAATTTTGGTTTTCCTGCCACGTTTGCGTTCTACGCACATGACTACTTTTTGCTTTGGGGCTTGATTAATTTTATTATTGTGCAGCATTTAATTTAATACGCATTGCGGCGCATAATGTACAATAATTATTTTAAATTCACTTTGACAAGCCCCCCCACACCGCTGCGCCGCTAACCGCCTCCACTTCCCCGTTAATGTTAATTTAATATTTTACATTGTGTTCTGTGTTTTAATTTTGCCTGCGGTTTTCCATATTTGTTCCTGGAAAAAATGTTGGCTTTTTTCGCGCTTATTTATGTGTGTGTTTTTTTTTGAATATACTTTTTACTTTTGTTATCGAAAAACAAAAATGCAAATTAACGCAGAATCCTCTTCTGCTGCTTCATCTCTTTTTGTATTGTTAATTATTTATGGCTGTCATGGTGGATATTTATTTTTTGCGCTTAATTTTGCCGTGCTATTTTCGCATTTATTTCAATAAATTATTTTTTTGTCGAACGTTGCAAGTGATTTCTCTGTGACACTTTATGGATATTTTAAGGCCGCAAAGCATTAGCAGTCAGCTGAATTTTTCGAGTTAATCCCCAAAAGCCGGGCCTTGTAATGGCTTCTTTCCTATTTCCGATTGCTGGAAGGGTCTGGGGTCTGGGATCTGGGGAGCACGTTTAATTTTCATTTTACTTTTACGACCCAGCTGGGGACTGGTTGTTGTTGTAAATAAATCAACGATAATTAACCTTCTGCAGCGCGTAGAAATAATTTTACTGTCAATGTTGTCACCACTGACAGTCGAACATCTTAAATCATTTTGTTGCTGTCGCAGCTCTGTCTCTGCCTTCGTGTCGAAAGTTTCTTTTTGCCTGCCTTGTGGTCGTGTTGATCGGAAAACGAAATTAAAAAGCGCAACAGCGACGGACACTAAACACGGCTAAATGATCAACGCGCCCCGAAAATGCCAAATGCGCCAAACGAAATGCCAATTCGCACTCAATTCGAGGAGGCAGCACTGTGGCATTGGAGCACTGGCGACAAAACACCTTTTTCGAAAGAGTCTACCTTCTTTTTTGCCTCCGGCTCAGTTTCTTTTTCAATTAATGCACAGAAAAAAAGCTTCGAGGGATGCTAGCTGGACCGTGGTTGGAGGAGAAGGAAGGCCCCGAATCCCTCAACTTTTCTCGCTGTGTGCCCTCAGTCTCTCAGTGTCTTCCTGATGTGAATACGTCAAAATGCAGCGGTGGCAATTAAATGCCTTCGACGCTCGTTGCCAACGCCTCGGACTCGGCCCAGGCTCACTTTCTGTCTCCCAGTCTGGCCTGCACTTGGACTTTGAGTCGCCCGTCCCAGTTTGAATGGCCTCAGTGTCTCTGCCCAGGGACTGCCTCCAGCCCGACTACCGACCACCGACCACCGACCCTTTCGGCCACAAATAACGCCCAAATATGGCGCAATTTCATTCGCAACGCATCGAATCGATTGCCAATGCCACCGCTGCTGCTGCTGCTGTTTCTGCTGCTTCTGCTTTCAATTCGATGCGTTTCGATTTATTTATCACCTGTCGGTGGAAATTGAAATTGCATTCGCCTCGAGGAGGAGTCGGCTCGGCTGAGGAGTCGTTTCCCAACTTCCCAACTTCGTGCCTTAGTCTCGTTTTGTTCCATTCCAGGTAATCATTGTCAACAATTAATGAACAGCCATTGGTGGGCGGGTAGGTCGTTTAATGAAGAAACCCCCGAAGAGGCGGGTCGTACGTCTTCTATTTTCTTCTGGTGTTCCCTCTCCGTGTATTTATAAATTAGCCGAGGCCCTTGCCTATTAGAATGGCCAAAAAACTCATCAGCATAATGTAAGATGTTGTGTGGCTCGGGGCGATAATGAGCCATAATGGAGTAGCTGGAGCGGCGGCGAGGGGGGCGTGGCGGCCCGGGGGAGGGGGCCAAGGGTTCGAAAACTGGTTCGAAGTCGCCGCTTTTAAGAGCTCTTAATGTGGCTTACCGGCCCTGTCTGTTTCGTTTCTACCTCTCCTTTTTGCATATTTAAAAGCTCGATTCGACCCGGGCCGGACACTGATCGACTAATCGGCGAGCGGCGAAGAAAGTGCAGGGCGGAGGACGGACGGAGGTGGGGGTGCCTGGCCCGCTTATCAGTGCACTTTGCCGTGCTACACGTAAACTTACTTTAAACGCGCCAAACTTTTCATTGGCGATAAGAGTCGGGGTAAGCAGAGTCCCTGGCGCGGGCTGATAGCCCCGCAGTGGGAGAACTCGGGGGAGCTGAACTCCCCGCCAAATCATACACAGAATGAGCTCAAGCCTCTCCTGCCAGTGCGCCCATTGATTTCCATCATTGTTTATGTGCTTTGCATGCTGCTCGGGCGGGGCACTTGATTGGCAGGAGGAGCAGAAGGACTGCTGCGGAGCAGAGTCATTAGAGCGGCAATTGGCCAGGCCAAAAGAGCTGGCTGGCTGGCTGGCTGGCTGGCTGGCTGAGCGGCGTCGTGTTCGTGCCAGCGGCGCGCGCTTCAACGCTCTGCCTGGCCATACTCGCTGCTGTTTCTACCGGATTCGGCCCACAGTTGCTGTCTGGGGGCTCCGTCTGGTCTTGTGGCATGCGGACTTTCGTTGCAGACAAAATTGTCGACAAATAGTTTACACAGGCATGAAATTTTGCTGCCCCAACGAGCAACAAAAGAATGTTGTAGCTCTTGGCGAGCTGGAGCAGTGGAGTTGTTGCCGTTTGGCTCAGTTTGTTGTTTGTAGTTTGTAGTTTTAAGCGGCCTGGAATGCCGAGGCAACAGCATGCAGCATGCAGCATGCAACAGAAAGCTATCGGAATCGGACGAATAGAGACAAGTGGAACATGATAGCCCACCAGAACTCCAGTCACTAGCCACTAGCCACTAGCCACTAGCCACCGCCCACCCACCTGCCGCAAAATGTTTAATTAAATTATGTGAGCCGGCGATATGCAGCCCGGGGATTATGCATTGTATGCGCGGTCATTAATTCATATCAAAAGGGTAATTGAAAACCGCATAAATTAAACAACAGCATATGAAACGCAAATGCAAAAAACAAAAAATAATAGCAGTCCGGGGCAATCAGTTTTTTATTCAAATTTCTTTCTGCAACACGCGTGTTATCCGCTGGGAATGTGGATGCCGCGCGCGGCTTTGACATTTGGCTGCATTATAGTTTAATCTTATTAAAATATTTATTTTATTAAAATATGCATGCAATTTGTTAATTTAACTGCTGCGTTTGCTGTTGCACATACCCCACCGCCCACTATTTTATTTATGTGGCATATTTCTCTCTGAATACCCTGCCATGGAGAGTTAATGTTTGGAGAGGCAACGGACTGAAAAATATTAGACTCCACGAGGGCTTCCCGATGGCTATGTTACGCGAGGCTTCTGGACCCATTAGATAGGTTGTGGGAACCCCAAGAAGGGTATCCTGCCCTTCGATAACCTATATTCCCCAAAGTTTTTTAGTTTGCATCACTGATTTCGTGCTTTTATTGTGGCAGCCACTGCGCTTAATTGCATTTTGTATATGAATTAATGAATTTTTTATCAGCCACAATGCACCTACACATGCGAGTGTTGTCGGCCATATAAGCCTCTCCGTATGCGTGTTTTATTTATTTGTTGCCTCTTTTTTTCGAGTATTTTTTTCTTGTCATGGCGCCTGATAATGCAACGAAAACAACAAATGCGCCAACCGCAGAGCCTCGCATTTTTTCAATGCCTCTTCGCCGCGAATCGCTGCGAATATTTAATTTCATTTGTGGTCCGACCAATAAAATCCGACCGGAGATAGACCCACTGGCATTTGAAAGCTGGTTAATCTCTTACGATGCAGAGCGCCAGTCCTCCGGGGAGTCGACATTTACCATATCATTAACAACTGGGCCCGTATCGGGTAGTTAGGATCTCACAGATCTAGTTCCTAGATTCCGGCCTAGAGAGCCTAGAAAAGGGTTCGCTTGGCCGGGGAGAGGAGGCGGCCGGAAAGTTTCTGTTTCATTAAAATGCAATTAATATAGGCTTTCAGCACATTCTGATGACTTTGGGGACTCCAAATTACTACGCTCGAAGGCAACAAATTAGGGTGCGCCCATAATTAATAACAGTTTCTGTTCGGCCGGCGGAGAGGGGCAAGGGGCGAGGGGCGAGGGCGAGGGAGTGAAACATTTCATTAACTTCACATTATATATTACACGAGCGCAGAAGAGTCGGGGCCGGGCTGCAATTGTCCAACAACTCTGCCAGAGACACGTGTGAGCCCCATGCCGAAAAAAGTGCACGCCAAGTGTACAGACTACTACTGTCCTCAGTACAAATTATCTACTGGCCTCGAAGGTTTTTTTCCCAGTGCACAAATAGATAGGGAAAGACTTGTATGAGTCAATCCATTAACGTTTTGATAAAAGATCTTTATGACGACACTCGAAGCGACGCCGGCAATCATCATCATCAGCAAAGACCAACAGAAACAGGCACAGAAACCGAAATGGCTTTGGTACGTGTTGGCCCGGCCCGAACAACCAAACACAAACAGAAACAGAAACACATCGGACATTTGGTGAAAAGTAATTGCGTTTAAATGCGTTTACATTAGGCCCGGCAAGAACAGGGGAAGTAAGCGGCCCAAACGCAGCCAGAGAGGTGCAATGACGACCTAATTGCAGGCCATGATGGACTGGCGATGACCAAGGACAATTATTACATTACACTTGTAATGGCATTATTAATGCCCTGCGGCTCGATTGTTTTTACGCCATTTCCCAGGCGATAAGCCAGAAATAAATCTCCATTGGCGACTTTACGACAGCCAAAGGCCGCGCCGTAAAAACACACACACTCGCCCACAAAGCCCCCAGCCCCCAGCCCCACGCCTCAAACCCCAAACACCCCCTTCAAAGTTGCCCAGTTTTTACGACTTTTTAATAGTTCTCACATAGATTTTATAGATCGCGCCCCCCTGTTCTTCTGTTCCCCTCGCATTACTGTTGCTGTTACTCTGGCCAGAGCGGCATAAAATTGATTTCCTTTCCCTGGATCTTCCTGGGCCGCTGTCATAAAATTTATGTTTATGTCGTAAAATTTAGTTCGATTTTTTGCCCTTTGAGCAGACAAGCCATCAACATCAACGTGCGTTTTTATTTCCCGCCCGTTCTGTTTTCTAGGTTTCCAGTTCAAACAACAGCCACCACACCAGGTGTCGGCAAAGGGTTTCCTTCGCAGACTCAGTGCGGGCCGCGCAAGGAACTTTCTCCTCCGGTGTCACTGGCAGTGGGCATAGCTGAAATTGTCGCCCGCCTTGATATAAACAAACGACGGACATTTATTTTTATTACACACCTTTTTGGGTCGCCTTTTTCTTTTTTTTGCGAGGGTGACACTTCGGTAGTAGATTCTAGTTATTCTAATGCACATTTCATAGGCAATTCCAAATTAGGCAATGTTTGGCAACGTACTTTCCCCGCCCCTGCCACTTGCCACTTGCCGCCTGCCACTTGCCACCCACTACCCCAAGGTGTGGCTGTCGGAGGGTGGCTGGGCTTGGGGCTGGGGTTGACTGCTACGGGGGTTTGCTTATAAAAAAGTAATTTTCTCATTTCTGCCAGCGTTCGAGGCTTTTTGTATATTAGAAGAAATGGCTTTATTTATTTCTTATTTCTTCTTGCGTATGTACAAGTGCCCCCAAACGAAATGAGGAAAACTTTTTGCCGGCATTTTGCTGCTTTCACTTCAGCTTGCTCTACTCTACTCCACTCCACTCCACTCCACTTTGCTTTCCCGGTTCGGTTTCGTATGTTTTTTTTTCTGGTTGGGCGCCCGTTAAATTGGCAAGTTTGTTGTGCTAAGTTTTTGGGGTCTCTGGCTGCCTGCCTGCCACTCGGAGCCCATAAATTAGACGCACAAATTAGAAATTATGTGCGCATTTAAATGTGAAGAGGAGAGCTCTCCAACTCCAGCTCCAGTTCCAGCTACAGCGCCAGTGCCAGCTCCAGTTGTGGAGTTCCAGCTCCAGATCCCACTCCCTTCGACTGTCTGCCGCTCCATATGTTTTGGGCTAATGAAATGGCCGGGAAAGTGGGATGCAGGGCGCCTTTTAGTCAAACTCAATGAATATTTGAAGAGTCAGGCCGGGCGAAACGAATGGTTCGCCTCGAGAAAGACGTATGTACGGACGCGAAAAGCGAAAACGCCAGCCGAAATGGAACTTTTGCGCCAAGGCGCCATTTGGCGCTACAAAAGATATTTTTCCATTGAACGCATTATATGGGCGTTGTTTAAATTTAGCCCGAGACACATGTGCGTACATCTCCGCTGGCGGTGGGTGTCGGATGGGCGGTGGAATGGGCTGCCTCGCAAGCCATTCCGCATATCGTTCTTTGGGCTCTTTGTTGTAGACTCTTGTCTTCATCTCTCGGAGACAATCTTCAGAGATTGGAGACAGGTCATCGTTCCCTGCTTCGAACCGCTCTCCACCCTTTATCCACCAGTTATTAGTAGTCCCCCCCTCCGATGTCGTTCATCATTAGTCTAACCCACAATTTCCAGGCCGCTGAGCAGGCAAATGCGTGTATAAATATACACCTATATTTACCACAATTTTCTACACTGTTTTGTGTACCACTTTCTTCCTGTTGACTCAAGATAATTCCTCTACAAAATGTCAAATTTTCCTCACAAAACGCCCACGACACACTCCGGCCAGGCGACCGCGAAGGGGACGTTCCCCGAGATCGTTAGTTAAGTTAGTAGGTGGCATAACGAAGTCGGGCAGGTGAGCAGAACCACCGACCACGCCCACCACTCCGCCCGCCGCCAGGGCGAACAATTTGTCAATGAATGTTTGGATATCCGAGGTCGGGGGGTTGATTGGGGAGGAGGCCAGGGCCACGCCCGATGCGGTTGGGCACTGTGGAAAAAAAGGACCAATGTCACAGGGCCCTTTCCCAGAAATAGTCCTCCCGCCAGGAAACTTTCTCTCTCTGTAGCGTCTGACGTGTTGCTGGGCTTTCGTTTCGAAACAAAAACAAAACGCAAACAAGGACACGGGCCGGGCGATCGATGGTTCCTGTGGGGGCGTGGCTGCTCAAGAGGTTGCCCAAAACACGAACTGCTTAATTTGGTCGGTCGGGCACTTAAAAAGCGTTTAGGGCACAGTGAGGTCTCCCCAAACACCGTGGCCCACTATGGAGTGTATGATTCCATGGAACGCATTCGCAGTGTTTTGGGAGAAACGCTTTGAGAATAGTTGCAGGGATCAGCCCCAAGCCCCATCGATCGCGGCTCTGGTTCCAGATCGAGAGGAGAGGTCGTCGGGGCTCACTTGGCACTACACACTGGCACTGGCAATTTGATTCGCATTCGCGGATTCGCGGGGAGAGCCGTATAATTATAATTGCTGATAAATGCCCCTCACTAATAAACACCCCGCATTGGGGATCGGGGATCGGGATGGACTCAGACTCGGATCGGGACGTGTGACGCTAATGACACTTGGCTCCATCGCCGGGCTTCGCCTGCCCGTCGACGAAAAATGAAATGATTTGTGTGAGAGATTGCATGCCGCGCAGTGATTTGTGATTTGTGTGCTGAGAAATGCAGTTTTAAACGGCGCGGACTGCGAAACTGGCAGCTTGATAAGCCGCCACTGTCATCAGCAGCATACGGCTCGTGATAGCTCTATTAATGGCACGCCACCATCGGCTGGGTGTCCCTCTCCTCCTCCTCCGGCATACGCCCGTCGGACGCCCGTCCCTTCCGCGGATGCAGAAATGAATGCGAAAATAATGAATAATAAAAGTCGGGAGTACATGGCTTTTAATGTTTCCTTGAGAATATAAAAATGGCACCGAGGTTAACAAAAGCCAGAAATTAAAAAATAACTTATCTCTCCTCTGGTTCTGTCCCTGTCTCGCTCTGCCCCTCAATCGCCGTCTCCTCCTCCGGCTTATCACTTGATGGCTTGAATGCCCGTCCGGCTGTGTCTAATTTATGCAACCGCCAGTGTGGCAGATCCATAACTATATTACGACGATAAGTGTAAAGCCAGACAAATTTTAAGTCAAAAGCGACCACCCATGAAACACGATTCCCCAGCGAGAGAGATGGCCATAGTGCAGCCGAAAGAAACAGCACTCGCTTCTGGTGGAGTTCGGAAACAACCCTCCTGCTGGAAACCTTTTTGGTGTTGCTTGTTTGTCAACTCCCCGCGACCTTCCGCCTCGTCCTTATTGTCGTCGACCTCCCAAAAAACCCATCCGATGCTGGTGTTGATGATTCCGTTGATTCCGAGGGTTACGTTACTGCCGATTCCGAGGGAAATTCGATGCGCATTCTATTCATTGGCGTGTCGGCCCAGAAATATGATAATGCGAAATAAAAAAAGCAACAGTCAGTTCGTAAATTTTCATTGTAAAATAGGAACAAGTTCGTCGCTCGGTTCGTCCTGTTTTTTTTTAGGGGATGAAGATGTATTGCCTTTTGTGCCATTTGACGTAATGTTACATAAGCTCTTCTCTGGCGCTACTCCCCTTCTACCTTCATCCGTCTACCTTCTCCCTCCTCGGTCCTCATTATAAAACATCGCATTTCTGTTTCAATTTTTACGAGTGCGAAGTGCGATTCCCAAACGTGCAGCAGCTGGTCGTGGTCCTGGTCCTGGTCCTGGGATTTCGGGGTTCAAGGATTCGGGAGAGATACACCCGAACAGATATGGGCAATTTCTGCCAGCCAGCCCTTCACTTTTTTATTTCGCTCCTGATAATGCGTACAATTTTCATTTCAATCGGGAGGTCCGTGTCAGAGTTGTGACAAAAGAGTTAAAAGTTGTGGGAACGGCCCTGAATGATGGATCTGCAGATGCTGGCGAGGTGTGAACGGAGATCGATTTGAATGGGTTTATCTGGGCTGCGTTATGAATTCTAATAATTGTCTAATGGCTGTCCAGGTCGGGTGTGAGAAAACAATAAGAAAGAGATCTGCTTTCTTTGTCCAAAATATATTTTAGAATTTGCATAAGCCACCGCCCGATTCCTCATTTTCCCATACAAAAACAATAGAAAATTAAAGAGGGAGGAACGTGGCCGACTACTGGGAACTGGGGAAATGCTTTCACATCACAAAAGACAGGGAAACTCCCAGCAAAGAGAGTCCCTGAGAAAAACTGTCAACGCTGAGGGGCCTGCCGGGCCCGGGCTCGGAGTAAATGGAAATTGTCTAATTGTGCGTGGTAAGATAACAAACAGAGCCAGAGCTTCCTGTTATTGTTGTTCCTCCGGCACATTTCGTCAATGTAAATAGGCTAGAACAACAACTCCAGCAGATAATCGCCTTAGTTGGGAATACAAAAAGTGCACTTCACACAAGGTCAAGGGACAAGGGCAAGGGAGGAGGGCCGGATTTAAATGCCGCAGTGACAAAAACAAGCTGCCACACATCCCTCCCGGCTTGGAAAATGTTTTAAAACTGTAACAATTGGCAATTGTGTGGGTCTTGCGGCTTGACGAACTTCCCGAGCGGAAAGGATAACAGGCCAGGATAACCCCCATGAAAGTTAATTTACGTCACGCAGCATTTTCAATCAATGTCAGCAGGAGGACTGAGAATGGAGGAAGGAGGAGGTCTGAGCGGACTAGGGATAGAAAAAAGCAACCCCTTTCGCCTCGGGCGACCGCCCGCCGCTTCTGTTTATTTTCGTTTCCAATTTTATTTCCCTGACCCGGGGATTGATCTCGATTTGATTTGCATTTAAGCGCGACACTTGACGAGTTGCCGTGTAAATAAACAACAGAATTATGCTCCGGCATCTCCAGCTCTTTATCGGGGCATTAACATCGGGCATTAGCTCGTCATCCTGAAATATGTTTCTGGCCACTTAGGAGTGGCTGGCTTTGATGAGGGTGACTCACAATTAAAGAGTCTGCGTGTCTGCGGCTGTCAGTCGGAGTTTCGTTCCTATGGCTGGGCTAACACCCAGTTCAGAGTTCTTTAATTATGGCTGAAAAAAGTATCTTTAAGGCCCCGACTTTCCCGCCCTCTTGCGCACAATTCGTGGAAATTTCGGGACCCGCAAGGATGCAATATTTCGTTTTCGTTCCTTTTCATTGTGCGCTCTCTCGGCATGAAATTCCTGTCAAAATTGATAAAAATCACATTTTCCATTTGAATAACATTTTACGAATTCGTGCATAAAATTACGACAGAAAAATATTCACCCCCTCTCGGGATGCTTCGGGTCTTCGGGCTCTCGGGGCTGGCAGAGTCCTTTTGCAGTGGAATTCCTGCAGCTCGAGGAAAATTCCTTGGTAACCACATGGTCGGGGCAGGGGCAGGGGCTGGGGCGGGCCCTCCCGTTGCCTTGTCTACTTAAAATGTGGAAAATATCTATTTGCTACGCCAGAAATACGCGACGCAAATTTCCCCCCCCAAGTGGCTGGGCGGACGAGACAGGGCTTGCCATTTTCTTATCGCAGCAGCCGCCGCAGAAAATGTACAAAATTAACGTCGAAATTATTCGGCCGTAGATAATGGGCGTTGAGTGCGCAACGTGAACTATGCCGAAGTTTAATTTGCCTACAAAGTCAGGCGGCCTCCAGATAAATCAATCAAAAGGGCGCTCGCAAACCACCCATTAAAATAGACACAACGTTCGGCGGGCTTTAAAGTTTCGGAACGCCCCGTACTTTTCATGGCTCTCCCAACGCCCAGAGGTATTAGCAGCCATCCATCTCGCACTTTGTAGTACATTAGTTGGACTTTAAGAAACTTACGCAGTGTCCTGGTTCTCCCAGCCAGCGAAACTGCATCATCACCTTGGACTTGGCCGCCTCCTCCTCCTCACCCCTACCCACTTTTGGAGAGCCAGCGACGAGTGGCCCAAAGTGTATTTTTCGAGTACTGTTTTGGCCAGGTCTTTTGTTTTTTTCGCTGCCGCCGCACAAACAAAGGGGAAAACAACGCACTCGCCGCTCGCTTCGAGAAAAAATGAAAAAAAAAAACACGGAAAACAAAATAATATTTTTGCCTATCACCATAAATAATTCTCCGCGCTCGAGATCTTCAAAAAGAAGCGCCAAGTGCAAAGTCAGTCGCACTCGAGAAAATATTGAAAAGGCAGCAACAAAAATACTAAAAACACACATAAAACTCTCTTCAGGCTGCAGACTGAAGTGGAGTTTGGAGTGGAGCTCGGAGTGGAGGCCACATAGCCCGGGGAGCCGAGATTCGAGAGATCCCCGAGATCCAAGATCCGAGCTTCAAGACAGGCAGTCTAGGGCTCACAGCCGCCACAGCCGCCACAACCGCCGTCCGAGGGCTGTTCCTATGAAGAGTCATGAGTTGCCGTGGCTGTTGTTACTGTTGCTGTAACTCTTTTGTCAAGTTGTTGTACGATTACGCGGCAAGCTTTGGCGGCACTCGAAACTGAGGCAAACAACATAATCAGAGAGGGAGACGGCCGCCTCTCGAGGTGTGAAGTGTGTAACACATTCAATAGGGATTAAGGCGATCGGAATCTGGCTAGAATCGGGTTCGGCCGGCCACTGGGGTCTATCACTAAGTTAATACACGAAATACGAAGCACTTACCAGGGTCTGATGTATCTAGGGCAGGTGGCTGCTGTGAGAGTGGACCGGGAGTACTACCAGCGCCCGGCGATCGGGCGTCGTCGTTCATGGCCCCGCCATAGGACAGCGAAGAACTCGGCGGCCGCTGAAAGTGATAAGAAGAGTACGATATAAGATTTGGCATTCAAATTTCAGAATAGTAGGAGGTGGTATGGGGTTGTGGCATGCGTTGGCTGTTTGTTAGAGTTGATTGGGAATGGGTTATAAACGTCGCTTTAAGTTGACACGCCCGGCCATTAGGAGAGCGGGCCTGGCCAGACATGGCCAATGCCAAAGGCAGACATTGTCAGCAGCGTGTCTTGTCCGGATTCTTCCGCCTCCTGGCCGGGCAACTCCCCCCGACTGTCTGCACGACTGTCAAGTTGTCAAAAGTGCCACGGCCCGGCCATATTGTGGGCAAACAAATGTTCGAGATTGTCGTGGCCTAGGCCTAGAACGAAACACAAACCAAAACCGACAACCGACAAGCCGGCTAGACAACATCGTGTGCAAAAATAAATATAGATATATGTATATACGGACGTAACACATATATAAGTTATCAAATTAATATGCAGCGACTGGCTCTGGCGATCTGGCCGTCTTCTAACTAGGAGTACGGCTCTCCAGTTCCAGCTCCAGCTCCATCTCCATCGTCATCATCAACATCGTCTTCGTCATGGCCATCGTCTTTGGCCAAGAAAAACAGGCAACAACAACCTGCGACATCGACGGCATATTAAGCGCTTCTAAAAAACAAAAAAAACTTATGCAGAAACCAAAAATGTCAACGTCCAGGCAGTCCAGTCCGGGCAATCGAAATCGATCGCCGGCAAGAGCAATTTAAATTCTGCTAATAACAAAAATATATACACATTAATTTCATGCACGTGCACTGAGCGGTGTGCGGTGCGGTGAGCTACAATTTTTAGCCATAAAGTTATTATTTTCCCAAGCTCGTAAAAATTCTTGGCTTTCGAATACAATGAAACACATTTGTGTTTTTGAAGTTCATTTGGCATTCGGGGCACACAAATCATGTGTTTTCGCTAAATATTTGTATAATCGCATATTAATAGCGCCCTGCTATAGACAATTTGTGGCTTGTTGCGTTTAATTGTTATGGCCGCACATTTTTGATTTGTTGGCCGAATAAAATTGACGAGTGCGCAGTCCGGGAAGAGGCAATGAACTGCGCCAGCGAGGGACTCACTAGACTCTGGCTTAGTCGGGCGGTCTGTCTAGGACTCGCCGCCTGCTTTCCATTTCAAACACACACAAATCTATTAATAATTAGACAGCACTGTCTGCATTTTAAACAAAGCTGCCTGGTGCCTGGCAGGCCCTTCCAGATAAGTTTTATGAGTCATAAGGTGTCTCTTGATAGTGGCATAAACAATTTCCAGCCATAAACGGACCTGCAATTGTAGCAATTGTCGTTGCTTTTATGGCAACACTGACAAAGACAAAGCCACGGCTTAGACCGCAGGCTAATTTAATTAGCCATTTAATTAGCCAGTCGAAATCAAATAAAATGGCTATAAAAGGGAGATATGCCGGTGAAATCGGATAGGCTTGACGGTATCTCGGGAAGATCTGCCGAACTTGTTCGCATCTTTCACACTTGCCGCACACTTTGCCCGGTTTTTGTTACCACTCTTGGCTGTTGGCTGTTTCTTAACTTCTTTTTTTTGACGGCTTTAAAAGCGTTTGAAAGCGTATTGGGTTACTGGGAGCTGAGAACCGGGATCTGGGAACTGGGAACACGCCCGAGGAGTGTTGCCCGAAATGAGGAGCCATGAGGACGATCCACTGATGCGTGCATTAATTACTTTTTCAATTAGCCAGTGGCCCGCGCTCCACACAAATTAAGCTATCGAATTCCTCTTGCATGTCCTGCGACAATTATTAACAGGATATCGGTTTTATTCAAATGATGAGTCTCCAAGCTGGGGACTGCTTTTAATATTAATGAAAGCGAATCGAGCGCTAAGGCGGGTCGGGGGACTCCCCTGGCTAACCGCCTAACCGCCTAACCATCTAACCCCAATTCCATTTCCACGTCACGTAATCGTGAAAACTTTTTCACTTTTTTCGTTATATTCCGGGGGAGCGCCCTGGGCCCGTTGGGTGCATTAAAATGATCAAGAAACAATTTTCGTTTACCTGCCGCAGCTAAATTATTTATTTAATGCCCTCTCCCGGGCCTCAGTCCCAGCCCCATCGCCCCATCGCCGTCTTGCTAAATTTTTGATGATATCTGGAGCAGAGGAGCGACAATTGGGCGGGCTCAGAATGAGTAGATGGGCGGCCGAAAGCCGAGGCCGAGTGCCGGGACAACAACAACCGCAAATTTCTAGGGCCAAGTGAGTCGTAAAAAAGTTACGACCAAAGCCATCAAACTTGACACTGAGAGAAACTCTTTTGAAGTGGGAGGATAATAACGTATTGCATTCAAACTCTCGATGGGGGTTTTTTTTTGCCTGTTCTCCAAACACTCCAGCAAAGAAGTTCTGCCAATTGTTTTCGAGTCACTTCATTACGACGGCGGCAAGTTGCGGACTTGCGGTCAGTCCGGAAACTTTCCAAGTGACTTGGCTAAGTCGGCTCAGCCGGAAGATAATTGCTAGTGCTGGGTGGGTGGTTGCTCAAACAGTATCGACGCGTGTCGGGCCGGGTTCCACCCAAAAGTCAAAACATGCAATTTCCACCGAACCCTATAATTTGGCAGCGAAGAGAAATCTTGTCACAGCTCCTGGCAGGGCTAATCACCACAATCAACAAGGCTTCGGCCGGCCTGGCCTGTTCGCTGCGAAAACTACGGCAAAACAATCAAATTACGGCCGTAACTCGGTTTGCCGCGTGGGAAGATTTCTGCCGGTAGGGGCGTGGCTCTGGCAGGGATTTCTCGCCGCCATCCCCCTTTATCCCTAATTGCCCGGCGGCATAAGTCCTGCGAATGACATTCGGGAGACGGTTCTGGGGGTAAGCCTAGCCCGCGGCTCTGCGCCAGAGTTCCAGCCCGAATCCGAGTCCGGGATTAGGCTTGGGATTCGGGCTCATCTTTACTCGGTACGTTTGTACCGTCCTCACTGCAGCCTGCCCTATTATTTTCCAGCGCTTGTTTGTTTACGGAAGGGCCAGGCCCAAGTGGACGTGAAACATATTTTTCTATTTGTCGGCAAACACTCTCGGAACAAATCCTCGCCCTCTAGCCGGCACATCCTTAGAACAAATAATTAAATCCTTTTTACACGGCCGCTGCGAATAAAAGTTTGCCGTGCGGTTTCTGGTTTCGCAGGATTTCCAGGAGCTGGGCTGGGCCTGGATGTGGAAAAGTGAGTGGCAGTGAGTGGAAGTTGTGAACCCCAGTGCTGCGGCCTCAGTTTCTGTATCCTCAGGAATCCCCAGTCCCCAGTCGTCCTCAGTCCTCCGTCCTCAGTCCTTACAACAATCCCTCCCGGCTGTTTGTTTTGATGGATTTGCTGCTTCACAAAAGCTTTTGTTTGTCTGTTTGTGTCATGTTTGTTGTTTTGGCTTTGGTTCGGATTGGGTTGGTTTGGTTTCGGCTTGGGCTTGGGCTTGGGCTTAGGCTGGGGTTTGGGTTTCGCTTTTAACCAAGAATCCTTGGGCGTTGGATTTCTGTTGGCATTCTGCTTAATTAACGGTATATAGCCAGCCACCCCGTCCGCCGCTAGTGCCACTTGAGCAGCTGCTGCTCCACCCTTGCTTGCTGCCACAGGCCCCCAGTTCGCGGCGAAGCACCCCCTCGGCTGTTGCCACCTTTTGTGTATTTAATTGCGCGCATGGCATTTAATTGTTTTTCAAATTTGCTCAAGTTGCAAAGCGTTCATATGTGTGTCTGAGAGCCATTTTGTCGGTGGATGCGAGGGTTGGATTCTGAATTTTTAATTAAAGCCACCGGAGGAGGTGCAAACTCCTTGGCGTCAGCCCGAACAATTCAATATGGCCGACTGCCGACTGCCGTCCCCCGTCCCCCTGGGCGGCCCCCGACTTCTGGCAGGCAAATTGCTCGCCTGGAAATATGCACAGACACACGCCCATTCATGAGGTATAATTTCAATCAAATGGCAAGTTAATTACACACAATTATTCCCCAAACACCGCCAGACAAAGGGCTTTAAGAGCTTGCGTTGTCGCCCGAGGCGAGTTGGAGGCTCAAGTTTTAAGAAATTAGTAAATAAATAGAACTTGGCTGGGCTTGTCTTGAAACGGGCCCCAGAATGGCCCTTGAATGAATTTAAACTCTTGCCAAATACTCCATCAGGTTGTTATCTTGTTGGGAATTTTGGGGAACGTCATCAGCTATCAGTTTCCAAATTAGACATCAATAATTGGGTTCGGCTGGGCTGCTATCATATCTAAAGAATGTCCAGTCGCGACAAGTTAATTTTCGCCTCGTATTCGGGCTCGAGTGGAACCTTTAATTTCATGTCGAAACACTTGACATAATTAAACTAAACCCGAATTTGTTGTTCTTTGGATACATTACTCATACGCCCGGTTGCAGCCGCCTTGTGACTTGTGCCCGGCAGACCATTATCTAACCGCGAGTGCTGAGCGGGAAAATCTTGGCTTCCTATCAGCCAGCACCTTCAGTTCCAGTTCGGTTCGGTTCCAGCAGCAACCAACAATAAGGAATGAACGAATACAGTACAGGTCTGTGATTAAATATTTATAATCTGATAAAGGCGCAGGCACCAACGCCTGGCAGCGTACGTAAGAAATTTGGAAATCTTAGGCAAACAACGGCAAACGAAATTAGTATTTTGATAATAAAAAGAAATTCACAAGCTACCTGAAGAAACTACTCCAGAATTAGGCAAACACCCAGAGTCAGTGAGCTAAAATAATAAATAGATAAGGCCGTGGCTCTATCAACTTATCATTTGTTTGCCTTTGTTATTATGTTACACAAACAAAATAGTGGAAAAAAGCAGGCCTAAAAAACAGGCAGCAGATGGGGCAGCGGTGAGGGAGACATCTGTAGGCGGGGGGGGAAATGGTACCGCCAGAAAGTAGAGCTGTGCGAACGGAAATAGAGCAAATGGAGCTGCACGCGATTTTGCATTCGAGATCGGGTTTATCTGCTCCACAAATCTCGGAGCTATCAATTTGAACTTTTCGCTCACACACTGCCAGGGGCACAGGCACAGGCACAGCTCGGGAGATTATAGCCGGAGAACTTTGGACTCTAGTTTATATTTTTTCCTTTTAATTTGCACTTGAGTGCATTTCCCGACTGCCGCTATGGCTATGGCTATGGCTATGGCTGCCATGCAAATAAGATAATTATTCAAATGGCATGTTTCACACAATTCCAACACAAATTCCTGAGGCAGCAGGCAAATCACGAAAGGCAATGGAATCACTTTCAGGCGAAGCCCGATTCCCGAGCCCGGCGCAGTGCGGAGCGGAGTGGAGCGGAGTGGAGCGGAGCGGCGAGAGATATCAAGATAGCAACATGCAAATGCTGCGATGATCGCGAGAAATAGATTTGCATAAGAGCTCCTTCCAGAGACGCTCGGACTGCGGCTCTGCAGACTGCAGACTTGCATGTGAGAACATTAATCGTGTAATTAATTTGATGCATGTGTATGCAAAGTAATTTCATGTAAACTGTCACGCCCCCTGCCCCTGTCGCTGGCCCTGTCCCTGTCCTTCTCGTCTCGTGGCGTGCTTGAAATCCAGCGGAAAGGAAAGCCAGCCCAAAAAAAAAAGAAGAAACACCCCAAAGACCCCAGACAGACAGTGTCAAATAGATTCCGCAAGCCGATAGAGACAACAACCTGGGGCCTGGAGATTAGCCAACAAGACATCGGACTGGGACAGGATCCCGATTCCGATCCCAAAGCGGACATTTCGCGGACGTTTCCCTGTCAGCGAAATCCAGCAAGAGCTAGAGATTTCATAGATTGCATTTCCCGCCAACCGAAGACAAACAACTGAAGGTGTTGGCCTGTTCTGCAGCCTTTCGGCCGGCCGATAAGCTGACAGCTGAAATTAGCCCGGCTAGAGGAAACATGGCCAGAGACGAGGCATTACAAGGATTTGTCGCTGTCTGGCGAGTCATGCCTCGGACTCCAAAAAAATAACTGAAATAGTCGTTGCGGCACCCCGAAAAACGCCCCGTCACTCCGCCGGGCCGAACAATACGAAGTTCATATAGTATTATTGATATGAGCACACTGATAAATGGCCCAGAGTGACTCAAATGTAGATCAAAGATTCGCGCGAGCTACGCATTCCACACAAGTCCCCCTCCACCTGGGCCCTCCTTCCAAGGGAGGAAAGTACACCGAAAAACGATATTTGATTTCAAATTTTAAAGAATCATATTCCACGAGTCCCTGGTGCTGTTCCGTATCAACCATCTACCATGAAATGTGACGCTTCACAGCCAGATACAAGAGTAGTTGCTATTGTGTTTTTCTTGCAGTGTTTGGAACGCTCTCCAAAACAATCTTGTTTCCGAATTACAGCAGCGTCATCTTTGCCGCGAACTTCAGCACGGCGCTTTGGGTTCTCTGTATTATTTCATTCTTTTTCCCTTTCGAGGAGACGGGCGGCCGACTCTTTAAAAGCCTGGCCAAAAAAGTGTCGCATCATGGCCAGTGCGAGCAGCAGACTGGAAGACGTCGCCATGGCCATGACTGGCACAAGTTCCGCCCCTCGACTCTGAACTCTCATTTCCATTCCCCAGTACCAGTACCAGACCCAGTCCAAGTCCAAGTCCCATTCCCATTCCGATTCCCACTACCATTCCGATGGTTTCCCCCGAAAAGCCTCTCCAGAGCAGAGTGCTTAAAGGTTGAATCATTCCGGCCACTGCCAAATCAATTAGACCTGGTCGTGAGCCTCACTTTTCGGCCATTACTCGCCGCTCGCGAGCTGAGGCTCGGCTCCGCTGAGGGCCATAAAAATTAGAAAATTTGATTATTGCAACACGAAACGTTGCCCGAGATTCACTTTGCCTCGTTGTTTTTGGGGCGTGCTCTTGCGGGCGGGGGTGGGCCAAAGACGTCCCACCGGGCAGGACCATTTGCATATTATCGTGGTTGGCGGGCAAAGATGCGATGCTCTCTACCGAAAATTTCATTACCCTAACCAGTGCCAGGCCAGAGCTTGAAAAAAGGCGCACAAACCGAAGGCAGTAGCGATGAGTTTAAATGAGTTTATTACATCTTTTGGCGCCTTTTACAGCATTTAGCCGGGGTGTTCCAAAAACAAAAAAAAAACAAACAGACAGTTTCCATAGCCAGGAAAGGGGTGCAGCAGTGCGGTAATGAAATTTCCATAGATTTGCATAAAATGAGCCCCCAGAGCGACTCGAGTCAGTCAGAGCAGCAGACTCGCCAGAGTCAGCAGTCAGCAGTCAGCAGTCAGCGTCGGCACTCGGAGATGCCCTAAATTAGATAATGTCTAAATTGGATTTAAAACACGCATTTTGCGGGTTTCCAACGGTAGCACACCATCACCCATCGAAGACCCATCGAGACAACATCAAAATATCATTAGAAGACTGTGCTTTTCCCATCTCTCCGCCATTCACCATTTGAAGGGTTGCTGGCCGACTGGGACTCTGATTTTTATGCAAATGCCTCTGCTGGTTGCCGGTTGGCATGAAATTTGATTTCCCATTTACCCGTTTTCAGGTTACAGGGGAACAGGTGCCAGCACCAGCCTGGGTGCAGTTTTGTCTCTAAGCCGATTATAAATTGTAATTAAATTAGGCTGGAGGAACAGATAGCGGCGAAAAAGGCTCCGCTTAGTGCAAGTCCATTAAGTATTTAGTCGGCACACAGTCGGGTGACATTCTTGGGGTCATTTGGCCAGGCCAATAAATCCTGGTGGTGCCCACGTTGTCACTCCGTCATTTGCATGCAGCGTCATGTTAGCGGCCATTACACAAACACCCGAACCCCCGACATGCACTGGGACGAGTTCATAAACTTTCGTTCCATTCTGGGCCCTCTCGGGGCTTTTGCCTTCCAGCTTTCGGTGTGTGCGGAGATTGCGTGGCATTTTTCGCATATTTCTGCTGCACATTTCGTGCAAAACTTAATTATATTAACTGAGTTATTTGCGGCATTTGGCGCGCTCGAAAAAAAAACCCTCAAGTGGCCTTTGCAGGTGATGGTTGGCTGACTGGCTGGATGGCTGGTGGCTTGAACGACAAAAATTATGACAACTTAACTTGACTAACTGGTGTGGCGCGGAAAAGAGATGCAGATAGTTGTTCGCACCTAAATGGCCAGAATGACGGACGGAAAGTGTCCAGTCCAGACGGTCGGACGGAGGGGGGCAGACGACCGGCAATCAACAACATAATTAAAGACAACAAATGCTCATGTATCTCCTCGAAGCGATCCTCGCCAGCGCTGCAGTCCGCAGCGCTTTCTGTGGTATGCAACGAGTTGCAATTAAAAATCAATAAAATGCGTGATTTTTGCAATTTCTGCGCGCTGCCATTGCAATTTGTAATTGCCATAATTAAAATGTTGGCCAGGCCAAAACGAAAAGGCCAACTGATCCCCTTTCTCCGGCTCCGGCTGCGGCTGCGGCTCCGGCTCCGGCTTTTCTCCTAATCAAATTTTCACCTAAAACACAAAACAACTGAAACCACCAGGAGTCACATGGCAGTGAGATGCAATTAAATGCGTTTTCAAACAATTTCACATTTGTGCGAAACGAGGGTTGTACTCTACATCCACTCCGGGGAATCCACCCCGGCGCAGAAATCCTGACAAAATCAGGCAATCAATCACAGGACCGCCGCATAACTCACCCTCGTCTGCGTTTTTTGGGCAAGGGGCGCAGCAAATCGGATTAACTCCGCCAGACTGTACCCCGAAGTCCACGCAGGCGCAGGGCCTCAAGGATGCGCCCAACATGAGTCCTGATTCCTTAACTCTATATCCTATTGCCCTCCCGTTCGCTCCTTTGTCTCTGGCCTCGATTGCAGGGGTAGCTGGGCCCCTGCAATCGAACAATTAACTTTTTTGTTGAGGTTTTTTCGCTGTTCTGCGGGGCGTGTCCGCCATCCCTAAACCCAGAAGCCCCGAATCCCGAAAGGAGCAATCACTGCGAGATCGGAATCTCGCTTCCAGCTGCGCTCGCTGATCGCTACCCAACACTGGCATATGCCACAAAAAACGAAAGGGGACTAGGATCTCGTGGCCGTGTCACTTTCCTGTCACAATAATCATTATCGATGGTCCGCGATGGCTGATAAGGATGAGATCGCGATGGGCGGACCGCAGTCTGACTGGGCTGGAAATTTGACTTTCGACGGGGATCGTACTAATGAATCACTGAGGGAAATTGAGTTTATTGACAATACAAAGTCAAAAGCTGCAAGCTAAGGACCTCTGTAGTTTTCGACGAGTGTAGGTGAGTCTTTTGATCACTGCCTTGCCTTGCCTGCTCGCTCCACTCGCCGCCGCCTCTGCCCACAGTCAATTGAAATTCTACGCATTCCAACAAACAACAAACAAATGCAGCTAGAAAAACTCACGGATACACAGATAGAGGCTCAGATACACAGATACACAGATACACAGATACACAGATACACAGATACAGATACAGACAGTTGCATATATAGAATTCTCAATTGCTTTCGCATCATTACGTCTGCGAACAATTTATTTTTATAAAACGAAGCGACCGCCACCAGCCCGAAGTTGGCGTCATCATCATCTGTACTCGCTTTTCCCTGCATTTTCCTGCAACAGCAACAACAACAGCAACAAAAACAACAATCACGTTCAAAAGTGCTGGGGAAAATTGAAGAAAAATACTGAGGCATGAAAGCGGCGTAAAGAAATCAAATAAATTTTATTGTATAGAAGCGCAACAGCAACAACAGCAACAGAAACAACCAGAAAGCCAAGCAAAACAATCATTGAGCCTGCTAGGCCGTAAATAGTTTACAGTTCTCTGCGGTTGCTCACACTTTCCTTAGCCCGCTGCAATCGATCGCAAAATTTCCCCCGCTTTCCTCGCTTTTCTCTCTTTTTCTTGGCTTTTTTGGTTTTTTTGTTGTATTGTAAACAATTCTGTTGGCGGCTGGTGGCTGGTGGCTGGTGGCTGGCGGCCACATCATCATCATCATCATCCTCGAGATCATCAGCAGCCCGGCCTAGCTAAATGGGTGTTGAGTGCAAAGTGTTTGTATTGCCCCAGCCCGCCGCCCGCCGCCCGCCGCCCTCCTGCCCCTCCCCGACCCTCTTCTGGCCACCACATCGAGTGCAATATGGCGCGATCCCAATACTGCACTCGAATTCGAATCGGAATCGGAATGAGAATCTATGGCCCAATGGTGTTAAACGCTCGATCATTTTCGGCTACATACTTGTGGCACTCAGTTTGGTGACCCAAAAGGATCTAAATTCTTTCTCTAAAGTGCTCATTAGCTTTCTAGTACAGGTCATAGTTAGAATAGAATAGTATCCCTAGTATCCCTAGAGTGTAGTGGTATCTGGGAGGCTAGTAAACCGATTTTTGTAATTACGGTTCGGTTAAAATTATTTCTCTTAATTGTCTTTCTGATAATATGGGTCTGTTGCATCACAAATTTCGTTCATTTGGGGCTCAGGTCTGATTTCTTTTCGGTTCGCAGCGGGAGATGCATCTTTTGTGAGCTGCTGCTGTGCTGCGGCTGCTTCTCGATCGCTTTGTGTGTCTTTTTAATTTTATGTCTGGCCTTGTGCAGGAGGGGTAGTAATGGTAGTGGCGGAGTGGGGGAAGCCGACTTTTGGAGCTGACACTAAAAATACAATTTTAAAATACGAAAACGAAAGATTCGAAATCAAAGCGAAGCCAAAAAGAAATCATACAAAGGCCATGGTCAACGGACAGAAAAAGCCAAGCAGACTCTCTTGTCGTTTTTTAAGATTTTTCATAATTTTTGCGCGCCCTGACCACAAAAAGGCTGCAACAACAGCAAGGCCCAGGCAACGACCACCATGTTAACGACTCTGGGCGCAGCTTTAACTCCGGCCCGGCCCGGCATCATCATCATCATCATCGCAGCTCCCCCGCCGCTCCCGGGCGCTCCCCCTTGCACCCGGACTATATAGTACATTGTCTGGCGGATCGTTTTCTCAACTTAACGTAAAAGTTTCATTTTCGATGCCTTTGCTGGCCGGCGAAATGAGACTTTGTCCAGAAAACGAACCTCGCGACGACCTGCAACAAATGGGTTTTTTCCTGGCTTCTTCCGCTCCACCTGCCCTCGCCCACCGCGCCCTCCCTCTCTGATGATTTTTGAATTGATTTGTGTTGTTAAATATTAAATTCTTATAAGTCATTTGCACTCGACTGGGGTCTGTGTTCTGGGGTTTGGGGTTTGAGGCTTGGGGTCTGGGGCCCGGAGCTCCGAATCTCGAATCGCCGGGCTTGGGAGCTTTGTGTGGCTCCAAAATGACAGACAAGACAGCTCCCCCACCCCCACTCGCACCTCCCCTCGTGCCCACATATATCATTTACACTCCAGCCCGATCGCAGCTCCGAGGAGCACTGGCAATTGGAAACGGAATCGAATTCTCGAATTCGAGCTCAGACATTCAGTCAGTTCACAGCGGTCGGTCGGCCAAAAATGGCAACGGGGCAGCATCGCGTATACCTCAGATACACCACAGACACACACGCTTGTACTCCCTGCTCATACCCCCGCCCCAGGCTTTCTGGGAGGGGCTGCTAGGTGGGGAGCCCGCTGGCTCAAGCTGAAATTATATTTTCAAGGTGTTCTCTTGCACATCGCTGGGTGCCTTAATTTTGTTCGTATTTTTATAATTTTAATTAACATTGCTGGGGTGCTTGGGGCTTGGGACTCGATTTCCGAGCCGATGCATCTAGTATCGCTCAGGCAGACCTGATAGATGCCACTTTGATTGCCTGTTTTATGCGTTTATTAATATTTCTCAGTATGGAGAATCGAAAGCCTGCCTCCCCCTTTCTTCTGGGACGAGAAAGGACGCGGAGAAAGAGGCCACGGGGAGGAGGGGGTCCCGAAACATTCAATAAACACTCACGCAGTGCACAAAATGGACTTTAAACAAGTGCCACATGAAGGCTGGAAATTTATATGGGGAGCTTTAAGTAAGTCTCCAGCTGCTGATGTTGCTGTGGCTGCTGCCGTCTGCCTCCTTCTTTCTCCAGTCGTCTTCTCGTCTTTGGCTTTCTTCTGGCTCGTTTCGGTTGCATTCATTACAAGCGAGCCAAAGGTTAACATGCAACGAACGAACCGAGGAGCAACAGCAACAACTGCTGCTAAAAAGCTTAAATTTCACAACACGCTTCGGAACCAGAAACAACAACACTACACCAGCAACATCCACATCCACAGCAAGAGGAACAACAACAACTCAAAAGCGACAGACAGACAAACACACAGCATCAACATCAACGGCCGTTGTCGTTGTCGTTGTCGTTGTCGTAGTCGTCTCTGCCGTCTCTCAACTTTTGCGTTTGAGCATTTAAGTGCCAATTAATAACAATTTTTATGAACCGAAGAAATAGTTGACAACACGGCATGGCCGCCTCGCATCGCATCATTTTTTCACTCCGTCTGCTGATGAGCGTTGCATGCAACAAGCAACATGCAACATGAGTCCGAGTCCGAGTCCGACTCCGGCTCTGTGCAGAAACAGAGTTTCGGCCTGGCCAGCCAAACTTCATTTGGAAACACATAATATTGTGCACTTTATGGACAATTATTATATAAGTTTTATTAGCTAAGCGTCAGAAGTGGGCAGAGCCGGAGGAAGAATCTTAATTAATTTGTGATTTTTCTGCCCCGGCCACTGAGCCCGATGGAGGCTCTGCTGAGCTGGGCTTCTTAGCTGCAATCTGCAATCGATTCAGGAAGAACAGGATTAAAGACGGAATACTGCCGTTGCTAGATGGAGAAGTGCTGCCACCAAATGAGAACCAAATGGCAGAAACCGAAAATGGAACAAAAAGTAAACATCTTGCCATTACTTGGCAAGTTCTGAAAGCCTCCCCAAAGAGGCCGCGGTGCAGTTGAGGCCAATCTGACCCGCTTACTGACGGGAACGGAGAACAAGGCGCAAAAAGCCGCGCTGGAAACCCAATAGGCATAAACAGGACACAGGCTGACTTTGAAACATTTGGCGACATTAATATGATTTAATGCGTTAATTAGCGCCCGCCAGCACAGCCATAGCTGAGGGTGCGAAACCAGCTACTTGAGGGTGCTCTCCGCTCACACCGGGTTGGAAACGGGACGGCCGCATAGCATACTTCTCCGCGAGAAGCTGCTCCGCTTTCAGGAATTCCCCAAATCCCCGAAGCGGATTAGTAGAGCACGGCGGGAAAAGCTGGTGGCTGACTGGTGGGAGGAGGAAGGAGGGCTGCGCCCCCGTGTGCATTGCGTAATTGACGTCAATTTTGTTTTCGCACCGCGCATACCAAAAATAAGAGCAACAGCCAAAGGAGAATAACAACCTTGAGGGTTTCGAGTGGGTGGCTTCCTCCCTTTCTCAGCACTGTTCATGTCCCTGTCCCTGGGAAACTCAATACCCGGACCGGGAGAAAATAATTTGCCAAAATATAGAAATTGTGTCGCCGTGCAGAAATATGCAATGGGAAGAGGAGAGATATTGAAATCTCGAGGCCTAAGCCCAATAAACAGGAGCTACGACAATTCCGACATTCCCGGCGCAAGGGTGGCGGCATCATATTTCATTTATTAGCAGCGAGCGTGGCAAGCATTTTTATTTATGCCCCATAATGCCGGGCATATGTGGCCCAAATGGGAATTGCCTGGCTGCCAGGCTGCCAGGATAAGCCAACTCGAGGCACTCCTCGAGTCTCAGGCTGGGAAATGTAAGGAGGGCTGAGTGCCTGGCGAGGAAAAGTAGCTTAGAGATTTATGCAGCATTGGTTCCATTGAAATTTTCTGTTAAGCTGCACTTTGGAGCTCTCGAAACTTTTTGTTAATTAAATGGTGGAGTGGCTGACAAGTCAGTTAGTTTAAAAACAGAAAAACTTCGAAACTGTTTTCGAAAATTCAAAAAATGAGCCATGGCAGTGAACTAGAACGAGGACTATGCCTCCCCGGCACGTGCGCTATTAAATATGCAATAAATTATTTTTGCTAGTTTCTGACCGGCCCAGTGCGGAATTTGCTAAGCTGCCTGCAAATTATAGAAAATCCCCAAAGACGCCGAGATATGTGCGGGGATAAGGAAAAAGCCAATGTAAGCAATAAGCAGGAACACCATTATCTAATGCTCGGCGCGCCATTCAGGCATGAAGGCTGGATGGATGCCCCCATCTTCTGATTTCGGATTACGGACTTCCTCGTGGAAAACTTCTCGTGGGGCCCGCAATAGTGCGCAGGAAATAAAGCACAAAAAGGCAATAAAATCGGCCTGGCTCCCCCAAAAACAGCTTCAGACTATTTTGTAGATGTCGGCCGCACAGCTTCCGGGCCAATAGAAATGCCAGCACAACAAAGCCCGGAGAGCCACCCTTCCGAAAGTGCCCAAAACTGAGCCTAATGGCCAAGACAAACACACAGACATCTAGGACGAAGACGTCGCCAGCAGCGGACTTAAGTGCAAGTGATTTATGTCCCCGTGGATGTGGGCGAAAGTCGGTGGCCTGAGTCGTGAGTCCAGCACGAAAATTAGCCAAAAACAGCCAGGAAAAAAGGACCAAGTTGCAATTGAGGCCAAAGAATTATCTGACGGCTCGATGCAGCTCGTTGGAACATTATCCTTTGTAGGAAGAATACTCCAGACTGACAAGAAGTAACCCTTCCGCAACCCCAAACCAAATTCAATTAGCAGCGGTCAGTGGCTGGCCTTTTGATATTTGAATCATAGGAACTAGACGCCCTTCAAGCGGGATTCGATTACCGGTTACAAGTGGTCAATACGGGCTAAGCGGGCTTAAGGCACTCCTCCTCCTCGCGCCCTGTGGTCAGTTGCGTGTTGGTAATTGAAAAGCACTCAATGGGGTCACCCCAGAGCAGATAGGATCAACTGCTGGCTAATCGAGTTTAAAACAAGCGTAAATTGTCCTGGCCTTTCCTTTTGATATTCGAGCGCACTTCAGTGACATTATTTTGCGGTGCAAGTGCAGCGGGTAATTAATGGTAATTGTTCCGAGCCGAGCTGCCCACATAGGGCTTCCCTCCTCGCTCAGGTGGGCAAATGGGATACAAATATAACAATGTGGCTCGTCGCCTGCATTTGCCTAATGACACAAATGTAAGCCCCTCATGCCCCATAGTCCTCAGTCCCCAGTCTCCCAGTCAGTCCAGCAGCGGACTTTGTATAATTTCCTTGGCCTTTTTCGCTAAGCTCTTAAACCGATTTTCAGCTTACTTGAATGGCTCAGAGATAGAGGAGCGCAGTGCAAATATTTCGCAAAAAAAAATAAAAAAAATTATAAATAAAATAAAAATGAAACCGAAACGGGGTTCGTTGGAAAAAATGTCTGAAGTCGAGACAAAGAGTTTGTATTTTTTGTTGTCATTTTTACGGCATAAATTTCCATTGAATTGAATCTTTCGGGCCGAGAAAAAAGGCTTGACACAATCAGGTAGAGTATTGCCTCCTGTCGGCCCTTTGAAACAGTTAAAAGAGCCTTGCAAATTTCATTAAGATTTCAAAAATGTGTTAATGACTTCCTGGAATTGGATAAAAAGTTAGTTGTTTATAAAATGGTTAAATATTCTACAATATCAATATATATCAGTATATGTACAGGACTAGAAATTAACATTGGCGAATCAAGTTTTCGTTGGGTTTTATGTTCTTAATCGTATCGAATTCGACAGCCGCCAGGCGGGATGTCTCTTCACGCGACCAGCAAGGTATCGCATTCAACGCTTTCGAGCAATTCCCCGGGGCAGGACCAAATTCTGACCAAGAATTTCTGCTCCCCAAAAAGTCCCCAGAAACTAACAAAAAACATAAAAGAGACACTTGGACATCAGATCAGCCGCAGACGAAATCTTGCGGCAACTGCATTGAAACATTAGCAGTGATGACATTTTTGCGGTCACCCCTTTTTTAGTGTCGGTACCCCCGAAACTGTCTGCAGATCGTCTGTGGGTTTTGCTGCCTTTCTGCCTACGAATTCCTGCCAACGCGACACTTCATACATAATAACAAGAGATCGCCCGATCGCAGGGAGGAACACGGACAGGTCTTCGCTGCCTTCTGGATACTCTAATTTAAAGCTTACATAATTGTTAGTCGTATAACAGTCCACTCCCTTTATTACATTTATCATTTTCTTTGTTTGTCTCCATAAAGACCTAATAATCGGACCATTTTTTATAACCAACTCTCAGGGTATCCATGCCTCCGCCTCGAAAAAAGATCAATCTCTTTTTTTCGGGCAGCATTTGTAGGGCTTTCTTGACCTGTTGCTTTATTAATTGTACCCTTGGACTTGGCCAGGCCCGTCTCCGTCTCCGTCTTTGTTTCACAAATGAATGCACAAATTTCGGGACAAGTCTGCGGTTTGTTTTGGGCCACAAAACGCAGACAGTATGACGACGCCGAAGCCGAAAGTCACAAGCCCGAAGAACAAACAAAAAGCGCATAAAGGTAAATTATAAGAAGAAAGAAATCCTTATGGCTAACTCGGTTTTGGCCCAAAGCAGCTTGAGGTGAGAGTGCGGCTAATGAGCCAGAGAAGCCCAAGACGAGGCCTCTGGGATCCTTTTTATCTCACTTTGTTGGGGCTGGTCTTCGATTTCAGAACCAGTTCATGATCCAAGGAAAGAAGTGGATTGACTTAATGCCTATAAAATTATAGGTTTCTCCCTCCGGGCTGCTTGGAAAACTGTGTGTGTTTGGGGCGTTGCTCGAGATTTTAATACAAAATCCAGCCAGCACGAAAGGGCATTTTCTTCACTGTGCGGGGAAAATGCCTTCCAAATTGGTTCGACTTTGAAGAGCTCGGAAACACGCCCCGAGCAATCACGCAAAATGCCAAATTACTTGTAGCCACCATTAGGCGAACGAACCATCTAACACGCACCCAAAAACCGAAAAAAAAAGTAAAAATAAACAGACCCATTTAAGGTGGGTTTTCCCCCACTGATGCCCCTCGTGTGCCAGCTGTCCGAGGGCTCGGGTGAACCCGTTCTCAAGTTTCAGATCTCCGATGCACTTATCCTGTGTGATCCTTGCGCCTCTCAGACACCCGAGCGTTGGCAGCACCCCCATTCTGGTCTAAGTCAGGATCAGAGGCTCGTGTTCGAAAACCTCCCCGTGCTGCAAAATAAGCGGCTTACACGTGCCGCTGGTTTTTGCCCTTCGCCTGGGTAATTCGAGTCGAGTTCCTATCAGTTTTCACCCGCTGCTAATGGATCAGGATCCAGGGCAGTGTCCAGTTGGCAAGTTCTTACAGTATTCGAGAATGGGTCAGTACTCAGGAACAGCTGAGTTATTCGAATGGTATATACATATATGGTCTTCCTATGATACGTTGAAAGTCACAAATGCTATCACAATTTTCACTCATAAATCGATATTCAAAAAATCAAGTATACGAAAAAACTTATTCATTCCTAGCAGGGAACAGGAGTATCCTTGGGGGTGTTTCTGAAATCAAGAAGCAATCATGATATTCATGAAATCCCTGGGAAAAGGGTTCCTTGCTAGCAAGGAACTTGGTGCGAGCGCGGCTGAAATGTAAAGATAGTTTGCGGAATAGCTCCAGCTTAAAGTCCGCAGATGCGTGGTTAGTAGTAGCCTCCATTTCCAGGTCGTCCTTCTTGTGGTGTGTGGATGATCCTCAAGATCCCATGGCAGGGCTCGTCCTCGCTTATCAACTAACAAAGTCAATGAAACATCGCTTTAATTTGTTTTATACTTTTCAAATATATTTTGGTTTTTTTTGTCGTTTTTGTTTGTTGTTTGTTTCATATATTTATTGGCTAACTCTTTAAACGTTACTCTGTAGTTTTGTTTTTACTTAATCCATCTGGGTTTTGTTTTCCTTGTTTTAATTATATTATTAGTATACATATAAATAATTAAAAATATTACATTAAAATGTATTCGTATATCGTATAGAAGTTGTTGGTTGGTTTGTTGTTGGATTTATATTTTAGTTTGCTTTTCTCTTAATTTTTGATTGCGTTTCTCTCCTCGTTTCTCTCTTATAACATTTAGTTCATTTTACAATTTTGCTAAAAACTAAATAAAATTTTTTATTTGTAAAAAAACAATAATAATAATAATTGTAAAAAGGTATGCTCAAATTATTATTGTTAATTTGTTTACTTTTATGTTCTCAATTCTTTATATATACTTTAAAATTAGCAAAAAGCAAAAAAGCGCCTTTCCGTGTTTTTAAAAACATAATTACGTATATATATTTTGCATCGTTTCTAAAGTTATTCTTGCTCACTATTATTATTTTACTTGTGTTATATTTTTATAAAATATCACCTAAAGCAATTACGTATTTCAGTTTCAGTATTTGTGTTTTAGTTTATTTTTACAATGCAACAACAAAAAGTTTGCTTCTTCGTGATTTTCGTAACCTTTTTTGGCAGCAAAACATTTAGTACAAAATAAATGTTTCTAACGAAAGTTCAAAAAGCGGAACATTAAATTATACAAAACAAGGACCTTCGTCTCCAATTGTCTCTCCTGTTTTTGCAACAATGATCTCGTTATTAACTAAAATTCAGCGAAATATGCTAACAAAAAATTATCAGATAATTACAGCATTTTTTTTTTTACGTTTTACTTTTATTATTTTTCCTTTCGAATTTAATTTTAGTTCTTACATACAAGATTTTAGATTTTTGAGACAAAGTACAACAACTAGGTTAATTTTTTGTTTGCAAATTTCCTTTAGTTTTGCAAGAAAGTTTAGGTTGAAAAAATAGTACAAAAGCTTTCACGTTGTTGTCGTTTAGTTAGGTAGCTACATAAGCCGCTGGGAATCGGCCCGACTATAGTCTAAGTATACAAATGACTGCCCATATAGCCGAACTACTGCTCGCAGCTCGAGTTAAGTACATTTCGTATTTTGCATTTATTTTGTTTGTTTAGTAGTGGTCTACAACTCAAAGTGGTGTAGTAGAAACAGGCAGACAGAGTTCTGGCGATTCTGGTAACTAGAAGGAGTCCTAGCGACCTCGAAATCTCCCGCAACTACTAACTGCGTCTGCCAAGTTTGGAGTTCGTCGGGACCTGACTAAGAACTATATAACGTACGCTATAGTATACAATTGGGTGAAGGAGGCCTAGGCGAGGGTCCTAAGCTCTCCATTAAATTACATTTAGCTTTCTCCGTTCGTACTGGTTTAATAATAATAGTATCGCGTAGTTATTTTCGATTTCTTTAGTAAATGCTTAAAGTGTTTAGTTTTGTTTAAGTTGTTGCTTTACGTATATCAATGTTCTCGGCTCATTTAAAATGTCGTTCGTATAGGCGCGTGGCAATCCTCAATTAATTAAATTAACCTTAATTTTTTTTTTCGTTTTCTATAATTTTTTTTGTTTGTTTTGTTAATAAACAATAATGTTTTATTCGTATACTTTGCATTTGAACTCAGGTTTGGGTTTCTTTTCTGGTATCTCTTTTTACGTATATGCGTTGCATCAAGATGAGAGTTGAACAAAAAAGATTCATGAAAACGTTCTCGTTTTTCAATATTTTTTAGTTTCAAATTTTTCTTCTTATTTGGCAAGTTCTTTCCAGTG